>JAUPFZ010000005.1:15188500-16469000 GCA_036937285.1 Euphydryas editha | reverse complement strand
GACAGCACATTTTTTTTAAAGGGATTGGTAAAAGTGGTGACAATTTATCATGCATGCATGCACATTTAATCTATGCTGATTTTTCACACTCAAGCGATATCAACATTTTTTTAAACTATATTTATTAATAATAATATGATTAAACGAGACTGTTATATGAGACATACTTCAATCATATATATGTATAATTATTAAAAATGTAATGGTGGATAAAATTTAAAAAATTCGTATCATGTCTATTGGAAATACACCGGATCTAATACATACACTGTCTGGGCCGATTGGTCGAATTCGTGTTTGCGTTTTGTTCGGTATTGTTTTGAGTCTCTTGAAATTGTTCGACGATTTGAGGTGGTATTCGCCGGAAAAATATTTGAGGCTCTGGTTGAAATTGACCCTGAGTTTGGGTCTGATTTTGGCCCTGACCTGGGAGCTGGTTCTGTCCTTGTGGCTGCCCCTGACCGTGACCTTGGCATTGTGTCTGGCTCTGTGATTGGTTATGAGTCTGACTCTGGCTCTGTCCTTGGTCCTGAATTGAGCTCTGATCCTGAGTTTGAGCCTGATTCAGGCCCTGAGTTTGTCCTGAAGTCTGGCCTGGGGTTTGACCCTGATTTCGGTTCGTCTGATCTAGATTCTGTTGTACATTAGGTAAGTGGTAAAACCCTTCTATACCAGGCGGGAACCCATGTCGTAAGACCGACGATACAATATTTTGAACCAGATCACCGTGCGGCAATTCACTCCAAGGCATTTGTGCTAAATAAACTGACAAAAAATTTAATCGAATTAGTTAACTATCTGTATGAATTAAATTTAAAGAAATCTATAAATTAATATTTGGTATTATAAATGTATGATTACAATAATCACCTTGTGATCCATAGTGCGGTTGAGGGCCACCGTCAGCCGGCTGTGAGGCCCCAGTCGTCGTTGAGTTGTTGTTTTGCCCCTGACCCCCGAGCGCTTGAGGAATTTCCTCCATACTCATGACGACTTCAACACCCCCCAGACCTCCACCTTGACCCAATCCCCTAAACAGATTCTCAAAATCTACAACAAAAAGTTATAAAATAATATCCGACAAAAGAACATCTAGCCGTTGACGCTATGTCTAAGCTTTACAACTGTCTGTAAACTTATATTATTAATTCATTGCATTTGGTCGCATTGGAATCGAATGAAAAAATATTTATATTTAAGTACCATAAGTTATTCTACATAATCGGTGCATATTGTGAAGGCCTCTTAAGTAATTTTAAATTTCATTCTTTTTTAATTCCAAACTTTAGATTTTATTACAAATAGTAATTTAAAATTTTAAAATACAAAAACGAGAAGTTTTAAAGTAGTAGTAAGACTTTAGTAGGTAAGTATGTAGTTATGTAGGTAATTCATTCGATTCCGATACGGTCAGCATAGGACAAATATTAAATGACGGACACAACGGACATGCTCAAACTTAAACAACAACCACGTATTTCAGACAAGCAATACTACAACAGCAACATTGAACTATCATAGAAGGATTAAGTTCGGGCTCCCACATTATGTTAATTTTTTTATTTTATAGGAAAAATATTATAAATACAAACACCTTCATTTCTAAATAAAAACATTTTTATTTAGTAAATTATTCCGAATATAGATCTGACAAATAGGGTTTTTTTTTATGAATAATCAAAAACTAGAATATATGTAGAATCAAAACATGCCAATTTAACACACTAACAATAAAAAACACTTTTATAATGTTATTTATAGTTACAGTTCTGTTTTAGGTTATAAGATCGGTTAATTTCAGCGTTAATCATATAATATAATGCGCAAGCCCAAACAGGAATCAGGTGCGAAGTGTCTGACATAGATTAAACAACATAAAATGTATGTTATTCAATTAGTAACCTTGGACGGAGACCGCTTCACGGACTGGGAACCTATAACTAAATTCTTACCGATCATTACTTGGCGACGATTCGCTTGTCCATCTTGACCTTGGTTGCTCTGGTTCTGGCCTTCGCCCTGACCTTGGCCCTGACCTGAACCCTGCCCCGGAGCCTGACCCTGGCCTGGAGTCTGGCCCTGGCCCTGGGACTGGCTATTGGTCTGACCCTGGCTCTGGCCTAAGCTCTGATTCTGGTTTTGATTATTTTCACCCTGACCGACGTCGTACTGATTGGCAGCGTTGATAGCGTTTTCGAGGTTGATCGGTATGGGTACCCTGGTCTCTATTTCTACTTGGTAGGTTATGGGGTCTGGTTGTATGTTTATATTGACAGTCGGTTGGGTGGTATTCCTACCGGCTTGGGAGTTGTTGATTTGGATTGCCTGACCCTCGGCAGGCTGTTGGTTCGTCCCGTTAACGGTTGCAGTCGTGTTTAGCGGGCGTCGTGTTGTCGACGATTGCACGACATTAATGTGCGCCTGTAAACAATTTATATATTACTAGCTTCTGCCCGCGGCTTCGACCGTGTGGATGTCGGTTATCGCGACCAAAAATACAAAAAATAAGTATCCTATGTTACTTCTAATACCTTCAAGAAGAATATGTGTACAAAGTTTCATGATGATCGGTTTAGTAGTTTTCGCGTGAAAGCGTAACAAACAAACTTACTTACGCACTTATAATATTAGTATGATTTGATTGGATATTGATGTGAACGTCGGTAATACAGTACAAGGGTATTACAGTACTCAGGGTTGGAACTTCATTACTGGAATACTAGATGGCGTTGAAGTAGCTAGATAAGACATTTTTTTTAATAAAAAGTATCCTGTGCTACTTCTAATATCTCCAAGAATATGTGCACAAAGTTTCATAATGATCGGTTAAGTAGTTTTCGCGTGAAAGCGTAACAAACAAACATACATTTAACATTTATAATATTAAGGGATTTCACGAAGATCCCAAACATGACTTCATCTGTTTTCGTAAACCGGTACGTACATTTTATATTAAAGAAAAGATTTAAAAAAACAATTGACTGACGACTTTGAAGGAATCACGTTTTATTTAGTATATTTAAAATAAATTTATTTAAAATAAAACATCATTAATCTCTATCGTGTTCGTAACAATGACCGAAGTATTGTAAGAAAGACGACGTCACACTTAAGAAGAAATAGTTACCTGAGCAACTTTAGCAAAAAAGATATTTGAAGAACATGTTCCTGTTTCGCTGTGAGCCGCCTATCCACAAACAACAAGAAAGGGACAACTGCAGCTCGGACCGTTTTAGATAAATCATTATTGACCAAAACAGCATTTCGTAGTCGACTATTTCTTCCACAAAACATGCAAAATTCTCGTTCATTTTCTTTTTTTTTTGTGTGTGATGTAATAGGCAATATTTATATATAATTAGGCAATATTTCTAGTTTTTGAAGACTCCTACTCCCTATGATATTAATATGAAAAAAAAAAAACAAGACATAGGAGCATGGTCATAGCAGTTGAAGGTTTTATGTTACAAAAATATTTGATCTAGTGTCATTATCCCGGGAAGAAACAGTCGAATATGTTTGTATGGAAAAAGAGGCGATATCCTTTCGTCTTAAACGCGAACATTACGCAAGCGCGATATGTGAATTCGTGAAACGTGCCGGCTCAGGCATTCTACCTGTAACATATGTACGGATAAGAATAATTTGCAGCATCGTAAATAATACCTGCAGCGGCAGTGAATGACGTAATAGAGCTTCGGAAGTGAGCCGCGAGTTTCCGTGCGTCAACAGCAACCCGATGTCACTCACAGTGTGATAAGCATGTGAGAAACTGTGGTATAATTCCGCACACAAGTCAGCTCTACGTTGTCTACGCTGCAGTGTCTCTTCGCAGAGATGAATCTACAGAAAAAATATATATTATTGCATCACAAATACATAAACCAGTTTCGAATAAATGAAGTCAGTGTATTATAATTCTTACATTTTTTTTTAAACATACAATACAGTTAAAAATAACACTGTCATTTATAAAGTCTATGGTGGTACAAGTTTTCAATATTATTGAGATTTTTAAACAACAATTCTAAAATTATTCTTTGTACTGAAATTGTGAGAAAATTATTATTGAGTTTAAGTACTTATATAGTCATTTATTTCTACGATTTCAAAGAGGTACACGCAAAAGTTTATATCCATTATATAAAAGTTTTATTGCATTATGATTATAATGTAAAATAAAATTAAAAAGAAAGGTGAAGTAAAATATTTGAGTCTATTTAACCATCCTAAGAGAAGGTTTATTAATATCAAAATTAGGTTTATATACTTTAAAAATATTATAAATAAATATTATTTACTAGCGGCCCGCCCCGGCTTCGCACGGGTATTTAACTAAAATTTTAAAAGTTATAAATTTATATTTTTTATCACCTACATACGCCATCTATCGTATAATGGTAGAATATCGTTTTTATTTTAAGTGACATTTAACATAATAGTACCTATATTAATTGCAAATGATGTTTATCTAAAATATTAAAACGATTTCTATTCCTATCCGACATATTTAGTAAACTTTTAAGTTTAACAAAATAATAACTCAAAAATAAGTTTTGTGAGTTTTTAAGATTCCTTAGACCAGATGGCGTTGGCGGCGTAGGTACCTATTTCTATTCTCTTAAATATTTATTTTTAAATTTAATTACAATGAAACAAAAACTAAATTATACTGTGAGTTATGTTTAATTTTTATGTATTAAAGTTATTTACATTGGTTTTGTACTTTTTACGTGATACGTGAACACAGAAAAAAACGATAAGAGATGGCGCTGATACAAAAAAAAAACGCGCTATTATAATTTATTCTTGATGATATATAGTGTATTAATAAAACGGAGGTTTTAACAGATTTATTATTTGTATAGATAACATATTTATGTTATGTGGTGCAACAACTTATGTTACTCTTAATCTGTTAGGTTCGAATTATTTATAATAGTGCCTGAGGCTTTTGTTTATGTCTGTTTATTAATACGTGAAGCAAAAACTTTGTAAGCCTTTTTAAAAAAATTACGCGGATGGAGAAGTATGAAATTTGGCACAGTTAAAGTTTATATGGAGAAGAAGTGCAGAATGCTAATATTTTATATAATAATGCTCAAAAAATACATTAATCTAATTTAAAAAAGCACTAAACACACACCGGCACACTCACATAATATGTACAATGTACATATATACACTAATTTTGTTTATTCTCAAAGTATGTTGTTAACACGGTTTTAAATAAAAGTCTTGCAACGAATTTTTTATCGAACACGATTTTAAATACAGGTCTTGCAACGAATTTTTTATCGATTTTTTTATCACAGATCAGTTTCAATGACTGCTGCATATGCTCACCGTGTTATGCGCAATCATATTTTTATGATGTTAACAATGCTGTTAATTATAGATTAGGTCGAATTTCGACCACTGGGCGACCACTACTATATTATGTAATTGCACATTTTTATTTTATATTATTTATTTTTATAACTTGAACTTCCTATTGTATTTGTTTTTATTTTATTATTGACAAAACTTAATGAAATATATTGTTGAATGTTATTTTTTTTTATGGATATCAATATTTTCCCGAATTTATTTGTAAATTATGACATTTTAAGTATTTATTTATTAACCAAATTGAATCACCTGTAAATATTTAATTTTTTTTTTTTTTTACTGGATGCATGTCAAACTATTCTTATTACTTTTTCTTCTCTTTTTTTTAGCTTTTTAATTTTATTATTATAATGACTTTTAAATGTGATTAATCAATTATCCGAGCGTCAGTATTGCGAATGAGCCCATCTGTAATTACGGGTACACGACCTATTTAACAAATATATATGTACCTTAAATATGTTTGCTGTGTATCATATATACATTATTACATAAATATGGGATATTTCACATAGTTCGTGTTCGTCATGCAATAAAATTAAACCCCATAAAATGAAACAGGCGTAAAATTATCAGCAAACAATTAAACGAGTGTTGATATTTTAGAGAACTTTCTTTATTGACATCGAAAACTTCTATAGATAACTTAGTTCAAAACGTTTTAAAATGTATGTTTTTAATAATAAAAATCAAATAAGACTTACAGTGGAATCATTGGCGTCGCGTAACGTCATTATGTATGACTCCCTAAAAGGAGCGAACTCGCTATCGAGCTGGTGAAGTTCATCGACAAGAGCGGCGAAATCACTTGGCGGAGTGTGATATGATGGACGCATCGAACGTATCCTAGACAAACCAGAGAATCGTTAAAATTAATAGATATTTACTGTACTGTACTGTATCACACTGTAAAAAATTCACTGCTGAGCGAAGGCCTCTTCTCCATATAGAAGAAGGGTTGCAGCTTAATCCACCACGCTGCTCCACTGCGGGTCGACGGATAATTTTCATACCATGGGTAACGATCTTTATCAGGTGTCTGTGATAACAACCGGGACCGAATGCTTTACGTGCTTTCCGAGGCACGGTGGAGAGACCGACACGGAGATACACCCAGACCGGAAACAAATATTTATACCAATAACACATCTGTCCCGAGCGGGAATCGAACCCGCGACCGTCGGTGCGCGGCGGTGAGGCGACTACTCACTCGCACCACCACTAAGAACGGTCGTCAGATATTTACCTATACTTAAAATCATTTATTCACATAATTTTATCACATTCATTACACTTCAGAGACATTATTACAAATACTAACCTTCGTCCCCGACTCTCCCTAGTAGTTCCATTTACAGAATCGAGCTGTAAAAATTTAATACTATTGTTAAATAATATACTTAAAAAAAACACATTAATATATTTATTTATGAATTTTGTTAGTTAATCTCAGTAGCTTTTAGTAAAAATTGCGTAAAATATCAATCAAAAATATTAATTCATACTTTCAAGATAAAATTTACAAACCCCATAAAATGAAATATAAACGAATTCTTATAATTATACATGTGGTTAGTTAAAAATAAAAACCTCTAAAAACGTCACCAAGCTATGTGTAATGTTCAAATGCATAAATGTCCCATATCCATGATTCTAATGAGGGTTAATTTTGCAAATTATGATTCATTCACCAGATTTACGGTCAACACTTGTACATTTTGTGACAATTTTTTTTTTTTTTTTTTTTTTTTTTTTTATATGTTAGTTGAATAGGCAAACTGGCAGACGTGCCACCTGATGGTAAGTGGTCGACGTCGCCCATGAACATAAACTAGTTCACCTGGAACTAGCCCAGCCGACTCATTTATGTGTTGCCTATCCTGAGACATATGATGTTAAGTCTCGGTGCCAGTAATTACACTGCCTGTCTTGCCCTTCTTTCCGAAACACAGCAAAGCTGTTTCACGGAAGAAATAAGCAAGATGGTGGTACCCATGCAGCCGGGAGCGCGGCACAGCGCATCCCTCCCACCGGTATAAACAATTTCTTTTATAATTTAAATCTATTTCGTAAAATATTTAAGAATATATAATTATATAAAGATTTTATTTAACTTCACTTATTATATTTAGAAATTTAAAAAGAGCATATTAAATACTTAAATATCAGTAGGTAATCATTATATACCGCAGATATTTTTTTTTTTAATTTCTAAAGTTAGAAATTACATTAACCCGTTCTCGGAAGTTTAGTCTATTTATACAAAATGTTGCCAAAATTAAAAACCTCGTCGATTATGTTCAGCTATATTCATTATATCATCATGTAAAATTTAGAATTAAATTTAAACATATTTAAAAACCAAAAAAGATGTTAGCCTAAAAAATTAATAGACCACATCCAAAAATATTTAACCATAATTCCGAGAATCTGGGTTGAGAAATCGATAACGTTAAAACATACAGTGGAATTAATCAAACAGAATATCCGTGCAGTATTAATCGGACCGTTTACGTCAGGGATGTCAATCAATTTATACCTAGATTCTACCTATTTTTATCTTACTAGTTTGATAAATAAAAGATTTAGCTAGCAAACTAGTTAGATCTACCGTTAGACCTAGGCTAGTTGTGTTACAATGTGGCCAATTCTGTTAAATACAATCTCTAAAAAGTCTAAAGTTTAGAGATTTAATTTGAGTTTAGACACCCCTGGTTTACATAACGTCTAATCAACTCAATTACCCAATTCACCCTTATCCTCTTTACAAAAGTACGCATAGTTATCATATGTCAAAATCAAAACGCATAAGTGTCAACGTTTCTTATATTAGAAGTATTGTCGCTTAACTTAATTGATAAATATACAACACAGAGTAATTATAATAACAAATCAATATTATTTAATTTTTTTACATATTATTATTCGACTTTTTTAATGTAAATTATTTATCAATTCGCTATGCAACAATGGTTAGGTCGATCAAGAACAAAAGGTAGGACAAAAAAAAACAAAAAAAAAAAACGAGTACGAAATGTCGTCTATACTTTTAAGAAATAAAAATAATCTATCTTTTGTTCTCGATACAATAATACTAAAAATTCGTAAGCCATGCGCACCAAACATCTATATGATAAAGATAGGATGATCGTTCCGATAATAGAATAAAAAAACAAATAAAAAAAATTATCAAAAAAAAAAATACAAAAAAAAAAGATCAACCTATCTCAACCAGATAGACGCGTCTATGATCAACCTGATATAGAAGCGGTCTTTGGTGGATTTGACACATCACCTCGTCGTGCCCCGAACTAGACGCACCGATACCGCTTGTTGACTCAAATGGGTCACCAATTATGTAGTTACGTGGCTCCTATAGGCACAATAATATCATAAAACAAAATATATTACAAACACCCAAAACTGCCTTCGTGTGAAATAAGCCTTTTTTGGTAGACAAAAGTCATATTTTTAAAACTTTTGCTTTAGGTTTTTTTTTTATACATTTTTATTTTAAAACACCGAAGCGCAAAAGATCTAAGGTCTAATAGATGGAGTATTTTTCATTTTATATGTCGCCAATGAACATTTATTATACTTTAAAATAAAGAAGTATAATAATCCCTTCCTGGTGAGATATGAGTTTTTTTCTTTTAAATATAACATTTTCCAATTTAAATGTCAAAAAAAACTTGATTATTAAAAATGACAAGACAAACTGCCACTCCAATAATATTTTTCGTATTTATTTTATGGTCGAATTTAGCTGTCAAGCTACTCTCATTGGAGAGCTTCCATATAAGATTAGAATAATTTGTATGTATTCGATTAAATGATTTTATTTAAATATGAAGACATTGGCACTTATAATAAAGTGTATCATACTTTAAAAGATTTATTGACCAATCTGGAGAATTCCAGCTGAAATACCAATAGTTTCAAATGAGAATAAATTATTTGCATTGGTTTTTAAAATTTCAAAAGGAATCGACTGATAATTTCAGTCGATTGTGGTAAATATTCCATATTCCTTACATTATTTTCGTTTAATTTTAACGCTTCAAGAGATGCCTTTATTTCGTCGATTATATGCCGAAGAAACTCCAGACGCGAGGCCGTGGGAGACAAGTTGATACCCGGTTGATCTTCTATCTCGATTCCGTGGGCGGTGGCAGCCAGAGCCTATAAGTAATATTATAACACTTATATTAAAAGAAAATACTAGGCTAGATTTAAAACCTTCGACAACACTTAAAATACCTCGCAGGTTACTCGGCAGCCAACGCTAAGACACTGTCGACGTATAAAAAGATGCTCTTACCACAAGTCTCCGTATCTGCTGCTGAGTGGAATGATTTATATGAACAGGACTTATGGGGTCCGAGTTGAAACCCAATTGGTTAGCGATGTTGATCTCTCTTTCCCTATCCCGTTCTCTGTCTCTCAATGTCGACTGGCGGGACTCAAGACTCGGAGGAGCCCGTTGCACCATGTGAACAACTTTTCCATGTACTCCTGATAACAAATAAAATTGTCATTGCTCGTAAGACATAAAAGAGCTATTTATATATACTTCAAATAATGTAAATATGCGGTGCTGTGTGCATTGTATTTATGTATACTATGTGTGTGTAACAAGTGATTACATATTTATGTTGAGTATGTAAATTTTTGAAAGTTATTCTTTTTTTTTTTGTTAGTTATAATAATTACTTTATTTTTAATTAAAAGTTTACAGTACTTGCACAATCAATAGATTTTGGTTAGATTACCTGTTGTGTAATAATGATCTGCATCATTTTCATACAAACTTAAGCTGTATATTTAAAAGCACACATAGCTCAGTGGGTCAACATGTACTGAACTTATATGTTCATAAATAGTAATGGTTAAATTTTAAATGTCTTTGTTTTGATAACAATGACTTGAAATATTATTCAAAAATTAATTTGAAATGAAATATTAGTTAAACACCTTCTGCTACAAACTTAACAGAAGTCACAAATTTAAAAAAAATCATTAAATGACTTATATATAAATTGCTTTTTTGTTTTTTTTACTTACCATATTCTGCCAACTTTTTCTCATCTTGCAGTACTCTTCCACAAAATATCAAACGCTGGAGACCTATTTCAACTCCCATCTGCTCTAGCACTTTTTCTTTGAGTTGTGCCACAGTAATCTGTATAAAAATTAAACATTCAAATATGATTAATTTGTTCTAATAAGTATGGAAGCTCACTGTATTTAAACTCATCAGTACCTCATCTTAATAATCTAAAAAAAAATCAAATCAAAAATATTTTATCTGTTATATTACATACTCTCAACGAACGTCAAAAAAAAAATGTCTCGGTAGACATCTACAATTTCATCATCTATTTCTATAATATTCTTTAATAAATTAATTATAATTAATGAGAAGCTACTGATTTGGAACACAAAATCTGAGATAAGAATTAGCATAAACTCAACTTAATCTTATAAATATGTTACTCTTACAAAAACCATTGATACTTTATTCAAATATACATGATTGATTTATAGCAATATAACAGTATATAAATCTTAAGATTTAAACTTAAAATTATACCATGCACAGATGACGCAATCAGTTAAATTTATAAAGTTGGCTTATGTTATTGCAAAAGACATTTTGAACATAAAAAATATGGTAAATATTCGGTATCGCGCCACCACCGATTTTGAGGCTGATTTTTTTTTTTTTGTGGTGAGTTATGACTTCAAAACATCATAACTATTGTTGTTATGATGGCGCATGACTATTTTTGAACTTATTTTTTTTTACTATTATACTTATTCGGTATCTCGTCACCAGCCATAATAGGGCTAATTTTTTTTTAGAGGTGCTTTATGACTTCAAAACATCATAACTAGTGTTTTTATGATGGCGCATGACCTTTTTTGAACTTAATTTTTTTTTTACTATTGTACTTATTCGGTATCGCGTCACCAGCCATAATAGGGCAAATTTTTTTTAAGAGGTGCTTTATGACTTCAAAACATCATAACTAGTGTTTTTATGATGGCGCATGACCTTTTTTGAGTTATTTTTTTTTAATTATCGTACTTATTCAGTATCGCGCCACCAGCCATAATGGGGCTGATTTTTTTATAGGTGTTTTATGACTTCAAAAAATCATAACTAGTGTTTTTATGACGGCGCATTACCTTTTTTGACTTGAAAAATAAATAAAAAAAATTATCGTACGAAAAATATTTTTTGTTATACGATTATCGAAAGATATGTTTTAACTTTTTAATATTATGTTGTTAGGTTTTTTTTTTATTAATAGGTTGTTAGATCTTTTTTTTTTTTGAGTATTACTAGTTTTAACAAAGGCATTTAGCAAGAATTAGTTTTTTTTTAACTAGGGACGACGCGTTGTGACCATAGAGGTATAAATACACTTATAGTTGTAACTAAAAAAAAAAGACCTAACAACCTATCATTAAAAAAAACCTATAACAACATAACAATATAAAAAAATCTTTCGATAATCGTATGAATAACAAAAAAAAAAATTCTATATCGAATAATTACCAAAAATATAGCTAAAAATATAAAATTCTATCAGAAATATGCTTTTTTTTTACTACAAATTATAACTACACTCAGCAAAAGCTCTTTCGGGTCAATTATGTTTGGCTAAACTTGCTAAAATTCACCTTATTTATACTATATTATATTACCTTTTTACAAAAGACAACAAAAATCTTGAGACTAAAATTATTACTAACATTTCATTACAAAAAATGTTTAACTGAAAAAATTAATTCATGTGATTTGTAAATTTTGATGGAATTGGAATCAGTTTATAATGAGCATACACAATACAATATAATTTGAATAATTTATACAATACTAAAAATGTTTACAGTTAAAGGTTGTTACTTTATTTACCAGTCTTATATATATATATATATATATATATATATATATATATATATATATATATATATATATATATATATATATATATATATATACATATATATAAGACTATTATATAGTATACATTAATATATTTCTAAGGCTATTTATTGAAAAAAATTACAGTCTTTGGAATATTGTGCTTCTTTTTACAGAAAGAAAAAAGAGCTTCAAAATTAATCACTGAATAAATAATATGATGCTAATATCTTGAAATGAAATTGTACATTAACTTTTTTTAATATTTTTAGATAACTAAAAATAACAATTTTATTTGACTTCATTTATCATTTTAGTATTAAAAATAGTCCATAAATAATTAAAGTAGCAGCTAATAAATAATTAAATAAACATATTATGTGATAGAGAAGTTTGTTAATATGTACATGTTTTTTATATTCTCAGGAACTATGAGAGAAATTTGTTAATTTTTTAAGAGAAGAGGTTTGTTGAGGTAGGTTATAGGATTAAAAGCATCATATTATCTAATTCTATGAGTATTATAACTCAACCTATATGAAAAAACAGATTATTATATATGTCATCTAAGAAGGCTAGTTATAGTAATTATATAGAATTTTAATAATAATAATTCGCAATTGCTGCTTTCAAAAATTAATTAAAATATATTGGATTAGCAATAAGTGTTAAAAAACAATCATTCTGGTATGTGGTGCGAGTAGTCACATCAACGCCGTGCACCGATTGTCGCTGGTTTGATTTCCGCTCGGGTCAGATATTTGTATTTATACAAATATTTGTTTCCGGTCTGGGTGTATGTCCTTGCAGGGCTCACCAGCGTGCCTTGGAGAAGACGTAAAGCCATCGGTCCTGGTTCTTATCGTACACTTGATAACGATTGTTACTCATGGTAGGGAAATTATCCTCCAATCCACAGTGGAAAAGTGCTGGATCAAGCTCTAGCACTTCTTCTATATGGAGAACAGACCTTCGCTCAGCAGTGAGTTTTTTACAGGCTGCTACAGTACAGTTAAAAAATTTGAGTCAAGGATACAGCGCATAGCAAGTTAATTAGATTACTATTTTTGACAGATTCAAACAAATATAATAAATAAAACAAAAAAAGTACATGCTTAAAATTTCTTAATGGACGTAAGCAGAGATTGTTATGTTTTTATTCTTATAGATATAAAAGGTTTATTTAAAATAGGTACGTTAAAACACAAAAATCATTAGTAATCATTAGCTTTTCTTAAAACCTAAATATAATATTCGAAACATAATAAGCTTTTCGATTTTCAGTTAATCTTTATCGGAATCTATAAAAGAACAAAGGTAGTTTTATGAGTCAAAATCATTCATTCATTCATTTAGTTCAATTAGAATCAAAATCAAAAAGATTTAAGATACCAAAAACAAACAAAATTTGAGCTCATTCACGGTATATATTTAGTTACATATATATTTAAATAAAACTGTATTGGTAATTAATGTTTAAAATACCACGCCTTAACTTAAAAGCATACTATCGCTAATACCTATATATTGACATTTTGCGTATTAAAAGTATAGATTATGATAACAAGATATACGATTCATTTAATATCAACGCACTTACCTCGTCATCCACCGAAAAGCTATGATCTTTGCTGTCCAGCGTTTTTATTGTAAACTCAATCATTTTTGTACGAAAACATGAAACAACCTAGGCGAAGAAGTTAATACGTTGCAAAGCGCACCTGCAATCCAAAAATGTCCTCTGTCACCAAATAAAACTAAAAACGTGTAAAACGCACTCACTATAATATTATACCCACGTTTTAATACGGAAAATTTTCTAAGGAAAAAGTAATTGACAAAATTTTCTAGGGATATCAGACCGTACTATATGATTCGCTGTGAGAGAAAAAGATGGAGAAATATTAAATTACAATGTTGCCATATAAAAGCACTAACTAGTTCTTGAGTAAAGTCGCGTGATTATTATGACATTTGCAGTAATTTTCTTTCAAACATAATGATTAACTGACTTTACAAAATAACATGCATGATGAATTATGTAAACCTAATGTTTTAACTTCCCATTCCCATAAGGTATTTTACAAAAGCAAACAGT
This sequence comes from Euphydryas editha, assembly GCA_036937285.1. Taxonomy (NCBI): domain Eukaryota; kingdom Metazoa; phylum Arthropoda; class Insecta; order Lepidoptera; family Nymphalidae; genus Euphydryas; species Euphydryas editha. The sequence goes on along the minus strand of JAUPFZ010000005.1, from coordinate 16,454,577 downwards.
TTTAAAACAACTGATAGTATTTATTGTCAAAAACTACAAAATGTCGAAAACTATAACAAAGATTCGATATAATAAACAGACAAACAGAATCATTTTGATTCTTTTGATGAAATTTAAAGATTTTAGCAACACTGACCTAACGCAAGCGCAATAATATTAATCAATATTACTGTTATAGGTACTGAACTAGATACCTCCCAGTAATATCCAAAATCAGTTTTTTTTTTGCAAATATAAATAAATCAATACTCCATTATTAGTGTTGCCCTACTAGAGATTGGAGAACATTATTTGGTGTATATTCTGAAAGTAATAATTAAATACATATATATATTTTAGAGCCTTGACATTAAGATGATATTTTTTCTTTCTGTTTTTAATAGTTATTTTTTATTTTTTTATTTGCACTTTATTTAACAATATGCATTGAAAATACATTTTTAAGAAAAAAAATTAATGTTTATCATTAATGTTACGAAAAATATTTAAAATATTAGGTCTATATATTACAATTTTAATGTTTTGTTGCTTTTGTTCATAGACGAATAGAAAGTATATTATATGTCTATGGTTTTGTTTAATTCATAGACAAAAGATAATTGAAAAAGCGCGGAATATTATAAAATCTTGGTATGGTTATTGATAAATATTCAACAAAAATAATATTTGTTTTTTAAATACTAAAAGATCACTTTTTATAATTTCATATAAGAAAGTTTTAAAAATATCAAAGCTATAGTAATTTTTGATTACAAAAAGTTTATAATTAATATTATTATAATGCATAAATTATATGATAATAAAAGACGCTGTATAAAAATAAATATTATTATACTCATTATTTTATTTTATTTTAACGCGCATGTGGTCTGTGGAATGCATAGATTAAAAATTTCACGGTACTTAGGTACACAAAAATAAACAAAGATCATAGTTCTCTTTTTTGCCACTGGGTGCGCGAGTATTCGTGAGGTACCGATACTATTATTATATTACTTATTATAATATGTGTAATTAAATATAGGTAGTAGTTCTCCAGAACAGTTTTATTTTAGTTGCATATTTAATAAATATAATTTTATGTATTGAATGCTAATATTTTGGAAGATGAAATAAAACAAAACGAATTCAGAAATTTTATTAAAATACATTGTTTTCTATTTTTGTACTAATAGTAATTTTATCTAGAATTCTCTGAATCATCTGATTTCTTGGACAGAAGTATTGATATTTGTTCTCTATAAAAGATAGTAGAGCATGATAATTGATGCTATGCTAATTATGTGAATTGTCTCCGAGGCTTCTTATGATATTTTATAGCTGAAAAATATATGAAAATAACAATAAATTTTATTATTCTAAATAATGTTATTTTGAAAAAAATTAAATTTTTCACCGACTACTATTATCATAATTTATCAAATATTTAATTAAAATAACTTTATTTAATATGAAATAATTTTTTTAAAACAAATATACATAATCTTATAACATTAAATTATATTTTTAATATTTATTTAATAATTTAAAAATTACGTACCTGTCATTAAACTAAAAGTTTAACCTTTAATTTAATCTCCAAGAGTATTTTATGTTGGTGATGACTCAAAGTTATTAATAACAATTTACTACAAAGTTTAAAGATAAAAACAATATAAATAATTGAAAAAATCTTATGACATATTATCATGTTGACTACATGTCAAATATCTTTAAAATGGTGGCCTGGCGGAATGTTTTTGTCTCACTTTTTTTTTCTCATAATTATGTTAGAGAGGCGTAAATTATAAATTACATTATTTTACTATTTAAATCAATAATCGCACACCTATAGCAACCAAAAGAAAAGTTAAAAATGAACTAATAACTCAATTTTCAAAATTCAGAGCTGTCAATAGCAACAAGCCTTCCCGCGTAAATTACAACTTCGATCCTAGCGGACTCTAGCGGCAACATAATTATCTACTACCTAAATTGATGCCATTCTTTTAACATTACGTTCGCACTCCTTATACCTATATCCATTCTTCGTGGTACCCAATTACCCATACTCGTAGGTATTTACTTGTATCGGAACGACCCTATACTCTTTGGCATTTGTCCACACTCCACAGATTATACTATATAATATATAAGGAACCTTCAAAGTTCAAGGAACATCTATCTTTTCGTTCTTTGTAATAACGTGTTCGTATTTAAGTTTTGCAATAAATACCTAGGTAATAAGTTCAATTGATATCTGTACAAAACCAGTAGTTACAAATCTTCTGAAAATGGCTTCAACTTCAGAAGAAACGCTTCCAGAAGGATGGGAGGCACGTAAAAGCAGAAGTACTGGTCAGTACATATACAACTTTACCATTTTCCTTAAATCCTACCTTTAATATTGATTTTTATTCGATTCGGCTAAAAATACCGGTGCCCTATATTGAAAAATATATAATTTATATTTGACAATTTAATTCAATATACATAATAAAGACCGGTGACAACTTTTTCAGACAAGTCAGAGACGTAAAAATTCTAGGTATGTAAATTGAAAAAAATAAATAAAATGACAAAACAATTTTATGGATCTACCTATGGAGGATCTTTGTTTATGCTTCGATTAAGTTAATAAAATTGTACTTGTAGATTGCAAATAGAAGAAAATATGACTGTAAGTCATAAAATACTACTACTTTTATATCAGCGATAAAAGAAACACAAAAGCTGGAACCTGGGTTTTATTAATTTATCTTTATTTTGCATTTTTATACAATATTTGTTAATGTCTCTTTGGATAAACGGGTTGGATATATAATCGTTTGGCACGAATTAGGACGAGAGAGAGTCTGGTAGGGGGGAGGGGTTCTCCCTTACTCCCCCATACCACTTGCAATACAAGAAAATGCACCATTGTTGAAAAACAAAAAAAAGTCCCATAGAACTAACCTCAAAATTAGACTGTTTATTGGCTTAACTGCTTGGGTGTCCGGGCAATGACCTTTTAGTTTACCAACTGCACCAAACTGGCCAAGGCCTCTCACGTTTTGTTACGTAATTTCTCACCGGTGATAATGTAATATATGTTAATCAACATTCAACCTGTAGTTAACAGTTGCACTTCATGTACTAATGCCCATGTTGAAAAAAAGTTGACATGGGCAATATTGCCTTGGCGACCATTACTTGACATGGGCACTTTGGTTATTGCAGTTAGTTTGTGAACTGTTGTCAACTAGTAGTTGACACGGGCAGTGGAGTGGATAATTTCATTTTATTATATTGTTGTTTATATTTTATAATATATGTTTTAATACCTATAATTAAAAAGCATGTAGCTGAAAGCACTATCATACTTACCTATATATGGTGTGCTTATAGTGGTTTAGAAAATCGTTTCATTCACAAGCAAGTAAATCATAGCGATCATGAAAATTTCTTTATAGCACCTATATGGTACTCATACACAAAAAATAGTTGCATTGGGGTATAGTAAAACGATTTTTTATAAAATACAATTACAATAATAAGGAACATTTGTAATGGTTGTGCAAAAAAAAAAAAAAATTAAAAAAAAAAAGATAAATAAATAAATTTGTTTAAAAAAAATGGTCTCAGGCGGGGTTGAGCACTTCATCCACACAAGTTCCCATATATTGTCGGTTCAGGTACTCTTCTGCATATAATTGGTGATCCCGGGAGTCGCGTTCTGGAAACCCCTGGGGACCGGAGGCGGCAGGAGTGGGTATTCAAACCCGTCGGAGAGTACTCTTGTAGTTTAGGTTAAAGTAAGAGGCTGTGAGGGGATACCGGTCAATTTGGTAACCCGAGCGTTGAACCCTGAAACGCGTCATCAATAAAATTACAAGCGGTCCAGTACATATTTCGAACATCCACAGGCACTGCGTTATAAAAGAAAGCACCTAAATTGTAGTAGTAGTGCCGTGGAATCATCACAATCAGAAACGGAGATTACTAATTTAAAAAAATATTAATTTATAATTTAATTTATGATTATTAAAAATTTAAAAACTGAGGGTAGAATTGAAAGATGATGAAATATTTTAATTAACATAACTATATAAAATCAATTCTAACGTGATTTATATTACCATTAATAATTACTCTTGAACACAAATATTAGGTTTTATACTGATTACTGGCACTAAAAACTACATTAATTATCTGCAACATTAAAAATACCACTTACCCAGTTTAGGGGCCGATCAACACTCTCTAATTGTACTGTATTATTTAATTGAGGAACGCCTAGCGAGGATCACTAAAATTATTATAAATTTTACGGTTACGGTTTTTTAAAATTAAATTCCGTATTAGAGACCATAAAATATTCTTGTGACGTGCGTTCACTCAAACTAGCTTGAGAAAAGGTCAAGATCGAAATGATTGGTGACGGGTAGGTAGTGCAGTTTTAACTTAACCGAACAAAAGATCTACTTTGTAGCGCTAAAATGTTGCCATATAGGGACTGTATATATATATATTTATTATTGTAAATAGCTAGTTTTTTTTTTAAATTAGTTATAATAAAATTGTGTTTTATACTTAAACGTAGATTTTAATATAAGATTTAATTTAATAGTGATTTTAATTAGTTTTAGGTATTGTAAATATTAAGATTAAATGTATTTTAGTGTAGTAATATAAATTATGTACGTATAATGTTACACGTTTCTCTGATTTAATAAATGAATATTTGTGGAGAGGGAAATAATTAAATTTAAACACGACCCTTTTGAAAAATTATTTGATGTAAATTATGTTTATTAACAATAAATATAATTCATATTATTTATAGATTTTGTTTTATTTGTATAATTACCAATATAAAGGAACCCCGCTTAAGGGATATTGACTTATGCCTCAAAATAGTCACAGAACGGAATCAGCTCCAACTCCACATAGTCTAAAGCAGCCATACTCAACATTTTTTTTATTGGGGCCACTAACACGTTTCAGTCATGGTGTCGTGGGCCGCAAGCAACTATTATTTTGATTTTTAATTAAAATGTAATTCCAAGTTAATAATGTAGACAGATAGATAGATATATAAACACTTTATTGCACTCACATCAAAGTATACAGAAAATAATAAAATACACAGTAATAAACAAGAAAATGGTGCAAGGGCGGCCTTATCACTAAAAGTGATCTCTTACAGGCAACCTTATGAATGGATTAAAATGAAAATTGGAAAGGTGGAAACGGTGCATAAAGTCTATTTTTCGATTCGTGATTTATATAAATGTGCAAATATACATACATACATACATACATGTGTACTTACTTTATTAATAAAAAAATTACTTGACAAAGATATATAGGTATATGTATTTTAATGCGATTTTTGTATTTGTGAAAACTTTTTAAAAACTTTTTCAAGATCTGGCTTGTCGCTACATGCTATCCTTATTACATCTTCCAGATGAGAATCTGTAAGTTTGTTTCTATAAACGTTCTTTGTGTATTTCACTTTTGAAAAAGACGATTGCGGCCCGCGGGCCGCAGTTTGAGTATAGCGGGTCTAGAGTGTACCTACCCCTAGAGTGTTTTTTAGAAGCCGGAGGCTACACCTTCCGAAGCGCCGGAGACGACACGGAACGAAATTATGCTAATGAACGGTCTAATTTTGAGGTAAGTTCTATAGGATTTTTTTTTCAAGAATGATGCATTACCTTGTATTGCAAGTGGTATAGGGGAGTAAAGGAGACCCTCCCCTCTCCCCTACCAGACCCTCGCCCAAATTCATGTCAAACGAATCTAAATAACTAATTTTGAGGTTAGTTCTATGGGGCTTCTTTTCTTTTTTTTAAGAATGGTGGATTACCTTGTATTGCGAGTGGTATGGGGGGGATGATGGGGACTCCCCCACTCCCCCCTCTCGCCCTTAATTTTTTTAAATGTTCATTGGATAGGCAAATTGGCAGACATTCCACCTGCTGGTAACTGGTTGACGTCGCCCATGAACATAAACTAGTTTAACTGGAGCCTACCTACTAGCCCAGGCAACTCATTGGTGTGTTGCCTATCCAGAGACATAAGGTGTTAAAGTCTTGGTGCCAGTAATTACACTGCCTGTCTTGTCCTTCTCTCCGAAACACAGCAAAGCTGTTTCACGGGAGAAACAAGCAAGATAGACCCATGCAGACGAGAGAGCGGCACAGCGCATCACTCCCACCGGTAAAAACGAATTCGTGCCAAACGATTCTAAATTTCAACCAGATAATACTGTTCTCTTATATTAACGCGAATTTTACTCATTTAACTAAAAGTCTATATCGGATTTTATCGCATTTATTTAAAACTTTACAGTTTAACAATATTTTAAATTATTTCCCGACGTTTTGGACCCTTTACAGCGTCCATGATCTCGGGGGACTGAGGTGGTGGGTGTCCGAATAATGAATTAATTGTTACATACCCCGCTTTTTATACGTTCCTATTCATGCAGAATGAGCTTATTGTGTCTGGAAGCCGTGCTGTGTTCTTATTTTCCTTGGGGTCAATTAATTTCAGTACTGGCTCCCAGCGAGAATTTGTGGCTAATCAAATCTGATATAGTGGTTGGTACCTTGTTGAGTATGTTGATACACAGCAGACTTTTTCGACCGTTGGTGTTTCATGTCAGCTATGTGTTCTTTGACGCGTGTCTCTATACTCCGCTTAGTTTGCCATGTATATTATGAGAGACCACATTCACAGTCTAATTTGTAGACCCACGCATCTTGTAAGGTATTTGGCACTTGACAGATGGTAATAATTGACTTATCTTCGTTGGCGGCTTGATTGAAGCTCGCTTCAATATGTAGCCAATCTTATCAGTGACTCCTTTGACATATGGTAGTATGGCAGGCTGGCGCTCGATCCTCGAAGTCTTCCATGTAGATGTCAGCCACTATGGGGGATACTAAGCCCTAAGGACAGAACCTCTCCTAGATTTTACAAGAGGCATGTAGATGACACTTTCACCATATTGCCAACAGACAGTACTTGCATATTCCTAGAACACCTTAACTCCATAAACAACAAGATTCAATTTACCATGAAGTTAGAAGCATTATATTATATATATATAAGCACTGACCTCGGCGCACCCAGATGAAGAAGTAGAGGCTATGTACCTATGAGGTACATAAGTAGAGCCATACATACGAATAAAACCTACTTTAATGTTGTCATGGGGGACTTAAACGCGAAGATAGGCAAAAGACGAGACAATGCGCTGAGAGTGGGGCAATTTTGATAAGGATAGCGGACTTGCTCGAGGGCGTAACGCCGGAAGCCTGGAAATGTAGCATGGTGGTGCTCTTCTTTAAAAAGTGCGATAACACCTCGTTAAGGAATAACAGGAAACAGGCCCATTTCGCTTCTGAGCCACGTTTATAAGCTGTTCTATAGGGTCATTACGAATCGTAATTTTTCAGTAAGGCAAGTTTGATGACTTCCAGCCTCTCGAACAAGCCGGGTTCCGAAAAGGCTATAGTACCATACACTATATACCGACCGAAAGACCGAGAAGTATAATCGGCCATTGTGCTTGGCGTGTGTGGACTATGAGAAAGCCTTTGATTCGATCGAAACTTAGGTGGTGCTGCAGTCTCTCCAGCGGTGCCACATTGACTACCGGTATTTCAAAGTGTTGCAGTGTTTGTATAATAACGCTGGTATGTCGGTTCGAATACAGGAGCATAGCACGAGAGCGATTCCAATGTAGCGAGGTGTGTGACAGGGAGATGTCTGATGATCTCTGATGATGGACGAAGGTTGCCCCAACATAGCCCAACGGATTTGCAAGCTGAAGTGGCAGTGAGCAGGGCATGTAGCTCGCAGAACTGACGGCTGATGAAGCAGAAAGGTTCTCGAGTAGAGACCACGTACCGGCACAGACACACGTACTCGGACGGCCGTCCGCGAGATGGATAGACGACTTGAAGGAAGTCGCCGGAAGCCGTTGGATGGAGGCTGCCTTGTACCGATCGCTCTGGAGGTTGATGGGGGATGCCTACGTTCAATAGTGGACATCCAATGGTTGATAATATGATGATGGTGATTGTGTTATTGTTGTATATTTATTCATATAAGAAATTCCACATTTCAAGTACAACAACAACAATCTAATGAAGAAACATCTGCACATCGATATTAGGAACTATATCAGTTCCTATATATTATTATATATTATTCCTCTATATATTATAAAAAGCTGCAGCCTTTTTCCTTTAAATGAAAAGAGGCTATTGCCCAGATGTGAGGTGTTTACAAGTTGTACATTTACAGTAGTATGAAGAGATACAATTTTAAAGTTATTTGAATTAATTTCAGGCATGACATACTTCTTAAATACTCATACAAAGAAGTCTCAGTGGGACAAGCCTGATGGCCCTGCTCCACTTGTTGATGAAGACGATGATGAAGTGACCCCGTCCTCAGTGCAATGCAGCCATTTGCTTGTGAAGCATGCCGGAAGTCGTCGACCGTCCTCTTGGCGCGAAGAGAACATAACCAGGACAAAGGAGGAAGCTTTGGAAATGTTGAAAGGTATTTTATTAAATTTTCAATAGTTATTTAGATTTTTAACTTTATATGTGGTATATACAATATAACATATAACCAAAACAGCGTAAAAAGTGAATAAAAATGTTAATATGTGATATACTCAATAAAAGAATACTCCTTGGTTTATAATAAACGAGCAGTATACTTCCATCAATAATTTTCTGCTCATTGAGAAATACTAATATTGCAAAAAATTATCATTTTTTTATTTATTTATTGTTAAACAAAAACATTAATTATTTTCTTTACATATATTCAGATATCAGGTTAGGCTAAATATTTTTACAATACATTGTTGTAATAAAGGATTTTAATTTGATCTTAAAATTTCATTTAGAAATGATTTTTTGAAGAAAAAAAACCTAAGCCAACCTAAGCCTAAAATATTTATGTAAGTAATAGTAGTAATATTCAATGGTCAAATATAAAGCAACACAAAATACTTGAAGATTTAGTTAACAACCCTAGACCCCTGAACGCACACCCCGTCGTCCGGGGAGACAACGGGGTAGTGTGGGGCTCTCACCCACTAAAATAACCCGCCGTGCGCCCTCACCCGCCCTTACAAGGCGGACCACGGGTATCGCGTACATTGCTCCGTGGACCGCAGGCGGCAGCCCCATCGGGTACTCTCTCCTGTGCGACGCCCTGCGCACTTGGGCAAACAACCCTAGACCCAAATTAACCTTATATAGTATTATGGTTCTCAAAGAACTGAAGAATTATTCACTTTTAATAGGGAAAAACAGATGCATGATGGTACTGCTGAACAAAAAAAAAAGGAAACGTTATTGAACAATTACCACTTGATACACCATTTTAATTACACCAGTTGAATCATGTCTACAAGTTGCTTTTGGAGTCAACCTTTCAAACAAGGCCGATTTCGTAACTGTTTTAACATTATAGACTACGTCCATACTTTGCGGCAGGTTCTATTAAAGACCGAAAATACAATCTGCCACTTTGCTTAGCGTTTGTGGACTATGGGAAAGTCTTCAAATTGGTGGAATATTAGGCTGTTTTACGGTCAATACAAAGGTGCTCAATCGGTTATCAGTATGTCCTAGTATGAAAGGCTTATAAAAAACGCTATCACGTCAGTCCGCGGATGGTAAAAGATCAAAGTTTATAGACTAATCCATAATTAACGACGACATATTCGACTTAAGGTTAATATTTTTAAGTTGCTATAGAAGATGTCTTCAAGCTTGAGGAATGGAAAGGAATTGGCAATAACATTAATTAATGGCAAGTACTTTACATTCGTTCGGTTTGCCTAAAATAGGGATACCTAAACTCTTTGCCTAAGTTTTCTTATGAGGTGAGCAAGTGCAAAAGTAAGATTCTTTACAATGCTCACGATCGGCTCGAATACCTTTCCGTGTTGATAAATACCATGAACATACGGTCAACTCAGTAAGTCAAATTACGCAAAAGGGGTAAACCGCCGAATTCTGCTTGGCTGGGCAGCGGTCGTTGAAACGTACTTCAGTTGCTGTATTTCTACGCGATCGAATCAGAAATGAGATCGGTAGAACAACTAGAGTAAGTGACATTATTGAACGAGGCGTAAGACAGCTTGTATTGATAAATAATCCATGAAATAGTCCTGTGTCGAGCAGTAATCGAGCGATAATTTCCTAAGAAAGACCGTAAAATAACTGAATATTGAAATAAACAAAAGATATGTGCTTTAGTTCACATCCAAAAAATTCGCTTTCGAAATTTCACTATCGTACATTTGTATTTATCTATTTAATTGTAATTGTGTCTTGATTTCATATTGTTTTAAATTTTAATTTTAATATTTACAGAATTCCGCAAGAGGATTGTAAACAAGGAACTAACATTTGAAGAACTTGCAAAGACTTATTCTGATTGCTCATCGGCCAAGCGTGGCGGTGATTTAGGCAGATTCAAGAAAGGTCAGATGCAGAAACCGTTTGAGGATGCAGCCTTTTCACTTAAAGTTGGTCAGCTGAGCCAAATTGTCGATACTGATTCTGGTCTCCACATTATTGTTCGAACAGCTTAAATAATTGTTTTTGTTTTCAAAATTATAATTTAAATCTCTTTTAAATAAGAAAATCATTAAGGGCCAATTTCACCAGTTGTTGATAAATTTTTAGATAGTTATCTGATATATAATGGTAGCCAACAGATAGAAGTTTCTGATACATTTTTCTGTTTAAACATCAAACTCCACTTTATCTGTCAGATTTTTTTTTTCGCAACCTTCAAACCCAAATATTTTAGTTTATTAGTTGATGTGACATGTCTGTTTTATCTCCTGTTGATAAAATCTCTGTTAAACTTTAAGTAACTTATTTACGAGATAAATTTTGTCAGTAATCGGTGAAATTGAACCCTAAGAATTAACTCTTTTTTTTTGTGTGTAAATTAAGAATATAACATCAACGATATGATAGAGAAGTTTACTTTTACAACAAGAATGTAAAATTAAGTATGTAGGTATGTGCTATTAATTTTCCTATGCAAATTATGTTGCATCAGTTTAACGTTCTCCGTTTATTAAACAGTTTATTTTATTCGCAATGTAGATGCAAAGTGTGAATATGGTAATTATCATTTATTTATATATTACATACAATACAAACGAAATTGAAAAACTGTTTGAAATTTACACCTTGCATTTAATTTGTATTAGTAATACAAACTTTTCAAAGGAATTTATTAAATTAACACTAATAACATAGCTCTTTCCTTTTAAAACATACTGAAAGACTTTATGATAGATAATCTTAATGTAAGTTATTGTTCTTGGTGTATTTATGTCTCCATATGTTTTCTTTGGTCATAATAAATATACAATTCGATAGATTTGTCATCGGCAAACATGAAACATTTTTCTGTCTTTTTTTAAGCAAGCATTTTATAATTGTTTATGACTACAATATTGTTACTTACTTTAGTTCCTTATTTTTTTTATAGCCACAATTTTTTTTTAGTAGATGTAGAAAACAGTGGTATAGGTTTAATTAAAAGTCTAAATCGGATTTCATCGCGTTTATTTGTTTAAAAAAACTTTACAGTTTAACGATTTTTTAATTAAATTAAATTATTTCCCGACGTTTCGGACCCTTTACAGCATCCATGATCTCGGGAGACTGAGGTGGTGGGTGTCCGAATAATCCACCACCTCAGTCCCCCGAGATTACGTCGACAGACGTCGGATTTAAAAGTCTATTTAATTAAATGAGTAAAATTCGCGTAAATATAAGAGAACAGTGGTATAGGTGTATAAATAATACATTGTGAGTAAAGTCACAATAACAGTAAAAATTTTACAGAAAAACTTTTGTAATATTGTACTAAAATTGATATTATATATTACTCTAAACTTGATTAACATCAACATTAACATTATGAATACTGTTGTCAGTTAATAAAAAAAAAGATCTCTGATTTCTCAATTTAAAAAAAGAAAAAGAAAAACGATAAATTATTGATTTGATTAGTGCTAAACTTTAAATTATTGTTTTCAATACGTTGTTATATACATAATAAATAAATTGAAGACCTTGCATCAAAAGGGGGGCAAGTCCAAATTTCAAAAAGTTTGGAAAATAACAAAAAACCACTTTAAAATTCGAAGGTACACTAATGCCTATAATTTAAATGCAACAATAAAATATTAGAATCGTTACACTTTTTAATTATTTTTTAAGGTATATCAAAAAGTTTTATAATTACTACGAATTTTCAAAGTTCGGATTTGCCCCTCTTTTGCCTAAAATATCAAAAATATGCTACTTTTTTTTTCGATAGCTAATAAAACACACTACTAATTATGTATTTTAAATACTATCAATCAGCTTAGAAATGGTGAAATGAATTTATATTTAAAGAAAACCAAAATAAACAAGTCTTTAATTTAAAAAAAATGAAAAATCAATTGCCGAACAAATCTTGGGGCTAGATCCAAATATTGGTGTAGTGCGCTTGTTTTCCATTGGATTTGCTTCTGTTGTCCATCAAACGATAGCTTTATTTTTTGCTCAAATTGTGGGTGAAAAATACGTTAACGGCAAAAAATTGGATCTGCCCCTCTTTTGCTGCAAGGTCCTCAATTATTTGATATTGTTATATTTTCCTGTTCACTTTTACTCAAGTGCATTTTAGTTTTTAATACATAGAAATAATTTAAAAAATTATCATAGCAAATTCCAAAATGTTAATCAAATAATCAGACACTTATAAAAGTAATTTCATTTTTATATAACTTACTTTTTAGACTTATATAGGTGAAGATCGATCTTGTGTATTCTTTTTATACAATTATTAATAAAAAGTCTAAGTAATAGAGACAGTTATATTAAGAAGAAGAATAAAAAAACTGGTTTCAAATAAAGCACAACCTTATAAGAAATAATTGCTGCTTAGTAGATAACTGTATAGCATTACTGATGGCTTTGATGAAAACGGCCAGGCTGTCCATTGTCTTTTTTGTTTCTAAGTTATTGGTGTAAAAGTATAATACTGGAAATAAACAAATGAAACATTTTTGCCATTTTAATAGATTTTTATCATTCTAATACTTACGTGGTTATTTTCTTCATTATAGGTTTTTTATGGTAATTATTATTTAATATTAAGATAACTTATAATCGTAATTTAGATTTTAGAATTAGTATTTGAGTAATTAAGTTAGTCTCTCACAAAATCTTTTGAAGAAAATGATTGGTTCCAATGTACACATAAACATATATGAAATTGTTATAGTACAAAACGAATAAATAAATGATGTTAAACTTTCAGCTCTAAAGTTTTAATGTTTTTTTAATTATATTAACTGTAACACCTTAACTTTGCAATGAGACAAAGCTTGTCATATTCAAAATATTTATACAATATTCTTAGTTTCTTTTTTTTTGTGCTATAGGGAGCAATCGGGCAGTCGGAGCCTTTTGGTGACTACCGACGCCCACGAACATCTGCGTAAAAGGATGCAGATGCGTTGCCCTCTTTGGGTGTACTTCCGAAAAGTAAATATCGGATTTTCTCATGAAACTTGGCACGGACATTCCATTTGACTATCTAAGTGCCCCCTTAAAAGGATTTTTTGCGGTTCGCAATATTTTTCGAAATATTGAATTGTTTGAGTACTCTGTTTAGCACGCTCTATAAGAAAGCGAAAAGTGGATACCGAATTCCGGTATCCACTTTTCGGAAGTTTATCCCACTATTTTTACCCATACCCCCCCCCCCCCCCCCCCCTTCCAATAGGCCAACGGATACTCACAAACCGCACGAAACGCGACCGACAGCATAGCTGTCACTTTACGCCGGTATCATGTGAGCGAGAGGTATCACCCCGGTCATGCCGGCCAAGTACGGCTGCAAAGCTGCATGGCACTATCTTTTACAAAATTTATTTTTTAAGAGGTAGTGTAGTTTATTTTTATTTTTACAAATTAGATCAAGTATTTGAGGAGAACACTGATCATCTATCTATGCATGTTTATACAAACTTGTGTATGAGAGTGTGGTATTCTCCTTCTTGTTCTCTTTGCTGACATGTGGGATGCACAGAAAATCTCCTTTTCCTCTTGACAGCCATAGCTTCGTCATCTAAAGCAATAGCAATTATAGCCAAATTATAGCGTATTCTTCAGATGAAAAATCCATCTTTCCTTATTCACAACACTAGCACGTTAGTTCCGAGTTACTGTCACGGTACGTAGGCATTAAAAATCCCCGTCAGTGTTTACTAATCACGTTCCGTTCCCGTCCTATTCACGTTCTAACGCCGCGCCGTCCCGTGCACGTTACGTATACAGCGGCCTTAAGTCTTGTAGCTGCGGTCAATAGAAGCAGACCTTCCTTTAAGAGCGAAAACTAAAAACAGTGTGGCTCAGATTAGTATAAAATTATAAATACATATTTTATGATCAGCAATAACATTTTTTTACAGCTACTTACAACGTTAATGTACGTTCTACGTTTAAATATTATTTTTTTCATTTTGTAACAATAAATAATTTTATGATCAGCAATAACATTTTTTTACAGCTACTTACAACGTTAATGTACGTTCTACGTTTAAATATTATTTTTTTCATTTTGTAACAATAAATAATAAGTACCTACATACATTTAAAATCGTTCTATAGTTTTATAATAACATGATTTTACATAAATTTTACGGTGACTTACGACGTACGAAACTTAAGTAAGTATTTACTGTCATTGGTTAAGCTATTATTTGTAAAGTTGGATGACTGACGGCTTCCATAATTTTCTTTGCAAATTAGCCATTTACTGATTTTGTGCATTTATTACTTTGTTAGGATTTTCTATACAATTGTTATGCATTAATATTAAATTTGGACATACATTTGTTAATATAAAATTTGCATATGAACTACTAAATAATGATTTGTTTTAATAATGACTGTGGGATGCATACATATATATAATACATACATATACATAAATACATGCATCTTATATATAGATACATATCTACAAAGGTAACATACACACGACACACTCACTCATAATACACATTCTAATAATTACACTATGTATATGGATCGACGTTAGACGACCGTTCTGGTTTAGTGGTGCAAGTAGTCGCCTCAACTCCGGGCGCCGGCGGTCGCGGGTTCGATTTCCGCTTAGGAGAGATTTTTTTGGATAAATATTTGTTTCCGGTCTAGGTGTATGTCCTTGTGGGTCTTCCCACCGTACCTCGGAGAGCACGTAAAGCCGTCGGTCCCGGTTGTTATCATAGACACCTGATAACGATCGTTACACATGGTATGGAAATTATCCGCCAACCCGCAGTGCAGCAACGTCGTGGATTAAGCTCCAACCATTTTTCTATATTGAGAAGCGGCCTTCGCTCAGCAAAGGGTTGTTTACAGCAATGGGTTGATACAGTACACGTACAGTATTGGGATCTGATTAATATATATAATGTTTTTTTTTTTTTCATATTTATTAATTAAATAAATAAAACAAGACAGTAATACATATTTTACAAATTGATTAATAAAATGATTTAATTGTAAAGTAGCGATACGGTGTAATAGTAGGCGCTCAAGTAACGGTATTCAAGTCAATGCCACTGTGGACCAGGGATGTCAGACGGCCACTCAAAATTCCTGGTACCGAGCAGGCTGAAAAGTTGGTACTGATGACGAAAAACTGGTACGCCTGAGCTGTGTTGCCAACGTTGATATAATATATCGATATGTAAAAGCGATGACCTTTTTTTTTTTTTTTAGGTCATGTGAAATTGACGACCTTTTTTTTTAGCTAAATATAGATTCGACGACCTTTTTTTCGTCTCATGTAAAGTTGACGACCTTTTTTTTTTTTTTTAGCTATATGTGTAGAACCGACGATCTTTTTTTTTAGCTATATGTAGAACCGACGACCTTTTTTTTTTTTTTAGCTCTAATATGGAATCGACGACCGAATAGACATCTTTGTCGGTCCACGGTCAAATCTTGGTATTTTTTGATTAATAGGTAATCTTGGTACATGGTACGCGACCCTAAAACCTGGTATGTGTACTAAGAAACTGGTACGTCTGACATCCCTGCTGTGGACTGGGCTGTCTAGTGACTCCAGCGTAGGGACGTTCATGTAAAAAAAAAAAAACAATTTTTTTTTTCGATATATCTCGAAGTATTTTATCGATTAAATATATCGATATATAGCGGATTAAATATATTGTTTGTACATATCTATATATATAGGATGAAATATATCGATACTAGATGATTCAATAATATCAGATTGCAATGAAGCGACACATCCCATGCATATATCGATATTTCATAAAATATCGATATATTTCGTGCACTACTACTCCAGGGCCAGTTACAAATTGATCTGAGCCGTCTGAGGTAACCAAAGGTAAGATATTCCAATTAACACACAAAGTAATATTATCTGTTTTAAAAACAGATAATATTACTTTTACCTTCGCAAGTGTACCTACATGAAAGGAATTAGTTTAGATGAAATGAAAAATATGTCATTTTCGTAGTAGTGCGGATAGCGGTAGGTAATTGAAAATATTTTAAATAATAAGAAAAACAATAACTTCCGTGAAATTTTAGGATAGATAACATTAGTTTTAACAATTTTAAGTCTTTTTATCTTTATATTTTATATAATTTGGCTAAAATCACTTAAATGTTTATCATTTAGGCAAAATTATCGGAATGAATCTCAAATCGATCCCTCCGATAATTTTTCTCTTAGGGATGAAGGAGTTATTAAGTTCTGGTATATAGAATGAGAGACGCAAATTCAGCGTCTAGTCGGTCCACCTGTCCGCCGGACGAGAATGTAGTATAAGCACAATACATTAAAGCCTCCAAAACGGCTACACGTCTTTCATTTGTTTTATTATTTGTATTTTTATTTAGTTTAGTACAATTAGTTTTCTGAACACTCCGAAACCATAAGTAACTGTATATAGGGGAGCGGCGGGTCATTCCGTACAGCGGACGATACCGTACATAGTGTTTGACAGAGACCGAATGGTGGGAAAAAAGGGGTATTCTTGTCTAATGGTCGCAACACGGCACTGTTGCGTCCTGCCTCCTACCCGCGCCTGTGACTCGTCATATTTCATGAGTAGAGCATGTCTTACATTTACGTGCCATTTCTTATAAGAAGTATCGTGAAGATGTTAAACTGTAAGTATTATATTTATTGTTTAATTGTATTATTTTTATAACCACGTCGTACGTTATTGATCTATGGTTCGATGTACAGTCAATTTTCAATGAAATCGCTGATCGTTTTCGCTTGTTTGAACATTTCTCATAAAATGGCGGCTTCGGTTTGGTTCGTACATTTTTGTACGATATCATTTGCATGTCTTGATTTGATATATATATTTTATTTGTCATCTTTATTTTCAGATGCCGCGAGGAAAGAAACTTATCTGGTCATATTATATTTTATATAAAAGGAGAAACAGGGATTATAAATGAGCTTTATCTAATTTGTGGAGAATTCGGTAAAGATCAGGAGCTCTGGTATCGCTGTATTATGTGTGGGCAATGGGTCCATTCACTGTGCAGTGATAAAGATGTACCCGATGATTATATGTGTGGATTTTGCCTGGCAAAATAAATAAAAATAAAGTTGATAAGTGAAACATTCATTAAGACACTGTTACTTAGACATTGTACGCAATCATCCGAAGGTGTCGGTTGATACCGTACTTTTGTTTTTGTATAAAACTTAATAAATCTGATACTTTTATTTATCTGGTTTTATTTTTTGTTCGAATATTAAACAGTTAAATATTTTCTCTTTAGATAATGCTTAAGATTAACCACATAAGCTTTTTAGTTATTGAGTAACAAGCGTTTTACCTTAAGTTTACGGTAACCGCTCCTCCCCTATACTATATACATTTTTGTGGTGTACAAAAAAGTCTAAATAAACACATAAAAAATAATTATGCAAACTTAATGCTTTTACATAAGACTTTATACGACCGTCGTAGGTTGGTCGAAAATTTATACATACGGAATCATTTGTAACGAAATTTAAAGATTAGGATGGAGAAATATCGATAGTGAGCTACATTGCGACCGCAACATTGTTTTATTTACATAAATTTCTAAGTTCTCTTATTTTTTAAGATTCCAGCATAACAAGCATCTTGGTGATTATATTGTTAAAAAATTCTCCACCAATTACATACAAAACCATAATTAAATATAAAACGTAACAAACATTTTTTTGAGTAGCAATCAATTCAATTAATCAATCGGCAAGTGACTGTGACCAGGTCGCCAACCCGTTGTCAAAACATACCTAGCCATACCTATCTCTGTTATTTTTTAGCTAATAATTATCTTGTTTGATTTATTTACGTAAAACTAACATCGCCGTCGTTAAGTTATCCATCAATCTTTTGATTGCATAATTACTTAACGGCTGGTATGGCGTGGTGCGTAATTTCTTGACACCCATATACTGCCTGATTTTTCTGAAGATTTGACATAACTGAAATTGGCTTTGACTGTGATATCTGTAACTGGGAATGCTTCTGGCCATTTACTAAATCTGTCAATACGAGAACAAGATATCGATAGCTTTGTGACTTAAATGTAATGGAACCACTATATCGACAATGACGTGTTCAAATTGGCTACTATTTTAAAATTCTTTGAATGTCCACTACTGAACGTAGGCCTCTCCCATCGACCTCCAGAGCCACCGGTTCGATACAGCCTTCATCCAACGGCTTCCGGTCTCGCAGACAGCCGTCCGGCGCTGGGTTTGCCAGTATGTGGTCTCCACTCGAGAACTTTTCTGCTCCATCGGCCGTTAGTTCTACAAGCTGTGCCCTGCCCACTGCCACTTCAGCTTGCAAATCTTATCTAAAATATTATTGTTTCTGATTCAATCTCGCAAAGAAATACCAGGCATATAGCCCTTTCCATTGCATTGTATGTCAATAACAACCGGGACCCACCCACGGCTTTACGTATTCTTCGAGGCACGATCGGGAGACCCACAAGGACATACACCCAGACCGGAAAAAAATATTTGTACAATTTATATAAATATCTGACCCGAGCGGGAATCGAACCCGCGACCATCGGAGCGCCTACATTTATATATATAAATATAATGATGGATTATAATAGTACTAATAATATATCTAAAACTATTTAATATTAATCCTTGATTAGCTATTTGTTCCGACCACAATTTAGTTGGTTCTATTTTTTTTTATTGTCTACTTTTTGTCGTTTATTTTTTGTTACTGCTTACATATATAGTACCTGGATGACCGAGCTTTGCTCGGTTAAACTATATTTAGACACAAATTACATAGTGATAATATATGAATAATATTTTCAATCTTACCGATATAATAATAAAACAATAGTCACTGGTTACATAAATAAAAAAATAAAAAGAGATCCTAATAATATTTTTTCTCACCAAAAAAGGAACTTGAAAAAAAAAAAGGAAAAATCTTCCGTTTTCGAGTCCGCCCGATTTCCCACCTGAGCTATTATAAATTTACAGATGGTGGCGAAATTTACTTTCTTATTCTAATGATATTCTAGCAGTTTTTAATTGCTCTCGTGATTTTTATTTAAATAACCAGTTTATATCTTTTTTTCCTACCTCTGCCGAAAGTTCGATTTTCGTCCCTGTGAAGCGGGACAAAAGTGACACTTTCTGTCCCCGCTTCACAGGAACAAAACCTGAACTTTAGTCCTAGGTAGGAAAAAAAAAGTATGTGCAACATGGGACGAAAGTACTACATCCATTCCCGTATGTTTGCTACCCTCGCCTTCGGCTCGGGCGGCAATTTCATATGAGGGTCAAAAAATAGTACTTTCATCCCCTTGTGACACAAAATACTATATTATTATATAGGTAAGACCTAAAAATATTATTCATATTTCATCAGTTCTATCGTATCTAAATATAATTTCCAAAAAAAAAGAACGATTAACAAAAAAAAAAAAATAATAATAATACCGAGCAAAACTCGGAAATCAGGTAGTACAGGGCTCTCAATAATAGTTCTTTTTTTTTACAAAAGAGGGAACTTGAAAAAAAAAGCAAAAAAAAGTGAGACTTGAGGCATCGGGATTCGAACCCAGGTATACTGATTTCCCACCTAAGTTATTATAACCTTGTAAATAAGTAATAATGACCATCGTGGTTCTAACCTTTGGATTAATGAAAAAGTCATTAAAGCATGTCAGTACAGGGAAAAATTGTTTAAAAAATGGAAGAAAGATTCGTATAACATGATATTAAAAGTACAATATAATCAAGCCCGAAATTTTGCTAATAAAGTAATTAATACCGTTAAAAATAAATATATTAAAAATGAAATATATAAACATAAAAATAACTTGAGAAAGCTATGGGACATACTGAATACATTATCGGGTAGAGTTAAAAAATCATTAGATAATACTATATTACAAGCTTTTGATAAAAACTGTAATTCAATAAAAGAAATTGCTAATAATTTTGCTAAGTCTTTTGACATTAGCGTTAAAAACAATTTACATACATTCTGTAAACAAGCGTTGCTAGATAAAAAAGAATATAAAAAAAATGTAAATCTTTCGTTCAGATATAAAAAAGCATCAACGTCTGACATCTCAATTTTAATTAAAAAACTAGATAATAAAAAAGCTCCAGGGCTAGATAACATCCGTGTGACAGATTTAAAGTATTTATCAATACAACTTGCACCTGTTATTGCAAAACTTATCAACACTTCAATTACTACGGGTATATATCCAATCAGTCTCAAATCTGGCATAGTAAGACCGGTTTTTAAAAAAGGTCTTAATAATAACTATGAAAATTACCGACCTATTACTATTCTTCCAATCATAGACAAAATTGCAGAAAAGTATATAGGCCAACAATTAAATTCGTTTTATAAAAATAATAATATATTATCCAATAAACAATTTGGCTTTCAGCCCAAAAAAAGTACTACTCAGTTACTAACAACATTCACAAACTCCGTTAATGAGCATTTGAATAATAAAAAACATGTCCTATTAGTATTTATTGACTATAGCAAAGCATTTGATACTCTCCAACATAACATTCTTCTTGATAAGCTAGAAGATAATGGGATTAGAGGACCAGTCCTAAAATGGTGCCATAACTACATGACCAACAGATCTTACAAAGTCAAAATTAAAGAAACCTTCAGTGACGAAGTGCATGTAACACAGGGAACAGCTCAAGGATCAGTACTTGGCCCCTTACATTACGTTACATACGTTAACGACCTAGAAAATATAATAAAAAACTGCGAATTATATCAATATGCTGACGATACTTGTCTAGTAGCTGCTCACCATAATATCATGGAAGCAATGAACCAGCTCCAAACTGATTTTAATTCACTCTTAAAATGGTCACATGACCATGGTCTAGTTATTAATATCGATAAAACAAAAAAAATGTATATAAGCTCAAGCAGGAACAGATATTGTGGTGATGTTAAACTAATAGCTCATAATCATCAATGCTTACATACAGACAAACATCACTATGATGGATGTAACTGTTCGTCAGTAGATACTGTTACTTGTCAAAAATATTTGGGGTTATTGATCGACGATCGTCTCCTATGGGAACAACACATTAACTATGTTTGTGACAAATTACGGGCCCTTTTGGCAAAATTAATAATTATAAAAAATAAAATTCCTTTTTTGACACTTTTAATAATTTATAAAACATTAGGCGAATCTATAATATCATATGGACTAAGTAGCTATGGCCTAACATATAAAAGTCATATAAATCAAATATATCAACTTCAAATGCGTATTTTAAAAGCCATAGTACCTAAAAAAATTAAAGAACAACATAAACAAAACTATCATCTTCTATTCAATTACTGCAAAGTTATGCCAGTTGACATTAAAGTAAAATATCTTGTACTTACAGAACAATATCTGAACACAAAAATCCAAAAAAAAGTTGACAACTGTAAAAGACTGAGAAGTAGTAAGAATCCAAAATTAGAAATCCCCAAAGTCATTAATAACTACGGCAAACATTCACTTAAATATATTGTTCCTACTTTATTGAATTCACTCCCAAAAACACTAAAAGATGAATTGAACGAAAAAAATTACAAACATAAACTCAAAAAGCACTTTTTAGAGGAATGTGTATAGATACCGGTTCTGCTTACGGTGTTGATGCGATGGTCGGATAAATTCCATTTTTATATTTAGATTACATAGTATTATAATTTTATATATTATAACTTAGGTATAGTTTAACTACAGTGCACAGTAAAACTAACTTTTGTTTATGAGGCACTGCATGTATATATATTTTAATGTATTAATAAATAAATAAATAAATAAATAAATAAATAATTATGCCGAAATTTACCTTCGTATTCTAATAATATTCTAACAGTTTTTAATTATACCCGTGATTTTTTATTTAAATAACCAGTTCATATTTTTTTATTATTATTTCGGTAAGATCGAAAAATATTATTCATATATCATCAGTTCGTAATTCGTATGTAAATATAGTTTCCAAAAAGCACGAATAACAAAAAATAAAAAAATAAAATACCGAGCAAAGCTCGGTCATCCAGTTAGTAAAGGGCTCCCAATAATAGTTTTTCTCACAAAAGAACGAACTTTAAAAAAAAAATAGTCCTGGAGACTGGATTCGAACCTGAGGCTTTCTTATTTCGAATCCGCCCGGTTCACATCGGAGCTATTATAAACTTATCAATGACAGCGAAATTTACCTTCGTATTTTAACGATATTTTTTAATTACCTGAAAAAAGGGATAAAACGACATTTTCTAAAAATAAATCCTAGCTAGATCGATTTATCACCCCCGAAACCCCCTGCATACTGAATTTCATGAAAATCGTTGGAGCCGTTTCCGAGATTCAGATTATATATATACAAGAATTGCTCGTTTAAAGATATAAGATTTAGATACATTACATACTGATGAAACATAAATAATATTTTCGATCTTACCGACATAATAGTAAAATAATAGGAATTGGTTATTTAAATAAAAAATAAAAAGTAAAAAGAGCTCTTAATTCAAAATAAAAAAAGGAAAAAAAAATCGGTCTGCAAAAACACCTGGATTCGAACCCAGGTTTTCTGATTTCGAATCCGCCCGATTCCCATCCGAGCTATTAGAAGCTTGTCAATGACAGCGAAATTTGCCTTCGTATTCTAATGATATTTTTTAATTGCGTAAAAAAGGGATAAAACAACATTTTCTAAAAATAAATCCTAGCTAGATCGATTTATCGCCCCCGAAACCCCTTGCATGCTAAATTTCATGAAAATCGTTGGAGCCGTTTCCAAGATTCCGATTATATATATATATACAAGAATTGCTCGTTTAAAGATATAAGATGACGTCAGACTGCCGTCATGACATCTTTGAGCGTTTTGGTGCGCAATATGAAAGAAGATTAAAAAAATGAAAATATTATTATTGGTATAATAATCTTTATTTACTTTAAAGTAGACCCATATGGGTATTGCAATACAGTTTTTTATAATTAGTCATCAACCCTATTATATTACCAATCGAAAATGGCCAATTTATCGTTAGACATAAAATTACTGACATAAAAAAAATACTAACTGCAAGTACCCGCAAATTCGTTCGCCAATGCCATCCCTTTCATTAATAAATAATTAGCCTATAAGATAAAGTACGAAAGCATTTTTTCATAAGAAACTAGCAAACCCGGCGAACTCCGTTTCGCCACCAACTTATTTTCGTGAGGGATACTCACAGCACGTACTGCCGCCATGCAAAACCATATTGGTTTGTAGTACATGCTATGTATCAGAGATAGCGCTGTATGTGAAAAATGATTTTCCCCGTTTTCCTGCTTTTCTGTTGAAAATTTTCCTGAATTTATTTTGCTATAAAGCTCACGGAGCCCGAGACTTTTCCAACGAATGCAAAACCGTGGAAATCGGTTCGTGCGTTCTGGAATTATAGCGTCAGGAAGGAAAACCCGACTTATTTTTATATTATAGATTACAAAATTTATAATTTTTAAATCATTTGATGAGAGTCAATGATGACCCTTCTTCTATATGGAGAAGAGGCCTTTGCCAAGCAATGTGTTGTTTAGAAGTTGATTCAATGCACTTCAGTTCATTATGAGAGTATAAGATAATATTATTAAGATTTTCCCTGTTCTCCTGCTTTTCTGTTGAAAATTTTCCTGAATTTAGTTTGCTATAAAGCTCACGGAGCCCGAGACCTTTCCAACGAATGCAAAACCGTGGAAATCGGTTCGTGCGTTCTGGAATTATAGCGTCAGGAAGGAAAACCCGACTTATTTTTATATTATAGATAAATAATATTACAAAATTTATAATTTTTAAATCATTTGATGAGAGTCAATGATGACCCTTCTTCTATATGGAGAAGAGGCCTTTGCCAAGCAATGTTTTGTTTAGAAGTTGATTCAATGCACTTCAGTTCATTATGAGAGTATAAGATTATATTATTATGATTTTCTCTGTTTTCCTGCTTTTCTGTTGAAAATTTTCCTGAATTTAGATTGCTATAAAGCTCACGTAGCCCGAGACCTTTCCAACGAATGCAAAACCGTGGAAATCGGTTCGTGCGTTCTGGAATTATAGCGTCAGGAAGGAAAACCCGACTTATTTTTATATTATAGATAAATAATATTACAAAATTTATAATTTTTAAATCATTTGATGAGAGTCAATGATGACCCTTCTTCTATATGGAGAAGAGGCCTTTGCCAAGCAATGTTTTGTTTAGAAGTTGATTCAATGCACTTCAGTTCATTATGAGAGTATAAGATTATATTATTATGATTTTCTCTGTTTTCCTGCTTTTCTGTTGAAAATTTTCCTGAATTTAGATTGCTATAAAGCTCACGTAGCCCGAGACCTTTCCAACGAATGCAAAACCGTGGAAATCGGTTCGTGCGTTCTGGAATTATAGCGTCAGGAAGGAAAACCCGACTTATTTTTATATTATAGATAAATAATATTACAAAATTTATAATTTTTAAATCATTTGATGAGAGTCAATGATGACCCTTCTTCTATATGGAGAAGAGGCCTTCGCCAAGCAATGTTTTGTTTAGAAGTTGATTCAATGCACTTCAGTTCATTATGAGAGTATAAGATTATATTATTATGATTTTCTCTGTTTTCCTGCTTTTCTGTTGAAAATTTTCCTGAATTTAGATTGCTATAAAGCTCACGTAGCCCGAGACCTTTCCAACGAATGCAAAACCGTGGAAATCGGTTCGTGCGTTCTGGAATTATAGCGTCAGGAAGGAAAACCCGACTTATTTTTATATTATAGATAAATAATATTACAAAATTTATAATTTTTAAATCATTTGATGAGAGTCAATGATGACCCTTCTTCTATATGGAGAAGAGGCCTTTGCCAAGCAATGTTTTGTTTAGAAGTTGATTCAATGCACTTCAGTTCATTATGAGAGTATAAGATTATATTATTATGATTTTCTCTGTTTTCCTTCTTTTCTGTTGAAAATTTTCCTGAATTTAGTTTGCTATAAAGCTCACGTAGCCCGAGACCTTTCCAACGAATGCAAAACCGTGGAAATCGGTTTGTGCGTTCTGGAATTATAGCGTCAGGAAGGAAAACCCGACTTATTTTTATATTATAGATTATTTGACAAATTATAGCGGGACTTTAATCAATTAGGTACGATTTAAGGGGCTATTTTGTTAATGATAATTTTACATTTATAATTCGACGTCTCCATATTAAAAATATTCATTGTGCCATTTTATTGTAAGCTATTGCTCAATATAGCTCGATATTGATAATAGTTCAAATATGATTACACGACAACAGTGAATGAGTACCTATAATAGCACCGCTTACGTATTTGTTTTTCAGGGGGGCTATTGCAAGAGAGGATGGGAGAATAAATAAATTGGCACGAGGGGAGTTGACTGTGACCTCGAGAGATAATATTGTCTGAAATATCTACATCCGTTATTACTTTAGGTATAGACTTTATTTCGATGTGATTTAATTCGATATATTCAACTATACTACATCTATTGAACGGGTTAAATTAGAGTTGTTAATTTCAATTAGTAGGGGTATTTTTTCAATCGAATATTTTAAATAACCTTTCGTTTATATATTTTCGTTATAGCAACGGTGGTTGCTAATGTGATGATAGATAAAAAAATGCATTCTGGATATGATTATCGTAAAATTCGTGTTTTATAAGCGTGAAACTCGCGATTACACAGTCGTGATAAGACAGTCTATATGTGGTATTCTGCTTATAAGCAGCCTTATAGTATAAAGTCTAAACTGAAAAGCATTATCATTATTATATATTTAGATTTGTATTATTTAATCGCTTATCGCATTATATCTAATTGGTGTATATACATGTACCTACTTGAGTTGTAATTAATTATTTTTTTTCGAACTGATCGCGCTCTTTAGTAAAATTTTCAAACCAATAAATATATTACACGAAGGGCATTTGAAAAGTTCGTACATTATAAGGAAAATAAAATATAGGAATTTATTTATTATTTATGTTTCAACATATTCTCCCCCAAGTTCTATACACTTCATCTTCTTCCATTAGCTGGGCACGGATTCTATACCAGCTTTCAAAAAATCTTCGTCCATACCTTCAAAATATGCATCGATAGCAGCCTTAATCTCCTTATTTGTAGAACATTTTTACCTCCTAAGTGGTTTTTGAGCTTTGGGATAAATAAAAGTCAAATGGAGCGAGATCAGGAGAATACGGGGCATGGGGCAACAATTCGAAGCCACACTGATGGATTTCTGCCATAGTCTCAACTGACGTGTGAACTCGCGCGTTATCCTGCCGAAACAAAACATTGCTTCGTAACAATCCAGGATGTTTTTTTGTTTAATTAATTCACGTAAACGTCGCAGGAGATTACAATAATAGAACGAGTATTTAATTAAAAGTCTAAATCGGAATTTATCGCGTTTATTTGTTTTAAAACTTTACAGTTTAACGATTTTTAATTAAATTAAATTATTTCCCGACGTTTCGGACCCTTTACAGCGTCCATGATCTCGGGGGACTGAGGTGGTGGGTGTCCGAATAATGAATCAATTGTTACATACCCCGCTTTTTATACAATTATAAATTATTAATAATTATAATTGTATAAAAAGCGGGGCCACTCTTAAAGCCGTTTCCCTGACATGAGACGGAGCCAATGTATCGACGCAGGTTGCATCCCACAACCCCCCTTGGAGTTGCTGGTCTTCTACTGGGCGCGTCCCCGGGTGGCGGATAGGGGAAGCCACTCGAACTTGAAGCCTTGCGTGTGGTCGGGGTCTTCGGACCCCCGTGGACCAAAACCAGCAGCGGTGGGCGCGAAAGCGCAGGAGGGGGATGACTCGCTCTCCCCCTCCATTCGGTGGCGCGAAAGCGCAGTGATTGGGCCACTGGGCCCCTGAACCAGCTGATGTGCGGGCCCAGCTCAGGGGTTTCGCCGTCTCGGGTATCTGGCGTCTTCATTTTTTTTTTTTTTGCAAATACTAATCCTCCAACATGATCGGAGGCAGTGCTTATTACAACTTCATAAATATTAACTTTCTTATATACATATATTAACAAATTTTTACTTCACTAAGACTCACATTTACAGAGGTGTGCTTGTTCTACTACTTAATTCTATTTTTATAATAAACTATATTTCCTTATACTTAATTACATTTAAGTGATACACAATATTAACTCACTATTCATTTTAATAATATATTACAATATGATTTATATTAAACTGTAATTTTTACGTCCTAACCTATTATTTGTTTAATCTATTTGCGTTGTATGCTTATATTTACACTATATAATAACAACACAACTTACTTATTGCTATAGTTTGCTTTCTTTACAATTTGTATGCAGTATTTCATTAAAAGATCTCTATCTTGATCATTTCTCATAACAAATTCTAATGTATCAGGTTCCAAATTGTTTGACAACATGCTCTGTAATTTTATCCGTTCGTATTCGTGGACAGGACAGTCCAGGAGGAGGTAGAAGACAGATTCTATCTGACCTGCTGGTATTTATTAAATTGATGCATTCATATAACTTGTTAGTGATGTGCTGCACGATGGTATCATCAGTGTTAGTATCTTTATGAATAAAACAAAAATAGCGCTATTTAATATGCGATAAACACAAAACACCTACCTACATATTATATCGCTGTTGAATTATTTAAGTGCCTAGGCTGTCAGATAGACAGTACAATATGATACGTTATTTATATTTATATGTAAGTACATAGTATATTCTATCTTGTTATTAAAACAAGGTATTGCATAATGCAGTTTTTGTCGAGTTTTAACTTTAAAAAAAAACATACCGCGTAAAAGAGTGCGAAACGAGGCGAGGCGGATGTTACCATGTCTATTTATAAAATAGAAGTGTTTTCATTTTGACATGGAATAATGCAGTACCTATGTACTACGAGGATATGTAGCAAAAGTATTGATTATTGTGTTTGTCATTTCCCTCTCTCTTTCTACTTTTTTTTTTCTTATTTTTTTTTTCATTAAATATTATGAAAGAAAGAAATAAAAGAAGTGCCTCGGAGAGCCCGTAAATCGGTACCGGTTGATATAATAGATTCCTAATAATGATCGTTGTTAATAATGGTCGTGAAATTACCCACTGAGCCACACAGAACAGAGTGATACAATTAAGTTCAGTCAGTATATTAACAGTAGCTACTGCATCATCTTACCGTCCCCTTATGTTTTCACTCCTGCGTGTTATAATGGTCTTTTGACTAGAAAAATAAACAATTTTTTTAATTTTTGTAAATTCTACTCTTAAGTAAATGAAATACACGTACTGTGACGTACAGCTTTGTTAGTGTTTCTTTCAAAATTTGCATAATAGTGGTTAGTAACTGATTTAATTATATCTTCAATGTATCGATGACTGAAAATTATTCAAGAGTTATTTAAAAACCTATAATCTGTAATAACCTTTGTATTATTTTTTTTAAACCACAATATATATATATATATTTGATGATTCTATATACATACATTTATTACTTTGTTGTTACCGCTAACAATTTTTTTTCTGTTTGGCTTAAGGTTAACGGGGAGAGAATGCCATTTAATGTAGAGATCTGCCTATTTTGACTTTTCCGCCTATATTCATGAATATATTACTTGCTTTCTCATAAGTTTGAGAGTCAGATCCGTGATTTTTTGGCCTACTTGCACTTTGTTCTCCCTCTTCGGACTTCCGATAAATCTATTATAATATCCCAATGCAATTTGTAGACTGCTTCTTTCGACTCAATATTCATCAAAATGCATGCTTTATATGTGGCTAGGCTTTGAGGTTTTGTTTTTCGCAATTTTCGCTTAAGATTCATAGCATCATTATTCACCTGCCTCTCTTTTAGTGTTTCAAACAGAGCCAGGTACAGCGGAGCCGTTAGGAAACGGGGAACATGTTTCTTGTTAATTTTCCATGCAAGATTATGCCTGAAGGACGACCAAGTTGGGCAGACGAGTTCCCACTGATGTCGTTGCTTGTAGACATTGGCCTATATTTTTTTTAGACCAGCCATCCAGATGGTTTGGTCAACGGAGACGCTGGTGAAGTTAACAGTTTATTCATTCTAAGAGTGCCGCAAATACCTAATGTGCTAAGTTAATATAATAGTTCGTTTCACTTCTGTGGTTTTTTTTTAAAGTTTTTTTAATAATTATTTAGTGAAATATTTCATTAAAATTTTGTATATTTTATGAAAAATTTGCGTAAGCATATGTAATTTAGTATAATGTGAATGTGTGATTAAAATTTTAATTACCTAATTACGTTAGTGAAGCTGTATTCACTAAATATCAGTAAATGTCAATAACAAGTTAGTGAATACTTATTCATATACATATTTAATAATCAAATCAGTTGACTGATATTCACATATTCATACTTTGAATAGACACTAATTTTGCGTGGTATGATTCTTATATTGATAAATAGTGAATAGTCACTTAAAATTAGTGAAATTCCACTGATTCATGTTTAGAGAGTAAATAAATATTATGTCATGATATTAAAATTAAAAATGTTTAAAAAAAGTAACGTATCTGTAATAGATGGATTTTTGCATTGTTTATATACAACCTTTCAGAAATCGTTTAAAAATTTATTTTCCAGTTTATAAAGAGAAAGTTAAATATCAAAAGACAAATATGAAAATCAACTGAACTTGTAAAATGAAGTACAATTTAAACTATGTTTGGTTTAATTTGTGTTTCGCCTGGATCGTTACTATTTTACTCAATGGATGTTAATAGTCTGTAATTTGATTAATAAAATGTACTTGCATACATTAAACAAAAGCGTGAAAACAAAACAATACCGATTAGTATTGCGTATGCGCGTCGGTAATTTACTACAAGGTCGTTAGTAAGCCACAACTCAACCGCACACCTACTACGGTGACCATTTATTTTAATACAAGATATATAAAATTATATTGATTATTTATATATATCAAAAATATACAAGAATGTGTGTATTTTTGATATGTATATTTTATATATAAAAATTTTACAACATGTAGTTAAATTTTTATATATAGGTATATTCGTAAATTAATCCAAATTTATGGAAAATATAAAATAGTAAACATGTCTACCTTAACAGTAGGTACAACACTAAGTAGAAATTACTAAGTAAATGTAGTAAGTACGTGCGTTTTTACATATTAATTTTATTTAAACTCTACCATTATTATCTCTACACTTTCTACTCTTTTGTTTTCTTTTTTTTAGCGATTTGTCAATTCTAATTCTGTTTCTCTGTAATGGATACTTCATCTCCACATATAATAAACTCGCCGCGTCTGTCTGTCACTGTGTCTGTTTGCTCGAGATAAATTCAAAAAAAAAAATACTAAACGGATTTTCATGCGGTTTTCATCAATAGATAGAGTGATTCATGATTAAGATTTAAGCGTATAATCTGTCAAGGTTTTATGTAAATTTTATAATCTGATTATGACGATAATTTTTGAAACTATCGGAAAAAACCAAGCTGCTTGGGAGCTGTTATCGAAAACGTTAGCGAATCCGTTTCAAATATAACAATAGTATATTGTGTCACAAGGGACGAAAGTACTACTTTCTGTCCCGCATGTGAAGTTTCCACCAGAGCCGAAGGCGAGGGTGGTAAACATGCGGGAAAGGATGTAGTACTTTCGTCCCGTTTTACATATAATTTTGTTCCTACCTAGGCCGAAATGTGAAGCGGTGACAGAAAGAGTCACTTTTGCCTCGCTTCACAGGGACGAAAATCGAACTTTCGGTGGAGGTAGGAAAATAATAATGTATGGTGGAATTATTTATCTTTTATAGGTCTACAGAAAAGTCCGCGATGCCATATATCATAAATCGTACGCCTCTTATAGATACTCAGGTAATATAAAATGGGAAGCTGTCTTCTAATATTTCCTGGTATAACTCCCAATCAGATTTCTTTGAATTTTTCATTGATGTACCTACGAAAAATGAAAATTGCCGTTAGTCGATATCCTTAACATTATAGATGATTGCTGCCAAGTGTTTTATTTATAAATTTCCAGTAATATTCAACTGCTACATCAGATGATACCATAGATAACGTCTGGTGAAGACTGATGCAATGTTCTGTTATCTAATTTCACGTGAGTGGGACGGATACCATTTAAGGTCATGGAATTGTAATTCAGTAGGGGCTCAAATATTTAGTTGCCTCTGATATCTATCTTATAGAATCAGCCACAGTGATAACCATTCATATCATAAAGTAGTAGTATTTTTTCCGTAAGCATAGACAAAAGTTGATCTCAACCTTGTAAACAGGTAGTAAGAGAAAGCGGACAATAAGCTGCAGCAATGCTATGTAAATATTCTGAGTTGAATATTTTGACGTGGGTTAGCTCGATATCAGGGATGCGACTTGTTGTGTTTTGAACTTGGGATTGTATAGTATGAGGTTTGAGTAATAATTACAACGCCACCATTACCGTCGTTTCTGCGTTTTGCGTCTTTGCGGAATATATTGCACCCATTAATTCTAAATTCTGTATAACAGTCGAACCATGTTTTATTTAATGCCGCTATATAAAATTTTTCTTTCTTAATACCTATTCTAGTCTAGAGACTTTATTTTTAAAACTTTGGCAGTTCCATTGGAAAATATTTAATTAGTTTAGGTCTTGTTAATGTTTTATCCATAAGCTATTAAATATATATCTTAAATGTTAATATTAGCGATATAGCTGTCAATCGCATTGTAAAACTTTTATATATTTATTTATTTTTATTATTATATATATTCATAAGAAAACCATTGAAGATATAGCTGCCGTAATCATTACTTTATTTTATTAATAATTTTTTGACATTGTGTAGAAAAAAGGTCAGACTGACCGACATCCAAAATTATATTCTAATATGTTTAAAACAATTATGCATTGGGTCTATCGAATATTGCGTGTAATATAAATACATATGTGAATATTCTTAAAAAAAACCGTCAATGTATTTCTGTCAAACGGAAATCTTATAATTTCTTTAATTAGAATATATTTTAAGCTTTAGCTGTTATAAGTATTTAATTTTTTTAACCTGTGCCTTATATGACAGAATTGAAGTTGCTCTATTGGTAATTCTAATAAATAAATAAATAAATGAACTGAAGGCGGTAAATAATAATAAAAAATTATAGGTACCTATTTTCTTACCCGTAAGAATTAAATTAATATTTATTCAAATTCAAATGAAAACCAATTTCGTGAAGGAATAGGTATTTTTTTACAATGAAAATAAATAAAAAAACAAAAAATATATTGATACAGAGATGAGTTTTTTACATTCAATTGTTGTTTGTTGCACGACTGGGTGACTTTGACACACTTTGCCGGTTTTCCTCAAGGGGTATAATAATCCAAAGCGAGATGTGTTTTTGTAACAAAATAGGTCCTTCTGGGTGTTTATTATAGCCCGTCGCCCGCTGTTGACTATTTTGCGTCTCTTGAGAATCTCTTAGAAATATTTACACCGCAATATGGTCACACGGTTGTGATGGGTGATTTTAACACCTGTCTCCTTAAACGGGACTGCAGAGCTTTACGTCTTTGCTCTCTCGTAAACTCTGCAAACATGCACATCCTTCCCTTGAACGCCACCCATACCGTACCCAATTGTTCTCCGTCTCTCCTTGATTTGATACTTGTCTCCTCTCCAGATTTTGTTGTTAAGCATGGACAGTGCCCGGCCGATGCATTCTCTCACCACGATCTCATATACCTTTCGTATAAAATCAGACCACCTAAGGCAAAGTCAAGAATCCTTCTGCAGCGGAATTTTGGTGGCATGGAGCTGAATCACCTGCGTGAGGATGCTGCTAGAATTGATTGGACTGAGATATTTAGCACGTCTGCGGTGGATGAAAAGATAAATATGTTTAATCCTCGCCTGACTCAGCTTTACGATGTACACGCTCCTGTTCGACCTGTGCGTATAAGACACCTTCCTGCTCCCTGGCTTACAGCGGAAATTAAGACATTGCAGCTTCTAAAGTGCAAAGCCAAAGCTAAATATAAATCTGACCCGAGCCCGTTGAATAGGGAGAAGTATAGAACATCTCGGAATCGCTGCAACAAGTCATGTAGAGACGCACAACGACGCCATATCCACAATTCTGTTTTAGAGGAAGCAAACTCTGCGAAAATTTGGAAATTCCTCAAATCACTAGGAGTTGGCAAGATTAAACAAAATACAGCTTCTAATTCATTTGACCTTAACCAACTTAATAAACATTTCACTTCTTCTGTCACTATAGACTCTACGACTAAATCTAACACACTTAATCAACTTTCTGCTATTAGAACTCCTTTGTCATCTTCTTTTACTTTCTCTCAATTGACCGTATGTGATGTCAAGAAGAGCATATTAGCTGTTAGTTCAGATGCCGTAGGATCTGATTCCATTAGCCGTAGTATGATCATTCCTGTCTTAGATACCTTCCTACCCGTTATAACTCATATCTTTAATGAATCCTTGATTTCCAATACCTTTCCTACCTGCTGGAAAGACGCTCAAATTATTCCTCTACCTAAGAAACCTAACTCCATCGCATTTTCCGATCTTCGCCCAATATCAATCCTTCCTTTCTTGTCTAAAGCCTTAGAGCGTCTTGTCCATCAGCAGCTAACACTGTTCCTCCACTCAAATAATCTCCTAAGTCCTTTTCAGTCCGGTTTCCGTCAAGGTATCCATATCCGTCAAGGTAGGTCATAGTACGGTTACGGCTCTTGTTAAAATCACTGACGACATTAGACTGGCGATGGACAAACAAAATCTCACAGTGTTGACCTTGCTGGACTTTAGCAACGCGTTTAATACTGTGGATTTTGATATACTACTGGCTATATTGTGTTCTATTGGCATATCTCCATCGGCAATTGACTGGTTTCACAGTTACTTGTGCGGACGGCGGCAATGTTTGCGTGTTGAGGATTCTTATTCAGACTGGCTGAACGTAAATGCTGGCGTTCCACAAGGTGGCGTGTTGTCTCCTCTCCTATTTTCGATCTTCATAAACTCTCTCGTCCCTCACATATCTTCTCTCTACCATTTGTATGCAGACGATCTCCAGATTTACTCCCACTCAAAACTAATTGACTTACCGACTTCCATTAATATCCTAAATAACGACTTGAACAACATTCATAGTTGGAGTAAATCATACGGACTAAACATTAATCCTTCTAAGAGTCAAGTCATTATCATCGGTAGTTCAAAACTTGTATCTCGAATTGACTGGTCACTTATACCACCCGTCATTTTTAATAGCACAGTGATTAATTATAGCGAAAAAGTAAAAAATCTCGGTGTAATATTTGACAGCCACCTCTCGTGGATACCTCAACTAAGCGAGTTGAGTCGAAAATTATTTGCAGCTATTGGATCTCTCCGCCGGCTCCAATACTTTCTTCCTTTGTCTACCAAGATTGCGTTAGCACAGTCACTCCTGCTACCGATTCTTGACTATGCTGATACTTGTTACCTACTTGGTACTCAACTCAAGTGGCTCCCTATCCGCCTTCGCAGGAATACTCACATCCTTTGTTTACTTTATCGCGTACTTTTCCATCTTGATACTCCCCTTTACCTCAAAAACCGCTTTGAATTTCTCTGTGATACTCACGAGCGTTCCCTTAGATCATCTTCAACTTTAACGCTTAAAACTCCTTCCCATACTACTTCCTTTTATTCAAACTCCTTTTCTGTTAAAGCTGTGCAACTTTGGAACTCTCTTCCTCTGTCTATAAGACGAGCTCAATCTCTTTCTTGTTTCAAAAAATATCTGAAAGCACATTTTTTGTCACTAAATACGTCATAAATATCCTACCATCTCCTGACAATATATTATTTGATTATTATTTTTTATATGTATGGCTATAGGTAGTATATGTATTTATAGTGTATGTATGTATGTTTATATGTATATTTGTGTTTACATGTATTTGTATTATATATATATATATATATATATGTGTATGTATGTATGTATGTGTATATTGTAAATTTAATGCTAACCTTTTATCAACTCTTGTACACTTCCCTACCGTGTCTTATTCTCTATGCTCTGTCCTATGCCAAAAGGTTGTCTGGAAGAGATCGCTCTTAGCGATAAGACCGCCTTTGATGTACAAATGTTTCTTTGTATGTATGAATTTTGTTTTGTATGTTTCTTTATGGTGTACAATAAAGAGTATTTATTATTATTATCACAATAGCTACACTCCACCCGTTCAATATATACATATACACATATATAATATAATATAATACAATATATAAGGAATATAATAAATTTACATAAATTTACACAGATAAATATAAGCGGGTGGAGGATTACGCCCCGGCAGGGAGATCAAACGGCCGGGGGTTAGGGTTGTAGGCTGAGAAATCGGCGGACAATCCTAGCCGAGTCGAGTAATACCGCCTTCTGCATCCTGGCTGCGAGCGAACCGTCACAGATACCCAGCTGCCTCAGGTGGTGAGCGAGGCTAACCGGGATCAAACCGTTGGCAGATATCACGATAGGGATGATTTCAGTGGACTCAACACCCCACATGTCGACAATCTCGTGTGCCAAATCCAGATATTTACGCTTTTTCTCTGTTTCGGCTTTCACGAGGTTCTCGTCATGAGGGATGGTAATGTCCACTAAAAACACCCTCGACTGTGCCCTATCCATCACCACGATATCAGGCTTGTTCGCCAGTATCGTCCTGTCCGTGTCAATAGGCAGGTCCCAGTAGAGCCGGACTCCGTCGCGTTCGAGTACTGGCACCGGTGTGTACTGGTAATACGGCATCCTCTGTTCCAAAAAACAATACATAAGAGCAAGCTCTTGATGAAGAATTTTGGCCACTTGGTTATGTCTGTGCAAGTACTCAGTGTTGGCAAGCGCTGAACACCCCGAAAGCACATGTCTGAGTGACTCGCCGGGATGACGACAAGCTCGACAGAAGTCGGGAGTGCCATCCTTCAGAATGTGCTTCCGGTAGTTGTTCGTCTTAACCACCTGATCCTGTATTGCACAGACAAAACCTTCGGTTTCCCCAAAGAGGTCCCCGAATCGCAGCCACTGCACGGAGGCCTTAACATCCACGTGAGGTGCGTGGAGCGCCTTGTAAAACCGTCCATGCAGCTCCTTCTCCATCCATACGGTCTCCCGGTTAGAGGTGCTAAGTACAACCGGTCTTCGCCATTCCTCTTTGGCCAGGGATAACGGGGTGAGACCTTTGTCACATACTATAACATCACCATGCATAGCGCTCTCCCTCCTCGTCTCAAAGTAGGCCCTGAGGCTGCACACCTCCCGGTTATGCATGGACTTGGCGCTTAATAGGCCTCGGCCACCACACTTCCGTGGGATGTACAGTCTCATGACCGACGATTTCGGGTGATGCATGCGATGGTGAGTCATAGTCGTGCGGACTCTTCTGTCCAGGGCGTCGAGTTCGGTCTGAGTCCATCTGAGCACGCCAAATGTGTACAAGAGAGTGGGCATGACCCAGCCGTTATAAGCTCGGACCTTGTTGGCGCCCGACAAGTAGCTCCGAAGAACTTTTGTCAGCCGTCCAAAAAAGACCTCGCAAACAGCCTGTTTCATATCCACCTCCTGCACCCCTATGCATTGTGACATGCCCAGATACCGGTAAGATTCAGCTTCGGAGAGGGTCTTGAAGTTAGAAAGCTCTAGGCTAATTTCAGCCGATTGCGTCACCTGTCCCCTGTCTACATGCACGACCGCACACTTGTCCACTCCAAGCTGCATCCTGATGGAGCCGCTGAACTCAGTAGTGATTTTCAGCAACTCCATAAGGCGTGCAGGATTAGGTGCCAGCAGCTTGAGGTCATCCATGTAGAGAAGGTGGGAGACTTTAGTACCTCCTCTCCGAAACTGAAAGCCTGTCCCCGAACGCTCCAGCAGAGTGCTTAAAGGGTTCAAGGATTATTATTATTATTATTATTATTATTTTCTTATTGCTACACTCCACCCGTTTAATATATACATATACACATATAAATAAATATAATATAATACAATACTTATATAAGGAATATAATAAATTTACTTAAATTTACATAGATAAATATAAGCGGGTGGAGGATTACGCCCCGGCAGGGAGATCAAACGGCCGGGGGTTAGGGTTGTAGGCTGAGAAATCGGCGGACAATCCTAGCCGAGTCGAGTAATACCGCCTTCTGCATCCTGGCTGCGAGCGAACCGTCACAGATACCCAGCTGCCTCAGGTGGTGAGCGAGGCTAACCGGGATCAAACCGTTGGCAGATATCACGATAGGGATGATTTCAGTGGACTCAACACCCCACATGTCGAGAATCTCGTGTGCCAAATCCAGATATTTACGCTTTTTCTCTGTTTCGGCTTTCACGAGGTTCTCGTCATGAGGGATGGTAATGTCCACTAAAAACACCCTCGACTGTGCCCTATCCATCACCACGATATCAGGCTTGTTCGCCAGTATCGTCCTGTCCGTGGCAATAGGCAGGTCCCAGTAGAGCCGGACTCCGTCGCGTTCGAGTACTGGCACCGGTGTGTACTGGTAATACGGCATCCTCTGTTCTAGGAAACAATACATAAGAGCAAGCTCTTGATGAAGAATTTTGGCCACTTGATTATGTCTGTGCAAGTACTCAGTGTTGGCAAGCGCTGAACACTCCGAAAGCACATGTCTGAGTGACTCGCCGGGATGACGACAAGCTCGACAGAAGTCGGGAGTGCCATCCTTCAGAATGTGCTTTCGGTAGTTGTTCGTCCCTACCACCTGATCCTGTATTGCACAGACAAAACCTTCGGTTTCCCCAAAGAGGTCCCCGAATCGCAGCCACTGCACGGAGGCCTTAACATCCACGTGAGGTGCGTGGAGCGCCTTGTAAAACCGTCCATGCAGCTCCTTCTCCATCCATACGGTCTCCCGGTCAGAGGTGCTAAGTACAACCGGTCTTCGCCATTCCTCTTTGGCCAGGGATAAGGGGGTGAGACCTTTGTCACATACTACAACATCACCATGCATAGCGCTCTCCCTCCTCGTTTCAAAATAGGCCCTGAGGCTGCACACCTCCCGGTTATGCATGGACTTGGCGCTTAATAGGCCTCGGCCACCACACTTCCGTGGGATGTACAGTCTCATGACCGACGATTTCGGGTGATGCATGCGATGGTAAGTCATAGTCGTGCGGACTCTTCTGTCCAGGGCGTCGAGTTCGGTCTGAGTCCATCTGAGCACGCCAAATGTGTACAAGAGAGTGGGCATGACCCAGCCGTTATAAGCTCGGACCTTGTTGGCACCCGACAAGTAGCTCCGAAGAACTTTTGTCAGCCGTCCAAAAAAGACCTCGCAAACCGCCTGTTTCATATCCACCTCCTGCACCCCTATGCATTGTGACATGCCCAGATACCGGTATGATTCAGCTTCGGAGAGGGTCTTGAAGTTAGAAAGCTCTAGGCTAATTTCAGCCGATTGCGTCACCTGTCCCCTGTCCACATGCACGACCGCACACTTATCCACTCCAAGCTGCATCCTGATGGAGCCGCTGAACTCAGTAGTGATTTTCAGCAACTCCATAAGGCGTGCAGGATTAGGTGCCAGCAGCTTGAGGTCATCCATGTAGAGAAGGTGGGAGACTTTAGTACCTCCTCTCCGAAACTGAAAGCCTGTCCCCGAACGCTCCAGCAGAGTGCTTAAAGGGTTCAAGGACAAGCAAAACCAAAGTGGGCTCAGACAATCACCCTGGAAAATACCCCTTCGTATCCGTATTCGGTCATCGGCACCCGTCGTCAGTCTCTCGCCCTGGAGACAAAGGATCGTGCTCCATTGCCCCATGCATACTTCGAGGAAGTCTCGAACTGCACCGTCGATCTTGTACAGCTCGAGGACCCTCAGAAGCCATGAATGAGGCACCGAGTCGAATGCCTTCTTGTAGTCGATCCAGGCAGCAGAGAAGTTCCGACGGTTGCGTTTGACAAGCTGGCCCGCAACAGAGTCAATGATAAGGAGCTCCTTTGTGCCGCGGCCGCCTCCACGGCATCCGTTCTGAGCTACAGACAAGATGTTAAATTCGTCAATATGACGAGAGATCTTGCAGCTCAGAACGGATGTCAGTGTCTTGTAGATGGAAGTCAGACACGTTATGGGGCGGTAGTTGGTAGGATCCGCGGTGTTGGTGGACTTAGGAGCTAGGTGAGTGATCCCAGTAGTGAAGAGGTTCGGAAGCGTCTTCCGCTCTATCGCCTCTTGGTATTGTCGAGCCAAGGTCGCATGGCATACCGAGAACCCTTTCAGCCAATAGTGATGCAGGCCGTCGGCCCCCGGACTCTTCCAGTTCGGTGCCCGCCGGACCGCATCAGCTACGTTCTCCGAAGAGATGGCGATTGGGTTCATCGGTTCGATTCTAGCACATGCTTCCTGAACCGCCGCAATCCAAGGGCCCTCCTCATGCTCTACCTCCCGTGACCATATGTTTCGCCAAAAGGCGACGAGGTCAGCCGTATTCGGTTTTGGGGAAGTAGAGCACGGCGTCGGGTTCTCCAACTTCCTGTAGAACCTCTTCTGATCACTCACGAAGAGGCGATTTTGTCGGAAGCGCTCAACTCTCTCAGAGTACCTACGAATACGCTTCCCCCATGCCGCGATTCTCTGCTTCAGGCCGTCGATGCGCTCCGTCAGTTTCTCAGCTATATCAGGCTGGTCAAGCCTGACACCTAGCCCGTTGAAAGCTATTCTAACGGAGCGCACAATCCTTGGCCTAGTGTTGCCCGACCTGAAGCTTTGCAGTCTGCCAATGAGGGCCCTGGCCAGGCTGATACGGCGTTCTATTCTCTTCTTCCAGGCTGGTACGTCACTACTCTTATTAGTAGTGCGTCCAGGCTCCTGGGTCTTGGCTCCAGTGAAGCGGTGTACCGCTAGAGCGGCACCGAAGAGAATAGAACCCGTATCATCCAAGCCCAGACTGCCATCCAAATATGGAGGTAGCAGCCTGTTAGCTGCCTCAATGGCACCCCGCGTCGCAGCATTAAGGGGAAGTCGGGAGAGTCGTGGTCTCTGTTCTAGAGGAGTGCTCCGGATCTCGGAAATCGCCTCCTCCAAAATCCCTCTCATCTGCTCTACTTTTTGGGAGACTGCTCCTTCATCGATCGCATCCACAGGCACTTCGCTACGAACGCTTTCCTGTTGTGTTACAAGTGCGTTATGCTCTGTCGACACGGGTTCGACTTCAGGAGCAGCCTCATGTCGTAATCGTTCGAGCTCGGCGGCGTTGAATACGCCCTTTCGTTGGATGTACCGAGCTCTATCTGCCAGGTTTTGCTCCGTGACAGTAAGATTTGGCTCGAGCAGCAGGAACTCGCGGTGCATTACCGCTCGGTAGCCAGTCCGTCCGGTTTCCCTTCCTACAGCCCTATAATACACGCGCATGACATTTCTATTCATTTCTTGTGTCCATCGCATGCGGCGTACTCCACCAGCGGCGGGCGCCGAATGCTGAGTCCCTTGAGACTCTGTCGGCGCCAAGCCAACTGGTGGGGATGGTGGATACACCGACCGGCTAGGTGGTGGTACCGGTCGGCGGGGGTTGCTGGCGGCCCGCATGCTGCCACGTCCAGCGCCAGCTCCAGACGCGCCCTGGCGCCCCCCAGGTAGCGGCCCTAGTCTCATTCTCTTATGTGTATCCATCATCAAAATTTTTTTTTTGAGCAGTAAAATACTCACTCGGGGAGTCGCTCACGCTCCCTGAGGAGGCTGCGTCGGTGTAATGCAGCTTTGATTGCCTTTAGTCGCCTTTTACGACACCCTAGGCTGAGGATGGGTTGGTCCTATTCTACTCTGCCGGGAACCACACAGCGATTATTATTATTATTATTATTATTTTTTAGTGCTACACTCCACCCGTTCAATATATACATATAAATAAATATAATACAATACAATACTTATATAAGGAATATAATAAATTTACATAAATTTACTTAGATAAATATAAGCGGGTGGAGGATTACGCCCCGGCAGGGAGATCAAACGGCCGGGGGTTAGGGCTGTAGGCTGAGAAATCGGCGGACAATCCTAGCCGAGTCGAGTAATACCGCCTTTTGCATCCTGGCTGCGAGCGAACCGTCACGGATACCCAGCTGCCTCAGATGGTGAGCGAGGCTAACCGGGATCAAACCGTTGGCAGATATAACGATAGGGATGATTTCAGTGGAATCAACACCCCACATGTCGACAATCTCGTGCGCCAGATCCAGATATTTACGTTTTTTCTCTGTTTCGGCTTTCACGAGGTTCTCGTCATGCGGAATGGTGATGTCCACTAAAAACACCCTCGACTGTGCCCTATCCATCACCACGATATCAGGCTTGTTCGCCAGTATCGTCCTGTCCGTGGCGATAGGCAGGTCCCAGTAGAGCCGGACTCCGTCGCGTTCGAGTACTGGCGCCGGTGTGTACTGGTAGTACGGCATCCTCTGGTCCAGGAGACAATACATTAGAGCAAGCTCTTGATGAAGAATCTTGGCCGCTTGGTTATGTCTGTGCAAGTACTCAGAGTTGGCAAGCGCTGAACACCCCGAAAGCACATGTCTGAGTGACTCGCCGGGATGACGACAAGCTCGACAGAAGTCGGGAGTGCCATCCTTCAGAATGTGCTTTCGGTAGTTGTTCGTCTTAACCACCTGATCCTGTATTGCACAGACAAAACCTTCGGTTTCCCCAAAGAGGTCCCCGAATCGCAGCCACTGCACGGAGGCCTTAACATCCACGTGAGGTGCGTGGAGCGCCTTGTAAAACCGTCCATGCAGCTCCTTCTCCATCCATACGGTCTCCCGGTCGGAGGTGCTAAGTACAACCGGTCTTCGCCATTCCTCTTTGGCCAGGGATAAGGGGGTGAGACCTTTGTCACATACTACAACATCACCATGCATAGCGCTCTCCCTCCTCGTTTCAAAGTAGGCCCTGAGGCTGCACACCTCCCGGTTATGCATGGACTTGGCACTTAATAGGCCTCGGCTGCCACACTTCCGTGGGATGTACAGTCTCATGACCGACGATTTCGGGTGATGCATGCGATGGTGAGTCATAGTCGTGCGGACTCTTCTGTCCAGGGCCTCGAGTTCGGTCTGAGTCCATCTGAGCACGCCAAATGTGTACAAGAGAGTGGG
Source organism: Euphydryas editha (assembly GCA_036937285.1). Lineage (NCBI taxonomy): Eukaryota > Metazoa > Arthropoda > Insecta > Lepidoptera > Nymphalidae > Euphydryas > Euphydryas editha. The sequence goes on along the minus strand of JAUPFZ010000005.1, from coordinate 16,411,674 downwards.
CATGACCCAGCCGTTATAAGCTCGGACCTTGTTGGCGCCCGACAAGTAGCTCCGAAGAACTTTTGTCAGCCGTCCAAAAAAGACCTCGCAAACTGCCTGTTTCATATCCACCTCCTGCACCCCTATGCATTGTGACATGCCCAGATACCGGTAAGATTCAGCTTCGGAAAGGGTCTTGAAGTTCGAAAGCTCTAGGCTAATCTCAGCCGATTGCGTCACCTGTCCCCTGTCTACATGCACGACCGCACACTTATCCACTCCAAGCTGCATCCTGATGGAGCCGCTGAACTCAGTAGTGATTTTCAGCAACTACATAAGGCGTGCAGGATTAGGTGCCAGCAGCTTGAGGTCATCCATGTAGAGAAGGTGGGAGACTTTAGTACCTCCTCTCCGAAACTGAAAGCCTGTCCCCGAACGCTCCAGCAGAGTGCTTAAAGGGTTCAAGGACAAGCAAAACCAAAGTGGGCTCAGACAATCACCCTGGAAAATACCCCTTCGTATCCGTATTCGGTCATCGGCACCCGTCGTCAGTCTCTCGCCCTGGAGACAAAGGATCGTGCTCCATTGCCCCATGCATACTTCGAGGAAGTCTCGAACTGCACCGTCGATCTTGTACAGCTCGAGGACCCTCAGAAGCCATGAATGAGGCACCGAGTCGAATGCCTTCTTGTAGTCGATCCAGGCAGCAGAGAAGTTCCGACGGTTGCGTTTGACAAGCTGGCCCGCAACAGAGTCAATGATAAGGAGCTCCTTTGTGCCGCGGCCGCCTCCACGGCATCCGTTCTGAGCTACAGACAAGATGTTAAATTCGTCAATATGACGAGAGATCTTGCAGCTCAGAACGGATGTCAGTGTCTTGTAGATGGAAGTCAGACACGTTATGGGGCGGTAGTTGGTAGGATCCGCGGTGTTGGTGGACTTAGGAGCTAGGTGAGTGATCCCAGTAGTGAAGAGGTTCGGAAGCGTCTTCCGCTCTATCGCCTCTTGGTATTGTCGAGCCAAGGTCGCATGGCATACCGAGAACCCTTTCAGCCAATAGTGATGCAGGCCGTCGGCCCCCGGACTCTTCCAGTTCGGTGCCCGCCGGACCGCATCAGCTACGTTCTCCGAAGAGATGGCGATTGGGTTCATCGGTTCGATTCTAGCACATGCTTCCTGAACCGCCGCAATCCAAGGCCCCTCCTCATGCTCCACCTCCCGTGACCATATATTTCGCCAAAAGGCAACGAGGTCAGCCGAATTCGGTTTTTGGGAAGTAGAGCATGGCGTCGGGTTCTCCAACTTCCTGTAGAACCTCTTCTGATCACTCACGAAGAGGCGATTTTGTCGGAAGCGCTCAACTCTCTCAGAGTACCTACGAATACGCTTCCCCCATGCCGCGATTCTCTGCTTCAGGCCGTCGATGCGCTCCGTCAGTTTCTCAGCTATGTCAGGCTGGTCAAGTCTGACACCTAGCCCGTTGAATGCTATTCTAACGGAGCGCACAATCCTTGGCCTAGTGTTGCCCGACCTGAAGCTTTGCAGTCTGCCAATGAGGGCCCTAGCCAAGCTGATACGGCGTTCTATACTCTTCTTCCAGGCTGGTACGTCACTATTCTTATTAATAGTGCGTCCAGGCTCCTGGGTTTTGGCTCCAACGAAGCGGTGTACCGCTAGAGCGGCACCGAAGAGAATAGAACCCGTATCATCCAAGCCCAGACTGCCATCCAAATATGGAGGTAGCAGCCTGTTAGCTGCCTCAATGGCACTCCGCGTCGCAGCACTAAGGGGAAGTCGTGAGAGTCGTGGTCTCTGTTTTAGAGGAGTGCTCCGGATCTCGGAAATCGCCTCCTCCAAAATCCCTCTCACCTGCTCTACTTTTTGGGAGACTGCTCCTTCATCGATCGCATCCACAGGCACTTCGCTAAGAACGCTTTACTGTTGTGTTACAAGTGCGTTATGCTCTGTCGACACGGGTTCGACTTCAGGAGCAGCCTCACGTCGTAATCGTTCGAGCTCGGCGGCGTTGAATACGCCCTTTCGTTGGATGTACCGAGCTCTATCTGCCAGGTTTTGCTCCGTGACAGTAAGATTTGGCTCGAGCAGCAGGAACTCGCGGTGCATTACTGCTCGGTAGCCAGTCCGTCCGGTTTCCCCTCCTACAGCCCTATAATACGCGCGCATGACATTTCTATTCATTTCTTGTGTCCATCGCATGCGGCGTACTCCACCAGCGGCGGGCGCCGAATGCTGAGTCCCTTGAGACTCTGTCGGCGCCAAGCCAACTGGTGGGGATGGTGGATACACCGACCGGCTAGATGGTGGTACCGGTCGGCGGGGGTTGCTGGCGGCCCGCATGCTGCCACGTCCAGCGCCAGCTCCAGACGCGCCCTGGCGCCCCCCAGGTAGCGGCCCTAGTCTCATTCTCTTACGTGTATCCATCATCAAAATTTTTTTGAGCAGTAAAATACTCACTCGGGGAGTCGCTCACGCTCCCCGGGGAGGCTGCGTCGGTTTTATGCAGCTTTGATTGCCTTTAGTCGCCTTTTACGACACCCTAGGCTGAGGATGGGTTGGTCCTATTCTACTCTGCCGGGAACCACACGGCGATTATTTATTTTTATTATTATTGTTTTGATTTATTATTATTTTCTTATTGCTACACTCCACCCGTTTAATATATACATATACACATATAAATAAATATAATATAATACAATACTTATATAAGGAATATAATAAATTTACATAAATTTACATAGATAAATATAAGCGGGTGGAGGATTACGCCCCGGCAGGGAGATCAAACGGCCGGGGGTTAGGGTTGTAGGCTGAGAAATCGGCGGACAATCCTAGCCGAGTCTAGTAATACCGCCTTCTGCATCCTGGCTGCGAGCGAACCGTCACAGATACCCAGCTGCCTCAGGTGGTGAGCGAGGCTAACCGGGATCAAACCGTTGGCAGATATCACGATAGGGATGATTTCAATGGACTCAACACCCCACATGTCGACAATCTCGTGTGCCAAATCCAGATATTTACGCTTTTTCTCTGTTTCGGCTTTCTTCGGCTTATTATTTCTTTTTTTTTTCTTCAATTTTGTCTACTTTAATTCTTTTCGAGATTTTGGTACAATTTCATAAGACATGTACCATTCATGCTTTTTCATTCCGTTGACCATTTTAAAAGTTATTTACTTTTATTTATATTGATTCATCCACTGCATATGTAACTTTGTAATCCTATATATTTATATGAGATTACAAAGTTATTTATGCAGTTGGTGTATCTAGAAAACTGGACCGAAATTGCACAATATTTGAATTTTTCCTTGGTTTATATACTAAACACTAATGGTATTCTAAATTTGAAGCTTCTATGTCTGCTAGAAGTGCCTTAGAGTTTTGATGATCGGTCAGTCAGTGAGTGACAAAATTAGAAACTTTGACTAATTATAATTCTTAAACTACTGGTTCAAATTGAATGAAATTTGAAATATACCGTGTTTATACAATGCCTGCTTGGGTATTGAAAATTCAGACTTCTAGTTTTATCCGCAACGAAGTTATAGGGGGTCGAAAATGGCCTGAGTTGCTTCGAGAAAAGGATAGTACGGCCGTGCCACTTTTTTTTTTTGCTCGACTTGGCGGAGGCACTGCCGTGCCTCCAGATATAATATAATACAATACTACTTATATAAGGAATATAATAAATTTACATAAATTTACATAAATTTAAATAGATAAATATAAGCGGGTGGAGGATTACGCCCCGGCAGGGAGATCAAACGGCCGGGGGTTAGGGTTGTAGGCTGAGAAATCGGCGGACAATTCTAGCCGAGTCGAGTAATACCGCCTTCTGCATCCTGGCTGCGAGCGAACCGTCACGGATACCCAGCTGCCTCAGGTGGTGAGCGAGGCTAACCGGGATCAAACCGTTGGCAGATATAACGATAGGAATGATTTCAGTGGAATCAACACCCCACATGTCGACAATCTCGTGCGCCAGATCCAGATATTTACGTTTTTTCTCTGTTTCGGCTTTCACGAGGTTCTCGTCATGCGGGATGGTAATGTCCACTAAAAACACCCTGGTTATTATTATTATTATTATTATATCGTAAACATAACATAAAATAACTTGTTTATTTGTATATTATGTAATCAGGTTGACGCTTTACATCTAGACTTCAATTCATTGAACATAACCAACAGCGCCGTTTAACCAGCAATATATATATGTGTGTATAATTGCCGTATATATATGTAAGAGTGGTCGCCCAGTGATCGAAATCCGACCTAATCTATAATTAAGAGCATTGTCAACATCATAAAAATATGATTGCGCATAACATGGTTAGCATATGCAGCAGTCATTAAACCTGATCTGTGATAAATAAAAATTCGTTGCAAGATCTGTATTTAAAATCGTGTCGACAACAGACTTTAACAAGAAACAAAATGTGGTAGTGTGTGTAGTGTTTTTTAAATTAATTAAATGTATTTTTTGAGCATTATTATAATAAATATTAGCATTCTGAACTTCTTCTTCATATAAACTTTAACTGTGCCAAATTTCATACTTCTCCGTCCGCGTAATTTTCGTAAAAAGGGGTACAAAGTTTTTGCTTCACGTATTAATATATAGATTCTATACTCATCACTGCACATTTTTTTAAGTGCAATAAGGAGTATTATATATATAAAATTCAAGTTAGAAATTAATTTAGTCGCGAATCTGTGAGCGAAATAAGCATGTCGTGGCAGCGGATATCATATTTATACAAATTTTCCATACATTTCCATCCGTTTCCATGCATTGAGAACAAAAATACTCGTTGTACGTTCGTCACGTTGTTAAACTTGTCGGTCGAAGAAGGTCTGATTAAAGGTATTTTAAGACGCTTATAATATCTAATAAAATTATTACAAGGAGACGAATCATTTGAGATCCTGAGATGTGATTTTTATGATGTATTGAAGAATCATTTATTAATGTCATGAAAGAATAAAATCAAGTAATCATTTTATTTTTTTATTACAAATGCAAATCCATTCAAGTGTCAGTCAATTTTAAGATTTGATTTAGATTGTCTCATACAATACTTATTTTTTAATTTTTTTCTGGTAATGTGGTGACGAATGGCAACGATCGTGCGGATATTTGTTTTTGTACATATATTTGTTTTTGCTTTGAGTTTTGCTTGATGGGCAAAAGTTTAAATAATTAACTTATAATTTTTCGTTTGGAGCCCTTCTTATAATACATACTTAACAAGATTACGAGATAAAAGTTTACGAAGATTTTATATTTTGTTTGCTAATTTTAATTTAAATGAACAAACCTTATTTTGTTAATAACAATTGCAAATTTTTATGTGTAAATAAATGCTCGAAATACCTTTTTCTAGACGTCATTCCGCATCGAATGAGCTATCATACGTATTTTTAGGGAACAAGAATTAACCCGTTTTTTAACTTGTTATTGGACTACTATGGCGGGACGGACATTGTCTTCGGGCGCGCTGTGATCAACTTTGCGGTGCGCTAGACGTCGTAATTTTTGTCGAAAATGAGAAATAAAAATTTTAAATTGTAGGTCCAAATACACTCTACAAGTTTGGTTCCAGACAATTTTTCGATATCTATAACGAGAAGAAAGGAAATAGCTAAAACAAATGTCACTGTCGAAATTTATGGTTTCTTCGATCGATATAATATATCTTTTAATAACGATGAACGATAGGTAAAAAATGTATAGGCAAAATAATATATTAGCCTTCTCGGTTAAAATTTCGAACCCGTTTTTTTTTTGACGTAATGATTGGATTATTATTAAATACTAACACATTAAATATCCATCAGATAATTTGGGTATACTCCTTAGCGGATCCGTCTACATCGTGTATACGTATATCATTGCCAGTAGGCATACTTGGTGTTTATTAATTTAGACTCAATATAAAGTATACACCTTATATACTCGGTGTTAATTTTAAAAATATACCACAGTAGAATTATATTTTAATTTGAAACAGTTTTAAGTCAATCGATTGGTAAGGATGATGGATTTTTGGATTTCAGAACTTAGAAAAATGTTGACTGTCGGGACTTAGAATTTTTTTTATATGTGTGTGTGTGTCGTATATTTCTACCAGGGCCGGCATAAGGCGAAAATTGCGAGTGTGCAAGACTCACATCTTATGCCCCTATGAAAACATTATGGAGTTTTATTATCCGTAATTATTCTGTGTCGAAAATGTACACAAAAACAAAAGCCGCCAGCCAGACTATACGTATTTCTAAAAAAAAGGTCGTCCGAGATTTACCATCGATGTTTGTAACCTATCCGAATTCCTAAAAAAAAGATCGTCCGAGATCCACCATCGGTGTTTACCCTTGTAGCCTATCCAAATTCATAAAAAAAGGTCGTCCGAGGTCAACCATCTACCGTAGTTTATCCGAATACCTAAAAATTATGCACTCCCAAAAAGCTCGAGTGTGCGGCTGCATACTTCGCACATCCTTAGGCCGGCCCTGATACCTACTTGGTTTATATGTTCACGGGGTGACGCGTATACACCGTGTAAATTTGATGTATATTAGTGATATTTATTGAGTGTGTTTTGATTTCAAAGCACCAAACACATATTATGTTTATTATCTCTGCAAGTTGGAATGTTATTTTGAGAATTGGTTTCGAAGTTCATTTTACAAATTAATTGAACTGAAGGTATTTTGCAATGTCTGTGTGGTATCTCCTAAACTACTGAAAAGATTTCAACTGATCAAGTAGTAAAAGTCATGCTGATGAGCTAATTACTTTAGTTAGTTGAACAAAATATAATTATTTATAATACAATATCAATATATTTTTTCCATATTAATATTGTAATTAATGTTGTATTTTAGTCTATTTTTATTGTTACCTAAACGTATGCATCGTATCGATAAAATAGGTATATATTCTAAACAAATTTCGTCACGCAATATTACTTTATGAATGAAATGACAATTATTTCCGGTGTAATTAAATTATTAATAGGAGCGAGACCTTCATAACACCATTTCGTCATTGATGGTGATTTGTTTTATGAAGAAAGGATTGTTTAATTATAATAAGCCGAGATACTCCAGTAAAAAGCGTTGAATTTGAAATCAAATGATCGCGGCTAATCCCAGCGTTTTCAATTTCTAAAATTAAAATTTAACGACGATTAAGGAAACATCGCAAGGATAGAAGCATATCTGAGGAAATATTCTGAGATATAAAGATTCCCTTATAATTCAAGTGTGGTGGTGTTATATTGGAGTACGTAGTACCTAACTGCGAACAACTATAATGAATGAAAAATGTTCATATGTAATAGTCCAATTGAGCCGCTTGAATGTGTGCAGGGCAATATGCGGTCAGACGTGCGTGTAAATAATGAACCCTGTTGCAGATCTGTTCTACAATTACGAGCTATCATATTGTTGCTTGCACGTTACACGTATGAGAATAGGTTGCAGGATGTATTATGAAAGTATTACCATGGGTAAACTATCAAATTAACCTCAACTCGAATGTAATTATTCCTTCACTAGCTTCCCCATTCGTTTCATTTCTTTAATACGACATTTTTTTTAAATATCTAATATGATACATATTAAAATATAAATATGTCCAGCTAACCGATTACTTTTTACCATTGTAGTGATCCATATATCATCTCCATATAATGAACAAAAGTCGTGTTGAAATTGTCGTAGTTAAAGACAGTTAAAGACTAAAATCCGTCATTTTAAACTTTGTTCTAAAGTTTTGACAGGGTAATTTCATCAGTATAAATAAATTAACGTTTTAATCTATAGAGGTTTTGTTTCTTAAGTAACAAGGATTTTCAGTTTTTATTATAAGGAAATATAAAGTATTATTAATTTATTATAATATTATTTTAATTGTCGTGGCTTAAGCTGTCGACGGTTTATTCTAATATTATTTCAAGTACATCCGAGACAGGAAAAAAATGTAGGTACTTGAATTTATTTTAACAGTCCGTTAATATACCACTGGTAGAAAGGTATTCTTCTCTTCCCCACTTCTATTATGTAGAAGTGGAGCCTAATAGAAGGTCAGGCGGCCCATGCTGCATGTCTCGATTTGTTTACGAAATAATTCCTCTTTCCTGTTTTCATCTTCCATCTACAGAACAATCTCGGTTCCTTAGAATTTTATTTAGATAAAATATAATATATTTTTATTAATATTAAAATTTTTGAATGAAACGATACCATCACTCTTAAGACCTACCTACTTAAACGGCACTGTCGGATTTTGAAACATTTTAATTTTTAACAATCTTTCTCGGCAGAGAAGGCCTTACTTAAAGAAGCAATTTCGTGTTAAGTCTGGTTGTTATACTCGCAATTAATTATTAAAGTACCGGGTAGAAGGTTAATTAATGCAAGAGGAACATTTACCAAGTGTTTTCACTTTTTTCACTAAAATTATACCCAGTCCCGACTCGCAGTTAGCCAGTTTTTTAGTTACCCAACTAAAAAACTGGCCAAGTGCGAGTCAGACTCACGCACGAAGGGTTCTGTACCATCATCAAGTATAAACAAGCAAAAAAAAATCACGTTCGTTGTATGGGAGCCCCCTTAAATATTAATTTTATTTTAATTTAATTATTTATTTTTAATGTGAATATATAACTAAATATCCTGTGACTATTTCAAGCGTCTACCTGTTGCCGTTATCAATATCGAGATAAAACGAGCAAAAAAAAACCAGGTTTGTTGTATGGGAGCCCCCTTAAATACTTTTTTTATTCTGTTTTTTAGTATTTGTTATTATAGTGGCAACAGAAATACATCATCTCTGAAATTTTTTAACTGTCTAACTATCACGGTTCATGAGATAAAGCCTGGTGACAGACGGACGGACGGACAGCGGAGTTTTAAAAATAGGTCTCGTTTTATCCTTTGGGTACGGAACCCTAATAAATCATCGTAGGAATATGTTTACTTTCTCAAAAAAAAAAGCAATATTTCGCATGAAGCGGGACACATGCTGTTATATCCGGTTTTGCCGTGGTTTAATATTTAATTGTATCTTTGTAGCAAATATAGTTTATCATTTTTATCATAAAAAAAAAGTTATAACATAATTTATCACTTGAACAATTAATTATTATTAACAAACATAGTTTATCATTTTAAACATTTTTAGCCTATCAAGTGACACCGCTACTACGAGTATGTGGTTTAACATTATTAGTTACTAGCTGTGCCCGTGGCTTCGCCCGCACATAAGTTTTACTACGTCAAACATTCTAATTTCCAAATAAACTTTTTTAATTTTTTTTAGTATGTTATTACCATATGTTGTGATAATATTTTAATAAATTAACTAACCTACTATTTTTAAGTACTTATCTCACGCCGTCATTCAAATAACAATAACCTTCGATGTAATTAACCACTTTTTAATGAAATATCAATATTCATTAGATGATTAAGCCTAATCATTGGTTGTTCTAAGTAGTCACTAAAAACGTAATAAACGTAATAATATACCTAAGTAGATACGAATTCTGAAACTGCGATTCAGAAAGCGCCGTAAGTATAAGTGCCATCTATTATTAGGTACCTATAGTATCTTATTTTAAACTGTTATTATTATTAATTATTGACTCTTTCTTGTGTGAAAATAAATCGAAATTCACCATTTTGACAACTTTTTTTTTCATTTTGTGTTTTGAATAAGAAGAATAATCATTAAATTTTATTATTAATAAAATGCTATAAAACGTTAGTTTATGTAACGTTGTTATTATTTTTGTTTAACATTTAAATGTATGAACTTACCTACTCATCTCTTTCTTACGCAGTCATTCAGTATACAAAATTCAAAATATGATAACTTTTGTTAGAGTGAAGCGATTCTGATGAATTAAAGAGTAAAGACTAAATATTGGCTGTGTTCCGATATACACTGCGTGCACTGCTCAGTGCTATCACTGGTGAAAAATTCACGTGGGGGTCTTCTTGATGACTTCTCTGTTTTGAGGTTTCGCACAAAGAATGCGGGCCTCTGGACAGTGTCATCTCTACCCGGGCGTCTTCTCGAGCAGAGACTCCTGCTGGATCAATTAGCGCTTACTAGTGCTTTTAGGTACCCCCACAGAACGGGGTGGCATGGCGAATTTGTATTGAGGCTACTTGCGTTATTGACACGAACAGCGCGAGATTGTGCCTTCTCTTCGTCATCCCAAGCTTCCTTCCGTGTCGGACAGATCAAGTTGGCCGGGTGCCGATGACTGTAGGAGCTCTCGTGCAAAGGGACGTTTCTCTGGAGACCTTGCGTGAGGAAAGGCTATGCCGTGGAGGTGTACGTGTGGACCGTTGTCCACTCTGGCGAACAAATGGCTGGTCAGGAGCTTAACTCCTCCACGGTGGGTGTTGAGGTGTGGATAAAGTCGTTCCTGACGTATCTCGAGGCTCCTACAATCAGCATTAGGCATCGGTTTTGCGGGACCTGAAGCCTTATTCTTGTGTGACAGAACAGAGGGCATACCAAGCCGGCGCCGCCTACGTTAAACGCAAGCGGACACTCGGTACACTCTCAGTTTGGTACGGTTTGGAAGGTGGGTATAGCATAGACCGAGTTGCGACTGCCTGGTTCACCTAAGCATCGGTCACTTACCAGAAGCCTAGAAGAAGCCTAGCCTAGCCTAGAAAAGGTCATTGTCCTGCCTAAACGGCGGTCAGAGCGACGAGACATTTCCAGGGCATACCACGGACCGCTATGCTCGGTATTCCATCGTGACCAGGAGCCTTACTCTTGGAAAGCCGCATTATCACCTTCCGTATCTCAGATGGTGAGATAAAATACCTCCCTTCCAGCTACGGAACGCTGCTCGACAGGAATTCTCACACACTGAATTCCACTCTTTAGTGACATTCTTTGACGGAATTTGTCGTAGTACTGGCGAGTGAGTTTGGAACGAATTGACCTTTCAGATACTGTGCTAGAATTTCAGCCCGGTCTTTAGCAGCATACCATCGTTCGCCCCTTTCGTTGAAAAGAGAATGAACAAGAGGTGAAAAACGTGACTGCCGTCGGCGTAGCCGGTATAGGCTGAAAAAGTTGCCGGTATCCGACCTTCCTTTTGAACAGACCGCTTCTTTTTCTTGCTTTGTCTTCACCGGCACAATGGACACATTCAAAAATGGTCTGTGGAAGTTAGCCGAGGAACGGACAAACTCCTGGCATCTGTGGCATTGCGAGAGTCCTGTCCGGCCACGCCATGCCTCGAAAATTAGGCCTAGCACGTTGAGCAGCTCGTTGATTGCGTAAAGTCTTGCAAGCTCTTCTTGCGGGAGATGGGTTAATTGAATGTAGAAGAGGCAGCCTGGACGCCCCTTCTTAGGCGGTATCAGTCTAGCTCTCTCCACCGGGAACCAATGTTCCTGCCGTTTATCCTTGCCTTGGGTGTCCGATGAGTCAGATATGGAATCCTCGTGTCGGACTCGCTTGGACGCTACCGTTCCATGCGTAAATTCAGTCACGCTAGGTGCAGGGTACACTTAAGCGGTTTCCCGAGGAACTGGAGAACAGAGATTTGTGGCGCTCGGTCGGAGGCTGTGTACGTCGACCAGGGTGGTGGTTTTATCAAAGATATTTCGACTCACTACCGTTCTCCGGAAACCCGATCTGCCCCTTCTCCTGCGACGCTGATTGAGGGGGGGAAGATCCCTCCGACATGGTAGATGATGATTTGGGAGGAAGTCATCCCGTCTTGCCACTCCACACCACTTTGTATGGTGTACACGGTGTATTTTCGTTGCTAGGTATCCCACCTGCTGGTACTTTCGCTACTCTATACTATAAATATAGACGTCGGAAGTAACTGCGCTTTTTTAACACTAGAGGCTGGCGAGGCCCGCCGGACAGCACAACGGAAGCGTGTACAGATGCACTGATGGGTCGATGAACGGGTAAAGTTGCGTGACAATACTAGTGTAGCAAAAACACGCTCTAAGAACTCAGTAAGGCAGATGTAATATCTCTGCACTGCACCGAATTCAGCATGGGGTTCTTCTTGATGACTTCTCTGTTTTGAGGAATTATACAAGGTATATGGGCCTCTGGACAGTGTTCTGTCTACCCGGGTGTCTTCTCGAGCAAAGACACCTACTCATCGGTCATTTAACGCTTTGGCGCTTTTACCTACTCCCGCACAGAATGGAGTGGCGTGGTGGAATGTAGAATGGTATTGACGTTATTAATAACGAATAGCGCGAGATTACGCCGTCTCTTCATCAATTCGAGCCTCCTTATGTGTCGAACAGATCTGGTTGGCCGGGGAATGTGAAATAAAAAATGTTATCAAATTTAAATTTTTTGTTGTTCGACTGAACGTCTTAAATTAATAAAATTTATTAATATTTTACAATATTATACAAATTTAGAATGCAAAAATTTAAACTAATTATTTACAAACAGTTTTGATATAAATATAATGTCCGCGTGGAATGGTGCCAAGAATACTAGCAGCATTTCCCCCGTTGAATCACGATTCCGATGCTCTGGGCAATGAGACGTGGGGTTAATTCTTTTAGAATTTTTTTGCACTGCTACTTCAAAGTCCAAGTGTTTCGTTCACAAACTACACAAAAACATAACTTTGGACAAGTGACTAATCTTTGTGCCGTTTAATCATTTCAGCCTTCTCCGCAGCGGATAAAAATACTAATAAAATTGATAACCATACTAATAATTTGATTTTTTTTCTTTCATGACAGCATGTCAATGAAAAAGCCACGGGGTGTTATGAAAGATACGATACCTATTTTATACAAGCAAAACAGTTTTTTTCAACAAACAAATTCTATTTAAAACTTTAAAAAATAAATAATTGAAATTAAACTTACATAATTCTATGAAAATCACAATTTTTGAATAGTCTCAATGATAATTTACTTAACCTTAATCGGTAATATTTTCCTCATAAAAATCAGTCTCAAAAAAATAAATAGACTATAGTCTAGTCTCCGAAACATAAATAAACATATAATATATCCCTAAAAAACAACTCGTCAATTTTTGAAAAGAATAAGTAGGTACTGACGCAAAATTTACAACATTATTATATGTATAGATTAAATATCATGTGACGTGTGCGTGTGATGTGCATGTGCAATATCATTATTACCTTTATCTTTAACGATTACTTTTACCTCTTACTCGAGAACGACATGAAACATTTAAATTTTTATTTAATTTGATAAATATATGTAAGTACCTGGACGACCGAGCTCTGCTCGGTTAAATTATATTTAGATACATTAGGTACATACTGATGAAACATAAATAATATTTTCGATCTTACCGACATAATAGTAAAATAATAGGAAAAATAATAAGAGCTCTCAATAATAGTTTTTCTCACAAAATAGAAAATTGAAAAAAAAAGGGGAAAAAAAATGGTCTGTAGACTGTCTGTCTTGGATTCGAACCCGGGTTTTTTGATTTCGAATCCGCTCGATTCCCATCCGAGCTACTATAAGCTTATCTATCAATGACAGCGAAATTTACCTTCGTATTCTGATGATATTTTTTAATTGCGTAAAAAAGGGATAAAACGACATTTTCTAAGAATAAATCCTAGCTAGATTGATTTGTCTGTCGATCTAGCTAGGATTTATTTTTAGAAAATGTCGTTTTATCCCTTATTTGTCTAATGATTTTTTCCATTAGATTTCAATTCAATTGGTACCAGCTCGACAAATTTATGGGTATCACTTCCGATACCAATTTATGGACTCTTCTTGAAAATTTTGTTACAAAATGCTAAAATTATTTAACCTTAACATTTTAACGGAGTCACTAAGTATCCTTAAGCCGGCCATGATGTCTCGTGAGAAAGATAATGAACGATTACACGAAAATTAATTACGGTGATGTGTATTTTGTCTTTGTATTTTCCCGTTACTACTTACCTATAAGAGAAAAAAATTATTACCTACTGCAATTAAAAAAGGTTTTTTATGCATTTGCATTATTCAGGAGTAATAAAATATAAATTACTTCATAAAATATTAGTTACTACTTTATTTTTTTATATTCTTATATATTCACTACAAATTAGTAACGAAGGGTTGCTACTTATATTTTGAACCTTGGTATGGCAACAATAAGTGTTTCAGGCCCCATATGACTTTGCCATTCGAAACTTTTACATTTTTAAACATAGCTTTCATTAGAACATTTCGTCAATTGATTTCGTCGATTTATTTTATTTACAGTGGATTGAAAATTGTGTAAGAAAAAAAAAGTCCGTGATAATTTTCGTCCAATGACTTTCGACGTGGATCAAGACAGAAATGCATGGATTAACTTCGTTTTACTTTTGGCGATATAGCCTTATCCTTTGCCAGTGTGAAGCGCTGGTATAACGAGTTCCATAGTGGCCGCCATTCGCAGAGCGACGAAAGTTGTGAAGGTCGTCCAAAAACAGTCCTCGTGCCAGTAATCATTTATACTGTGTAAAACCTAATAATGCAAAATCATCATGTAGCTTATTGTGAGATTGAGGCACCCCTGGTGTGACTTCAATACACGAACATTTTAATAAAATTTTTCTTAAAAAAAATTTGATTAAAAGGTATTGTTCTCACGGAGTATCTTATTACACTTAATGTTATTTAATTATGTATATATATATTTATTTATTTATATTTTTAATTAGTTATATTGTCACAATCAACCCCCTAAATTCTATGCAGTTTATCGGAATATAATTTACTAATAACAAACATAATTAAGCCCTTTATATAATATTATATATAAATTACACTTAACAAAAGTTCTATTATTAAACGTTTTATACTCGCTTATTATTGTTGAGTAATATATCTTAGTACAGTACACCTTTTTTTTTAAATTATTGATGGTCTCCCAACCCCCTGACCTTAAGTTTCCAAAATTCCTTTGAGACATCTAACATATTAAAAACCCCCAAATCTTAAGATTCTTATAATCATTTTAATCACTTCAGACTCTTTCCATTTCACGGACAACAAATTGTGGGCAAAAGCCTACTTATATATTTAATTCTAAGCCGTATTGACCATCCTGGTCACGGCACCAAATTGTGACTTCAATACACGAACATTTTAGTAAAATTTGTCCTTAAAAAAATTTTGATTAAAAGGTATTGTTCTCACGGAGTATCTTATTACACTTAATGTTATTTATTTATGTATATATTTATTTAGTTATTTATATTTTTAATTAGTTATATTGTCACACTGGAAATTTGTATGACGAGCATGAATAAGATATTGATTGAGTATTTAGCTGTAAAAAAAGATTTGTTCATGTTGGATCCCGCATAATTTGACAAAAGTTCAAAAAGATGCTCGTTCAATTGGTGCCAAAAAATATTTCAGAAATATAATCGCGGTTAAATACGTTGTTGAATGTGCATCTCTTGAAATTTCTACTAAGATAACGCATGCATCTTCACGATGTAAATGTAATCTCCATCGAGTATGATTTTAATTTCAAAAAAATTAGATGCATCAAAAGTGAATCATTAGTTTAGATTTGAACCAAAGATAACCGGTTCCTAGCTACTTGGTTCGCCATACAAGAAGTGTTTTTTCGGCGTTATATATGTTACATTAGGTGTTTTATATGGTGGTACAGAACACTTCGTACGCGAGTTATCGAGAGCGACTAGCTTTAATATTAAGTTGACGAGTGAATAGAAATATATTCATTTTTACAATAAATATTCTATAATTAATAGTTTTTCGTCATGTCAAAATACTTGGCTTTTATGATTACCTACTGATTTGCTGCTCTGCACCTAGAAGTCGAAGGGTAATGTTTTATTTCCTATGTTACTTCTAAATAAAGATAAAAAAATTGGTTCAATAGTTTCAAAGTTTATTGATCACTAATACACATGCTTCCTACAATAATATTATTTTATACTTAAATTTCATCTACATACAGGTATATTACTATATTTTCGAAAGTACATATTACATATATTTATCAAATTAAATAAAAAATTATATGTTTCATGTCGTTCTCAAGTAAACGAACGTTAAAGGTAAAGGTAATAATGATATTGAACATGTACATCACACGCACACGTCATATAGTCCAGTCATTTAAGCTTAAATTATGTAAGAATCTCGGAATTCGAGATACCCAGCTGTAAGTCTGTAAATACTTGTATATTGACACCCTAAAAGTTGTCTCAAAACCTACATGTGGTAAAGTGCAAGCAACTATTAAATTTCAAGGTCAAAGGTCACAAAAATCGATTTTTTGCGCTTTTTTTGGAAATATCTCATTTCCTATGGGTTTTTTGCTATTTATATTTATTATCAATATTGTAGAATACAAATTTCTCTACAAATTTTGTCTAAAAAAATTTTATACGGTGAACTGTTTTCGAGATAGAGGGCGGAGAGCGCGCGGTCACAGCATCACTTCAGGTCAACCGGTGCCTCCGGTCGAAAACGCGCCATATATAGTTGATGAACTATCAATAAATCAATGATTATAAATATTTGTCAATTTTTATTAACTATTATATTATATTTTATCATTTTTTTCCTAACCTATCCACTTTTTATTCAGTATTAATTTATTTAACAACAGTATTTACAGACTTACAGCTGGGTATCTCGAATTCCGAGGTGAACTTACTAAAATGACTGGACTAATATGATATTTAATCTACTGGCCCGACAAGCATCACAAGATGTATGGACGACTCAACCTGCTATCGACCTCCGGTCTCGGAGAGGGAGTGATGTAGCGACATATATCTCTCCACATACCTACGAAATAAAAAACTGACGTATCCTACATCGCGCTATCAAAGTTATCCAAGCGATTGAACATATACCCGATCCGAGAACCCAACAACAACTGTCGGGGTAGTAGCCCACCAGACACAACACCCGTCTGGTCGCTGCCTGGTCGCTGCCTTTCCACTGGCTCTCCAAACGTATACCTGTATGACTTTCAGCGAGTAACTCTTAGATAAGGGGTAAGGATATTCTGAGTATAAGGTAGGCAACTCTCTTTGAAACACTTAAGATGGTCACAATGTTGCCAACCCGCGGACCATAAACCCGACACTTCCTTGAGACTGATGGTTGCCCTCCCGGTAGTAGAACAGTTTACCGGATTCCAGGGTTGTCGTGTCCTCCCCCTCTCTTCGGACTTCAGAAAAACCCAGTATATCCCAATGTAAGCTGTTCATTTCTTCTTCCAGTTCAACAATTATTTCATCAGAACTCAAAGTGCGAATGTTATGCGTCACCAGGGCCAGATGTCGTCGTCACCCGGAGATTGGAATAGTATATATATAGAGTCGGGAATAGTAGGACCACCGCGAAACCATAAAGACCAAACCAAAAAGAACCCATGGATACCAGTCATCCATGGGTTCTTTTTTGCTTGTCGTATGGAGGGATTTACCAACACTTGTCACGTTTAGCATGCGTGTTGGCGAGCGCAGTGTGTTATGTTAAGATATGACGACGCTGAACCCGCGACCGCCGGCGCGTGGCGTTGAGGCAACTACTCGCACCACTACACCAGACCGATCGTCTTTTACAGATCATGTCTCGTTTATTGAGACTCTCCGGTGCAAAAAGTGATGACCATTATGTTATGCACATAACACGATACACAATTGTGGGATTTAATCGTTCCGATCAATTCTGAACTATGTATTCCACGTCCATTTTGGAACAGCCCATAAAGTTTTAACGTATCTTAGTATTTTTAGTGATAAAAAAACAGCAGCCCATCACCACCCCGGACGGTGCACAGTTGTTCGCAACACTGTGACCTTAGTCGCCTTTTTACGACACCTCGGCAAGAAAAAGGTAAAGTAGAGGTGTTCTTCTTTACCGGTCACCGCACGGCCGAAATATACAAATAATTAATCATCTTAAAGTAGCATAAGAATAGTTAGTATATTAAAATATAAAAAGAAAATAAACAAAACACTTTTTTAACCTGATACCAGTAGGGCGAAATTCTGGGCCAGGCGGCGAATCAACTTAGCGACAGCAGTGGAAATATCTAAAGATGATGTTTAAGTTTTTGGTGTGACGCACACGAGTATTATCACGGTGACCCCTACGGAATCACTCCGTGAACTTTGTCTACATGTGTAATCTTTTACTCATATTTTTTGGTTAGCCATAGTGTCTGACGATTGATACATTGAGAATTAGTAAGAAATACGAATTGATTGTAATAATATTTTTGAAGTGACAGAGGGATACATCTTTGAGTCGTTGTGATTTGAAAATCGATGTAACGAAAAATGCGTCACGATAAAGAAACAAACACATATATGTATAGGAGAGAATGAGATAGGAAATAAAAATTTGATATTCTCGATGATGTCGCGTATCCTAGCAACGCGTATCCTAGCAAGCGTAACTAAGCAATATAATGTTCAGTTAGTTGTTTATAACACCGGTATAAGCATAATATGAATTAAGAGTCAAAATCATAATGAGTTCAGATTAATCTGACATTAAATTTACCGAACACGAGATTATTCCTAATTTTGATGATGAAGTCAAATTAATAACGAACAGTTTATTGCCTCAGAAATATAAAGGGCATAAAATAAATCTTAAAATTCGAACTTTGATAACTAAATATTTTGTTTAGATAAGATTTGTCTTTTTGATGTGATTTTGCTTTTTATCTATAAGTTATATAAACAGATATACCTACTACATATACGGAAAATAATTAATAAACAAATAAAAAGATAAAATAGCATATACACATTAATTCGAAATCATGATGTTAATTTTGTTCTTACAATGACTTACGATTGAGAAAAGATAAAACTAGTTTAACCTAGTTTTCTCTAGATTAAGCACGTATATGTATATAATATAAATAAACGAAAACGTTTTAAACAAGCAACATAACTACTTTATTCAAATGACAATGTTATCACATGCAAGGTTGATGAATAAGACCACGGGTCGTAAATACACTAAATAGTTGAAAAAATAACATGTATGGAAAATTTTACGATTCGAACGCGATTTGTTAAATGTGACTTGCGTTATTTTATTGATTTATCTTTACATCAGATTTATAGGAGAGGTCAATAACTTATTGAGTAATAACGTGTAGTTGATCTTTTATCACTATCGTGTATATGTTTTTTGCAATGGGCAAGATCACGTCAACTGGACCCCCCATTTTCCACTTGATCATAAAAATTAAGTTCATATTTTTTTTTATAAGAACATACCATCATAAATTGATCCCCCAAAACGATTTTTAAAAATTTCGATTTTAACAACATTTTTTTTTTACATTGAAAATTTTAGGTACTTTTAATTAAAAAATGGATTGTAAATCAACCGTTAAAGTTAAATTAATGGGGTTTGAAGGATTTATTTTTAAAATGTTTATATTTTAAGAAAATATTGATGACTAAAAATTATTTGTTTATTATTATATTGTTAATTAACTTTTAAGTTAACAAATGCAAATTTCATTGACTTCTCGGTGGAAAAGTGAAGTTTTTTTTTTATCGGTTACATGCTTTATTTATTAAAATTTAAGATTTCAGAAAAAAATTTCACTGCTCGCGATTAGTTTAAACAATATGAATTTATTTATCATAGCGCGTCGAGCGCCAGGCGCTGTCAGAATACCGCGCTGTCGAGCGTCAGACTACGTTGCAGCTTCGATTCATTATAATTAAAAATAACAATTAAAAATATGAACAGTGAAATTTTTTTCTGAAATCTTAAATTTTAATAAATAAAGCATGTAACCGATAAAAAAAACTTCATTTTTCCACCGAGAAGTCAATGAAATTTGCATTTGTTAACTTAAAAGTTAATTAACAATATAATAATAAACAAATAATTTTTAGTCATCAATATTTTCTTAAAATATAAACATTTTAAAAATAAATCCTTCAAACCCCATTAATTTAACTTTAATGGTTGATTTACAATCCATTTTTTAATTAAAAGTACCTAAAATTTTCATTGTAAAAAAAATGTTGTAAAATCGAAATTTTTAAAAATCGTTTTGGGGGATCAATTTATGATGGTATGTACTTATAAAAAAAAAATATGAACTTAATTTTTATGATCAAGTGGATAATGGGGGGTCCAGTTGACGTGATCTTGCCCAATACAATGCGCATAATCTATACATATAATAAAATTGTAAATTTCACGTGTCGGTTTTTTAGAATTCTCGGATTTAAATTTCCGTAGGGGTCTAAAATACTACATATATATATTTATTTTATTTTTAAAAATTTCCTCTTTATGTCTATTTGTTTGAACATGTATACTGTTTACTAGTTTTTGAAATAATCTTGGCATAACATAACATATAGCCAGTAATATTGGTAATAATAATAAATGCTAAAAAATTGTATGAAAATCATAAATGATACCCTGATGTAGCTATACTGTTTTTTTTTTTTTAATTTTAACAAACGAGTACTGAGTATGTTTCTCGTACATTTCCGATATTGACAGAGTGAGATAGGTCATTGTTAGTAGTGGGGCCAACGCCTTAGTTCTTGTTTTGACATAATAAACACTTCAAAAATTTCATAAATAAATAACAATAAAAAAATATTGGATACACATTGGTCGACCAATGTGTGTTACCAGTGATGACATGCGGATCTGAGACGTGGTCTCTAACTATGGGTCTTTAAAAAATACTCCAATCGCACAGCGTGCAATGAGAGGGCTTGAACAAGGTTGAAAAAAAAAAGTTAAAAAAAAAATATCTCGTTTAAAACAATATATACCTATATATATTTAAAAAAAAACATGTTTTAAACAAATATTTATGAGGTTTTTTATGCATCTGTTTAAAACATGTTAAGGTAAGGTAAGTAAAGGTAATTTAGTCTTTATTTCATCAAAATCATTTTACTTTATCGAGGGTTATTGTAATTTGAATTTTGAATGTCGGCGTGTGAGTGACAAGAGTAAGTTAATACATTTAAATACTATTCAATAATAATATTAATAATAATAAGAATAGTGACGTACCAGCCTGGAAGAAGAGAATAGAACGCCGTATCAGCCTGGCCAGGGCCCTCATTGGCAGACTGCAAAGCTTCAGGTCGGGCAACACTAGGCCAAGGATTGTGCGCTCCGTCAGAATAGCTTTCAATGGATTAGGCGTCAGGCTTGACCAGCCTGATATAGCTGAAAAACTGACGGAGCGCATCGACGGCCTGAAGCAAAGAATCGCGGCATGGGGGAGGCGTATTCGTAGGTACTCTGAGAGAGTTGAGCGCTTCCGACAAAATCGCCTCTTCGTGAGTGATCAGAAGAGGTTCTACAGGAAATTGGAGAACCCGACGCCGTGCTTTACCTCCCCAAAACCGAATACGGCTGACCTCGTCGCCTTTTGGCGGAATATATGGTCACGGGAGGTAGAGCATGAGGAGGGCCCTTGGATTGCAGCGATTCAGGAAGCATGTGCTGGAATCGAACCGATGAACCCAATCGCCATCTCTTCGGAGAACGTAGCTGATGCGGTCCGGCGGGCACCGAACTGGAAAAGTCCGGGGGCTGACGGCCTGCACCACTATTGGCTGAAAGGGTTCTCGGTATGCCATGCGACCTTGGCTCGACAATACCAAGAGGCGATAGAGCGGAGGACACTTCCGAACCTCTTCACTACTGGGATCACTCACCTAGCTCCTAAGTCCACCAACACCGCGGATCCTACCAACTACCGCCCCATAACGTGTCTGACTTCTATCTACAAGACACTGACATCCGTTCTGAGCTGCAAAATCTCTCGTCATATTGACGAATTCAACATCTTATCTGTAGCTCAGAACGGATGCCGTGGAGGCTGTCGCGGCACAAAGGAGCTCCTTCTCATTGACTCTGTTGCGGGCCAGCTTGTCAAACGCAACCGTCGGAACTTCTCTGCTGCCTGGATCGACTACAAGAAGGCATTCGACTCGGTGCCTCATTCATGGCTTCTGAGGGTCCTCGAACTGTACAAAATCGACAGTGCAGTTCGAGACTTCCTCGAAGTATGCATGGGGCAATGGAGTACGATCCTTTGTCTCCAGGGCGAGAGACTGACGACGGGTGCCGATGACCGAATCTGGATACGAAGGGGTATTTTCCAGGGTGATTGTCTGAGCCCACTTTGGTTTTGCTTGTCCTTGAACCCTTTAAGCACCCTGCTGGAGCGTTCGGGGACAGGCTTTCAGTTTCGGAGAGGAGGTACTAAAGTCTCCCACCTTCTCTACATGGATGACCTCAAGCTGCTTGCACCTAATGCTGCACGCCTTATGGAGTTGATGAAAATCACTACTGAGTTCAGCGGCTCCATCAGGATGCAGCTTGGAGTGGACAAGTGTGCGGTCGTGCATGTAGACAGGGGACAGGTGACGCAATCGGCTGAAATTAGCCTAGAGCTTTCTAACTTCAAGACCCTCTCCGAAGCTGAATCTTACCGGTATCTGGGCATGTCACAATGCATAGGGGTCCAGGAGGTGGATATGAAACAGGCTGTTTGCGAGGTCTTTTTTGGACGGCTGACAAAAGTTCTTCGGAGCTACTTGTCGGGCGCCAACAAGGTCCGAGCATATAACGGCTGGGTCATGCCCACTCTCTTGTACACATTTGGCGTGCTCAGATGGACTCAGACCGAGCTCGACGCCCTGGACAGAAGAGTCCGCACGACTATGACTCACCATCGCATGCATCACCCGAAATCGTCGGTCATGAGACTGTACATCCCACGGAAGTGTGGTGGCCGAGGCCTATTAAGCGCCAAGTCCATGCATAACCGGGAGGTGTGCAGCCTCAGGACCTACTTTGAGACGAGGAGGGAGAGCGCTATCCATGGTGATGTTGTAGTATGTGACAAAGGTCTCACCCCGTTATCCCTGGCGAAAGAGGAATGGCGAAGACCGGTAGTGCTTAGCACCTCTGACCGGGAGACCGTATGGATGGAGAAGGAGCTGCATGGACGGTTTTACAAGGCGCTCCACGCACCTCACGTGGATGTTAAGGCCTCCGTGCAGTGGCTGCGATTCGGGGACCTCTTTGGGGAAACCGAAGGTTTTGTCTGTGCAATACAGGATCAGGTGGTTAAGACGAACAACTACCGGAAGCACATTCTGAAGGATGGCACTCCCGACTTCTGTCGAGCTTGTCGTCATCCCGGCGAGTCACTCAGACATGTGCTTTCGGGGTGTTCAGCGCTTGCCAACACTGAGTACTTGCACAGACATAACCAAGCGGCCAAGATTCTTCATCAAGAGCTTGCTCTAATGTATTGTCTTCTGGAACAGAGGGTGCCGTACTACCAGTACACACCGGCGCCAGTACTCGAACGCGACGGAGTCCGGCTCTACTGGGACCGGCCTATCACCACGGACAGGACGATACTGGCGAACAAGCCTGATATCGTGGTGATGGATAGGGCACAGTCGAGGGTGTTTTTAGTGGACATTACCATCCCGCATGACGAGAACCTCGTAAAAGCCGAAACAGAGAAAAAACGTAAATATCTGGATCTGGCGCACGAGATTGTCGACATGTGGGGTGTTGATTCCACTGAAATCATTCCTATCGTTATATCTGCCAACGGTTTGATCCCGGTTAGCCTCGCTCACCATCTGAGGCAGCTGGGTATCCGTGACGGTTCGCTCGCAGCCAGGATGCAGAAGGCGGTATTACTCGACTCGGCTAGGATTGTCCGCCGATTTCTGAGCCTACAGCCCTAACCCCCGGCCGTTTGATCTCCCTGCCGGGGTGTAATCCTCCACCCGCTTATATTTATCTAAGTAAGTTCATGTAAATTTATTATATTCCTTATATAAGTAATTGTATTATATTTATTTATATGTGTATATGTATATCTTGGACGGGTGGAGTGTAGCAATTAATAATAATAATAAACTACTACTTTGGGCCTACTTTGAGACGAGGAGGGAGAGCGCTATGCATGGTGATGTTGTAGTATGTGACAAAGGTCTCACCCCCTTATCCCTGGCCAAAGAGGAATGGCGAAGACCGGTTGTACTTAGCACCTCCGACCGGGAGACCGTATGGATGGAGAAGGAGCTGCATGGACGGTTTTACAAGGCGCTCCACGCACCTCACGTGGATGTCAAGGCCTCCGTGCAGTGGCTGCGATTCGGGGACCTCTTTGGGGAAACCGAAGGTTTTGTCTGTGCAATACAAGATCAGGTGGTTAAGACGAACAACTACCGGAAGCACATTCTGAAGGATGGCACTCCCGACTTCTGTCGAGCTTGTCGTCATCCCGGTGAGTCACTCAGACATGTGCTTACGGGGTGTTCAGCGCTTGCCAACACTGAGTACTTGCACAGACATAACCAAGCGGCCAAGATTCTTCATCAAGAGCTTGCTCTAATGTATTGTCTCCTGGAACAGAGGATGCCGTACTACCAGTACACACCGGCGCCAGTACTCGAACGCGACGGAGTCCGGCTCTACTGGGACCTGCCTATCGCCACGGACAGGACGATACTGGCGAACAAGCCTGATATCGTGGTGATGGATAGGGCACAGTCGAGGGTGTTTTTAGTGGACATCACCATTCCGCATGACGAGAACCTCGTGAAAGCCGAAACAGAGAAAAAACGTAAATATCTGGATCTGGCGCACGAGATTGTCGACATGTGGGGTGTTGATTCCACTGAAATCATCCCTATCGTTATATCTGCCAACGGTTTGATCCCGGTTAGCCTCGCTCACCATCTGAGGCAGCTGGGTATCCGTGACGGTTCGCTCGCAGCCAGGATGCAAAAGGCGGTATTACTCGACTCGGCTAGGATTGTCCGCCGATTTCTCAGCCTACAGCCCTAACCCCCGGCCGTTTGATCCCCCTGCCGGGGCGTAATCCTCCACCCGCTTATATTTATCTAAGTAAATTTATGTAAATTTATTATATTCCTTATATATCGTATTATATTATATATATTTATATGTGTATATGTATATATTGAACGGGTGGAGTGTAGCTATTGTGATAATAATAATAATAATTCTTTATTGTACACCAAGAATAAGCAATAGTACAAAATAAAAAGGAAATAAGTACAAAAGGCGGCCTTATCGCTAATGAGCGATCTCTTCCAGGCAACCTTAGGGTAGAGGAAATGGTATATAGATGGTATAGGTGTACAACTGTACAGTACATTAATAACAAAACTATAATATAATTTTATAAGTGCAAAATAGGAACAATTCATACTATACAATATACATGCAGTATCTATAATATAAAAATAAGTCGGGTTTTCCTTCCTGACGCTATAATTCCAGAACGCACGAACCGATTTCCACGGTTTTGCATTCGTTGGAAAGGTATCGGGCTCCGTGAGCTTTATAGCAAACAAAATTCAGGAAAAATTTCAACAGAAAAGCAGGAATACAGAGAAAATCATTTTTAACATACAGCGCCATCTCTGATACATAGCATGTACTACTTCATCTTTTAATCCCCAAACGAAATGTTACAAAAAAACGAAGCCATCTGGTGGCGAAACGGAGTTCGCCGGGTTTGCTAGTAAATACTATAAATATACATACATAGATGCAAATATTGATGAGGAATAATGTGATCAATAGTGGCAAAAGTAATTAATTAATGTTAATGTTAATTAAATTAATGTTATGTAAATTAATGTTTTATTACATTTTAAATAATAATAAAGGCAACTAAAGCTGCATAACACCAACGCAGCCTTCTCGGAGAGTATGGGTGACTCTCCAAGTCAGTAATCTAGCACTCGAATAATTTATGGATGGAGAGAGTAAAAAGAAAGCGCATAGGGCCGCTGCCTTGGGAGCACCACGGTGCATCTAAAGCTGGCGTTAGACGTGGCAGCATGCAAGCCGCTAACAACCCACGCCACTGGCACCACCACCTAGCCGGTCGGTGTATCGACCATACCCACCAGTTTACTTAGCGCCGACAGAGTCTCAAGGGACTCAGCATTCAGCACCCGCCTCTGGTGGAGTGTGCCGCATGAGATGGACACACAAAAAACGCATGCACCGCAAGTTTTTGCTGTTCGAGCTAAATTTAACTGTTGCAGAACAGAATCTGGCAGATCGAGCTCTGTATATCCAGTGTAAGGGCGTATTCAACGCCACCGGGCTCGAACGATTTCGACGTGATATACGAGATACGAGATTGTTCTCTTTGGTGCCGCTCTTGTGGTACACCGCCTCATTGGAGCTAAACCCAGGAGCCTAGATGCACTACTGATAATAGTAGTGTTGTACCAGCCTGTAAAAAGAGAATAGTACGCCGTTTCAGCCTGGCCAGGGCCTTCATTGGCAGACTGCAAAGCTCGGGCAACGCTCGGTTAAGGATTGTGCACTTTGTTAGCATAGCTATCAACGGGCTAGGCGTCAGGATTGATCAGCCAGACATAGCTGAAAAACTGACGGAACCCATCGATACTCTGAGAGAGACTTAAGCGCTTCCAACAAATTCGCCTCTTCGTGCGTGATCAGAAGAGGTTCTACGGGTAGTTAGAGAATCCAACGCCGTGCTCTGCGTCCCAAAAATCAAATATATAGTCACGGGAGGTAGAGCATTAGAAGGGCCCTTGGATTTGGCGGTTCGGGAAGCATGTACTAAGGTCAAACCGATGTACCCGATCACCATTTCTCTGGAAAACGTAGCTGATGCCGTCCAGTTGGTACCGAAATGAAAGGCTGAAAAACTAAAGGCTTGGCTGAAATGGTTCTTACTCTGTCATGCGACCTTGGCTCGACAATATGAAGAAGCGATAGAGCCAAAAATGCTTCCGAACCTTTTCACTACTGGGATCCTAAAATCACCAACACCGTTGATCCTACCAACTATCACCCCATAACATGTGTGTCTTCCATCTATAAGACATTGAATCCTTTCCGAGTTGCAATCTTGTCTGCAGCTCAGAACGTATTTTGTGGAAGCAGTCGCGGCAAAAAGAAGCTCCTTCTCATTGTTACTGTTGCAGGCTAGCTTGTCAAACGCAACTGTCGGGACTTCTCTGCTTCCTGGATTGACTACAAGAAGGCATTCGACTCGGTGCCACATTATTTGGGGAAACCGAAGGTTTTGTCTGTGCAATACAGGATCAGGTGGTTAAGACGAATAACTACCGAAAGCACATTCTGAAGGATGATGAGTCCCGACTTCTGCCGAGCTTGTCGTCATCCTGGCGAGTCGCTCAGACATGTGCTTTCAGGCTGTTCAGCGCTTGCCAACAGCCAAGCAGCCAAGATTCTTCATTAAGAGCTTGCTCTAATGTACAGTCTCCTAGAACAGAGGATGCCGTATTATAAGTACACACCGGTGCCAGTACTTGAACGCGACGGAGTCCGGCTCTACAGGGTCTTGCCTATCGCACTATCCACGGACAGAACGATACTGGCGAACAAACCTGATATCGTGGTGATGCATAGGACACGGTCGAGGGTGTTTTTAGTAGACATTACTACCCCGGATAACGAGAACCTTATGAAAGCCAAAACTGAGAAAAAAATGTAAACATCTACATCTGGCGCATGAGATTGTCGACATGTGGGGTGTTGAGTCCGCTGAAATCATCCCTATCGTGATATCTGCCAATGTTGGTGCTGGGTATCCGTAGCGGTTTGCTCGCAGCCAGGATGCAGAAGGCGTCATTGCTCGACTCGGCTAGGATTTTTCGCCGATTTCTCAGCCTACAGCCCTAACCTCCGGCCATTAGATCTCTCTGTCGGGATAATATTTGTGTGTATGTAAGTTTATGTAAAATTATGTGTATATTATATAATTAATTGGTATTTTGTCGTACTGGCCACTTTGATCTCAAATATTTCCTCTTTGGTTAGGCATTCCAAATTCAAGTTTATAGAGCTACTCATGCATTTGCGTTTCGAAAACCGTAATTCATTTGTTTTACCCTCTTTACTTTTTCATCTTTGCGTCAATCAGTTTACAAAATGGAAAACTTGAAATATCGTGTTATTTACAAGTACGAGTTCAATCGTTGCACCAATGCTGCAGAAACGGCTCGAAGGATTAATTATGTGTATGGCTGCTGTGTCGCAAAAAAAAACACAGTGCGTTTTTGGTTACAAAGTTTTCGTTCTGGAAATTTCGACCTGCAGAACAAGTCCTGTGGACGGCCGGAGACCTAAGTTGATAATGAAGAATTGAAGACTATTGTGGAAGCAAATCCATCACAAACCACTTTCGAGTTAGCTGCAGGCTGCGGTGTTAGTGATAAAACTGTTTTATCCACTTGAAGCAAATTGGGAAGGTAACAAAGCTTGAAAGGTGGATACCTCATGAATTGAGTGAAGTAAACCGACAAACGCGCTTAGAGCTGTAACGCAGCAGGCGTTAAATTACTCGACCAGCACAATAAGTGCATCGATAGCACTGGTACATATTTAGTCCTTACCTAATATATATATATATATATATATATATATATATATATATATATATACAGTAAATGAAAAATGATGAAAAAGTAAGACAACACTTAAGCTAATAACATAAAAAAATAAAATTTAGGAAATGCAAATATTTGACGTGGTAGTTTCGTAGTCGTTTAATACCTTGAATCACACAACAACATACTAAAGTAAAATGTATGCGTGGGCGACGTCGTGAACATAGCTCACGATAACATCGAGTAAAAGCACGCGCCGCCGGCGTGTTTGATGATAATAAATTTTTTAATGTATTATCGCTTATATGTATATACATATTAGGATACTCATGTTATAGAAGTCAATTAAAACTAAGAACTACTAAAATTGTGATAAGTGCCATATAATCAAGGCTACATAGCGATTTTTACTATTTTATTGTAGATATGTACAATCACTTACATAAATATATTGCAATGGGAAAATCATCAAAATTATCTAATGATCTATCATAAGATTTTTTCCAAAACTAACTGTCCTGTCGAAGCTGTCTTTGGGACCAAGAGCAAATCTTGTAGCATAATTAGGCTCGTGTATATCTTGAACTCGCCGAAAATCGTAGGGGTGTTACCGTTCTCTCTTCAAAACTCTCCAACTTATCATTTCGATAATTACCATCTTCTCCTCCTCAGATTAATTCTCGGATCTCTTGTAATCATATCGAGCATTTCTTCTTCGTCTTGTGGATAGACTAGCTGGTGAGGGTCACTTACTGCCTGATCTCTGCATCTCATTTTCAGTCAATCTCAGATATTACAAGAGTCAGAACATTTGGCTTAACTCTGTTGGGAAATCTTCTTCGATATTCCCTAATCAGAGCAGCGGCATTTCTATTATATAGACCGTAGACAAACACCATATCAGCAGTATGTTAATTTGTAAATTCGTTTCGAGGAAGATTAGCCATGTTAGGACTAATAATAAGTCGTAAAAAGTTCAATCACAAATCACATTCGATGCAGATAATAGAGCAAAAAAAAATGAACGCATGATCACAACGCGTAGTGACGGTGACGGACAACAAGTAAGCAAGTTGTAACCATCTGGATTATGGGACTCTTCAGTATAACATGAGCGAGCGAGACATTGTTTACGGCTATCCTACCTGCTCGCTCCAAGAATTTCGTATCGGTCCTCTACATAGAAATGTTAAAAACACAAATATCTGTGGTCCTCTACCTGGGTTGGGACAGCTTATCCAGGAGTCAAGGTTATACAAAATTTGTACTTAAAATAAATAACCTAGAGTAACAAATTTAGAAGTTGTCGTTTTGTAGATAACATGACTATATTGAAATAGAATAAAATAATGACAACTCACAACGCAACAGTTTAGTTTTTGAATTATTCGATATAATGCAAATATTTTTGAATTTCTCTTGCATATTTTTTATGTTTTTTTTTATATATATATTTTTGTGAATGTTTCATCCATAGTAACAATAAGATTATTTTACACAATTCATTCTGGTTCCCTTAGGTGAGGGATGAAAGTCAAAACGCGTAATAGCAAACGATGTTGCGGGCTTGCGGGCTTGCTTTGCTGGCGGGGTACAGCTCGTGAAATATAGAACTATTAACGAATGAGCGAAAATATCGAACAAAATTTTAATTTACATCAAAATTGAAAACGTAAAATAAAAGTTTCTAGCAAAATGCAATCGATATCTACTCGGATTATGACAGAGGAGAATACTACATTTTTTTAATATACTTCAGATGTTAGTTATAAATGATATTTTAACACAAAACAAGGTTTTTATCAGTTATACGTGTATAAACTTATCGTCAGGCAGGAAAACATTTCTAAAAATTAGATGACATAAATGCAGCAGTAAATAAGATTAACCAGAATCTCTTAAATGTAAACACTTGGTCTGAAAAATTTGGGATCTTGGTTAGTCCTGTCCAGTGTCAGGCGATCATTATTGGTAGCTCACGTCTTGTGTTTACTTTCGACATAACCTCTTCACTATCTGTCATGTTTAATAACTGTATAATACCATACAGTCAACTCGTTAAAATATCGGCCTACAGATTGACTTTTTAAGTGTAAAGGTATAGACTATAGACCTTATATGTATAGATATCTGGTATCTATTTCACTTACTACAAAGTTAACTTTGTAGTAAGTGAGATACAGTTATAGGATGATGGGTTTCTTAATCACTTAAAGAACTTTCTTCCTTCAACTTTTCTTACTACATTAAACAACTCTTTGCGTTTCATCTTCTGTCTCAGAAAATTTAATCACATTTCTCACTGTCGACCTGAACTCAAATAGCTTTCCATTTGCGAATACTAACATCTCTTTATTCTTTTTGCTCAATTTCAAAGCTCAAGCTTGAATTTAAGATACCAACTCGCTCCATGCATGTGCGCACAGCTGTCAGTATACCTACTGCATTGCTTCAGCAACGTGTCGAAAAATAGTCCTTTATATACGATATATTATTTTTATCTTATATTATATGTTATCTTACGATTATTGTAGTTTATGTTCGTTTAGGAACAAGCTTTACCACGAACCTAGGTATTTGGTAAAACTCTATTTTTTGTCATAATTCCGTTTAAATTTGAATTATTAGGTTTTTTTTTCATATTATCCCTTTTGCTCAGAATATCGACAATCCTTTTACAAATTAGTTTAATTAAATTATTATAATAATATTTTTATATAATTCGAACATTTTTCTGTTTTATTTTGTTTTATTTTATCTTTTTAAATAATAAACACTTTAAAAACATTTATGATCAAACGTTGTTATACAATGAAATGAAAAATATTTATAACTAGCGGTCGCCCGCGGCTCCGCCCGCGTGGATGTCGGTTACCGCTGCAAAAAGCCTACCCAGGATAGACACGGTCAGCAAAATGATTCCAATTCAAAGACACCGACACTAACATCGACGACGCAGTCATTATCCGCAGGCTGCACAGATTGTCTTTCTGTGGATGTTAAAGTTGTTAATGATTAAAATACTTAAATGTAATTAATACTACGTTTTCACTTATGCCGGCAGTCCCGGAGTGCAACCCGTTGTTTTAGGATAGATAACTAAAGCGATTATTGTAGAGCTTCTCTATAAACAACATTTGACGTTAAATTATTTTCAGGTAATAAAATATACTGATGGTCGGGAGCCCGACCCGTGATAGGGCAACGTTAAGTTGCCCATGCGTAAAACATTCTTTTCGTAAATCAATTCCTACAAAGAATGTTTGGCCCTGAGATTTGTTTATCGATAGTGCAAAAGAAATTTTTACTGGAAATTGGAGCCTTTTGAAGGGTATAGGCAAATCAGTAGGGATCATGGTTTGGCGTAGAGAGAGGCTGCCATTGAAAAGGAAGGATCCTTCGACCAGACGGGAATTGCGTCTGGTGGGCTACGCGCCGCTTAACGGTTGTTGTCGGGTTCTTGTATATATACTCAATCGCCTTGATAACTTTGATAGCGCGATGTAGGATGCGTCAGTAAATGTGGCGAGATAGTTGTCGCTACATCACTCCCCCTCCGAGACCGGAGGTCGATAGCAGATTAAGTCGTCCATACATTTTTTGTGATGCTTGCCGGGCCACTGGAATGTTCCAGTGAGTCGGAACCAGATGCCGCATAGTTCACGGTGAGTCGGAACTGTCTGCGGTGATGCCCCATTGAGTCGGGGTGGTGCAGTGTTGCGTAGTGGCTGGCTGCTGCGTCGACCAGGAGAGAAGTGCGTCTCTGCTTGCTGACCGGCCGAAGTGCAGTGTGCTGTGCCAAAGTTGCTGAGAAGGCTGTGGGTGATGACCAGAAATGCGCGTCCGCTGCATGCTGGTGGTCAGGATACCCGTAGTAGCCGTGGATGCTGGCTAGCTGTATGACTCGCTGCTCGAAAGCTTGAGGAAGTGATGATGACGTCACGATGACGTAGCTTTGCGAAGGCTGCGCTGACGTTCATGCTCGGGGTCACCAGTTTGGCGTAGGGTGAGGCTGCCATTGAAAAGGAAGGATCCTTCGACCAGACGGTGTTGCGTCTGGTGGGCTACGCGCCACTTAACGTTTGTTGTCGGGTTGTTGTATGTATATATACGCAATCGCTTTGATAACTTTGAAAGCGCGATGTAGGATGCGTCAGTTCGTATGTGGCGAGATAGTTGTCGCTACAATGGGTATGCCTGGTATATGAGCTAATTCACCATCTTCAGGGCTGGTGATAATCTTCGCTACTATTAAATTATCTTTTAGCTCCTTTATAAGGAGTCTCGTGCCATTACACATGTTGGGGTTGAATTTCTGAGAAGCATTATCGGCGTGCCAACTTTTAACGACAGTTCATGAGGTGGTAGCCCAGCGGGGTTCAGAGAATTTAAAAATTCCTGAGGGTAGTGCACTGCGTCCTCGATGTTAGTGACGGTGTCTATGGATTTATAGCACTTAACTTCACCCGGTATTTTCTGCATAATTAAATTGTTAATTTCGTTGACTGTTTCATTCCTGGGAAAAACTATTACTCTACAACACTGCCAACGAAAATCATTTTAATGTAAGTTTTCGATGTCAGGATATAAAGCATCTATCAGTCTATTTAAATTATGGACTATTTGTCCTAGAGACTCATCCAAAGTAACCGCATAATCGGTGCCCAAATTTAAAGATGGAAAAATTCCTTCTCCAAGTTTCAACAGCTGTTGTGGAAAATTGCTATGCGTATTTCCATGTAGATGAGCTCTCATATTGGTGCGAAAATTCAAATGCCGATCTCGCGTCTGAGCCGCGCGGGTACCTTACTCATAGATCTAAACTCTCTTCCCGCACGCGCACCCCCCCCCCTCGCCTTGGTGACGCCCACTTCGCAACGGGCCGTGCAGCAGAAATCGTAATATTTTAATTTCGCCATAACTTCAAAACCAAACGTCCAATTTTAATCATTCAAAGACCAAATATTATCTACATAAACTGTAATTAGTGATGAAATAATTTATTTTGATAAGGATTAATAGCATGAGTAAAATAAACGCGTTTAAATGCAGTCCAAAAAAAATTCAAGATTTTTAAATAAAAAAATGGTTGTTGTGCCTCACTCGACATAGATAGGTATAGTGTGTCGCGGACTTTTTTGTAGATATTTATAAGATCTACAATTAAATTGAACATTTTATGGATCTATCTTTTATAGTTTAAGCAGCGTACGCAAAATAAGTAACTTTTCTGGTTGATTTTTTACACCTTGTGTCCGAAAAACCCAAATATCTTACAAAACCCTATTTTTTTCCAAAATAAAATATAGCCTATGTTACTCGTGGATAATGTAGCTTTCAAATGGTGAAAGAATTTTTGAAATCGGTCCAGTAGTTTTTGAGCCTATTCATTACAACCAAACAAACAAACAAAGTTTTCCTCTTTATAATATTAGTATAGATTAAAAATAATTCCTTTAAAACAGAGAATAAATATGGAATTTGAATGAAATGAATGCTCGTATAAATGAGCAATAAAATACAATAGCTTTTTTGCATATATTATATTGACTGATCCTATTAATCTATAATTATATTAGTATCACGTAAAATTTCAGTTCTTTGATGTCAGCAATAAATATTTAACTTAATGTCACCTATACAATGTTTGGAGTAAGGTTCGGTATGCAAAGAATGGCATTCTTACTAGTGGCATACAGCCAAAAGTATTGTATGTATATACGAGTACACAATATTAAAGCTGTTGCTTATCATACGAAAATCGTATGAATAAGAAAATAATTATTCGAACGACAATAAAATAAAATAAAAATATACTATTTATATATGAAAAATAATTATTAAATAGAGTCAAAAATAAATAAATGAATTCATATTTCTTAATTAAAAAAAAAAAAACCTAACAACCAATCAATAAAAGAAAAAATCTAACCTAACAATAAAAAAATATCTTCTGATAATCATATGAATAACATAAAATATATTCGTAAGATAACCGTATGAATAATAAAAATAAATAAATAAATAAAAGTCTCACGATAATCGTATGAATAGACACTTCCCAATATTAAATTCGTTTTAGCAGTTTAGTAATCATAGTTTTAGGAATCCTATATATTTATGATTAGCTGAACCCGCGATTTCATTCGTGATTGCTATTCTCATCCAAAAAAAAAAGATTAAATGAAACCAGGTTACCAGTTAACAAATTATAAGCACACGTTTAGACTTTTACCTCTTTTTCAAAATTTTTGGAATACAAAGTATCCAGTGTCCTAGTTCATAATGTGAATCATGCTCAGTTTCGTTTAAATTATTTCAGAAGTTCCGGCTCAAAATAGAAATAATCAAAATCAAATCAAATAATCAAAATAGAATAGTTTACTACGTAAGACGATTTAGGGGGGATGGGGGTCGACCATGTCTTATTTTCTCTTACAAGGGGTGGGAGAGAGTCTCGATAGTTCTTACGTAAGATCACAAAAATGCGCAAAGTTACAATTATTGTTTAAAAAAGCGGAGGCAACCGCACGAGTGCCGAGATTCGCTCGGATGCGTATAGGTAATATTAGAGATGTTCCAGTGGCTATTGGTGAGTGTTTATAAATATTATACCATGTAACGTTTATAAAGTCTTGGTTTTATATGGTTTTGTCAGCAACTATAACATTTTATGCATTACAAATTTTAATATATAATAATTATTATATATAATATATTTATTTATAATTAATAATTTATTTATATAAAATATTTATAAAAAAAAATATATTGGCGCAATTATTATTAGTGTAGGAAGATCGTTCGAACCGATCCAGTACCTATCACCTACATCCTGACATGGGTAATTGGCAATGGGAGCAATGTCAATGTGTCGACGAGGCCTCGACACACAACTTTTTTTTTAAATTATTATACAAGGAAACGTATATCTGGTTAACTTGTTGTACAGTTATCTTTAGACTGTAACGCATTTTAAAATTATGTCTTATTAACGATTAATTAATATGTGAAACGCCATAATTGTTTTGATATGAGATTTTTTAGTCATTATGTTATATACTTGTAAATATTATTGCTTATAGCGCTAAAAATTTACATATAATACGTAATAATAATAATAAATACTCTTTATTGTACACCATATAGAAACACGCAAAACAAAATTGATACATACAAAGAAAGATGTACAAAGGCGGTCTTATCGCTAAGAGCGATCTAGTACTCTCTATATAATAATATGTAAGTTTGTTTCTTATCTATTAAAATACATATTTCATATTTATTTATTTGTCTAAAGAATAAATTCACTTACATAAGAAATTACTCCAAATAGAAAAAAAAAAAGTTTGATACATCGCAAATCGCAATACAATATAAATAATACGCAGGCGAGACAAAAAACAATTGGAGGGTAAGACCAAATTATCTGTACATAAAGTAAACAAATTATGCGAAGCTGGAAATGTCATTGTTGAAGTTTCGATTTACTCGTACTCGTATGTTTTACGATGCAAATAAAGTCCAAGCCAACTTAAGGACGTACACGAGCGGACGTTTGTAGAAGTGCAAAATCGGAAAGAAGATAATAAAATACATATGTAAAAATCATAATAATTTATATTTATATTATTTATATTTATATTATCGTGTATTTAACACGAGCAATAAATACTTCTACATACATATACATGCATACTTAATACTTATCAAGCTGACGTTTATTGAGCTAATAGTATTAAATAAAATTTTGGCTAAAATAACTCCTTAACTTGTATCTAGCTTTACGAATCGACTCTTATAACATTTTCCAGAGACAAACAGCAAACACAGCTAATGAATCAGACAAAAAACCAGACCGATGAATGGGAGTGAATAGAGATAGATTATTTAGAGATCGTTGTGATCTTTCACGATAATCAGATAGGAATATGAACTTTTATTTAAGGTAAGAAGGAGTAGAAAGATGGAAATAGAGAGTGAAGAGTAAACAAAGAACTCTAATACTTTCTACCTTCACGGATAGGTAACCATTTAAGTAGAGATCTGTAATAGGAAATATATACTTACGCAAAAAAACAAAATGAAGCGAATACACTTTTTAAGTAATCGATCGAC
Source organism: Euphydryas editha (assembly GCA_036937285.1). Lineage (NCBI taxonomy): Eukaryota > Metazoa > Arthropoda > Insecta > Lepidoptera > Nymphalidae > Euphydryas > Euphydryas editha. Next base: position 16,375,085 of record JAUPFZ010000005.1, on the reverse strand, counting down.
TTCAAAGATCATATATCGTAGTTAATGATTGGCAAAAGTAAAGTATTTATTAACTGGAGTTTGGCCTTAGTTGGTCAAAAATGCTTGTAGTTTAGTAATGCATACAGTGGTTAGTAAAATCTGCGTGAAACTTTATTTACCTTGATCGAACAAAGTAAGGGACTTATCAATAATTATGTCTAGGTCCTTAACATTTGTAGTAAATGGTGTTGCGTATCTATCAAAAATTAGGTTCGGTAAAGAATTCAGGCTTTGACGTTTCCCGTTAGTGTGGCCCCAGTATTACTGTTTATAAACTTGCAAGTTTTATACATGTATATATTATATAACGCCAATGGTCGTAAAGGTGGTACTGACGTTTTAAAGTAGATGTATTAGAGTTATTAAAAAGAGGTAATAATAAAGGATATACATCATATTATACATATATAAAAACCGCCTTGAGAAACAGAAGCAACTACATCGCACCAATCTGAGTTACTCTCATCGGTACGAATAGCCTATCTGCGCCTTCAAAGATATGAGGAAATCCACTTGAGAGCAGAAGCCGCGATATATTATATAACCACAGTAGAGAGAGATTGTGGGCACATTTCTGAAATTTACCAAGACTAAAATATTTATAATTTTTATTCTCTTATATCTTCAGTGATTTTTAACAGAGCCTTCGATGTGCTGTGGTCAGCTTGAAAATCCGACTGCAATGGATCAAGAACGTCGTATTTAGTCAGAAACGAGGATAATTGACTGTAAACAACGGATTCAATGATTTTGGTTAAAAAAGTAATACAAAAAATAGGGCGGTAATGAGTGGGTAAAGAAGGATTGGGGATTTTTGGCAGTGGGAGAATAAAGGTCACACATCCGGGTATGAACCTGATGACAGAGATATATGTATGATAGACGTATATTAAGAGATATTAGGAGCAATGAGTGTATTAGCAATAAACATTAATACAATACGACTGATCTTATTGCAGCCATAAGTCCTCGAGGTAATTAACAAGCGAGAAAAGAAATAGAAGAATATCGGGCTATTGTTTTCTATAAGAGTATTTAACTCTCTCTATTTTGTCTATTTTGTTTATAATTCTGTGATATTTTTCCTATTTTAATTGCATGTAAAATATGTATCTGATCAAGAATGTTTGGTTGATTTGTTAAAACTTTGCGGGTCATTGAATATATTAATGTGTACCAAAATTTTTGTTTTATAAATTATGTTTGTTTTCAAAATAAAATTAAAATATGATGTTATAACCTCAATAGAATTACCAAATGGAATTAATTAATGAAGTGAAAAAAAAAATTACTAAATAAATAAAATTTGTAAAATAGGAGATTAGTTTTATCCTGAGTCACATTACCCAGAATTATGAGCCCACAGATCGGACATACCTACTCGTAAGTCCTACCGTAGGGGGCGTTAAATAGGCTCTAAATTTCGACTCGGGTATCCATTGCGGTATTGTCAGTACCTATTCATCGCAATACAGACGAAATTGTGGGCAAATGCGGTTGTTGAATTTGTCAGTCTGGGAAACTGATAATTTACATTCCTGTTTTGTTCTTTTGCAATGTGTATATTAACAAGTACCTATGATATACTCATAAATCGAATAAATATGTTTGGATTATTGAAAGAAAATAGGATTTATCCTTATATATATATATATATATATATATAAGGATATATATATATATATATATATATATATATAGTTATAGATTCAAAAATTAGAGCGTTCAAACAACCTATTGTATTTAAAATACTAATATGGAGGTAGGTACACGCTGTTTTAATTTTTGATTAGGTACCTACTTACCTTGTTCTTACTTTATATCTTGTTCGTCAGTTTAATCATACGAATACAGTAAATAGAGCGTAAAAATTATATAGTTATTGTATAGTTTTAACGTAAAAATAACGGAAATTAAAATCATTAATCAATATTAACTTATACTCCAGTCATTATATACATTTGGACGTGCGTTTTAACCGAGAAGGCTAAATTTTGGATATTACGTAAGGGAGGCCTAGAAAAGCTTAACTTCAGGTTGTCGACCAAAATTTCCTTGTGTATTTTCCGCCACCTTGAAAAAAGGGTTAAATTCAGTTTTTTCATAATAACTCAGTTTTCCGTTGAGATACGAAAAATTTTATGTAGCACTTTTTTGTTGCTTTTTTACGATATATAATTAAGGTCCTATACGTTTTTCACCTATCGTTCATCTTTATTGAGATATCGATCGAAGAAACCATAAAAGTCGGTAGTGAAATTTATTTTTTGCTGTTTTCTTTCTTCTCGTGATAGATATACAAAAAATGACTAGAATTAAACTTGTAGAGCGTATTTGAGCCTACATTTTTTTTTCATTTTCGGAAAAAATTACGATCTAGCGCGCCGCAAAGTTGACCGCAGCGCTCCCGACGACACAATGTTTCCGCTCCTAAAAATACGTGTGATATCCATAGAGGTATTATAAATAGAGTAGGGCAGCCAGGCCTCCAGTTGTCCCTCGGTTAGAAAGAGAAAGACGATCGTGGTACCGGTTGAATTACATACCAATATAATATGACTGTACAAGTTAGAGTTATTTCTATGATTTGTTTGTAGTCGAAAAATTAAAATAGAAGTAAATAATTAATGTTCACAAAAAATATATTATTTTTATCAGGATTTGAACTTCAGACCGCAAGGCCAATCGGGTACCATGATCTTCTCTCTCTTTATAACTGTTGGACGTTTCCAGTTACAGGCAGCCGTATGTCTTCCATACTCTATCTATAATACCTCTATGGTGATAGCTCATTCGATTCGATGCGGAATGACGTGTAGAAAAAGGCATCTCGAGCATTTATTTGCACATAAAAATTTGCAATTGTTATTAACAAAATAAGATTTGTTCAATTAAAAGAATTAGGTATAGCAAATAAAATGTTACAGTGAATCTCTAACTGTAAAGACTGAAACTATGGAATGCGCTACCTGGTACATTTTTTTTTTTTTTTTTTTTTGTCGCAGGGGAATCCATTTACGGATGATATCCAGGATGCCCGGGTCGGCAGTCCTAGACCTATGTCGGACTCGGCACTTTGGGAGTGCAATACCGTACTAAACCCCTGCGGGAGCCTTCAGCCGCTTTAATTGGAGGGTCCCGGATCTGCAGGCAACAGGATCCCTCCAGCGACAGGCTGGCCTCGGCGAAAAGGCCAGACTTCTCCTCCATGGGGACTGTCCGGCTCACCTCTGAACAGTCCCGACGACGCCGTATCTAGCAGGACCGGGTTCCCATCCCGGCCCGACACGGGCACAGGGGCGTTACTGGAGGCGCATTAAGTAGCGCCTCCTACGCACCCCCATTCGTCGCCCGCGGATGGAGGCCACGTCGGCGGCCTCCTCTCTCACCCGCTCGTCGGCCTCCTTCTGGGACATTACTGTCTCGCAGAAGGAGACCATCGCCATCCAGGACTCGTCGTCACCGAGCATCGCGATGATAATGCTCGGAAGCGACAAGTCCCCTCCGAGGACCGACGTCAGACTTTGACGCAGCGCCGCCCATCTCGGGCACACCTCGAGGGTGTGCTGGGCAGAGTCCACCGCCGCGCCACAATCGTGACATTCAGTCGTCGGCTCCCTCTGGGCCGTCCGGCACAGGTAGTCACCAAAGCAACCGTGCCCGGTGAGTACCTGCGTCAGACGGAAGGTGAGGGGCTTGCGTTTTCGACGCATCCACCGCTCAAGGACCGGGCGAATGGCAGCCGTTACGCGTGTGCCGTACGGCTGCCCCGCCAGGTCCTCCCCCCACCTCCGCATAAGCGCTTCCTGCCCTATCCGACGCACCCGCAGGATCCCGTCCAACGTAGGGTTCTCACCAAGAGCCCTCCTACCCGAGACGTATGAGTAGGTCTCGGCAAGAACCTCCGCCACGAGCTCCCACGGGGGGTCGCCGGCTAGAGCAGTAGCTGCAGCCCACGATACCGTACGGTACCCCCGAATCACCCTCACCGCGATTGTTCGCTGCGCAGCACGAAGCGCCGCCTTATTTTTCGCGGTGAGGCGATCCGCCCAAACCGGGGCACCGTACGTCGCCATACTCCGGCAGACTCCGGAGTACAGCTGCCTGCAGGCGGCGCTGGGTCCTCCGAGGTTCGGGAGGAGTCTGCCCAGCGCACTCGCCGCCTTCACGACCTTCGGTCCCACCATCGCGAAATGTGGGCCGAAGGTCCACCCTCCGTCCAGGATGAGCCCGAGATATTTCATTTGCGGGCTCATCCTGACTCTCCCCTCTCCGATCTGAAGGGTAGCCCCCGGTGGAGGTCCCTTGCGGCCGGTCCCGCGAAAGAGCAGGGCTTCGGTCTTGTCAATCCTGACACGAAGCCCTAAACTCTCTATGCGGCTGATCACGAGGTCGAGTCCGACCTCGGCCAGCCGCGCCGCCTCCTTGAAATTTCGTCCCCGGGAATAAACAAGGGTGTCATCCGCATAGCAGATGACACCCATCCCGGGGAGAAGACGGCCTCGCAGGACCCAGTCGTACCCGATGTCCCACAGGATCGGACCCAGAACCGATCCCTGCGGGACACCGCAGCCGACTCGCCGCCACTCCACGGACCCCGACCGGTTCTCGAGGCCTACCCTCCGATCAGAGAGGTACGCCTCCAACAGCCTCCTTAGATACGGGGGCACTCCGAAGTATTTTAGTGCCTCCCGTATCACCACGTGCGGAAGACTGTTGAAGGCGTTCGCGATGTCTAACGACACCGCGACCACCACCTCCCTCCCATGTTCCGCCTCACCCGTCACCGCCCGTAGGCGTTTGAGGGCGTCGACAGTCGACCGGCGTGCTCGAAACCCGAACTGGGATTCCGTCAGTCCGGGTCCCGAGCCCTCCTCCAAGTGCTGAACGAGCCGGGAGGCCACTATCTTCTCCAAGGCCTTCCCAGCTTCGTTCAGCAGCACCACCGGTCGCACTGCCGAAGCTGAGTCCGGGGTCCGCCCTGCCTTAGGAAGTAGGCAGAGCCGACCCTCTTTCCAGGCCCCCGGGAACTGGCCAGACCGCATGCAGCGATCAAACAGCTCCCGGAGGCTGTCGCCGAGGTGCCCGAGAGCAATCGCGAGGACTTTCCCGTGCACCCCGTCTGGACCCGGCGCCCACGCTACCTGGTACATATACAGTATTATTTAACACAAAATGCATAGACTGTGCCAAACTGTATGTCAATAATTTATGGTTATTATGTGTATGTATTGATGACTTTATGTATGTACGTATTTATGTGTATATTTATGTATGTATGTATAAATTATAATATATTTGTGTATATATTATATATATATATGTATATGTAGGTGTATGTATTTATGTATGAGTATACTTATATAGATAGTTATTTAGAGTTAGCATATTGACAGTAATACTTTATGCATCAACTGCTTTCTGTATAGAGACATCCTATACTCATGGTTGCCTATAAGAAATCGCTTTCAGTGGCCGCCATTGCACATTTGCTGTAGTTTTTTTTTTCAATGCTATCATTCAATAAGTTGTGTAATAAAGTATTAAAATAAAATAAATAAATAAATGTATGTAAGATACAGTAGATACCATAATTGTACAAAGAGTTTGCAGTTATCTTATTTCTTTATCGTTATCACGTACATTCTCGTATTGACATCTAAATTTCAGGTACATTGATCGTAGGTACTAATTGGAGACTTCGACGTGACTGACCAAAGCCGGATGGCTGTGTAAACATTGTTTATCACAAAGTCTGTTAGCCGCCTATTAGCGTAGATTACCGAACATCACGCAAAGTGCTCGTGCTTCGCAATACCTACCTTGTATGGGAAATATTAAATTGTATTGTATGTAAAATTACAAATATTCCAATACAAAGTTAACGTAGCGTTCTTAATTAATTTTAGTATTAAAGTATGTATGTAGTGGTGGCGTCACGGTGGCATGCGCCAGCGATCCCGTGGCGTCCTTGTACGACGATGAGGGCACCGCTGGGTTTTAGTGGGTATTCTGACTTCGCAGTCAGCGAGTCCCACATACCCGTCATCTTCGGGCGGCGGGATACGTAAACGTATTTCCCAGCGTCAAAAAAAAATGTATGTAGTGGTGATATACTTACATGTTTATGCAACTTAAATATAATATCAATTTCAAATAAGTTGATTAATATATAAACAGACACAGTGCGAGTAGCTGCGTACTGTTTGTTTTATTCGCATTGAAGATCGCGCAGCTGACAGTGAGTCGCATCGAATTTCTTTTAGGCCTCTCTATCACGTGTCATTTAACCGCAACAGTACTATTATATATCTATACTAATATTATAAATCGGAAGATTTGTTTGTTTGTTTGTTTGTTTGAACGCGCTAATCTCAGGAACTACTGAAAAATTCTTTTTGTGTTGGATAGCTCATTAACCGAGGAAGGCTAAATAACATCACGCTACGACCAATAAGGACTGAGAAATAATAAGAAACGTTACAAAAACGGGAAAAAATAATCTTTTTTGAGAGCTTTCTGTTGCGTTCTATATTATTTCTCTTCTCGAGACATTTTTTTAAATATAGTTCCACTTTTAAAGTAAATATAACATAACTCTATTACTGAGAGTTTTCGAAAAAAAAGAACTCAATAATAGGTACGTTGAACGAACGACCCAGGAATCAAACCTGAGACCCCTTGCTTGGTAGTAACGCTTGCGACCACTCGACCAACGAGGCGGGTACCTACTCTTTGAGTAATTGTTTAAAAATATTTAAGTAAGTTTTTCCCTCAAATTAACGCGGATGAAACCGCGGGGCACAGCTAGTAATACTATAATTATAACAATTTTGAATATAAATACTCTAAAGTGAATGATGAAGTCTTAACGAGATCAGAAATAACAAAAACTTTTTTTAAAATACCTTGCCCAATTTGTACTTTAAGCAAATTTCAATATTGTTTATGCACCTCTATATATTTCCTCTGTTTGAATTTTTTTATTAACAATATGTGGAGTTTATTATATTTAATTGTTCAAATTGGCGAGCTCATTTTCACTTACCTGTAAATTGGTACTTGTTAGAGTAAAAGAAATATATATGCTGCTAAATAAATATTCGTGTGTTTGTGATTCTTCATTGAACCATAAAAACCTGCACAATTTAACCAAACTATGCTTGTTCCACTGTTTTTATTTTTAAAAAAAAATCTACTTATCGACACTGCGAATGAAACGGAATGAATAGATGTAAACAATCGAATCCAATGCGGTTTTTAATCCAATCAATTTTTAATTTAATATATTTATTTATCCAATAAAATTTGTGGTTTGTGGGCTTATTTTTTATACAAGAACAGTACGTGTATGGGTATTTTTTTTAAAATAGGATATTTTAATAATTACAAAAATATTCTATGTGTATACTTAATAAAGGTAAACTGGTAAAATATAGGTTCATATTCATGTATTTAATCAAATAAATTTTGTTTTTTAGATACATAGGTACCTTAATTACTCGAGGTTATATGCAAATCTAAAACCTTTTCGGGAACATAACAAACGCTATAACAACTTTTAAACTTTCGCGTTGCATTATTATATTTAAATGTTCATACGGGGATTAACACGAAATTAACTTTACGGTAAAATATATTACCTTGAGGCCTGACGTTTCGGCTAGGTTACACTAGCCGTGGTCACAGGCAGACTGATCCAGCGATGTCACGACTCCGCCGTCGGGGTTTCGTTAGTTTAGTTTGGTTTAAGTTAATTTCGTGTTAATCCCCGTATGAACATTTAAATATAACAAACGCTAATTGAAATAAAAACATTTCTATATATAGGTACTAATAATAAAACTGTAAAAGGTCCATTTCAGTAAATTGAGCACTTTTTTAAAACATTTTTGAAGCACACTATATATTATATAATCGATATTAAAGCAAAACTGTATTTTTCATTATTTTTATCTGTCTTTCTGTACTTTGGCCACGTAATACTCCAAAAATACATAATGAATTTGAATGATTTGAATTCATACTACGAGCTAGGATACTGGATACATTTTATCCCGAAAAGTGTATTTAATCACAATTGAAGTCGTGGGTACAATTAGTTTATACTCGTATACGTTCATATTAGAATACATATCTATTGCGCTACAAATGTCCGTTCCAGTCGTTGAAATACATTATCAGATAAGATAACCCGGTTATGTAAGTAAATAAACACTGAAAGATATTAAATCGTACAATGAAGTCAGAATGGATAGCAAAATAATTAAAAGAAAATGAGTAAATCAGTTTTAAGTGTTCATTACTATGTGTATTGTGTTACACACATCGGTTACATGGTACACAATTTGTGTACCATGTAACCGATGTCCAGTCTTTAATATAACGACAAGTTCTATTGTAACTAGTTACTGAGCTTAGTTATATTGAAATGTTTATTTATGTCACTTTATAATTGAAGGAACTGACGACCTACATTCGCATATTACATATTTTCATATTTTTTCATTGAATTCTTTGGCTATTTTTATCTTATAAATATTATTTACGATTATTAAGTCCGTATATTATATACAAAACATACCTGTATCTATTTTTTGTCAATTATATCATTGATAGTAGGTAATAATAGAAAAGTAAAGACGAAAAAGAAAAGAAGTAAACCAAATATTAACCGTTTTAAGGGATATTTAATTAAATAGCATCTGAGTGTTATCAGATAGGTACCTAGTGTCGATTTTTTAGTTTCTAACGATCATAATTATTTTTATTTGTATTTTTTTTAATAAGTATAATCTCATCGAGTACATACCTACATATTAACTCATTTAAATTACAAATACGAAATTTAGTAATTCTTACTTAAGTTTTGGTCGACCAAAATTTCACGAAATCTTACCAAGGGAGGGGTCGAAAAAAGCCAAAATTAATCCAATTAATAAGCCAAAAATCAAGTAATAAAGGTTGAGAATCAACTATCGGACACACAGCACGGCTTTCAAGCTTTGTTGTGTTAACTTTCTACACATATTCTGCTTTCGGGTATTAGCCAGGGATCAAATCTTGGTTCTTTGTTATTTTTAATATTTATAAACGATTTGCTTGATACGGTTGGTACAGCTCGCTGTCTGTTATTTGCAGATGACTTGAAGTTGTTCTTGGCAGTTGATAGCCCCTCAAATTGTGAGTTGCTACAGCAGGATATTGTAAACGTCATGGAATGGAGTACGCAGAATAAACTGGCATTTAACAAAAGCAAGTGTTCTGTAATGTCATTACGCGCGCGCAACACCCGATTATGTACAATTATCGGTTGGACGACAGTACAATGGATAGAAAAACTATAATAAAAGACTTAGGAATCTTAATGCACCCAGATCTTAGTTTTATTGATCATATAATTATGTAATGTCGCTAAAATATTATACAACAGTTTCGTAAGAAGCATTTTAGAAAATAACTCAGTTATCTGGAGTCCACATGAGGCAAAATACAACCACATGTTGGAGAAACTCAAAAAAAAAAAAAACAAATTTAAGATTTGGATGGATGGATGGCTTTATTTTAAGAGGTATGGGTACAGAAAATGATTGATGAACTAAACAACGTAAACAGTAAATTTGGACTATCCATGAATATAAATATGAAAAAACTACTGACAGTTTCTGAAAATCGAGAGATAAAAATCAACAACCTACCCCTAGAATTGAAATTAAATTACCGACCCGATTGATCGACATGAAATTACCTCTTGGGAAAATCATGTCGATCAAACTAAAAAAGAAATATTAAAAAAAAACACATAGTAAATGGTTGGAGAAGATACGAGTCGTTGAAAGAAGTGATGAAATCCAATGAATTTAGTAAAGCAATCAAGCGGAAAGTGTTTAATACCTGTATTCTACCTTACCTCACTTCTTGCTGTGAAACCTGGTCTCTTAAAAGGTACCACAGAGATATCCTCAAATTTTGTTATAGAGCTATGGAGAGTAGTATAATGAGTATTAGAAAACAGAAATACAACTATAAGATCTAAGACTAAAGTACCGTTGTACTTACAAAGATAATCCAACTGTTGTGGAGATGGATTGGGCATACAATAAGAAGTAATCAATAATAATTGAGCAAATTTGTAACACATTGGTATCCTAGAGATGGCATAAGGAGACGAGAAGACAACACAGAAGATGGGAAGATGAGCTGACATTAACAGCAGGTCCGAATCGGATAAGGGTAGCTAGAGATAAAAATCAATAGAAAATGTTAAAGGAGGCCTTTGCCAACAGGCACACTGAGTTCAGAGATATACTGTCAAAATGAAATTAATACAAACTGTGTGTGGAGCCCAGGATAAAAGGTTAAATCATTATCATCATTTATCGAAATAAGTCGATGGATACCAAATACGAATAGATAACGTAATGTATTTGATGAGATACAATGATCATCTTCAAGCTCCAGTATCGGAATTACAATTTTTTTTTGTTTTTTTTAATAGTATCTATACATCCACACGCTCTCGATTGCCCGTGCCCTTTTCAGGGTTCCGTACCCAAAGGGTAAAACGGGACCTTATTATTAAGACTCTGCTATCCGTCCGTCTGTCTGTCACCAGGCTGTACCTCATGAACCGTGATAGTAAGACAGTTAAAATTGTTGAACAGATAATGTTGTTGCCGCTATAACAACAAATACTAAAAAACACAATAAAAAATATTTAAGGGAGGCTTCCATTGTTCAAAAGTGATTTTTTTTGCTCGTTTTTATTTGATATTGATAACGCCAACAGGTAGACGCTTGAAATATTCACAGAATATTTAGTTATATATTCACTTTGACAATAAATAATTAAATTAAAATAAAACATATTTGTAAAGGAGGCTTCCATACAAAAAACTTGATTTTTTTTTGCTCGTTTTTCTCGATATTGATAACGGCAATAGGTAGACGCTTGATATATTCACAGAATATTGAGTGATATTATTTACTTTAAAATAAATAAAATAAAATTAAAATAAATTAATATTTAAGAGGGCTCCCATACAACAAACATGTTTTTTTTAACCGTTTTTATAGATAATGGTACGTAACCCTTCGTGAGCGAGACCGACTTGCACTTGGCCGGTTTTTTTATTGAGTTATTGTTTTAATTTTTTTAAACTTATTTTTTTCTCATTTAATTAAAAGTCTAAAACGGGTTTAATCGCATTTATTTAAAACTTTACAGTTTACGATTTTTAAAATTATTTTCCGACGCGACGTTTCGTCGTTAGCGAAGGTACTGTCAACACTCAGAGGCAACACAACAGCGTATGAGAAGGATTCCTACCAATTTGTGAGTGAGATTTAAGACCTGCAACTCACTCAGAATGAAACAATGGTGAGTTCCGATGTACAGTCTTTATTCACATGCTTACCGGTACAAGACTATTGAAATTGTACGAAGGAGACTAGTGGAGAACGACATGCCAGAGGAATAGCACTGCCTTACAACCGACTACCTGTTGTGGAACCACAAATATTACATACAGGTGGATGGCGTGGTCCAGTATCTCCCATAGTGGCTGACATCTACATGGAGGACTTCGAGGATCGAGCCCTAAGGACAGGTATGACATATTGACTATATTACCAACATACAGTACCATTAAATAACAATATTCAATTATAAATAAATGCGGTAAAATCCGTTTTAGACTTTGAATTAAATGAGTAAAATTTGCATAAATATAAGAGAACATTATTTTTTTCTTTTTTGCGATATCCTTGTCAAACTTACAAATTTTGTTTGTCTATATAACTTACTTCTAAATTTATCTATGTTAAACTAACACTTTTTTAATACTTTTGTCTTTTTTTTAATGGTATACATAACTTAATGCAGTTCTTACAATTTATGGTGCTACATTTCTAATTCTACTTTTATCTTTTTACATGTCAAACACTAAACTATTTCTATTCCCTATTTCTATTTTAGTCGTTCACCACATCCACATATCGTTCAATTGTCTAATTTTATTTTATTTATTTTATGGGAAGCCACGGTGTCAGTGTACAACAACAAAATAAAACTAGGAAAGAAAAAAAAAAACATCAGAAGGAATATGGACAAATATTATTCGTGGCTTTGTTATTTATTTACATAAATCATTAAATTATGTTTTTAATTTTATTTTTGTATGCTGTTATGTTATTACCGAACAAATCAATATCTGCGTCTTTTTAAACATTATTATAAGTTTTTAGGGCCCTATTTAAATTATCTGTTTTGCCTAAATTTGTTTTTGAAAACCTAAACAAAAAGTCGGTATATTTAAAAGCCCTGTTTTGACATAATATATTATATTTTGGTACAAAGACGTCTTTATATCAAAACAGACCGTTATGGATTTTCCGGACATTGTTTGATTTTTGATTGAAAAAAAAGTGTTTTATATAAACCAGTGCTAAGAAAACATAAAGTATGCTTAATACCTACAAACATACTGACAAAAAATCTTTTTGGAAAGCTATATTTTCTGACCTAAAGTACCTAATATTATCACACATGTAACAACGAATTCGAAGGTACCAGCAACATAAAATATCTCACTATTGACAATGCGGACGCTTCTTTACAATACAGATAAATTTGAAATCTTCCACGGAAATGTGTAACCTATACCTACGTTATACATATATAATTAACCTATGCATTATACCTAAGGTTATACACCTTAACTTCGTTGATTTCTTTATGAAAACCACAATTAATGACTTGAACACCTGATAACAATTGTAGCTTACAATTCGTTTGACTATCAGCTTCACAAACAATTAACATTTAATGGCTCCGAAGTAGGAACCATAAACTATTACCTGTTCCAATTTAACAGAACAGTTTAATGGTATGGGACATCCGATGTCGCCGATGGACGTAGGGTGGGTAACAAGGATGTTTCAATACACAACTGATTGTCAATGAGTAGTTGACTAACAATGAGTGGAGCACCGTAAACAGTTCTCCCACCACGCAAACGCAAAGAGATGCGCGCGCATATATTCACCAGCACACCGTTCAAACATTAGTCAATTTCTGAACGGCGCTGATAACGCACGGTCGTACATTACGTAAAATACGCATCACACTACACACGCAAGATTCGCGCGCTACTTCGCGAGACTTTATTAAGGTACTGTAAACAAACTATTTAAAATAGATCTTGTATCAGTGAGATGAGTTCGTGGAATATTAAAGAACACGCCGGCGGTGCATGGTTAGTACAGTCCGTTGCATTGCGAATTGCATCATGTTCCGTCAAAATACGCGGGGTTACCATCAAAACGCTCGCGATACTAACTTACATTACAAAACATAATGCTTTGCGAACTTTGTACAGATCTCCATAATATAAAATTATCAGTGTGAAAATATTTTTAAACTTTATTTTAAATTATTTAACGAAAGTTACAGAAATTGTAAAGCCTAAAACTAAATTATTGCTTGAAAAAATGTTAAAAATGAAAAAATGTTACCCTCAGTTTCAAACCCTGTTTAGACACAAATGTAATAATAATATTCCAACCTCATTATATTATTTTTTCACTTATACTTTTCTAATATTTTATTCGTTAAGTAACGCCTAGTTGACATTATTAGTGAACTACATAAATGTTAATCAATGTTCGCTACTACGGTTTTCATTATACATAATATGTAACATACATAATAAATACATAATATGTATATACAAGCTCTTTTGATCCCTTATATACTCCTATCAACATGATTACTTTTCCGGGTCGTTTACACGCACAACATTGAATGTAAATTTTAAAAGAAAATTGTTGAAATACCAGTGCTACAATAAAATATAAACTTTCAATGTTTAAGCCATTAAAAAACGAACATACATTTTTGACTGCTGACCAAAGTTTAATAGTCAGTAATTTTTTTTACAGAAAACATTAATTATACTTTTACTTATTTTTATTTAAAGATTACACTACTTGTCATGTAGACGTAAGTATTCGTAAAGTATGTTAAAAGATTTTTGTGTACCTACTATTAAACAAGTTATTGTTTTTGCATAGTGATGAACGTTTGATAACATTTCCATTCCACTCGCACTAAGCTGTAGTAGTTGACATTATACAATTTTAATAAGAACTTATACTCGAAAGTTGCTTTTGAATTTTTTTATGAATATAATAATTAATAATAATAATTAATAATTAATAATAATAATTTTTATGAATATAATATAATACGTTAAAAATTTATTTTGCAAGACTTTCCGATTAATGAAGTATTAATAGTCCAAGATGTAATTCCTGTTCATTTCGATGTATTGTGGTATTGTACATAATTTACATCGTTTAAATCATCACAACTTTATCAATACAATAATTACATTCACATTTTGAGGTCTCTAACAAAAGTTGTTCTGATAAAATTATCTCATGTAAAGGAGGGCAAGGATTTTACTTGAGTGGGCTATTTCTTATTATTACTAATTGTTACTTGTGCGATGTTGAATTACCGTTATGTAAGTTAAATAATACAACTGAGAACATGTCAATATATATCAAGATAAACATAAAGAATTTCTCAAAACAAACCCATTATTAATCTTTCTAATAATTAGCAGTAAATAACAAACAAATATCTAGGCTTTGCAGGGATACTCACATCCTTTGTCTCCTTTATAATATACTATTTAATCTATTGTCACTAGGGTTGCCACCTTTCAAAAACAGTAGACCCGGAGATTTTAAAAATAAAGTTAATTTCTTTAGTAAGAGTTTTTTTTATATAAAATAAAACATGTTTAAGTGTGAATTAATTAATTAAAGTAAAAAGTAATGGTAAATTCTCACTGGTAATGTATTTATTAAATATAAAAGACCTAACTAGTGCTATGCGAACTTGGACCAGCTTAAAACAATATTTTTTATTTTGAAGGGATTGTTTGTCTCTTTTCTTGTTCAGGTATCTTCAAAATATTCAAAAATTTTTGGCAGTTCATATTTGTAATTAATCTTTACAATTAACTCTAACTTCACCATGACCACTGACAAGCAGTTTCCCTCGTCTGTCCACAAATTTCACATTAAAGAAAAGACGCGCTCTACAAAAGCATTGCTTATAAGGATTAGTGTAAAAAATACGATTATTTTTGGCAGTTCGGTGAAGGAAAATCACCTCGACTTTGAATAACTGAACCCATTTTAAATCAACAGGCGATGTTGAATCACTAGATTGTACAAACTCTCGTACTTGGTTTAAGTCTCGCCCCGCGCCATGATGGTCAGCTATCGCTTCACTGCCACTGCCCGGTTTGACCCGAAGATTTCGATGTTAAACCCGCAGCCCGGAGATGCACCATGCAAACCCGTAGACTCCGGGTCAAACCCGGAGAGGTGGCAACATTAATTGTCACCCAACTACCTATGCGAGCGTTTTCAATTTTTACATCCTCCGGTTCCTCATGTCGATCCAATGTTCAGCTCCTTCTGCAAATTCCATGACACTCTTCCAATTTTGTAATCCTACTCGTATACCGTCCATGCAGCAAGGTTGTGGAATTCGTTACTATCATCGATTCACACCAATAAATCTATTAATATCTTTAAAAAAAGTTAATAGAGCATTTTTTGTCCTTGATATGATATTCTATAGTATATAAATATGTATTTATATATTTGTATTTAAGTAATAATTTATGTAATGTATATGAATGTTATATATGTCTAGCATAATGCATATAAATATAGTATCTTCTATATTTCCTTCGACCATAATTTTGTTTCTTAGTGTAGGTCTGATTTAATTTTTTTTTTTTTTTTTTTTTTGTATAGGTGTACGTCTACCTTATCTGATTTATGTCTAAGATGATTCCTTTTCGGGTGTGCTAGAAGAAATCACTTACCTATAGGGATAAGCAAACCCTTCATACATTTATTTCAAGGACCTTTTTTTGTAATTTTCTCTACTTATAATAAAGAGTTTAAAAATATAGTTAGTCTCTAAGACAAATCAGTACATTAAACAGACAATCCAGTTATGTAACGCAAATGAAACTTTACTTTGTAAATAATATAGTAATAGCAAATTTTTATTATTTAAACAATAGTTTTTCTTTGACAGACAGAATAAAATAAGAAAAGACAATGTTGTATTCGTGTTGCGATTAAGCAAGATAATATTATTTAAATACCTTTACTGCGGTTTCTGATAAGAAAGTATATTTTTTTTTCTGATAAGAACGAGGATCTTTCTTATCAGAAACCGGAGCTGTTGTTATAAGATTTATGTATTATGTAGATTTGTATTTCATCGTATGGACAATGCATTTTAAGTTTGTTACGTTATCATTTTGAAGTCTGAGTAACTAACTCATCTTGTAAGTTCAGTAGCTCACATCAAAGATACTCGTATAATTTTTAGTGTTCCGTACCCAAAGGATGTGTATCCTATTACTGTAGTGCTCATCACACCGTAACTTTAGTAGATGGATAGTCGAAATATTACTATGACACCAATTAATAAAAGTACATAAAAGATAAAAAATCATATTTCTATACAATAATCATTTTTTGCTTTTTATCTCTATTTAAAAAAAATGCATAGTATTGTATATCAAGTCGATCTCACACTCGATCAGTTTCTTTATTTGTCTTAAGAAAGCCTTAAAAAACAAAATTATTTAAATATTACAGTAAATATACATTTTATTTATCTAAACGAATGTAATTAATGAAAAAGATTTCTAATCAATAAAAATACTTTGGAAACATTTTAAGAATCTCTTATAATTAGACTAATTAATGAAGGTAACGTTCTCTTATAAATAATGGATTATGGGAACGAGTACTTAACCAAATTCCAAATCGTATCGTTTATTTCATAAGTAGGTAAATTTAAATAGGAGTAGGATTAAATACATTTATTCTCACAAAGAAATCATCGTCACTTACATGAGAAATTGAGAACATAATTATATAAAAAAATAATAATTGAAAAAATTCGGCATTGCAGTGGTAAGAAATAATAGTGTTAGTAATTTTAAATTATTACCGTATTGTTTTTAGAGTGACCATTGTTTTGCCGTAATTTATTCAAATCTTAGGTAAGGCAAGTGGTACGACTGCTGATTTATTTTTGTTTGGTGAACGTTATGTTACTCTGGATATTTCTATTGAGTGTTCGGTATAAGTGTTCGGTTAAAATTGCAAACGTTGTGTATCTATCTAAAAATTTTTGATATGCATTATTATGCATTTTTGTTTCATTATATATTTTTAGTAGGTGTTAGGTAATGATGATTAAAAAGCAATTTGATAAATTTATTTTGTAAGACTTGAAGTTGGCTATGGTATTCTTGTTTTAGTCGACCTTCTCCAGAACTCGAAAAGGTAGGATAGGAATGGTTTCACAAGTGCATTATATAATTATATTGTGCACCGTAATTTACGTTGTATACAACGCACAATACTCCGTAGTAAGCCACTAAGTATTGATACTTCCAAGACAAATAGGTATCCATATGTAGACCATGATACTTTTTATGGGTTTTTTGTTGCAATGGAATATCATTGCTTGTAAGGGGTACGTGTGTGGTATCATTTTATTTTTTGAATAATGCGATGCAGCTTATGGGAATATTAAGATTCAATAAGTTGTATTGAAATCATGTACATAGGTTGTTTAAATCTTCTTGAACTTGTGAAACAAGGTTAAGTATGGATGAACCAAAATAAAACAAACAAGTATCATCTGCGTCAAGAGTAATATGACCGTTCAGTTATAACTCTACATTACTAATGTACATTATTTATATTATATAAATGAGAAAGAGAAAAGGGCCCAGTATCGTGCCCTGGGGTACTCCACACGTTATTTGTAAGAAAATGAAAAAAATAATAATTAAATTGTACCTATAGGTAAAAAGGCATAGAAAGTTATTTTGCTTCGAAGTTGATATTTTTATTATTTATATTTGATTTAAATTACATTTAAATTTAATATTGACACATGTTTGACAACTCAATCCGTCCGTTATAAAATACGTTCCAGTAACGACGCAGGTGTAGGTAGTGTAGGTGTGGTAGGTATATCTTTTTTTGGATGCTCCTGGTGGAACAGGCAAGACTTTTCTATTAAATTTTGTGTTACCCAAAGGGAGAAGCAATCGTGATATCACCTTAGCGGTCGCATTGTCCGGAATTGTTCCTTTTTGCTTGCCACCCTGCTGGAAGAAGCTACAACTGCACACTCTGCGTTTAACCTTCCTTTTAATTTGATACAAACCGAAACCCCTTTTTGCAATATACCCAAACAAATGCAAAACGAATGGAGTGAGAGTACTATGGCTCATTAATAGAGTTTCGAAGTCCTCAATAGATCTTTACAAAATATTAGGAATCATTATTGTGAAATGGGTGGAGTTATTGTATTGTTAGCAGGCGATTTCCGGCTGACTCATTATTATTATTATTTGTATTTGTGCAAATATTTGTTTCCGGTCTGGGTGTTTGTCCTTGTGGGTTCCCCACCGTGCCTCGGAGAGAACGTAAAGCTGTCGGTCCCGGTTGTTTTTATAGATAACTAGTAATGATCGTTACTCATGGTAGAGATATTATCTGCCAACCCGCAGTGGAGCGGCGTGGTGAATTAAGTTCCAACCCTTCTTCTATATGAAGAAGAGGCCTTCGCTCAGCAGTGGGTTGTTTATAGGCTGATAAAGCACTTGTGGTCTTCGGGGATAAAACTCAGCCTTACCATAAATATGAGAGTCCATCTGAGGGAGATGTTACTGCAGGACCGTTCTCAGACCTGTTGCTTAAAATAGGAACTGGTGATTTCCGGGAACTGGATAATAATATAATGTATATGTGTATATGAGTATGTATTTACCATAAACAAAGCTTGAAGTCAAACTCTTAAGGTAGCGGGAATATACTTGAGGGAACGCTGCTTCTCCCACAGCCAGTTTGTAAGTGGCATGTTCCAGAGTAGCCTGGTGATTCTAGCACCCGTAGGAAAAACAAAAAATATTATTTATAAAGAAATACTGCGGAAGGTGTAGTATTTCGATTTCGTTGTAAAAAGATAATATCCCCGTGTAACTTTCTCCAGATCAAAGGCCGAGTTTCGTGTTCATAAAATATAACAAAATTTTATTTTATTTTAATGTTTAATTTAAACTTTAAATCTCTACTATAAAGTAAAGATTGTTGTATTTTATAAGTATTTAAATATTTTAATATAATAATTTATATATTATAACAAAATTAATAACGTAAAAAACAAATTAAAAATCCTATCAGAACCTTTTTTGACTTCTACGCTGACGAAATCGCGGGCTAAAAGCTAGTTGTGAATAATATAAAAGGATTGTACGGCACATTTACAAACGTACGGAGGCAATGTTAGAATAAGTTAGATAATTTTACTGTAACATTGTTACATATAATTAAAACAAATATTTTTTTGCTATTGTACGAGTATAATATTATTGGCCGACAAAACTCGGTAACATTGATCCACAAAAAGTAAATTTGGTGTGATTGCACCCCAACATAATTATGTAGTAAATGTCAATAACAGACAAGTAATGCAGAGCCAAAACTGTTGCGTATGAGGATTTTTTTCATTGAAGTTTATTATATGTGATAGTGAGATAAAATATATTTTAGACTATAACTAATTAGTTTCCGCCCGCGGATTCGCCCGCTTGGATGTCGATTATCAAGACCAACAAAAAAAAACTTAACAAATAAGTTTTTTATTTTTATTGATAAGAAAAAATCATAATAAAAAATTAATACTTACCCGAATAATTATATTATTTTTACTTCGACTAGAACTTGAAATTAAAATTTATCTATACTAATATTATAAAGCTGAAGAGTTCTCAGTAACTACTGGTTCAAATTGAAAAATTCTTTTTTGGCTCTGCATTTACCGAGCAAGGCTATAGGCTATATAACATCACGCTACGACCAACAGGGGCTGAGCAATAATAAGAAATGTTACAAAAACGGGAAAAAATGATATTTTTTGAGAGCTTCCGTCGCGTGCCTTTATTATTTATCTTCTCGAGACATTTTTTAACTATAGTTCCACTTTTAAAGTAAATATAACATCACTCTTTTACTGAGAATTTTCGAAAAAAAAAACTCAATAATACGTTGAACGACCCAGGAATCAAACCTGAGATTCCTTGCTCGGCAGTAACGCTTGCGACCACTCGACCCGAACGAGGCGGGTACCTACTCTTAGAGTCATTGTTTAAAAATATTTAGGTACGTTTTTTCCTTAAATTAACGCGAGTGAAACCGCAGGGCACAGCTAGTGTAATAATAAGGAACTTTGTTCCTATCTGGTGTCCTACGACACCACTCGATTTTATAATAATATTCTTCAAAGTTAACTAATTGTAAGAGCCAGATTAGGTATATTGACGTTGATATTATAAACGTAATACTTATTTAAGGATTAGGAGAATTATTTAGTATTATAAGTAATGTCTTTGTCAGCTATATTGGATTAAAGTAATTAATTAGTTTTCTTGGATTTATGTTGTACTTTCATAATAGTAATATATAAAGCACATATATAAATACCCTTTTTGATTAATTGAACTGTCAACTCATATACTGATGAAGCGAGTTTTATTTGGACAGGAGTGACGTTGGTTACCATCCAGAGAGGTTTTAGTAATTCGACCTGGAAAAAGTTCAAATGGGGCCAAAGTTTGTAAGAAAAATCAATAACACTGACGGTGCTGCGGATATCCGTATATGTTGATACGATCTCGATCAGCTGTTCAAATTCTTTATGAATATATTTATTGACTTGATGAAATTTTAAAAATTCATGATGAAATCATAAAAAGTTTTAGTCAAAATGTATGTACGAGATTATATGAATTCCTCGTACCTGTTTATTCAATTATTTATGAATAACATTAAATTAAATATATAGAAATTTACGATGATTTTGTTTAAAAATTATTACAAATATCTACTTAAATTTTGTATCACGTCGCGTAATCGTGAACACCATCGTGTTCAAATGACAACTCCAACGTATTTATAAATTCAAGATTCAGAAAATAATTGCTAGATAAAAATAGTACTTATTTAGCTCTGCTCCGATTTTATTATTAGTAATGAATTTAATTTTTCTGTCAGAATTGTAAGAGCTCTCAGATGAAGATTCAACGAATATATTTCCTTCCAAAGTCAACATGAATGAATACGATTAAATGGGTGGTGCAAGTCGTCTCCATAAATAAGTCTAATGTAAATACCGTACCAATAGAAAAAAAAAACCTTAGACTGAAATTACGGAAGATCAAAAAGATGGATCAGCAAAGACCTGGTACATCATATTAATCGTCTAAAGCTGTATTTCAAAAACTAAAACATCTGATGGCTATAGTTAGTAGACAGTTTCGTTTTCAGTTTTATTCCAATCACACAGTTATTTTCTATATTTAACTGACATAATTATGTTACATAATTACGTCATTTTTAAAGATATTTGAAAGGTTGAAAATCTCACTAAACATAAAAAATAAAAGTAAATATATTATTTTATACTAACAATAACAAACATGGCTGCGTAAGAGCATCGTACGAGCAAACTTCAATTACTCGAGATCGGAAACCGTAAAAATAAAAACAGACATGATTCATCGGTATTCGGTCACGCACCTTCGCACCCTTGGTTTATATCTGCTAAAAATTTTCCGTTCGGATGCTATTTATACTTGCTAATAGACTTGTCATATATAACAAACTTCGTTTAACTGAAGTATTTAACTCTGTATAAATAAAAGAGTATTTGCTCACAAAAACAGTATTATCGTTTTGTACGTGATTTTACTTTGTAATTGCAGCTAATATGCTATGCAAACTAAATACTACATATATTATAATAGTAAATAAAATGAAATGACACATTTGGTATATTTCAATTTCGATATATATTTTAAATCGAGACTGATTTAGCATTCTCTTTTTTTTATAGTAAATCACATTATGGTGTGATTATAACAGATCGCGTTTTTATCTTTGTGTTAACCGTTATATTTTATTTAGATGATATTAAAGTTAAATACGGTATCAAATATAATAATTGCGGAACAAAACATTAAAGATAAAAAATATATTTAATCGTAAATAAAGCGTAGTTTCTTATTCAATAATATTCGCAATAAATTAATCGTTTCGTTTTTCATTGCGTTAAACAAATCGAACGAGAAGATAAAACAAGTATGTACTTCAATGTTCGTTGTTTTTTTATTTATTTATTTAAATCAAATGACGCATTTCACATACGCATATTTTTTTTTATCTCAAGTTATGTTTTATGTAGTATTAAAATAATTCTCCATGAATATATTAGCCTTTATTGGTTATATAATTATTAAACTAATGTTTTTTTTTAGTTAAGTGTATAATATTTTTTATGTGTAGTAAAATTTAAATACTAGTTTAATCTACCTTTAAAATTAGTTGTTTATCAATATAGTTTACAAATAACTTAAGTAATTCCAATAAATGTTCAGTCTTCAAAACAAACGATATTCAATGGATATTTTTAAAATTTTCCACGAAAGTTGAAAAAACTGTTATTATGTGCATACTTGAGTCAAATGATAAATAAACTTGTCAACAAGTAAGGCAAAGTGACATAAAAAATACGAGTATATAAATTGTAGTTGGATATGTATCATATATCTTGATCCATCATATTGTACTTATCGCTACGATTTTACTTATTTCATTGTATCTACTCTAAACGTAGTAAAAAATACGCTTCAATATTGATAACATTAAACCTTGGCCTATTGTTTCTGTATCGTTTAGTAAAAACATGCTAGGTGATTCGGTCATGATGCGGTTATCTTATATAAACAAAGATCAATCCTTGTTCAGCAAACGTTTCGTAACACAAAACTAGGTTATCATCGACATATCTTTCGATTTAATGATTTTCAATTAAGTACATTGATAGCATCGATCGCTAGCCCTAGTATTACTTGCAAACAATCATGTTTGTTTTAATGTAAAACGTGAGAAAAATATACCTCGTATCAGTAGAATCGACAAAACGAAAAGTAATTTAGAAAAAAAGTAAGTTAAATACTTCCAAAATTATTTATTTCAAATACTTAAAATATTCGAGACAAAATAAAATTAAAAAAAAATCTGTTACGACAAAATACGCATAGCACAAACATAATTGCATTTATTTATATAATGTTTTATTTCTAAAACATATAGTTTCCGTTCTAGTGTAGCGGTGCCAGTAACGACGGTCGTGAGTTATATTCCTGCTCGGGGCAGATACTTGTATTTATATAAATATTTCTTTCTGGTCTGGGTTTATGTCCTTCTCTCCGTCTTCCATCGTCCAGGTCTCCCCACCTTATAGCGATTGTTACTCATGATAGGGAAATTATCTGCCGACCCTTCATATGCTACAACCCTTCTGATATATGAAGAAGTGGTCTTTGCACGGCATTGGACGTTTACAAGCTGATTCAGTTCAAACTGTTTTTTAATACTTTATATGTATGTACTGGGCTAAAATCAATTGTTTATTTATATAAATACAATCGTTCACCTACTTACATCACTCCATTGTTTTGTAAACTCGATATTTGTAGTTTTGACTAACTTATCTATCAAGTCGTAAAAACGACCACGACCCAACCACGTGAGTGACGCAATGTATGATTACTACAATCCGTTAAGTTTTAAATGAACATGACTATCACTAATAGACTTTCCACGCTGTTTAATTTACTTAACATATCTAATAAGCCTCTATTTCCGCCTACACACTAATGCAGTTCAGTAGTATGACGGTAAATTATGCAGTTTTACAGTTATTATAAACTTGCTCATTTAACGATTTATCTTACACTAGCTGTGCCCCGCGGTTTCACCCGCGTTAATTTGAGGGAAAAACGTACTTAAATATTTTTTAACAATAATTACTCTAAGAGTAGGTACCCGCCTCGATGGTCGAGTGGCTCGACTGGCCGAGCAAGGGGTCTCAGGTTTGATTCCTGGGTCGTTCAACGTATTATTGAGTTTTTATTTTTATTTTTCGAAAATGCTCAGTAAAAGAGTGATGTTATATTTACTTTAAAAGTGGAACTATAGTTAAAAAATGTCTCGAGAAAATAAATATTAAAGGCACGCAACGGAAGCTCAAAAAAAAATTATTTTTTTTTTCATTTTTGTAACATTTCTTATTATTTCTCAGCCCGTGTTGTAGTTGTAGCGTGATGTTATATAGCCTATAGCCTTACGCGGTAAATGGGCTATCCAATACAAAAAGAATTTTTCAATTCGAATCGGTAGTTCCTGAGATTAGCGCGTTCAAAAAAACAAACAAACTCTTCAGCTTTATAATATTAGTATAGATTATAATATATATTCAATCAAAATTTAAGAAATTTATCGGTTAAATAGTCATCATCAAAACCTTCCTGTAATTTTTGTTGTTTGTATAATTTTGACCTTATTTGGATATTGATTGGAATGAACATATATTGGCTACTGTAGTACTGATAATTCTAGTATAGGTATATATATTTAAGTGTATGAAATCCTGCAAGCAACATGAGTGAGCGTGTCGTTGTTTCCCATTAGGTCAAGACCGTCCCGTTTGAGATCGCATCGTGTGATGCAAGAGCGTATATAACGAACCATAACGTACTTTTCCTTTAAAATAAGGTAAATTTTAAATAAATTATATAATTTCAGTAAAGATTTTATCAAATGTGTTGTTTCCTATGATGCTTTTTTTATCGTACAATCAACATTTATGATAAATTTTTACAAGCGGTACAGTTAATACCTCCATTTCTGATACGGTTTGCTCGATATAATTTTCAAAGACAAAATACAGCCATTAACAAGCGTAAGTTAAGTTATGAGATTCTTATTTTATATTTCGTTGTCACGTCGTTTCTTAACACGTTTGCATGATGTGACGAGTATTTTTAGTAATTATTCTTAATTATTTTGAATATGGAACAATATTAAAATTTTATTATCCAACGACGTTGTCCAAATGCTAATGTTTTTTTGTTGCCTTTTTCATAAAGAACACAACATAAATTTTAATAATTTTTCGTTGGTGAGTAATTTCCCTTCACAGAATGTCTTTTATGATTATAATTGAAGTAAGGTCTTATTTCCAAGTCGATTTCCTTTGTTCACATATAACAAAACATTTGTCATGCTACACAGGAATATCTTTGTTTTTCATCGTTTTACGTCCACGATTATCTGGCGTGATCGTAAGAGGTCGGAAATTTTATTAATAAAGGACTTTATAAATTACAAAATATAAATAATATTTTTTTTGTATAATCATAGTAGTAAAATTTATAGGTTTATTAAGGGTCGCTATTTAAATTTAATTTCAATTAAAATTTTCTAGATACAAGTAAAAAAAAAATACATCATTGTCATTATGTTGGCTACCTTTTTGTTTTGGAACCTACATACCCAATATAGTTACGTACTTATATTCGTATATAAGTCTGTCATTAAATAAGAGATAGGCACTATATATAATTAAAAAAATATTATTTGTTATTAATAAAAGTAGAAAAACTACCTTTATTTTAATTATGCACACATTGTTTATCATTCGTACACAGACTACTAAGAGAACAAAAGTGGATCATTTAAGACTGAAACTAGATAATTTTTCATTTGACCACATTTTTTCTTTATGTGTAGGTACATCGTATATTACACGAAGAACGATGGTTTAAAATAAATATAGTAATATCTATCAGAGAGGTCACATTAGTTGGCCTATCACTTATTTACTTCACATAATTTCTTTTCCAAGTGATGTTATCACTCTTAATGCATACTTTGTAAGGGTTCTTTATTTTATTTTCGGATTCAAGTCAACTTCTGAACAGTGTTGCAAGCATAGTAATAGCTATTTCGACTGTCCCTACGTACAGTATCGAAACTGAAAATTTGCGATTTTTTTTATTGCACTAAGAAACTCCTTTTTATATATGTTTTTATACAAAAAAAAGAGAATAAGCTAAAAAAATACATATAAGCCCACATTTTTCATGAGTATAATATCGATACTTAACAAATAAATGACAATTTTGTACACAAAATTAACTTAAAAGTGCTCTCCTGTAAAGTACCTTTTTTCAGTTTCGATAGTATACGTA
This sequence comes from Euphydryas editha, assembly GCA_036937285.1. Classification (NCBI taxonomy): domain Eukaryota; kingdom Metazoa; phylum Arthropoda; class Insecta; order Lepidoptera; family Nymphalidae; genus Euphydryas; species Euphydryas editha. Next base: position 16,348,842 of record JAUPFZ010000005.1, on the reverse strand, counting down.
GGGACAGTCGATTTGTATATTTGCGCAAATATTAGACCAAAACGTGGTATCTGAATAATTTATAACCATGTGCAGGTGCCTCGGGGATATAATAACACTTTCCACATATTCTATGTTCGCTTTATACAACGAAGTTGAAGTCAATCTCCCGCTTAATAAAAGTACTTAATGCATGGTAAAGTAATAAGAAGTATAATGTATGAGAAGATGCAGGATCTTAAGACCTACCTACTATTCGGTGTCAGTCAGCTATCACGAAGAGTTTAGATAATAATAATAATAATAAGGTTGGTTTGACCACCTTTAACACAGATTATACTAATAATCTATCTAAGATGTTCAGTCCGGACCTTAAAAATGTTTATATTACTCAAATTTCTGCATAAGTTATCTCTGTTTAATAAAATATTACTGTAAAAACTACTGATTGAAATAAATAATAAAAATATATACTTAATGTGTAGTATTACTGCGGACTGCACACATTTTTATGTGAATCTAATACAAATGCGATGAATGTAATATATTTGACAGAATCCACTTCCGATTTTAAAACCAGTCTAAAACTATGGTCGTTGAAGGCCGTTTGCTATATGAATATAAACATTTGAAGGTTTTTATGTTTTAGCTTTCTGAGTTTAACTATTTTTATGGTTTTTAACATCAAATAAAAATACGACGTAAATTAGCAGATTTTTACATAACTTTAAAAATAACGCGGTTAAAAAAACGACAACAAATACCTATAATATTTAGAACTGGCCAACTAAGCAGGTTAATTTTATTGTAATGAATTATATATTACAAAATATTCAACAAATCAAAACACATTTTTATCGCACACGTGTTTTTTGGATTTATGTATGAGACATACAACTCATAAAAAATATTTAAATATTTTTTGCGATAAATGAAAAACAAAATAAAAAATACAATGGTATAAATTAGCAGTTTGAAATAAAATTACGGTGTATTTATACTTATTTTCTCCAGTTCCTAAGTTATAAGCAAACTGCGCGAAAACATGCGCGCGCAAAATAATAAACGCGTAAAATAATTATGAACAATTTATTCGACAGATTAATGATTACTAGATACTGTCAATATCCACGCATCAACATCATTATCGCTGATAAACTAAAAAAATATGTAATATACTGTTATCGTCAATACAAAATTACTTCATAATTCAGAAAAAAAAAAACTAGAATAGCGATTAATAACGAATGACAACACTAAATGCGGTTTTTTTTTTAAATTTCGATTACGATTATAATTTGCAATTACGCCCTGTAATACCTATTTATATTTATTGTTATAACAATCTAATAATTATAAAATTAAAAATGATTTTGTAACAAAATCAAGGTATTTATACCTACTTTTATATAAATTTATAGACAATACACTATATTATCTATACCTACCTACGTTTAAAAAAAGAAATATGTTAAATACTACTGTTCCTTTAACACCGTTCAAACGAAAGGACAATTTTTGTATGAGGCCTTATTCAATATATTTATTTTTTATTTTATTTAAGCCTTTAATTTTTTACTTTATTTTATTTTTACCATTTACCGTTAGTGATTTTACTCGTAATATTTTTTTTTCTTCAAATATAGTAGGTAGACACAAGTCTACCTATTACAATTCGAAAATAGATTACTAGGCTTATTTACATGGTTCTGTTGGCGCCCTTTGAGTACAAAATTCTAAAAAGGATTTTTTAGGTAAAACGATTGACGATCTCTGATACATTTTTTTTAATTTTTATGTACTAAAAAGCAAGTATTCAAGATTTTACCAGTTTTCAAGAATTCATTTCGTCAGCGAAAGTCACTACTGAAGTTTTAAGCGATTGTTTTCCAGATATATAAAATTACATTAAAGCAAAGAATATTCGTCCTTATTTATATATAACTCGCTATTTATTTATTTTTCGTACCTGTAATAGTATTTCAAATTGATTATTAGTTTTATTCTTTCCGTAGGAGCCGTAAACTCGAATTCCCTCTTTGTTACTGTCGCTAATATATGTATATTAATAAAAAAGCTACAGGCTAGGGGGCTCCATTAATTTCGTGAGGTATTTAGGGGAGAGGAGGTTGAGTGAAACTTCAGTTAATCCCACGTGGGGGAGAGGGTGGTCTTGTCAAATATCACGTATTTTTTTTTCTTTACATATAATAATTCATGACTAATGGGCATCCGACGATCCCGGACCATGAAGAATATGACGGAAAGTCATTTGTTCCCTTCTTGATTCGCCACTGCCTACCGATTCAACCTTTGCACGTCTTTATCAGCATGCCCTAAAGCTTTAATTGATGTGTAAGGAAATCAGTACAAAAAATAATCAATAGAGTAAAACAGTAGATTTCCTTACACATCAATTTCAACACTTATACACATTTATTCAATAAAACACATCTTTAGCTTATTGATGAATTTATTCATGGAAGAAAACTAGTCTATGTTGTAAAAATAAAACACATTGGCTTTTAACCCAGAATCTTCGAGCAATCGTTATTTTAAATAACATTTTTAAAATTCATTTCTTAGTGCAATTATTTCAGAACCCTCACTGAGTGAAGAATTATTCAGAATATTAACGACGAAATCATTTTCGACATTAATCATTCATGCATATTAAGAATGATATTAAGCGTTAAATTTTGCTGTCAACATTGATACAGTTACAACATTGATACATACCTACAACCTTTTATTAAAAAGGTTTATGTGTCTGTTAACCAATCATTATTAAACCAAAGATAATTGTGCCGCTAAAGCTACAACTGTTCTGGACCCAGAAAGACCTGGATAATCTGTTTTATTTATTCACAATATTCAAATATGAATTATTTTATACAAAAGTTCTCCTTCTTATGTCTACGCTAAATACAATATACTATTTACAAACGATCAAGTCAAAATATAAGGTCGAATATTTATAAATAATACATGCTACGAAGTCAACTTTTGTCCAATTTCGTTCATTACCTATCTTGCTTCGTCTAGTGAAGTTTTTAGAATTTGTACATGAACGGAATATCGATATTCATTTTTTATTACGAGCAGCCGACCGCAAGTCCTTGGACGAAAATGAATTAAATAAAATTAAGCATAAAGACAGTATTTATCGGAGTTCATTACTTATAGAGCATTAAAATATTATTACGAAAATTTTTACTTTAATAAATTTACTAATATCTGCTAAATTAGATAGCATAACTTTCGGTAATAGAAATTTTATCTTCAGCCAATTGTTAACATTATCGATGAGCTTGGCAATTGTGTACAAGATTATATAATTTCTAGTATAATATATATATTGCACGTGTCGTTAACAAACAAACACGTATATATTTAGTGAGTAGATAATTTATTATAAATAGGGAATTCGAATCTATTTATATTTTTCATATTTATATAAGTAAAAGTAAAAATGGAGATCATACAAATGTTAATATTACTTATATGTGTATTTCATCAACACTTGTCATTTAAAAAAAATGTCAAGTATGAACGCATTGTGCGACGTTTTGACGTCACAACTCCGTTGGGCATGATTCCAAAGTCAAAACCGTTACATTCAATGTCTCGTGTCAGGTTCCTATTTATTTACAAACTAAAGTACAATTCAATTTAAGTCCAAAATTTGATTAAAGTTTCCTCAATTGTTATTAAAAAAGAATAACTCTCTTTCGATCGGTCGTAATTATTCATGTCAATATTTGTAACTGTACCGTGTATATATTCTAGATACAAGCTTCAAAATAAAAACAGATACCTAATTAATAAAGGCAGTTACTAGAATTCCTTCCCCCACGGACGCCTTAAAATATAATATTAGAAGCTATATATAAGATTACTGGGCAACATTTTGAGTCCTATTACTGTAATAACTATTAATCTAAAGAATACAGGAATAATAAATTTATAAAATTAAGAATTATCAAGTACTTTATATGAACGTGAAATAAGTTATAAAACGTTTTTTAGCGTAATTCCTATGGAACGTTCTCGTGGGATCTGAAATTAGTGAAGATAGATAGGAAAAAGTGACCTATCTGATATTCTGGTTCTACTAACAGCTATCTACATTCTACATACAAAGTTTCAAATACAGCAAACATCAATCCATTCTCAAACATTTTACATAGATACTTGTTAGAGAATATAAACTTAACATTATTTAAATTTAACTTAACTTCGCGTTGATTCCCATAGAGGTATGTTCATGGAACAAAAATTATCGATAGTTTTACCATCATAATGTTATCGATAGTTGTCGACAATTATAGGATGAGAATTATCGATAGTTGTCAATAGTTATCTATAATTATCGAATGAAATATATCGATAATTATCGAATCAAAATTATCGATAATTATCGGAAGAAATATATCGATAATTATCGAATCAAAATTATCGATAATTATCGGATGAAATATATCGATAATAAGCGATAGTTATCGATAATTATCGAATAAAAAATTATCGGATCAAAATTATCGAATCAAGTATATATTTAACACTCGATAATTATCGAATGAAAAATTATCGCGTATTTACGAATTATCGAAACTAACTCTAAAACTCTAAAACCTCATCACAGAAATCATCACCAGGTGTTGTTAAAAAGTTGCTTAAAAATAACACGCGATTAATGGACGACCATAAGGCTGTTACTTGATCTTAGTTTTGAGTCATAAAACATGACTAAAAACTAAATAACCGATTAAATACTAAAAAGTAAAATAATTTTAGTACTAATAGTTAGATCTAAAAGTGCATTATGATCGCAACGTATAAAAGGCGAGTGTTTAATTTTATCGCGAGTTTTATTTACATTTCTTGCAACACTTTTTCGTCTATGAGACGTCTAGACAAAGTGCGTTTACCTGGTAAGTGGTTACTACGAGAATTGTTTTTGTACACGTAAGTTGTAAAATGTGGTAGGTATTGTAAAATGTGGTAGTAGCTTACTTTTAACTTTATCGTATACATTATCTTTTGTAGTATCGTTTGTAGTGTAGATGTTAATTAACCGTGAATTTATAAATTGATTGAGACAAAGTGTTTTACAATTTAGGATACAAAATATATTGTTTTTTTTTTCTATAAAGTGGTTCAAGACTTTTATCTGTCCATCTTTAAGGGTTATTTACAAGTGTGCCTCGCTAGTCATGATTTAGAACTCTTTTCTGGCCGGTTGCTTCTTCATCGATTCATTCATTCATTTCATTCACGATCAATGGAAGGAAGCAATCGTAATAGATATTCACACACCCTAAAAATCCAGGAATCTTTCAAATAGCTACAGGACAATAAGTCTTCTCAATACACTTGAAAAAGTGTATGAGAAATTATGCTAATTAGATTTAAAAGAGTCATGGAGGCGATGAAACATCCGCTCATTAACCAACAGTTTGATTTCCGAGCACAACACTCGTCAGTTAACCAAGAGTACATTCTAGTGGGATTCGCTATATCCAAAGCCTACACAATGGGGGCATTAGTTTTCGATGTCGCTAAGGCATTAAACAAAGTCTGACATAATAGTTTAGTACATAAGCTGTATCAATCAGAATTGCCAGACAGACTTGTGCGTATTATACGAGACTACTTGACGAATCACACTTTATGATACCGTGTCGAAAGCACACTATCCTCAGCTCGATCCAATCCATGCCGGAGTCCCACTGAGCTCCGTGCTTTTTCCAATATTGTTCTTGCTCTACACGAACGATATACCTATTCCCACTAAGAGCAAAGCCACTAGCTTGCCCTCTTCACAGACGACACTGGAATCTTCACAGCAGTCACATAACGTTCTTTCGGAAACGTTCAGGTTCAGGAAATGGAGAATCGAAGTCAATGTAGAAAAAAGTGCCCCAGTGCACTTTGTTTAAAATCCCAAATACGGATCGACTTAATACTTTAAAACTCTTTGGGACACCGATCCTATGGAAAAAAGAAGTCAAGTATCTGGGAGTTACTCGCGATAGCAAACTCTTTTCGATCGCAACTTAACCGCTTACGCAACAAGAAAGCTTTCGTATTAAGTAGGGTATATATGATGATACGCATAAGGAGTAAGATGTCTCTTAAAAATAAGATGACATTGTACAAGACCTGCGTACGTCCCATTATGACCTATGCGCGCCCTGTCTTTTTTCATTGCAAACTCGCTTACATACAGCGGTTTCAAGTAAAGCTTCGGTCTCTTGATAGTAACACACAACGCTGCGGTATGCGGCATGCGGTGCCGGACCCATCAACTGACCACTTCTACTGTCTCCGCCGGCGGAGGCGAGGTCCCCGGTTTTTTAAGAGCCGAACATGTCTAGGCGTGTAGGACCGTCGCTCGATCGACTCTGCGCTCCGCACAGCATCTCCCTCCACTCCGACGACGTTCTTAGTCGAGGTGCAATCTCACTAGAAGACACCGTTAGGAAGAAGAACCTACAGTTACACATTTTTCAAAATAAATAATGTGTGCCTTACTATTTTTTCTTTTATTTTCTTAATTAAATTATTGTATTAATAGACATTTATTTATGTTATTCATTTATTTATTAAATTAAATTGTGGCTCGAATGATTGGAACCGGTTGTTACTCGATCATATAGTGTCATAAATAATTTACAAATATGATATTTATATATAATAATATTAAAATCAACTATGTATATATAGCCTGATTACCTGATTAAATTTAAAATTTGACATTATGACGAGGAATAAATGTGTAACATAAATAATAATGTGTTTAAATTTATAAATTTTACCGGTATTTGAGTCTAGAGAAGTAGACTCGTCTTCGGCTACTTTGACATTAAAATCTAATATTCATGCTTTGAGAAACACTATGGGATAAAATATGATCGTATTATTTGTTACCTAATTTGTGTAAAAATTAATAAACAAGAATATGGTATATTAAATATAGTGGAGTCTGTTTTAAAACCGAATACGGGCTACTAAATAATGTGATCGTCAGACATTTACAATCATCACTTCATCATCAAGCGCACTCACCATCTAGAGTATAATAAAAGAATAGCAGCAGTAATTTTAGATATTACATATAAACTCTTTTTTCCGCACCTAAGGTACCTAACCTAAGGTCCGCACCTATATTGTTAACAAACACATCAGCATTCGTTTCTCCAGCGGATGCCTACTGAGAAGTTCTGATGATTTTAAGGCACATAAGGTTGAGACAACGAATTATGTTATGTTATAAATGTTTGAGAGTCTGTCTGTCTCAGAATATAAAACACAAATATAAAAGAACATACAATGGTCCTAAATGTATAATTATTCATTTTATATCCATATTGTTAAGACGCTCGACTCTGTTTTAAGTATTTTATAATTACACTTATGTAAATCTGAAAGAAAATATTTATCGTGCGTATTTAAATAAATTAATTTTACAATGAAGCTGGCGTTTAAAATTTCTTAATGAAGATATACATAAACCCACTTATAATTACTATTGAAATAAATTATATTCATGTAGTTTATTTTTTGTTTCAGGTTTACAATAGAAAAACAATATGGCTGATTCAAGCCACGTCAAAATAGAAGGTGAGCTAATCTATCTGTAATCTATAATCTATATCTATAATTATAGACTTTCTATAGATATAGTCACTCATCACGATATCTCTGGAACTATAAGACCTAGAAACTTAAAATTTGGTAGAAATATTCCGTTAGCCGAGTAGAGGTCAACTAAGAACGAATTTTTCGAAATTCTAGCTCTAAGAGGGTGAAAAAGGGGGGCAAAGTTTGTATGGCACAACGTAATTCCTTGATCCAATATACTTCAAATTTTGCATAAATATTCTTTAACAGAATTGATTGAAGACGTGTTTCGTATTTTACTGAAATTCATCCCCTAACGGGGTTGAAAGGGGGTTTAAAGTTATTTGCTTCGTAGTTGATATCAATACTCCTTAGTGCTTTTGATTTAAATTTCATTTTATTTTGACATATTATGTTTGACAACTCAATCCGTCTATTATGAAATATTTTCCAGTATCGACGCAGGTGTAGGTGATAAAAAAATTTAAATTTATAATTTTTGAAATTTTTGTTAGATACCCGTGCGAAGCCGGGGCCGGCCGACTAGACGTCAAATCTGAAGTGTTAAAACGGTCGTCGGTACTAATATAAATTCTTTGTTTTATTTCACATGTATTAATAATAATGTACTGAATCATGCTATTTTACAAAGGAATACAGATAATTTTGTAAATAAAAATAATTTTATATTCACTCATAATAATTTATTTTTGATTAAATAAAATTTTATCGTTAAATTTATAAGAAAAATTTATTTGTCAAAATGACAAATGCTATTAGCGACGAAAGAAAAGGTTAGTTGTTGCTCGCAATGTACAATATTAGTCTTATATTAATAAAATAATACAGATATATTATACTATTTTTACCCACCCAAGGTGGTTTTGAAAAAAGTATTGGTAAATATTCGGTATCGCGCCACCACCGATTTTGAGGCTGATTGTTTTTTAGAGGTGCGTTATGACTTCAAAACATCATAACTAGTGTTGTTATGATGGCGCATGACCTTTTTTGACTTAAAAAAAAAATAAAAAAATATCGTACTTATTCGGTATCGCGTCACCAGCCATTATGGAGCTGACTTTTTTTTTTTTGAGGTGCTTTATGCCTTCAAAACATCATAACTAGTGTTTTTATGTTGGCGCATGACCTTTTTTGATTTGAAAAAAAAAAATTAAAAAATTATCGTAGGAATATTTTTTTGCTATACGATTATCGAAATGTTTAATGTAATGTGAATATGTTTTTAATGTTATGTTGTTAGGTTTTTTTTTATTGATAGGTTGATAGGTTTTTTTTTCTTTTGAGCGTAGCTTCTTGTTTTAACAAAGGCATTTAGCAAGAACTAGTTTTTTAACTATAAATAAAATAAATAAATAAATATAAATATGTTTAAACATACACACACGGTCGTCTGTTCCTAAGGTAGGCAACTTAATGCCTGTGTTTTAGGTAACAGCTTTTTTTTATTTTGCTTTTTTGCTTTTTTTTTCGTCAAAAACGGTCATGCGCCATCATAACAACACTAGTTATGATGTTTTGAAGTCATAACGGACCTCTAAAAACAAAATCAGCCTCAAAATCAGTGGTGGCGCGATATCGAATAATTACCTTATTTTCTAAAATATAATTGTAACAACTTAAAAATAACTACTTTAGTAACAAATACACTTTCATAGTTCATCATTGCATCTTTATTGTCTTTTTATATTCGTTAAGAAAAATGTTATAAAATTATAGGTACGACTTGTAGTCCAGTACGGCGAACAATTCGTGAAACCGCATTTATAATTCATTGTACATTATTGATTTCACAGATAACCCAAAGATACTTTCGGGCCCAGTCCTGACCAACTCCCCTAACGCAGTATTATCCAAGACACTCCTAGGTCGGTACAATGACCTTCAACTACCAGCAGATAAGATCTTGGCCACGTATGTGTGGATTGATGGCACCGGCGAGCACTTGAGATGCAAGGATCGAACATTGAACTTTATTCCCAAAGCACCTAAGGGTGAGTATCGATTAATTTCTAGTTAGCACTATTCGAAAACAAATAGTCTTTAAAACGTGTAAACAAGTTATCATTGCTATTGACATAACCATCTCCATTCGATTAATGTAATATTATAATATACTAAGCGATTTTCTATCGACATGTAACTGCGTGGAGCAATAATTTTGTAACATACTCAAAAGTTAAGCCTAAAAAAATTAAATAGTTGTTGAATTTAGATATAAAATCCGTATGATCCGACAATATTTAATCGCGAGCAGATTTTTAATTAATTATCAGTTAGGTACATAATAAAAAAAAAATTATACCTAACCTGTTTCATTATTAAATTTATGTCATCATATTAGTTTAAACGTAGCTTGTTTTTTTCTTTTGTAATTTTTTATCAAAAAATAGTAAAATAATTTTGTAATCAAAATTTGTAATCAGTAGGTACACTATGAACAGAAGTCAAATAGCTTTAAAAAGTAGCTTTTATGCATAGTATGAGATTCAAAAGCAACGACGTAACAAAATAATTTATAAAGTAGTGTTTCCTTTTGTATACTTTTTCATTGGATAAAATCAACTATAAATAAAATTCCCTATCAAGGAAAAAATACACATAGCAGTCAATAGTTCAATAGCTCGGTCGTTAGCGTATCGTTATTATCATACGCTGTAACAGTCAACTGTATGAAACAACACTCTTATTAAACGGCCGACTTTTTAATACGTCCGCATTAACTATTGTAATTAGCGCAGTTTTGCGTAATTTCGCGGCCTTCAACAGTTATACTAGTTAGGATATTAGTAAACAACATTTTATAAAATAAATTAGTTGCGTAGAAACGACCTGTTAATAAAGACGACGTACGACTCGACAAAAAGGGAATGACCGCGTGACCGAAATTGTCGAAAACGCGTTTTAGTTATTCTCAAACAGAACGTTATGATCAATATTTTGTTACCATTGAAATAAGTCACGATATTTCTGTAGGCTATTACGATATCTAACTGTGTCAAAGAGATATTAATGTTTTGCTTTGTATTTTTCATCTGCAAATTACATTTATCAAACTAGGTAGGTACTATTTGATTAGAAATAAAATATAAACAAAATAAATATCTTCCTAGGTATCCGAAAATGTCATATCTTCCTTTATATATTATAGTATACAATATTTACAACATTTATTGTAACTAATTGTAGCTAAGGTCATTCGGATAGTAGAAGAAATAAATGAAAAATACAGTTTAAATCTATGGGAAAGTTTCGAAAGGACATATGAAGAATATTACTTGCCGCCATATTTTTTTCCGAAGGATCTAGAAAACTTGTATAATGTACAATGCAAGCGGAGAGAACAGAACTTGAACAGCTTTGATGAGAATTTAAAAGGTTTCACACTAATATAGTGTTCAGCAGACGTAGAAATGTTGTTGTACGGACGATTCATTCAACTTATCTGTAGTTAGTTTCTTCTCGATTTAGTTAATTAGTTTAGAAATAAAATAAAAAAGGGTAACTATAGCGATTCATCTCTATTATATAAAAAAAATTATTAAAGTTTATTAAATATAAGTATTAGGTATATGAAATAACAGAGTCACGTTTGATATGTTTTCTAGGAGTGAAAATGAGAACCGAATTTGACAATCTTTATAATTTATTTCTTACTAGGAGCATAATATGATTGAAAATATATATAAAAAAAGAACCATGAATTCTCCTTTATTTTCTAAAATAATTTAATTTTGGAAAATTCCAGTGAAGTCAAATATTCATACGAACGAGAATAAATACGAACTAGAATAAACCTTATTACGTGTACGTGAACTTTTTTCTGGGGAAGACACAGCTAAAAGCTACATTAATTTATACAGCTACTCATTTTGGCAACTCTAGCGAAACTTAAATTTATACTAGAATTACAATTCTGTGAATTATTTGTAAAGTACTAATGCAGTATTTTCAGCGATCCTAAAATAACCTGTATTATTGAAGTAAAACAAGTAGTAATCGCTGTAAAGGTATATTTTCAATCGTTTGTTTTGTTTAGTTATTTTGATACCTGATACTGCAGATGTGTTTGAGTTTCCTTTTGTTTAAAAATGCATTCTATTATATAAGGTTATAATACTCACATTACGTTGTTTGCATAATACATGTTATTTATAACCACTGAACATTATACTATAAATTTCATTTTAATATAGGTTATTTCAGATAAAATATACTTTGTCATTTAGCAAAACATATATTTTATATTTTTATAGAGTATGGTACTTATTTATTTGCACGTTGATTATTTCGTCTTCATTGCACATACAAAATAAATAATATAAATTTTAATACAAATGATAGAAAAAAAAATACAAATGTAATATTATTATACACTACTTATATTCATTAGGATGGATGGATGGATGGATGGATGGATGGATGGATGGATGGATGGATGGATGGATGGATGCCTATTGATACATATGATGCATTTATTTAAAGGAAAATAAGTAATTAATATTATTGATTCTGAAACAGATTTGCCGGTGTGGAATTTCGATGGTAGTTCGACAGGCCAAGCTGAGGGACACAATTCGGATACCTTCCTTTTTCCGCGCGCCATTTACAAAGATCCGTTCCGCCGCGGGAACCACATTATGGTTATGTGCGACACTTACAAGTACAATATGGAACCTACAGGTGACTCCTAAAATATGAAAAACTTATTTGTTTTAACGGCATCGCTTTCTGAAATATAAGTTGATGTTACTAAAGCCCTAAATTAAAAATTTTAACATTCTACGCTTTCGATTGTTAGATATTTTTAACAAAACTAGTCTTTATTTTAGCACCAACGATTTCAATTTATATCCTTTATAAATTATGACAATTGTTGTGATTACTAAAGGATACTTTAGTTTTTACTTCATTTTATATAAAGTAATATTTTTTTTTATGTAAATTTAGTTTTTACATTAAATATGTAATTGCAGAAACCAATAACCGAATTAAATGTCAAGAGGCTTACGACAGGTGTAAAGATGAAGAGCCCTGGTTCGGTATTGAGCAAGAGTACATACTTTTGGATTCTGACCTAAGGCCCTTCGGCTGGCCCCCAGGCGGTTTCCCCCCACCACAAGGCCCCTACTACTGCGGCGTGGGCGCAAATAAAGTTTTTGCAAGAGATCTCGTTGAAGCACATTACAGGTAATATTATAAATAAACACTACTATACTATACTTCCAATGCGTAGGCAACGCAAACAAAGGTCGATCGTTCCGATTTCTTGAACTACAGCTTAATATTTTTCGTGAATCATTCAGTTAATAAGAATCGTCTGACCTGGTTTAGTCATTATTGAACTTTATTCAAGGAACATTACAACAAAATGGAACAAAGCTGATAATTTTATTATTGAATTTTGTAATCTGTTAACGGCAAATTAAAAAAAAATTGCTTTTAGGTGCTGTTTGTTTGCTGGTGTCCCAATTTGTGGTACCAATGCGGAAGTGATGCCGTCTCAATGGGAGTTCCAAGTCGGACCCTCTGTGGGAGTGACCGCCGGAGATGACCTCTGGATGGCTCGGTACATCTTGCACAGACTCGCTGAGGAATACGGTGTCATTGTGTCTTTTGACCCCAAGCCTGTACAGGATTGGAACGGCTCTGGCGCCCACACTAATTTCTCGACAAAGAAAATGCGTGAGGAGAACGGTATTATGTAAGTGAATAAATTAATTCCGTGTAGTTTATTTTATGAACAGCTTAAATGAATAAATAAATATAAATACATATAAATAAATATAAATAAATATTAACCAACAATCACACCACGTTAACCTAGCCCCGTGCTAAGTTCGAAATGAAATTAATATAGAATTACCCATGTCAATAAACTGACTATGAAATTGATCATTTATAAACTGCAATATAAAATTAAATAGATACTCTAAAATTTTCTGAAAATACCCGCTGTTATGAAAGAGCTAATAAGTTAAAATTCCAGCACATAAATGTAATTTTACAATGTTAATTATTTCAGCGAGATTGAGAAGGCTATCGACAAGCTGTCGAAGGTGCACATGAAGCATATCAAGGTGTACGACCCGCGTGGTGGCAAGGACAACGAGCGGCGGCTCACCGGCTTGCACGAAACTGCCAGTATTAACGACTTTAGTGCAGGTACATTATTGGGGCAACCGTTTTAAACGGAATACGTTTTATTAAAACATACATATTAAAATTTTTGAAATAAACAGAACTTCCAATATTTTCTTTATTGGTTACTAAATTTCTTTAAGATGACCCTGTTAAATATAAGGCGCGAAGTTTAACCAAAAGGTCTACTTAAAAACCTGGGTTAGAACTGTTGAGTTTTCAAATGTCATACTTTTTTTTAAATCCGTGATGGTGATGAAAATCGAATCGAAATCTTCTAGAAATATTCCTATGTAACAATCTAATGGATGATGGGTGTCAAATATTAAACAGGATCTAAAATTTCAGGAGTTGCCAGCCGTGCAAGCAGCATCAGAATACCGCGTAACGTAGCCGAGGAAAAGAAAGGCTATTTGGAAGATCGCCGACCGGCCTCGAACTGCGATCCGTACTCTGTGATCGACGCTCTCATGCGCACTTGCATACTAAACGAATAACATCGGAGTCAAAGAAATCACGCCTCTTCCACACGTGTCAGCTAGCACAGGCCGAATCAGCACAAAGATAAAAGAGAAAGCTTATTGTCTATAGCGCATTTTACATTTTTATACACAAGGCCTTATATGAAACGTTGATAACATTTTGTTAAATGTAAAATAGTTTTTTTTTATACGTTTTTTTAACGATTTTAATGACACGTAATTATCGGTGTGAATATATATTATACTTCAAATAGGTTGAATTTATGCGAGCATGAATTGTAATACTGGTTAATTATGAATATGCGTACGTATCGCTCGTTTATCTTTCTTATAGTGAAATAGAGGAAATTTTAAAACGAGATTATTGTTCAACTTTTAAAATTTTTTTTTAGCTATAAGATTCGATTAAAATTAGTGAGTAAATTGGGGTAACCAGCACTATCTTTTACAGTACCATATAGGAGGGCTGATTCGTTAGAATTGTTCTATTACAATAAGATAAATAAAATAATAAACGGCTGTTCACCTAAACTGCGCTATATCCGTTCGAACAGTAACTTGTTCTTGTGTAAGTTAGTATGTATATCTTGAATAAAATACGCCGCGTAGAAATGGACTTTTAAATATGATCGCAATATTCAATAGTTATAAATGATCGCTAATTCGTTAGCACTGCCGCTTTAAGCCGACACGTGATAGGAGTAGTGTGTTAAGATGGACCACAAGATATTATGACATATTTAGAGAATATTTTTACGATTATTATGTGATATTTAAACATTAATTGTTATTTTCATGTTAAATGGTTTATTGTATAAAAAATAACCACATATCATTATTTCTAACAATTTCATTTATTTCATAGCTAGATAGGCGAATCGGTAATATATTATATTATTAAAAGTAAAACTGTCATTTCGACAATTGTTACAAATATAATAGGTACATAATAGGAAGTTTTAACGCTAAAATCATAGATAATTTATTGATTAATCCAAGTAGTTAAAAATATATACCTATTGTAGCAAATAATATAGGATGTAAACAATTATTTCATGCTTAAACAATATATAAAAATATTAGCGATAATAAGCAATGATGCCTTTTAACAGCACTTATGAAGGAAACCTAAACACCAGAGTACATATAAGCTCAAACAGAATTCTTATAAATTAATAAAATTTAGATAATCGTTTATAATTGCATGCATCTGATGTCTGTATTTAACAAATTTTATTTAAAGTTGTATATGAATATGTTATTACTAACGTTATAAAAATAAATGATATTTTGTTGTTATATCATCTTTTATTTAAGACCTAAAACTTAAAGAGTGGCTTAAAGCAATTATTATTAAAGTAGGTATATACGTTTTCTTTTAATTATTTTTTTAAAAATTAAACTTGAATTAAAATTACAGCATAGTCAAACAAATTGGTAAGTAGTGTAAAAATACAATGTTTATAATAATAATAAATAATAATAATAACGTCTCACACTCAACGGCCCCCAGTAGGATGTGAATCCTGTGTCGGTGGTCCGGAAACACACACACAATACACAAGCACAAACGCCCAGACCACGACAAATATCTGTATGGCCTATACAAATATTTGTCATGTGCGGGGATAGAACCCGCGACCGCCAGCGCATCAGCCAGTTGCTGTGACCACTGCGTCAACGCGTCGTCAATTGTTTTATCACGTTTTGTTTAGACATTGACGACAATTTACTTACATCTGTTTTAGATAAGGCTGCTACATAAAATTTAACGTTTGCTATATCAAATAAAACATAAGCAAAATATTTCATTATTTATTATTTTCTTATTTAAAAAATAAAATATAGCTAAATACAACTTGTTTTGTGGTAAAGGTAGGTAAACTTATTATAAAATTAATTTGTGATAGATAAAATACAAGCTTTGGAATTAGGATTAGGAGTAAGACAAAAATTAAATTATTCCCAAAATAATTTTACAACACATCTTTAAGTATTTTGTATTCAAACATTAATCAGTATCCTCGGGTCTAATCCATTTGCTGACGATTGCTAAAGGGGCGTAGCTACCGCCGTATCAGCCGTATCAATGATACGGGGCCCCCGGTCTACAGGGGCCCCCACAATAGAGTTCGGGACAGAAGTTTAAATTCAGAGATGAGAATTGTTTTTTTTTTTAGAAATATATATATCCCGACGGAGTAAATACTATCGGTCCGGAGTTGCGACGACCTTTTTTTTTCGTCGTCGTTCGCAAAGAAATATATTGACAACCAAAATTGCAGATCACGGAACCTCCATTCCTCTGTTGCCCCGGGCCTCCATACCTCTAAATCCGTATATTAAGTGCTTTTGTTCCGTTATTGAAAAATCTTTACCATTCATTGGAGCCCCTTTACAGATTTTGATACAGGGCCCATTTAAGTCACGCTACGCCACTGGATTAGTACCTATATAGAAGTAATTGAAATAATAATAAAATATATACATTTTTAAAAGAATATAATATATTCTTTAAGTAACTGAAAATTATTGTATCCGAGAAACCTCCAAAGATAGCACTATCTTAGATCGCGTATGTTCTAATATATTTGAATATACATATAATATTAAATTCCAATTTTAAATAAATATGTCTTGAAATTAAAAAATAATATATATTCATCATATAAACCACAAATTACGAAGCTATTAAATGTATAAAAAAAAATGTGTTTCGGTCGTCTGTTCCTAAGGTAAATTAAAACGGTCGCCTGTTCTTAAGGTAACTTAATGCCTATGTTTTAGGTAACAGCCGACTGATATCCTTTTTTTAAAATCGGAGCGAGAATCGAACTAACAACCCAACAAGCACCGCCAACTGCGCCAACGGGTCAATCACTGCCAGCCACATCAGCAACAAATTGAACTAATCGTACTCGTAATCGTTGAAGTAAAACTATTGAAAAGTATTAGAGGCAGTATAATATATAAAATCGAGACACTAATCCATGACAAGATTGGATAAATAAAACAATTATAAAAGTTTTTTAAAAGAGTAACAACTTTTGGAGTTAACATATAAAGAACCGAAATGATAAAAATAAAGAAGAATCATTTACCAAAAAAAGGAAATGAGGTATGTGAAAATATATAAAAATAAAAAGTACATAGATATGTAATACATACACATATACAATAGAAAAAAAACACACGTCGATGAAAACAATTTTTAACTGAAAGTGGACTTATAATAGAGTATAAAAAAGTTTGAATAAAGACTTGATTAAAGTACCTACTATTAGAGCAGGTATGTTGATGCTGTAGTTTACATTGCGTCCGAGTTATACGCACGTAAGAAATAATAATTAATTGGAATTGACCGTGATGTGTTGTTGCATGGGTATTGGAATCATGTTGAGTTAGTGACGCATAATATGTGAGGGTGAAATTTGTTCTCCCATTCGGTGGCAAGAGCGGGCAGGTTTGCTCGTCCACTCTGTGCAAGGGCTCGGTGTTCGCAGGCCGCCTGGGTCGAACCTGGCTCCCTGCAGTTCTTGCGGGACCTATGGTGCGACCAACGACGGGATTTGGGTCGCTGAATGTTGGCGCTCTTCTGCTTTGCGGAGGAGAACTGGTGGTTGTTCGGCCTCGGAAGTTGGGCCACTCCCGGTACCCCTCTGCCTCGCGCATAGAAGATCGGTCGAGTGGTTCTTCGGAAGAGCCGCAAAGGTCGGGGACGTCGGGGTGTCATGGTTGTATGCGAAAGCGATCCCATGGCGCCTCACTACGGCGCCGACGGTGTTGATGGGTTTTAGTGCCGCCTCACGGCGACATATAAAAATGCATGGAGTATCGTAAAAAAAGTGATGGATGTATTTAATAGGTATGTGATGTTGTTATGTGAGGGTGCATGTTTTGAACATATGGGTGATTTTGGTATTATATTGATGAGTGTCTTTTAATTTAGCATACAATAGCTCCCATAAAGAAAAATAACAAAAATAAAATATACATAAACTATTGTAAGAGTTCCGTGAAAAGTGCAAGTAAATACCTAGTCAGGTGTCCAGTAGTAACCTCTGAACTTGAGCTTCACTCTTGAAAGCTATTTTTGGAGACTGATCTTTCCTCACATAAACCCGTCATAAGAAGCCCAACAAAATATGTATGTCCTAAATTTAGATAGATCTCGCGCCAGGAATAAAAGTCGTGCTGCCATTGCGGTTAATTGTTCAGAGACGAAAATCGGGACCTCATCGCTCTGTGTAAGTCCTAGATGCTTTGCGAAAAGTTTTCGCTTGTTCTTGATATTGAACGATTTGTTCTGTTTCAAAACTTCAGCTTTCAGTATAGTTGACGATGTCTCAACTATTCTGGTTTTATTACCGTTATTTTTGGCGAACTCTTTGCCCTGCACTCTATTTATGTCTCTGATGTCTTTTTGATATTGTAATCAATAGCGTTTGACAGAGGATTATGTAGTTATTTTAATCATGTACAAAATATGTTTATTTTCGAGCTTCTAATAGTTTATAAGTGTCGATATTACCTAATGCGTTACCCATTTATGTGCAGTTGACGCAAAATTAGTAATTTCAGAAACTTAAAAAATGTTTGTTTCCTAAATAAATTCGAAAGAGGGTGAGGATAGTTAGATATTTGATACTCATGCCAAAACTACTGAATCTTGGATACAATTTTCTCTTTATCCCAAAATTCCACATGAGGTTAAGCGAAAAAAAAAATTATTTTAATGAATGACAAAATCCTAAGAATTTTTCAAAAGGATATTATAATCTTGAGTTTTGAATTAACGTCGAAAGATGAGAGTCATGTACATTTCTAGTGATACAATAAAACAATGTTAATGGATATAATTTATTTAATTAACGTTAATCTAAAACATTTCTTTTAAAGAGGTAAATTTCCTAAAATTACATATTAACATACACTGTAAATACGAAAAAATTGTATTATAACAAAAACAACTACCAGTTACAACTACGTATAACGCTGTAAATTAAGTCATTTACAATATTCAGGTAAGAAAAAATATACCATTATAAAAAATAAAGATAGGTATTTATTTATAAGCAAAATAATAATAAAAAAAACCCGTGAATGCAGTTCACAAATCTATTTTATTTTTATTTTTATTAGAAGCAGAATTTTATAAATACGAGGATTTAGTGGAAGAATTTCATGATAATTTCAAACCTTCTTTAACCAACTCGTATATAAATTATAGGTTCCATATATTCCCCCAACACTTCTAATCTAATGTTTCCACTGTCACAAGTTTTGTACTGCTGGTTAGGTAGTTTGATAAAAAAAATTACATATCATAGTAAAAAGTGCATTAGCAAAGTAAGCAATTTCCAATTATCTAAAGAGATCTCTTACCATTGGATTACTTGTCATACAACTGTAAATAACAGAAACTGTAGTTCAAATAAGAAACGAAATCTATAGTAAAAAAATTAAAAAAAAAATTAATTTAATTAAAAAAAACCCGCTGGTGAGTTAAAGGCTTAAAATTTTAAAATGTTTATTTTTATCACCTGGAGAATTTGACGACTGGTAAAATTTACTAATTAAACAAATCAGTATACTGTGTTATTAGTCTTCTTAAGAATTTAAAAGATTAGTATTCCGTAGTAATAATAGCAGTAACAACTCATTTTTTTATAAATAACTGTGAAACGTCTCATACAACTTTGTGCATAACCAAATTGAAATATAAAAAAATACTTGGCATATGAAGAAACTAAACAATTTATCTAATGCATTGATAATAAATATTTTATTAATGTAAACATTAATGATGACATTTTAATAACATTGAATTTAATGCAGACGAAATATAGGATATATTTGCACACACATTGTGATTATAATTTGGCTAGATACTTATTTTTTATTCAACCTGTCGTATTGTTTATTCTATAGACATAATATATTTTAAATATTCTTAGAATTGTATGTATTTTACTACTTAATGTACTATCTACTCTTAAAAACACTTATAAAATGATGGTCAACTTTAAAGTGCTTCTTATTATATAGGTTCTATATAATTAATAGTGATAAGTTATAATTTTATTTTTATTAATAAATACGAAATTTGAAAGCATTAAAAAGAAACATTACTTGTATAAATAGATCTTTGATACAAGATAAATAACTTATAAGAAACTGCAAAAACATTTTTACTCAACTGCTTTAAACGTTGTTCTGTCACATAACTAAAAAAATATAAGGTAATATTTAAAATCGAAGTATTGTGGCTAGCGAAACTTATTAAGACGACCCAATTTTGTACACTTTAAATAGTGATTGTTTAAGATGTACATTAAAACTATAGCTGCTATTTACACTTGAAGTATTCCATACCTCATATATATATATTTTTTATATAATCTTAGTTAGTAAAACAAATTATTTAATGCATAATACACATAATCTTCAAGACTATCCATTTTGTAATCCTAAAAAATAATAACATCATTTATATAATATTTAAATATTACATTTAGAATATATGTGTTATTTAAGATATAAATTATGAAAATTTTAGGTTAAATATTTAGTTACTTCACTACGTTTTTTACAACATTGAAAACTGTTTTATTAGCCATAATATAGAAAAATATCTATAAACAAACTTTCACTTTATTGAATGACATAGGCCGGTTAAAGTAGAAAGTTTGATATTGATCGAAAATAAAATAAAAGAAATCTATATAAAATTTTATACATCATACTATCAGACTGACAGATATTTGAACTTTTATTGTATAAGAGAGCACTTTAAGAAATTTATTTAAAATCACATAGTTTTTTAATGGACCAAAGTTTTTTTTCTTCATTTTTTGTATATTTCTAATAAATTACCTCATTGATGAAGTTTATAAAGTTAATATCAATGAGACAAAAATATATGAACTCTTTTTTTTAATTATACAATAGATACTGCTACAGTCACTCATAGGAAAATATTCAAGGAATACATATTGTAAAACACATATAAACACTTATATATTTTTATTTTTTTTATTTTTATTTTTCGTTTAATTAGAATAAAAACACTGATTATTATTGATACCAAACGATATACTTGATTTCCAATATTCCTGTCACTTGTAACCGACCCGCACACCTAACATTAAGCCCGAGTGGGTAAAATGCTAAAAAGCTGTCCAATGCAGTCTGTTTACGAGAGTATTATTAGCAGCACTGTACCAAGAACGAAGCTCGTCATTATCACAATCCATAGTATGAAGAGTTTGCATATCAGCATCTGCTAGTCTCGTATGTGAGGATCAATGTCCTCGAAGTAGTCCATTAGTTAATTGTCCGGGGAGCCTGGCGGTGGAGAGTTCAGGTCTCGGGAGGCGTATTTAGCGCAGTTGTTGATGACAACCCACGCCAAATCTTTGATCATGGGGTACGGCCCGGGGTGTCGAAGCAGACAGCGCAGCAGCTTAAGACCACCCTCGGCCTCAACCAAGCCGCAGTATTTGTCAGCTGTAATTATTTATTTAAAAAAAAAATTTGATGATACAATGTAATATAACAATCTTATATATGTTTAAGGATCTTATAGTGTTAATATTATTATTATGTGTTATGCCATATGTGTCTTTTTTTAATAAATATTATTAAAATACAACTAAAAATGTAATTAATCTTGTGTAAAAACTATTGAAATACAATCAATCAATCAAAAACAACTTTATTCAAATAGGCCCCACGAGTACCTTCGAATCGTCATTTTACAAATTAAAATGTATTAATGTAATGTATTGTAATATCATTCGGAATGTAGATTCTGCAGAGAAGGATCGGCTAGAAACTCCGTAGTCACTCTTTTGAAAATAATATATAAACTGTGTTTTAGTACAAAATTAGTAATATCTTGCATGAAATTCAGCGCCACTAAAGTCCCCACATCTTTATCAACTAAGTAATCCTGCACCGAATAATACGCTTTATCTTTATTTTTTTAAAATAAAATCTTTAAATTTATGTTGAGACAATTTCAAAATTGTTTGTGGGATTTTATTATACATGCGAATACCATAAGCCAGAAAGGAAACGTTTACTTTGCGCAGTCGGAAACTTGGAGTTACAATTTTGTTATTCCTTCTAGTGTTTACACTGCGATTAATATTATTTATTTCAAAACAATGAATATTCCGGTGAATATATATAATATTGTTATGAATATATTGCGACGCAACTCTTAATATGTCTATCTTTGGAAAAACATCCCGCAGAGAGACTCGAGCTCCAGGATTGTAAATCCGCGAATAGCCCTTTTTTGCTCAATTAATACAGTCTCAATATCTGTAGCATTACCCCACAGTAATAAAAGTAGTAACAAAATAACAAAACAAAGTTTTACAACCTGGTTATTTTTTAGGTATCAGTTATTATATTTTTTTCAAATACTAATGCTAACTTAACTAATAGCTTACGAATTGCTTCGGAAATTTATCCAACACTAACATTTTGAAAGGATCAATATACATACAAATACATAAAACACAGGATCGTAGATTTAAATAGAAGCTAAATATTGGATATTTTGGTAATGATAAATGAATTAAACATAAAACTAAAATTCATTATTTTTAACCAACTTTAGAAAAGAAGGAAGAGGAGGTTCTTTGTTCGTAAAAGCTCACTTCACAGCTTCCAGTTTAGTAGAGTTCAATCCAGAGGTGGCCTCATATTCACCAAATTAGGAAATCGAACAAAATAATCTCCGCAAATATAACATGTATATTTCGTTTTAACCGACTTCTTTGTCTTGATTCTTCGAGGTTTCTGGCCAGTATGCGTAAAAAAGGTAGTTTGGTGATTAGATTGATAGAAATATGGCTATAATCTGATGATGACATCTGGTGATATTCAACAGCTTTTCCGGACACACGTCACAGGATTTCTTCCTACGGAGGCCCCATTAAGTGTGAGATATTTATTTATTTATTAATGATACTAAATCAAAAGTAATTCGACATTTTGCTTGCTTTATGTGTAAAGAACAAATAAAGATGTAAAAAACAACGATCAACATAAACTGGCATCGCAGAACATGTCATACAATCGGGATCGAACTACTGGATAGAACTTCACAAGCCTAGAATTCTTCTCTATAACGAATGCCACTATGTACTGAAGCCAGTTCGTGAAGCTTTAGAAAGCCGAAAAGTTAAAAATTTCAATCCGGAACTAGCTTTGTGTTGGCATTACCTGAAATCCGTATTAAAGGTATATCAAATTAATAACAAAAAAGTGACGTAGTTAGTATAGTTTTCCGGAAATCTTTGTCGAAATTAAATGGTGGGAAAGAACTTAAAAACAACTAAACAGAGGATAGATAGATTCTACTCATGACAGCTGACAATTGACACATCGCTTCATAGTCTCGAATTTTGGACAACCACATCATTGACATTGACATATTTTATTACTTGTCCACTTCAGTCCAAAGTCTTAAACATATCCTCCATCGCGTTGGTAAACAATTTCGGGGATATTACATGCCCCTGTTTTACCCGCGACGAAGGTGCGTCTTGTTCGTTGGTCCTGGATATAGTCATCACGTCATCAAGGTCATCGTCACCGTCATATATATGTCGTGGCCAGATCTTAGAATTCATCACTTCATGATATGTTCGACCATTTCATTAAATGGTCGTATTTCATAATATAGCCAGCTAAATCTGACCGTTTCGTTTAAGCGTCAACGTTTGATGATACGTCAATCCAAATTTGGCCATATCATTAATGTAGGGTATCCATAATATAAAAGTTTTTATAAAAATTCTCAATATAGAAGGAACTTATATATTCTTCTAAGTACAAAAATTAGCTTATTGCAGCTGGCTTATAGTTTGAATGCGAATTGTCCGCATAGACCTTAACATATTATTATCACAATGTAATCTTAATCTAATAAAATCTTTCAAAATTACGATTGTTGTGCATTGTTTATAACAAAAAGAGGAGATCTTAGAAAAGTATTAATTTTATGTAAACACTTAAATATAGTTTCTCTTTGAAAAATGACACAAAATATCACATAGGTTTTAGGAGTTTGGTCATAAATATTTCACATAAATAATATAATTTTACGTAACAATTAAAGTTATAAAAATAAGTAAATAAATGAACAATTTTAGGCACTCCGTCATTCGTTGATGCATGACAACTTTGGTGACACTTTGAGGTACAAAGAGATTTATTTTTGAAACATGCACATCTGTTTGTACGGCACTGATTTTTTGAAGGCTTGAATATAATAATAGCTATACTCCTTAGTGCCTCTACTATAAGACGCGGCACTTAAAAAATATTTTTATTTAAAAAGCTTCTAAAAATACCTTAGTCAATAAATTATTCCACATTCAAATAATAACCTTTCAATTTGCCTTGTTGTATAGATCGAATGTCCCAGAAATAATGGATAATCCTGGAGCATCTAATTGTACGGCTATCAGGCGCTTTAATAAAAAATACACAAAAAAAAAAACAAAAAAAAAATGAGTTTAAAAAAATACGTTTTTATTGACCTTACTGTACTTTCATGTACACCACGGCCGCAAATTACCTAATGAAATTTGTTGTGTTTTTGGTGTTATCTTTTTCCTCATAGACAACAAAACAAAGAAAATCAACTTCAATTATTAGCATGAAATTTGATTAAAAAAAATGGTTGTCTGTAAAGTCGGTTTACGGACGATAATTTTTACGTGATAACGTCATAAGAAAACATGAATGGAATTGAATTATTATCACTGAATTATCATTATTTTGTATAATATATATTTATATTTATATCTATGTATATAAGCTACAGGTAATTAATTGTATTTAATATAAAAGCGAAATAAATTTAAATACTTTGAAAATATGTAATACAAGAAATAATCAAGTTTAATAAAAAAGTTAAGTTTAATTAACTGAAAATAGTAAAAGTATATTAAATAAAAGCAGCTAAATTTTTATACGATCGTAATTATATGAGTCCTTATAAGTTTTTAATCAAAATTGTAATATAACCTTATATTACCTACTGCACTCGCCGACCGATGTTACTTTTTTAATAATCAAATAACAAATATATGAAATTATATCGCTAATCAAATTCTTAAAATGCAAGGATTAATTACCTTTTTTGCTGCAATTGTTGTCACTATTATAACTTTAAAAATAATAAATTGACGTTACTTCGTATTGATATAACAGTTTAGGTATTATATACTCATTTGCAAAAAAAACGGGCGGTTTCGATTTTCTTCCTGGCTGAAAAAAATAAAATACCAAAAAGGTTTTAATCATTTGAACATGCTACTGGCCAGTTATAAAAGTGCCATAATGTTTATAGGAGTACATTCCAAATTCAAATTTTTGACAAAGCCTGGTTTTCAAAGAAAATAAATTTTAAGTACATTTTGTGGCGCGAATTCCCTATAGTTAATATCGACTCTAATTAACTTTTTGTCAATTTTTATTAAATTATCTGGTGTCCTTGACATTTAAAAGTATTGTTATTGCTGTTTAGCAATCTCGAAAATGGTAGATAAAGTGATAAAAGCGAGCAAAATTATTGCGCTGCTTGAAGAAGGTTGCAGTCAATGCTTCGTGGCTCAGAGGCTAAATGTGAGTCGGTCGACAGTTCAAAGGACCTGGCAGCGCTATCAAGAGACCGGTTCCGTCAAGAGAAGGCCTGGTTCTGGCAGAAAGACATGTACCGAACCACGGGATGATCGTTTTCTAGTTAGTCAAGCGTTGAGAAATCGCAAATCTTCTTATGTGGACCTCAAGAACACCCTCGAAGAAGTAAGAAATGTGCAAATTAGTCTATGGACGGTCAGGAGGAGGCTTCTCGCTGCTAATATACACAGTCATCGCCCGGCACGCGGCCCTAAATTACTCCGTGGACGGAGAACGCTTTGCAGAGGCATGTTTGGAAGAAATCACACCTTATGGAGGGGGCTCTGTTATGTTTTGGGCAGGAATAAATTCTATGGATCGTACAGAGTTAGTCTTCATCGAAAACGGTACACTGACTGGACACCGATACATAACGGAAGTTCTAATTCCTTATGCACAACCCGCTTTAACCGCTCTTGGCGAAAACTCAATTTTTATGGACGACAACGCTCGCGCCCACCGGTCTGGCGGTGTGGATGCGTATATGCCAGAAGTCGGAATTCGTCGTTTGGACTGGCCAGCTAGAAGTCCGGACCTCAATCCCATAGAGCATGTCTGGGACGTTCTGAAGCGACGAGTGAGATCAGTGCAGCCGGCTCCGCAGACCATCAGAGAGCTAAAGAATGTGATTACCGCGGAGTGGGAACGTATTCCCCAAGAAACCATAAATCATAAATCATAAATCATAATCATTTATTCATTAATTTTGGGTGTATAAGATCTCAATTTCTACAATGTGCTTCCAAAATTTGCCACGCAGGGCGTATGAATGTTAATTAAATATTAAGTTAACATTAGGATATCAAAAACAAACGAAATGAAATAGGAACAAATAAACTGAATGTCAATATACAAAACAAATGTCAACAGATCAAATAAATGTACAATTCATTTCATAAACAAAATTCATTCATTTTACAATTAAATTTCCATCATTCAAAAAATCACGAATGTTGTAGTACGCTTTTTGTATTAATACATTTTTTAATTTATTTTTAAAGACTATTATATTATTCAATTTAATTTCGTTTGGGATTTTATTATAAATTTTAGGGGCCATGCAGATTAAGCTTTTAGACAATACACTACTTTTTGAGATAGGCAGACACAATCTATCGTTATTACGTCGATTACGTTGGGAAATATCTGACATTTTTTGAAAAAGGTAAGAATTCTTATACACGAACAAAGCGACCTCAAATATGTATAGCGACGGAAGTGTCAGGATCTTGTACTTGACAAAGTAGGGCTTACAACTATCTGTAGGCTGCAGATTAAACATTGAACGTATGCAACGCTTCTGAGCTCTAAAAACCATTATGCACTCTGTCGAACCTCCCCAAAAGATCACACCGTACCTCAAAACCGAGGCCGTCAGACCGTGGTAGGCGGTAAGCACAGCATCTACACTAACAATGCGAGCCATTCTATATAATGCATATGCAGTGCTACATATTTTTTTGCTTAAATCTGATATTTGAGCTTTCCAATTTAAATGTTTATCAATTATTAAACCTAAAAACTTAGCTGAGTTTACTTCGCATACGGGGGCACCATTGTAATCCACTTGTATATTATGTTGTTTTGGTCTTAGACTGAAGTGTATAACTTGGGTCTTAGTTAAATTTATTCGAAGATTATTATTATCTAACCAATGAATAATTGCATTTAATGAATTATTAATGTCATCTTGATACTGTTCATTTGCTTTACACTACTTTACACTACTTTGTAAAAGATATACTCACTAGCATGCCCAGACGAATGCAAGCTGTGATTTCAGCAAGAGGGGGTCACACTCAATACTAAACTTTTATCTGCTTTTAATGTACAAGAAAAATAAAGAAATTAACGCGTTTCATTTTTATTTAGCGAGCAGGTACAATCATAGTGTTTTGAGCTTAAACATTATTTCTTAATAATTTAATTAAAATGTTATGATAAAACTGATGAAAACTATTCCTTCCTAATTAATTTATAAAATTCTGAGGATAACAATACCTAAAATTGTCAAACAAACTAATAGTAACTATAAAATAGTTCTTTGCTTAAGTGCCCGTTTTTTTTGCAAAAGAGTTTATATTGACAAAACAGTTTCCCGCCATTTGCCGCTGTCAGTTTTACTTTGACGCGTCGTAAGTTAGGCCAACCGCCGCCGATCGTGAGCCGAACGCTTAGGCCGAGCCGATCGTACCTCTCTACCGCTTGTTCCGCGCTCTCGCTCACTAATTGTGACAATGATGACGTTATCTTCTTCGAACGGGCACCCTTTCATCAATTTACTAGACGTTATCACGTCAAAAAAAAAAAATTGACAAAGTTTGAGAGACTTTACTGAAAAAAAAAGTATGAAGATTAACCAAGTTAATAGTTAAGCCGCCAACTATTTCAAAAATATGCGCAGGTAACACAGATTACAAAATGGTATAAAACATAATTTTATCTAATATCTCTAATTATATCTATCTTTTATGTTGATATTTTTTTTTCCAAAAAAAGTAAAACGCAGTAAGAGTACAATAGTATAGTCTATGAGGAAAAAGATAACACCAAAAACACAACACAATTCATTAATTTGCGGCCGTGGTGTACATGAAAGTACAGTAAGGTCAATAAAAAGGTATTTTTTTAAATACCTCATATTTTTGGCACCACTTGGATTTTTTTAGTGTATATTTATTAAAGCACCTGATGGCCGTACTATTAGGCGCTCTTTATAGGACACCTGTATATACAGTCAAAAACGTTTACGAGGACATCGTTTAGAACAACATAACGGTTATATATTCAAAGTGAACTACAAAGTCGGTATATACTACAAAGGTGTTCCAAATAGACTAAAATTACAGATTTTATTAATGTAGAAAAATGACACGTAATTAGGTACATACGAGGGTGCGTTTTTAAGTTCGCCAATGAGAGGGTTGGAGGGTGGTGATTAGGCTAATTAGGATCGTAACGTAGTAACTCATAATTAGTATATATACGAGAGTTCATTGTTATTAGACTATTAGTCTTTGAGTTATCGCCAACCAAGCAACATAATCAGGAATGAAAAGTGAAATATGGAAAAAATCTAATATCGTGCGGTTATAAAGTTCCTTACCAAGCAAGGAAAATCAGTTGCGACCATAATGGATGAGATGTCATCGGTTTACGGTGACTCTTGTCCAGGAAAAATCATGGTGTACAAGTGGCACAGTTTGTTTAAAAAAGGAAGGGAATCCCTTGAAGACGACCCGAGGCCGGGCAGGAGCATCGAGGTGACCACGCCAGAACTTATCCAAAAAGTCGAAAAACTTGTACTCGACGATGCTCGACTAAAGAAGAAACAAATCGCAAAAACGGTTGGAGTATCCGATACAACCATTTTTAAAATCCTGTACGATCATCTTGGTATGACTAAGGTCAGCGCAAGATGGGCACGTGCATTTTTGGACCTCTGCAATGAAGACAAGGATGGTGTATTGAGTCGAATTGTTACTGGAGACGAAACTTGGGTTCATCATTATGAACCTGAGTCGAAACAAGACTCTATGCAGTGGCATAAAAAGGGCACAGCACCCCCCAAGAAGTTTAAGGTGTCACAGTCAGCTGGGAAACTCATGGCAACGGTCTTTTGGGACTCAGAAGGAATATTATTGATCGATTATAAAAATAAAGGTGTTTCTATAACCGAAGAGAATACTACGCTTTAATATTTGAGCGACTAAAAGAAGCCATTAAACAGAAAAGACGGGGAAAATTGACGAAAGGTGTGCTGCTTTTGCACGACAATGCGCCCGTCCACAAAAGCCGCGTTGCGTTGGCTGCCCTGTTTAAAGTGGTCTTCGATATTTTGAACCACCCACCCTACACCTGACCTGGCCCCGAGTGATTATTACCTCTTTCCAAAAATGAAAAAAGAGCTGCGGGTTAAAAAATTTGCCACCGATGATGAAGTTAAGGAGGCAGTTTCAGCGTATTTTGAGGACAAAGACAAAACATTTTTTTATGAGGGTATAAATAAATTAATTGAAAGATCTGAAAGAATATTATAAAAATATAATATATTGAAAAGGAAAATAATTTGGAAAAATAATTTGGTTTTTTTATTTCAACCCCTTACCCTTCATTCCGCGAACATAAAAACGCTCCCTCGTATATGTACGAAATGTATTTTTGTTATAAGTTTATTGTGAAATAAATAAATAAAATGTACTTTTATTTTATACATGACTATATTAATCACACATTCAATAATATGTATTAGGTACTTAATAACAACGTCATCGGCTGTTACGACTATCGGTTTTTACGACCTAATATGAGTAGTCCCTTCGATGTCGTTATAACAGATTTTAACTGTATTTCTAGGTCGGCGATCGCATCAAGCGAGTCCAGTCATCGCTGCGAGAATGCGATTGAATTTAAGATATTCATTTAAATTGTATAGTGTAAAAGAGTATAAGGGTACACCCTTCCGAAAAGCAGATACCGAATTTTTTCATGAAATTTGGCACGGACATTCCATTTGACTATCTAAGCATCCCCTTAAAAGGGTTTTTGGCGACTCGCAATATTTTTCGAAATATTGAATTTTTTGAGTATGCAGTAATTATTTAAGTAAGCACTTACGATATACCCACATCGCCTCGATGTCCGGAAGTCTACAACAACTGTATGCAGTGTGTCAATGCTCTCCCACAACCTTATACACATTAAACTCGAAATAATTTTCTTTACGACGTTGCAGTTGTATAGCTCCATAAAGTTCAGGTTTTTTGGAACCAGCTGTAAAAGGAATCTGTTGCCTTTCTAGCCAAGTAATCTTATTTCTTTTTTTTGGTATTTGCATTTGGTGGCTTCTCTACAAATTTATTGTGTTATGATGCATTATAAATCACAATAACGCTATTTTGTGGTAAATTAGGAATCAATTGTTTTCGCAACCACTTCTCGTATTTCTTCGTATTCATCTCTTTATGATAATCTCCTCCAGGGTCCGCCGACTTATCTAGCAACAGAGTTTCAGGCAGGAAACCCTTTTCGTTACCCGCGTGTATGATTAGAAATCGTTGACATTTGGAAATGGATTGTTCCATCCCTTTATTAGTAGAATCCGTCCAACTTTTACGGCTTTGGAATGCGTGATGTAAATAAATTATATAAACGACATTTTTACAAGCAGCTCTTAATTTCCGAATTTCTCTCAGGAATTTCATTCTATTAAATTGAACGTCATGTTTCTCCATTAAATTTTTGAGATTCTCTGTTTTACAAAATCAGAACCCCATATCTCAAATGATATTTTGTAAAGTAAAAATTTAATCCTTGAAGTCGATATTTTCTCTTATTTTTTGCGTAATGACTTGAGATAAGGTAGGAGTAGTTTTTTAAATGTCATGGAAATCATAAACCATTCGCCATATAGCACAGTAATCGAAATCATCCAGATTCAGCGAGTATTTCATGTTTGGTTTTTCTTGAGCCTTTGTATATTTTTTTTATCGCAGTGAGCATCATTTTCCCTCAATACATTCCTTATGGTTGTTTTACAAATTCCTGTTGCATCAATGATTCTCTGGAGTACCCATTGGATTTTTTTTTAAAAATATTTTTTAAATTTGTTGGCTTCCATACAAAAATATCTATTTACATTACTTAAAATTTGACGGGATTGACTATCAAACTTTTTACCTTGTTTAATATTCGCTGGGTGCGTGACCCTAGCGCCATCTAACGATACAACTTACGGTGGCTCTTTTGAGAAAATAAACATGTATTGGATGTCAAATAGCTATTAAAAAAATAAAATAAACTTGAAATTTTTTTTTTTCAATGTAAAATGTGATATATTACACAGAGTGAATATTAAATTAAAAATTTTTCCGTGGGTCAGCTAAAAACAGTAAGTAAAATAATTACAACAACTAAAACAAGTCTCAATAAGTGAATTAGGTTAAGCAGTGTTAAAATCTGTCAAAATGTTTATTGTAAAATTAATATTGAATAAAAAATCATTATTAATATTAAAAAAACAATCTAAAATAATATATAAAATAACAAATAGCTCTATTTTACATAATTATATATTTACGAATGTATCTTAAATATTAATTTTTTTTTTAAATTTAATTTTGCAGATAAAAAATGGAATTGGTGTTAAGAACGGGTTTAATAAAATAAAACAGGTATTGCTGAATCATTAACTATATCAAATAATATGTCTTAATTTTTTAGTCGATTATTTCTATTAATCTAAATATTTTAATCAAAACTAAATTCTATTACGTACCTACTCAAAACTGCGGATTCGTTGACTTTACGTCTTTTATAAACTGATGGAAAAATAGTTGGAGCGTAATTAGGACTTGAGTCAACATCTGATTTTTCACCGCCAATGAAGTGTTCACTGCATATAACATGCATAGGTTTTGGAGACCATAACGATCCATCAATACTTTACAAAAAAATAATAATTAAATTATTACTCCGTTTTCTTACACGATATACACATGTATATGACATTATTCTATAGAATACAGATAGATATATAATTTTTAGATATATAATTTTTAAAGTATCGTACCAAAAGCTCTGACATTTCATATACTGAGCAGTGTCGAAGGCACCATTTACTTCCACTTTATGAACGTAGGCGAATTGCGGATTTAGTTTTTCTCTATAATATTTTAAATTCTAAAGTTGAGTCTCCTGAATTACTGAGCAACATTTTGTTTCGAGTACCAAGGTCAACCATGGTCAGAGCTCATGCTCCCCTCTATATACCGACTGCTAAAACAAAGTACATGTCAAATTCTTACTTTATTAGAGTGAGCAGGTCTTTGAACATTTTATCTAATATTCTAGACATAGATTTGTTTAATACTAGTGTAGCCGCCTTAAAACGCAAACTGAGCCAAAAAATTTTTCAAGAATGATATCTATTATCTACACTATACTGTACGAGTAACTTTATTTTCTCATAAATATTACCACTTTTTTTTTTTTGTTTTTGTTTTCTGCTCTGAATTTATCTAATAAGCCTTTACATTTATATATATTCATATTAATCAAGCCTATCTCTTGTACTCCGATACTATACCTACTTATGTATACTAAAATTGTTTATATTTATCATGAATGTCACTTTTTACCATTCTATATGTGGAAACTTGTAATTGGCCTTTTGTATTCACATTATTTTTTCTCTTACGAAACTTGTAATTAGCTGTAAGTTTTCCTATGAAATAAAATAAATAAATAAATAAATACGGTTGTAGGTCATAGTAATACTTACTTTTGCCTTTTAACAGCAGTTATCCATTTTTTTCGCTGATTTAATTTCCACTTGGCAACCGGAAACTTATAAAATTTACAATTACTATTTCTACTAGTATTTTTGCAATCGACTACACAACAACTTTGATGACCCATTTTATTTTATTTATTTTATTAAACAGACACACGTGTTATTTTTATGGTCATAGAAAATAAAGAGCCACCCATAGTTCTATTTTGTCCGCAACGGGCGCTGACATCACTTTTCTGTCCCCCACTATGCCTTACGCACCCAGCGAATACAAAGCCGGATTAGATGTTGTCGCGGACATGACTAAAATTATTTTAAATATAAAACCATATAATTACATATAATTTTATTCAAAGCAGATTCCTTTGATTTTTAAAGCTAAACCATCACATGATACAAATGCGAAAATAAGTTTGTTTGTTACGCTTTCACGCGAAAACTACTTAACCGATCGTCATGAAACTTAGTACACATATTCTTGGAGGTATTAGACGTAACATAGGATACTTTTTTTTTCATAAAAATTTGGTTAAGTCTATTGTAATATTTAGAATATTAAAGAAGTTTCTATACTTAAGTTGAAATTTTATTACTATTTACCTATAATAAATTAATGTAAGTATTCTCTTATAAAATACAGGAACGTAAACTAAATAAAATATTATATATAAATATAAAATATATATATAAATATATATAAATATTAAATAAAATATTATATTACATAGATTTAAAAATGACCTAAAGTTAATCCTGCTTTTATAACACTACTTTTTATCAAAATTTAAGGTACTGACTCAGTTTTACACCTCACTGTACATTAGATCGGGGAATAAATTTCTTTCGTATTTAATATACAAATTCAAGACAGACCCGGAACGAAAATCGAACCCACAACCCTGGAGCAGAAAGCAGGGTCACTGTCAACGGCGCAAACGGGCCAGTCATTTTGATAAAATAAAAAATGCGACAAGTAGTTTTAACAGTCCTCTCTTGGTGTTTACCTAACACTATCAAAAGTTTTTCTTAGTTATTTATTGATATTAAAAAAATTAAAAATTTATACATACAAAATACAAAAAGGATTTTTCCCTGACCTATTATATATATGCTACAGTTAAATCCCGTTTTTAGATACAAGGCGTTTTCCCTAGTTAGAACTAGTTCTTACTAAATGCCTTTGTTAAAACTAGAATTAAATAATGCTCAAAATTTAGTATCACTTAAAACTAGTTTTTACTAGGACTAAAACTAGTTTATAGATAGAACGCGTTTTCCCTAATTAGTTGGACCATTATATTGTCGCAGTAGAATTTCAAAAATAATTAAAAAAAGTATATTTATTTCTTTAAAAATCCTATAATGGACAACATAAAATACTTTTTTTAAACAATAATTGCTATTATTCTATTCCTTGTTTATATTTGCTAGTCCGTGTGCTCTTTGGCAAAGGCTCCAACCCAATCCCAACAAAAAAAATACCTAATAATAATAAGTAAGCACTTACGATATACTGTGGTAAGGTTAGCCAGCGCCCATACTGCCCAGTGCTGACACTGTGGGGTGTGGTGAGCATGTAGTAGGCTCAGTATCGGCTCGAACGACCGGTAGTTTATATTCCTCTCGGCTCGTCGATCCCATCTCTCGACTGCGGCGGCGATGCGTTGTAGCACAGCATCCCTGGCCGGTTCATCCACAGTCCACGCTTCTGGACCGTCAGACGCCATATGAGCGAGAACACCTGCTGCGTTGTAACTCACCTGTAAAATATTTAAGATATTATTTGTCATAGAACCTTAATTTCGGCAAGTCATAAAAAAAAGTTCAACATCGTCGTAAAGTAAATGCTGTTTAAAAAATGTGTATACTGTACTGTAACTCTGGAATATTCCACTATAAAGAACAAAGTTTTTAGCTTACTCCACTTTGCTTCTTGTTCGAGTTACCTTTCGAAGCGGATTTTTTTTCTCATACAAATACTTTGATCTGGGTTGCTTTTCATATGAGTTTCCCCACCCTTTGCCTCGGAGATCATGTTAAGTCATCTATCCATATTGTAATCATAAAAACTCTAATAACTTGATTAGTAGTGAAATTATTCTAGTTTTATGATCAGATGGCAATCGCTTTGAGTAAAAATCAATAACCGTTTAAATTCATCATCATCATCGTTATCAGCCATTAGATATCTACTGCTGAACGTAGGCCTCCACCATCGACATCCAGAGCGATCGGTTCGAAGCAGCCTCCATCCAACGGCTTCTGGCGACTCTCTTCAAGTCGTCTATCCATTTCGCGGACGGCCGTCCGACGTTGCGTTTGCGGTACGTGGTTTCCACTCGAGAACCTTTCTGCTCCATCGGCCGTCAGTTCTACGAGCTATGTGTCGCCCACTGCCACTTCAGCTTGCAAAGCCACTGGGCTATGTCGGCAACCTTCGTTCGTCTGCGGATCTCATCATTTCTGATTCAATCTAACGCAGAGAAATACCAAGCATAGCCCTCTCCGTTGCATGCTATGCAATGGAGCTTGTTTAAAAGGCACTAGTTAGCGACCAGGTCTCAGATCCGTATGTCATCACTGGCAACTAAGGTATAACGGATGAAAAGACGTTTTTTAACTTCCCAAACGCTAAATCCTGGGCTGAATTCGACGATTGACCTCTTTCTCTCGAAGTTGAATCTAACAAGTTGGACCTTTTGTCTTATATAGATGTACTCATCAATAACTTTGAGAGTACAATTTAAACTGATATTGGGGTGGGCACAACATGGATATTCTACGTAATTTTCATCTTGTCCATATTCATTTAAAGGCCCACTCGTTGGGAAACTTCATCGTGATCACTGAGCAAAATACTGAGGTCTTTCAGGGATTCTGATGATATAATCACCGTTTATATTGATGCCGAATACTTTCCATTCCAGAAGCTTGAAAGCATCTTTCAATGCTGCGGTACACAGTTTCGGAGAGATGACATCTCCCTGTCTCACACCTCGCTGCATTGGAATCGCTCTCGTGCTATTCTCCTGTACTCAAAACGACATACTAGCGTTATTGTACAAACACTGCAACACTGATATACCGGTAGTCAATGTGGCACCGCTAACGACGCTACAGCACCGTCCATGTTTCAATGAAATCGAAAGCTTTTTCATAGTTCACAAAAACTACTATACTCCTCTGTATAATCTGCCGCAGCGTATGTATGTAGCATATAGTACTAAAGCCATTTTGAAAACCGGCTTGTTCGGGAGTTTGGAAGTCATCAAATTTGCATTATTAAAAAATACGTATAATACGTATTGACCCTAGAGAACAGCTTATAAACGTGGCTCCGAAGCGAAACGGGTCTGTATTTTTCAATAAGGTGATATCGCTCTTCTTGAAGAAGAACACCACCACGCTTCTGTTCCAGGCTTCCGACGTTACGCCCTCGAGCAAGACGGCATTAAAGAGCCTCTGAATGGCTTTAAGTACCGATGTTCCACCCGCTTTCAGAAGCTCTGACGTAATACCATCCTCGCCCGGTGCCATTTTGTTTTTAAACTGTCCCAGAGCCATACTAATTTCCTGCAAGCTGATGTCCGGTATATCTTCGGAATGATGTAGGGTAAGCTCGGCTCTTGGTTCTTGAGCTAAGCTAACAGATTGGTTGACCGAGGTCCGTAAAACTTCTCGACCTCCCTCAATATCTCTGCTCTGGTCGACAGAGGATGGAGGTACAGCCCCCATCCTCTGTTTTCAGAGTCGATAACTGACTTTGACTAACAGACGAATCCCTTGAAAACACTTTGGAGCCCTGATTCCGTTCTATTATATCTTTAATACGTTTTGTATTAAAGACACGTATATCGTGTCTCATGAGATTTCCATATCCGTCTGTTGATCCGCATATATGCTTCAGAAGCACCAGAGGACTATAGGTTTAATATGCGTCGTTCTTCGATGAGATTTCGATGAGAGTATATACATTCACCAATCTATTGTTTATGTCGTCCACAGAAACGCAATCGAAACAATAAGATAGTTCGATCTGAAAAACTGGTCAATTTGCTTAGTATAAAATGCACATCATGTAATAATTTTAGCTAGAAGAGAGAAAATAACGCAATAGTTTACCTCAATACCGTCACTGGATGAATCAAGTAGATCGTGAAACACAGTAAGGAACTGTTTGTCCATGAGTTGTGGACGCAGTTCGGCCACTTCAGCCACATTTCCCAACAGTCCCATCATGTTACGAAGCAGCTCTTCTTTATCGGGGAAACTCTGAAAGTTTCGTTGTTTTAATATCACAATGGTTCTTTATAATAGCAATATATGTTCTTATAATGGTAATGATATAAAGAGGTTTCACATCACAATCATATTAACATCTGTTATGTTTTAATTCTAGATAAGGTAAATAATCACCATCGATTATTTTGCAACTCTAGACATATATTGCCGCTTTTTAGTATTTTAACGTGTTACCGTAAAATGGAAGATTTTAATTAAGCGTTACGTATCAAATGAAAGCTAGTAAATTGTTTTATTCTTTTTAGTTTATAATAAGAGTATTTTACGCAGTCGGGTTTTTGATTTTTTTAATTAAGCATACTTGACTTTTTGACTTTGACTTTTAATTAAGTATACTTGTTAGTATAGTAAGGATTCTGAGTTTAATCCACTAATGTAATGTACTATCCACAAATGTAATGTAAGTGTAATACTTCTAGGTTTTTAATGAGCCTTCGGGTATTGATGCCACACTTGCTGCAAATATAATTTTGCAGATTATAGTTTCGCTGTTTTGCACATACAATGGAAATTTTAGCGCAAACTACAACCACATTCAAGTAGTTAATATTTTTTCTTCGAACCTTCCTCGAACTTCAACGAATATTTAAAAAAAAAAAAAAAAAAACGAATTGGTTTAGAAATTTTTAAGTGCTGCGCTTAGCTACACATTTCGCCAATCATTTTTGTTTATATTGATCGATAAAGCACTTCTAAATTAATTTTGGCCCTAGTGTGTGCCGTAAATGTACTTAATCGATAGCATAAATACTGCAAAATTCTCGCAAATTTCATCTAACAACACCGCCGGACGAGCTAATTCAAGGAAGGTATTTCACATGAGACACGAATATCGCAAATACTTACACAAGTTTTTTTAAGTCGCATTAATTCATAATCGGTCATCGTTAGTAAAGATAAACAAAATTCTACGAGATAAAACATAATAATTAAAAATTGTGGGTCTAGTATTTCATTGTTATTGTTGCTTATAGCATAATATGTAATTACGTTAGACAACAATTACGACTAATCGCTAATTATAAAATATGTTTTGAAATAAAACTATAGTGAAAAACAGTAGCCACTACTTAGTTATTACAAGTAATATCACCAACGGTGCCGTGACACTTAATTTGGGTAAAACCTCTAACATCCAATAGTAATAGCCAACTTACCTTTAGACAAGCGAGGAAAAATTCCATGCCCCGATTTTCAAGGAAGCGCTGACAGTTCTGTGGAGTCTCATCGGTGACATTCCACATCGTGGACCAGGCTACTTCAAGCACATCATCACAGACGTGTCTCTCAAGCCGGTCTGAGATCAGGTTCAGCATTTTCTGTAACAACCATAAGATTTTTTACTAACAGTAGATAGGTATTACTATATATTTCGACTGTCGAGTCTATTGCCAGTTTTTCTCGTTTAAAACAACAATTCAGGAAATGTTGTCGAGGAAAATTGTTCCAGTTAATAATAATAAATAAAGATACGAAAGTCGTTGAAAAACAAAATTACTTAAATCCGGAAATGAAATTAATTTACCAAATTTATAGTTTTATTAAAATCTGGTTTTAATACAAACAGAAATACACCACGCGCCAAGCGCGGTTTCCCTCACCTGGACATTTAATACTACGGGTAGCTGTAGCGGAATGTTTAATAACTAATTGTATTACTTACTTTATTTACGGATTACATAGCTTTGTAAAAATAAAACTTTAAAAAATCGGTTTAGCAGTTTCTGCAAAACAGTTTTTTAATAGACTATTTAGCACAAAATATTTTTACAAATTAGAGAAATAAGTCGTGAGATAAGATTAACAGCAAATTCTCATATATAATATGTTTATATATATATATATATATATATATATATATATATATACAAAAAAAATATTACGTGCTTGTTGTTAGCGAAGGAAGTTATTATTAAGCATGTCTTTAAATAGGAATCACTCAATTCTCTCGAGCTCGTGTTTATGTCAAAAATGCCATCTATAGTGAACAAAATCATATATATCTATATAATATTACACAATAAGTTGTAAGAACTGGCCGTATAGTACACTTTATTTTTCTTCAAATTGTCAGAATATAAGATATTCAGTAGACAGTAGTAGTAGTATAAGAAGTGTACTGATTCAGTGGGAATTTGGGATGAGGATACATATTTAACTTGGGATCTTCACATCTAAATAAATACATACAAAATTTCATTGAGATCGATTTAAAAGTAACATTTATCCATCGTCCATCCATATATTAATAGAATTACACTCTACTATGATGGATTTGTAGATGGGACAGCATCAAACAAACAAATCTAATCATTATATGGTTGTTGTTATGTTAATTATAAGTAATAGGGTTCGCAAAATAATAGGTAAACAATCGATAAAGATAATGACAGCAAACTCTAAGGTAGCGTATGAATCAAAATGGAATTTACTATCACGTGACCTTATTTAACGTTTAGTACAAAATGGGGGATAAATGTATTTCGTAATTCAATTTATACAAAGTTCATAACATTCTTACTTATAAAATAAAAATCAACACAATTTTAAGCTATTTTGTTATTTAAGTAATTCTTTTGTGCTGTCATCATATCTATTACTAAAATTATATATTTAAAAAAAAAAGTTGTGGTTATTTTATATAATTGTATATTTGCCCACGTGGTGTCTCCTATGTAAAATATTTATAGCTACTGAGATTATAAGTATATCGCTAGATGCAAGATATTTTGTTAATATTTCGCCAGATTTAAGTTCATCACATAATAATTTGCTAGCTGCACTTACTTTTGGCCTTTTATTCAATTTTTAAAGCTATCGCATTGCTACAAAAGATTAGTTAAAAAATACACTCTAACGCTATTTACGCTTTTCTAAAAATAAGCCAATCTTATTGTCTGTCCCTCCCATGCATTTATACTACAATCCATTCTATGCTGTCCATCCAAAACGAAGCCTATCTGCAAACGAATACTTTTTTAAAAATGAATATTTTGAAACACAACTCGTTTCAAATTGAACGGTTCGTAAGCAAAAACGAATCGTATTCTGAATATAGAAACTGGGCTTAAGTCTTTGCAACCCAATATAGTTTGGTGCCATTTATTAAATAACTAGCGGCCCGCCCCGGCTTCGCACGGGTATTTAACTAAAATTTTAAAAATTATAAATTTATATTTTTTATCACCTACATGCGCCATCTATCGTATAATGTTAGAATATAGTTTTTATATTTAGTGACATTTAACATAATAGTACCTATATTAATTGAAAATGATGTTTATCTAAAATATTGAAACGATTTCTATTCCTATCCGACATATTTAGTAAACTTTTAAGTTTAACAAAATAATAACTCAAAAATAAGTTTTGTGAGTTTTTAAGATACCTTAAACCAGATGGCGTTGGCGGCGTAGGTACCTATTTCTATTTTCTTAAATATTTATTTTTAAATTTTATTACAATGAAACAAAAACTAAATTATACTATGAGTTATGTATAATTTTTATGTATTAAAGTTATTTACACTGGTTTTGTACTTTTTACGTGATACGTGCACACATAAAAAACCGATAAGAGATGGCGCTGATTGAAAAAAAAACGCGCTATTAAAATTTATTCTTGATGATATATAGTGTATTAATAAAACGAAGGTTTTAACAGATTTATTATTTGTATAGATAAACGAGCTCTTTCTTTTTTTGAAAATTCTTATTTTAGATGTAAAATTATTAATTAACAGTAAAATGCAGTGTTTAAGGTAAAGTTATAGTCGTTACAAAATATAAATGAAGTTAGAGTATAATGTCTGTATAGGTGACAACGACAAAATGCAAAATACAATAAAAAATGTTATACTTATTATATTTTTATCTATATAACGAGTTATTTTAATTCTGTGTGATTTGAGGACTTTCGAACGTTATCGATTACATAATTTTTTATAATATTATAGATATAATTAAACCGGGTAGTTTAATTCAGATTCAAAAACTATATTTTTCATTTCCAGTTTAAAAGAAGTATACCTACATCTGTTATGAAATTGCGACCGACGCAAGGACATAAAACTGTCCAATATGAAGATTAAATATTTATTCACACAAAGTTATACTATAGATATTTGATGGTGCCCATTCTGCACGACTGAGACACCGTCCGGACCGGTAGTTAAACAAACAAAAAACTCTTCAGCTTATAATAGTACGTACAATAAAAATTATAATTATTAATGTATTAAGCAGTAACTAATCGAATTTATCCGGTCAATTTTCTAAATTTTCTTCAGTTTGTTTACACAAGTTCATTTGTCCGTAAATTACAAAAGTCACCAAGTACGAAATAAGCCAAATCGAATGATCCGTTCTCAAGTGATGCACTTCTAAACATGCAGAAAATATTTTGCAATTGTGTATATATATATATATACATACAAATAATATATAACATGACCTATGATACACTATAATAAAGACACTGTAATTTTCCTTATTTCTTTTCTTATTATGCCAGCCTTTAAATTCGCATAGCGATATATGCAACAACTTAAAAATATATACCTGTATATTCTTTAATGTTTTCTATTTATTGCAAGCAAAGATTATAAAAAATACGAAATTATGAACACCATTTTATTTTGTAATTTCGTTTTAATAAATACAATAAGTATATAATTATAATGATCACTGCCAACTGCAACCATAATAAAAACGCAGGCATTCAATTAAAAAATTAAGACTACAGCTACACATTAATAAATTCAACCATATTGTATTTTGTAACAGCCAAACCTAAATAAAATATAATACGAATGTTAATATAACATCGAATATAGATCAAAAACCATGTCTAGGATTGAAGGCTTCATTCACCTTCAATATTGCATAAATTTTTTAATAAAAAGCAAAAATTTCATATTAATAAGGATGAACAGTTTTAGAAAAAAAAAAAATTAAAAAAATAATACAAACAAAGAAACATGTTTTGTATAAAGTCGCTGCTGCTCCCTAAACTTTAGGTCACATTTGTTCACAGAATTTAGCATTATCAAAAATATTTTTTGAATCGCAAGCTAAACTTTATAAAACAATATTAATAAAAAGCAGTATAATTTAACTTACCACAATAGCTCCATGATTTCCAAGGAATCGTTTCTGTTTGCCATCCACCTGACAAGCAAGAGAGTTCAGTAGATATATTGCAATTCGTTGCACAAAGCCTTCTTGATTTACATCTGCTACCCCGGTTAGCAGGATTTGTACTACACGTTCATATTCAAACAACTGCAACAAGCAAATAATATGTTATTTTATAAGTGTATAAAGTTTACTTATGATAGTTCTACAAATCCAATAATAATTCAAATGTATGAAATATAAATTCATACAATTAGTATTTATATTCATACAAAGTAAAACAATAGTTTATATACTAGTGGTCGAAATTCGACCTAAACATACATATGCTGCATGCCATTGGACCTGATCTGTGATAATAAAATTCGATAAAAAATTCGTTGCAAGACCTATATTTAGACCGTGTGTGACAACAGACTTTGACAATAAACAAAATTTGTGTATATATGTCATTGTACATATGTGTGTGTAACGTTTTTTTTTTTTAAATGAGTTTAATGTATTTTTGATCATTATTATAAAAAATATAATCGTTCTGCACTTCTTCTCCATATAAACTTTAACTGTGCCAAA
This sequence comes from Euphydryas editha, assembly GCA_036937285.1. Classification (NCBI taxonomy): domain Eukaryota; kingdom Metazoa; phylum Arthropoda; class Insecta; order Lepidoptera; family Nymphalidae; genus Euphydryas; species Euphydryas editha. The sequence goes on along the minus strand of JAUPFZ010000005.1, from coordinate 16,305,583 downwards.
TTTCATACTTTTCCGTCTGCATAATTTTTGTAAAACCGGGTAGAAAGTTTTTGCTTCACGTATTAATATATATATTGTTATTGAACATACAATAAACCTGATTTTTTAACTTCATTTTTAGAAGTATGCTTCTTTAAAAACCACTACTGCACTACTAAGATTGTCAGTATTTACAAGAGTCAATAAAAGTTTTATTTCTATAATTTTCCAATATGTGGCTATTAGATCTACCATATTTTTGAATTAATTTAATTTTTTATAACAAATATACTTACTACATCTGTAGGTATTTTGAACTGGCAGAGAGTAAGGCAGCCATTTCGCATCATCGTGTCATCTCCAAGGTGAGCGTCCATGCCATCCAGCAGTGCAGTAATGATACGACGTTTAAGCTTTATACCAATATGAGCCTTCTCCTTGCCCTTAACTATGTAGAACAATGTTGCACTGTAAAAAAAATTGTAATATAAAATCATCCAAATAAAAATTAAATATGATATTAAAAAAAAATATTTAATTCTAACCTGCCCGAAATCTGTATATGTTTCTCAGAGACATGTTGTTCCATGGCTTCAAGTACAACACATAATGCACGTCCAACATATGAATTGTATCTCTCAGTACTACGAAACATGTAGTACAAGTCATTCAAAACTCGAGTCAACATAGCTGGCCTTTCCATATATGCAACTCCCGCTGTAAGGATTTGTTCTTCATTTGCATCACCTGTGATCTAGATAAATTTTAAAACATAATTTTAGGTGGTATTTTTTTCATTATAAATTATATAGGAAATAATTAGAAAATAATACCAAAATATGTACACTTTACAACAACATTTTAAGATAAATGTTAAATATTGAGTGGATAAATATAAAATATTATGTTGACCCAGGGTTCGAAAATATCCGATATTTATTATAAATATCAAAATATCGGATATTTATGATATATATCCGATATATATCAAAATTTTGATATATATCCATTTTGTATGAAAGCTATATTACCTATTAATTTATTGTATTATTTATGTATACTATTTGCATATGTGTTACATAAACATAATGAATTATCAAGAAAAAAAAAACTAAAAAGCTTTTAATGTTTTATTTATTTAGGTACTTAAAATCTGACAAATGAAACCAAAACATAAAATCTTTTTCTAGATCAGACAAAATCAACTAAAAAACATAAAATCTACTATATTAAAAAATCAACTTAAAAACATAAAAACTTTTTATAATTTCTAATTAGTTAATTTTGATTTCGATTTTGATTTTAATTTTGATTTTGGTTTTAATTTTGAATTTTTTGGATTTTAATTTTTTGAATTTTAATTGAATGAATTTTGTCGTTGATTTAATTTCGATTTAAGGGGGACTTTGTCCTTGGAGTGCCATAGTGCCATGATGTTTAGGTTTTTTTTTTAGGAAATGAGTAAAGCTTTTTGAGTGCGGTTTTTTCTTGCTTTTATTCATTATACACCGTGTTTTCGCGGAGCTGCAACAGCCGCCATTTTGGTTTTTTTTTTAAATTATTTTAACGTTCGTATATCATTAATAAAAGCAAGAAAAAAACCGTACTCAAAAAGCTTTACTCGTTTCCTTAAAAAAAAAAAACGTAAACACCCTGAAATATGGCAATTCTTTTTTTTTATTTTTATGAAATAATTTGAGCGCGTTTGACTTCTATCTTGTCTGATGGTAAACAAAGATGAAGTCTAAGGTGGAGCACGCAAACTCAAATAGTGCCTGTTCACTCTTGCCTTAAAAATCCCTAAATTGTACGTATCGGGAAACAGCGACGCAGGAAGAGAATTCCATTCCTTTGCAGTTCTAATAACGAAAGAAGATGCGAACCGCGAGGTGCGAACCGCGAGGACAAAGTCTCCCTTAAATTTGTTATCATTAACGATCATAAGAAAACTTTGTAACTAACACTATATGGGCTAGTCCTGAATTAAAGGTTATTATTATAAAACAATAAACATTACAAATAATAACTCTAGAATATAACCAAATAACTCTTTTAGTTATCAAATCAGTTATCAGTCATTCGTAATAAACTGTTAATTTTCAAAATAAAATAATAAAAATAATGCCGTATTAAGGAGTTTGTTTTAACTCTACTCTAACGCCTTCTACATTTGGGAAGTAGAAATACAGTAACAAACGCCAAAAATACTTAATAATATAAAAAAATTAAATCAATTTTGTATTGATATATATCATAAAGAATCATTTGATATATATCGGATATATATCATGATATATATCACGATATATATCCATTGATATATATCCTCGAACCCTGTATTTACCATTAAGTATTTAGTTTGGGTGCATTTAATAAAATATACATTATCAATTAATAATTTAATGTAAAGAATAATACACATATTAATAAAGATAGAAAAGTTTTAAATAGGTGTACAAAGATATATTGTTTTATACTTCATTTGGATTATGTATCTATTTTGTTCTCAGAAATATATTTTTGAATTTTAATTTAATATAATTAATGAATAAAAAGATACACTTCTACTAAATGAGATTTTTTAAATATTAAATGTTACTAAGGTGATAGTTTCCATCACTCTGATAGTTGGATATCAATTCACTTAGAAATCAAAATATAAAATATATACTTATGATATTTAATAAATAAACACAAATAAAAATACACTTACCACTTTAGCTGGGATATCGTGTCGTTTACAGGCACCATGGTGTGTTCCATACAAGCCTAGAAATTCTAAAGGACGATTTACACGGCTCACAAGCCCAGGGATATCACAGCGGACATGAGTCTCAGATCCTTCTGAAGTACCTTCTGTCAAAGCTGGTACTGCACATCCAGTTCCAGCCAGATTAGTTCCAGAAATATCCAGAGATTCTAAGTTAGGCAAACTGGTCACTAGTTTGGATAAAACGTCATTTGGACTAAAATATTTACCATGTCTTTCATTAGACTGTGAAATATCCAAGTGTCGTAAAGTACGCATGCTAGCGATCCACTCAATTATTTCTTTCGACCATAAGACACTGTGAAGCACAAGTGACTTCAAATTCTTTAACTCGTACATTGCCCAAGTTGAACCAGTAGATGTATATTCAGAAAGATCTAAATGAGTGAGGTTATGTAATGGTTTTAGTAATAGCAGAGGAAATATAGACAATCCTCGACATTGAATAGTGAGCCGTCGCAATTTGGGCGCATCTATAATGTAACGTCGTTGTCGAAATATACTTTCGTCTTGAGATACCACATAAGTAAGTGGTCCAAATTTCAAGGAGACTAGATTATCACTGTTGCAATTAATTAGATCTAAAGATGCTTGAGAGAGGTACTCACACTGCACGAGTTCCACATCGCATGGCTTGTGATCCATAAAGCATCGTAGACCTTCATCGGTAATTCGAGAGTTACGTAGCTTTACGCGATCCAGTCGAGTACGAGAACGATCGCGAAACAAATTCGCTATGTTATCATTGATACGATTCTTTTTTTGATAGGTCTGAAGAAATTTCTCACAGATTTCAGCTGGTAATATGATATCATCTTTTAGCTTGCGCCAGCGGCTTGTTGGATCTAGCTTCGTAATAATATTCAAGTTGGCGACGATGTAATCCATACATAGGTTCAGAAGAGAATCCGGAGAACTGTCGTATAGAGAAAATATTCCACGTCCCGACGACATTCTGAATACAGCACTGATTTTCTTTTCTAAGACATATTAAAAAGTAACATTAGCGATGACACAACTTCATGATAACGAATGTTAATATCTTATATTGTTATCACTGATCTAGACTCCATTGCAAAGTGTTTATTATGATGTTCTTCCACTTCCAGGACTAATTATAAAACGATAAATCTGACTCAGACACAGGACTCAGCACTAAGCAGAAATAATATTTCGCACAACGCAACGACAACAGCAGACATTTCTAAATTATGACATGGACTCTAGGACTTTAGCCAGGCAATGGAATAATTGTGTGTGACACACATGTGTAATTAATATTGCATTATGGAGACTATTTTATTAAAAAAAATTAGCAAAAACATTTATGAATTTAAAAAAAATTGGTTAATTTCAAAATCGAAAATGACCATAAGTAAGTATTTATATCTGAATTGCAATAGATTCACAGCAATTCTGCGCAAGCGCATCGTCTATCTCCCTTTTAACACCGCCATAATTTGTTGTTAATGTAAAAATTACTTCCTCAATGTTCCTTAGAACTTACTGACCTTCAACCTTGGTAAAGGGCATGAGAATACTGTATTTCAGAACTCATTGGGGTAGATTTTCTGTTTTTCCTTGAAATTCAACTATATATGTCTCAAACATATCCAATAGTTTTGAGACAAAATTCCTTCTAGTTTAAATATTTTTGCCCAACATTTAAATCAGTTTCTAAAAATTTACACCAACAATAATGAAACTGTGACAGTGATTATTATATATTATATTTATTTATAATTGTAATAATGTAATTTCAATAAATTTTGAGAGTTCCTGATTAGATAAACAAATTATAATTGCCCCAAATAATCAAAATATTCATTTAAATATAAAGTTTCTTTATGTCCTAAGTGAAAATTACTTTACAGTACTGCATAAATAGAAGTAGTAAGATTTTAATGATGGGCCTTATTAATTACGTCATCATTTAAAGTTTTTAATTAAAGAAATGCTCTATCTAACTCATAATCAACTGTTAGTTATTAAAAAAACGCTAAAAAAATTGTGATTTTTCGGAACACATTTTACTAAAAAAATTGCCAGATATTAGTGTTAGTACGACAAGACTGTAAATGGGTGAGGCTCACCAGAATTGTACCATCACACACGTGAATTTGTAAATACCTACAACACTGGAAATTTGTAACACCTTTAAATTATTATAAAGGTAAGTTTACAGTAGAAAACAAAACGTGATGTATAATCGATTAATTTCAAGTTTTTGAAATTAATCAATTATACATCACACAGCTTTGAAAAAATCTATACTAATATTATAAAGAGGAAAACTTTGTTTGTTTGGTTGTAATGAATAGGCTCAAAAACTACTGGACCGATTTTAAAAATTCTCTCACCATTTGAAAGCTACATTATCCACGAGTAACATAGGCTATATTTTATTTTGGAAAAAAATAGAGTTCCGTAAGATATTTGGGTTTTTCGGACACAAGGTGTAAAAAATCAACCAGAAAAGTTACTTATTTTGCGTACGCTGCCTAAACTATAAAAGATAGATACATAAAATGTTCTAATTAATTGTAGATCTTATAAATATCTACAAAAAAGTCCGCGACACACTATACCTATCTAAGTCGAGTGAGGCACAACAACCATTTTTTTATTTAAAAATCTTGAATTGTTTTTGGACTACATTTAAACGCGTTTATTTTACTCATGCTATTAATCCTTATCAAAATAAATTATTTCATCAGTAAGTAGAGTTTATGTAGATAATATTTGGTCTGTGAATGATTAAAATTGGACGTTTGGTTTTGAAGTTATGGCGAAATTAAAATATTACGATTTCTGCTGCACGGCCCGTTGCGAAGTGGGCGTCACCAAGGCGGAGGTGCGCGTGCGGGAGGGGAGTTTAGATCTATGCATAGAAAATATCTGTGGATCTATGAGTAAGGTACCTGCGCGGCTCAGACGCGAGGTTGGCATTTCAATTTGCGCACCAATATGAGAGCTCATCTACATGAGAATAGCAATAATAATAGAAAAATACGCATAGCAATTTTCCACAACAGCTGCTGAAACTTGGAGAAGGAATTTTTCCATCTTTAAATTTGGGCACCAATTATGCGGTTACTTTGGATGAGTCTCTAGGCCAAATAGTCCATAATTTAGATAGTCTGATAGATGCTATAAATCATGACATCGAAAACTTACATCAAAATGATTTTCGTTGGCTGTGTTGTAGACCAATAGTTTCTCCCAGGAATGAAACAGTCAACGAAATAAACAATTTAATTATGCAGAAAGTATCGAGTGAAGTTAAGTGCTATAAATCCATAGACAATGTCGCTAACATCGAGGACGCAGTGCACTAGCCCCAGGAATTTTTAAATTCTCTGAACCCCGCTGGGCTACCACCTCATGAACCCCGCTGGGCTACCACCTCATGAACTGTCGTTAAAAGTTGGCACGCCAATAATGCTTCTCAGAAATTTAACCCCAACATGTGTAATGGCACGAGACTTCTTATAAAGGAGCTAAAAGATAATTTAATAGTAGCGAAGATTATCACTGGCCCTGCAGCTGGTGAAATAGCTCATATACCAAGAATACCTATGATCCCTACTGATTTGTCGCACTAACGATAAATAAATCCCAGGGCCAAACATTCAAATTAGTAGGAATTGATTTACGAAAAGAATGTTTTACGCATGGGCAAATTTTGGTTGCCCTATCACGGGTCGGGGCTCCCGACTATCCACCATATTTTGTTATCTGAAAATAATTTAACGTCAAAATATGTTGTTTATAGAGAAGCTCTACAATAATCGCTTTAGTTATCTATCCTAAAACAACGGGTTGCACTCCGGGACTGCCGGCAGAAGTGAAAACTTAGTATTAATTACATTTAAATATTTTCATCATTAACAACTTTAACATCCACAGAAAGACAATCTGTGCAGCCTGCGGATAATGACTGCGTCGTCGATGTTAGTGTCGGTGTCTGTGAATTGACCTGGGAATCATTTTGCTGACCGTGTCTTTCCTGGGTAGGCTTTTTGCAGCGGTAACCGACATCCACGCGGGCGGAGCCCGGCAAATAATGGCAACATTTTGCAGGACATGGAACTGAATTTATAATGGTTGAATATTAATAATTAAATTGACAGTGAATATATTTAAAGTACATATAAATATCCTTCTCCGAGGACAATATTAAAATAATCTAACGCATTATTTATCATTGGCAGATCAAACACAATTGTCCGATATTCATCTTAGATCACAGGGGACTTTAGTGGTGTTCAAAGGATTCTTTTCAATGAAATGCTTATGTAAATCATGTCTACTCGTTGGAGATTCAAGACGTTAGACGAGACGCTAAGATAATTTTAATAATGAATTATTTTTAAAAAAAGATTCTTATTTTAGGAAATAGACTACACGAAGTAATGAAATAAAAACGAGTTAGTTTCTTTAAAACAATGTACTTCCATACAAAACTAAATTTATCATGTCTGGTAATTGCGGACCAGGGTTCTAACAGCTCGAAAATACGCTCGATTTCATAGATGATCCTATACTTTTTAGATCCTATTCTATCTCGGCGTCAGATAGTATTAAACTACTACCCAAAGACCTTTCCTAATTGTAATTATTAGCTTAGATAAAGATGGACATATTATGTTCTTTTTGAATATTAATACATTTATAATATTATAGTTTTACAATTGAATTGTACTCACGTATAATTAAGAGTTTTAAACATTTTACTTCGAATATACTTAGGTTATAATTAGGTATTAGGGGAGAGTTGGATAATACCGCGCGTTTGATAATTCCACGCCCTAGCATATTTCAAAAACTAAACGCTAATTGCGCTATCCAGTCCTTAAAGATCACAGTCCGAGTCCTCTACCCCTCCGGTCCCCTCCCCGTGCACGACGCAAATTTACTCGGAGCAGCGATTAAGACACATCGTGATACAAGTTTTTACTCTCGTTCCTTATAATTTCGCGGGCATTTTTGACAAGAGGTAAGCTATTCTATATTTGTATTGTAACACATTGATTACTTTTATTTGAATCCTAACATATTATAGAATTAATGACTAGATTGATTTGAATACACAATTAACTTTACTGTATTATTTTGAGGTTATAAAATGAAATAACAGAGTTTGTCAATTCCGCGCCCAGGGCGTGTATGAGTGAAGACCATGTACCTGCAAGCACAGTGTCGGACGGCCATCCACGAGATGAACAGACGACTTGAAGAGAGTCGCCGGAAGTCGTTGGATGAAGGCTGCTTTGAACCGGAGTCGATGGGGGGAGGCCTACGTTCAGCAGTGGACATCCAATGGCCGATATGGTTATGATAATTAATCTAGTCGTAAAATAATAATTATATCTAGGTATAGAGAGGAGTCTATGCTTCTTTTTCTACGAACGAGTTTATTCAACGTTGCACTTTTTTTTAATTCTAAGTTTACTGATAGAAATTCACGAAATTATTATGGGCACGGTTTTATCAGACCAGTCTGATAATACCACACTTTCCTGTTTTATTATTATTTTGCAATAATTAATTATTGTTTATTTTTTGAAATATTTTGCCGTGATGTATGCGTAGCTAAATAAATTCTGTACTATTTACTGCATTTTTGAATATATATATCAAACCTTCTCCGAATTATAGGTCCAAGTTCTTAGAGGCTCGGTAATATACAACTCTCCCCTACTAGCAATCATATATACAGTTTTAAAATAATTGGTCCTGAGATGATATTCATATACATTATACATACCTACTCTAATCACAATAAAAAATAAAAATAACCTTGAGTGTGTAAGAAAGGGTTTCTAGAAATTCTACTTCAAGGGAGGTAAAATTACGGGTAAAACTTGATATTGGAGTTCAGTGATTTATGAAGACAGAAGTACATACGTGTATTTTGTGTTATATTGTACGTGTGTTAAATTACACATAAATCATTATTTGAAATGAAAACTGAATAGAGGAATAAAATATCTATGATAGCATAAATTCTAGTCTCTGCTAATAAACTTTTTATATCAAACAAAAAAAAGGAATTCTATCCGGAACCAAAAAAAAATGCGCATAAATGCGCATTATCTATCTAATACAGCCGTTATCCTTTCTCCACCGCCGTCAGCCTTTCCCTCCCTCCGCCGCTGCCGCCTCTCACTACGCGATATATCGTCAACCCCCTCTACCTGGCCGTAATAGTCAGAGAACCAGTAACAGATTTGCATGACCAAGTTCCTCTCAAGCAATAAATAGTGGAATGCATCAGAGAGTTGTATCATAAAGCCTCGTGAATGTTAGCTGTAGTTCTTAAGGTTGTACGGACAATACCCCGTAAGTCATAGTAGAATCTAATTTTTTTTTATTAAAATTAAAAATTTTGAATACGAAAATTCATACCATTATACCGGCGCATGTAGGTGATCAAAAATATATATAATTTTTAAAATTTTAGTTAAATACCCGTGCGAAGCCGGGGCGGGCCGCTAGTAACCTATAAAAATACACAGGAATTATTAAAATTCGAAATTCGCGCGTTCCATTCTGTGCAACGTTGCCACACTGCGCTCAATCACGTGGTCTATTTATTTTTAAATACGTCGACCTGAAATTTTCGTAAATTTCTCATCTTTTGCATTAAAATATCTTTAAAAGTCTTCGTCAGAATTTTTTTATTTTATTTTCAACGTATTCTACGAAAGTTGATTGACTGAAATAGAAGTTTTTTGTTTGTTAATCTTCCTACGAGGTAGTCACATAAATCGATATATGTGCAATCCGCCAATAGTCTCCATAGGCTATGTTAAATTTCAATTTTTTAATAATTTATTAAAGGATAACCCTTCGTCAGATCTATTCCATAAAATTAATTTAAACGTATGAGATAGCAATTCATAACATATAAAAAAATTAGCTTCTGATCTTCAAAAGTGCATTAGTGTCCGTACAACCTTAAGAAATTAAAATATAAATTTTATGCGCCTTTATTGATCAAAACTTTGGGATTAATTAGTGAAAGTAATTTAACTTTTTCTATCTTTTTTTTAAATTATTTTTATGATGCTATTCCTTGATGCGTCTCACCAATTATCGTTCGAGAGGAACTAACTAAATTTTTACCTGTCTGCCGGACCATAACGCTTTTTCGTGACAGAAAAAATCCTAAGACAGGGTGTCTTGTTCTATATAGAAGTTTCACTTCAAAAAAAGGTAATCGTTTGTGTATGGTATACTTATATTGAGCATTATACGTCATATCATCTTGAAATCTAACAATATTTATTGCTAAAATTAAGTCAGAGATGAATTTTCTGTTAGTCATAACTTATGAGTAACGAAATGTCTTTGCGAAATGTTGACACTTTCACGTCCGTCAGACATCCAACCAAGGAATTTACTATGTCAGACGCCCACTCCTTCACCATAACGTTTATTAACACCACACCTCCCAACGGAAAATTTCAAAAGTAGAGAAATTACGATTTGAAATTCTCTGTCACCTAGCAAGTAGCAGTTTTTGCTCCAGCTTATTTCCATTGTATGTCGAAGAAAATTTGTTTTCTTTGGTCCTTGTTCTTTTTTCATTCGAAGAGGGAATTTGTATAATTAATGAAAATTTATGTTTAAGGAAATTACCTTTAACCTTGTCTGGGAAAAATTGCTAACAAATTATGACAAATAAAAAAATTATGGTTATCGCCATAATTTTTTTACGCATAATTAATATTTTACATTTCTAATGTGTATAATAAAGAATATCTATCGATTTCTTAATTTATATAAAAATTTAAAGGTTTACATTTATATATTATTTTCTTCCTACATTTCCATGCGATCAACTCACGCTGGCAAAACCACGACAATAATTATTGATATTATGAAAACGAACTAAATACGTTAATCTCAAAACCTATTATAGTTAAAATTTTACTTATTGTCTAACCCGAGATGAAAGTTGACTGAATCGAGTCTGGTTGTAATATATATATATATATATTAAAAAATGTACATCAGTCGGTTGATACCAAGGAATTTATATCATAACTGGAACGCTTACTTAATAAAATAGTATATTCAAATATGCACCTTGAAACATTTGCCATAAGTTGACATTGGCTTATAACGTGTAAAGTGAAAAATCGTTGCGAGCATTTCGTTGACTACTGGTATTTTGTCTCTTTCTTACGAGAGTTGCCTTGAAGAAAGAGATGCAATCCTGGCCGTAGGAACATTTTTTAAGTGCACGTGAGCATTCCAGTTTGTATATAAATTCCTTGGTTGTTATCTAAAACACAGACATTAAGTTGCCTACTTTAGGAACAGACGACCGTGTGTGTATGTTAAACATTTAAAAAAAAAAAATTAAAATTATGTAAGCATTCGTATATCATTGTATTATACACGTTTGCTTAGTTTAATTAATACAAGTCTGGCACGCAAAAGTAGAAACTGATTTAATTGCGAAAGTTTTTACATGGTAACATTAAAATAAATAAGTCTAAGATCACTGAACTACATGTAAGTGTTCATTAAAATTTTACACATGAGAACAACACTTATAAAACATTTGAATTATTACTCTCAAATGTTTTCACTAGTTATTTTATGAAACAAAATATATTTTTAATACATTTTTTTTTGTGTCAAAATGAGTAGTACTAGGTATAGCTTTGGTATTGCACTGTAGCTTAAGGTATCCACACCATATCAAAGTTTTTTTTTTTAATTTTTTTTATATATATCATACTTTTTGGTTCTACCCTGAAATTAAAAAAAAATATATATTAACATTACCACTTCAATATTATCACTTGAACGATATTCTACACTTATAAACCACTCATATCCGATTTTCTTAAATATCAAAAAAAAGATCAAAATATATATATATCAAAATATCAAAATTAGAATTTTTTACGTGTATAGAATAAAAATATTTCTAAAGATAAAAAAGATAAAAAAGGTTAAAAAGATCTCTCTTCTTTAGATATGCATACGTCACAGCCAAAATTATTAATTTAGATATTATATATTATAGTATCTATTTTGACTTGAATAAAGTAATAATTTCTAAACACCACAAATTCAAATTTGTTTTTAGATTTAAAAAAAAAATCATAGCGGGTAGTTAGAAAAAAACCAAACCACATTTACCAAAGTCAAGCAAAAATACATCTAAATTAATCTAAATAAATCATTTATATTTTTGAAATATATAAGAACGAAGTGGAATAAGGTTGTATTGAAAATGTTTTACGATTATAATTTGATGACGAACAGTGAATTAGGCGTAGTTTGGCGCTATGCTAATCGACAAAAAGGCGTCAGTGATAATGTCGGAATACCAAAAATATGGTAAGATTATTTAATTTTTAATGTAATTATATTTAATTACTAGCTGCTGCCCGCGACGTCGTCTGCGTGAACGCTATTAGATTACACGTTGTTACAGAATACGTTGAAGAAATAAAGGTTCACTGCTCGTTCCCCGTAGGTGATAGCGTGATAATATGTAGCCTATATGTTGACCTGACTTCTTAATAATATTCGTGCAAAATTTAAAGTAAATCCATGCACTTTTTGAGTTTAACCCGGACATAAATACAGACAAACAGACAAAAATTCTAAAAACTATATTTTTGGCTTCGGTTTCGATTTTAGAACACACCTCAAGTATTATTTTAAAAAAAATATTCAATTTACATAGTTTTGACTTTCCTCCCGTTTTATTATATGTATAGATATGTACTATCTCATACTTCATCACCTTCGAAACATTATTGTTACTTTCGATGTACTATTTATGAAGAGAGGTTAATCCTATTAAAACATTATAAGCCAGATAAATGAATATTAATATTATAAATTCGAGTTTTGAGGGTAGATGTGTACTATATACTGTACTGTATCAGCCTGTAAACAACCCACTGCTGAGCGAAGGCCTCTTCTCCATATAGAAGAAGGGTTGGAGCTTAATCCACCACGCTGCTCCACTGCGGGTTGGCGTATAATTTCCCTGCCGTGAGTAACGATCGTTATTAGGTGCCTATGATAACAACCGGTAACGACGGCTTTACGTGCTCTCCGAGGCACGGTGGGAAGATCAACAAAGACATACACCCAGACCGGTAACAAAATATTTTATCTGTCCCGAGGGGAATCGCACCCGATGTATGAATGTATGTATGTTTTTACTCTTCCACGCAAAAATAACTAAACTAATTGCGACGTAACTTGGTTTTTAAATAGCTGGAGATCCTGAATAACACGGAGGTTGTTATTCAGACTATGGGCCTTTTAAACAAGCTCCAAGTCAAGTGCAATGGAGAGAGCTATGGTATTTCTCTGCGAGATCGAATCAGAAATGATGAGATCCATAGATGAACGAAGGTTGCCGACATAACCCAACGGATTTGCAAACTGAAGTGGCAGTGGGCAGGCACATAGCTCGAAGAACTGACTGCCGATGGAGCAGAAAGGTCTTGAAGAACACGTCCCGGCAAGCGCAGCGTCGGACGACCGTCCACAAGATGGACAGACGACTTGATGAAAGTCGCCGGAAATAGTTGGATGAAGGCTGCTTTGAACCGGTCGCTCTGGAGGTCGATTGGGGAGGCCTACGTTCAACAGTGGACATCCAACTGCTGATATGATGATGATGATTATGATGTTATTCAGTAGCAATGCGGTTAAAGCCGTGAGGTGCAACTAGTGAATTATAAAACATTACAACTAAAACGACTACGACTTAACGACCATACGTAATGTGATTTACATGTATTGTAGTGTATCAAACACTGCAGATAATCTGAAATCTGGTAAACATGTTCTAGTCAATTATTCATAGTATCATTATTTTATCTATACTAATATTCTAAATCTGAAGAGTTTGTTTGTTTGTTTGAAAGCGCTAATCTCAGGAACTAATTGTACGAATTGAAAAATTATTTTTGTGTTGGGTAGCCCATTTACCGAGAAAGGCTATAGGCTATATAACATCACGCTAATACCAATAGGTGCTGAGCAATAATAAGAAATGTTTCAAAAACGGGGAAAAATAATCTTTTTTGAGAGCTTCTGTTGCGTCCTTTATTGTTTCTCTTCTCGAGACATTTTTGAACTATAGTTCTACTTTTAAAGTAAATCTTCTATATATATATATACACATATATATATATTATATATATATATATATATATAGGAGACTTTCTATAGATATAGTCACTCATCACGATATCTCTGGAACTATGAGACCTAAAAACTTGAAATTTGGTAGGAAAATTCCTTTTACCAAGTAGAGGTCAGCTAAGAACGGATTTTACGAAATTCTACCTCTAAGGGGATGAAAAAAGGAGGCAAAGTTTGTATGGGACAACGTGATTCCTTGGTCCAATCTACTTTAAATTTTGCATAAATATTCTTTAACAGAATTAATTGACGACGTGTTTCGTGTTTTATCGAAATTCATTCCCTAACGGGGTTAAAAGGGGGTAGAAAGTTATTTTGATATAAATACTCCTTAGTGCTTTTGATTTAAATTACATTTTATTTTGACACATGTTTGACAACTCAATCCGTCTATTATAATTATAAAATATTTCCAGTATTGACGCAGGTGTAGGTGATATCTTTTTTTGGGTGCTCCTGTTGAAACAGGCAAGACTTTAAATTAAACGTAACAAAATTGAGTTGTAAATATATCGTGTGATTGCTTTATTGTAAAATAGTGTCTTATATAATATTTTATACTTCAATGTCGGTGTTGTGTTAAGTCAAGGATTTTAAACTAAATGACTCATCAGCAAGGAATCTGTAGTTCACAATGATACAGATATAGAAGACACCGAAGTGAACTTGGAAACATTTTTGAATTATACAGCATTAACACCCTAATTAGTACAGATTGGCACCACGGACTAATGTTGGAACAAGATCAGAAATATTATAAATCATGTACCCATTTAACTTTATCTTACACTAAAACTAAGAAGGAGGAGATAAAAGCTGTCTTGGACTATTATTAAATATACATATATGTTTGACATACACACACGATCGTCTGTTCCTAAGGTGGGCAACTTAATGCCTGTGTTTTAGGTAACACCCGACTGATATACATTTTTTATAAATATACATATAAATAATACATATAGAAATAAATACATATTACACCCAGACTTGAGGCGGGAATCGAACCCATGATCCTGGAGCAGAAAGCAGGGTCACTACCAACTGTGCCGAGTCAATTAAAATTTAAAAAATAATTATTTGTGGGTTATTCTTTTTGAGACTTGTGGTGTAATTATACCTACGATACAACGAACGAAGCATTGATGACCGTTCTGGTGTAGTGGTGCAAGTAGTTGCCTTAACGCCTCGCCTCAATGGCGGTGGTCGTGGGTTCGATTCCCGCTCGGGGCAGATATTTGTATTTGTGCCAATATTTATTTCAGGTCTGGGTGTATATCTGGGTGTATAGTGGGTTTCCCCACCATGCCCCAGAGAGTACGTAAAGCCGTCGGTCCCGTTTGTTATCATAGATGCCTTATAATAATTGTTACTTATGGTAGGGATATTATTCGCTAACCCGCAGTGGAGCAGCGTGGTGGATTAAGCTCCAACCCTTCTTCTATATGGGAAAAAGACCTTCGCTCAGCAGTGGGCTATTTACAGGCTGATACAAAACACCTCAGTACAGGAGCATTTGTGGCTTGCAGTGACGAAACTGAGCCTTACCATAAATATTAGTCCATCTGAGGGGAGTTGTTACAACTAGACAGTTCTCAGACCTGTTGCTTAAAATAGGAAATGGTGATTTCCGGGAACCATATAATAATATAATGTATCAGTGTATATTAGTATGTATTTACCATAAACAAAGCTTAAGATCAAACTCTTACTGTAACGGGAGTATACTTAAGCGAAAGCTGCTTCTCTCACAGTCAGTTGTATGTGGCATATTCCAGAATAGCCTGGTAATTCTAGCTTTCCGAACGAAAAAAAAAAATTTTTTTTATAAAGAAATACTGCGGAAGGTGTAGTATTTTGATTTCGTTGTAAAAAGATAATACCCCCGTGTGACTTTCTCCAGATCTTGATTATAAAATATAACAATTTTTATTTTTATTTTAATGTTTATTTAAACTTTAAATCCCTACTCTATAATAAAGATTGTTATATTTTATAAGTATTCAAATATTTTAACATAATAATTTATATGTTATAACAAAATTAATAACGTAAAAAAAAAAACAAATAAAAACCCTATTATAACCATTTTCGACTTCTACGCGGACAAAGTCGCGGGCTAAAATATTATGTTTGACAACTCAATCCGTCTATTATAAAATATTTTCCAGTATCGACGCAGGTGTAGGTGATAAAGAATATAAATTTATATTTTTTGAAATTTTAGTTAAATACCCGTGCGAAGCCGGGGCAGGCCGCTAGTATAACATAATTCTTTTACTGAGAATTTTCGAAAAATAAAAAAAAAACTCAATATTACGTTGAACGACCCAGGAATCAAACCTGAGACCCCTTGCTCGACAGTAACGCTTGCGACGACTCGATCAACGAGGCGGGTACCTAATCTTAGAGTAATTGTTTAAAAAAATTTAAGTAGGATTTTCCCTCAAATTAACACGGGTGAAACCGCGGGGCACAGCTAGCTATATTATAAAAATACTTTGTAAAAGTATGATGTGTAGTTGTACATACGAGTACCTATACATATACATATTAGTTATGTATGTGAATTGCTAAGTGTTAGTTAACTGTGTCTCAACATTAAAATTCTATTGATTATATTGAAACTATATTTATTTTGATAAAAAGGGCTATTCGTGGCATTTACGATCTTGGAGCTAGAGTCTCCCTACGGGATGTTTTTCCAAAGATAGACATATTAACGATTGCGTCGCAGTATATTTATAACAATATTATATATATTCACCAGAATATTCATTGTTTTGATATTGTATTAATCGCGCTGTAAATACTAGAAGGAATAACAAAATTGTAACTCCAAGCTGCCGACTGCGCAAAGTAAACGTCTCCTTTCTGGGTTATGGTATTCGCATGTATAATAAAATCCCACAAACAATTTTGGAATTGTCTCATAATAAATTTAAAGAATTTATTTAAAAAAAATAATAGATAAAGCTTACTATTCGGTGCAGGATTACTTAGTCGATAAAGATGTTTGGACTTAGTGGCGCTGTATTTCATGCAAGATATTACTAATTTTAGACTAAAACACATTTTATATATTATTTTTAAAAGAGTAACCGTGGAGTTTCTTGCCGATTCTTCTCGCAGAATCTACATTCCGAATCGGTGGTAGCTTTACTATTACAAAATAATAATCACTTGAAAGTGTTAATTTGTAAAATGACGATTCGAAGGTGCTCTTGGGACCTATTTGAATAAAGTTAATTTTGATTTTGATTTTGATTATAAGCATTTTTTTTATTATTTATCGGAATGTACTGATTGTGACTGTTGTGTTCTTTTTTTTTTTCTTAACGAAATCTCTATAATACTTTAGGGAAACCTGTTATTGCCTATATTATTTATTGTATGCTATATGATAAAAATTATATTTATAACTGTTGATTTTCTAAATAAATAAATGATATCCTATCATGTTTAATTAACAAGTGCAGTAGTGTACCTAAATTCTAACTAATCTTAATCTAGATTATTATTTGCAGTTCCACAATAGACGAATTGATTGACTACGACAGTTCAAGGAAAAATCGACTGTCACTGAGAACTTCAGCGCTTCTGCTTAATGGCACTGCTCACTTGTATAAAGAAGAACTTGATAAATTATACCAAGGTATACTTACCTTACTAGTTATAGTTCTGGTGTAGTGGTCCGAAGAGTTCCATTACCGCCGATGATCGCTATTTCAATATAATTAAAATATTTGTTTCTGATTGAGTGTTTGAACTAGTGGGTCTCCCCACCGTGCTTCGGAGAACACTTAAGCCGTCGGTCCCGGTTGTGATGATAAATAATTCATTACGACTGGTTGGTTATTCTTGGTAGAGAATTTATCCTCCCAATGCCAGTGAAAAAGAGGTATTCGTCCAGCAATGAGAAATTAACATTTTTTTGCAATTTAAATTTACGAAAATTCGTTAAACTTATCAGCTGTCTCTTTTCTTGTCGTTGCATAAATAATAATTAAAAAAAAAAAACAAAGTAATTACTGTTTTCAATTTATACTTTACACTAAATTAATACATTTTCCATATTTTCGATTACTCTTGTGTCTTAAGGATATGATAATTCTGAGTCATATGAGTGTAAGAGATAAATGAAATGAAATAAATTTCTACATATTCCTGGTGACAGGAGAACTACGTCATTTTATGCCCGAAGAATTGTCATTAATAAAAAGCAATATACCAGTATTCTTGCCACCGTTCAACATGGGAATGATTTATACAACAATTATCTGTAAATATTTAGTTTTTAAGTTTTATATTGGAAATATGTGCGTCCTTGAGGCTTTCTCCTGATATGAGACGGAGCTTATTTTTATTCTATCGTGTGGATTTTTTTTAAAGATCACTAATATATATACATACACGGAGAAAGAATTTTATAAAAAAATATTCATTCCAGATTGTATTCAGCTCAACTCACAAATGCTCTCTCGCCGCACTCAAGACACTTCGCTTACTGATGATAATAATTCAGGGTCTATATCCGAGGAGAATTTAAGAAGTAAGATAAATAATTGATTACTACTGGTTGGTTATTCTTAGTAGAGAATTTATCCTCCCAATGCCAGTGAAAAAGAGGTATTCGTCCAGCAATGAGAAATGAACAATTTTGTAATATAAATTTACAAAAATTCGTTAAACTTACCAGCGGTCTCTTTTCTTGTCGTTGCATAAATAATAATTTAAAAAAAAAGTAATTACTGTTTTCAATTTATACTTTACACTAAATTAATACATTTTCCATATATTTAATTAAAAGTCTAAATCGGATTTTATCGCGTTTATTTGTTTTAAAACTTTACAGTTTAACGATTTTTAATTAAATTAAATTATTTCCCGACGTTTCGGACCCTTTACAGCGTCTATGATCTCGGGGGACTGAGGTGGTGGGTGTCCGAATAATGAATCAATTGTATTCATTTCCATATTTTCCATATTTTCGATTACTCTTGTGTTTTAAGGATATGATACTTCTGAGTCATATGAGTGTAAGCGATAAATGAAATGAAATAAATTTCTACATATTCCTAGTGACAGGAGAACTACGTCATTTTATGTCCAAAGAATTGTCATTAATAAAAAGCAATATACCTACCAGTATTCTTGCCACCGTTCAACATGGGAATGATTTATACAACAATTATCTGTAAATATTTAGTTTTTAAGTTTTATATTGGAAATATGTGCGTCCTTGAGGCTTTCTCCTGATATGGGACGGAGCTTATTTTAATTCTATCGTGTAGATTTTTGAAGTGAAACTTCTTTATCGGGGTTGGAAAGATTTTTTCGTTACGCGCCATCTTGCGTTACGCGCCATCTTGTTCTTGATTATTGCGTATTTCAGTCGTTTTTCAATAAACAAATGCGCAAGGAAGATTCCGAGTGGTAGTAGATTAAATCCTATATATATAAATAAATAGTTAAACTAAATAAATCAAATATCAAATTTTGAATGCTACAAAATATGGCTCTCGCAGGGTTTTGAACTTGCAGCTCTCGAGCGATATACGAAATTCAATTCGCGTTGGCAGCCACTGCGCTAGCAATCTCTAAGATTCTTGAGTGAAATTAAGTATCACTATATAGAAGTTTGCAGTTATTGTATGATGTATTCTATAGTGAGTAGGTAATTCGAATATAAATATGTCCGAACGCAAACACAGGACTCATATAATTACGATCGTATAAAAAGTAAACTGTTTTTATTATAAGTTTCACTTCTTACGAGTGTACGCTAGTACACGCAATTTAAATTTTTTTTAAAGATCACTAATATATATACATACACGGAGAAAGAATTGTATAAAAAAATATTCATTCCAGATTGTATTCAGCTCAATTACTCACAAATGCTCTCTCGTCGCTCTCAAGACACTTCGCTTACTGATGATAATAATTCAGGGTCTATATCCGAGGAGAATTTAAGAAGTAAGTGTCTCGAATATATTAAAATAATTATAGATTTCTGTTTGATTCAGTGTTCTTTTCTCAGGGTTTATTTTCTTAGTTTTGGTTTTTTGAGTTTCCTTTTGGATAGTATTTATTAGCGAACTAAACTAGGCTACAAGATATATTGTAACTTAAAGGATCACTTACTATAAAATCGAGCGAAATCCTGCGAATTATCCAGTTCTAATAAATTTGTTTGGTGTATCTAAATACATCAACATAAAAGAAAACTGTATTTGGTTTAGAAAAACAAAATATTTCAAGGCTATGTCGTTTTTTTTATCGTTATAGTTTTTTGCTTACAAATAATTTCAAAAGAATAATACTCGCTTATTATGTAAGAAACGGTATTAATATAAACTACAAAATTACAGATTCAAAGATTGAAAACAGAAGCCGAAGTGTTAGTAGCCGTCGTTTTAACCCTAAAAACAATTCAGAAAGATCTCATACAAATACTAAAGCTTCAGCAGGAGATTCATATGGAAGCAGTGCGATGATTTCTTCCATTTCTGATGTAAGTTTATAATCCGTGTTTTTATGTTGTAAAAAATTAGTAAACGTCTATCTTTAAATCCACTTCAGACACTATCGAAAACATTCCATTTTGAAGAGTACGAAGTGGAGAGAGCAAAAATTTCCAATTTTAAATTTACTTTTACGCCATTTTGGTGACTGTCTTTAAAATATATATATTTATAATATTTATTTGATGATACATAATTAAGTTTACCAATTGATGTTACATTTCAAATTACTGTAATTGTTAATTTTTTTTTTAATCATTTTTCTTATATTTCAGCAGTCTCAAATTTTTAATCAAACATATACCCCAGAAAAAGATTCAAAGATTGAAAACAGAAGCCGAAGTGTTAGTAGCCGTCGTTTTAACCCTAAAAACAATTCAGAAAGATCTCATACAAGTACTAAAGCTTCAGCAGGAGATTCATATGGAAGCAGTGCGATGATTTCTTCCATTTCTGATGTAAGTTTATAATCCGTGTTTTTATGTTGTAAAAAATTAGTAAACGTCTATCTTTAAATCCACTTCAGACAATATCGAAAACATTCCATTTTGAAGAGTACGAAGTGGGGAGAGCAAAAAATTCCAATTTTAAATTTACTTTTACGCCATTTTGGTGACTGTCTTTAAAATATATATATTTATAATATTTATTTGATGATACATAATTAAGTTTACCAATTGATGTTACATTTCAAATTACTGTAATTGTTAATTTTTTTTTAAAAATCATTTTTCTTATATTTCAGCAGTCTCAAATTTTTAATCAAACATATACCACAGAAAAAGATTCAAAGATTGAAAACAGAAGCCGAAGTGTTAGTAGCCGTCGTTTTAACCCTAAAAACAATTCAGAAAGATCTCATACAAGTACTAAAGCTTCAGCAGGAGATTCATATGGAAGCAGTGCGATGATTTCTTCCATTTCTGATGTAAGTTTATAATCCGTGTTTTTATGTTGTAAAAAATTAGTAAACGTCTATCTTTAAATCCACTTCAGACACTATCGAAAACATTCCATTTTGAAGAGTACGAAGTGGAGAGAGCAAAAATTTCCAATTTTAAATTTACTTTTACGCCATTGTGGTGACTGTCTTTAAAATATATATATATTTATAATATTTATTTGATGATACATAATTAAGTTTACCAATTGATGTTACATTTCAAATTACTGTAATTGTTAATTTTTTTTTAATCATTTTTCTTATATTTCAGCAGTCTCAAATTTTTAATCAAACATATACCACAGAAAAAGATTCAAAGATTGAAAACAGAAGCCGAAGTGTTAGTAGCCGTCGTTTTAACCCTAAAAACAATTCAGAAAGATCTCATACAAGTACTAAAGCTTCAGCAGGAGATTCATATGAAAGCAGTGCGATGATTTCTTCCATTTCTGATGTAAGTTTATAATTCGTGTTTTTATGTTGTAAAAAATTAGTAAACATCTATCTTTAAATCCATTTCAGACACTATCGAAAACATTCCATTTTGAAGAGTACGAAGTGGGGAGGGCAAAAAAATTCCAATTTTAAATTTACTTTTACGCCATTTTGGTGACTGTCTTTAATATATATATATATATATATATTTATAATATTTATTTGATGATACATAATTAAGTTTGCCAATTGATGTTACATTTCAAATTACTGTAATTTGTAATTTTATTTTTTAAATCATTTTTCTTATATTTCAGCAGTCTCAAATTTTTAAACAAAAATATACCACAGAAAAAGATTCAAAGATTGAAAACAGAAGCCGAAGAACTAGAAGCCGTCGTTTTAACCCTAAAAACAGTTCAGAAAGATCTCATACAAGTACTAAAGCTTCAGCAGGAGATTCATATGAAAGCAGTGCGATGATTTCTTCCATTTCTGATGTAAGTTTATAATCCGTGTTTTTATGTTGTAAAAAATTAGTAAACGTCTATCTTTAAATCCACTTAGGACACTACCGAAAACATCCCATTTTGAAGAGTACAAAGTGGGGAAAGCAAAAAATTACAATTTTAAATTTACTTTTACGTCATTTTGGTGACTGTCTATAAAATATATATATTTATAATATTTATTTGATGATACATAATTAAGTTTGCCAATTGATGTTACATTTCAAATTACTGTAAGTGTCAAATATTTTTTTTAAACATTTTTCTTATATTTCAGCAGTCTCAAATTTTTAATCAAACATATACCACAGAAAAAGATTCAAAGATTGAAAACAGAAGCCGAAGTGTTAGTAGCCGTCGTTTTAACCCTAAAAACAATTCAGAAAGATCTCATACAAGTACTAAAGCTTCAGCAGGAGATTCATATGGAAGCAGTGCGATGATTTCTTCCATTTCTGATGTAAGTTTATAATCCGTGTTTTTATGTTGTAAAAAATTAGTAAACGTCTATCTTTAAATCCACTTCAGACACTATCGAAAACATTCCATTTTGAAGAGTACGAAGTGAGGAGAGCAAACAATTCCAATTTTAAATTTACTTTTACGCCATTTTGGTGACTGTCTTTAAAATATATATATTTATAATATTTATTTGATGATACATAATTAAGTTTACCAATTGATGTTACATTTCAAATTACTGTAATTGTTAATTTTTTTTTTTAAAATCATTTTTCTTATATTTCAGCAGTCTCAAATTTTTAATCAAACATATACCACAGAAAAAGATTCAAAGATTGAAAAGAGAAGCCGAAGTGTTAGTAGCCGTCGTTTTAACCCTAAAAACAATTCAGAAAGATCTCATACAAGTACTAAAGCTTCAGCAGGAGATTCATATGGAAGCAGTGCGATGATTTCTTCCATTTCTGATGTAAGTTTATAGTCCGTGTTTTTATGTTGTAAAAAATTAGTAAACGTCTATCTTTAAATCCACTTCAGACACTATCGAAAACATTCCATTTTGAAGAGTACGAAGTGGAGAGAGCAAAAAATTCCAATTTTAAATTTACTTTTACGCCATTTTGGTGACTGTCTTTAAAATATATATATTTATAATATTTATTTGATGATACATAATTAAGTTTACCAATTGATGTTACATTTCAAATTACTGTAATTGTTAATTTTTTTTTAAAATCATTTTTCTTATATTTCAGCAGTCTCAAATTTTTAATCAAACATATACCACAGAAAAAGATTCAAAGATTGAAAACAGAAGCCGAAGTGTTAGTAGCCGTCGTTTTAACCCTAAAAACAATGCAGAAAGATCTCATACAAGTACTAAAGCTTCAGCAGGAGATTCATATGAAAGCAGTGCGATGATTTCTTCCATTTCTGATGTAAGTTTATAATCCGTGTTTTTATGTTGTAAAAAATTAGTAAACATCTATCTTTAAATCCACTTCAGACACTATCGAAAACATTCCATTTTGAAGAGTACGAAGTGGGGAGAGCAAAAAATTCCAATTTTAAATTTACTTTTACGCCATTGTGGTGACTGTCTTTAAAATATATATATTTATAATATTTATTTGATGATACATAATTAAGTTTGCCAATTGATGTTACATTTCAAATTACTGTAATTTGTAATTTTATTTTTTTAAATCATTTTTCTTATATTTCAGCAGTCTCAAATTTTTAATCAAAAATATACCACAGAAAAAGATTCAAAGATTGAAAACAGAAGCCGAAGAGTTAGAAGCCGTCGTTTTAACCCTAAAAACAGTTCAGAAAGATCTCATACAAGTACTAAAGCTTCAGCAGGAGATTCATATGAAAGCAGTGCGATGATTTCTTCCATTTCTGATGTAAGTTTATAATCCGTGTTTTTATATTGTAAAAAATTAGTAAATGTCTATCTTTAAATCCACTTAGGACACTACCGAAAACATCCCATTTTGAAGAGTACAAAGTGGGGAAAGCGAAAAATTACAATTTTATTTATTTATTTATTTGTAATTGAACTACCAACAAAATTATATGTTCCTTAAAATTAGACATTTAGGACCTTAAAGTACAATTTACACATAATTCAATTATAGGTAGTTACAGCATGCATTTGATTCACAATATTGAAAAATTTATATTATACATAACAAAGAATAAACTAATATTATTTTTTCTTTGATATACTTTTTAAAAGTTTACAATAAAGTATTAATTAAATTAAATAAATCAACTTCAATCAATAAAAATAAAAAAGAAACATAAATTTATATTTAGTATAAATAAAAATAATATAATTTGTTATATTAATTAAAAAAAGAAAAAGCTTTACGATAATTATTTAGGATTATGCGTTTATATTTATGGCGTGGAAAATAAAAATAGTGTAGTTAACAGTATATAAAAATATGATTAGCGTACGTATATAAAATAAATACATAAATAGTGAATATGAGAAGCATATAATTTATACTTATTTAAATATCCAATTAAAAAAAAAATTAAATTAAATACATTGCTGTTATTACAGTTTAGGAAGTTTAGGAGATTTCAGTAGAGATTGGATACATGACTCTGTGGATTTTTGTTTTGAAAACCGATAATTTATCGTAAAAAATATCTATCGTATCGTCCTTTTTTTGAAATTCCTTTAGTAACTTACATAATCGAAGAATAAGAGATTGGTGCCCTAGGTTTGTTTTATAAGACTTATGTGTAAGTAATTGTCCAGGATGCCGCGGTATATGATGAGGGATGGAGAACAAGAACTGGCTTAGTAGTTCAGAATTGTCTATGAGATTATTTAATTGTTTGTATAGAAATATTATGTCATGCATTTTGCGTCTATCAGACAGGGACATCAGGTCGAATGTCTTAAGACGGTTGACATAGGGTGCTCTTTTATTTGATCCGTACGAATAAAACTGCGTGAAGCGTCTTTGTATGCTCTCAATACGGTCCTTATGGATCTGGTAGCTTGGATTCCATATGACAGAACAATACTCAAGTTTAGTTCTCACTAGAGTTATAAATAGAAGCTTTTTGGTACTCATTTTCTTGAATTCTTTAGAGTTTCTAAAGACAAAGCCTAACGTACTCCGTGCAGATTTACATATGTTGTCGATATGATTGATGAAGTTTAATTTGGAGTCAATTGTAATGCCTAAATCACGAACAGATTTAAGTTGTTGCAAATATGTACCATTGATTTGGTATGCCGTCTCAAAAATTTTGTGATTACGAGTAAATTTGACGCAAGAGCATTTATCAGGATTAAGAACCATTCCGTTGCCAGTGCACCAAGCAGACAGTCGATCAATGTCTTCTTGGAGAGCTATGGCATCATCATCTGATTTTATTTCTTTAGCAATTTTAAGGTCGTCGGCAAATATATAATATTTCGAGTTCTGTATGACGTCCGCGATGTCATTGAGATAAATATTAAAAAGGAGAGGACCCAAAACAGATCCCTGTGGTACTCCCGATGTAGCATGGTTAGGCAAGGATGTGTACCCTTTTACGACCACATGAGACGACCTATCTTCAAGATATGAAGAGAACCATGATAGAAGCGACCCCCCAAAGCCGAGACTTGATAGTTTTTTTATAAGTAGTGAGTGATTGACTTTATCGAAGGCTTTAGAGAAGTCGGTGTATATGGTATCAACCTGTACACGCGAATCAATACAATCAGAAACAAATGTGACGAAGTTAGATAGATTAGTAGTTGTAGATCTGCCGCGCATAAACCCATGTTGTTGTGTTAATATAGTTTGTTGTACGTGACGAAGAAATAGTGGGTGTAAAAGAGACTCGAAAATTTTTGATAATATAGATATTATTGAGATAGGCCTATAGTTAGATATTTTGTTGGAACCGCCTTTTTTGTAAATGGGTACAATTCTTGAGCATTTCCAGATGCTGGGAAAGATTCCAGACTGCAATGATTTGTTATAAATAATACAAACAGGTAATGAGAGAGGTTCTGCACATCTGGATATGAACACCGCAGGTAAATTATCCGGGCCGGCACCTTTCCGTATATCAAGTCTTTTTAGTTTTTTAAAGACTTCAAATTTTAAAAAATGTAAGGTGCACAAAGAATTCCACGATACTGGCCGATTTATATCGGTATTGTACAAACTATATTGTTTGTCATAAACTGATGAGAAATATTTCGCAAAAAGATTACTGATGCTGGCTCCATTTGAAGCCACTGTGTTGTCCAAAGTCATAATTGATGGGTAGGCGTTAGATGATTTTTTGAGGTTTTTGAGGTGAGTCCAGAAAAATTTAGGGTTTCTAGCTATACTTGTCTCTATGGTATCGATATAGTTTTTAAATTTACTTTTACGTCATTTTGGTGACTGTCTTTAAAATATATATATTTATAATATTTATTTGATGATACATAATTAAGTTTGCCAATTGATGTTACATTTCAAATTACTGTAAGTGTCAAATATTTTTTTTAAACATTTTTCTTATATTTCAGCAGTCTCAAATTTTTAATCAAACATATACCACAGAAAAAGAATCAAAGATTGAAAACAGAAGCCGAAGTGTTAGTAGCCGTCGTTTTAACCCTAAAAACAATTCAGAAAGATCTCATACAAGTACTAAAGCTTCAGCAGGAGATTCATATGGAAGCAGTGCGATGATTTCTTCCATTTCTGATGTAAGTTTATAGTCCGTGTTTTTATGTTGTAAAAAATTAGTAAACGTCTATCTTTAAATCCACTTCAAGTTGGGAAAGCAAAAAATTCCAATTTTAAATTTACTTTTACGTCATTTTGGTGACTGTCTTTAAAATATATATATATTTATAATATTTATTTGATGATACATAATTAAGTTTGCCAATAGATGTTACATTCCAAATTACTATAAGTGTCAAATATTTATTTTTTACACATTTTTCTTATATTTCAGCAGTCTCAAATTTCTAATCCAACATATACCATAGAAAAAGCGGATGCAGAAATACAGACAATAAAATCCTATATAGCCAATCAGAGACAAAAAGAGAAACATAAGCGTAAACAGACTATTGAAGTCAACTCACCCATGGGTGTCATAATGGTGTATGATGAGTTTAATAACATACCGAGTAAAATAATATGTGCTAATATAAACAAAAAAGTTAAATTTCTTTAAAATTATTATTACTACTAAATCAAGTGATAATTATTTAATTATGCAACGAATATAAAATGATAGCAACATAGTAAAATATGATTAGAGTATTCATTACCTGTATCCTTTATTATGAAAATTAAAAATATTACTGATTGTTCTTATTTAATAACCAACTATTATTGATAACTTAAAAAACTAGAATACCAACATATTAGCTATCAAGTGTCACCAACTTAACATTTCCTGTTAATTTAATGTTGATTAGTATGGCAAAAAAATTCATAAAACTAAAAAAACTTATTATAATTAATATTAAGACTATTTGAACTTGAGATTAAAGACCGCAAGTAAAATTGATGCTATTAGTTTTCTTTCACCGCATTAGACAATATAATACTTACGACAAATCTTAAATGTATAAATAAATATTGAATTTGTGAGTATTTTATATTATAGTTTTTTACTTCTGGAAATAATCAACAAAGGAACAGTTTTTTCGCTTGTCGTTTTTGATTTATGATTACAATCACGGATTGACGATAATATTCGAATAATAATAGAGTATATTCTGACAATAATTTTACCAGTGTCTAACATTTATATGACAATTTTGGATCCACTATGACACGATAGAGTTCGGAGTTTAATCAATTAGTCAAAAACAAGAATTATGAAGTTGTTTACAGACCGTTAATTTATCTTTTTGTCACGATTGTAATAGCATAATCGCGTCCTTGATATTTAGTAATTACCGCCCATAAACACTAGAACTAGGAAAAATAATTACAAACGCGAATTTGGATATAATAGTGAAGTGAAATTGATTGGAGTATTTGAGGGGGAGGGGTGATGATTATTCGGTTCTATTACTATTTCAAATTATATATTTAAATGAGCCTGTCAATATCAACCGCAGGGCAAAGTACAAACACAGTACAAAAGACAAATGTAGAAGAAGGCTTGGAGCTTAATCTGCCGCGCTGTTCTATTTCTGCAGTAGCAGGTTAACGAAATTTATTAAACGTTTAAGTATTATAACACCTGGGTGAAATAGATTTACTCGCTCTGCAACACGGATGGAAAACACAAAAAGTATAGAAACCCAGACCAGAAACAAATTTTTATATAAAATACGAAAATTATAACATAAAACACTTATATTGCTTCACAATATCGAATCTGTAGTGTATCGAGGAAAATAACACAAAATTATTGTTAGTAATTGTAGATATTTATTCGAGCTTCGCAACCAAATTGTCAATCTTTCTATATGTTACGTATTTTTGACGACGCGTTAGCGCAGTGGTCACAGCAACTGGCTGATGCGCTAGCGGTCGCGGGTTCGATCCCCGCACATGACAAATATTTGTATAGGCCATACAGATGTTTGTCATGGTCTGGGCGTTTGTGCTTGTGTATTGTGTGTGTTTCCGGACCCCCGACACAGGATTCTCATCCTATTGGGGGCCGTTGAGTGTGAGACGTTTATTTTTATTATTACTGACCTAACACTTCTCTGTCCTTATTTACAATATTACTGTTAACGATAATTTTGATAAGGCATATTACATAATAATAATACAAACCAAACATAAATTATAATAATATAAAACAAACAAAAATTATACATTCACTTTTCAATAAGTTTCTTCTTAAGTCTACAAAGTCGAATCGGTCGAGTCCTAGTTGGTGTTGTTGTTGATAAAGGAATGTTAACAGACGAGGAAAATTTCCAGTCCGGTGAGGCCGGCACTGGAAGCATATCGGTCGACTCGTGCCCGCCGCGTGGCGACTGCACCGCTCCCGCCGACGGCCCCGGGCCCTCCACCAATGCCGGTAGTGCTGGCGAAAGGTTTCCCTTCCCTTGAGAATTTGCTGTTGATTGATCATCCTTAATAAGTACCGTTTCTACTGGATGACTTAATGATGATCGTTTCCGCAACTGATCAATATGTGTATACACTGTTTCTCCGTTCTGACCTACAACTCTATAATCGCTTGGATCTAGATTCTCACTCACACGCCCGGGCAACCATTTGTCACTTTTTAAATACTGACGGTATCATACATCCTCTTCTAATCCGATAGCCCTATCAGAACCCCCCGAAGTATCTTTTTGATATTGTTGCGACCGTTGTACTTTGATTTGAACATCAGGTTTTAAAATATCTAACCTAGTTCGAGTACGCCTACCGAACAATAGCATTGTAGGACTTTCGCCTCTCGTTGAATGTTCTACGTTTCTATAATTTAATAAGTAAGTCCATAATTCTCTATTTATGTCTTTTTTTTTCAGCTAAAGCCTTTTTGACAACCCGTTTAAGACTTTTTACAGCATTTTCAGCTAGCCCGTTTCAGAATGGATGATACGGAGCTGTAAATATATGATCGATTCCGTGATGTTTCGTAAAATTTGCAAAGTCTGACGACGTAAAAGGTGGCCCATTATCTGTTACTATTTGTTTTGGTAACCCAAACCTACTAAAAATCTCGTACATTTAGTCAATTACGGTTTTAGCAATAGTACTTGTCATTTCAAATACCTCTATCCATTTTGACATCACATCAATTATGACTAAGTACGTTTTGCCATTTATCGGGCCGAAAAAGTCCAGATATAGCCTGGTCCAGGGCCTCTGTGGCCAGGGCCACATGCGCGGTGCCTGGCGCGGTGGCGCATCCGCTTGCACCGCACACACCGCGCACTCACGGCACATCACTTGTACTGCTTCGTCCACGCTCGGCCACCATACATAGCTGCGTGCCAAAACTTTGGATTTAACAATGCCCATATGTGTTTCGTAAATCATTTTTAGAATCTTATTCCTACAACTCTCCGGTACTACCAACCTATGACCCCACATAATGCACCCTAGCTCTTCAGAAATTCGTCTATTTAGTTAAAGAATGGTTTCAAATTATCTATTTCACACTGTGCAGGCCATCCATCTCTAATGTAATGTAATACTTTCGAAAGTAAGATATCTTTATTCGTTTCCGATTTAATAACGTTATAACCCAGAAGTAAGTCTTGATTAATCAAATGAAGCTAAGTTTACTCAGGTGCTGACAAACTAGTTTTACTGAGATTACTACTAATGACAGGTAATCGAGATAGACCATCCGCTCCATTCGCGTATATCATCCCGCGTATTCGCGTTGAATATCTACGTACGGATGTACGTAGATACCGCCGCCGTGTTTTGGGGCTCGATAAATTTGTTAATAATTCATATGGTATATTTTAGTTCGTCTTTGATATTATTTACCTTAAAATACATTTCCAGGCGTTCTATGTATAATGACCATGATCCCCTTTTCACATCGAATTCCGTAACTTTTCCGACAGACATTTTTAACACGCGTAGATATAATAAATACTCGTCGCCACTGTAGTGTGTCGAGGAAAATAACACAAAATTATTGTTAGTAATTGTAGATATTTATTCGAGCTTCGCAACGAAATTTTCTCTGCCCTGTCAAACGTCAATCTTTCTTTTTCTGTATAGGGTAAGCAGTATAATGATTGGCCCTTTAAGCAGAATATTGACTTTAAAATTTTATTCCGTCGAATTAAGGGTCAAAAATAAATAACATTTGCTGGAAAAGTGTTGAGTAACAATCTGAGAATTAGAATAAACCACAATTGTGATAGTATTACATCTCTTTATGTACTTTATCGAAAGAAACTTAAAAATGAAGCCAAAAGTACAATCATTGGCCTAGGAGTACAGTGAATGGCATACCAAAAGTTAATGATTGGCATGTCAATCATTATACTTTTGTATACATTTGCACTGCCAATCTTTATAAAGTGTTAGTGCCAATCACTAGTTAGACTCTTTTTCTACCAATTAAGGTATATAAACCTAAAATCAATGATAAATAACCTATAGGAATGAAATAAAATGAAAGAAAACAGGAAATTTACATTTAAAACGTACTAACTTCTTATGATTTTGAAGAATCTATCTTCTTATGATTGAGAAGATCATGAAGCATGGACACTTTTCAAGTCATGCCGGCGGCGCGTGCACAGGTATTGTACTGTTCTTTTGTTCACATCTAAAAATTGTCAAAATTCACATCATTTACCTAGTCAACAAATTTGTTGCTTAAACGAGTAAAATATCTTTATTTTTTGCCTATCCTAAGCCAGGATTAAAGTATTAAGGGGGATTGGATCATGCTTGTCTATCCTGCTACCCTGTTAACACGTGGCGGCGTTTGGACGTAGGTAAACTACCTATTTTGTATAATAAGGTTCAAGGAAACCCTTTTATAATTTTTCATAATCGTAAAGACTCCATACACGTTTGACACACTTTATTCGATATCCAAGACTTGTTGTTTGTTTCCAATGGCTGTTGAAAGTACTACATGTAGGCATTTTTCACAAAGTCTGACACATTTAAACAGAATATTTTGAATGTATATTTGCCACAAATGTGACAAAATTTATTTGGATTGTTTACACAGGTCCTTATAGACGAAGCCATTACAAAAAAAGAAACAGAAACTAGTAAGACGTTGACGATAGCGATATCAACAGTCAAATGGAGAGTACATTTTAAGGGTGTACCTATGATAAAAATCGATTTAAACGCGTAATTTATATAATCGATTTATTAAAAATCGATTTATATTACTTTAACAATCGATTATAAAAAATCGATTAAAATGAAATAAAAATCGATTTATATAAAAATCGATTATTTTTTAACATCCCTAGAGCAGACGCATTTGGACTATCCGGTATACGTGAGCCATTTTGTGATATTTTTATAATGATTCAACTTTGTATTAACGATTTCTTATTTAAAAGAGTAACTGTCGAGTTTCATGCCGGTTCTTCTCGGCAGAATCCGCATTCCGAACCGGTGGTAATAAAGATTTAAGCAATCAGAGTTCTAATGTTTTATTTCCACTAATTTCTAATCCGACATATATATATTTAATGTTTTTTATATTTTTCGTCAAAAGCAGGAAACATAAGCTTTAAAATGGTATATTAATTATTAAATTTGGTTAATTATTTAAAAAGATCTAGGTGGTAGGTTCTCCAGGAAAAATACCTTTTAGAAATAATATATATCATGATGATATTCCGACAAACGGATCCACTCTTTACTTAATTGAATTTTATTGCACTGACTTATTTTTTTTTTTTTTGTAAGTCGAAATCGTCAGAAATATTTACTAAACTCATTAGATATGAAAACAATATTTTCAAAATTTATCATTCATTTGGAACTAAAATGCATAATTAAGTAATATACTAAAACGCAATTTTTTTTTACGCAACTTTTCTTCATGTTTCACCTTGATAAAAAGTAAGTACCTACTCTCATCTCAGTCACGCGTTTTACAAACGAAAATCCTCTTTATATTATAAATTCCATTAAGTTTAGTATTTAATGTTCACCAAACATGTCGTAGATACATGTAATAAGAACGTAAAGGAAAAGCAATATTCTACCTACCGACTAAAAAAGAAACTAAGAACTAAAGGCGTAGTCATCGCACGCTGCATTAAATGCCTTTTTTTATTCAAATTAATAATTCAGTGCAATTTAAAGCGTCTACTTATTGCAGCTATAAATACAGATTCACCATTTGACAGACGAACGGATGAACAGTGGTATTTTATAATAGTAAGTCACTTGCCAAATTTTAGTTACGGAGACCTACCGGAGTACTTAAAAACGACTAAACAAAAATAAATTTAATAGTAGGTAACAAACAAGCAAGTTTTTCGTATGTGGAGATAGGCCACTATATGACTATTAAATATGTTTTCTGGTTTTTAAACAATATTTTTTCCTTCGGGTGCTAGAATCACCAGGCTACTCTGAAACATGCCACATAAAACTAGATGTGGGAGAAGCGGCTTTCCGTCAAGTATACTCCCGCTACCTTAAGAGTTTGACGTTAAGCTTTGTTTATGGTAAATACACACCCATATACACTCATAAATTATATTATTATCTAGTTCAGGGAAATCACCATTTCCTATTTTAAGCAACAGGTCTGAGAACTGTCCGGTTGTAACATCTCCCCTCAGATGGACTCTAATATTTATGGTAAGGCTCAGTTTCGTCACTGCAGGCCACAAATGCTTCTGTTCTGTACTGTACTGTATCAACCTGTAAACAACCCACTGTTGAGCGATGGCCTTTTCTCCATATAGAATAAGGGTTGGAGCTTAATCCACCACGCTGCTCCAATGCAGGTTGGCGAATAATATCCCTACCACGAATAACGATTATTACCAGGTATCCATGATAACAACCGAACTGACGGCTTTACGTGCTTTCCGAGGCACGGTGGGTAAACCCACAAGGACATATACCCAGACCGGAAACAAATATTTACACAAATACAAATAACTGCTAATAGCGGGAATCGAACCCGCGACCACTGGCATTGAGGAGAGGCGTTGAGGCGACTACTCACACCACTACATCAGAACGGTCGTCAATGCTTTACGTACGCTTTAACTTCGTCCGCTCGCGTTCCTCTGGACACTACTGGTAAAGTCGGCTGGTAATCGCCTGCTAACAATACAGTAACTCCTCGCATTTGACAATTATTATTCCTAATATCTTGTAAAGATCTATTTACGGTTCGAAATTCCCTTTATGATTCATAGTAGGTACTCTCATCCCAAATAATTAATTTAATTTTGTGTTTGTTTGGGTATATTGCAGAAAAGGGTTTCGGTTTGTATCAAATTAAAAGGAAGTTTAAACGCGGATTGTGTAGTTATACCTCCTTCCAGCAACTTTGGCAGTAATTCCGGACAATGCGACCGCTAAGGCGATATTACGATTGCTATCACTTTGGCGAACCGTAAATTTAATAGAAAAGTCTTGTCTGTTCCACCAGGAGCATCCAAAAAAAAAAAAGATATCACATACACCTGCGTCGATACAGGAAACTATTTTATAATAGACGGAATGAGTTGTCAAACATATGTCAAAATAAAATTTAATTTAAATCAAAAGCACTAAGGAATATCTTTTGATATCAAATTCGAAGCAAATAACTTTCTACCCTCTTTTAACCCCGTTAGGAGATGAATTTCGATAAAATATGAAACGCGTCTTCAAATAAATTCTGTTAAACAATATTTATGCAAAATTTGAAGTACATTGGACCAAGGAATCACGTTTTCCCATACAAACTTTGCCCCCCTTTTTTAACGCTTTAGGGGCAAAATTTCAGAAAATTCTTTCTTATTGAATGCCTACGTCATACAAAGAACACACTCTCCAAGTTTCAGGTCTCTACAATCAGCGGTTTAGTCTGTGCGTTGATCCGTCAGTCAGTCAGTCAGTCATTCAGGACAAAGCATTTTATATATGTATAGATCGAAATATAAAACAGTATTGAAATATAAATATTTCTTTAAATTACTCTGTGTTTTTATGTTTTTCAAGCACGCTCCGACTTTACACGTCTTAGAGATAAGTAGAACCGAAATATTTTTTTTTGATAAAAAACTTACTATTCATGACATAGGTAATTATGAACAAGAGGTCACCTAGCATATTTTTTAAGGATTTATTTTCCCTTACAATATTGCGAATATTTTGTAGATTAGATTAAAGGTATAAAGGATATCTACGAGAAATTTCTATGAAAATTGAGCATCGAGAACAAATTTATTTCATTTTAAAAAATAGCATATGTGCTCTTAATAATAAAAACGACTACGCTATCGAAATGGATGTTCATGTTTGAAATATTGGAAATTTTTGTAGTATTTTTGGGAAATTGTTTAAAGATAATAGCATATTTCATAGTGTATTATTTATTCCGAACAACAACTACAGTAGTTATTTTATTTCATACAGTGGTGTATAAAGCTATAAACATCGACCTCTCACTGAGCAAAATGAGAACTACGAGAGAGGAACTACGTGAAATAATTATACACAATTATAAGGATACAGTTTGAAAGAAAATTTATTGAATATCGAATATATAATTAATATATTATATTGAATATAAATCAGTTGATGTGAATAACTTGTTAACAAAAATTTTATTAGTATTATCAGAAGCAATTTATTCATTATACCTTGGTAAATATACATTGCATCTACTACTATAATATCTGCTATATTAATCGCCGATATAAATTACACTAATATCTATAATAATTATTATTAATAATATTACGGTACATAAATTATTTTAGGTACAAATTCAGGGTTTATACTCGTACACTTGTGTTATTAGCAGTCCAAGAGTGCGACACTTTTCTACATGTTAATTAAACGTTGATATACCAATGTTTTATTGAAAACAATTGTTCTAATAAACATCGTCACCAAAATAATTGAAAACTACGCCAGATACACATTCACTCTCAAATCGTCATACGATGACGATAAACATGACACAAACATCAGTTTCTATAATATGCTTATAAATGTAGATACAGATGACTCGTGCATCGCTCGTCGTGTTAAAGCATTGAAAAGTGTTAAGAAATAAAAGATGCATCGGTAACTAAAACTTCTACATATATACATCACGAAGGCTTATAATGAGAATATTTCATGCATCCAATCAAATCAGAACACACTCTGACCTATGGTAAGTCAAAGACAGCATATATTCTACGGCGAAGCACTCAGTTCGATGGCATCGGTGAGCGACGCCGATACTTTAACGCATTCACTGCGTTGAGGAGTTAAGATTACGTAGGCGGAGATGATCTATGAGAGGATGAGATTTCTCCCTTCTTTCATCTGGCCACTTAACCACTACATTAGTGCTGGCGGGTGGCAAAGTAATCGGTGGCTCTACCAGTACTGGCAATCCACCCTCGCGCTCTGGTAAAACGTGCCCAATTAAAGCACCAACTCTTTGGTATGCCAGTTGAGACGGTTGAAGTTCTTTTCCTTCTAGCATTCCCACTCCTGTATGTGTTACAACGATGACTGGTGTGTCTGGTACTATGTCATTGAGCGCCTTCGTAAGAACAGGTGCTGAAGTTTGTGTAGCCACACAAGTAGATACGCCGCTGACTCGTGCGTTCAGGCTTTCCAGTATAGCTACGAGCTCATACAAGCGCTCCTCGCATAACACAGGGTTATCTGTAAAACAGAACAAAACAAGCAGATTAAGATTAACAAGTTAAATTAAGGAAAATATATTTAATAGTTAATATTAATAACTGTAAATTAAATTTTTTACACGACAAATACATACATGAATCTTAAAAAATTCGCATAGCAAATCGTTTTAGAACAATTTCAACATTCGCAGTTGCCACAGCAGACTTTTATAACGCTTAGTACTATTATCTTAGGGCGACAGCAATAATTTATTTACATATTACATTAAAAGAGGTACCAGTAATAAAAAGGGAAAAAATCTGGTCATCTTTGGGAGCTAAACCAACCTTGAAGATATATCTTCAATATACTGGGTACTCCATTTATAGTACATCTTGATTTCGAAACTACCTCATAATTAACTGATTGAATCTTATTATAGGAGAGGTCAGCAATACATAGTGATGGCAGTCCATGAAAATCTTTATCCAGAATTGTTATATTGTTATGATGGGCGATAAGTTCCTCCAAAGAAGGCAAAAACGTCTGAAAAAAAAAGAAAATTCGAGAATGAGAAAAAAATAATTTTAGTCGCTATAGCATAATTTAATAAATTGAAAAAATCGCAGAAGCTCGCAAGCAGTATAAAGAGATAAAAATTACCCAGTACTAAACAAACCTTTGAAGTTTCTTCTAAAGATTTTATATGATTGTGAGATACGTCAAGTAATCTTAGGTCTTCTAAACCAATTAAATCGTCTGGTGATATTTGTTGTATCTGATTGTGACTTAAATTGAGACGCATAAGACCATGCAGACCCATTAATGCTCCTCCCAAGTTAAGTATATAGTTGTGGTCTAGCCGTAATTCTAGAACTCGTGTTTCCACGTCAACAAGATTCTGTAAATAATATTTTCGTCATTATAAAAGACTTATTATACTGTGTACGAAAATTAATAACAAAATTATTATCAATTATTATAAATATGTAAAAGTACTGATTATATGAACTCCGTAACTTTACCTCCATGTTGCCCGTAATACGAGAAAGTTTATTATGGGAAAGATCTATCACAGATAGTCTTTTCAGACCTTTGATTTCTTGTAATGAGAATTCAGTTAAGCTGTTATGTGTTAAATTCAAGTAACGTAGTGATTTGAGACTTCTTAATGAACCATTTAACGATCGTAATTGATTGTAGGCAATGTCTAAATCAGCTAATATTTCAGCTTCTGAAAATTCGTCTTCAGCCAACTGTAATACAATAATCGTAAAAGAATTTTTATTTTTTTATTTTCATTGGTATATAATATTATGTGTAGTTTATATAAGATATTTATAACTCACTGTTTCGATTTTATTAAATGATAGACCTATTCTCATTAGTCTGCGAGATTTCTGCAAGGCGCCATCCAGTGTTTTAATATTATTATCATAGAAGTATAAACATTCAAGAGAAGGCATAAGCCTCAAGTCCTTTGGTAAACTTTGTAATTCATTATGAGCAGCGTGAATTAGCACGATCTTTTTAGCTTTCTAAAATAAAATAAAAAAGGATGTTTTATATATAGCCCACAAGAATTTGTTTCGAAATTTCAATTTTTTTTTTAAATTTCTTACCACTGGAAGCTCATTGTCAATAGATTTTAAATTATTAGCATTAATGAAAATCCATTCCAAATTATCTAGATCCCTTAGCGCTCCATTTAAAGTATTTAATTTATTAATTCCTAAATGTACGTGTTTTAAGCCTTTGGGTACTGCGTGCCTTTCAATCTTAGATATTTGGTTGTCAGCTACGACCAAGTGTTCTACTTCCTGAATATCCTATAGAAATACAATAAAGTTAAAGTCAATTTTCAACTTATAACTGTTCTAATTCTAGTAAGAGACGTCAAAAATACTTTCCTTTTGTATACACTTCGTGGTAATAAAAAGCTTCATTACTCATATCTTTTTACAAAATTTTGAAGACTAATTTTATAATTATTGTTAAATTACTTACTTTGAAGTCCTCTTCAGTCAATTTTGTGATTTTGTTTCTGCAGAGGTCCAGAGTTTTCACATGGGGAAGGTGCCGCAAAACGTGTCGCGGCATTTCTGTCAAAGAGTTATCCGCCAGACTGAAGTAGTCCACCAAGTCCAGCTTTGTGAATACGCTCTCCTTCAGTTCACTGAAACATTACAAACAAACAATTAATAAATATTTTACTCGCTATAAAAGTATATTTTTTCTTAGGTAAATCATTCTTTTAACGTGAATTGTCAACGAAATACAAAATCATACTTTTAAATAAAAAATTTACTAAAATTAAGTTAAGAAGTATTTATAAAAAATAATCTTCGAATTAAAAAAAAAATACTAGACGCAACAAGAAAATAAAAACAAATTAATAAATAATAATATAATTATGTTTTCAACATTATACAATTTACACCTGATTTCATTTATACCTAATACTTACTGTAAGCCTTCTTATATGTGGAAACAATACGATTGACGCATTGCACTTTACAAAGTAGGTACACGTTTGATTAAAATAAAAAGCATACGTAGTGAAGTTGATAAAAGGTTAAAAATAAAATTAATGTTTAAATATATCTTTTATCGCTTACTATTTAATGGATGAGATATTATCAAATTATTATTAAAAATGTTTAATCCATTGATTATAGTGAATAATATTATTGTCTAGGTCAACTAATGCAGTTCAAAATAACACTAACTAAATGTTATTTTGAACTAACTAGTTTTGAACTATCTAGTTATAAGACAATTTTATACATTTAGAAGGTCCAAGCCAGACAGACAGGCGCCGTTACGCGTTACGTGACGAAGTGGTTTACCCTCCCATAAGAGTTATTGCTTCAATAAATATTAGAGTTCGGAGGTAACATAAAGTTGCATGTTTTTACGATAGTCCTGTGCGATCATGGTTTTATTGGAGGTCTCAAGCGGACCAAAACCGTACACGGAAGGTATCAAGGCACGACATTTACATAGAATTTACGTTGAATTAATCGTACATGATGCCTTCGTAAACACAAATGTGCAAGGGTCAACGTGCCCGGGGGTTATCATTGCAGGGGCGGCGCCAATCGCAACGCTCTGTACCACGCCACTGCTTCATGGAATTAGCAAAATTTTACGGAAATGCACACGATCGACACAGTACATATGCCGCCATCTTTTATTTAGATAATATTGAAAATATACCTTTAAAAAAAAACACGAAATATACGTTAAAAAACTTTTCATATGTACCAACACAATTTTCTTTCTAACTTCTGAGTTTACTTATTTTTATTCGATTAAAAAATATGAGTAAACAATAAATTAATATTTTACATTTTCGAAGAACAGCATTTGTTGTTTCATTTGAAAAGAATTTTTACATGAAAATGTTACGCATGAGTAAAAACGTGACCAGACAACAAAGGAATGCAGAATTAAATTTATAAAAGTCGCAACTAAAAATTTATATAACATAAAAAATATTATAAATAATTAATAATTATTTAAAGCATGTAATAATTTTAATAAAATTCACACACACACACACACACACACACACTAAAATATTTTAACGATAACGTACATAGAGACGTCAGTACGTATACGTAGCAATTTGAAGAAAAATGTCATATAATTTCTGCATAGAACCACAGTATTGTAATTACAATAATGTATACAGATCAAGAATTAAGCTAATTATAATTACTAAATTTCGCCCAGTGGTCGAAATTTGACATAATCTATAATTGACAGCATTTTCAATATCATAAAAATATGATTGCGCATAACATGGTGAGCATATGCAGCAGTCATTGGAACTGATCTATGTACATTGTACATATCGCTGCTTGAATACAAAAGGGACACAAATCAAACAGACACTATTTTACAGGAGAGCCATTCAAAGTTTAGAAAATTTATATTTGTCTGTAACTTATTATTCTTTCATTAATTACATGCATGTTATATACCGCTAAAAGCGTATTTCAAAGCTGCATTTAATGGTACGTAGTATAATAGTACAAGTGTTGCCTTGAAAGATATATTAGCACATAAGTCCCTTTTGTTTAAAAAAAATCTCTCGTTTTATGGTAAAAAATTGAATAATTAGACACAATTCAAAAAAAAATGATGTTTTAATCAAAATATTTTTCCACTGACTTAGGTAATCTAGAAAATTTATGACATAAAAATTAAAATGGCAATGCTAGTTTTTAAAAATAAATGAAATAACTTCTTTAAGTGAAAATAAAAAAATCTGCTTCAAAAAAACTAGAATTAAAATCTTCCTCTTAATAAAGAATTGAAAAAAAATATTCAAAAATCATTAAAAGCTTAAAAGCAATTATTTTTATAAAAAAATTAATTAATTGGCTCATTATTACAAGCATTTTACATCAATAATAAGGTTTTGTTAATTTATTAATTACAAAATTAAACTATCCATCATAAAAAAATATATCAAACTAGACTTATAGCTTAATATCAGTCTCGAAATAGATATAATATGAATTCTACTAACTAAACAACAATTAAGTAGGATATTCTAATGTAAAAATGTAATTGTACAACATAAATGTCATTAGAAACACTAAGAAATCACAACCATTCTTGAGCTAACAACACTATAGAAATTATATTTTCAAAGCTAAATTTTGAATGTGAATATATCAATAACAACTAGTCTGCATATTAATTCTATTTAAATAACAGGTTTATAAGCTAGAAAAAAATTCCTCGTAATAAAAATATGTAATCTTTCTTCAGTTGTAATTTTTTTACAGCATTGAATCTCGCATTTTTTAGAACAAACTGGCCCTATTTTTTTTTCTTCTATATTTTTCTTAGTTTTTGACAAAGATGTGTATGCCTTACCACTGTTCTTTAATAATTTTGTAAGGTTCCTTTTCTATAAATTAGGATTTGCTTTCCTATTGCGACCTTTTCTTTCATAGCTTTCATTTTCATCACACGGAGATGCCGTATCAACACTCGACGTAACTACACTGGGCACCTGAGTCAGTGTTAGCATTATTTGCTGACAGTATTATGTATTTTCGGCCGTAAATTTTCGTTTTTCGTTCCAATGTATCGTACAAATACAAAATTTTTACACAGATACTTTTCGACAGTAATAATACATATATCCTGCCTCTGAAGTGGAGACGAAATAAAAAAAAAAGTCATCACCTGTACATGTCCACTACATCTAATCTAAAAAGCTACAGTTAAGTAGTTAAAATTTCCATTTCGATGACATTTGAACGAAATAAAAATATTCGCAAAATTATGTTATGCATGTTGGATTATCGTACAATTTCGACACCTCTATGTTCGATCGTACCAAGTGCTAAATTATGTGATTTGTACGATAATTATGTGACAAATGCTAACGCTGACCTGAGTGTTAACACTGTCACACCGAGAATCAAGGATAGATGAAAAATCGAGAAAACTAATCTTTTCAGACTGGATTTCAACAGGAGACAGTACCTAATGCTATCAATTTGTTATTTTGTTCTTCAAAATCTATATTATTTTTATTGAAACCTGAAGGTTCAGGTTTAGAAGGTAATAGCTGACTGTTAGTGAAAAAATTGAATTTATATAATTATCTTCATCGGAA
The DNA here is from genome assembly GCA_036937285.1 of Euphydryas editha. Classification (NCBI taxonomy): domain Eukaryota; kingdom Metazoa; phylum Arthropoda; class Insecta; order Lepidoptera; family Nymphalidae; genus Euphydryas; species Euphydryas editha. The sequence continues at coordinate 16,263,358 of JAUPFZ010000005.1, read as the reverse complement.
TCTGTGTCCGTCATCTCTAGGTCATTTTTAGTTATAAAGTTTAGATCTGCAACATTGTCGTGTAAAGAAAAAACTGAGCTAGAATTTGTCAAACATGTAGACACAGAAGTGTCACTATCATAATCAGTTTCCTGAACAATAACGTTTAGTCTGGTCTTTGATCTTTGTAGTTCAAACCATGATTCTTTATTATCTAACAGGGATAAACTCAGATTGTGTTGACTATCAGGTATGGAATTACTATTGGAGGAGTTATCTAACAGAGCAGCTGGTTCATTCCATGTTGGGTTTTCAATTTGTGCCTCAAATCGGAGATTAACTGTCATCGGTAAAGTTATAATTTATAGCACTCATCTTTCTGCCTCATTTGGTGTGTGGTGTTCAATTTCCTAATCCTTATTCGTGTTTTTGTTGGATTTTAGCATTTCAAATATTCTTTGTACTCTACTACTCATTCTATTATCAAAAAACGGTGATTAATTATAATAAATTACGTATATCAAATTACAATATACATTAAAAAATAATAATAATTTACTAAAATATTTAATTTTATTTTAAGTTTTATATTAAATTTATAATTATAATGAATTTACTCCCATCTAAAGAAATACAAAAGTAGCGCATTCCAAAATATGGCACTAACGTTTATCAAATAATATTACAACCTCTAAAATATTATAAGCAAAGCGGACGCTATGCTTAGTAAGGCCCTTTTCATTTAAAAGTGATTTTATACCTACTTCTCTAAATCTGTAATACAAAATGGGCAATTTTGAAATATGGCACTTTTGTTGAAGAAAGAGGAATAAACTTACGTGATTTTTTTAAGATCGAAACGGACATATTTCACTATATGGCGCTTTTGTTTATAAAATTACTAACGCAAGTTAAGGATTTTTTGAAATATGGCACTTTATCATAAAAGCAAAATGCGTTCGCTTCGATTATAGGGTCGCAACTGAGAAAATGGCAGTTTTGCTCATATTTGGTCCCCGAAACTCGAAAATACTAAAAAGGCGCTAGTATTGTTTTCATATATTATAATGAGAAATCAATGGGAGTCTCTTTTAAATACAAAAATATGACCTATTAACATCGCATTTTTTAAATAAAAACGATTTCACTTTTTTTCCATTTATGTCCCTTTTGTATTCAAGCAGCGATATTATGTATGAGTGTCGTAGTGTGTGAAGTGTCTTTTTTGATTAATTTAATGTATTATTTGAGCATTATTTATTGAGCATTATTATTTTTCATTATATTTTTCTTATATAGCATAGCTGTGCCAAATTTTATACTTCTCCGTCCGCGTAATTTTTGTAAAAAGGGGTACAAAGTTTTTGCTTCACGCATTAATATATAGGTAGGAGGACGCGTGTATGTCTTTATTGTATAATTTGCTTTCATATATATATATATATATATATATATATATATATATACATATATGCATATTTATTAATAATGACTTTTTATATAATTTTTTATTTCATATATGATAAAGAAAATTACGGTATTCAAGAATTTCACCTAAGAAATATGTGAACAAAATATTTACAAAAAAACAACGGCATAGGAAGAGGCACTTTATGATGACGTACTTTCAAATGAAGAAAATTCCTAATAGGTGATATTAAAAATATCCTAAAAGGTGATATTAAAATACAGTCGAGTTTTATGAGTAGAGTGGTCGGTCCAAACGATTCATAATTGTCGTTCTGGCTTAGGCCAAAGGGTAATTAAATTACAAAACGAGACCAATTAAACGAAGCGCTAGGCTCAGCCTGGACGTGATTGTACTGGGACCTACATTGATGTAGTAACTGAGACAAGGTTGACAGAAAAACTAACCTTGTAAGTCATTTCATTTTAATAACGAAATAAATATAGTTTATGTTTTCTCATCCAATAACCGACCAATCTCCATTGTGTCTTATGCATTCTACGGGACATTGGCGAAATAATCAGTGCTCAACTACCACAACTAAAAGTAACATAAATAAGAGTATTTCTTACAAGATTTTATTTTACTATACTATATGTAAATTCATTTCAAATAGTAAACGTAACATTAATAGTGCGTATAAGAGTCTATTAGTAAGGAATCATATATTTTTATTCGTAAACATTTGTGTGACATTGATATAATGATAATGAAAAAACACTGTAAATGAGTTGTTTACAAGTTTATATAGATGATGTGGGAGCACGACGGCCGCACTGATACATAAATAATGTATATAGAACTTTTTTTTTTATATGATTACCTACTGATTTTATAGTAACGTCTTTTAACAATAATTATTTGTCTGATATAATCGTAGACGACTAGTTAACTTAGAGAGTAGTAAGTAGTACTAGTCTAACAGCTTATTTCACCAATGTCTTGTACAATATAGACAACCATAATAAAAAAATATAAAATAATAATATAAATTTAAATTATAAAATAAATTATAAAATAAATTTATTCAGATAGCTGCCGGCATTGTACTAGTTTTATTTTTGGATCACATAAATTCTGTCATATTATGGCCCTAAAAAGGGAGCGGCTTAGGAGTCTTCCAAGTTTTATACAAATTCTGCGCGAAAAATAAATTAAAAAAAAAAACGTATTAAAACTTTAACTGAAATATTGGTGTATGGTATTAAATAAATAAAAAATCTATACTTATTGTAGACATGTAGAAGAGTTTATTTGCTTAAATTGAGTAAAACCTGTTCCTTACAGGAAAAAAAAATCACGTAACGTCTCATAGAACGGAAGCAGTAACCAAAAATATTAAACAATTTAACAAGTATCGAAACAGGATGGACGTCTAATCTAATTTAAAGACAACTAATTTGTAAACATACACAAGACATAGATAAGAGTTATAATGTATTATATTATTGTGACGATTATTATTTCATGTTTTACCGAATTAATTACAAACAGTTAAAGCTACGTCCAAGTAAGCTTAAAACCTAGAAATCAAGCATTCTGTGCAGTTGAAACTCAAGTACAACGTATTTAATAGCTGTTCTTATTTAATTATTTTTAGATATTTATACTTTAAAAAAGAAAACTTTTACATCTCGACCTTTAACAACACCAACTTTGAAAAGACAAAATAACTTATTTTACAGAGACAAAATAACTTATTTTATAGATTAAATATTAAATGAAAATTTGATGTCTGAAAATTGGAAATTAATTATTGAAATGCTTAAAAAGTATTATTTCCATATCACTATCACTACAAATTATAAAACCAAGTCCCCCGCCGCGTCTGTCCGTTTGTTGGTCTACCTGTTTATGATAAGCTTAAAAAGTACTGAATGGATTTTCATACGATTTTCACTAATAGAAAAAGTGATTCATGAGCAAGGTTTAGGCGTATAATTTGTTACGGTTTTGTGTAAATTGGTTGAAGTACGACCCTAATCCCTTTGAGATGTAACAAAACCATGTATGGCGAGATATTCCTCTTTTATAGATCTTTTAACCGTGGGGATCTTTTAACCTTTAAACCGCATGGGTTTCCGCCGCCCTGACTGATTTCCTGTCGACCGGAAATCGGACCCTACCTCCTATTTTAATTATTAGTTTTTACTTTTAATATTTTATTAAAATAACCTAATGTAAATCTTACAACTTGTTGAAAGTCAAGATAAACTACCACTGCTTCGGAAGGAACATCTCGTAGATGTATGGGAAGAAGTAGTGCAAGTACCACTGGGAGTTAAATTTTTGAAATTTTGGAATGTTTACAAGGCATGACTTTATTAATTTGCCACTAGATACATATATAACATTAATTAATTATAACAAGTGTACAAGTTTTTGATATAATATCTGACGTTTCTTCTGATTCAATCTAGTATTTTAAGGGCTAAAAATATATTTAATTTTAAAAATATTATTGTTTATTAGTAACTAATCTATAGCCAAATGTTCTAAAACTTGACTAATACGTTATCTGTAGTATTTTTGGAATCAATTTTCACTATTTTACATTCGATAAATTAAGAGAGTCGTCGATTATCGTCAAAAATAGTCATCAACTTGTATAGAATTACATATTTATCTAACAGGATGCATAGTATTATTAATTATTTCTGTCAGTATTGGTTTAAAAAATTAGATTAAAAACGTACTCTTTGTGTTTTTTTTAGCTAATTAATTTGAATTTCAGCATTACTCTGTCTACTAAAGTAATGATGCCCTTCGTATAAAATTTTAGTATATCGTAGAGCGTTTTTCACAAATTTCTCTCTTTCTTCTTCTATACGGTACATTATATATATATCCATAATATCAATGTACGGTATATTCAGACAAATAGTCAGATTTACTTTCGCGCTTACAATATTAGAATAGATGTAGCGTTCTTTAGTCTATAAGGCCATGTACAGATGTCAAAATTTTGACGCGCGTTTTCAAATCGCACGACTAGACATCCTTTAGCATTAGCATACAACCGATCACATAAGCGCGCGTTAACGCGCCTCAGTGAGCGTTAACGCGGCGCTCAGAGAAAAAGTCTCTATACAAATTCGATATGGAATGTTTACCAACAAACCATTGCTTAGCAACCAACCATAGGCAGATGTTAACAACATATTGGAAAATAATTATAATAATTACGTTTTTTAATATCTATGCACAGTAATACAATAATATAATTAATGTATAACAAGGAAATTGATGATAAATTACAATTTTTCATTAATAAAATTGTGACAACCCTATACACGATGACTTTTGGTTTACTGTTCTCTTATATTTACGCGAATTTTACTCATTTGATTAAAAGTCTATACCGGATTTTATCGCGTTTATTTAAAACTTTATAGTTTTACAATATTTTAACGGAATATTATTATATATTTTATTTATATATTTTACGAAATATTCGGACACCCACCACCTCAGTCCCCCGAGATCATGGACGCTGTAAAGGGTCCGAAACGTCGGGAAATAATTTAAAATATTGTAAAACTATAAAGTTTTAAATAAACGCGATAAAATCCGGTATAGACTTTTAATCAAATGACTTTTGGTTTGTTTACAAAAATTCCACATCGAATTTGGCTCAAGTATAGACGCAGGCGATCGTGTGCTGATGCGCGCTTTGATACGTATGTAACGTCCGTTGAGCCTAAGACCCCGTTCAGATGACAAGCGCTTAACGCGCGTTATGATAACGCGCGCTTACAACTACATACATTTTATTCAGGCCGTACACATGCTAACGCGCGTTTAACGCGCGTTAGCATGTGTACGGCCGTACGTACGGCATGTGTAGTTGTAAGCGCGCGTTATCATAACGCGCGTTAAGCGCTTGTCATCTGAACGGGGTCTAAATTCACAAGTAACGCGCGTTAACGCAGGTCAACGCGCGCTCAAATTTGTAAAGAATTCAGATGACAAGCGCTAACGCGCGTTGGGAGAGCTCGTCAGTCTGTTTCGGTAGAGCTTAGGTAATGGACGTGGAAGAGGCTATTTTTTTGTGGTTATATTACAAGAAAAACATATACATATATTATTGTAAACGAACTAGTTTTCATTGAACAAAAAATCAGTGTAGTGGGTTCTATGTGATGTACGCACATACAACTACAGAACAGGCAAACAGACACTTTTTTAATTGTGTATCTGGTATATTATATGCATAGTAAAGACAACACAAGACAACACAGAACAATTGTTTATTTAGTAATCCACTTCTAGAAAGGATACACTCTCAATATGAAACCTAAACCAGATTTAACTTACAATTACACCTCCAGAATCAGAATTCTGAAAAACTTATTCAATTTTGAAATGCGAGAATTGACACACTGATAGCCAGACAGACAAAAATTCTAAAAATAATTATTCAGGATTCTAGAGCCTCTGTAAAGACCCCATATAATTAGTTTAGACCCATATAGGTAGTGTTCCAATATATAAATTGTGTTTATATTTTTTTTAACAATTTTTGCACAAATATTATAAACGGGATAAACAGTGGGATGATTCTAGTTAAGTATATAATTGAAGATCCGAATTGATGCACACTTACTTGAAGTAAACCTAGATAAAAAAAAAATAAGCAGAAAAATATCCTCGTAACCGGCTTTAAAAAATACTGTTGAAAAGTAATTTTTATTAGATAATTGAAATACACGACGTGTTTGTTAGCAAATTAGTAATTATCTTAAAATATTTCTTAACTTTTATTTTTAAAATATCTTTTTACAATCTGATGACTATTCTAAGAAAATTGCATTTAAGACAATTAACAATCCCTATCTATGGAACAAACCCATAAATAATTAACGGACAGTTTCTGTTATACGAAATATTGTCAACGAGTACACAATTCACTTTTTTATTTTTATTATTAGATTATATTATATATATATACTTTTGTATATTCGTTAATTCTAATCTTGTATCACGTCTCTATACTGTGTCAGTATAACAAATACTGTAAAAACATTTGAATGTCTCTATTCTAATGCAATAAATTAGCAAGGTACTCGTAACTATTAGGAAGGAGCTTTAAAACGTATTTACATTTGTTTATAAATAAGAAAACTGCAGCGAGTCTCGTAGTAAGTAATTTGCTGCAACTACGAGTATGTTCTATAACCAAATATATTTATATCTGAATAGATAGATATATACAAATTAAAATTCGTTTACATATATATACTTTGTATCAATTAGTAGGTACTGATAATACTATGCTCTTATCTTAATCTTTCTAATGAGCACAGTAATTTTAAGATATTAATAAGCATTTACTTATTTTTAACTGCAATTTTACGTCATATTTAGTACATAATACTTAATAAATTTAAATAATAATAAAAATATATTTAAATTTTAAATAGCAATTTTTTTCTTCTAATTATGTGGCGTTCATTAATTACATGAGGCAATTTTGGCGATTTTTTACTTCCCTCCCCCTTTATGATATTTCGTAAGATTTTACTCGACCCCCCTCCTTCTAACTCTAAAATCCTAATCTCACGTAAGATTTTTGAAAATGCATAATTAATAATTTATAATAAATTTGATGTTAAATAATAAAAAATAATAATTACATTCAGTAACGGTCTAAGGCGAAAAAAAGGGTCAAGGCAACCCCCGTACCGATGTTACCACCTCCAGGCTATATAAATTTAAAATTGAGTTTGCCAAAGATGTTTCACTTCTGACATGTGTACTCCGTACACACGACATTTTTTTTTTCAAATATATCTTATCTTTGAAATATTGTTTGCTCTGAAATAAATAATAAATAAAACATCATCATGCGATCAAACGGATGCGGACGACCGTTTTAGTGTAATGATACGGTTGTCTCCTCAAACCGCGCGCCGGCGGTCGCGGGTTCAATTCCCGCTCGGAACAGATATTTGTATTTGTACAAATATTTGTTTATGGTCTGGGTGTAAGTGCTTGTGGATCTCTCCACCGTGCCTCGGAGAGCACGTAAAGCCGTCGGTCTCGGTTGTTATCATAGATACCTGATAATCGTTATCACTTACTATTCGTATCGTTATATTATTCCGTTCCGTTATCGTTACTATTGCTAGGGAAATTATCCGCCAACCCGCAGTGGAGCAGGGATTAAGCTTCAACCCTTCTTCTATATTATGGAGAAGAGCGTTCGCTCAGTAGTGGGTTATTTACAGACTGATACAGTACAGCACAGTACAACATGCGATAATACAAGTTTTTTTATTGTTTATGTATAATATATTATGCTTCAACTGGAATTTAATTTCACAAAATTTTTGATAAAACCAATTCTAAAAACAGTTTAAAAAAGGTAAATTTTATATGCAATGCAGCGTGGTCGGAGTCCATTTAAAGTAAGATCAAATTGTTTTGTAAAATCCTTCATAATTTGCGTTGTTACTGAAACAATTAAAACTATCCATCAAGTTGTGGGCCGCTTCAAATCTACCTTTCGTTCCTAGGTTCCGTTATCAAAAGGTGCAAATTGTATTACTTTACATATGATATATAAAAAATAAAAGGAAAAAAAAACAATAAAAAAATAATCATAAATAAAGCATGATAAATAATTTTAATTTTAATTTTTATTATCTATACGTCTAATATACACGGATATTTGAGAATTTGTAAAAAAATAAAATGTTATAACCTACTTGTTTATAATAGCTTTCAAATTAATTATTACAAACAACTATGTACAACGAAACTAATATTTTATGTCAACGAAACTAGTATTTTATATATATTAAACAAAAAAAAAAAAAGGTTGTCTGTAAAGTCGGTTTACGGACGATAATTTTACGTGATAACGTCATAAGAAAACATCGATGAAAAATTGCATACTTTTTTTTTCGATAAATTAATGTTTATTTGCAGTCGTTAATTCAATTTTTTTTTCTTCTACTCGGATGCATCTGGCGATGGAGTGAAAGAGAGAGACATGTGTCACAAGCCGAACGCTTAGGCCGATCGTGCCTCTCTATCGCTTGTTTCGCGCTCTCGCTCGCAGAACGTGACAATGAGTAATGCTTTTTCGTGCGTGCAGTGGGCGCGGCGGCGTTCATCGATTTAAAAGACGTTATCACGTCAAAAAAAATAAATCAAAAAGGTTAAAACTCCTAGTATTGTACGGATGTGTGAGGAATCAATTTTAAATTGATATTAGATGTCAAGGTGGCGTTAACTCAGTATTGTGAGCTAATTACAATTGATTGGTAATCAAGCATGTATTGTCATTCCATTCGTCCGTCCGTCTTTTACAAAGCTTGAGATCATCATCATCTTTGGAATCGTAATAGATAGCCTCATAAAAGTGTGTGCTATCTATTACGGTTATGGCTGATATAACGAAAAAAAAAGTAAAATAAATAAATATTTTTTTTTTACAAAAATTAAACAAAAACAATTATGCGTAAAATTATTTAACATATTATGTATATCCGGTTCGACATTCAAATAGTAAGTTTCTAAATACAAAGAAAAACATAATTTTGTACTTTGTGTAGTTTTTTACAGTACTTTTTTTACATATTTATTTCTTTAATATTTTTTCTGTAAATATAATTTTTGAACAGGAAAAACTACTGACAGCAACAATCACTGATAACTTTTCATTTATTTATTATCATTTAGCGTTTCTATCGTATATCTCCAGAAATCAGACCTCGGTAGTATACGATTTCAAACTACAACAAATACGCAAAACGGCTGAAGAGAGAACCTCCTTCTTTAATTAAGCGATACGAAAAAAAGCTTAAATATTATAGATAAAGAGTATTATATTACGTTATGAAATAACAATAAAATGCTTTGAAGTCAAAACTAAGTTCGAGGAAACACTGTTTTTAAAGCTGCAAGAATTCGTATTAAATATATAATACTAGCTTCCGCCCGCGGTTTAACCTACGTGGTTTTATTGACAAAAAGTTGCCTATGTCCTACCCTAGGCTTCAGACTATAGTCTAGTCAACAAGTGCCATTTTGGTCAACTTTTTTCAACAGTCTCCAAAAAATATGATTGAGTTGTCATTCGATTTGGAATGGTATCTAGATGGTTTTTGAAAAAAAATGAAGTGATGCAAAAATTGCAAAAGTAATTATCAATTAACTAAAAAAAGGGATTAAGGTTTTTGCAAATATCTCTAAAACAAATTAAGATTTTTTAAATTAAAAAAAAGAATAAAAAAGGGCAGGAAATTTTTTAAATGAAAAAAAAAATCGACTGCCGAAACTGTAAGAACAATATTTATAATTGTCCCAGAGGAAAGAAAATACGGCCTAAAACGGGTGTTCTGGTGTTGTTACATAAGCCACGCCTACTATATTAATAAAAACACGATACTTTATTAATAAAAAATATTTTAACATATTGAATATAAAATTGAAGAAATGAAAAAAATCAGGGGCTTACTGGATAGATAATGAACCATAATCCGTCTAAATAAAAATTTTATCACAATTAGTTATGCAATAGTTAATTATCTATTTTTTTTTTTCTGCTTGAAGATGAACATTGCAAGTGTGATAATTGTTAAACTATAAATTTGAAATTTTTCTGAAAGGTTTCAGAATAAATCTCCGTTGGAAAAATTAGAAAATAATTACTTTTCAGTCTTTTATTAATAATTTATTCAACATAAAATAGAGCAAACCTTAATTATAGTTCTACGTCGTCGTAGCATGATGTGCTCATCTTAGTCCAGAGACGGACTTTTTAATATTCTTCAAATCGAATCATAGAATATCCCGCGATAGTGCATCCAAAGTAACGAACGTGTCATCTCACAGAAACTTTCGAAAACCCCAATTCATTATGAATTATATTTTGACTTCGTTCATATGGTATGCCTATAATCTCAGCTATCTTTCTGATTTTTTATCTACGGCCCCCCAGTATTAAATCCCAAATTTTTCCGATTTTGATGGCCGTCCAGTGCGTGGATCAGCTTCAATGCTCTGCCGACCACATTTTAATGGTTGTATACGATAGAGCAGATTCTTCTAAAGTCGGCCGTGATAGGCGGATACTTCTCGTTGTCAAGCGTAATCCGCTGCATACTTGGCAGCGAGAGGTGCTGGCCGGCCGTGACCGTGACCGTTTTGCGAGAAGGTCATGGTTTTGAAGGAGACTGCGGAGCGGGAGCGTGAAACAGACGTTAACGCTGACCCACTCTGCATGAGACGACCGGGGAGAAGGAAACGCCGCTACGCGCTCCTTCACGCTCCGCACTAGAGTGGAAGGGGCACCTATAATCGAGCGGGAGACTTATGAGATTAGAGCGCTCGCGGGTTCCACCGTGCCTCGGAGAGCACGTAAAGCCGTTGGTCCCGGTTGTTATCATGGACACCTGGTAATAATCGTTACGCATGATAGCGATATTATACGCTAGCAGCCGCAGTGGCGCAGCGTGGAGGATTAAGCTCCAATCCTACTTCTATATAGAGGGAGAGACCTTGGCTCAGTAGTAGGTTGTTTATAGGCTGATACAGTAATATACACAGTACAAATATACACATCCTAGCTAGCTATATTGTTGTGTAATGTTAATATGGTTGTATCTAAAGGGTGACTGGTGAATTAGGATCATATTTAAGGATAATACTCGGTACATGACTCTCATTCGAATTATGTTAAAAAAATAGGTAGCTACTTAATTTTTGACCAAATTTCCATAAATTTCAATTTAAATAAATGAAGTGTGGACACACCTATAGTCATGCCGGTGGCGCGTGCGGCGTGGGGTTGTACTGTTCCGCTTGTCAAACGCACGTGACTAATGATTGATAATCCTTGTAAATAAGTATGATTCAATTTTTAAATAGCTGGAAATACCAAGACAGGTAAACAGTTCATATTAAGTTTTGTCCAAAGTTCACATCATTTACCTAGTCAACAAATTTGTTGCTTAAGGTAGTTCCAGCATGAAACCACTTTTCGACAGATATTGATAAACATTTTTTCACGGGTTCAGAATAGCTTTATTTATGAATTCCTAAAATTTCATATGTTGTGACGGTTTAGGTCGCGAGATATTTAAAGACAAAGTTCGCGTTTTGAGAGTAATGTCCCATTTATGTACGTAAAATGTCCGATTTTTTATTATATTAAAAATTTCTCTCGACATAATTGGAAAAAAAAACTAGGAGAGTGTTGAAAAATGTTTTTAGAATAAGCTTAAAAAATAAAAGTAGCACTTCACGGTTTTGTTATCGAGATATTAAAATTATAAATATTAACTTTAAATTTAAATTTATAGTGATCTGGCAACACTGTGCACAACGCTCTCATCTTTTTAATTTAATAAAACTATTATTAGAAAGCGCAATACTATTTGTATATACTAAGACCATCTAAACAAAAATATATAAAACACTCAGAGCAACGTTGCCAGATTACTATAACTAACGATATAAGGCAGAAGGTATTAAGGTAGGACTACACTTCACAACGCTGGAACTACCTTAAACGAGTGAAATATCTTGGTATTTTTGGTGGCGGCGTTTGGACGTAGGTAAACTACCGCACGATAACTAAATGTAGGTACATTAATGTAGGTAGGTAGTTATCGCGCGGTATCTGTAGGTAAGTACCTACATACCTGTTTTGAGTCGACAGCGCAGCCAGCTGCTAGGGTGTCCAGACGACGCGTAAGTAATTAGATAACTGTTGGGTAACTTTACTTAGAAGTTTATTAATATTTACCTATTTTTTTTACATAATTCGAATGAGAATCATGTACCGAGTATTTTTCTTAAATATTGATCCCAATTCACCAGTCACCTGTATATTGTTGTCGATTTGTGAAAATATTACAAGTAGTAGACGCTAAAAGAAGACCTACCAATGCAAAGTCGACAAATAATCAAACTTAAAAAATGTACTTGAAGATATTTTCATAATCATCGTCATCATCATCATCGTCATCATCATCATCATCATCATCATATCAGCCGTTGAACATCCGCTGTTGAACGTAGACTTCCCCCATTAACCTCCAGAGCGACCGGTTCAAAGCAGCCTCCATCCAACGGCTTTCGGCTATTTTCCTCAAGAAGTCTGTCCATCTGGCGGATGGCCGTCCGACACTGTGCTTGTCGGTACGTGGTCTCCACTCGAGAACCTTTCTGCTCCATCGGCCGTCAGTTTTACGAGTTATGTGCCCTGCCCACTGCCACTTCAGTTCGCAAATCCGTTGGACTATGTCGGCAACCTTCGTTTGTCTGCGGATCTCATTATTTCTGATTCGATCTCGCAGAGAAATACCAAGCATAGCCCTCTCCATTGCACGCTATGTGACTTGGATCTTGCTTAAAAGGCCCATAGTCAGAGACCAAGTCTCAGATCCGTATGTCCTCACTGGTAACACACATAGGTCGAAAACTTACAACTTTAGACACTGAGGTATAATGGTTTACTCCATCAAAAACTATTGTGATTTAGTTAACAGAGCTACTTAACTAAACTAACTGTAGGTAATTAATGTTATCAAAAATGGATAATAACGTAATGTAAAATACTATTTTATAACTAATGTAATTAATGATTTACACGTGCTAAACATATTATGACGTTCGTTTCCCTAACTTGTGTCAAGACTCGCAATTATATAATAGGTATATATTTAATAGTAGACAATTCAACGTTTTTATATTTAGATTTAGGGTTCTTAATAATAATAGTAATTAATTAATGTTTTAAAATTATTGTTATATTTGTATTTGTAACTCCCATTACCAACACGATGACAGCTGTTTTATAATATATATTAAACTAAATATTATTAATTTTAAGAAAATAAACTATCATATTCAATAAAAAAAAAACGAAAAAAAAAAAAACAATTTAATCAATATAAGCCGGTGAAACTCGTATCGAGTGTGTAGTGTGTTCCGTAGTTTCTCATCATAATATACATAATTTTTCTCATCTCTCTCATCAGCCTATAGCAGTCCACTGCTGGACGTAGGCCTCCCCAAGCTCGCGCCAGACATCCCGGCTTTCCGCAATCCTCATCCAGCCAACACCGGCAATCCTACGAAGATCGTCGGTCCAGCGGGTCGGAGGGCGTCCCACACTGCGTTTGCCAATACGTGGTCTCCACTCCAGGACACGTCTGCTCCAACGGCCATCGGTCCTACGACACAGGTGACCAGCCCACTGCCACTTCAGCGTGCTAATCCTCTGGGCTACGTCGGTCACTTTGGTTCTCTCGCGGATAGTCTCATTTCTGATCCTATCTTTGAGAGAAACGCCGAGCATAGCCCGTTCCATGGCACGTTGAGCGACTTTAAATCGGTGGACCAGTCCCTTCGTCAGTGTCCACGTTTCAGCACCGTATGTCAACACAGGTAGGACGCATTGCTCGAAGACTTTCGTCTTCAAGCTTTGCGGAATCTTCGAAGTGAAGACCCGACGAAGCCCGCCAAATGCCGCCCAGCCCAACTGAATCCTCCTCTCGGCTTCCTTCTCGAAGTTGTTTCGGCCCAGTTGGATGGTATGGCCTAGGTAGATATAATCCTGAACAACTTCGAGGAGGATACCATCAACCGATACCGGTCTCGGTATGACATGCTTGTTAAACATAACTTTCGTTTTATCAAGATTCATACCAAGACCGACTCGTCGGGAAGACTCATTTAGGCTGCTCAACATTTGGCCTAGCTCCTCCAACGTCTCCGCAAAGATGACGATATCGTCAGCGAAACGAAGGTGAGAGATGTAGTCGCCGTTGACGTTGATGCCTCGTCCCCCCCAGTCCAGGGTTTTAAAGACGTCCTCCAGCGCAGTGGTAAACAGTTTCGGTGATATGACATCGCCCTGTCCTTACCCCGCGCCGAAGGAAAATCGGTCTTGTCTGCTGGTCCTGGATATGAACGGTCATCTTCGCCGCGTCGTACATACACCTCAACACCTCGATATATCGCCAGTCGATATGACATCTCTGCAGAGAGTCCAGAACAGCCCAGGTCTCGATGGAGTCGAAGGCCTTCTCGTAGTCCACAAAAGCCATACACAGCGGCTGATTATACTCTTCGGTCTTTTGTATAATCTGCCGAACAGTATGTATGTGGTCTACGGTGCTGTAGCCTTTTCGAAACCCAGCCTGCTCCGGTGGTTGGAAGTCGTCGAGCCTTGTGGCGAGACGATTCGTAACGACCCTCGAGAAGAGCTTATAGACGTGGCTCAGAAGTGAGATAGGTCTGTAGTTCTTCAAAAGAGACTTATCGCCTCTTTTGTAGAACAGTACCACCACACTCCTGGACCACGCCTCCGGTGTGGTACCTCGTTGGATGACGGCATTAAAGAGTCTAGCTAAGGTCTCCAGGACAGGTCGCCCTGCGGCCTTAAGAAGTTCAGTCGTAACGCCGTCATCCCCCGGGGCCCTCCCGTTTTTAAGCTGCCCGAGCGCCGCACTAATCTCGCCGACTTCGAAATCCGGGACGTCTTCCGAATAATGGCGCATCAGTGGTGCACGTGGATCTTCGGCGCCCTGGGTCTCAGACTTCTGTACGCTCGACGAGTACAGCTGCCCATAGAATTTCTCAACCTCTTCTCGGATCTGAGGGCGGGAGCAAACGGTTCTGCCATCAGCTGTTTTTAGCTTCGCAAGAAGACTTCTTCCCAATGGTTTTCGGAAAACCTTTGACCCCCTATTCTGCTCAATTAGAGTCGTAATGTCTCTTGTATTTGAGTTTCCTCACCCGCTTGGAAAGAGCCTTCTGCTCTGGCGAAGCTGCTTGAGCCGCGGGCATCTCGCGCCTCCGCCTCATCAGATCCAAGGTTTCGGGAGAAATTTTGGACTGCTTAACTGGTCTCGTCGGCGTAAAATGTCTCCGACCCAGTGAATACACCGTCTTCACCACGTTGTCGGTCATCTGATCCACGTCGCCAGTGGTTTCCAGCGAATCGAATCGGTTTTGGAGTTCCAGTTGGAACTGCTCGGAACCACATAGTATTTGGGGCAGCGTGGGTCGGATAATAGATTTCATCAAGCGGACTCGCTCTTTGCGTAGACTTATATTCAGAGAGCCCCGCAGGAGCCGGTGGTCACTACCGGTGTTGAACCTATTAACCACTGAGACATCTCTGAATATATGCCTTTTGTCCGCTATGATGAAATCTATCTCGTTCCTCGTCACAGTATCCGGGCTCTGCCATGTCCACCGCCTTTGGGGCTTCTTCTGAAAGAACGAGTTCATCAAGAAGAGCCCCTCCGATTCGAGGAAGTCGACAAGCATCTGCCCCCTGTGATTTCTGCGCCCCAATCCGTGTGGTCCGATTACCGATTCGTCGCGGTCTTGTACTCCCACTTTAGCGTTAAAGTCTCCCATAACAACGTTGTAGAAAGCCGAGGTCGTGCCATGCAGAGCTTTCGATATATCCTCATACAAGGCTTCGACCTCATCGTCAGAGTGTGTCGAGGTCGGCGCATATACCTGTATCACTTTCAGGGAGTACCTGTCAGTGAGTTTAAGTACAAGGTACGCTACCCGGGTCGACACACTGCTGACCTCTACAACGTTGTTACTGAGAGTCTTGTGGACCAGAAAACCGACGCCACCTTGGGAAGGACCATCACCTTCACGGAAGTAGAATAAGTGTCCGGAGTCCAGGATCATCGTGTCCTCACCCTGTCTTCGGACCTCAGACAACCCCAGGATACTCCATTTTATATGGCTTAGTTCTACTTCGAGTTCGGTGAGGTGATGGTCCAGCCGTAGACTGCGACCATTATACGTTGCCAGGTTCGTCACAAAGCAGCCTCTCGTACCCCGGAGATTCTTGGCACCCTCTGCCCCACCGTTACCGCAGCCGCTGCCGTGGCCGGGAATAGTGGGAACATTGGGGGTGATTGCCCATAGTCACCACGCTGGGCATGCGGGTTGGTGACCGCAGGGCCGGCTCTATCGCACCGAAGACGCTGCTGCCCATCCTCGGCCTGTGTATTTGAAAAGCCAGCATTAGGATGGTTATCCCGCCATCTATCGGCTTCAACAGTTCCAAGATGGTGGTGGAACTGTGGTATCCCTTAGTCGCCTCTTACGACACCCACGGGAAGAGAGGGGGTGGCTAAATTCTTGATTGCCATAGCCACACAGCAAACATAATTTTTAGTCTCTGATAATTTTATTCTACCTATATAATTCCGAAATAATCATGCACGTCAAATTTACAATTATATTACATGTATATACTGATGATAATGATCTAAACTGAACTGAATCAGCCTGTGAACTACTGGGCAAAGGCCTCTATTCCATATTGGAGAAGAGTTGGAACATGATCCACCACGCTGCTACTCTGCGAATTGGAGGATATTTTTCATAGTAGTGGAGTTTATTTTATATGATAGCAAATGGGATCGATTGCTTTAAGTGCTTTACGGGAAGAACCACAAAACCCAAGACCAGAAAAAAATATTTGTACAAATACAAATATTTTCCCCGAGCGGGAATCGAACCCCCGGTGGGTTGTTAGCTATTATATAAATAGCTAACACCGGCGGCTACACCAGAGCGGTTCTCATGTCATGTCATGTTCTATGATAAGTTTGGTAAAAATCGATGTTCTTATGAGAATATTAGTGTATAGTCGATCATGTTTCCACTAAGCAATGTGATTTTGCATTGGAATCTAGAGATCATTCCGTAGAAAGAAAATAAGCGAGTAGAAATCGTGATGTAAGGTTTTTACATTTGTAGCGAATATTGCGACAATTATAGATTTTACTTGAAAAGAAAAGTAAAGTTTCTTAAAGAGCCTATTATTCATATCTATTAAATACTTAAAGTTCTTTTTATATTGTAACTGAGTTACTTTTTAGAAAATGTTTATTGTTTTTATTATGAACACACTTTATTGTAATCCATAATAAAAATGTTATATAGAACAACAACATATATAGCTAAAAAGCGATATCTTCCAGGCTAGAGGAAATGCTCTTGTGACATTGCTCTTGCATAGATGTCCAAACTATAATATATTTATAGTAAACATAAAAGAATATATACATATACAGAAATTGAGTTACACCGAGGTTTACATATGTACTATATATATTATTTACATATATACAAAATATGCAAATATTTTGAATAATTTTAGCGTTATTCTTTGAATAATGATAGATTCGTATAACAGCAGATGATCGCTACTTGTACAAGCCTCCATAAATGACTGCAAGTCGTTTACGATTAATGTAATCCTAGTAGTATCAACAGTTATTAACGTAGTAATGAACGCATCCTTTATAATATTTTTTGAGCATAAGATTTATAACAAAAAACAAAGAAACTACTGCTGTTAATGCTATTATAACATTGTAAAGAAAAATAAAGTAGAATTGAATCATCATATCAGCCACTGAATGTCCATTGCTGAACGTAGGCCTCTCCCATCGACCTCCAGAGAGAGGAGCTCGAAGCAGTTTGTATCTAACGGGTTCCGGCGGCTCTTCAAAAGCCGTCTGGTATGGTTAATATGATATACCTCATGTCAATGACTTAAAACAGGCCTTCTGATATGTGGTATCTTCTGGTACTTAAAAAAAAAATTTCAAAACTGAATAGATTGCCGCACTAAGTCGTGAAATAAACGCAGTCAAGACAAAGTACGGGTACGTACACTATGTTCCAAAGAATCCAAGCTTTACAGGAAAGTGGCTAAAATATTTTTATGATATTGACTACATTTCTCGGGTAGTGGTGCGAAAGTTTCATCACTAATGGCGGTTGCGAGAGCTATTCCCTCTCGGAGCGAATATATAAATATAATAATATTTATACAAACATTTATCTCTGGTGTGGTTTTATTTCGTGGTTATATACGAGGAGACAACCCACCGTGCCTCGGAAAACACAAGAACTGTCGATCCTTGTTGTTTTTATAAACATCTGACGATCTTAACTCCTAGTAGAGAAATTATCTACCAACCCGCAGCGAAGCTCCGAATATTTCTTATAGGAGAGAATATATTTGCCCAACAATGGGGCAATAACAGGTTATTTCAGTCAGTCAGTCAGTCAGGTCAGTTTATAAAATTAGCTACTTGGAAGTATGTTCGACTAATGTTGACTATAATCGAATATAATTTCCAATTAAATCAATTTATTAAAATAGTACATCACAACCTTTAACGTTACAAGAATTAATAATGCAACTGTAGTAAAAAATCATGGGAAACTTTCAGAAGAATATTTACTATTAATATAAATACTATCAAAACTAGTTTCAATCAAATTGTCCCATTTTTTTTTATGGCTAGGAAAAATTAAGTTTCTCTTAAATAAAAATAATCACGTCACTACTACGTAATTGTTGCAATTAGAAAAATGTTTAATTTAAAGAACGATAACTTACGATGATTTTCATAAAAATATTTTTATTGTTTATAATGCCTTTAAAACATAATCTATTAAATTCATAGCGGATGCAGATGAATTATAAAGTAAATTATTTATTTGCCATTTGTTTAACTAGATTTGTCAAACAATAACAATTTACAAACAACGTCTAAGTAATTTGTTGGTACACTATTAATGGGTAAATATAGTGAATATGACACGACCAATATGATATCATTCAATTTTACTGCTTTAGAAGCGACCTGCGATAACCCGACGAACTATCGCACTGCGTTTCTTAGATGTGATCTCCATTCGTAATTGGAATTCAAACGGATAGTTTTATGAATTACGAACAGTAAAATATTTTATATATATGTATTATATATGTTTAATATATTATCATATAAATAATCATATCGTTGACAACACTTCACAACTAAACGTTTTTCGTCTATCGCCTTGTAAATAGAACCTAAGCAATGAACATTATTTAATTGAAATAATGTTGACACGTGAACAAGTGCACTCAGTACCTATTTTCTGATGACTCATTCTTTTACAGAAATTAAATGGATTTAGGTACAGAGAAATTATTATATTACGAGTACATTTTTGTATGGCACAACGGTGACATTAGTATTTTAAGAAGATCAATTGCGGTCAATAAGAGTCGGGTTGATGGGTCACAGACGTTTTTATTTTCGTTTATAGAAGTCGAAACACTAATATAATACTTGTAAATACCGAGTGCAAATGATTAGTTTATATTCTCTGTATTTGCTTTTATATTGATAATCGACGTTACTGTACTGATAAGCTTCGCTTTGAATAATAAAGCTATTTCGATAGGAAATTTACTGAGAAGCAATCGCATGTACGTCCACTAGTTTCATCCTGACGCCTCAGAATTACGGATTTGGAGTCAGTCCTGGAGAGGGTGCCACCCACACTCCTGATAACGAACCGATTCCCATCGTTGTCGTGTTTCTTATCACTGACCTGTTGTTTCTCTTTCAACTCACACACTATTTAGATGTTTTATTATCACGTTTCAATAGGTTATTCGTCCGAACGTTTTACACAACAAAGAGCTTACACATTTTTGTTTACAGACTAACACAGATCCTACTAGAGTTTAGATCGACTTGCCTTAAGTTGTCGAAGTTGAGTTTGAGCCTGGTTATGGAAAGGCCGAGCTCGCGGAAGCTGTGGTCGGCAAAATCAGGCAGCTGAGAATAGGAGATGTCGAGGCCAATTTTTGTTTCGGGGCTGAACTTGTTGGTCAGAGCTCGAGCGATATCTTCGTAGGTGTTGATTCGTTGACATATAACGAGGATAGCGCCGGTGCCGACGTCTTCGCGTCGACACGTGCAAGGAGAAATCTCGCGTCTCATGGCACAGTGGAGGCTAGCCCCAGCGCCGAGCTGGCCAGCCAGCGCGCTCAAGAAGGCGGCAGCAAGCGCGAGCGCGATCATCGTGTGTGCCGGTCGGGGCTGGTCGCGCTACTGCCACTGCGCGCACGCTGCTGCGGCCGCGCACTCTAGCCGCCGCGCGCCGCCACTGTCGCGTCTCTCCAACTCTTAACGCTCGACGAGCTTCGATCCGCCTTCGTCACGCAACGAAACCGCCCATACGCAATCGCTATTTTCTTTCCCATATAAAGTTGTAGTAACTTTTTTTTGGAAACAAAATAAAATGACCAAAATCCATTTTGAAATTTTATGTGTAAGCTTTAATTTAAGCAACGTATATAAGTATTTAATAAATAACCTTTTCTTATTATACAAACATACAAACAGATAAGAAATAATTATATCAAGAAGACTTGGATATATAATAATTCCAAGAAAATAACAAATAAGTAGTAAATGATAACACTGACATAATCGACGGCCGTCAGTAACTTAAGCATAGTATTTTGTAAAATATTAGTCCGTCGGAAACTTCTGCTTTGATAAAGAAGTTTCGAGTTTAAATACAAAATAAAGTTTTTAATCCGGCGGTTTCCGCCATCCGACGCTGCCTTTGCCGGTACGTGGTCTCCTCTCATGAAACTTTCTGCTCCATCGGCCTTCAGTTCTATGAGCTATATGCCCTGCTCACTGCCACTTCAGCTTGCAAATCCGTTGGGCAATGTTGGCAACCTTCGTTTGTCTGCGGATCTTATCATTTCTGATTCGATTTCACAGAGAAATATCAAGCATAGCCACTGTATAGTGGCCACTGAATAGTACATTGAACACTGTGCGACATGGAGCTTGTTAAAAAGGCCCATAATCAGAGACCACGTCTCAGATCCGTATGTCATCACTAGTAGGTAACACACATTAGTCGAAGACTTTCGACTTCAGGCACTGAGGTATGTCAGATGAAAAGACGTTTTTTAACTTCCCGAACGTTTCCCATTCTTGCTGGATTCGACGATTGAGCTCTCTCTCGAAGTCGGACCTACCAAGATGGACATTTTGTCCTAGGTAGATGTAGTCGTCAACAAGTTCGAGAGTAGAATCTCCAATCGATATCGGGGTGGGCACGACATGGACATTCGACATGATTTTTGTCTTGTCCATATTCATTTTAAGGCCCACCCTTCGGGAAACTCCATTGAGATTACTAAACAGAATGCCAAGGTCCTCCAGAGATTCTGCCGTAAGCACGATATCGTCGGCAAATCGAAGGTGAGTGATGTACTCGCCATTTATATTAATGCCTAATCTTTCTATTCCAGAAGCTTGAAAGCGTTTTCCAATGCTACGGTAAAAAGTTTTGAGGGATAACATCTCCTTGTCTCACACCTCACTGCATTGGAATCGCTCTCGTGCTATGCTAGGTTTTGGTATTAATACAACGTAAAAGGGAATTCTTAATTCAAAGGAATTAACGTCGAACGTAACTGTAACTGTAAGCGTACCAATACTATGTGATATTAGTGCAGGTGTTTGAGTCCTGATCTGTGATAATAAATTTCATTTTTAAAAAATCGTTGCTAGACCTGTATTTAAGTACCTTGTTGGCAACAGACTTTGACAATAAAAAAAAAATTGTGTACATATGATTATGTCATTGTACATATGTGTGTGTGTAGTGTTTTTTTAACGAAGTTAATGTGTTTTTTGAGCAATATTAGAAAAAATATTAGCATTCTGCACTTCTTCTCCATATAAACTTTAACTGTGCCAAATTTCATACTTCTCAGTCCGCGTATTTTCGTAAACATGATAAAAAGTTTTTGCTTCACGTATTAATATATATAGATACAAGAAAAATATCTTAGAATATACCCGCCTACTCCAAACCGCATACCTCTACTGCCAATTTTCCGAGTACTGGTTCTACTGAAAAATAATCCGACAAGTCGCATAACTAGTACACAACGACGATTAGTACCACGCCTGCTTATCATGAAAATCATTTACAGAGTAATAAGTTTTGTTTATTAATGAGTTTTATAATTTAGGCTTAGGTTCCTTAAGGAAGTCACGGTTGTATGCGCGAGCGATCCCGTAGCGTCCCACTACGACGATGAGGGCACCGCTGGGCTTTAGTGAGGTTTTTTTGCACGCGCTCTGCCGTGTCAGCGAGTCCCACATACCCGTTGTCTTCGGGCGACGGGATGCGTAAATGCATTTCCCAGCGATAAAAAAAGGTTCCTTAAAGAAAGCCTGTTTTTTGTGGTTTACCTGTTTTTAGGTATAAATAATTTAAAATTATAATAAAACTGTTATATAGACATTTCTGTACATTGAATATTTTTTGGTTTTTTTTTTCGATTCAAGTCTGTGTTCGTAATTCAGATTGTTCGTATTGTATGTGGTATAAAAATCAATCGATATTAAAACTATTTAACGTTTACCTACTTTGACTTTAAAATAAAAGACTCCTCGTATAATAAGGTATTCGTGTATTGATTGTTAACGTAACAAAGAAAAATCGAATAATGAAAAGCTAAGAAAAAACGTTACAATTAAGCTATGCGCGGTTCCCCCGCCCGTTGCCCTCTCATTCGCCGATGAGCAACAACTTCATGGCATTCGAAGCGCCACTGCTCAATAGATGTCGCTTGAACAGTGTGTAATCGATATTGAATTTAAAAGTGCATTTTTTATCTTGACCACGCAAGATTACTGAATAAATGCTTACGTTTTTATATACATTCTAAAGAAAGCTTCAAAGTTTGTGTCATGTTACAAAGCAATATAATTATGGTCACAGATTATGTTATGGTAATAAATAAAATATATGAATGGAGCCGTATTAATATCACCAGTCACTTATCCGAATATATAATAGCCGAATCGTTCTGCTTCAGATGACAAATGAGGATTCCATAGAAGTTTTGTTTCTAGAGCTACAGTCAAGAAAAAGTTCTTTTGCAGTATTTACAATTAGTGATTTACGACCGACAACCATTCTGGTGTAGTGGAGCGAGTAGATGCCTCAAAGCCGCGCGCCGGTGGTCGCGGGTTCGATTCCGCTCGTGACAGATATTTGTATTTGTACAAATATTTGTTTCCGGTCTGGGTGTATGGCCTTGTGGGTCTCTTCACCATGCCTTGGAGAGCACGTAAAGCCGTTGGTCCCGGTTGTTATCATGGACACCTAATTTTTTTAATTTTTTTTTAAATGTTAGTTGGATAGGCAAACTGGCAGACGTTCCACCTAATGGTAGGTTGACGTCGCCCATGAATATAAACCAGTTTACATGATACTAGCCCAGGCAACTCATTTATGTGTTGCCTATCCAGAGATATAAGGTGTTAAAGTCTCGGTGCCAGCAATTTCACTGCCTGTCTTGCCCTTCTTTCCGAAACACAGCAAAGCTGTTTCACGGTAGAAACAAGCAAGACAACAAGAATAACGATTATTACCCATGGTAGGGAAATTATCCGCCAACCCGCAGTGGAGCAACGTGGTGGATTAAGCTCCAACCCTTCTTCTATATGGAGAAGAGGCCTTCGCTCAGCAGTGGGTGGTTTACAAGCTGATACAGTACTGTAGGTACAGTATTTTATGAAAGAATTTATCATTAAAGAGGGTTAGGTAATGATTATCGTCATTGAATTTAGTTATTATACTATCACATTGTATGGCAGATGCCATAATCGCCATATTGCAGGTGCTTAAGAACATATATAAGATTAGATTGTAACACTATTAAAAAATATAAAAAAAAGAACAACAATGATTTACACTATAAGCCACATTTTTAATTACTAATGCTTTTTCTACAGTTCTTAATTTTTAAAACAATGAAAGCTTTAATTAGATCAGATATTGCCGAAGATATTCCCCGATAATGAATAAAAGAGTACTGCTTTCAGATCGCTACTGAATATTGCCTGCGCTTTTATAAGGGGATTTTTACGCACACTGAGAAATCTCCCTGAAAAAAAAAACTTTAATTAAATTACGTTTTGTAAAATTGCGTCTTGAATATTTCCTGCACAGTGGTCTTACACCAGTTTGTTACGAAATATTTCCCTTACAAAATAACTTAAGGCTCAACTGACAAACTTTTATATCTAAGGATTTATCAAGTTATTATTTTGTAGGTTTAAAGGCATGTAAACAGTTCTTTTTTAAATAATAGAAAATAAAAACTCATAAATTTTTTTGATTTTTTTTGCTTTTAATTCGTTTTTTTTGTTTTTGTTTGAACGGACTGATGCTCTCATTTAGTTAGTATAAAGAAAATTAATCCTCGTACCTCATACAATAGTCGAAGAGATAGCTAAATAAATAAAAATAGCTAATAAATAGCTAATAGTAAATAGGGACAAAATTTTATTTAGAAATATTTCACTTAAACGCACAACGTCAACAAGACATGTACTTCTATAAAGATACTATTTAAAATTTAGAAAAATCATCTTAAAATATTATTAATTTTTTAAAACTGTAGTTTACAAAATGATACATAAATCTAAAAAAGTAAATATATAAGGTTTACTTTGACATTAAGTACTTAACTCTTCGAACACTTTATTAAATTATATACTTTTATACTCTACCTCTTTGTGAACCAATTACTTATTTATTTATTTATTTCATTTCTTAAATAATGTAATAGGGTTTTTATATGTAAGTTCACATATAAATAAAGTTCTTGGATCATTATTATTACTTTTTTAAAACGACGAACAATACCTCACACAAGCTTATAGCAATTTATGCTTTTAAGTTGGCTTTGGCGCCTTATATTTTATTAGTAGCAACATTTCTCAAGTACGAAAGTTATCATAAATTAACACTTGTTTCTAAAATTTATTATATGTTCATATAAAAAAGATAAAATAAGAATTGAATAAGTATATGACCTAGTAAATTCTCGACGATGCAAACAATATTTCTAAAAGAAGCTTCGCATTAAGCAAGCTTGGAACAACACGAGCATATTTATTAAAGCAAAAAATCTTCTTATTACTCTTTACTGCACTAATGCGCTATTAGAGTGAAGACTAATTCAAAATGTTTTTTGTTTCTTTATTTTCGTCAAAAAACAAAAACTTGTTTTCAATTTCTAAAAGTCGTCATTTATACGTGTATACCCAATTTTTCCGTTACATTTTTCCAAACGATATAATCGTAGCCTTATCTAAGGAATTAAAAAAAAATGAAATACTTAAGATATATGGATTAAATTACTGTATAAAATCGCGCAGTAAACTAGCCATAGTTTTTCATTTCAATGAACAAGGATATTGGTCGCTCTATAATATGGGTTTGCACTAAATCCCTTTAACGTCAGCTTTCATCATTTTTTACTCAAACAGGATCTCTGTGATAGTCTGATACTGTGGGTAATTATATAATAATGGAAATAATAGAACTGCGTATTATGAAATATTCTTAAAATAATTGTAGATTTAAGCATTGTATTTAATAATAAAAATAAGATATTTAATCTCCTAAAAAAACCATCCTTTAAAATATACATAACTATGAAACTTAAGTTATTTTATAAACGGTAATAAGATTGTAAATCAAATTAATTCTGTTGGGTACAAACTTATTATTTTAAAGCGAAAAGTACAAAGCATTCCTTCCGCATCTTATTAGATAAAAAAATATATAAAAAATATATATATTAAGTGATGATAATCTTCAAACCAAATTATCGTTTGTTATTAAAAATAAATATTTTTTCTCTTTTTAAATTATTAATGCTTCATTTTGAACACAGCGACGTTTGCGACAGTTATGAGTGTAGTACAGTTGTTAAATTCACACAGATGGATGAAATCAAAATAATGATTCAAATTTGTTTTGGCAAGATAAAGAGTGTAGTTAAATGAAAGATTTTTTTTCTAAAATTTCATTAAAAGGACGTAATGGAAAAATGGAACCAAATATTGATTGTTAATACTAATTTGTTATAACCAAATGTTGATATATATATATATATATATATATATATATTTATTATTTAATGAAAATATCATAGCGCGCAAATGTTCGCGGTTAAGCCCCACCGTTTAGAAGAAAAACGCGGGAACCGTCGTAGTTAAATGATTGGAACATCATAATTTTTTTTTATACCAACAACTTGTCTATTTGCGTTCTATTTTTAAATAAATTTGCTTTTTAAAAATATACTAGTGGTCCCCAAGTGGTCGAAATTCGACCTAATCTATAATTGACAGCAGTGTCAACATCAAAAAAATATATTTGCGCATAACATGGCGAGTTGATAGCAATGACGTATAGCGGTGTTGACTAGAAAGAAAAGTTATAAACACGATCGTACTGAAATTGGGCTGCTTGCAAGACCTGTATTTAAGACCGTGTTGACAACAAACTTTGACAATAAACAAAATTTGTGTATATATGTACATTGTACATAATATGTGTGTGTGTGTGTGTGTGTGTGTCATAGTGTGTGTAGTATTTTTTTTTAAATAAATTTAATGTATTTTTAGAGCTATTTTATAAAAAATATTAGCATTCTGCACTTCTTCTCCATATAAACTTTAACTGTGCCGAATTTCATACTTCTCCGTCCTTGTGATTTTCGTAAAAAGGGATACAAAGTTTTTGCTTCACGTATTAATATATAGATAATATACCTAGATGCGTTCAATTTTTAAATTACGACCATCTCAAAACTTATCGAGTGACCTACGTACTGATAAGTAATCTACTTTTCAAATGATGAAAGAATGTATGTTATCTGTGCACTAGTTACATCGTTTATTAATTTAAACTATATTATTGACAAAAAAAAAATGCAAAAATATTCAATACGTTGTATACATAATATCAAGACATTATCAACATCAACGATTTGTTTCCTGCAATTGCCATTCTCTCTTCGACGAACTAAGTACCACATAAAATATTCGTAATAATAAAATGTTTTAAGTTTAGTTTTTTCCTTCGGGTGCTAGAATCATCAGGCTACTCTGGAACATTCCACATACAACTGGATGTGGGAGAAGCACCTTTTCCTTACATATACTCCCGCTATCTTAAGAGTTTGACCTTAAGCTTTGCTTATGATAAATACATACTCACATACACTCATACATTATATTATTATCTAGTTCCAGCAAATCACCATTTTCTATTTTAAGCAACAGGTCTGAGAACTGTCCGGCAGTAACATCTCCCCTCAGATGGATTCTCATATTTATGGTAAGGCTCAGTATTATCAGTGAAGACCACAAATGCTTCTGTACTTTACTGTAAGTTATCAGCCTGTAAACAACTCATTGCTGAGCGAAAGCCTCTTCTCCATATAGAAGAAGTTGGAACTTAATCCACAACGCTGCTCCACTGCGGGTTAGCGGATTATTTCCTACCACGAGTAACAATCATTACCAGGTATCCATGACAACAACCGGGACCGACAGCTTTACGTGCTCTCCGAGGCACCGTGGATAAACCCACAAGGACACACACCCAGATCGGAAACAAATACATATTTGCACAAATACAACTATCTGCCCCGAGCGGAAATCGAACCTGCGACCACCGGCATTGAGGCGAGGCGTTTAGGAGACTACTCGCACCACGACACCAGAACGGTCGTTATTATTATTATTATTATTATTAATGCTTCACGTACCTACGCTTTAACTTCGTCCGCTCGCGTTCCTCTGGGCACTGCTGGTAAAGTCGGCCAGAAATCGCTTGCTAACAATACAGTAACTCCTCCCATTTGACAATTATTATTCCTATTATCTTGTAAAGATCTATTTAGGGCTTCAAAGCCTCCTTTATGAGCCATAGTATTCTCTACTAGTTTTGCGTTTGTTTGGGTATATCTACTGCAGAAAGGGGTTTCGGTTTGTATCAAATGAAAAGGAAGTTAAACGCGGAGTGTGCTTACTTACTTACTTACTTCCAGCACGATTGCTTCAGTTTTAATAGAAAAGTCTTGCCTACCTACACCTGCGTTGATATTGGAAAATATTCTATAATAGACGGATCGAGTTGTCAAACATGTCTCAAAATAAAATGTTATTTAAATCAAAAGCACTAAGGAGTATTGATATCAACTTCGAAGCAAACAACTTTCTACGCCCTTTTAACCCTGGTAGGGGATGAATTTTGATAAAATACGAAACACGTCTTCAATCAATTCTGTTAAAAATATTTATGGAAAATTTGAAGTAGATTGGACCAATGAATCACGTTGTCTCATACAAACTTTGCCCCCCTATTTTACCGCCTTAGAGGTAGAATTTCGGAAAATTCGTTCTTAACGAATGCTTACGTCATACAAAGAACATACCCTCCAAGTTTCAGGTCACTACGATCAGCGGTTTAATCTGTGCGTTGATCCGTCAGTCAGTGAGTCAGTCATTCAGGACAAAGCATTTTATATGTACAGATGCTAAATCATTTTTGGCATACATGTTTTAATATTTAAAAAAATTTATAACAACTCTAGCGAACTAGCTCTAGCTCATCGTAAAATTAAGATTCATTTCAAAGTAGCAATATAACATAGGTAGCAAGATACAATTATAACGACTAAATAAGGTCTACCACAAACCTACCTCCTTAACAGCATTAAATAAAAAAGCTGTAAGCTTCTGTCTGTTTCTGGTTTCATTGTCTTTAAGAGAATTTTATACGAAAGTTTTTATATCCAATACATAGTATTTTTTTTTGTAGTAAAGAGGATTCAATGGTCTGAAATCAAGTCTTCAGTCGATTTTCGGGCGTTTACACGGCATATGCTTGCTAAAATTTGACAAAAATCGTACGTCTTGAGAAAAGTTTACGACGGTATATTTCTATAACCAAGGCACTTTCACAGTAACAATTTCGTATTTAAAATTGAAAAAATAATAATTAAGGATCTTTACGAAGCTATTTAAACTAATAC
Source organism: Euphydryas editha (assembly GCA_036937285.1). NCBI lineage: Eukaryota > Metazoa > Arthropoda > Insecta > Lepidoptera > Nymphalidae > Euphydryas > Euphydryas editha. The sequence continues at coordinate 16,234,172 of JAUPFZ010000005.1, read as the reverse complement.
AACATTTTGGTACTTATTGAAGTCGTATCTGTATGAGTTATGGCAGCGGGCCAGACAAACAATACTCCTTGTCTTAAATCCAGAAAAAAATGTCGAAAGTGGAATCACACATATTGTCTAACACCCTGAGTGACCCCTTTTTTTTTTGACGCTGTGAAATGCGTTGACGCATCCCGCCACCCACAGGCGACGGGTATGTGGGACTCGCTGACTGCGAAGTCAGAATACCCACTAAAACACAGCGGTGCCCTCGTAGTCGTACAAGGACGCCACGGGATCGCTGGCGCATACCACCGTGACATGAGTGAACACCCTGATGATAAATGATAGACATGTGATACTTAGTGAAATCATAATTACTGCGCGTGAGTTTTTCTTCATAATTATGTGATTATTAATCTCTAGAGCGTCTAAATGTATGACTAGATAGTATGCGTGAGGGTATCGGAGACACCTATAAATAGACCTATATCGTAGACTACATTTAACTGAAATTATTTGTACTCAAAAAGCTTAATATGAACTCACCCTCTCTGAACTCACGATGAACGTCTTCTCCTATATCATAATTATGTTGGGGCTTAATCCACCACACTACTTACCGCCAGATTAACGATAATTTTACTATTAAGAGTAACGATTTTTATTATGTGTCTGTAGTAAAATCAACTTTAACGTAACGTAGTATACGTTCTTCATCACTACATTAGAAAGGATGTCACTATACCAGAAATATCCCTTCCAAACTATACCAACTCTCTCTGAAATCCTTCCTCATTCACTCTACCATAAAAATAATAATAATAATAAAAGCTCAACTACGCAAAAAAAATTGTTTATTTGTAAACGGCTTTATTTCATGACGAGTACCTTCAGACCAGATATGTGATATACACCCGGACACCAAACTTGTTTTTCGGAAATACCACGAATATGCGAATTCTGAATAAATTATAAGGTCAGATAATTATAGACATGTTTACGTAGATTGACTTTTTTTTTTGTTAAATTAATAATAAAGTAATGAAGTATTTCAATTGCATTAGTAATTCCAATAGTAATAAATTATTAACATTTTATACATTATATATTATATATTACACAAAGATTTTATTGTTTCTTTTAAAACAATAATATATAATAATCATCATAATTATCATCATCATCATCAACGTATAAGCCATTGGATGTCCACTGTTGAACGTATGGCTCCACCATCGACCTCCAGAGTGCCTCAATCCAACGGCTTCTGACGACTCTCCTCAACTCGTCTGTCCATCTCGCGGACGGCTATCCGACATTACGCTTGCCGGCACGTGGTCTCCACTCGAGAACCTTTTTGCTCCATCGGCCTTCAGCTCTACGAGTTATGTGCCCTACCCACTACCACTTCAGCTTGGAAATCAAAACAAAAACATATTTTCATTCGTCATACCTTAGTACTTGAAGTCGAAAGTCTTCGATCAATGTGTGTTACCAGTGATGACATACGAATCTGAGACGTGGTCTCTTACTATGGTCCTTTTAAACAAGCTCCAAGTCGCACAGTGTACAATGGAGAGGGCTATACAAACGGTATTATAGACATGTTTACGTAGATTGTAATTGAGATCGAATTAGAAATGATGAGATCCGCAGACAAACGAATGTTGCCGACATAGCCCAACGGATTTGCATAGCGTTAATAGTATATTTAAATACAGGAATATAGGTGGAACCCAAATAAGAGTAAGATGTATCTTTCATAATAATTGCCAAGTTAATTACCAATTGCTAAGCGGGCCGGAGGTTAGAAGTAAGCAGCTTATATTGATATTTTCTCTCGTAAAAGATAATAAATTCAAATCATAAAATATCATATACAAATTAATATAGAAGAAATTTCTGTATTTTGGTATTCATATCAAATTGAACTTGTACTTGTGTCCATAAAACCGACTACAATATCGTTTTGAAGTACTACTGTTGCATATATAATACACAATTGCGCGTAAAGTAACATGAATCAAATTTGTGTATTTTTTTTAAATTACAATCGAAAGCTTATTCCTTTATGTAGTGTCATAGTGCTTTAATAAATACCACATAATTTTACTATTTAAAAAGTTTTTTGTTGTTAACTATTATTATATGATAAAATAAAACATTGAGACCATTATTTTTATTTATTTATTTATTCATTTATTTCACAACCATAATATATTGTATTTATAAAATACAAAAGATAATTATGAACCCCGCAGGGGCACGAAATATTTAGGTAGAAAGGAAGCGCTTTGTTAGGTAAACATAATTATTTACATTACTTTTAACAAATTACTTTTAATTAAAAGTTGTACGTGTATCTTTGTGTATGGTAATTATTTTTGATCGACTTTAAAAAAGGGGATTATTCTATGTTAATTAATAAACCGATTTTAGTTTTTTTTTTGATACTACAGAGATAATCTCAGAATCGAATCCAGGTAGGATATTAGAATCTCCAAAAAATCAATGAAAATCCTTAAAAAATATTCATATAGTGCATTTTTATATGGCTATACGGCCATGGCTTTGTATCAGTATTTATTTGCTTTTTTATTTGAATGTGTGTAAAGCATTACGTTTGTGTTTCAGTAGAAATATGGTATTGATTTAAGGATGAATATACGTTAACTTCTTAATATTTTTCAGTAAAAGAAAAGTAATTGAAAATGGTTGCTGTTCGTAGTTATAACTTAGAAAAAAAAACGCCATGTTTGCCTTAAGATTGAATACATTAAAAAAAGACTTTTCAAAATATTTACTTCAAAATAGACGACAGAGTACAGAAGTAATATTTTTGCTTTTTTTCATACACCTACAGTTTTAAAGTTCATTGTAGGGGAGGATATATATATAACAAAAAGTATAATAATAGGTACTAAAATTTCGATGACGTGTATCTATATTTTGCGGATTTGTTTCGTAAGCACCTTATAATTTTTTAGACCTTGTCAAAATTCATATTATACTCGATTATTTTATTTTTATATTAGGAGTGGCTCTAATAAAAATCCGGATAAGCAAAAACATCTGCTTAACAAGTTTATGAAAATATTAACGTAAAAAGTGATGTGAAATTAACATAGATATCGGTGGGAATAACCCATACATTCGTGAATACCTACAGAGTATTTGTACAGAAATATATAAGTATAAAAGTATACAAATCCCAATATTTCTTCTAATATATATTATTTGAAAGTTTTATAACATTATCTTAATGTTTTAATAAATGAACTAATTGAATAAATTTTTAGTGTTTATTCTTTAGGCGTTAGTCATAATGTGAAATATGGAAAGGTCGTTATAATACAGTTTACCAACGACGTACAAAGAATTAAAGCCAGCTATGTAAATGAAGAATTATTAAATAACATATTTTATTTTATTTTTAAAAGGTAGGTATATATAAAATATTTCATGCTCATCGAATGATGTCTCTCATTGAATCTTAACACATTATAAATATACAAACAAGCTTTTGCCGTATATCGACTTAGGTTTATTTACGAAAAGCGGCGTTATTATTGGATAGACTTTAATAAAACCGGGCTCGTAATAAATAATAATAAATTAAATAATGCCTATTACTGTAACCGCCGTGTGGTTCCCGGCAGAGTAGAATAGGACCAACCCATCCTCAGCCTAGGGTGTCGTAAAAGGCGACTAAAGGCAATCAAAGCTGTATAACACCGACGCAGCCTCCTCAGAGAGCGTGAGCGACTCCCCGAGTGAGTATTTTACTGCTCAAAAAAAAATTCTGATGATGGATACACAAGAAAACAGAGTAAGACTAGGGCCGCTACCTGGGGGGCGCCAGGGCGCGTCTGGAGCTGGCGCTGGACGTGGCAGCATGCGGGCCGCCAGCAACCCCCGCCGACCGGTACCACCACCTAGCCGGTCGGTGTATCCACCATCCCCACCAGTTAGCTTGGCGCCGACAGAGTCTCAAGGGACTCAGCATTCGGCGCCCGCCGCTGGTGGAGTACGCCGCATGCGATGGACACAAGACATGAATAGAAATGTCATGCGCGCGTATTATAGGGCTGTAGGAGGGGAAACCGGACGGACTGGCTACCGAGCGGTAATGCACCGCGAGTTCCTGCTGCTCGAGCCAAATCTTACTGTCACGGAGCAAAACCTGGCAGATAGAGCTCGGTACATCCAACGAAAGGGCGTATTCAACGCCGCCGAGCTCGAACGATTACGACGTGAGGCTGCTCCTGAAGTCGAACCCGTGTCGACAGAGCATAACGCACTTACACACGAAGTGCCTGTGGATGCGATCGATGAAGGAGCAGTCTCCCAAAAAGTAGAGCAGATGAGAGAGATTTTGGAGGAGGCGATTCCCGAGATCTGGAGCACTTCTCTAGAACAGAGACCACAACTTTCTCGTCTTCCTCTTAATGCTGCGACGCGGGGTGCCATTGAGGCAGCTAACAGGCTGCTACCTCCATATTTGGATGGCAGTCTGGGCTTGGATGATACGGGTTCTATTCTTTTCGGTGCTGCTCTAGCGGTACACCGCTTCATTGGAGCCAAAACCCAGGAGCCTGGACGCACTACTAATAAGAGTAGTGACGTACCAGCCTGGAAGAAGAGAATAGAACGCCGTATCAGCCTGGCCAGGGCCCTCATTGGCAGACTGCAAAGCTTCAGGTCGGGCAACACTAGGCCAAGGATTGTGCGCTCCGTTAGAATAGCTTTCAACGGGCTAGGTGTCAGGCTTGACCAGCCTGATATAGCTGAGAAACTGACGGAGCGCATCGACGGCCTGAAGCAGAGAATCGCGGCATGGGGGAAGCGTATTCGTAGGTACTCTGAGAGAGTTGAGCGCTTCCGACAAAATCGCCTCTTCGTGAGTGATCAGAAGAGGTTCTACAGGAAGTTGGAGAACCCGACGCCATGCTCTACTTCCCAAAAACCGAATACGGCTGACCTCGTCGCCTTTTGCCGAAATATATGGTCACGGGTATAGCATGAGGAGGGCCCTTGGATTGCGGCGGTTCAGGAAGCATGTGCTAGAATCGAACCGATGAACCCAATCGCCATCTCTTCGGAGAACGTAGCTGATGCGGTCCGGCGGGCACCGAACTGGAAGAGTCCGGGGGCCGACGGCCTGCATCACTATTGGCTGAAAGGGTTCTCGGTATGCCATGCGACCTTGGCTCGACAATACCAAGAGGCGATAGAGCGGAAGACGCTTCCGAACCTCTTCACTACTGGGATCACTCACCTAGCTCCTAAGTCCACCAACACCGCGGATCCTACCAACTACCGCCCCATAACGTGTCTGACTTCCATCTACAAGACACTGACATCCGTTCTGAGCTGCAAGATCTCTCGTCATATTGACGAATTTAACATCTTGTCTGCAGCTCAGAACGGATGCCGTGGAGGCGGCCGCGGCACAAAGGAGCTCCTTATCATTGACTCTGTTGCGGGCCAGCTTGTCAAACGCAACCGTCAGAACTTCTCTGCTGCCTGGATCGACTACAAGAAGGCATTCGACTCGGTGCCTCATTCATGGCTTCTGAGGGTCCTCGAGCTGTACAAGATCGACGGTGCAGTTCGAGACTTCCTCGAAGTATGCATGGGGCAATGGAGTACGATCCTTTGTCTCCAGGGCGAGAGACTGACGACGGACGACCTACTTTGAGACGAGGAGGGAGAGCGCTATGCATGGTGATGTTATAGTATGTGACAAAGGTCTCACCCCGTTATCCCTGGCCAAAGAGGAATGGCGAAGACCGGTTGTACTTAGCACCTCTAACCGGGAGACCGTATGGATGGAGAAGGAGCTGCATGGACGGTTTTACAAGGCGCTCCACGCACCTCACGTGGATGTTAAGGCCTCCGTGCAGTGGCTGCGATTCGGGGACCTCTTTGGGGAAACCGAAGGTTTTGTCTGTGCAATACAGGATCAGGTGGTCAAGACGAACAACTAACGGAAGCACATTCTGAAGGATGGCACTCCCGACTTCTGTCGAGCTTGTCGTCATCCCGGCGAGTCACTCAGACATGTGCTTTCGGGGTGTTCAGCGCTTGCCAACACTGAGTACTTGCACAGACATAACCAAGTGGCCAAAATTCTTCATCAAGAGCTTGCTCTAATGTATTGTCTTCTGGAACAGAGGGTGCCGTACTACCAGTACACACCGGCGCCAGTACTCGAACGCAACGGAGTCCGGCTCTACTGGGACCGGCCTATCGCCACGGACAGGACGATACTGGCGAACAAGCCTGATATCGTGGTGATGGATAGGGCACAGTCGAGGGTGCTTTTAGTGGACATTACCATCCCGCATGACGAGAACCTCGTGAAAGCCGAAACAGAGAAAAAACGTAAATATCTGGATCTGGCGCACGAGATTGTCGACATGTGGGGTGTTGATTCCACTGAAATCATCCCTATCGTTATATCTGCCAACGGTTTGATCCCGGTTAGCCTCGCTCACCATCTGAGGCAGCTGGGTATCCGTGACGGTTCGCTCGCAGCCAGGATGCAGAAGGAGGTATTACTCGACTCGGCTAGGATTGTCCGCCGATTTCTCAGCCTACAGCCCTAACCCCCGGTCGTTTGATCTCCCTGCCGGGGCGTAATCCTCCACCCGCTTATATTTATCTAAGTAAGTTTATGTAAATTTATTATATTCCTTATATAAGTATTGTATTATATTTATTTATATGTGTATATGTATATCTTGAGCGGGTGGAGTGTAGCAATTAAAATTAAATAAAAACAAATATATAAATATATAAATAAAAACTCGTAAATAACATGTATATGTTTGCGTTTCAAATTTGTGTTTTAGAACATTTTTCATTACGGACGGCCTGATTTATGACGGCCGGCTGGTCGAGTGGTCAGGCAACTGGACACTTTACGCAGCGGTCGCGGGTTCGAATCCCGCCAGGTGCAGATAATTTGTATGATGAATATAGATGTCTGCACCGGGTCATGGATGTGTATTTATGTATATATGTATTTATATCTTAAATTTATTTCCGTTCCTAGTACCCGTAACACAAGTTCTTACGAACTTAGCACGGGGCTAGGTTAACGTGGTGTGATTGTTGGTTAATATTTATTTATTTATTACGTGAAATGAAAGGGTTCACTAAAAAGTAAAAAAAAAACCTACGGAAACATAACAGAATATATACGAGTACAAAGCATTTTATTAATGTTTATCTCTGTTGCCTTTTTTGCATGAGTCACTGTAGTGAGGGTCGAACTGTTAATGGGATTCATATGAAAAGAGATATACTTAAATCTTAATTAAATATCTACCATTACAAAAAACAACAAATTTATATTAAAAAAAACATATTGCTATTTATATTTATGTATATTTTTAAATAAATAAATTTATAATATCAGCTGACCATCAATTTTAGGTGTTTTTATTATATGGCGATCGAATAAAATTAATAGAATAAAAAAGATACAAATAGTAGTAAACAAGTAGTCACTAATTCAAATGGCATTGGTTATTTGAATGAATCAGTCAGTATAGTCAGATTAGTTCCTTTTCTTTTAAAAAACACTATGCTTGCTAAAAATATTTATATTTGTTTCAGACATATCGATATTTTTATACAGCTAGTAAAATCTTTTTAGATTATTAAAAAACGTTAAAAACGTCTTTTTATCCACCATACCTCAATTCCTGTAGTCGAAAGTCTTCGACCAATGTGTATTACCAGTGATGATGTAGGGACCTGAGAAGTTGTCTCTGACTATGGGCCTTTTAAACAGGCTCCAAGTCGCACAGCATGCAATGAAGAGAGCTATACGTGGTATTTCTCTGGGAGAGAAATGAAGAGATCCGTAGACGAACGAAGGTTGTTAACACAGCCTAACGGATTTTCAAGCTGAAGTGGCAGTGGGCAGGACACATAGCTCGTAGTACTGACGGTCTATGGAGCAGAAAGGTTCTCGAGTGGAGACCACGTATCGGCGAGCGCAGCGTCAGAGGGCCGTCCGAAAGATGAACAGACGACTTACGACTTGTGAAAAGTCGCCGGAAGCCGTTGAAAGGAGGCTGCTTCGAACCGGTCGCTCTGGAGGTCGATGGAGGAGGCTTACGTTCAGCAGTGGACATCCAATGGCTGATATCATGATGATGAAAGTGAAAATATATGTATATATTGAAATATAATGATATAATAGAATTTAATACGTAAAACATCTTGAATTATGTTTTCAATATTATAAGCGTGCAATCATGAACAAGGATTATTGTAAATAGCTTTATAAATAATATTTTTATAATAATTAATATCCAGTTTATTTTTTAATATTTCACATTCAATAAAGAGATTATATAATAATTTCAATCATAAAGACATACTAGAGCTAATTTAATAAAAAAAGAAGAAATATAAACGTAAAAGATGTCTGAATCTCGCTTATCGACTGGTTTTTATAATATGTACAAGCTGATGAATGATTAAATATAGGTGTTTTATTAGCGAAATACTTAGTATTCAATTTTTTTTTATGTCTTCGTAGTTCTTAGTATATCTAATATCTGTTATACAAAGCTTAACACGGCGGCAATAAGATCTAATGTAACAACAGCCTCTTGGCTGTTTAAGGTAGTTCCAGCATAAAACCACGTTTCGACAGATTCGGCTAAAAATTCTTTCATGGGTTCAGAATAGTTTTATTTATGAATTCCTAAAATTACATAATTTTTGACGGTTTAGATCGCGAGATATTTAAGATAGAGATATTAAAGTTCGCGATTTTGAGAGTAATGTCCCATTTATGTATGTAAAATGTCGGATTTTTTATTATGTTAAAAAATTCTCTCGACATAATTGGAAAAAAAAACTAGGAGAATGTTGAAAAATGTTTTTAGAATAATCTAAATAAAAGTAGCCCTTCACGGTTTTGTTATTGAAATATTAAAATTATAAATATTAATTTTAAATTTAAATTTATAGTGATCTGGCAACACTGTGCACAACGCTCTCATCTTTTTAATTTAATATATATATATATATATATATATATTAGTAGTATTATATTAGTTATACCCACGTGAACAAGTAATTTTACCTCGTTTCATTCATTCATTAAATATTAATACATAATAATATATAATGTACGTAATAACAACAGTTTTTTATTTACAGTTTATTATTAAACTTTATAATTCAATCTATAATAAAACGGCTTAAATCTGGATTTAGAGCTATTATAAAAAAATATTTTTCCTGTACTTATTGAATAAAAAACATCCATTCTGTATTCTATTGCCACCGTTCATCTAAAAAGATTATCGTGGTAGTATTCAAAACTCAATTGATTGTTGTGATTAACGTTTATGATAATATACCTTAAAGTTTTTTAGTTTTTGAATTTATTATCGGTAGTGGCTTTTTAGTTAATGGCGAACGTTCATAAAGCTTTTTTTAATACCGGTTTTATTGCAAGCTATGCATTGTATTATATAATACGAGTAGATTGATTATGAAAGTATCCATGTTGACTAGGTTGAACTAAATTACTGCAGAATGAAAATAACTAGTACTAATATTAATAAATATAAAGTAAATTTCATGTTATGTATGTAATAAAAAAACGAAAGCTCTTTTTTTGTATCGTAAGGGAACCCATTTACGGGTGATATCCAGGACGCCCGGGTAGGCAGTCCTAGACCGTATGTCAGACTCAGCACTGGGGGTGCAATACCGTACTAAACCCCTGCGGGAGCCTTCAGCCGCTTTAATTGGAGGGCCCCGAATATGCAGGCAACAGGATCCTTCCAGCGACAGGCTGGCCCCGGCGAAAAGGCCAGACTTCTCCATGTTGACTGTCCGGCTCACCTCTGAACAGTCCCGACGACGCCGTGTCTAATAGGATCGGGTTCCCATCCCGGCCCGACGCGGGCACAGAGGCGTTACTGGAGGCGCATTAAGTAGCGCTTCCCACGCATCCCCATTCGTCGCCCGCGGATGTAGTCCACGTTTGCGGCATCCTCTCTCACCCGCTTGTCGGCCTCCTTCTGGGATATTACTGTCTCGAAGAAGGAGACCATCACCTTCCAGGACTCGTCGTCGCGGAGCATCGCGGTGATGACACTTGGGAACGACAAGTCTCCGCCGAAGACCGACGTCAGACCTTGACGTAGCGCCGCTGGGTCCTCCGAGGTTCGTGAGGAGTCTGCCCAGTGCACTTGCCACCTTCACGACCTTCTGTACCACCGTAGCGAAGTGTGGGCTGAAGGTCCACCCTCCGTCAAGGATGAGCCGCAGATATTTGATTTGGGGGGCTCATCCTGACCCTCCCCTCTCCGATCTGCAGGGTAGCCCTCGGTAGGGGTCCCTTGCGGGCGGTCCCGCGGAAGAGGAGGGCTTCGGTCTTGTCAATCCTGACCCGAAACCTTCGAGTCCGACCTCAGCCAGCCACGCCACCTCCTTGAAGTCGAGACACCTTCCCCGGGGAGGAGACAGCCTCGCGGGACCCAGTTGTACCCGATGTCGCACAAGATCGGACCCGACTGATCACTGCGTGACACCGCAGCCGACTTGCCACCACTCCGCGGATCCCGATCGTTCTCGTGGCCTACCCTCCGATCGGAGAGGTACGCCTCCGACAGCCTCCCTAATTACGGGGGCACTTCACAGTATTTCAGTGTCTCCCGTATCACTGCGTGCGGAAGACTGTTGAAGGCGTTCGCGATGTCCAGCGACACCGCGACCACCACTTCCCTCCTGTGTTCCGCTTCACCAGTCACCGCCCATCAAGCGTTTGAGGGCGTCGACGATCGACCAGCGTGCTCGGAACCCGAACTGGAATTCTGAAAGTTTGGGTCCCGAGCCCTCATCCAGATGCTGAACGAGCCGAGAGGCCACTATTTTCTTCAAGGCCTTCCCAGCTTCGTTCAGCAGCACCACCGGTTGCCGTCTTGCTGTCTTACATTATTATTATGACAAATATTACACTCTATAGGTAAGGTAAAACAATGTATGTGAATTTCTATAACAATTTACAATAATTGTACTATAAAACACAAAAGCCTATAATATATAGATTTAAATTATCATGTCACATGTTCTTTCATAATTCATATATTACTATTACGAGATATACTCGTATTGAAAGATACCAATTACAGTGATCTATAGAGTTATGTAGTAGCGGATAAAAGGGGACGGGAATGTATTTTGTTTTTAAAAAATACCACTATTTATTAATATTTATTATATTTTGGAAGTCGCTCGTTTTAGTGGCATAAAGAATGATTAAAAAACTCATCTATCGGTTGAAAATATACGCAGTCTTATAGAGCTGCTTTAAACTAAATAAATTAATATTTCTACAAATAAAAATCAATTGTTGCTCCGTTCCAATTAAATTATAATAAAATAATAGTAAATTTAATATATTTTAGTGGAATTCAAAATCTTCATTAAATGTTACTTTATGGATCCGCTTTTCGCATTTAACGAACAACTTCAACTTATGTTAATGATATCATTGTTAACATTTTTGTTGTCGAAATAGGTTACTTTATAAACTTGCTTAAAGGGTATTCCCGTAGAAAGTTGTTAAGAACTTTATCAAGGACTGTGGAAGTGAATGTCTTTTTATCAAAATCAGTTCTTATAAATTAGTAATTATATTTATCAATATTAAGTAAAGAAACTAGCCCTTTAGTTAATATTTATATTTATAATTTTTTAACTAAAATATATAAAATACATAAAATCCACTTTTACATGTTAATCTTATATTAATTATTAAAGCTTTTTACAAACATTAATTAAAGTTATTTTATCTATGCTTTTCATAGAGATAATAATAAAAAAATTACATACAATTTTGTAATCACATGTCAACTGAAGTTTTTATTTTCATAGAGCTTTCGTCTATTACCGGTTTGTGCGTGATATGGCCTTATACTTAGGCGCATCGGTCATTAAGACTCATCTCAGTATATAAGTGGGATTTCGGCTCGTATACCACATTCTCGGGTCTGTGGGGACAGAGTGATCGGCTGGAGACATGTACAAAATGTACACGTTTTGGGTGCGTATACATTAGCATACTTGTGTCGATTACAAAACGGAGAGTAATTACTTAGCTTAAAGTGATGAAGTGTAGTGTACATGTGTACTTTTTTTTTATAAGATATAAATATAGTATTTCGGAATAAGTCGACCTTATCGTAATATTATTAATTCATGAAGTAACTACTAGGTAAATTATTGCTGTGCGAATTACTTAAAAGAAAGAAAATTATATATGATTAATAAAAGAAAATTATTTTATGTTTTCATGTAACACCTGTTACACATTTTTAAATATTGTTTTAGCAGCTGTGTAATCAACAGTCCAAAAAAAAATACAAAAATTATAAAAAGCTTTTCGAAAATATTATTGAATTGATATATTTTAGCTTTTTTTATAGTATTTTCGATATCTCGTTTTATATATGTTATTTTCAATTTCAATATTAGTTTTATAATTATTTCACTCTGTTTCGTAGCTGTTTTGTAAAAATCGTTATTAATCAATCAAATGAAATCAATATCAATATATATATATATATATATATATATATATATATATATATATATATATATATTCGTCGTGTTGTTTTGTATCGTTCTACACATGTACACGAAATTCACATTATTATAATTGGCTTCTATTTTTATACGTATTAAAAGAAAATTATAAACGACGTAGAATTTAAAAAGAAAATATTGTTATTTTCTTTGTAAAAATACAATAATATAAACAATATATAATTGAAAAATGATCACAGAAAGTCACTTCAATTAAATTAAGAATTAAAATAAATAACGAAACGAAATCACAAACTGCCATATCTTTTAATAAATAAATCTTTAACATTTTCTTTGTTTTTCAACCTCGTGATTTAAATAAAAATAATTTTATGAACACATCCTTGGATTCTAAGTTTGATGTTTTTAAATTTGATATTAGGTATTAATTTTAAAGAAAAAAAAAATTTGTTTTTAACTTAAATCTTAGTAATAAATTAAAATATTACAGAACATATGTAAATATATGCAAATACACGTGAAATGTATAATTCTATAAACAGAAAACCACATATGTTATTATTAATTGTTAAAGGCTAAAAAAATGGCATATATTAATATATAAATAAATTAAATATTGTTTATCACAAATTAGAATATAATATAAGAAAATTAAAATTTTAATAAATAGGTACTTATTAAAAAAAATTCAACTGTAGAATATAATACAAAAAAGATAATTTTTAACTCGGAACTAAAAATACTCAATGATTTTTTTCACTCTTTACCAAAATAATATATTTTAATATTTATTTAAAAGAAAATAAAGGAATTAAAGAGAACAAGTGCCGATAGAAATATGCTGTTAGGAACATCAAGTAGTATTATGTTTATATTTTAAATTGTTGACTCTAGCTTTGATTTAAAAACCACTAGATTACTTGTGTATTTAATTTAAAATAACAATCTCTATAGTAATCCCGGACGCGAATTTCTTGTGTTAAGTATATACCTACTATTAACACTTATGTGGTTAAAGTCAAGGTTGACTACTATAAAAGTTTAACTATTACTAAGAATTTTGAGGATTCCTTGTTCAAAGACCTTCACGTACATCCACAAATATACAGCCATGAGTAAAATTACAACAAATCTAGGGTAATCTTACTGACCATTTTTCGTTTATTAACAATATACATACATGGTCATCAGCTGTTCCTATAGTAAGCGACTTAATGCCTGTGTTTTAGGTAACAGCATATAACCACTCATATATAACCACATTTTTTGTAATAAACTTACATATAAATAAATATAAATTACACCTAGACTCGAGCAGGAATGAACTCCCAACGCTTCTGTGCCGGCTAATTCCACGTTTATCGCTTACTAAACTTAAGCCACCTCCGTGGTTACTTATATTATTGGTTCGGTCAAAATACTAAATGATTTGTTAATTAATTAATTTAATTATTTGTTAATTAATTAATTTAATGTCTGTTTATAACCTTAATCTTATAAACCTTAAAAAAAAGTATTCTTAATTTATCATTTGCGCTCTTATTTTTTACGCGATTGTTTAGCGATTTTAATTTAAAAAAAATATGTTTATTTTAATAGTGGTCTCTTTTAAATTTAATTAAAATATTGAAAAACTTCGTAGTTGTATCATAGTTACAATGTGTACATAGTTTTGCAAATAATGAACATGTACGAGTAAAACCTAACACACAAACAGTTACCTCATCTGTGTATTGTTTTATATTACAAGGATTATTTATTATCGTAAAAAAATCTAGTCTTGACATTAACGTATATCCGTGTATTAAGTGTAACCATAGTTCACGCCGAAACGAGATAATTAAGGATATAAATTAAACAGTAGGTAAACTTACATTTATTATTTTGTTGCGGTTAAACTTGTCTTTGGTGTGAATAAATATTTTATTGAGTGCTTAATATGTACCATTACATTGAGCATTTTAATAATTATTATGTGGTCAATATAATCAGTAATAATACAAATCTATGTATGTGTTAAAATATTGTTTGTTGGCTTGAACGATCTTTTGGACTAAAAAATCTTGTATATCATTAGTTTACTAGGTTTTTTTTTTCAAATATAAATAAATGATTTAAAATTTATTATTTAAAATCATACTCATTAACATTTTTTTGTTTAATTTTAAACAATATACACATAATTATATATTATTATCGCAGAGTGCAGATTGCTATCCGGCTTTACAAATAAGGCAATAAATTGCTTTTTATCGTTTTTTAATATGTAAAATAAAATGCAGAGAAACAATCTAAAATATTTATTGACTAGGAACCCAAAAAAAAAAAAAAAAACGGTAAACTGTGAGTGTGTACTGTGTATTGCATGCAAAGAGTTCTTTAGCACAGTACCTCTATAATATTACTATACCGGTGTCCCACGGGCCACGACTATGCCACATGGAGAGGAAGTACCTTAAATATTGTAGATGGAATATTTTACAATTTAGTTACTTAATTTTAATTTAAAAAACAATTTAAACTGCAATCGTAGAATTTTAAATAATTTATATATTAGTTATATTAGTTTAAATAATTGCCTGGTTGAACCAGGATTCGAAACCGCTATACGAGAATAAAATTATCTATAAAGATTATTATTTAATATATATTTATTATTAATTATAGTAGCTTTATCATACATGTCGAAAGACTTCATCATAATGATTATTTTTTGCTAAATAACATAATATCAGAAATAAAAGGAAGACCATGAATTTTAACATTTGATGTAAAATTTTGTTAAAAATAATCCTTATGATGATGCCTTTCGATCGCTATGATAAAGCTATAGGATTTTTTCTATGCTATATGACCAGGCAATTATTTAAAACATTATGAATGAAGTTTAAATTGTTTTTTTTTTTTTACTTAAAATGAAGTCTTCTTTCAGTAAAATGTTCCATCTGTAATATTTAAGGTACTTTGCCTCCATGTGGCATAGTCGTGAGACAACTGGTATATTTCTTAAGATCGATTCAGATTTTAAAAGACTGCAATTAAACCGTTTAAGATTCACATACGATCAGTACTTAAATTTAAGATTCAAAAAAACTTAAAACTGAAATAAAATATTTAATCCTTATACAATTACTCATTTGATAATTTAACATATTATTATTCATATTACCTACATCCGAAACTAAAAATATCATATAATATCCAAGTAGATGTTTACTTAAATTCAAGTGTCAAAAACTAGATCAATAGCGGTATTAATGTACGTATGTTTTAAAATTATTCTCATTCTATGAATGTAAATACGAGTGTAGTTACACCTTCGTTCCATGACATTGCAATACAAATGTCAAAAGTCAAGTACTAATTAACAACATTGTATCTATCCTTGTGTTAAACCTTGATATTATATTAAACATAACCAAAATAATATTATTTTTCAACGGCCATATGTCATGAGATGAGAATATTAATCTTTAGATATGGTTATTTTAGTATATTTTTTCCTTATGTTCGAATACTTTAAAGGATCTTAATATGATATGTCAATGCAATAGTAGCAGTAAGAAATTATATTATATTAAAAAAAAGCGTAAGTAATAATTCATTACCTACGAACTTTCTTTAGGTCATCTACTTAAAAACTTTTAAGACTGACTGTTTATAGACAGACACAGCTGCGGTGAATCTATAAGCATTAAAGCATGAAATTTTGCGCACAAACTGTAGTGTTCAATCACGTCCACGTATTATATAAAGTTTTTAATAGTGATAGAAATCATAGCCATTAGTTTATAAAAAAAAAAAAAAAACATCCGTACTATACAAAATACCATATACCTATATAATTATGTTCTAAAGCTGTTAGAAACATTACGTGATGTTATTTTCAAAAATATTAGGTACTGTCATTTTTTAATTCGATAAATTAACGTAAATTATATAATAATATATATTTTTTATAATCCAATATATTTTGATTAAATGACTTTAATTATATTCTTAAGGTGAACGTCGCTATTATTTAATACAACAATATATTTTGATTAAATCGACATTTATTAAAATGTAATTATAACCGTTGAGGAGATAAAATGACCTAACATTTTATACAATCTTTAGATATCGTTGACTGGTTCTCAAAAATTACCATTAAAATTTCAAATTTTTTTTTTTTATTATTATCTTTTAGATGCGTTTAAATTTTTGTCCATTGGTATATTCAAAATTACTGTAGCGTTTTTAAGGTTCGTTGATCTTGATTTAAAGTCAAGGTTCTGCTTACGCAATGACCAGTTGAATATGTTTAAAATGCATTCGCCGCTTGAATGACGGTTATAGATACCCAAGCTATTTATTATGACACGCATGACTATACGCCCATTTGTTAAATTCACAGCATTGCGTTTTCATTTAGTTATTACCTACAAAAATGATCCCGTTTCTTTTATTTTTATTCCTGGTACTTTATTCATTATACCAGGTTTAAATTGTTTTGTGCAATATTAATTTATTCTATTTGAAGAATATTTAATAGCTTGCTTTTATAAAATAAACAAACAAAACAACTTTATTAGGTATATTATAGATAAAGAGCTAATAGTTTTTACAAAGATAACGTAATGAAAAAAAGACGCATTAAATTAATAAATCTATGTATTTTTTGAAACAAATAACTAATTCACAAAGTATATGTTACTATAACTTTTTGAAGGACATTAAGCTGGTCTTAGAATTGTAAGTTCCGTCTACAATTTAGTGTGGTCTTTAGATTTATGTTATTTTTTGTTTTAATAATACTTATAATATCAAAACATTATATGTTATAAAATAAGTTTCGATGAGCTCATCTTCTTAAATATTTTAGTTCCTTATATATTTAAAAGTGTTTTTATTTTATTTATTATTTTAAAGCTATGATACTTACTGTATTAGTCCTGATGTGGTGCCACATTGTAGTATCAATTTTAAAAAGCTTGTTGCGATTATATAATATCTTATATCTTTAAACGAGCAATTCTTGTATATATATATATAATCTGAATCTCGGAAACGGCTCCAACGATTTTCATGAAATTTAGTATGCAGGGGGTTTCGGGGGCGATAAATCGATCTAGTTAGGATTTATTTTTAGAAAATGTCGTTTTATCCTTTTTTTTACGCAATTAAAAATATTATTAAAATAAGAAGGTAAATTTCGCTGTAATTGACAAGGTTATTATTAGCTCGGATGGGTATCGAGCGGATTTAAAACTAGAAAACCCGGGTTCGAATCCAGGTCCACAGACCAGTTTTTTCCTTTTTTTTCATGTTTCTTTTTTTGTGAGAAAAACTATTATTGAGAGCTCTTTTATTTTTTATTTAAATAACCAGTTCCTATTATTTTACTATTATGTCAGTCAGATCGAAAATATTATTTATGTTTCATCAGTATGAAATGAAATAATATCTAAATATAATTTAACCGAGCAAAGCTCGGTCATCCAGGTACTAATATTTAAATTATGAAGCAATCTTCAAATATGTCATTTTTGTTAATTTCAATTTAGATGCCGTATTTCTAACCGGGAGTAATAAAACCTGTCCTACAAGCCCTTTTCGTTCGTTAATATAAGGTCATTGTTCTTATGAGAAAGTACTTTTTAAATCTCCACTTATAATTGTTAACATATTATATTATGTCTAGTATGATTTTATAGCGAGAATGGTATTTTCGATGTCTTTTGTTCTTTCTATATAGTCTTGTTTATGTTATTAATTTTTAAAATTTATTGTTACAATTTACTGTTTGATGTTACTACTTTACTACTATTTTAATTATATTAATTACTATCGCTAGTATTCCGCTAGTGATAGTGCGGTATTTTATAACCCATTAGGTACCTTACTCTAAATAATAAGGCTTCCTAATAGTAACATTTTAATACAAATTATTTCAATAATTTATTCGTTTGCCGATTACAAAACAAACAATCAAAATTATCTCGTTTTAATATTAATATAGAAATTTTTTAATGAGAGTTGTTTCATAAAAAGCTGCTTTTAATATTTTTTAATTGCGTACGTATCTTTAAATTTCAATGTGCATGTACCTACATATATTCAAGAGTCTTAAAGAACAGAAAATCAATATTATATAAAATAATATTTAATCCAATTTAATTTACTTGATTTAATATATATAATAATTTTATTATATTATATATTTTAGGCCTATATGCATAAATATTCAATTTTAGACTAATAAAAACATTTTCTTAATTACAGATCCTAGCAGTAGCGCTCAGCGTAGCAAAAGCTGACGTTAGTCTCGGATATCATTATAATGTACCGACGACATCCTTTGGCGTTCCATCTTACCAAGTCGATAACAACAGCTACAAAACTACGTACTCAACTACTAAAAACATCGTCAGTTCAGGTGTTGGCTCAGGTTTCGGTTCAGGTATAAGCTCCGGTGCTGGCTCAGGTATAGGCTCTGGCTACGGTCAAAGCTCAACCGTAAATACCGGTGCTGGATACAATTACCCTGGATTGGGCTCAACTGGTTCCTACTACAATTTATTGAACTCTAATTCTGGCTTATCTTCCTCTCAAAACGTAGGTGGTTCAAGCTCTGGGTCTCGCTTCAGTGTTGATAAAACAGGGCTAAACTCAAGATACAACTACGGATCTTCGGGAGTCACTGGTTCTGGTTCAGAAACAAATTATAACACCTTTGGTTCCTCTAGCACTGGTTCTAATTCAAATTATAACACCGCTGGTAACACAGGCACTGGTTTTGGATCTAATTATAAATCACAATATACATATGGTTATGACTCAAACTACAACACTGGAGGCCTAGGAAACTACCAAGGATCGAACTTTGGTCAGAACTCCGGGTACCAAACTACATTCCAGACTAATGCAGATACAAGTAGCTTAGATAATATTGGCAGTTACTATCAAGCTGCAAGTGCTAACAATCAATTTATTTCTTCAAACCAATATCAAAACGCTGCAGTTCAAAATTATCAAGAATATTACAATCAAGTGCAGCACCAACCAGCTCAAGTATTTAAACACTTTTACGTACATGCAGCTCCCGAAGATTACGAACCAGCGAAACCAAGACAATCTATAGTCCTACCTCCACCACAGAAGCACTATAAAATTATCTTTATTAAGGCACCGACGCAACAAGCTCCAGCTCCTCAAATAATTGCAGTGCCCCAACAGAATGAAGAAAAAACTATTGTATACGTCCTTGTTAAAAAACCGGAAGATGCTAAAAACATTGTTTTGCCTAAGTTCGAGCAAAAATCACCAACTAAACCAGAAGTGTTCTTTATTAAATACAATAATAAAGATTCTCAATCTTTAATCGACAATATTGTTAGTGATTATAACAAAGGAGGTATTTCAGCTTCATTCTCAGGTGCAAATATTGCTGGTTCTGGTTACACGTCTGGCTCTTCAGAAAGTTTTAGCTCAACAAGCGAATCTAGTGAAGGTTCAGATAATGTATCTTATGATTCTATTTTCGGCAGTTCAGGTAGTTCTAGTTTATCAGCAGGTGGTATTTCTTCAACTACTCCAAGCAGCCAAGTTTCAGGCAACACCTTTACCTCTTTTGGTTCTAGCATCGGTAGCGACTTGACAACTGGTAGTAAAGGTAGCAGTGCAACATCTGGTTCTAGTTACACTTCTGACTATTACTACAAATCAAAACCGACTTTTGGTTCAACCTCTAATTATTACAGCAGCGCTTCTGGTTCTGAAAATATTTACAGTCCCAAACCTAGCAATGATTTTGGTTCAACTTCAACATCTTTCAACACTGGTTCCCTGACCTTTGGCAAATTGTCTGGATCAGGAAGTAGCTATGGTGCAAGTTCTGAAGGTTATGACTCCAGCTCCACTGATTTGGCTTCTAAATATGGATCTCAGTCGAGTAACAATCAATTCAGTTCCGTTTCTCAAAGCTACGATTCAGGTTCTTCTTCAAAACCCTCCTTTGGTTCAAGTCTTTCTACAGAATCTATTGGATCTACAGATCTAGGCAGTATAAATTCTGGTTTTGGTTCAGGTTCCAGTTCAGGCTCCAATAGCTTCTCATCTGTTGCTAGTGGGTTTGATGCAACTTCTGGCAGTCTTGGATCCAGCAACCTGGAGTCAGAAAAATACAGTACCGGCTCTGGTAGCTCAAGTTCTAAGTTTGAATCTACTATTCTTACAACTAGTCAGGGTGTTCCTCATGAAACCTATGGATTCCCTAAGTTTAAAGCATTGTAAATTAATAGTGACTTAAATACTCATTTCTTTATTTTCATTTGATGCAAATAAATAACATGAAAAGAAATAAATGTAGTTTTATTTAATCACAAAATCTTAAATTTAGAATATTATTTCAAAACGGGTTGTAATCGTTCAAAGTTTTAATTAAAATATTAAATACTTGTTTACAATAACAGAACATTTTTAACGCTAATTATACAGTATGAATGGTGAGCTAATTATTTATGCGTCGTCTGGACACCCTAGCAGCTAGCTGCACTGTCGACACAAAACAGGTAGTTTACCTACGTCCAAACGCCGCCACGCCATATACAAGCATGTTCCAATAATAAATAAATAAATAATAAATATTAACCAACAATCACACCACGTTAACCTAGTACCTACCCCGTGATAAGTTCGTAAGAACTTGTGTTACAGGTACTAGGAACGGAAATAAATTTAAGATATAAATACATATATCTATACATATAATAAAATGGTAGAAAAGTCAAAACTGTACATTGAATATTTTTTTAAAAGAATACTTGGGGTGTGATCTACAATCGATACCGAAGCCAAAAATATAGTTTTTAGAATTTTTGTCTGTTTGTCTGTTTGTCTGTATGTATGTCCGGGATAAACTCAAAAAGTACTGCATGGATTTACTTCAAATTTGGCACGAATATTATTAAGAAGTCGGGTCATAACATAGGCTATATATTATCACGCTATCACCTACGGGGAACGAGCAGTGAACCTTTATTTCTTCAACGCATTCTGTAACAGCGTGTAATCTAACGACGCATATTTGAATGTTGTTATTATGTTAATAACCATGCTATAAGCTATATTCACACTATAAAAATCACGAAATATAAGTAACTTAGGCTGATAAACATAATGAATATAATATAAGAAATGAATATAAGTAGTATCAAGACAATTTAAGAGCAGCGCCATCTATGAGATTTTAAAAACATCAAGTCGAATTACATGTGTAAACCCTTTTTGGATATAAATAATTTAAATTTGATCATGTTGGCGAGGTTAATAGTTGTTTATAAAAGTCATAGATGGAGTTGTGCATTTTAATAAAAATTGTATCGTTGATTCGTTTCAGAGATGAGCAAGACAATTTAAAAAAATGTGTTTATATAAGTTTTAAGCTGCTTCATCTATGTCTTATAAAATTCATCGAGTTTTTCTGTATGTAATAACAAACAGAATTTAAAAAGAACTGCATAGATGTATAACAAAATTTAAACTCGGAAACGGCACGCTATTGCTGTAAGCAATTTGAGCTAAATAACGAAGAAAGAGGAAAATTAAGCATGCCATATATATCATAAAAATAAGAAATGCTTATGCTTCTCCGGAACCTATTTCCTCCAAAGTTGTGTAACGGGACCCGCCTTAAAGTCATCTCGCTCCACAGACACACCATTGAGGCGGAAATTCTTACGGGTTGTGGCGTCGGCGAAGCTGTATTTATACCACGCATTCCCCTCATACCTCATAACTTTCCGTTCCAGTTCAAGCGCGTACAGTTCCCCGTGAGTGTTTGCTTCGCGATGACCATCAATAAGTCGCAGGGGCAGACACTGAGGGTAGCTGGTGTCGACCTCAGGACGAGCTGCTTCACACGGGCAGCTGTACGTCGCTTGCTCCCGCGTCACCAGTCCTGACTCTCTTAACATTTTGGCTGCGGAGAGCCAAAATACTAATGTTGTTCATCGAGAAGTCCTATAAATATGTATTTTTACCCTATTCTGTATTCCTTATTTATTATTTTCTCCATCCGTTTCAGTCACAACTTATGACTTAATTCAGCAGAATCACCATAAAGTCATTTATTCAAAGCAGGCTAAAAATAAGCACTTTTTGAAAGTCAATTTTACAAAAGACAGTCTCCCTCTGTTACTGTACTTTCTGTAGATATGAAATGTAAAGAAGAAACGGGTAAATGAATGTTATTTTAAAAGGTATAATCGTAAGTATTTTTGGTGCTGTATAGCGTTCACGCAGACGACGTCGCGGGCAGCAGCTAGTACATACATAAATACACATCCATGACCCGGTGCAGACATCTATATTCGTCATACAAATTATCTGCACCTGGCGGGATTCGAACCCGCGACCGCTGCGTAGAGTGTCCAGTTGCCTGACCACTCGACCAGCCGGCCGTCATATCCCCCTCAATACTTTAATCCTGGCTTAGGATAGGCAAAAATACTAAGATATTCTACTCGTTTAAGCAACAAATTTGTTGACTAGGTAAATAATGTACATATTGGCAATTTTTAGATGTGAACAAGCGGCACAGTACAACACCTGTGTACGCGCCGCCCGCGCCGGCATGACTGGAAAAGTGTCCACGCTTCATTTATTAAAATTGAAATTTTTGGAAATTTTGTAAAAAATTAAGTACCTATTTTTTTACATAATTCGAATAAGAATCATGTACCGAGTATTCTCCTCAAATATTGATAGTAATTCACCAGTTATTCTGTATACATTACTATAAATTAAAATTTAATTGATTTTTTATTTATAATTTAAATCACATGGTGGCAAAACCCATTTGAAATTTCAGAAGGAGAAATTACTATCTGATTATTGAACATTGAACGGTTGATTGGCTTAGCATACCTTTTATTCAAGATTTCTACTAAAATGTATAAGTCAGAGAAACGACCTTTCGTTCGTATAAAATATAAGTTCTTATAAATTATAAGTTACATATTGTATTATATTAATTGAGTCATATAGTATCAAAAACGGTAGTCTCCTCATTTTTCTCAAAAAAAGTTATCTGTGCCAAAATGTATTCTAAAATCAGCTCTTTCACCTTAGTTAATAAATAAAATTAAACAAGTGCGAGTTGGACTCGCCCATGAAGGGTTCCGTAGCAGCAAGTAACATCATATAAAAGTTCTAGTAGTTAGTTGTAACTATGACCGATGTTTTAATAATAGTGTATTTTTTATAAATAAAAAAAAAAAAAATACTTACTAGATCTCGTTCAAACCAATTTTCGGTGGAAGTATGCATGGTAATATACATCATATATATATATTTTTTAGTTTTATCATTCTCTTATTTTAGAAGTTACAGGAGGGGGACACATTTACCTACTTCTTTGGAAGTGTCTCTCCCGCAAACTCAAACGCAACGAAACCTCAATATAATTTTTGAAGACCTATCTATAGATACCCCACACCGCACACGTATGGATTTGATGAAAAAAATGTTTTGTGTTTCAGTTCTACTAAGTATGGGGAAACCACAAAATTTATTGTTTTTTTTTTCTATTTTAGTGTGAAAATCTTAATGCGGTTCACAGAATACATCTACTTACCAAGTTTCAACAGTATAGTTCTTATAGTTTCGGAAAAAAGTGGCTGTGACATACGGACGAACAGACAGACTGACATGACGAATCCATAAGGGTTCCATTTTCGCCATTTGGCTACGGAACGCTAAAAATGGAGTTAAAAAAATGGAGACTGCCGTTTTTGATACTATATGACCCAATTGTACATGCGAATTCTTATCCCAGTTAGCCTCGCTCACCATCTGAGGCAGCTGAGTATCTGTGATAGTTCGCTTGCAGCCAGGATGCAGAAGGCGGTATTGCTCGACTCGACCGACAGACGTTTGCCCTGCCGGGGCGTAATCCTCCATCCGCTTATATTTATCTATGTAAGTTTATGCAAATTTATTATATGCCTTACATAAGTATTCTATTAAATATATAGTACCTGGATGACCGAGCTTTGCTCGGTTAAATTATACTTAGATACATTACATACTGATGAAACATAAATAATATTTTCAATCTTACATGTCGGTAAATAGTAAAATAATAGGAACTGGTTATTTAAATAAAAAATAAAAAATAAAAAGAGCTCTAAATCATAATTTTTCTCACAAAAGAAGAAACTTGAAGTTGGAGCCGTTTCTGAGATTCAGATTATATATATATATATATATATATATATATATATATATATATATGTGTGTGTGTGTGTGTGTGTATTATTGAATGAGTGGAGTAAAGCAACTAAAAAATAATAATTAAAAAATAAAAAACTATGAATGGACCTTTTTTATTATTAAACTAGCGGCCCGCCCCGGCTTCGCACGGGTATTTAACTAAAATTTTAAAAATTATAAATTTATATTTTTTATCACCTACATGCGCCATCTATCGTATAATAGTAGAATATCGTTTTTATATTTAGTGACATTAAACATAATAGAACCTTACCTTAGACCAAATGGCGTTGGCGGCGTAGGTACCTATTTCTATTTTCTTAAATATTTATTTTTAAATTTAATTACAATGAAACAAAAACTAAATTATACTGTGAATTATGTTAAATACAAGTTAAGTACAAAACCAATGTAAATAACTTTAATACATAAAAATGTATTAAAGTTATTTACATTGGTTTTGTACTTTTTACGTGATACGTGCACACAAAAAAATTATAAGAGATGGCGCTGATACAAAAATAAACGCGCTATTAAAATTTTTTCTTGATGATATATAGTGTATTAATAAAACGGAGGTTTTAACAGATTTATTATTTGTATAGATTTGCGGCTAATTCAATATTTATTTTGTTACAAAGCTTTGAAATTCGAATTTCTGGGTTTTTGCACTTTTAGCTAAACTGTAAGAGTTAGACAAAAATGTTATTAAAAAGTCAAAAGTCAAAATATTTTATTCAGCATAAAATTATTACAATTACTTACTGAACGTCATGAGTCTACTACCAGCTCGGAAAGAAGAAGCCTCTGACCTGAGAAGAACTGGCGGAAGAAACTCAGCCGGACTATTTTTTTTTTTAATGTAATGGTTTATTTATCCAAAGTAATTTGAAATTAAAAATAATTCTCTATAAGTTGAAATAGTCTAGCGGCGATCACATCATTCCCAAAGCGTACTGTCTTCTAGAAAATCGTTAATCGAATAATATTCTTTAGTACACAAACGTTCTTAAACAATTTTTTTTAAATTTGGCAATAGAAATTTCTTGAACGTTTTCTGGGTGCCTGTTGTATAAGAGTATACATTGTCTATAAAAAAAATTACTGACTAGGCCTAAGTGAGTTACAGGCATTACAAGTTTATGTTTGTTCCTAGTATTAATGCTATGCATGTCGCTAGAGGAGCCCCAGGAGATCTCTTATCATTTAAATCAAACCTCTGTATTCTATTACTCAAATAGGAATTCAGGAGGTTGAGTGCCTTATTTCTAATCCCATAATGATGCAGTTTCCTGATCAACGTCTCGTGATGCACACAATCAAAGGCCTTGGATAAGTCACAGAATATCTCAAGAGCTTCCTGCGACCTATCCCGTGTCTCAAAAACGTTTTTCATTAGCTCAACACTAGCATCTGCTTTGGAGCAACCTAACCTTGTAAAACCAAACTGTTTCTTATGTAGTAAATCGTGTGCATTAAAAAGCGATAACATTTGCTCGAGTATGATTTTTTCAAACATTTTTCTAAATGTTGGGATTGCTGCAATTGGTCTAAAATTATAAGGATCTAGGATACTGGCTGATTTAAAAATAGGAATTACTTTACTTCATTAGATCAGGAAACACACCATGTTCTGTACAGCCATTAAATATAGTAGCTAGATGAGGTGCAACAACATCAATTATCGAATTAACAACTTTTACAGATAAACCCCAGAGATCAGCTGTTTTCTTGACGTCCAGGTTTCTGAAGGCTACTATTATATCTTTGGGATTTACAAGTTTAAATGTAAATATTACATTACAAATTTTAACGTTTTCCTTTAGCAAAAATTCGGCAACACCTGGAGACGAATTAAGTGATTGCGTTGAAAGTGGAATGTCAGTGAAAAATTTTTCAAACTCAGATGCAACTTCTCCGTCTGAGGTAACAAAATTATCATGGATATTTAACTTAAAATCGAAGCTGCGATCTGTGACTCTTCCTCTTTCACTAGCAATTATGTTCCATGTCATTTTGATTGTCTTTAATATACAAGGATTTTTTTGTGGAACATACTCTTCTAAAAACTTTTGAGTAGGCACTTACAAAAGAACAAACGATACACTATAATTATAGACTTTTGCACTGTACAATTAATAAAGCCTTTGTCTGCTCAGTGCTCTTGTATATGCCAGGAGTTGTCCATTCACCAAATGTCAAGAGACACCCTGAATTGACTGTTTTAGAGGTAAATATTGTAGAAAATTCAGTTTTTACTGATTTAAATAAAGAGTTATATAAGTAGTTGGGGTCATTGATGTATGATAAATAAGAAAGTTTTGCCACAATGCTACCTCTTAACCTCTCCATACGTGTAATACTTATGGGTACTAAAGTCTTTTTTAAAATATTTTTGTTGGCATTAAAAGAATAAGAAGAGGAAGCTAACTGACCATAATGGTCTGAGCTTAACTTATTAATAATATTGGAATAAGGTTTACAGTTTGTAAATAATTATGTTGTCAATAGTATGTAGCACTGGTAGCAGTAATTCTAGTGGGTTCAGTAAGTAAATTATGTAGGTTATATGATAGAAGCATTGATTTAAATCTGAGTCTTATATTATAATTATGTAATAGATCAATATTAAAATCCCCACATACAACAATAACCTTATTAGAATTATTTAATTTTAACAAAACTTCTTCCAATACTTTCTGAAAGTACTTATATACTCGTAACCCACTAGGAGGTTTGTATACGCATACAACAATGAAGTGCTCAAGCTCTACGCAGGCTAGTTCAATAGTTTGCTCAACAGTCACAGCTCACAATGTCTTTACGTTCGTTATATTTAAAAAGTTTACTAAATTTATTAAAGAGCCACCGCGTATAGCTTTTTCTCTGTTAAACATACTAGCTACCTGGTGACCGCTGAAGTTAAATATGGACTGGGAAATAGAAAGCCAGTGTTCTGTTAAACATAAAATATTGATATTTTCACCATTCATAAATAACTCCAGTTCAATATCTTTACCCAGCATGACCTGTATATTTTGGTGCACCAGGTTTACAGTATTTAAATTTTTACAACTGTGGGCATTCCTTACCAAATTATTATGAAATTTATCTGATTTAATGTCATGACTTATTAATATGCTAGAGGTATCCTCTGCTGTCTTAATTATTAATTTAAATAATTATTTGGAACGGATTCCACGTCACAAAATGTCATATTATGGGCCAAAACACATAACGGCGTTGCGGCGCCGCAACGCTAAAATCGGCGGTGGCGGCACCGCCAATTTTAGCGGCGTGGCACCGCCAATTCCGGCGTTGTGACGTCATACTTGTTGACCATGATTTATTGACATTTTGTGTCTATTTTTATATTTTATTTTTTTGTGTCTTTATTAGACATGGGTATCTCAATGAATTTTTATGAACTGCAGATAAGCTCATGAGCCATATGCTTGAACCGGAGCTGTGAAACGGCTCACAGTTCAGCTCAATTGTTGTTATAGGTATTGTTACTTTTAACCACTTTTAACTATTAGATTTACAGCTAATTTATGACTCGGTTCAAAAAATGACATGTATGATGTACCTAAATTATAAATATGTAAATTAATTTTATGCTAATTTCATCCATATGATAAATGCTAAAGTGAGTTTTTTTGTTTGTTACGCTTTTACGCCTTAACTATTAACCTGAATCCCGATCATCATGAAATTCTGCATACCAGTTTTCTGGGGTACAGAAAAGTACATAGAGTACCTACTTTACGTACCGACTACCGTTGGTGCCTGTACCATGCGAGCGGAGCCGCGGACAAAACCTATTTATTTATATTTAATCTATAAAACTAATATAGTAAGATATTAATTTATGTATCACTTTGTTTCAATTTTGTTTAGGCTTTATGAGACAAAAGTTGTTTAAAATTCTACCAGCATACAAACTTGATTCACAAAATTATTTCCGGTACAAAGGATTACTTTTTATGCATTCTACTAAATAACAACTTCACAAACAATAATTAACAAATTTCACGTGAACTATAATATTTAAAATAATTAAATTAATATCCACAATAAAAAATCACAAAGAACTGGTTACCCTACAACAACGCTCTTTTTCGCGGCGCCGCAACGCCGCAACGCAAACTGCCGATTTTAGCGTTGCGTCGCCGCAACGCCGTTATGTGTTTTGGCTCTATAATTTTGCTCAATAGGAGCAGATGTCATAGTAACCAGATTATTGGCTATGTCAGTTTGAATATAATAAGATAGCACAGAAGCTGTCGTTTATTATAATAAATTTATGTTAACTTAAGCTAATATATATATTAGCCTTATATGTTAATTATAATAAATTTATAGTATTTTTAAAATTCTAAAAATTCTTGTCAATTTTTTCATACCATCAATAACAACAAAGTTTCAGGCTCATGTATATTTATTTTTGTGTATCTTTTTTACTCTTTCACGCAAAAACTACTGAACGAATTTAGATGAAACTTTACAGTAACATAGCTTATACATCAAAATAACACATAGGCTACAATTTATAAAGATTTTGTGTCATTTGGTCATAATATAACATATTTAAATTAATTAATAATATTTTTTAATTAGATACAGAAAAAATGTCGGTGCGCATCTCTCAGATACTCTATACTGTTCTGTATAAGGTACGCATCCCTGCTCGACATGCTTCCGATTGTTGCAATGTTGTCAATGAGGAACACGTTTACTATAAGCCCGAAACCTCCTTGTGATTGTTGTTCGCTCTCCCGATAGTAGAACAGGTTATCGGATTTCAGGGTTGTCATGTCCTCCCAGTCTCTGCGGACTTCAGATAAACCCAATATATCCCATTGTAACCTGTTCATTTCTTTTTCCAATCCTTTCATCAGAACTCAAAGTGCGAATGTTGTGCGTGAAAATAGTAAGGCCACTGGGACTGGGGGCCTGAGCTCATTTTTACATCATGTGGTCATGTGGGGGATTTTGCTAGGGTATATCAGAATATAATGAAGCTCTCCCTATTACCACCTCAGCAAGAAAGAAGTGGGGACTATTCTTCTTTGACGCACATTCTTTATTAAAGCTGCTATAATTATATTACATAATATTATTTTTATATAATACCATTTGAAGAAATATTACCCTAATATATTATATTATTTTAATATATGATTCCCACATTTTTAACATCAGTTAAAAAAATCAAATAGCATTTCATTAAAATAATATCCATTACAAATACCTACAATACCTAGTGTTGCAAATAAGTTGATATGAAACATGACGTTATATAGTTTCCGATGTTTAGAACTGGAATTTCTACGCACGAGCAACGTCAGTAGTTTATTATTTAGTATCGGAACTATTAGTCAATTGTAATTGAAGTTGGCATATTACTGGTATTTTAATGGGCTGCCCATCCGCATAGCTGGCCGACGTTATCTTGATTTATAGAGTTCGCTTCCAATGGTATCGTAAGACGAATATCGAATTCCGAGGGGCTAATTTAATGGTAATGCGTTAATGCTGATAGAATTGCTTGATATGTATTGTTTATGAATGAAATGGGTTTATATTGAGGCGGTGGCGCATGATGTCTTAATGTTGATGCGAGTTCATTGAGAGGTTATTCATGGATGCACTTTTCTCGGGATCGCCTGGAATGCGCAAGCAGCGTTGGCGCCATGATGTAAAGGTTTTTGCACACAATGTGTTTTTCTAAACTATAATACTGGCAAACTTTGTAGTTTTGTTATTTTTAAAGAAAATATAATCTTACCTTAAAATTGAAAATTCTTTAAAATAAAATAAATAAACTAGTATCATTAAAGGAATGTTAGTATTTCTTTATCGTGCCCATTGTTGCATATCTAAACTTCACATTAAAAACAAAAACCTCGAAAAAATCGAAATAAACAGAGTAACTTAATTAAACTTCAGTTTTTTTTAATTATTATAAACTCTTAGAAAACTACATATATAAATATAATATGTAAATCAATGAAGTATTTTTTAATAATGGCCTCACATGGCCATCAATTTAGCTTAACAAGTTTTTAAGTTCGAACGTTCTATTTACCGATTTCCCTGTCAATCCCTTATCAATAACATTTATATACTATGAAGATGCTGCTAAACTTAAGTTTATTGGGATAAATTATATTTAATAATAGTTGTTAATCGCGGCTTCGACCGCAAATAAGTTTACTACGTCAAATATTCTAATTTCCTAAATATACTATTTTTTATTTTATTTTTTAAATTATATTATTACTTTTTTTGTGAAAATGTTTTAATTCATTTACATACCTACCTATTCTTTTATCGTAGTTATCTCACGCTGTCATTCAAATTACAATAGTTACGATGTTTATATATTATATTTATAATATATATTTTATATAATATATATTATATTAATTTAATAAACCGATTTTAATGAAATATACATTAAATATTACATGAACTGAAGTAAACTGAATCAGCCAGTAAAGAACCCACTGCTGGGCAAATCTCTCGTGGAACTAACGGCCGGTGGAGCAGAAAGGTTCTCGAGTGGAGACCACGTACCGCTGTTGTTTGTAGGCTGCTTCGAAGTGGTTGCTCTGGAGGTCGATGATGGAGGCCTACTTACGTTCATCAGTGGATATCCAATGGCTGATATAATATACACACACATGAATTGCAGTTAAATTGTTTCCATTTCAATACTGATAAAACCCTCGTACTAAAAAGAACCAGAAACTTATTTCTAGTAGTATTATTATTTATTAAGTTGTTACTTAGTCGTAGTATCATTCCATTTATAATTTACTAGTTTCTGCCCACGGCTTCACCCGCTTGGATGTCGGTTATCGCGACCAAAAAAAAAAGTATCCTATGTTACTTCTAATACCTCCAAGAATATGTGTACAAAGTTTCATGATGACTTGTTAAGTAGTTTTCGCGTGAAAGCGTAACAAACAAACTTACTTTTGCATTTATAATATTAGTATGATAATAATTATATTTTTTTAGTCTTTAGGGGAAGGATATATTATAAAATAGAATTATATAATATAACAGATTAGTACAAAAGATTTCTTGTCATTTTTAAAAATATTACTTACCATAATAACATATTCTATTTATAAGAAACTATTTAACAGATATAATACTGTTTGTTTGTCTCACACATAGACTCCTACGTAAAATTGAAAACGTGGGTCCCTTCCTAAATTATATAAACTTAACATAGATATTTAAAAGATGTATTCTAATACCTCGCAAGTTTAAATTTATCTTTACTTTTCATGAATACGCGTCTTTATCATAAGAATTTCATTAGTTACATCGGGAACACCAGGCGCATGTTTCAAGGGTGTTTACGCGATCCTTGACACAAATATACATCTTAAGCGTCTTATGACCACTGAATCAAATTAGGGAAATTTGCGTACCAATAGACATCTTCAAGCATAAATTTTTAAATATTGATAAAATTTTCCAAAAGATCGCTTCAAGCAAACGATTTATTTTATACTTTTTAATAAAGAACGAAACTATTTAAAAAAGAGTAATTTTTTCTTTTTAACCGATTAGGTTTTTATTCATATTAAATGTTATTTACATTACTGAATAGTTAGTTACATGTAAACTTTTATTGTTATTTAATTTTAACGAGATTTGGTACTTATATTTAATGTTATACAGTTTATTGATAGTAACGTATTGTATCCAATATAAGTACGTAAATTAAAAAAAAAACTTTCTAATAATATCGGATAGAGAAAATATATATAAGTAATAAAATTATGACATGTTTTTTTTTCAACCCGGTTGAGCTAGCACGCTAACCATTCGTGCACATGTATATTTTATTATTTTCATTACTTACCTTATTGTCATTAGTCAGTCTCTTTAGAAAGTATACTGAATATGCATTTAGAAACTTAATTATACTACTAAAAATAAGTAGCTATTATAATTACTTACATCATTGATTAAAGTACCAAATGATTACCGAAAAATAAGGTCAAATCATTCCATATTTATATTTCACTCCAAATCTGTTCGAAACTAACGAATAATCCAAAATAATAATTTGTACTCGTAACGGTATCCGAAACCGATACAATATTATTCATATGTACGAACAGATATCTGTATTATACGAGTATATCCATATCTAGAGATACAAAAGTGCACATCCATAACAAAACTTATGTAGAATTCGTATTTGCATTAAATTATCTAAATTAAACTCAATTTATAATAAAATGATAAACTTAAAACTGTTAACAGATTGAAATGTTTAAAAATATTCTAAAATTCAATAAAAGAATTTAGAATCATAAAAATGTGTAAATATTGATAAATATTTTTTTAAAATAATAAAGTCTTAACGATTAATAATAATTTGGATTTAGAAAATATTTTTTTATCTAAATGATCATAAAAAAAGAGTATGTACAATAAAAATGAGTTCGATAAAATTGCATTTTATCGTTAACACGATAAAATTTTATAATAAAAATCAAAAATAAATATGTTTTTTCATCGCTTGTAATGATTTTCATAGTGTATGGTGTATTATTGCTCCGTGAGGATATTCAAGCCGTGCCTCTCGATAGTATTGTACAATTTGTTTGTGAAGGATGTGTACCAAAAACCAATGAATGTTGCATTGGTACAGCAGTATCGTCTAAACATTTTTTAACGACTAATTACTGTGCAGAAACTTGCCAATACGTTAAAATAAACAAAGAAATTGTTCTATTTAAGAAAATTCATGTTAATCCGTTTCCAAAAACGTACGTGATAAATGACATTTACGTCGGACCAAACACTATTGCTTTAGTAGAAACAGAAACAATAAAAAACAATAATCATAGTTTTATCAAGTTAGAAACTAATAAGCGTTCTACCTTCTTAGATACAAGTGTTTCGATTGTAGTATTTGATGAAGTACCTAAATTCAGGAAAGCAAAAATTATACAATGTGATCAAGATTCTGAATTTTTAAATACTTATTATGTTTGTGCTGCGGATGAAACGTTCGAAAGCTGTGACGTTCCTCAAGGAACGCCTTTGTTTTTGGATGAACAGTTACTCGGCATTACAGGAATACAGAATTCCAAAACTTGTCAATATACTAAAAGGATTTTCATCGACCTGGAACCTGCAATTTTCTGGATTCAATACATTCTTAGCGACGATTTAATAATAAACATGCGACGTGTTCGGGAAAAAACAATAATCAAAAATAATTTAAGTAAGAAAAAATTCACTAGAGGTAGTAATAAGAAAAACAACCAGCAAATAAATTTTTTTTTATCAAAAAAAGGTCAAAGTACAAACAAAAATCAAATTTCTAAGCAAATTAATATTCGTAATACAAAGAAAATTATGATAAAAGGAAAAGTAAAACCCTTAAAAGGAAAACAAAATATTACTACTACAAAATCATATAAATTTCCTTCATCTCATAATATCAGAAAACAAAATACAAAAAGAAAAATAAAATTCATGAGAACAAAAATGAATAAAAAGTATTTGAATAATAAAGTGTCCAAAACTGAAAGTTCGAGACACCACCACCATTTTAAATGGAACATAACTTTGAATTCCCAAAATAAAGTTATCAGTAAAAAAGTACAAAGACTCTGTTCTAGACCTAAGCAAATTTTAAAAAATACAATTAAATCAAAGACACAATCTTCAAACAAGAAAATGTTAACAAGTATTTTATTTCTAACGGGTAATACGAAAAAACTACAATCACTTTCATTTCGTACGAAAAAAACATTGAAATTCGCTAAGACATTGTCAACAAAAATAAAAGTATCTAGTAAGAAATCGACAAAAATGTTAAAAAACAAACAACAAAGCACCAAAAAAACTAGCGCTATGGAATGGTTTAATAAAATTAAAAATAAAACAAAAACCAACGAACCACAAATACTTGTATTGACCACATCTCGAGTACCACTACCCGATTTTATTGATCTTACGTAGTCTAAATATCTTAAGTAGATTAATCTATAAGTCGAAGTAGGTTAATCAATTAAGTAGAAAGATCTTAAGTAGTAAAAAAACGGTTGTAAGTATTTTATTAAATTTATTATTATTAAATTGTTTATTATTTAATTTTTTTTTTCCTACTACACGAGCATTTTTTTGTGGTAAGCCATAGTTTTTATTGGGCAGCAGAATTTAAAACCAAACCTGTAAAAGTTATTTTTTTTAATAAGCCTATATTTGCTATTGGTATTTTTATTTTTATTTACTAGAAGTAAACATTTCTATTGCATGCTTAATCACAACGGTCGGCGATGATAAAGTTTTTTTGAATAGTTTCAAGTCAAACGCCATATGGACAGGAATTCATCATCATCATCATATAAACCATTGGATGTCCACTGCTGAACGTAGGTCTCCCTCATCGAACTCCAGAGTGACCGGCTTGAAGCAGCCTCTATCCAATGGCTTCCGGTGACTCTCCTTACTTGGTCTCTACTCGTAAACCTTTCTGCTCCATCGACCGTCAGTTCTATGAGCTACGTGCCCTGCCCACTGCTACTTCAGCTTGCAAATCTATTGGGCTATGTCGGTAACCTTCACTCGTCGTGGATCTCATAATTTCTGATTAGATTTCCCAATGAGATACCAAGCATAACCCACTGATTTACCCGCTGTGCGAATTAAAGCTTGTTTTAAAGCCCCATAGTCAGAGACCACGTCTGAAATCAGCAGTCTTACAAGTAGTTGTGAATTTCTTAACCCTATCACACTCATTCTCACTCACTTAACACTCGACACCCGATCCTTTAAAACAGCAAGAACTGACTGATTTGGAGTGGATATTGAAGTGCTTTAACGTAGCACAGAAATTCTCGATTCTCGTCTAAAAGAAAACAATTTATTATATCTTGATGATAATATTAAGACTATATTTTAATGGTATCGAAGCAGACAAAAAAAGTTTGTAAAGTATTCCAAATAACAAGGTAATTAATGTAACGGTACTATTCAAAAATACTTTTTGCTGTTGGGACCATAATAGTAAAATGTAACATCTAATACTATCCACAAGAATAGTGACTCTATACATTTTGCAAAAAAAGATTGAGAGCTGTGCTTTTGCATATCACTCATGACAACAATAATGATAATTAATTTGTAAATCAAATCCTGTGGCTCACTTCGTTTATCGTAAAGAAACTTACAAAAACTTAAAAGCTTTTGTAGGAAATAAAATACACCAAATACAAATTTATTAAACTAAAAGTCTAAGCGCTTATAGTAAGGAACCTGTTTATCAAAAAATCCAGGCGAATAATAGCGACGGTTCCATCGAGATCAAGAACAAATAGAAAGAAGGTATCAAGGTCGTTGGGACGTTAATATAATGGCGAACGATTACTGGATGGTACATAGAGATGAAGTAAAAACTCACAAACGAAAACTAACAAAACTTAATAGCTTTTTTTTCAATAAGAGAACTTTTAGTATGGATCATGATATCAGTACCTATTGTGTTTTATTTTAATAGCTTTAAACCTTTGCAGATGCCGAATGTCGAATGTGTAATTTATTAATATCATAGGGCTTATATACATAAGCGAATGGCAACAAAAAAGTAACATTACCCATTTTTACATTATTAGGCCTACATTATTTTACTAAGGAAATAGGTACAATTTTTAATAGCCAATAAGACTGGCTACATCATCACCGTCCTCATTCGCTAATACATCTTGCCGCTTGCGTGCATTTCAATCTCACGTCGATTATACGTTTTCTCGCCGCTCGCTCTGCAGGTCTGTAGCTTCATCTCAGTCGTCATACCGCTATAAATACGCAATGACGCGCGTTGCTTAAGTCATTTGGATCAAGCTCCGCGGCAATGAAGATGTGAAAATAAGAACGCCATGTCTCCTTGTCATGACGTCATAATAGAAATAAATATTATACTGGATCGACAGATAAAACAGTTCTTTTCAGATCTTTTCAGAAATAATTGTTATCGTACTTTTCAGATCGCTACTGCTACAGGAGTCCCCCTCAAGTGAAACGTACCGGAAACTTGATGCTTCACCTGATTGTGTTGCTTAAATGTTTAGTTGTGGCATCATTGTTCGTTGACTCGGGTAACTTGGTTCTCTAGGTAGTGGTATTTTTTTTTTTTTTTTTTGGTGAAACACGTTAAAGTTTGTAAAATGAGGTTGAACGAGATAGGTATCGGTACTCGGAGGACCGAATGCAGGTTGTCGACAACTATACCAAGGCGTTTTACGCTCTATGGCTCTCTATGGTGCTCCGATCTGGGCTGACGCTCTTTCGACCAGCAACGTACGACTTCTTCGGCGCCCTCAACGCTTCATAGCCATTAGAGCCATCCGAGGGTATCGCACCATATCTTACGAGGCAGCGTGCTTATTAGCTTTTCCGGTGGTTTCCCTCCGTGGGATTTAGAAGCGGAGGTCTTAGCTTCAATATTCCACCGACGCTATCTATGTCGAAATCGCGGTATACCACTCTCTGCTCTAGAGGAGAGACGTTGGAGAGCAGATGCAGAGATTTGGCTAACTCACTACCGGTGTTGATGTTAGGCCGCCATTTGCAATATAAAAATCTGTTTGTTTCCGATCTGGGTGTATATCCTTGTGGGTCTTTCCACCGTGCCTCGGAGAGCACGTAAAGCCGACGGTCCCGGTTGTTATCATAGACACCTGATAACGATCGTTACTCATGTTAGGAAAATTATCCACCAACCCGCAGTAGAGCAGCGTGTTGGATTAAGCTCGACCACGGATTAAGTTTCAACCCTTCTTCTATATGGAGAAGAAGCCTTCGCTCAGCAGTGGGTGGTTTACAGGCTGATACAGTATATAACATATTCTTACGCTTACAAACGCGGTAGTCAAATTCAAAAAAGTAATTAAATAATTTAAAAAAATTGGTTGTCTATAAAGTCGGTTTACGGACGATAATTTTATGTGATAACGTCATAAGAAAACATTGATGAAAAATTGGATACTTTATGAATTGAATTGAATTATCAATGAATTATCACTATTAAACACTTTTTATTTTGTATCACACAAAGAAGCAGTTAATTGAAAAATATATTTTTTTCGATAAATTAACATTTAAATGCACTCGATGGAGTAGAAGAGAGATAGATGCGGCACAAGTCGAGCGCTTAGGCCGATCTTGCCTCTCTATCGCTTGTTCCGCGCTCTCACTCGCGGAACGTGACTATGAGTCATGCTTGTTCTTGCGTGCCGCTGGCGTTCGTCGATTTAGAAGATGTTATCGCGTCAAAAAAATTTCAAATAATCTATTATATAAAATTATTATAATTAAAAAACATAATTAAAAAATATTGATGAAAAATTGCATACTTTATGAATTGAATTGAATTATCAATGATGATATATTCTGTTATCTCTTTTATTGACGTAACGAGAAGAGTATCATGTGCGCCCAACGTTAGCTACTGTAGACATAGAGACATAATACGAGAAAAGGGGTAGACAAAATTTTGCCGTGCGAGCATGCTTGGCCGGCAGGTCAACAAAGGTCTTCGGATACTTGTAAATGTAATAAAATACAAATAAATTCGTAAACACGTATCGGTTGGAGAGAAAACGTTTAGTCATTAGGCCGGCTTCACACAGCCGGAATGTCTCTCTGAATTAATAATCTGAAAAATTGTGTGTGTCAGCTCCGACGCACGGCTGGAGTTTACTCCTTAAGTACGATTGTCTAAACATACGCAAAAAGAGTTTATCCAACTGAAAATAAGATTAATACCATATGAAAGGGTAAATTAACAAATTAATGAAAATAATATACATATATAAATATATATTTATTCATTTTATATACATTTATTATAACTAATCGGCGAAATATTTTACATTAAACTTTTCACAATAGTCAATTTCAGATGTGCACAAATATTTCATTAGGAATGTTGATAAATTATGTAATTATTATTATCTGACAATTATCATTTATTTTTTAAATATTATTTTTCAATATTAATTAGAGCAACATTACTTTCGCACCGCACCATAGGTGCGCGTGCACCGAAAAAGTAACGAGGTCATTCATCAGTACATTTTACCTCTCATATTTTTCTCATACCGGGCGCCTTATATATGAAAATCGATTCTTAAGGAGTAAACTCCAATTAATAATCTTAAATTCCATCACCTCGCCTCAGACTGGCCTCACACGGCCGGAATGTCTCTCTGAATTCATACCCTGAATTCATATTATTAATTCAGAAAGCCCAGAATTCCATACAATGTCAGTATGCTCCACACACATTCTGATTTTTTCAGATTATAAATTTCTCTGAGAAAGAGAGATCCAATATGTGTGTGCCACTCTATTGAAATGTGTGGGAATACGCGTGTTACGAAACAATAATCTTAAATATTCAGAACCGAAATTCAGAACGCTCATCAGTATCATTCTTGGGCCGGCCTCTCACATCCAGAATGTCTCTCTGAATTTTCTGTAAGTTACTGTTACTATGGGGTAATGCTACAAATATTGAGACTGTATTTATTTTGCAAAAAAAGGGCTATTTGCGGCATTTACGATCTTGAAGCTCGAGTCTCCCTACGGGATGTTTTTTCAAAGATAAACATATTAATAATAGCGTCACAATATATTTATAACAATATTATATGTTAAATATTCACCAGAATTTTATTGTTTTTAAATAAGTAGTATTAATCGGAGTGTAAACACTAGAAGGAATAACAAAAGTGTAACTCCAAGTTTCCGACTGCGCAAAGTAAACGTCTTCTTTCTGGGTTATGGTATTCGCATGTATAATAAAATCCCACAAACAATTTTGAAATTGTCTAATTGTAAACATAAATTAAAAGATTTTATTTAAAAAAAAAAAATACTACATAAAGCGTATTTTTCGGTGCAAGATTACTTAGTTGATAAAGATGTGTGGACTTTAGTGGCGCTGCATTTCATGCAAGATATTACTAATTTTGTACTAAAACACAGTTTATATATTATTTTCAAAAGAGTAACTACGGAGTTTCTTGTCGATTCTTCTCTGCAGAATCTACATTCCGAATTGGTGGTAGCTTTACTTTTACAAAAATAATAATCATTTTAAAGTTTTAATTTGTAAAATGACAATTCGAAGGTGTTCGTGGGGCCTATTTGAATAAAGTTGTTTTCGATTTTGATTTTGAATTCATAATCTGAATTCACATTATTAATTCAGAAAGCTCGGAATTCCATGCAATTTCAGTATGCTCCACACACATTCTGATTTTTGTGTGTGACCAGCCTAATATAGACATCTACTCTATGGGCGTCAGTCGTTTACTAGACCGTGGGTACCAACTTTTAATTTCGGTAAAAATTGGTAGCATTGTTTGTCAAAATCAAAAACTGATACGTCAAAGAGTGGATAGAAGTGTTTGGAACTTGGAAGTGTTAAATATTTGTCTTAAGATTGATTAAAATATTGTATTTTTAATATAATTAAATAAATAACATG
The DNA here is from genome assembly GCA_036937285.1 of Euphydryas editha. Classification (NCBI taxonomy): domain Eukaryota; kingdom Metazoa; phylum Arthropoda; class Insecta; order Lepidoptera; family Nymphalidae; genus Euphydryas; species Euphydryas editha. The sequence goes on along the minus strand of JAUPFZ010000005.1, from coordinate 16,193,803 downwards.
TGGTGTTTGTGTATATAGATTTTATTGTTGTATATTTAAAATGTAAGATTAGAAAAATCATAAATCTTCAGTAATTTTCATTCTTATTATCAGAAAAAAATAATAAAGAAATGGGCAAATTGAATAATTCTTTCTTATGGGGAATAATATTTGCATCTGCAACATGGAGTATATCTTTATATTTATATTGGTTGCTGAATATGAGTGGTAAGTACCTATAACACTTGTATTTTGTTCAGTCCTAAGATTTATGAATAAATACTTATGTTGTTTCTTTTAATCTACTACTTGATTGATTTTTTGAATTCTTATACAATATGTACTAAAAGATGCTCTATATTTCTACAAAAAGTAGATAACTCCAGTAAACAACACCTTTAACACCCATTTTTTCCAACACAATTATAAAAGTAAATTTTTTATAATTGTGTTAAAAAATATGTGTATATTTTATATCATTTTTTAAATCTGAAACAAAAGAGTAATTAAAATATATTTTAATATTTACCTCATGCCAATTCAGTTGTCTAAAAAAATAGTATAGAAATAAATTTCATATTTCATTCTTAGGAATCATGAGTAGAGTTTATATAAAAACTTCCTATTAAGTGTTGAATTATGTGATGACTGATGAATCAGTTGGACTGTCAGTCGGTCAGTGCATATATATATGCATTTATAGATGTGTCTGTTGTGTAAAAAAATTGCATTGATTAGAACTTGTACGGAAATTTAATAACTTCAGATTTTACTTTACTGTTAACAATGCTTTTAGGTGAAAATGTTGTTAATAGTACACAGGACAGATTTCATTATCGTCTTGTTAACAAAGAAGAGAAGGATCGTATAAAAAACAATGATAAATCTATTGCAGCTCTGGAGGGTAAGAATTTATTGTATGACAGTCCTAAAGAGAACAATGCTAATTATATGGACAAAAAGTGGAAAAACCACAAAGAGATGTCCGATTATTACAAAAGGAAGGTCATGTTGAGAGATAAATTTTCAAAACAACTTGGAAAAAAAGATTTAGCTTTGCCAGATAAAAGCTTAGGTGAGTAAAGATTTATATATTTCTATATTAAGTGTTATATGTGAAAACTTTTAAATACATTAATTAGTGTTTGTATATTATTATAAATTGTAATGTTAGCAAGTAGGTACATAGTTGCAGATTTAGTTTCTAACATATTTAATTTAAAATTTAAGTTCACACACAGTTTAGGAATGTGTATTAATTTGTGAGGTATAGTATAGTTAGTGTGAATTATAACTGATCTATAATTTTAGAAATCAATTAATGTCAGTCACTGAAACATATACTATTCTAATTTTAATCTAGATTTATATTCAGAAATTAATATTTTAAAATCATTAATTACAGTATTGTGACTAGCATAACATGATATATATATATATTTCCATTCTAGAAAATCAATTTGGGTTGATACACAATGCAGAAGATGTTCATATCCGTGAAAAAGGTTACAACTTACATGCATTTAACACTCTCATCTCACAAAGAATTGGTAATCATAGAGGATTACCTGATACTAGAAATAAATTGTAAGATTTATATATTTTATATTATTCAATTTTGTAATTCAATGATTATAAAAATGACATTATTCTTTATATTTATTAAAATTGCTAATTATTTCAGATGTCGCTTGCAAAAATATCCGCTTAAATTGCCAAAAGCATCAGTCATAATTTGCTTTTATAATGAACATTTTGAAACACTAATGAGATCAGTCCATTCCATCTTGGATCGCACTGAACAAAGGCTCCTGAAGGAAATAATATTAGTTGATGATTATAGTGACATAGAAGGTTTGCATGATGATGTGAAGAAGGCAGTTAACGAGTTAAATAGTAAGGTAAAGAAAGAGGAGGAAATGTTGGAAACAAATAATATTGATGGTGAGAGCATGATAGATTACATAAACGATGACAATAATAATGTTTTGGATCTGAAGAAAACTACAGACTCAAATAAAATATTAAAAGGATTGAATATAAGGTTATTAAAAACCAGTAAGAGGGAAGGTCTCATACGAGCCAGGCTATATGGAGCTGATAACAGTGTTGGTGATGTAAGTATTAGATTAGATAATCCTTTTAGCATTGTAGAATATTTTAATATTATATATAATTGTTGCGCCTGCCAAATTCCATATGTGCGTTTTTTTATATTTTGTTTTTTGTATTAAACTCCGCTTTATTCTCTATGTGTTGATAAAGTTCTTTTTGTGATATTCGAACTAGAAACAAATTTAAAAATTCCATATGTATTTTAACCGTTTATAAATAATTAAAAAAATATTTAATAAAATATTTTATGTTGCTTTCCAAAACCTTACAAAAACCAAATATGGAACTTGTCAGGCGCAGCGACGATATGTTATATTTAGTTATATTTTATGTATAACAACAGTAATACTATCTGTGTAAATCCTATTATTGGGCAAGTGCTACATTTCTTATCAAGAAAAGTGATTGGAGATTAATCTGCTACTCTGCTTTAATGCAGGTTCTCATTCAATATTTTTCTGCAACACAAGCAAAATTGAGTTTTAAAATTGTAAAATTGTTGTGATACAATTATCTGCTCTTTTTCGGCTAAGCAGTTGTTTCAGTGGACAAACTAGTAAGATTAAAAATTTAAAAAGAAAATATACTAGTGAAAAAATTCTTAATATTATATTTTTTATACACATAAAGAATTATTTATATAAAAAAGAATTTTTTTTTTTTTTTTTTTAATCTTTATTTTTAGAAAGGGGTTTTGTCACTCAGTGACTATGCCACCCCCAGTGGGGCATTCACCCCAAGCATCTTAGGCTACTTTATATTGCTATCATCCGGAGTAGACTAGATTATGGTAGCTTTTTGTACGACGTTAGTGTTAAGAGTCATATAAGTAAATTAGATAAAGTACAAAATCAGGCGATGAGACTTGTAGGTGGGTTTATAAAGAGTTGTCCTATCCATGTTATGGAAAGCGAACTGTGCATCCAACCGCTGTATATTCGCAGGAGATACCTAGCTGCTAAATTTTACCTCAGGTCTAGATCAATTTACAATAACATCACCATACAGGTCTTAGAAGATCTTAACAATTTATGCCAAGGTGAATACTGGTTCAGAAAGAAGTTGCCTTTACTCATTGAAACTCACAGGAAATACTGTACTGTCCCTATACAATCTAGTCTATTTTTATCTACTTATTCCCTCGATAAATGGATAACTTATTATAATGTGACTAATAATATTAGAGTTACGATTGATGGCATAGAATTGGCTAAGAGGCAGGTTAAAACAATAGAATTACACAATATAAGCCATAATTTAATTTATAGTAAATACCACACATTTTATAAGCTTTATACAGATGGATCAAAGGACGGAGCTGGATGTGGGGCTGCTTTTTACGACCCACAGACAGATATTAGTGTTAAGTTCAACATATTATGCGCGGATGTGTCTATAATGCACTGTGAACTTATCGCAATATCCGAAGCATTGTCATTCGCGGCCTCATTAGATAATAATCAAATTATCATTCTATGCGATTCTCAAAGCGCTTTGGTACACTTGGCTCGGCTTCCCTCGAACAGTCGAGGACATCCGATAGCCTATAGTATCCTTGATTCCATCTGCAAGCTTGGTAAATCAAATAAGGAGGTGATTATCCAATGGTTACCATCACATGTAGGTTTAGTGGGCAACGAGAAGGCTGACAAAGCGGCGAGGCAGGCCATAAGCGAGGGTATTAGCTATAATTGTTTACCACTTCACAGTGAGATATTAAGTCGAGCAAAAGCCAATTGTAGAAGATTGTGGCATGAGTATTTTGACGAAAGGTCGCTTACAAAAGGTATCTGGTATAAAACCATCCAGCCCCAGCCTTCTCATTGGCCATGGTTTGGTGAACAGAATCTGAATAGAAGAGATGTAATATCACTACTGAGACTTCGTTCTGGACACATTCCTACAAACAAATTTAAATGTCTGATGAAAATCACAGATTCACCTAATTGCTCGGAGTGTGATATTGTAGAAGATGTACACCATGTTTTAATGGAGTGTGTGCGGAACGAGGAATTACGACAAGATATGCAATTTATGTACAATCATAATGTAGGTACTTGTAATAGCATTCTGGCGTCTCCGTTCTCCGAAGAGGCCAGGATGCTAATTAAACTGTATTCACGGATAGTGTGAATGCTTCGGGTCGCATCCATCTCTTTTTCGAGGAGATCATGCGGGCCGGGACATTCACACTTTTTCTATAATTGTGAGGTAGAAACTAGATAAGTTTAAGTTAACAATTCTGTTGGATTTATAAAAAAGAATTATTTATATTTAAAAAAAAAAAATGTTTTTAGGTTCTAGTGTTTCTAGATTCACATATTGAAGTGAACGTCGACTGGCTACCTCCTCTGTTAACGCGGTTATCGGAAGGAGTCGACGGTGTAAAAGTGAGATATTCTCCTCGAGCTGTAACACCTGTTATTGATGTCATTAATGCTGATACATTTGAATATACATCGAGTCCACTGGTACGAGGCGGCTTCAATTGGGGACTACATTTTAAATGGGATAACCTACCTAAAGGAACCTTAAAAAGTAATCCTTCTAAATTATTTGCTTTTAAAATACTACTCTATTTATGTATGTTGTAGTGCGATACATTTATTTTTTTACTAAAAACCTTTATTTGTTAACACTAACACAAAATTAACTTTTAAAATCAGTCCAGTATATCCTAAGACTAAAACATTTTATAACGAAAATACAAATTACGTTATTATAAAGAAAAACAAAAAAATAATTTTTTTTTTTACCTTTATAATGTTAGGATATTGTACTGTATCAGCCTGTAAACAACTCACTGCTGAGAGAAAGCCTCTTCTCCATGTAGGAGAATAGTTGGAGCTTAATCCATCACACTGCTCCTGATAATATCCCTATCATGAGTAACGATCATCACCAGGTGTCCATGATAATAACCGGGACCGACGGCTTTACTTGATCACCGAGGTACGGTGAGGAAACCCACAAAGACATACCTAGAACGGAAACAAATATTTGCATAAATACAAATATCTGCTCCGAGCGGGATCCTGTGACCGCCGGCGTTGAGGCGACTACTCGCACCACTACACCAGAACGATCGTCAGTTGTCTCTTGTTTTGTCGAATGTTATAAATATATAAAATAATGTTATAAATAATCTTATTAGCTATTATAAGTAATGCTTATCAAATTCTCGAACATCCATGATTGAAAAACTTAATAACTTATAAACTTAATAACTTAAAATAAAATATTTGTCACACAAAGATATTTATTTGAATTATTTAATAACTTTGTCGAATGTCATTCATAATATTAAATACTAGCTGCTGCGCCCACGTCGTCTGCGTGAACGCTATTAGATTACACGTTGTTACAGAATACGTTGAAGAAATAAAGCTTCACTGCTCGTTCCCCGTAGGTGATAGATAATATATCACCTATATGTTGACCCGACTTCTTAATAATATTCGTGCCAAATTAGAAGTAAATCCATGCAGTACTTTTTGAGTTTATCCCGGACATACTTACAGACAAACAGGAAAAGAGACAAACAGACAAAAATTCTAAAAACTATATTTTTGGCTTCGGTATCGATTGTTGATCACACCCCAAGTATTCTTTTAAAAAAATATTCAATGTACAGTTTTGACTTTCCTACTATTTTATTATATGTATAGATATAGTAACTTTGTCGAATATCATTCATAATATTAAATATATTATGAATTATTAAGAAGTGTGATTTTATATGTTTTGCATTAATACAAACTAATTACAAATTTCACGATAATTATTATTTATTATGTAAATTACTTATAATATACTTAGCATAAAATTATAATAACACAAACAATACTTAAGATATTTTTTAATTATCTAAATTATCTTTGTACTTAAATTTATCAGCAATTATTTAAACTTACTAATTAATTATTATTAAATTACATCGGTAATTTAAATGGTTGTGTAAATTTTTATAAATATGATAAAAAACTTGTTAACAGTAGACATGTCATGAAAATAGTCTCTCATTACAAAATTACTAGCCATTGATTTTGACTAAATTGGTTAACAATATTATCAATATTGGTCAACAATATTCTCTTGGTGAGAACCCTACGTTGGACGGGATCCTACGGGTGGTATCCGTCTGACGCAGGTTCTCACCGGGCACGGTTGCTTTGGTGACTACAGTACGCGCGCGAGTTCATGTCCATCGGGGCCTGAGGTGAAGGGCGGGAGCAGCGCGCCCCGCCTTCACCCACCTCGCCGAATTCGTCCGAAATCGAGTGTTGTCCGTTGACGGTGACGCGTGCTTGTCGATACTAAAAACTATTGACCGCTATTGTATTATTTTTTTTTTACGAAACCATGAGTACTTCGCCTTCAACAATTTCAAATAGAAAAAAACTTTTATAATACATAAGCATGATAAGGCCGCCATTGCACATTTACTGTAAATTTTTTTTCTTCAATGCTATTATTTAATAACGTGTGTAATAAAGTATTAAATAAAAATAAATAAATAAATAAATATTTACTTACTTAAAGTTGCAATAAATATGGAATAGATATTATGGTTGACCAAATGAGATTATCGATATCGACATTATGATAGGTCACAGAACTACCGCATTCCTCAGGATGGACATGAACTCGCGCGCGTACTGTACCTGTGTCGGACGGCCCAGAGGGAGCCGACGACTGAATGTCACGATTGTGGCGCGGCGGTGGACTCCGCCCAGCACACCCTCGAGGTGTGCCCGAGATGGGCGGCGCTGCGTCAAAGTCTGACGTCGGTCCTCGGAGGGGACTTTTCGCTCCCGAGCATTATCATCGCGATGCTCGGCGACGACGAGTCCTGGAAGGCGATGGTCTCCTTCTGCAAAACAGTAATGTCCCAGAAGGAGGCCGACGAGCGGGTGAGAGAGGAGGCCGTCGACGTGGCCACCATCCGCGGGCGACGAATGGGGGTGTGTAGGAGGCGCTACTTAACGCGCCTCCAGTAATGCCCCAGTGCCCGTGTCGGGCCGGGATGGGAACCCGATCCTGCTAGACACGGCGTCGTCGGGACTGTTCAGAGGTGAGCCGGACAGTCCCCATTTAGACGAAGTCTGGCCTTTTCGCCGAGGCCAGCCTGTCGCTGGAGGGATCCTGTTGCCTGCAGATCCGGGACCCTCCAATTAAAGCGGCTGAAGGCTCCCGCAGGGGTTTAGTACGTATTGCGTATTACGTATTGCACTCCCAAAGTGCCGAGTCTGACATAGGTCTAGGACTGCCGACCCGGGCATCCTGGATATCATCCGTAAATAGATTACCCTGCGACAAAAAAAAAAAGTTTAACAATATTATTGTTACTGCACTGTTTTTATTGTTAACAATATTATTATTACTGCACTTGTTGTTATCATAGACATTTCTTAAGGATCGTTACTCATAGTAGGGAAATTATCCATCAACCCCCAGTGGAGCAGCGTGGTGGATTAAGCTCTAACCCTTCTTCTATATGAAGAAGAGGCCCTCGCTCAGCAGTGGGTTGTTTACACTACACATATAAATACGTAAAAACAATAATTACATATATAATTTAATATAAAATAAAATAAAATATATATATGACAACAGTTTTTATAGGTCGAAGCGTAATAATTTATAGCCTATCTTACTTCTTTATAATGTTACTTTAAATTAATTAATAAATTATTCATTAAGAGATATTATCTATTAAACAAAAATAATTTCAAAAACTTGTTTTTCAGATGAAGAAGACTTTTTGAAACCAATACGATCACCGACAATGGCAGGCGGTTTGTTCGCTATATACAGGGAATATTTCAATAACATTGGCAAATATGATCCTGGTATGAACATATGGGGAGGAGAAAATTTGGAGATATCTTTTCGCGTATGTCTGGATTTATATATTTATTTTACTCAGGGAATATAAGCTGTTAAAGGTTGTAGTAATATAATAATAATTTCGAAACGACAAGTGTTCATTTGTGGTTTGACTCGATTTAACTGTTGCGTTATAACTAGATTATTTAAACCTATGTTACTAATTGTGAATGTTTATATTTTGTGCCTTTGCCCGCATGAGTGTATTAATAAAAAGTAGCCTATGTCCTATCAAATTTCATCACAAACGGCGCAGCAGATTAGCCACGAAACATACATTTAAATAAATACAAACTAAAACTACAATCCTATAATCAAATAAAAAAAAAAGCATATCTAATACGACTGAAATAAAAATAAAAAGTAATCTATATTTCTACTTAAAATATACTAACCAAAAAAAAAAAAAAATTATACCTGCTGTACTAATCGTAAGTAATAAATCGATCCGAGACTCGAATTAACTATAACAAAAAAAAACTCAAAATGAACACCACCGTCTATGACGTGTTCCCTCACGCGTCTGCCCACGTTCGGGTCGCGGACTCGGCGACGGCGCGTCATTACTCAGACCGCTCCTCTACACCCGCTCTGCACGCCACGCTGACTGACGCTCCATTCTGGGCAATCGAATTATCGCGAAAAGAAGATCGTAAGCGCCATGGAATAGTGGCACTTACGCGTGATATTTTTTAAACTATGTTCTATTATGGCCAAATTACACAAAATCTTTATAAATTGTAGCCTATGTGTTATTCTGATGTATAAGCTATATTACTATATAGTTTCATCTAAATCCGTTCAGTAGTTTTTGCGCGAAAGAGTAACAAACATCTAGACAAACTAATATAGATACCTATAATAGAAAAATTAATATTATAAACTTTCGCATTTATAATATTAATAGGATAGGATATAATAGGATATCAAATATGATTTTTAATAATATTGTTGTTTTAATTATATTGTAGATTTGGATGTGCGGTGGTATTTTAGAACTTATACCGTGCAGTCGAGTAGGTCACGTGTTCCGAAAACGAAGACCTTACGGCTTCGGTGAAAAGGAGGATTACATGCTGCAAAATTCGATGCGTATGGCTCGAGTCTGGATGGACGATTACGTGGTAAAATATTTTTTATAAATTAAATGATAAATATTGTGCAATATAGATTCTCGACCGATTGTCTAATACATTAATATATTTCTAAATATTATAATATTTTCACATTTGATATCTATGCAAATGAGATCTTCTCGTTTCCTTGATTTTATAGCAGTAATTTGTTATAACGTATTTTTTTTCGTTCAAGGTTATATTGTGGTAGCATTATTAATGCATGACATAACCAATTATTAAAACTTAATGGAATTTGTCAACGACTTGCCTTTTTTTTAATAATTTTGTTTTCTAATACGTGTGTAATAAAAACTTTTTTTTTTTAGAATAAAGTAATAGAAAACAATCCGTCTGCTTCCCACGTTTCCATAGGCGATATATCCGATCGAATTGCGTTACGTAAAAGCCTATCTTGTAAATCTTTTAAATGGTACTTGGACAACGTTTACCCTGAACTAGAGACAGGCGATAATACTGCGGCTAAGAAAAAAATTGCCGCATTAAATGATCCAGAAAAAAATAAATTCCAACCATGGCATTCGAGGTAAAACATCTTTACTAGCTTGAGATTTAACTTTCAAACTTCTGTATAAACATTATTAACCGTCAAAGTTTGTGAGGTGGGATGGGTGTATGGTTTAATGTTAGATACTTGTTGCGCTAGAACTACTGACTTGTTTACTGTGAAACTTGTAAGTATAGAATTATCCAGAAATTTCTACGGAACCAGAAGTTATAAGAGTAATTTGACGGTCAAAGTTAGTTAGAAATAAATTGTAAATGTAAATGACGAACGTTCTGGTGTAGTGGTGCGAGTAGTCGTCTCAACGCCTCGCGCCGGCGGTCGCGGGTTCGATTCCCGCTCGGGACAGATATTTGTATTTGTACAAGTATTTGTTTCCGGTCTGGGTGTATGTCCTTGTGGGTCTCCCCACCGTGCCTCGGAGAGCACGTAAAGTCGTCGGTCCCGGTTGTTTTTATAGACACCTGGTAACGATCGTTACTCATGGTAGGGAAAATATCCGCCAACCCGCAGTGGAGAAGCGTGGTGGATTAAGCTCTAATCCTTCTTCTATATGGAGAAGTGGCCTTCGCTCAGCAGTGGGCTGTTTACAGGCTGATACAGTACAGTACAGTACATACAGTACAGTAAATTGTAAATGCACATGAATGTACTAAAGTACTACTATAACTAATTGATATGAAAGTAGAGTATTAGTGTATTGTATTTCATTTAACAATTTACTTATAATTACGATTGAATTGGCTGCTACTGTATATATTATTATATTTGACGACGCGTTGGCGCAGTGTTCACAGCAACTGGCTGATGCGCTAGCGGTCGCGGGTTCGATCCCCGCACATGACAAATATTTGTATAGGCCATACAAATATTTGTCGTGGTCTGGGAGTTTGTTCTTATCTATTGTGTGTTTTCGGACCCCCGATACAGGAGTCACATCCTACTAGGGGCCGTTGAGTGTGAGACGTTTATTTTTTTTTTATATTGCGTGAATAAACATGAAAATTAAAATTAAAATTAATAAATAAAAACTGTAATTTTTCTAATTACTGTGTAAGACATTCTATTGAAATTGTTATTGTTACTTGTACGGTGTTCCACACAACTTTAATGATATACGAAATGATAGACGATAATGTTTATTGATGAATAAATGATAATTTCAAAAAATGATAAATATTGCTAATGAGTCCACACGCCCGCCGTATGCCGTATGCCGCCGTCCGTTATATGTGAACTAAACTTATTGCTCAACATACAAATTAATAATAATTAATAAAATTTAATTATAATATAGTGCCGAGTTGGCACAAATATACGGTCATTGACCGTACATTACCAAAATATATAAAATAAAATAAAAATTATATGTATATATATTTTATTATATTTTACTATGCATTTTGTGATTGATTACTATGTAAATAGATTAAAATAAAAGTATATTTTTCAGGAAACGAAATTACACGGATTCGTTTCAAATTCGTTTGAAGAACACCAGTCTCTGCATACAGAGCGCAAAGGATATCAAGAAAAAGGGCAGCGGATTAGTACTCGCTAATTGTATCAGAACACTAAACCAGGTAATAATCTATAATAACCATCGAGTATAGAGTTAAAGGAGCACTAACTTGTGTTACGAAAAGTGTCCCCGAAATCACCTTAAATATAGATGGCGTTGCTGTACCAGAGGATCGTTTTTAGGTTAGATAATTCGACTGTCCCTATGTACAGTATCGAAACTGAAAATTTGCGATTTTTTTTATTGCACTAAGAAACTCCTTTTTACATATGTTTTCATACAAAAAAGAGAATAAGCTAAAAAATACATATTAAACCAAATTTTTCATGAGTATAATATCGATACTTAACAAATAAATGATAATTTTGTACACAAAATTAACTTAAAAGTGCTCTCTTGCAAAGTACCTTTTTTCAGTTTCGATAGTATACGTAGGGACAGTCGAATTTATTTAACTCGCTAGCCATTTCAATTACAACACATTTACTAACTACTCTATGAGAATACTTCCAATTATACTTACTTCCACTCCGCAAACTTCGTTCAGATCATATTTTGCACTACACCAGTGTCCCTTTATTTAATACAGTTTTGTGGACACTTTTTGTGTCAAACAGCAATATGAGATAGTGCTCCTTTACCTCTATACTCCATAATAATAATGTATAATTATATGCTTCTTTTTTTTTAAATATTAATTTTAATGTCCTGAAGAAATATTTCAGTTGAAAGTTGTTTGACTACTATTTTTTGTTATTTTATACATTCAGTTAAACCATATTCTTTCATGTCAATTAACAGTAATAAAAGTCAACAAAACACTTAAAACTTGATGTACAGGAAATAAAAAAAGATAAGATGAAAGTAAAATTATATATTACCGTTTTTTTTTTAATTTTTTTTTTTATTTATGATTTGTGAACAAGTAATCAACTTTTCAATTTATAGTTTTATATTTTTTATACACTCTATATTTAAAAAAGTCGTGTTATTGGTAAATATATATTTAATTATATACCTGAAATGTGTAATCTTTACACGCGGTTGAAGTAAAACTTCTTTAATATTGTGATAGATGACGATTAAGTTAAAAATAAATAAGTCATGTTACAATTTATAAAAGTATATATTGATAATATAACAACACTAATATATACACTTGTTTATGTCGAGTATTATAATATATAATAAATACATTAATTTAATTATCATTATACTTTAAATATTTAAAAATCGAATTCTATATAAACACCTCTTTGCCGTAACCCGTTTTCGTTGCATTGTTGTCGTCCAATGTATTCACTTACCCCCATGTTACCTCCAAGGAATTTATATCATAACTGGAACGCTTACTTAATAGAATTGTATATTCAAATATGCATCTTGAAATAAATGACATAAGGTTGACATTTGTTTCCAACATGTAAAGTGAAAAAATCGTTCCGAGCATTTCGTTGGCTACTGGTATTTTGTCTCTTTCTTACGAGTTGCCTTGAATCCATGGTAGAAAGAAATGCAATCCCTCAGGAACGTTTTTTGAGTGCATGTGCGCATTACAGTGTGTATATAAATTTTTATGGTGGCGGTTCGCGACCGCGACAGGAGAGACAGAGACAAAAGAACCAAGACGACCAATGATATAACTTGTCGCGGTGTCTTGTATATTAAATTAAATATTATAGATATGGTTCGAGACGGATCGCAACGAGTTGGTCCTAGGACGTTACTTATGCCTCGACGCTGTTAGCAACGTGTCACCTATCATAGGAAAATGTCACGAGCTGGGGGGCACGCAGGAGTGGAAACATAAGGGAACGGTAAGTTGATGCAGTAGCTACCGTTAATATACTGAACTTAATTTAATCACTCTGTTCTCTGCGGCTTAGTGGGTAATTTCACTACCATTATTATCAGCGATCCTTATTAGGAGTGTATGATATCAATCGGGACCGGCGGCTTTACGTGCTCTCCGAGGCACTGTGGAGAGACCCAAAAGGAACCACCCAGACTAGAAATAAATATTTCTACCAATACAAACATCTGCCCGAGCGGGAATCGATACCGCGACCGCCACCGTTAAGGCGACGTCTCTCACTACTACAACAGAACGTTTGTTACTAATATAATTATTTAATAACTCTCGGTATTAGTTATAAAATTTGTTTATCAAGGAAGGTTATAGGCTATTTAGCATCACCTTACGACTCATGGGCCAGAACCAGTAACCATAACGTCAACCCTTAGCCGAAGCCTATAACGCTACGCCATTGATTATTATTATTATCTTTCAAAATATTTACATTATATTACTGATAATAATTCTAAAAGTGATTGTTTTGTCTTCTATTGCTCTCGTAATTATTACTATAATTTGTTTTTCTTAAATATCCTCCATGACATCGACCGTTACTATTTTACTATATGATATACAAATAAAATATCAGACAATCCACACTATCTTCGCCAAAAAAAAAAAATAATAATTGAAACATAGAAGTACAGTACCCGGCAATAAATATTGCACAATTCGTAAAGCGTTATCTGTCACACGAAATACAAACAGTCCGGTATCTATTAGGAGCTGTTAAAACAATTATGAGTTGCTTCTTTTGATATTTTTTTTAAATTCTTTGTATGTATTAAATACACCATTTTTTCTTTAAGTGTTGGCGTTAGGTTGGGGTAAAATAAAAAAATAAAAGTTCACATAAAGTAAACATATTTAAAATTACAGCTGTAGTGTACATAATAATAACCATTATACCTATTGTTAAAATGAGACATACATTGTAATAAAAATAATAATAATAATTCTAATTCTCTATTACTTCCATTTCACTATCTGTGCTCTCAAAGAGGTCTATATCACTGTCACTGTCAGACGTATTTATCACTAGTCTATCAGTGTAATTGTCTAAACCGTGTTGAATGCTTCTATATTCATTCTCACATTTGATTGCATGATCGCAAACCTTTTTCACTCTTCAGCCCCAATCATGTTTACTTTTTCAGTCAATAATGTTTTTACTGTAGTTAAATTCATACCCACATTCCTAGAGGCTACATAGCCTTTCAGTTGAGACCATATATTTTCTATTGGATTGAATTCCGGATGATATGGTGGCAATCGCAACACAGTGTGCCCATGTTCGGCAAGTATTTTGTCCACGGAAAACTCTGTATACCTCTCCTTGTGCTGACATATAATACCGTAAATCTGGGATTTTGTTAATTTTGGATCAACTGGAATTTCGTGTCTGTTTAACCAGTTGATCACTTCCTGTTTAATGGTGTTTGAGTTGGGGGGTCTTTCAACATATTTGTTGTGATAGGGTGCGTTGTCGATAACTAGAACAGAATCTCGGTATATTTGGAATTAATTGATTAACCAACCATTTTTCGTAGTTATCATTATTCATTTCATTGTGATAGTCACCTGTAGTGTCCGTGGATTTATACGTTAAAAAGGCACCGGGTACAAAGCCTTTTTTATTTCCCGCATGAACTAATATCAAACGTTGACCTTTTGAAATTGGCTTTTTTACTCCTTTTTTCCTATCATCACTCCAAGATTTCCTTTTAGTGTGGGATGTATGTATGTAGGACTCATCCATGTAGACGATATTTTTTCCTGATTCACGATATTCGCGTATTTTATCAAGGTATTCCATTCGTTTAAGACTTACATTGTGCTTTTCCATTAGAACTTTTCGATTATCTTCCATTTTAGTGAACCGAAATCCCATCTCATGAAGTATTTTTCTCAACGTCTTTTCAGACCCATTGTAATTAATAGCTTCAGATAATTTAGCTTTTAATGATTTTATTGTTGGCAGTTCATTAAATCGTAAGTGAAAATCATACACCATTCTTCGAACAACATCATAATCAAAATCGTCCATATCCAAACGAAATTTCTTTTTTGGTCTCCCTTTTTTTGGAGTGCTGAAATTATTTTCAGCAGAATGTGTTTCAGTACTAACTTCATTTAATATATTGTTCAAAGTTCTTCTTGAAATTCCAGTGGCAATTGCAACTCGCTCTTGAATCTTCTTAAAATAACAACTTACATTTTTATCTTCATTTTTTTTTAATCTGTCAGCTTCGGTTACAAAATATTTATAAACATTGTAGATAATTTCGCGTGACTGACCTCGTAAAGGTTTCCCTCTTTTTCCTAAAGATGCCATAGTACAACTTTAAATTATTTAAATTTGGGCGTGTTAACAACTAAGTATATATATTATAAATTGGACGCGACCGCACTCTATCGCACATGAACAACGACTGACAGTGAAGTTTTGTCAGTCACATAGTTAGTGTGCGACAGAGATAACGCTCTACGAAGCCGAAATTAACCAATTGTCTCATTCCAAAGGTCGATGTGCAATATTTATTGCCGGGTATTGTATATAGAGCAGTTAATAAAATTAATTATTTATCTTAACAAAGTTTAACACAAAATTATCATAAACAAGACAACACATCATAACCCAACACAACAAATTAACAGATTATTGTCCTTACAAGTACTTATAGTATTCGTATAACATAACTTAGTTTTCTCTTAAAATTTTTTAACATTTAAAAATAAGGTATAGTAACACTTGCAACAAATAATATGTATATACATAATATGACAATAATTGTTGAAAATGTCCGTCCGAATAAGTCAAGCCGCCTGGGAGCTTTCACAAAAACGCTGCCTATTCCCTTTGAGATATAACAAAACAATGTATAGTGGGATATTCCTCTTAATATCTCTACAGAACAGTCGGCCATTGCGATGATATATTATCATATAAGGATAGATTATATTCTAATGTACACGGATACAGTATTAATTCTTATCAACGTACACTATACAATTTAAATAAATTTCTTAGGAGTTATCGCAAAATTAACGCGTGTAAAAATAAATTTTAACGCGAGCCTCACACTGTTGACGCTACTCGACACCGGCACTCGCTTGATGTGACTACCACTGCACCGCGCTCCTTGTTGTCATCCACTGTCACCCACTGTCATCCACTGTCACACACTGTTGCTATACAAACCGACCCTATGATAGAAAAAATTATGTAGACATAGTGTATTCTACTATCCGTCCGAAGCAGTTTATGTTTTATAATAGCTAATAATATTTTTTACAGGCTGGCAGTCCAATTTACAACACGGCGGCTGGTATGTGTCTCGGTGTAGAAAGGGCATTGCGAAGCGAACCCTTGCTCTTGGTGATTTGTGATAGCCAACCAACGAACCAATGGGACTTTGTTCGATCATAAACAGTTATAATAGTAAAATTAAATATAAATAGAAAACCATATAGAAAATTTTTGAAATTGAAAAAAAATATAGTAACTCCATTGCAAAATATAGTTACAAATGTGGAACGATTTAGTGATATAAAATAATTAAAGATGATGTCTCTTCCAAATACTATACTAATAGTTTTCTATAAAAAATATTCTAATGAAAAGTAAAATAACGAAGAAAATTATTTAAACCGAATTCAATTAAAATAAAAGCCTATTTCGACTTAAGTAAACACCAGTCATTAGCACAAAATGATATTAAAATAATATCACTAATGGCTTAATTTATACGCATTGTATTAAATAATTGTAAATCCCAGAGCACATGACAAGCTTTATCTAATTCAGTGTTGTTTATATTATTTTGACTAGTCTAGAATAATGAAAAAATAGTAGAAGAATAGGGAATCGACTTTATATGCTTATGATTACAAGTAAATAATAAGCGTTTTAGTCTTATGTACGTTTTAATTTTTTGTAGTTTTCGTTTTCCCTTTGGGAGCTTGTAAATGCACTCTCAACTATCGACTCAGTATATAGGTATATAGTGACCATATCGTAGAAATGACCACAATATAAAATGCTCGAGAATTTCATGAAGTGGTCGCATTTCATGATGTTGGTTACTAAATTTCACGAAATGCGACTACTTCATGAAAAATTTTGAGCGTTTCACGATGTGGGCAATTTTACGACATGGCCACGACATATATACACCGATTTTAAGTGAAATTACATTTTCTTGTGACACATAAAAAAATTAGTGTTTGACACATATCTCATGTGGATGTTACGTAATTTGCTGTAACGTGATATATATTCGATCGTAATCGCTTTAATACAAAGTATTATAAAACACTTTATCAATTTAATTACTATATTTCATTCATAAATATGAAGTGTCCCATTGGAAATTAATTTATATTATTTTATAACAAAATTAGTATAAAGAAATCTCAATGAAAAAAAAGAAATCTCTTATGTGTTTATTGTTTACTTTTTTTAAGCTATTATTTATAACTTCTTATATATTTTTTACTAATATAATTATCAGATTCATTCGTGGCTATACGCTCATAGTAAAATCGAATAAAATAAGAATTTATCTAAAAATAGATGTATTTTTTGTACAGGTTTGTTTGCTTTTCAAATAAAATTCTGAGATTATTAGTTATATTGTAGTACCAAGAATGAGTGAACGATTATTTCAACATATACTTTTCTAATCATTTATTTTAACAAAAGATTTAACAATAACAAAAGACAACTAATTTTTTTTATATTAAGAAATATACATATTTTTAACTGGTGAGTATTATATAATAAATCAATAGAAAAATTAGATATTAATCCTCGCTTTAAACGAGTTACATACAGGTTGCTTTTAATTTTTTTTTATCCATTAAATTTGATATAATTAACATGAAGACAAATCATCTTTCTAAATTTAGGTACTATATCTATATTAGAAAGATTAAACGAAAATTATTTATGTAGGAAATTATTAAAACTAATTATAATTACTTTGATATGAATTAATAACGCCTTAAAATAGCTTTAATTTATAATGTGCTGTTTGATAACATTAGAGAAAATTTTTGCTATTTGTCGAATGTCGTCCACGTACTTACATACCATCAACATAAATTAATAAATTAATATAACAAAGAATAATTTTCAGCAGAGGAATATATTTACTGAGTTAATTAATATAATACATGTTTAGGAAATTTGTTTAATTTTTATTTTAGTATTTTCAAAAGCTGCGCGATAATACTTTTAACACGGTAACATATATTAACAATAAATTAGTATATATTACACATAAAGTAACTACGGTGATAATGCACCTTTAAAACGGACACTAACATCTCGATTTTAATTACTACCTCTCTCTGATTTCGATTGTTTAATAAGATAGAGCTTTGATACAATTTCTATGAAGATTATTCTGTTTCTGTCAAAATTCTATCTCTAGTGAGTAAAATAAGAAATAGAATGATTCGATATTGCAACAGACTGGTTATAAGTAAAAAATTTGGTTATCTGTAAAGTCGGTTTACGGTCGATATATTTACGTGATCACGTCATAAGAAAACTCATGAAAAAACGTGAATCGTTGTCACGTTACGCGAGTGAGAGCGCGGAACAAGCGATAAAGAGGCACGATCGGCCTAAGCGTTCGGCTTGTGACGTATCTACCCCTTTCCCACTCCATCGGTAGATACGTAAGTGTAAAAGAGAAAAATATTTGAATTACCGAGTGCAATAATTTATCAAAAAAAAAGTAATTTTCAATTAACTCCTTCTTTGTATCATATCATAATAATGATGACAATTCAGTGATAATAATTTAATTCAATTCATAAAAGTACCCAATTATTTATCAATGTTAGGTATCCCATGATGTTATCACGTAAAACCTTGAACCGAATTTACAGACCACCAATTTTTTTTTTCTTTAAAATCAATCCCATATGAAATTGGTTAATATACCTTTAACATAAATAGTAAATTTTAAAAACTGTTATCATTCAACAATAATGCAATACGCGACGAAGGAATATGTAAACACGAATCGCGTTATGTAACTTTATCTCTCATTAAAACTTCATAGGACATTGTGTCTCGAGTATTTAAGGTTACAGAGCTTAGGCCCGCAAGCGATGTCTTATGTCACTAGACATAACGAGGGCTCTTTTAATTCTCACTGAAACCATTTCTGTCAGACTATATTTTATTTTTTCTTCTTCCTTCACTTTTTATGTCTATTTTATTTGTTTTCCTCACGGATGAAAGCATGAAAGAATATTTTCTTACCAATATATAATGTAGGAGTTATGCAAAAAAAAAAAAAAAAAAAATTATATTTATATGAATATATTTCGATATCAATAACTTGCTGATAAAATACAGTTTTAGCGCGTTCGACTTTTAGTTAAATATGCTTAAGACCAAAATATGTATGTACCTATATTTTTACCTCAAATGAATTAAAACTATTTCAATATGAATTTTACGGTTTTTAAATGTACGTTTTGTATATGTATGTATATGTTTGCTGCTAAATGTATGTATGGGTGTATATATGTATTTTATCGTATATACATATGTTAAGTGAAGTAATATATACTTATTATTTATACTCGATAAATTCACGGAAAATTCCACAACTTCGTCTTAAATAATAGTTTTTCACAGAATATCTTTTTTAATATAATATATCATAATAAAATATAATATATATCATAATATAATATATATATCGTAATGTAATATATAATATCGTTCGTGTATCATATGATATAAATAAAAATAAAAAAATAATAAAATATTACGTATTATTAAAATTAGTATAATGATGGGACGCCTCACTACTTCCTACCGCCCTCATCATACCGTTTGGTTCGAGTTGGAACACTTAGAATTTTAATACTATCTGAACTAATATTTGGTTCGACAAAATATATATTGTAATTATTATGTAGAGAAAGAAAATTCACAAAACAAATACTTTATATAATAATTATAACTTTTAAAATTTTACGAATATTTTTGTAAAAATGTAAGTTTGTTCTCTGTGAAATTTTAGAAAATCATTCCGTATGTAAGAAATGTGTATGTAAAAAAATATATTTTAAGTATGTTTTCTTAGAGATGTTAAGATATTTCTTTAAGATTTTTTAAGACTTCGCTTTTAATGTTGTTTTTAGATGAAATATATTTTTAAATTTATAATTATACAGCTAACTATTATACATATTTTGAGACTCGTTTTTACGAATAACTTTATAATTTATATTAAATTGTTAAATATTTTGAATTGCTGCGGAATTTAACTTTATATTTATATTTAATTAATTATATAATTAATGTGAATAAAAATTAATTTGGTTGTAAAATTCAACGCCATATATTATGCCATTTTGACGTACTAGTATTTTACCGTTCAACTAAACTGGGCGTCCAGTGACCGGCAGAGAAGAATAGTCTCGATCTTTTTCTTGCCGATGTATCGTAAAAGACCATAAGCCAAAGCATGACGAGAATTTGACACGCCCCTCCCCCTCCCCTGGAGGTTTTGGGGTTGGCTTACGTTCAGCTGTTAACATCCAACGGCAGATGTGGTTGTGGTGGTAGTTTTTTTTTAATTTTACGTGTTTTAAAATACTTTATTTTATTTTATGTAATGCAGCCATGAAGCAAAGTATTGTATGTTATAAAGTGTGTAATTTTTATTTTGTTGTTATTGTATTTAAGACTTTGTATTTTCAGGTAAAAAACCCTTCTGCTAGAATTTCGGTGCATCTTAATCCGTCCTTGTGTTTAGGTTGTTTTAACGTATTATATTGAAAATGTATTAAGTATTCTGGTTAAAATCGAATCGCTTAATTCAATATTAATCATATATTTTATTAATTGACATTAATAATTATTTTAAAAAGGCATAGAATTAAATATTTTTGCCTCAACTTCCAGTGGAGATTAGATTTAATTTTTATGGTTATCCGAAATTCTTTCAGCCGTACTAATTAATATAAAGACTGTTTAACACATTCGCTGCCAGCCACTCGGATCCGAGTAGGGCTAGGTGCATTAGCTAGGTGCCGTCCACTCAACTGGCCTAAGGAAAATGAACGTGCGAGATACTCGGATCCGAGTGTGCAGAGAAGAGGCAGCGAAAGTGTCAAATGATTGAGCGTGTGCAACCCAATAAAAAATTAACGGTGAAAAGAATATCTACAATAGGATTTCCTAATCTTTAAGTTGTAATACTGTACACTATTTAATTTAGAGTAAATGTAGAAAAAAATAAAGATTTAGTAAAGTATAATATTGTTTTAATCAAAAATATATATTATATTTTGTGGTTATATTAAAGTAACAAAAAATTAATGAAACAACTCTTTGATATGTTATTCAACATTTATTTAACATTTAAAATTACATAAAAAGGAGGCATTCTGCCTAAAAGTCTTTGATTATTCATGATGTACCTACAGAATTGATTTCATTAATAGAGTGGCAAGTTATAAGGAATGAAATGACAAGTGATATTCTTCTCTTCGTGTTAAAAATCATTTTCGCATATAACATATGATATAAATTTTACTTTTATAATAATAAATCTGCTTAAAATACATATAGGTTCTTTAAATTTTTATAATGTCTAAAAAATTCAAACTTAAAATACCATTTTAAAAGCGGATTATTTATCATTTAAGTACCTACTTATTTAAGTTCGGTTTGTCGTTGTAGCACATCATGCTCAGTTAATATGTTTATTATAATTCAGAGTTTTATACAAAGTAACCAAAATACTTCGACAATTAATTGGTAAAAATGTAATTACATTTTGATGGAGACAACTTCGAAATTTATGTAAATTTATTGCACAACGTGGTATATTGAACACACTAAAAGAATATTCGTTATATTTCCGGAAGTTTTGAAAATTAAGGTGTATTTAAAAAAAATGGCACACATAAATAGTTTTTCTTTTACTGACTTACATGTTTTTTTTTAGATGAAGTGATAATGTTATATTTCTTAATTAATTATTTCAGTCAATTACAAGTCAATTTTACAGCAAATATAACAATATATGTTTGCTTTAAAAAGTTGGTACTATTTTCTAAAACTCCCGAAATTTTTTCCGAACAAACCTCCAAATGGTGGAATAATATCTGGACATAATTTTAAAATAGCTGACAGCTTGCATTTCAAAATAACTTATTTTAGACAAACAAAATATTATATTAAACAAGTCGATATGTATTAAGGTATGATATATAATGTTTTTGGTCATGATTTGAAATTGTTATACTTAGAATCTATATTGACGAAAGAATTATAGTGATATAATTTTATAATCATCGTTTTTTTGTAAATTAATAAATATAATTCGAATATTAAATTACCTATACATAAACGATATCAATTTCAGAAGGAAATTCATCAAGGTGAATGATTTACCTTTATTGAATAAGATGAATATCATCTTTAACACGAACTGAGAACGTAATATGAACCATTTACGATTAAATTTGTTATTTTAATCGTTTTAAGTTAATTTTTGATTAATTTCATTTATTATAAAACTCGTGATAATGTTGGTTACGCTTCAGATGTATACCGACTTTTTAAAAGTGTTTTTCTTTTTTTTTGTAAACTGAGCAAATTAGGCGATCAAAATGGCCGTGTATGCGAATTGGTCCCATCATTGCAAAGGAGTCGTCGCATAAGCCCCGGTCGCTCTAATGTTTCAAATAAACGTATAATCGTTTTATTTGTGTGGTCTTTTTCTTTCTTAAAACTCCTCTACATTTACACACCAAAGTTTTATAATTTAAAATATTTACTCAAACCTAATTTAAATGTAAAATATGTGACAATAAGTGACGAATCGTAAGTTATGATATGATAATGCGAACTAGTTACCGATTTTATGTGATGTGATAATTTTTGTAAATTTACGAATTAATTAAATATATATATATATATTAATAATATTCGTGGGATGACTATGAACCACATACAATCATCGTACATTAAAAATCTCAGAGTACGTCTGTAGAAACATTGAATAGGTAATATTACGTCTTATCATTGAATGTGAAATTAATTTTAACATATTAGTCCTAATACCTGATGTTACAATTACAATCAATTATTTATATTAATAAGAAAATGATCACTGCACATTTATATAAGTACAATATTAGATACGTTCAAAAACTGGACTGTTGTTTAATACAACCATTTACATCTATAGAATACAGACATATATTTATAATAATGGATCAAAACTAGTAACACGACATCCATATCCAGTTTCTAAACGGCCAGTAACCGAATAATTGATTAAATTTAATAGATTTTGTTAACATTCGTTGTAGACAACCCACGTAACTTCGATCCGACACATCTGATCAAATACGATTGACAAACATTAATTTATTACAGCTTAACTCTATTAAATGAAATTCATTTTTGCAGGACGCACTTACACTAAAGATTCCTAAGCTTACCTGTTTTCTTTTATTATGAAAATGGTAAGTAAGGTTTTACATTGTGAGTGGGAAGAGCCAGCCTGACCGAGTAATGAGAATACCGTGTCCTAGCAGGATATACGACGCACGGGTGACGAATGAACACTACTAATCACGCCATTGAATATCACGAAACACAATTAATGAAATTACATAAATATAATAATAACAAATATAATTACACATGTTTTAAAATATTATATCAATTATCGCCTATCGTATCGTACCTACCATAAAACAGCAATGTTTACTTATTCATCTAAAATAAATTAGACATCAATCATAATAGTGTATATCAATATCATTTCGTGATAGCTATACAATGAAATGAGTAATTCAAGTCAATTTCATTTTTATTATCCTATTGATATCGTATACGTAATAATTTCTTAAAAATTACATTTATTACTATGTAATTATTGTTTGAATATGTAATCGAATTGCCTATCGTCTATCTAGATTTTTGTTATACCTATCTGATTTGAGTTTATATCATATATTGCACTATAATTACGTATTATCTTATTATGAAGAGAAAATATTATAAAGTATTTTCTAAAGTATTGTTAAATATTATTTAAAATCTTCGACCTTTATTTGTCAAATAAGTAGCATCGCTTTAGTTTAATTTTAATATACCTACATAGGAAAAACGTTTCCAATTTTAATAAACCACTTAATGATATTTTGTATAGATCATTGAGTGTTTTTTTTATGGTTATTTAATATAATTTATTATAAAATTGATGAAAATTAAAATCAGTACTATATCTTCTTCGTTGTTTTAGGTAAGACTTATATTTTACGATGCTACTTACTAGCCAAGCAAGCAATTTAGGCTTTTAGCAAAAAGTACCTTATCAAATTTAAGCTAACTCTAACTAAATTTGTGGGAAGTATTAAGGTGATAGGCGGTTACCATTTTTGGTGTTCGTCTATTCACATTAACCTTCCAAATCTTAAAAACTAGAATATATGAATACAATGTGAGCGCCACCATAAAATTTTTGACTTAAATCTTAAAGTATAAAAATTATGATATAAAATTTTAATAAATAATTCATTTTATCCTGATAAGATATATTGTAATTACAGTAAAATAAAAAATCAAATGTACAGTTTTTATTTACATAGGTTTATATTATTTTACACTAAATTTTCGCTGTATATATATATATATATATATATATATATATATATATATATATATATATATATATATATATATATATATATATATATAACTTTATTCTTTTATAATTAATTGTCATTTCTATTCGTGGCACTCATAGGTATGTTTATTCATGTAAGGTAACTTTTTGCTAAAAGCCTGTGACCTATGTTTACTAAACTTACACGATATTTATTCTAAGTAAACCCAACAAGAAATACAGTAATATAAAATTTTGAATTGCAGGACTTCCTCAACTGCAATCTTATGTACAAATTTCCAATAATATTTCCTTGATATTATGCAGCCTCCTTCAGTAACTAAAGATGTTGTAACGGTACCATAATTAAATAAGAGTATTTCCAAACAAATTAACCAATCAACGATATGATAAAAATTTCAATAAAATAGTATATATATATATATATATATATATATATATATATATATATATAGGCATTAATTTTACACAGCACTTATCAACTAAGTTCTCATTCTCTCAATCCTAAATGCACATATAAATAACTTAAAACTCTTACTCAAAAAAATCTTAATCGTCAAGTTCGGTAAAGATATTTTATTCCTCATTAAAAACAGAAAATAATTTTGTAACAAAAATGTAAAGTTACGAGCGAGATTTTACTGATAATGTAAAAATAAATATTAACATAAAACAAAGTAGTTGGGGAGATTGCAACATATCGAGTGTTTATATTACTGCATTAATTATTAAGTTTAAAACATATAATTTTATAGTACAACTAATCTGGATATTGCTTGCTAGGAGAATTTCACGTAACGTTCTTAATAACGTCGTTATAATAACAAATATAAATATATACATAATAATAAAACCTAATTTAACTAATGTGCACACTTAAAGCCTTTGAGATGTGTATATCCTGAGTAATTTGGGGATTAACTCTTAAATTTCAAGCTACAGTTATTTCTGTAGCTTCACAGATTTATTGTATCGATCGATTTAAATATTATTAGTACAGTATCTCTTCAGGTGGAAAATGTGCGTATACTTGTAGTCATATGGCTGGCTCTGGGAGATCAAAGGGATACATCAATAGCATCTACTTTATCTGTTTACAGGTAACATTGACATATTATAGTGACGACATTTAATTCATGTATTAGTAACGTATCCTTAAAACTATGACACATGTATTATTAATATGACCAGAAACTAGTTTAAGTAATTCGGTTCGCATCAGTTATATCAAAAAAGCCTCCATATATGTATATTGATCAGTAAATGGCCTTAGTCCATAGATATACGGAGACTTTAAGAATGCAATCATTGATGCCTGGTCGAAGAAAACAAGAAGCAGAGGAGCCTCTAGGGCATATATTGCCCTTGAAGCCTTTTAGCCTCACGAAGTATATATATATAACCTTAACATTTAAAACAGATTAAAAAAATAGGAGTTAGATTTGGATATAGATACTATAGAGCTTGGACGGATTTTATATTAGATTTATGTTGTTCATGTGAAATATTTTTAATATAGCTCTAGAAAATACTCCAAAAACATGATGTAAAGTGATGTTTGAAAATTTAACAACATAAATCCATATAAAACCGGTTCATAAACTAGGCTAAACACTATTAGAATGTACGCTAAGGAAAAAAGTGACACGTATTTAAAGGTGAATTTTAGCGTGCATTACAGTAGTGTTCCTAGTCAGGGGATTGCCGTAAAGGCGGTGATAGTGGAAGATCATGGGAGCGCTAGGCGAAGGGCGCTGGGGATAGCGTGAAATAGTACGCGATTTCGATGTCCCTGACAACATAAATGTTTTTTACTTTGAGTAGTTTTACAAGAATATTGTCAGTCTCATCGATACCTCCACATGAAGTGGTCTCCCTAGCTTTAATTTCTTAATATAAGTTTAACTATCTACTAAATATGCAAAGTGTGCATGTTACGTTTGAATATACCTATTTTAAACAACCTTCTTTGAGAACCACAACATGTTTTAAAATATCGATATGCCGTTTAAAATATCAGCAATATCGATATTTTACGAGATCATTACTATCATCCCAAGGGGATTTTATAAGTAATATTATTGTTTACTTGCTAACGCTACACATTGAGAAAAAGTGATTAGAAAATGATGTAGCGAATAACAAGTAAACAGTATAATTTTTTTAAAGCGGCCTTAATTAAACCTTAGTATGCAATTAATATTATATAAGATTAAGTGGTTTATTATATAAATACTGTAATTAATACTGCCCGAATATCCTATCACATTATCTACGCAGTCGTTATCAATTTCTAGGATTTGACGAACCCTCGGGCTGAAACTAGGAAACTTACGATAATATACTTATTCTAAATACCTTATTACTAGAGAAATGTTAAAAGCTCGTACGAAACTTTATTCGTTTAGTCCATTGAAATTGAAGAAAATTTATTATTAAATCGATTAGTCCATTGAGAGCATTGTCTGATAAATATTAGTGTAAAAGTTATCGGGAGTTCAACGGTGCGTTGGTGGTTTGTAGCCGTGGGTCATTCGGTCGAGGAATCGATGCAGGTCGTGAAAGCGCGGTCGTTGGATAGGTTCACGTCGCCAGCACTCGTGCATGAGGTCGTATAGCTCGCGGCGGCAGCGCGGCAGCGGAGCGGCCGGCACGCGCGCACCGCGGGCTCCGTAGCGCCAGTCGTTAGCGTTCGTCACCACCTGATAAACGATGCGATGAGAGGATATAGTACGTAAAAAAAATTGTTGTCTGTAATGTCGGTTTACGGACGATTATTTTACGTGATAACGTCATAATAAAACATTGACGAAAAATTGCATATTTTTAGGAATTGAATTATTATCACAGAATTATCATTATTTTGTATAATACAAAGAAAGAGTTAATTGAAAATTACAATTTTTTCGATAGTTTAACATTTATTTGCATTCGGTAATTCAAAATTTTTTCTCTTCTTTTCCAACCCTCTCGCTCGCGGAACGCGACAACGAGTCATGCTTTTTCGTGCGTGCAGCTGGCGTTCATCGATTTATAAGACGCTATCACGTCAAAATTTAAAATGTAATCCTATTTACAATTATTGCTAATTAAAATTGAAGTTACCTGCCAATTTATTTTAATTTACCAAATTTCTCAAAAATGCTGTTTTATACAATGTTAGCTACGCGTATTTGTACTACGACATTATTTTAGAACGATGTTATTCGTACACTGTATTTTTGTTTTTTGGTTATTTAGTTATACCCTGTACAAGTATATATAGACATAACTTTGCAATGACGAACATATTATTTTCTTAATTTAAATGATTTTAAAAATTGTAAAAATATTAAAAAAATACATATAACACAAAAGTCCCTAAAGATTCAAGCGTCGTCCGAAAATTTTAAGTACTTTTCATTGCTTCAAAGTAAATTTTAAATAGGAACACTGAAAATAATAGACGCTTGTACAATGTTACGAGTACAACGGTCGAAACAAAAATTCGTCCGACGAAAGCAATGAAAAGTCTCAAAATTTTCGGACGACGCTTGAATCTTTAGGGACTTTTGTGTTATATATATATATATATATATATGCTTTTACAATTTTTAAAATTATTTAAATTAAGAAAATAATATGTTCGTCATTGCAAAGTTATGTCGATCAGAAAAATTTACATCTGTCAAAAAGATCAAGCTAACTTGTACATATAATAATGGCTGTAATATAGATACAAATATTAATTAATAAATTAATTTTGGAATGCTAAACGTAATTTTAAAAGGTAAAGAATGGATTGTTTCTCAGGGAATTTTGTATGTAGTTAATTTAAAGCGGCTGACCTGATCATCATTCATTTCTTCGAAGGGTTTTGCTACGCAGTAAGTGAGTACCTCCCATACTGTTACACCAAACGACCAAACATCACTAGCAGGTGAGTAAATCCCCTAAAAAGATAAAGATATTTTTTTTTTAATAATAAAAAGTAGGTATAAAAATATTTGTATTCGATTATAATTATAGTTTTTATTTCATTATAAAGTAACTATTACCATCAGTAGGCTCTCCCAAGCCATCCAACGTAAGGGTATGCGTGATCCATCAGCCATTATGTGGTAGTCGCCAATAAATTCTTCGCAGAACATGGCGTAGTCTGCCACTTTAATGTGGAGACCATCGCTCACCGTTACATTTCTAAGAAAATGTATTATTATTATATTATTAGTTATGGCACCAATATATAATATTCATTATTTGAGATGTGTATCATATATATGGGTTAATACCTTGCAGCGAGATCTCGGTGTACTAACTCGAACGATTCCAGATACTTCATACCGCTCGCTATCTGACAGCACACTCGAATCAAACTCGCGTAACTGTTAGAAAATCAATAATTATATGTACAAATATGATATACGAGATACTAATGTATATAATAAAAGTAAATATTACTTCGATTTTTAGAAATTAAGTTTTTCTTTGTACAATACACAATTAGAATTACTTTTAAAAATACGTGTATTAATTACTTTTAGATTCAGTAGCATTGAATGTGGAACGAGGGCTTACTTCAATCTGCGTTCCATTTTCAAAATGGTCGGGAGAGGGATAGCGTCCCCGCGGTCGAGGGCCGCGCACGGAGGTTCGAGCAGGCTCAATCCAAGCACACGTGCGAGTTGTGGATGTTTCAGGCCAGCGCCCCACGTTGCTTCGCGGGCAAACGCCGCCCTGGTTACATATGTAAATATGTGCTATTTTTTTCTTTTTCATCTATGGTTTTGAAGTTTATAATGAATTTTCTTACAAGAATAATTTTAAACTAGGTATTATGAATTAAAATATTAAAAAAAATCTTTTTTCTAGAATACAGAAAATAATTTAAAGTCGTACTTGATATCGCTATGGCAGCCACGCCATAGGGTCTTGACGACAACAAGGCGGCGGCGATTCCCACTGGGTAATTCCTCGTCGCTCAGTTCTTCGATACCATCCGTTTCGCAAATCTGGAGCTGTTTAATTAAGAACAGATTATAAACATAGTTTGAGGTGTATAGTTTTTTATACGCATAGAAATTAAGACACCAAAATTACTTTAAAAGTACGTTATTCAGGTGATTCAGATTCATAAAAAAAGTTGTTACAAAAAAAAAACATTTATAAAGAATGTGCTAAACATTAAATAGACAACAAATTTTATTACTGTTTAAGAAAACAAAACGTTCGCCTTAAAAGAACAAATTAAAAAATTTGTTTGAAGTATATAGTTTTTTTTACGTATACAAATAAATACACCAAAATTACTTTAAAATTACGTTATTCACACTTATAAAAATTTGATACAAAAAAAAAACAACAACAACAACAATAAATAATGTTCCAAACACTGAATAAACAATAAGTTTCACTGCTTAAGAAAACAAAACTTTCGCCTAAAATTAAGAACACATTGAAAACAGTTTGAAGTATATAGTATTTTATACGCATACAAATAAATACACCAAAATTACTTTAAAATTACGTTATTCACACTTATAAAAATTTGATACAAAAAAAAACAACATTCATAAATAATTTTCTAAACACTGAATAAACAATAAGTTTCACTGCTTAAGAAAACAAAACTTTCGCCTAAAATTAAGAACACATTGAAAACAGTTTGAAGCATATAGTTTTTTATACGCATACAAATAAATACACCAAAATTACTTTAAAATTACGTTATTCACACTTATAAAAATTAATTACAAAAAACAAAAACACTTATATAGAAAATGTTTTAAACACTAAATAAACAACAAGTTTTACTGCTTAAGAAAACAAAACGTTCGCCTAAAATAAAAATAAAGGATTTTAAAATTTACATTCTCATTCCACGGCACGAGGGGAGTTCTCAAGGAAATAGTTCTTAAGCACGTAAATAGTGAGGGGAGGTAGAGAATTTCCTGTATACATATTTCACAAAAGCCTACTTTGGCCCAGTTTCTAAGTTTACCGAGCGTGGAAAATGGCATTGCGTCTAACGGATTTGCAAATCTTGAGAAAAAGCTCTCTTAAAATCAAGGTGCATAGTCTTCGATAGGGTTGAACAAGAAGAAGTACATCCCTCGCCTCACAATTTACTTTTAAAAATAAAAGTAGCAAATTAATTAGAGAGGAACACTTTCTTTCTAGAGACGTTTAGGGCATGAATAGATTTTTAAACAATTTTATATTAAAATATTGCTTATAAAATATAAATCTTTTATGTATTCGTCCCCTAAAATAGTAAAAGTAATAGGACATATTGTGTGGGCGATACTAGTTCATTCACAAATGGCTTAATGGTAGGGATAGGGATAAGATAAAAGTATAGTGTAGTTATGATTTCACTCACATCTGGGGGTGAAGTGTGGGTATTGTGAATAAGGTTGTTGCCGCTGATTATTGATATTCACCTGAGGAACACAGGGTATTGTAACGTTGTGCTGGCACGTTACTTTGTACACAAGCAAAAAATTAAAATATTTTTTATTTTTACTAATTTCTTTTATCTAATCTTTCTAATAGCGCCATCTTTCCGTAACTTGTTGAAGTTGACAGTGTCATTAGCTATCGACCTGTCAACAATTTTTTCTAATTATCATAACAGATGTCGCTTCTTATCCTAATACTCGTGGTTTAAAAAATATCTATCTTTAATAAATCGTTAATGTTAAATTAAATAGTCGTAAATGTCAGTTTTTTAATCTGTAATAAATTCTCAAATGTGACGTTTTGGTATGGGAGGTTTCTCGACCTTTCTAAGAGGCCCTTTTCCCTCTGATCACTCTTGGTGGACTGACGCCGACCCTCGAGGCCTAACCTCGAGCTACTACTAATCCCGCTGGGGTAAGTTTCCAGATATTCACGTAATAATTGTAAGGTGTTCTTATTCTATGTGTCATACGTATTTTTATTTGGACACTGGTTTTCTTTTAAATTGTTCACGGCTTGACACGAAATCTTCTACGCTTCCAGGATCACGATTACTATTACCACTACCCTTACTTTTTTCTTATCAACCTACTACACGTCGACGTCGTAACCATCTAAGGACGTAGACGGAGGCCGGCCGGCCTATGATTCTGTAATACCGGTGGAGATCTCCCCGCGTGCTCGGACTGGAAGAAGCCATCACCATCGGAAGCCAACAGTCAGGCCAGTGTCCTTTTCCGTTTAATCACGCTGTCGGAACGTGGGCCAGCTGGCGAAAAACAAGGCTTAAAACAAGGTACCTAAAGTACGTTGTTACGAACCTGCTACTCTCTAATTCTGCCCGCGTCTACCTAACTACCTACCTCTTTCTAAACGCGGCAGTGGCGCCCTAAACGTGTATTTTCTAAGGCCTGCTCACGTTCTGATAGTGTATTTTCAAAAATAATTAGCGTTTTTTTTAATATTTTGTAAACTTAAACATACCCACGCATACTACGTGTGAACGTGAAGGTGACCTACCGCCTAGCGAACTGGTACGTACTTATTTGCTTAATTATAAATCTGTTTATCACAATTTATAAATTTCTTCTGGTTTTTATGTCATATTTTACTATAATTTTTTTTGTGTTTCGAATCGACCGTATTGAACATCAAAATTTAAATACAAGTAGCTACCTAATCTATTGTCTTTAATACTATAAATTACTACAAAATTCTAAATAGCTGTTGTAAAACGTAATAGTTCGCAGGGATATAGTAATATCTAGTAAATTCAAGTTCTAATTGCAAATTATTCGAATACCTACTTATTTTAACTTTTTAAATTCATAACTTTTCTATCATTATTTTTGCATTTTACTTGTCACTTAGCGTAATTACACGTGGGTAATAGGTAGGATATTTTGTAAAGAACACCATTTAGTAATACCTACAATTAAAAAGTTGATTTATTTTTAATAATCTTTAAACTATTTAAGATTTCTATAACCTACATTGCCTTATTGTTTTATAATTGTTTTAATAATCTTTAAGTATTCAAAATTCTTTAACCTACGTTGCCTATTGTTTTAATAATCTTTTTAACTATTTAAAAATTCTATAACCTACATTGTCTTATTGTTTTAGTAATCTTTTAACTATTTAAGATTCTATAACCTACATTTTCTTGTTGTTTTATATAACTTAAAATTAATAATTTTGATCGTTGAATATCATGGAAACATACCCCATTAAATTCTTTTTGCTAAACAAAAATGAACTAACATATGAGGTATTGATCAGAGGCGAGGAATCTATTTCAACCGTACTCGGGTTGCGCAAGCAGATTATTTCCACACTTTCTGATATGTCAGGCAAACCTCTAGGTGACTGCCATATTAAAGATATTTAATTAGTAAACTAAATCATATTTTCTACCTAAATAAACTACTTTAATAAAACTATCGTAACATAACTTAAAACTCTAAATATTTAAAATCTACTAGCTTAAACTATGCTGTATTATATAATCTAAAATTATTTAATACTCTTAAACTACAACTACTACTTAACAAAACTAACTTAAAGTTAATTTAAACTCTAATAATTAGAATCTGCTACCTTAAACTATGCTGTATTAGATAATCTACAATTATTTAATACTCTTGAACTAGCTTATTGAGTGAACAACATAGTGCTGCAGTTGTTTACTCTGTGTGTAAGGATCTTTATGTCGATGCTGCCGACTAAAGATGATCATGAGAGGTGAAAGTATGTATGTGATGTAATAGATATGAAGTATGTATAGATGTGAAGTATGTATGGTTGTGATGTATGTATGGGATTGAAGTGTAGTAAGTTTAGTTATGCATAGATGGTATGTGTGTCTGCAATTAATTATATTAGCTTGCAGTGAGTTTAGTAATCAGTTAGTTTAGTCGGATTTTGCTGTAAGAGGCAAAATCCTACGCTTTTTGGCGGGGTACTGTAACGTTGTGCTGGCACGTTACTTTGTACACAAGCAAAAAATTAAAATATTTTTTATTTTTACTAATTTCTTTTATCTAATCTTTCTAATAGCGCCATCTTTCCGTAACTTGTTGAAGTTGACAGTGTCATTAGCTATCGACCTGTCAACAATTTTTTCTAATTATCATAACAGATGTCGCTTCTTATCCTAATACTCGTGGTTTAAAAAATATCTATCTTTAATAAATCGTTAATGTTAAATTAAATAGTCGTAAATGTCAGTTTTTTAATCTGTAATAAATTCTCAAATGTGACGTTTTGGTATGGGAGGTTTCTCGACCTTTCTAAGAGGCCCTTTTCCCTCTGATCACTCTTGGTGGACTGACGCCGACCCTCGAGGCCTAACCTCGAGCTACTACTAATCCCGCTGGGGTAAGTTTCCAGATATTCACGTAATAATTGTAAGGTGTTCTTATTCTATGTGTCATACGTATTTTTATTTGGACACTGGTTTTCTTTTAAATTGTTCACGGCTTGACACGAAATCTTCTACGCTTCCAGGATCACGATTACTATTACCACTACCCTTACTTTTTTCTTATCAACCTACTACACGTCGACGTCGTAACCATCTAAGGACGTAGACGGAGGCCGGCCGGCCTATGATTCTGTAATACCGGTGGAGATCTCCCCGCGTGCTCGGACTGGAAGAAGCCATCACCATCGGAAGCCAACAGTCAGGCCAGTGTCCTTTTCCGTTTAATCACGCTGTCGGAACGTGGGCCAGCTGGCGAAAAACAAGGCTTAAAACAAGGTACCTAAAGTACGTTGTTACGAACCTGCTACCCTCTAATTCTGTCCGCAACTACCTACCTTCTAGTTACTTTTCTAAACGCGGCAGTATAAAATGCGACCAATCCCATATATTACCAATACCATTTTTGTAATTTAAAATTGATAGTTATTAAATTAAAGTACATTTTGAAAAGTATATATATATATATATATATATATATATATATATATATATATATATATATATATATATATATAAACTCTTTTGCAAAAAAAACGGGCACTTAAGCAAAGAACTATTTTATAGTTACTATTAGTTTGTTTGACAATTTTAGGTATTGTTATCCTCACAATTTTATAAATTAATTAGGAAGGAATAGTTTTCATCAGTTTTATCATAACATTTTAATTAAATTATTAAGAAATAATGTTTAAGCTCAAAACACTATGATTGTACCTGCTCGCTTAATAAAAATGCAACGCGTTAATTTCTTTGTTTTTCTTGAATACATTAAAAGCAGATAAAAGTTTAGTATTGAGTGTGACCCCTCTTGCTGAAATCACAGCTTGCATTCGTCTGGGCATGCTAGTGAGTATATATTTTATGGTTTCTTGGGGA
Organism: Euphydryas editha; assembly: GCA_036937285.1. Classification (NCBI taxonomy): domain Eukaryota; kingdom Metazoa; phylum Arthropoda; class Insecta; order Lepidoptera; family Nymphalidae; genus Euphydryas; species Euphydryas editha. The sequence goes on along the minus strand of JAUPFZ010000005.1, from coordinate 16,158,815 downwards.
ATACGTTCTCACTCCGCGGTAATCACATTCTTTAGCTCTCTGATAGTCTGCGGAGCCGGCTGCACTGATCTCACTCGTCGCTTCAGAACGTCCCAGACATGCTCTATGGGATTGAGGTCCGGACTTCTAGCTGGCCAGTCCAAACGACGAATTCCGACTTCTAGCATATACGCATCCACACCGCCAGACCGGTGGGCGCGAGCGTTGTCGTCCATAAAAATTAAGTTTTCGCCAAGAGCGGTTAAAGCGGGTTGTGCATAAGGAATTAGAACTTCCGTTATGTATCGGTGTCCAGTCAGTGTACCGTTTTCGATGAAGACTAACTCCGTACGATCCATAGAATTTATTCCTGCCCAAAACATAACAGAGCCCCCTCCATAAGGTGTGATTTCTTCAAAACATGCCTCTGCAAAGCGTTCTCCTCGTCTACGTAGTACTCGCCGACGTCGGTCTTCACCATGCAGAGATATCCTGGCTTCATCGGAGAACAATACCCTATCCCAGTCTTCATGAGTCAATGACACACAATTTCGAGCGAAGCTAAGCCTGGCAACTCGATGTCCACGGAGTAATTTAGGGCCGCGTGCCGGGCGATGACTGTGTATATTAGCAGCGAGAAGCCTCCTCCTGACCGTCCATAGACTAATTTGCACATTTCTTACTTCTTCGAGGGTGTTCTTGAGGACCACATAAGAAGATTTGCGATTTCTCAACGCTTGACTAACTAGAAAACGATCATCCCGTGATTCGGTACATGTCTTTCTGCCAGAACCAGGCCTTCTCTTGATGGAACCGGTCTCTTGATAGCGCTGCCAGGTCCTTTGAACTGTCGACCGACTCACATTTAGCCTCTGAGCCACGAAGCATTGACTGCAACCTTCTTCAAGCAGCGCAATAATTTTGCTCGCTTTTATCACTTTATCTACCATTTTCGAGATTGCTAAACAGCAATAACAATACTTTTAAATGTCAAGGACACCAGATAATTTAATAAAAATTGACAAAAAGTTAATTAGAGTCGATATTAACTATAGGGAGTTCGCGCCACAAAATGTAGTTAAAAGTTATTTTCTTTGAAAACCAGGCTCAGTCAAAAATTTGAATTTGGACTGTACTCTTATAAACATTATGGCACTTTTATAACTGGCCAGTAACATGTTCAAATGATTAAAACCTTTTTGGTATTTTATTTTTTTCAGCCAGGAAGAAAATCGAAACCGCCCGTTTTTTTTGCAAATGAGTTTATATATATATATATTATCTCTTATATATAAAATTCTCGTGTCACAATGTTCGTTCCCGTACTCCTCCGAAACGGCTTGACCGATTCTCATGAAATTTTGTGAGCATATTGAGTAGGTCTGAGAATCGGCCAACATCTATTTTTCATACCCCTAAGTAATAAGGGTTGTTCATCCTTAAAAAATTTTTTTTAATTTTTGGACGAAATTTTTTGTTTTTTTTTTTTTTATAATGTGGCATTAAAAAATACATAAAACTCTAAATTTTTACTTTTTTATCACCAAACCCTATTTTTTATAGCCATTTTGGTAATTTAATCAATGACTTAAAAATTATTTATATGGCAAAACAACGTTTGCCGGGTCAGCTAGTAGTATATATATATTATAGAAATGTAAGTATATTATATACTTACATTTCTATAACTCCCATACATTTCTTGAACTTTGACATATTATTTGTATCATTATAATAGTTTCTCTGCAAATATTTGTTCAACATTTTGTAATCGGTACGTAATTACAAAATGCTGACGTTAATAAATGATGCCAGATTAATTAGTCAAAACGATATCTGATGTGGCTCACATGCACGCTGATTTTGATAGACTGCACGTTACGAGTGTAATTTATTTATTTGTGACTTCCTTTATCGTGTTATTTTAGTTTCAACGTCTTTGTCATCGAATTCGTTATTTGTTCGACAAATAATTAATAACTACATAATTTTAGTTAAGAAAAGACACTGAAAATAAACCTTAATATATTTAATATAATATGTGTACTAGAATAAGTAGGTAGGTACTTTTCTTAATTTTTATATTTTATTGGTAACAACCATATTGTAGGATTATGTAAATATTTTAAGGGTTGCTGCTGTTTATTGAATACATTTATTTCACATTTTTTTTGTCCATTATTCAATGGCGACTTAGAGATATTGTCAAATATAACTTTCTAAACTTTTATAATTAAGTTATACTTCAGGTGTAAGTAATTCCGACCCTCTTGAGAAATATTTTCTTTCTATGATTGCTAGAGTAATAAAACTGTCTCAGTGTTTAATTAATTATCTAAGTGTGCTGAACAAATATTAGATACATCGTAAATAATATGGTAAAAGTATAAAATAAACGTCCATGGCTATTAAGGCGGGGGTGTGGGGTGGGCGGCGGCGGGCGCCTGAATGTGAGCAGATTGCATTTTCTTGCTATGGGCAGTAATCAATTTTTATGAGCATTTTTGTAGCCCCGTGCTCTCCGTAGCGCTCCCCTTCTAACCGGGTGGCTGATGTGCAAACTTTCGCTTCGCGAAACACCACGGGCGTAAACTAAATCGCTCTCACAATTATTACCTTACCGGAATTTAATCTAGCGAAATTTAATTTAGTTTATAGAAGTTTCGATGGAATCCCACTTTACAAGTATTGTTTTAAGCTTTGACTATCATACAGGATACCAATTTATGTTTGGTATATATAAATTTCTAGGTGAATCTACGAAGGCAGTAAAAATATTATTTATCTTATTTATTGTAAATCGCTAGTCATGACGAATTGACAGGTGTCAGAAACGCATTCTTTCAGCGGCCGGACTGTAATGCATTATATAAAATTATTGTATATTAATAATTCCGAAATATTGTATAATTGACATTGGATCTAAATAATTCTGATACATATTTCTTTGAGATCCATTGAACGAAGATGGTAAACCATCTTTACTCTCATTCTCATTGTAGTCATCAAACATGAACACTAAATTACTAGCATTGACATTCGATTTTAATTAGTCTGTTAACTTGTCGTAAACTTCCGACCTAAGGATTGTTTGATTTTGTGGAAAGAAATATAATCTTGAGACCTCTATTCTCACATACATAATTATCAACTATCCACTACAGAAATAACTTTTCAACGTAAGTAAAGTAAGTAATAATGTTGCAACGTGCTGAAATCTTCTTTAAGTGCAAGTTTTACTGAAGCATGGTTAATCTATTTCTGGGCGCTCTTGAATTTTGATTTAGTTGGTATATTATGAGAAATATTGATATGCCACCAGTATCACTATTTGGAAAAGTAGCAGATACATAAAGGGGTCTAATGATGAAAACTGAGGTATTTTTAATGATACCATTAATTTTTGAAAATGAAATCATATTTAGTTTTCAAAGGTACTCGTACATATTACTACTACATTAGTTTAAACTGCATTATTGAAACGGCGTAGATCTACAAATTGTTTTGTTTTCATTTTCAACTCTCTGACAATGAGGTTTTATTGCAATAAATGATCGAATAAAAGGATTAATGCATGATTAATGCGTTCCAATTCAAGAGAATTATTGCGCCTCGTATGTTGTTATTGCATGTTTGTTGCAATGTTCTTGTAATATTACTTTATCGTTATGACAACGTAAAGTGAATGCAGTCCTGTCACCTTAAGTGACTTCAGATTGAAATGTTTCGCATTGCAAAACCTGCATTGTAAATCCATTAATTCACAATTATAATCATAAGTATGAAGAAGTCTTTTTTTTTCAAGCTTTATTTATTTATAGAGGGTTTATTCATACACTGAATATGTCACCCTCATAGGGGCTTATATTTACCTTATCTACGCTTAACGCTAACAAGTTTGTACAAATTATAGATCATAACATGAAAAGTCTTGGAATAATATTTACGGCACATTTGAATGTATCTCTCAAAAAGTACTTCTTCATTTTGTATATTACGAGTATTAACACTATTTTATTTAACATTTGGTCTATTATTGTGTGTATGGGAATATAAATTCCTCTTTCTTTGTCTGTCATTCCAAAAAAATTTTTTTTAATAAAAAACTGAAATTTTTTTTTTTAAATTTTTTATTTTTATAACGGGGATTTATTCTGAAGCCTTTCAACAATTACTCCAAGAAAGGAAAAAAAAATTGAAATTTATAATTTATAAATTATCTCACTTGCAAAAAAAAAATATATTAATTAACTATTGCATAAGTAATTGAAAAATTGTGATAAAAATTTTATTCAGGCAGATTATTGTTCATTTATCTATCCAGTAAGCCCGTGAATTACATATTTCATTTTACCATACCGTTTTTGACCATATTGTCATTTATTTGGAAAAATTATAAATACTGATCCTACAGTTCCGGGAGCTAGGATTTTTTTAGGAAATTTACTTGAAAAATTTTTATTCATTTTTTGAGATATTTGCAAAAACTAAACCCAAAAAAACCCACCCCTAAAAAAAATTGACCAAAATGGCACTTGTTGTGACTATTAAGCTATAGGTTATTGACAGAATATTATGGGAACGAATGGCGCGCGTTACCTGTTCATATCTGAGATCCGAGATAATGTTTGTATTAATAACTCTTAATTATTAATCGAGGGCAAGAGCGGCTTCGATGGGTGTGATCTCTGGCCATTCATACATTAATTCATTTCTGATCCAACTGTAATAATGTGTATGACGCGCAATATTTGTTGCATTTCAGTATGTTTAGGCTATTTAAGGTAGTTCCAGCATGAAACCACTTTTCGACAGATTCGGCTAAAAATTTTTTCACGGGCTCAGAATAACTTTATTTATGAATTTTAAAAATTTTGTAATTTTTGACGGTTTAGATCGCGAGATATTCAAAGACATGGTTCGCGATTTTGAGAGTAATGTGCCATTTATGTATGTAAAATTTCCAATTTTTTATCATATTAAAAAATTCTCTCGACAGCATTGGAAAAAAAAACCACGAGAGTGTTGAAAAATGTTTTTAGAATAAGCTAAAAAAATAAAAGTAGCACTTCACGGTTTTGTTATCGAGATATTCAAATTATAAATATAAATATTAATTTTAATTTTAAATTTATAGTTATCTGGCAGCACTGTGCACAACGCTCTCATCTTTTTAATTTAATAAAACTATTATTAGAAAGCGCAATACTATTTGTATATACTAAGACCATATAAACAAAAATATATACCTAAAACACTCCGAGCAACGTTGCCAGATTACTATAACTAACGATATAAGGCAGAAGGTATTAAGGTAGGACTACACTTCACCACGCTGGAACTACCTTAATAAGTTTTTTGTGTACTTTTGTTGCTTCTTTTGTGAAATAATTATTGTTTTGTATCCAATCTTGAATCTGTATATTTTATTTTGTAATGCAGTGTAGACGTGTTATAAATCAAAAATTATTTTGACAATTTATATTAAAAAAAATTAATTTGTATAAATATTATTTTTTCTATATATGTATATAGTGAAGATATGTGTGTGAGATACTAAGCTTTATTTTAAATTTCGGATTTAAATTGAAAATTATTACCAAGCCAACCACTGCGCTGTATTCTTAGGGTCTATGGAAATTACGGTTATACTGAAACCATTTTGTTTTCTGTTTACGGTCGCTTTGTACGGTTTTACTTTGTGGTTTTGGTTACACTATAGTTTTAATATTTTATTTATTATTGTATAACATTCATTATCATACCTAACGTACATGTTAGTTGCCTAAAATGTTACCGTTTATAACTCTTTATTTCTATTTAAAGGTTAAACGTTTATTTCTAAAATTAGCACTGATCTCCTTCCCTTCTTCTATATGGAGAAGAGGTCTTCGCTCAGTAGTGGGTGGTTTATAGGCCGATACAGATACAGGTAGTCTATAGTAACAAACTGAAGATTAAGATATGAAATTATTTTCAGAGAAAGTAGACGAGCTGCAGGCTAGGTTAGTATCATGTCTTGAGGACAGAAGAATTTCACTTGACGAGAAGAATGTAAGTTGTGACAGGTAGTGAAGTAGAGGTCGACCAAAGAAAAGATTTATAGTTTTTACAAAACATATTCCAATCAATTCAAATCCAATGTAAATGAGTTATTTGGCATGTAAACTTTTTCATGAAGTGACTTTTCTAAGATTTTTTCACGTCAAAAACTAAAGAAGACAAAATCATAAAAAATGTCTAAATAAAATCATAAAATATGTAATTAAGACATTCAAAATATATTTGTGTTCAATTTACTCGAGTTCATTCTATTTAAATAATACAATAATTTAATAAACAATCATGGAGGACTTTTTCAAGAATATTAAAAATAAACTATCAATAGAAAACGTAGTTGAGCTCGTGGAAGATGGTAAGTTATATGTAATTTTAGAAGCTATGTGTACTTTAAAATTTATTAACAATCGTAACTGTTTTTTTTTTATTCGATAAATAAATTGCATAGAAGGTTTTTATTTACACAGTTTTTTCTGCGGTTATATTTTTACATCATCATCATAACATAACTTAACATTTTAAACACCTAGATGTATTTTGGCAGGCATTGAAATAGATTAAATTTCAGGTCATGTCAATAGACAAAAAAGGTGCTCATAAATTATTATCTTTTTCATAACCATTAACTCCCTTAGAAGTAAAATATCTTAAAATTTTAAATACGCCCGTATAAGCTCCGTATGTATGTCGTAAGAAGAAACAACTATCTATTTTAATTGTTAATAAATCTGTACACTGCAAAAAGTAAAATTGTGAAACAGAAGATTAGGATTAGAGTACGTTGTTGTAAGACCTGTAAGACATCTAAGAACGTTAGTAGAAAATAATTTAAAATATCAAATGAGAGTTTGATGCTAAATCACAATTTTACGGTTTGCAGTTGGTGTATTTTGAACCAATAATTTTGACAATGCGGTGGTATATCTAACTATTGTACTATAAGATATATATTTTTGGATATTAAAGGAAAGGTGATTGATGAAGATGACTTTAAAGAAAAAATTAAAAGTGATTTTGAAAAAGATAAGACTAATAATTTTATGAAAGTTGATAATGTTTCACCAAAACTAAGTGAAATGAATATTGTAAGTGAGCCCGAAGATAACTCTAAAGAAGATGATGGTATCAATGATTCTAATATTCCTAAATCCAGTTCTACGAAAGAAAATCCTAGCCAACAGGACAAGTCCAAACCTAAGAACTCAGACCTAACTTTCTTCTTTTAATAATAATAATAAATAAATCTTCTACGTCTATTAAACATGTTGAATTAAACCCTTGTCATTACATTTTTACGGAGTCCATAATATTATGACTCTGGGTTAAATGATGTCAATATTATTATCAGATTGTTAAGTTGTTTGTTGATATGTTTGTTGTTAGTTTGTTGATATGTTTAAGTTATTCAAATTCTCTAGTTATTCAAATCTAATTTACATCGAACAGTATTACAGAATAAATATTATATAGGTACTCATAGTTTTCAGTTGAAAGCAATAATTAGAGCTATTGTTCTACTTGTTTGCGATAGATATATGGCTTAGTCACTCTCACAAAAACATTTGAAGCTTTAGTTTAAACTTCAAATAAATATTTTAGATGTCATAAAAATATTTTTACTTCCCGGGTTTTACTACGAAGTTAGTTACGTTGCCATCATTCCTCTTCTTGTAATAGGCATGCTATAGACATTTGCCGGTCGCCATTTCGTCAACATTGTATTATATACCAATATAACACATTTTATACATTTCCATTGTATATATATTGTATACTAGCCGATACCAAGCACACATACATATAATGATAAATTTTCTTTAAATGTAGTGCTCATAAAAATGTTGTTTCTTAATTTTTTTATAACTTTATATAAAATGAAGATAATATCTTTTATATCGATACAATTTTTTTTAGATAAGAAGAAACGAAATTTAGAAGACTTAATTTATTTATTTTTATATATATTTAAATAATTACACCATCAACTTATCACTTCTCCATAATATAATACTTGTAAAAATGTGTTTTTTTTTTGTATCATTAAGCATTAGAAAAGGTTTAACTAACAGGTATTTTTTGGAGTAAAGACATATCGTCTTTAAAAGTGTAAACAACAGTGACCATACATATATAATTGAAATTAACCTTATAAAAATAGAAAACTTAAATATTAGAGCATAAAATATCTTAATAACGCAAAAGAAACAACAAGAAAAATTTAAATATAAGAAAGAAGCTAATCAACTATTATAAGTAATTAATAATACATTAATAAGAAATATTATTCTACGCGATCTAGAGAGAGAGATGCATCGCTGATTGATAAGTTACACTAAACGTATTCATAAGTCTATTGAGGAGTGCGTATTCAACTAATTGTAATTTTTTTTTTGTTAATTGATTGCAAAAGAATTTTAATGGATGCCTGGGAATCGATAGAGAAACTGCTGATTTAATATGCTGATGTAAATCTGATGATGATAATAATTCTCCACTGAATTTCTGTTTGTGTAGGGTCAAGATATCACTGATGTAACGGCGACTTTCGAGCGACTTTAGTTGTAAAGTGTTTAAGCCTTGTACAATAGTTACCACGATAGAGACAGAACAGTGATACTGTTATCACAATATCTTTTAAAGCTATAAAATGAGTAAAATTTCGTTCTATACGTTTTAATACTTCTTGTGAATTATAAGAAAACAATTAACTTTCCATTTTGTGTGGACGCACCAATTAGAGAGGTTGTCTATTTTTGCTTGAAGAAGGTCGATATCTGATATTTTGAAATCATTAGCAAAAAAATAATTAAACATTTAAGTAATATCAAAAATATCAATAATAAAAGCTAAGAAAAGAATAGGGCCTAAATGTGATCCTCGAGGCACACTAGATTTGGGGACAAAGGCAAAAGACCATCGATAATAACACGCAGTGATTGCCAGGAAAACCGCAAAATTCAATTTTTGCCAGTGATGTATTGTGGTTCACTTTGTCAAATGTATTGCTAAAATCTGTGTAGACAACATCAGTATGAGATTTTTCGTGTAATTTTTAGAAAGATTGTTAATGTAACTTGAGAGATTAAGGATCGTAGACTTCTTTTGTCTGAAACCAAATCATAATCGAATTTATCCAGTTGTTATCTATCTGTTATACGCGCACTACGGCAGGTATCGATCATTTTATATATTTAGGTTCGAGAAAAGGTCACTTAATTTAGCAGCTTAAAGCACAAGTCAAGTTGGGTGGCAAAATTCAAATACTTTTCGAGTTTTACCAATAGACCAACATTGCTTCAGTAGTGCTAAAAATGTGGGACAGAGATGATGTTTTGTTGATTTTTGATGTTTCAGTTTTCTTATGGCTTTGAAAGATCTTTATGCGATGTGTATGGTCCTCATAATCAAAACAATGGATAGTTCTCCAAATCAAGCAAAACAAGATCTGATTAGCATTTCAATTCAATGAAGGTATGAAGATCGGCAAAGTCTTTTGTCACTTTAGTAGAACTGATGACATCTGTTGTAATAATAAGTATATTATGTAAAACAAAATAACTATACCAAATACAGTTTTAATTTCTAAATATTTGTAATATTAATATTTATTAATATTAATATTCTTAATATTTCTAATATTTTTTGTCCATAGGCTACGGTAACCGCTTACCATCAGGCGGGCCGTATGCTTGATTGCCACCGTCGTGGTATAAAATTTGTATTTAAAATTGTTGTAAAAGAAGAGAAGTGCATTGCTATTATTGTTGGGATTAATATTTATGCTTAGTTTATTTAAATTTAGAAAACTAATCATAACAAATATGTAATTCTGTATCTTGTTAAGTTAAGCTAATTAATAATTTATAAGCGGAAAATATGATCCAAGATTAATGCAAACTGAACTGAGCGACGCGATTAACATAGTAGGATGTTAAAATTTGGATTTTATTTCTAATGTAACTGTTCTCAGAGCACTTATTTACGTTTGAATTCATTACTTAGATTTACACTATATTATTATTTTATCAATATTATTTTTATGTAGTTTTCATTTAATGTGAAACAGATTAATCAATAATTTTTCAAGCGTCCGCTTAAATTAAAAAATTGTTTGTGTATTATTGAACACACTTATGAAGTGATACTTTTTATTATACATTTAACATTAATAATTGCTCAAGTGACGTTTACGAAAAAAAAGAGTGTGTGTACTTATATACGCGTGTAAGAAGTTATACTTATCATAAAATTATGCACCGAGTTAATGGGTTGTGCATACCATCTGTAATCAGACCCTGGTAACTACCTAAAAACAAAGTACTCGTCAAGACGAATCAAACGGACCGAAACTCGATAAAGTTGCTTCGTTTCATTACAGAGTTCCTATGACTACCTTCCAGCTCCATCATCAGACCCTGGTTATCATTGAAAGACAAACTACTCCTCGTGATGATTTAATTGAGCCTGAACTCGATAGGGTTGCGTCGTTTCATTACAGAGTGCCTATGATTACTTTCCAGCTCCATCATGACACCCTGGTTACCATTGGAAGACAAACTATTCGTCACGACAATTTAATCCAGCCCGAACTCGTCGGTGCTGCGTCGTTTCATTACAGAGTTCCTATGACTACCTTCCAGCTCTATCATCAAACCTTAGTTACCATTGAAAGACAAACTACTCCTCGAGATGATTTAATTGAGCCTGAACTCGATAGGGTTGCGTCGTTTCATTACAGAGTGCCTATGGTTACTTTCCGGCTCCATCATCACACCCTGGTTACCATTGGAAGACAAACTACTCGTCAAGACAATTTAATCCAGCCCGAACTCGTCGGTGCTGCGTCGTTTCATTACAGAGTTCTTATGATTACCTTCCAGCTCCATCATCAGACCCTGGTTACCATTGAAAGACAAACTACTCGTCAAGACGATTCAATCGAGCCCGAACTCATGTGTGTTCCGTCGTTTCATTACAGAGTTCCCATGACTACCTTCCAGTTCCATCATCAGACCCTGCTTACCATTGAAAGACAAACTACTCATCAAGATGATTCAATCGAACCCAAACTCGATGGGATTGCATCGTTTCATTACAGAGTTCCTATGGCCACCTTCCAGCTCCATCATCAAATCAGGCCCTGGTAACTATCTAAAAACAAAGTAATTGTCAGGACGCATCAAACGAGCCGAAACTCGTCGAACGTCGTTTCATTACATATATGGTACGGAGTCCCGAAATACAGTACAATACCATATAATTATGGTCCGAAAATGTAACGGTCGTGGTGTGACGATTTTTGATTTTTTCACCCATACGTCGATATAAAAGTTTCACTTCAAAAAATATATTGTGTTTAATAACCTGAGTATGTCTCTATTAAGTAAAGGAAATAAAATAGGGTGTAAGTGCAAGCCTTGTGGTACCCAAGAGTCGTGTATTAAAATTAAGGCTAATGAATATTCGCCCACTGCTACTATGAACTTATTGAGGCATGAAGCAGAGTATCGAAGTAGCTACTGTGTCTATCCATACCACGAGCTTACTCATAAGACGTACACTAATGACTGATTTTCATATCAATATAATTCTATTCTTCCTATAATAGCACTTAATGACTTAAGTTATTGACAGCAGTACTAAAATCAGTCACGACAAATACACGACATCTACTGATTTGATTCCGTTTTTTGAATGACTACTTTTGAGTCCATCAATAAAAGTATTATTCAGCATGTGGTGTAAATATGGGAGTAAGATTCTAAAAAAATTAGACAAGCAGGACATAAATATCGAACGATGTTTGGTTAAGTCTGGTTTTTTTCAATTTGGTCGGAGAGCTAATATTTTTACGAACAGATGAATAATTATTAACTTGAATGGAAGAAAGAAAACAAGGGTGCAACATATTATGAAAATATTAGACAAGCATTTGGCGATCAGGTATTACAATCTTGAAAATTTCTAAGGATTTGTTTAGTTTTCAACCTTAATCTCAGAAAAGAATCACTTAAAAATCATTATTATAAAATTATTTCTAAAACTTGTATAAACTATAGTATGTATTAAGTTGCAAAAACCAGGCTTCTGCTATGTAACGGTTTCAGGTGATTTAATTGACATTTATGAAGTTCTGCTGAAACGTGAGGTCATTGTTTTGATTGTATAGTTGTACAATACTTATGTACTTATTTCACTCATTAAAAAAATCTGTATAAAGTATGAATTATACTTCTTACGTTGTTAATAAAAAATAATCCGTATAATATAGTAGTACTACAATAGTACCGAATTAACGCGAGACCAAGCAATATTCGTGTAAGTCGAGGTACATACAACTCAGCATATGAAATTTCATACTGCAAGTTGTTTGTAATTACAAAGACTTAATTATATTAATATTAATAGATACATAATTATATTATGAGAAGTAAAGACTAGCCAAGCCAAAAGGGCAACCGCATGTGATAAAGTATTTATTTTATAATAATAAATAAAAAAAAAAAAAAAAAAAACGATAGCTTAAATCGATATTATAATGTACTTTAATGGTATTGATATTTGTTTAATTATTTTTAATGAATTCTTATCTCCAAATAGAACATTGTTACCTGAGTACATTTAATATGTAAATAATCATTTTTTGTTGAATTGGCTGATCCTATTAGAGCAAGAGCCCACGACGGCCAGACCTTCGTTATTTTATAAAAGCTGAAAGTTTTTCTGTTCATGTCCCCTATACAGGTAAAAACGACGACTATAGAGTTTGGGTTGTGGTTACTTGGGCAGGTAACAGGTAGTAAAGGTGTATAAAAATAGTACCTTCAATTCATTAAAGTATAAAGCTCATTTTTTTTAAATATTTTCTTCTGAATAACTTTCCAAATCTCATCATCCATTGCTGGACACTTAGACAGTTGCTACCCTCTGCCAGACACTCCTAAACTTTAATGAATTATAATTGTACTTTAACTATAGTATAAAAGCTAAATTTTATATATTATGTTACTTGGGAACCTATAAAAAAAAATGTTACCTCAATAGCCGGACAGTTTTGATGATTTTTCATCTTGCCAGACACATTGAAAGTCCGCTGTAGGTGCGAGCGCGAGTGGTTAGTAGATTCCGATCTTTTAAGATCTTTTTTTCACTTTTATCCAATAAAAAAAATATTACGTTCATAGCCATGTTAAACAAAGATAAAATGTTATTTTAATGTTATAAAATACAAAAAAAGGTATAATTAAATAAATAAAAAAATGTTTCTATAAATTTCATCGTTGTCATCGATATTTTCATTTTCTTTGTCACTACTCTTCCATATGGAGCAAATTATAACGATCATTACCCATGGTAGGGAAATTATTCGCCAACCTGCAGTGAAGGAGCGTCGTAAGCGGTGTAAGCTCCCAACCCTTCTGTATGGAGAAGAAAGCCTTCGCTCAGCAGTGGGTGTGATTTACAGGCTGATACAGTACAACACAGTACAAATTCAACATATATGAATTGAACTAGATCCCAATGAAAATTTGTTATTATTATAATTTAATTTGTTGAAGTTAAGACAACAACAGCAAGTTAAGTACCGCGTAGTAACATAACTATAACAGTTCTTGATCAAAAACTATTTTTGTCGAGTTTGGAAACTCTAATTATGCTAAGAATATCTTCATCATGAAACTTGTACTCGACTGTGAGATAATTTCAATAAAGTTTTACTCAGTATTTATGTTTATGTTCATCATAATACTACATCTTATTTATTTCTTTTTTTTTTTAGCTCAATTGAGTTCTATATATTTTATGAGTCAGTAACGGTGTCAGTAAGTTTTTCACTGTCTGTTTTTAATTTTTCTATCAAACATTGTCAGAACTAGTGTTACGTATATAGTTCGCAACAGCGAGAGATATTTTTAGTTCAGCAGCTTTATTCTAAGCAGGTTTTTCTCGCACTTGTTTGCTCTTTCAGTTCACTCCTAATTCAAGTAGGAAAGATTATTATTTATTATTAGTTTGCCTTGCAACCGCTGCTACTGATGTACGCGTTTTTGTTGTTTTGCTATGGATTTATTTTTAATATCATTATTGTAATGTTTGTCTGTTTTATAAATAATGTTTTGAGTAGTTAGACTAGATTAAATTATATTGACAAATAAATTGTAAATAAATAAAACACGTATTCTAATTATTATTTCTTTCTTTAGATGTAATCAAAAGTTTTATTAAGTGAGAAAAATTAGAATTTTAATTAATTTAATATATTAATTTGTTCATTTCTACATTTTTTAATAATCATCAGCATCATAATAACCATTGGATGTCCACTGCTGAATGTAGGTCTATCCCATCGACCTTCAGAGCGACCGGTTTAAAGCAGCTTCCATCCAACGGCTTCCAGCGACTTTCCTCAAGTCGCCTATCCATCTCGCGGACGGTCGTCCGACGGTGCGCTTACCGGTACGTTGTTTCTCGACTCTCGAGAACCTTTCTGCTCCATCGGCCGTCAGTTCTACGAGCTATGTGCCCTGCCCACTGCCATTTCAGCTTGCAAATCCGTTGGGCTATGTCGGCAACCTTCGTTCGTCTGCGGATCTCATCATTTCTGGTTAAATCTTGCTGAGAAATATTGGTATTTGAGAAATATTGGTATGCTTGGACTTAGCCCTCTCAATTGTACGCTGTGCGACTTGGAGCTTGTTTGAAAAGCCCATAGTCAGAGATCACGTCTCAGATCCGTATGTTATCACTGGTAGCCGCTGATGCCGATTCTACATTTAAGAAATATTTATTATAAACGAATTAAAATGTGTAATATTATAATGTAATGTTATAATTAAAAGTATAATCATACTTTATGTCTTTGTTTTAAATAATAATAATAATAATCATCTCTTCGGAGAACGTAGCTGATGCGGTCCGGCGGGCACCGAACTGGAAGAGTCCGGGGGCCGACGGCCTGCATCACTATTGGCTGAAAGGGTTCTCGGTATGCCATGCGACCTTGGCTCGACAATACCAAGAAGCGATAGAGCGGAGAACGCTTCCGAACCTCTTCACTACTGGGATCACTCACCTAGCTCCTAAGTCCATCAACACCGCGGACCCTACCAACTACCGCCCCATAACGTGTCTGACTTCCATCTATAAGACACTGACATCCGTTCTGAGCTGCAAGATCTCTCGTCATATTGACGAATTTAACATCTTGTCTGCAGCTCAGAACGGATGTCGTGGAGGCGGCCGCGGCACAAAGGAGCTCCTTATCATTGACTCTGTTGCGGGCCAGCTTGTCAAACGCAACCGTCGGAACTTCTCTGCTGCCTGGATCGACTACAAGAAGGCATTCGACTCGGTGCCTCATTCATGGCTTCTGAGGGTTCTCGAGCTGTACAAGATCGACGGTGCAGTTCGAGACTTCCTCGAAGTATGCATGGGGCAATGGAGTACGATCCTCTGTCTCCAGGGCGAGAGACTGACGACGGGTGCCGATGACCGAATCCGGATACGAAGGGGTATTTTCCAGGGTGATTGTCTGAGCCCACTTTGGTTTTGCTTGTCCTTGAACCCTTTAAGCACTCTGCTGGAGCGTTCGGGGACAGGCTTTCAGTTTCGGAGTGGAGGTACTAAAGTCTTCCACCTTCTTATCTATAGTGCAGAGAATATGGAGGAATTCGAATACCACGAACCGCCGCTAAAAGCCGCCTTGTTCGGTTACTAATATTCTCCTATATATTCCTTTATGCAATGGAGACACCTTACGAGAAATCAATTGGTTTAAGATTGACGCTCTAGAGATGTGGTGCTTGAAAATAATGTTGCAAGTTCCAATGGATTCTGTTTCGCATCAATTTACGTGCGATAGATGTGAAATGGCGTATATCTTCTATTGTGCAAGGTCAAATCTTGTCTTTTTTCGGCTATGTCTCACGGAGTAGGGAGTCGTCTATAGAGAGGTTTCCAGTGCAAGACAGAGTTGAGGGACATAAAAGCGCACATAAGGGCGCGTGGTAGGTAACCCATACACTGGACAGACCAAATAAAGCTTCTAGGCACTCTTCCGTCTACGAATGCGTGAAAAACAGCTGTTGGAGAGGTGTGGCGACGTGTTGTAAAGCGTGCAGCGTGTGAGCACGATCGTTCTCTCGAGAACGTACAAATTGGGAAGAAGCTTGTATTATATTACTTTTACCATTTTGTGTTTGGTGAATATTATAATGATAGATATTTATTTGTAAAGTATTTTTCACTTTATGAGTTTTTTTTAGATTGTAGTTTCAAAGTTTTAATTTATTATTATTTTAGTTTAATATGTATATGTTTTTATTACAAGCAGTCTTATGTAAGTATGAAGTAATGTAAGTGTAAGTGGTTTCTTTTTTAAAATATATTAATAATCTTTATTTAGTCAGTCAGTGAATGATGATTATAACAGCAGCTAATACAGGGTCGATAATTTGTTTTTGCTTTTCTTTATGTCAAACCATGTAATTTCGTAAAATCTAAAGTAAGGAAATATCTTAGGATAACATAGCTTAGCATTGTACAAGAAATGTATATTTATTCATGACAAAACAATTAATACTTACAGTGCCATGTGGTCCCTCGCCTAGAAATGTAACTGGTCGCATACGCCCCCGCGGAAAATCGAGCAGGGGCGCTACCCCGTTTGGGGGCTCGGCTTCTGGTAGTTTTATGGAAGTAAAGAGTCCTGGTTGTGGTCTTTCGCGTCTGTATGATCGTTCGTCAGGATACGTCTGCCGACAAAGGTAAGAATAAATAGTATTAGCAGAAAACTGGTTAATCCTTCCGGTGGTCGCTTCACGTAGAACTAACATGATAGATATAAGAAGTGACGATTCAAATTTATTTCAAAATCTCACTTGATTAAAGTATATATGTATTGAGTTAAAGTTTCAAGTTTGAGTCCTTATTATATAACACACAGAGAAATACACTTAATGAGTTTTCTACTTCGACGAATACTCGTCGATACGTTTTCGTTTTATACAAAACACCCACCTATATATTATTAATCAGAGCTAGATAACTATTTAATAAATCAGTGCATAGATCAAATACTGCAGTTATAAAAAATCTAATCAAACATTTCGTGATTCCATGACGTGAAAACTTTTGATAAGACTTGACACTCATACAGTTAATAGGTATGTATCTTATATCTTTAAACGAGCAATTCTTATATATATATAATCGGAATCTCGGAAACGGCTCCAACGATTTTCATGAAATTTAGTATGCAGGGGGTTTCGGGGGCGATAAATCGATCTAGCTAGGATTTATTTTTAGAAAATGTTGTTTTATCCCTTTTTTACGCAATTAAAAAATACCATTGGAATACAAAGGTAAATTTCGCTGTCATTGACAAGCTGCTAATAGCTCGGATAGGAATCGGGCGAATTCGAAAACAGGAAAACCTGGGTTCGAATCCAGGTTTCTACAGACCAATCTTATTTTCCTTTTTTTTTTTTGAATTAAGAGCTCTTTTTATTTTTTATTTTTTATTTAAATAACCAGTTCCTATTATTTTACTATTATGTCGGTAAGATCGAAAATATTATTCATGTTTCATCAGTATGTAATGTATCTAAATATAATTTAACCGAGCAAAGCTCGGTCATCCAGTTACTATGTATTAAAGATCAAAAGTAGTGTGATGAAAGTGCAGAATAAAAAAATTTATTCAATAAAATAAATAAAGAATAATAATAATAAATAATAAATATGTTTAACACACACACAAGGTCGTCTGTTCCTAAGGTAGGCAACTTAATGCCTGTGTTTTAGGTAACAGCCGACTGATATACATTTTTTTTTAATAAATATACCTACATATAAATAAAACATATATAAATAAACATATATTACACCCAGACTCGGGACGGGAATCGAACCCACAACCTTTGGAGCAGAAAACATGGTCACTGCAAACTGCGCCAACGGGTCAGTCAAATAGACCGGATAACTTATTTGTTATTACTAGGGTTTTTTATTATATGGTAATTTTTGAATTATTTATACTTATTCTGTAAGAGTCTGGGAAAGGTGCGTCAATTAGTGGAAATGCATCATTGTCAGATTGGGTGAAAAGACTATTTTTTATTAAAATAAAATAGGCTCAACAACAAAAAGAAACATTAAGTATTCATATAATATTCTTTAAAGAAATTTTTTACTAAACGAGCAAAGTAGAAAATTAGATCTTGTAGTCTGTTCTGTAAACATAGTCACCGAGTTATTGTTACTCTCGCGCTTCTAACAAAAACTTTATGTCGATGTTAGTCCACAGTTTACACAATACCGGGCTTCAGGCATTAGATACTTACGTAATTATAAATTTATGTAATATATTATTAAAGTGAAACTTCTTTAGAATCGTTGTGATTTGAAATGGGATGCGACGGAAAAAACGACAGGTAAGAGACACAAATAAGAAAATGTGTCGGAGAGAATGAGATAGTATGATGTCGCGTATCCTAGCAACGCGTATCCTAGCAACGCGTAAATAAGTAATAGAATGTTTAACTATTAATATTAATAAATTTTAAATTGAGATGATGATATGTGTACTTCGTACACACGACATTTTTTTTTCTAGTTTAAACAATTGTTAGTGAACAATAATGTGTATAAATGATCAATCGCATTGTTGTTTTTATCGTTGCAATAATTCAGTCGCAGATTGAGAACTAATTGTCCCAATGTTGAATGTTATTTAAACAGGCGCGGGTTTGATCCCTATTCAGGCAAACATTTGCTTAGGCTATAAATTGTTTGTTGTGGTCAGTATGTTTGTGTTTGAGTAGTTTCCATACTCCTGACGTAGGATATCCTAACAGGACTGTTGAAGCATTTATTTATTTACCTTGTTTCTATAAACTCGAAACTTCAGGCTGTTTTATGTAGAATTGTAGATTATTTAGTTAGTATCTATTTCTAGCCATTTGATTCGGTTGGGCTTTTACGCTCCATTACTAACAAATATATTCAATTAATGTACGTCTTAAAAAGCTAAGGGTAGCTTAACGAAATAATATTTAACATATATGGAAATGTTATGATGTATATAAGCCGGAACATACTTGTACATTATATATATCATAACGTCTCATACTCTACATAAAGCCGCTTTTAGCGGGTCTGTTTGACCTCGTACTTTTTCAAATCTGTGTAATAGAATTTGACGCAATATTTACAAAAAGTTTTTAATTTTTTTTAATTTATGATCATTTAATATCTTTAGACTTACGCTGCGTATACTAAGTGCTGATATAAGTGATGTTTTATAATTTACCTTATTTTTTTACTATGGTAAATGCATTTCCGCATCCCGCCGCCCGAAGGTGACGGGTATGAAGGATTCGCTGACTACGAAGCCAGAATACCCACTAAACCCATCGACCATCTGCGCCATAGTAGGGCGCCACGGGATCGCTCGCGCATTCAACCGTGACGCCCCAACGCTAGGCCTTGCGGCCTTGACTCCGAGGTGCTCGACCGGTCTACTCTACGCGAGACAGAGAAGAACCAGGAGCGGCCCAACTACCGAAGCCGGGCCACTCTCCGCCAGCTCTCTTCCGCAGAGAAGATGAGTGCCAGCACTGAGTGATTTAACCCCCGCCGTCAGATCGCATCCGACAGCCCCACAATAACTGTAAGGAGCCAGGTTCGACCCAGGCGGCCCGCGCACCAGTCGCCCCTTGCATAGAGCGGACGAGCGAGTCCGCCTGCTCCTACCAGCGAAGCGGGGGAAAAATCTCGCCCTCATTTCTCCACGCCTTCTCGGCGCCACACCCACACCGTTCGCACCGCCGTGCCAAACACACCACCGCGCTTACGTGTCATCCATGCGCTTTCGCATCACCCATACAAGCGTTTACGCGGTTCCCCCATACTGAAGAAATAGAGAGAACTCTATCTTCCTCCATTACACCGCCCCAGTGCTCCAAGCGTCGACAACCCCTTGGATTCATCACCCCCGGTTGGATGCCTGACCGGCGGCAACCAAGGCGGATCTGTTGCCGTCTGCCATGCGATCCGGGTCGCCACAGCCAGCGACAGCTAGAGAATCATCGCTGGCCGTGCCCGAGGTCGCCATGGTCAACGAAGAGTTGACCATGACTGGGGTGGCCACAGCGCGAGGCTATGTGGCCCCGGCGCCCCGTTGCGGATTCGCGCCCCTCCTGCTGGTTTTGGTCCGCAGGGGTCCAAAGACCCCTACCACTCGCAACCAGTGCGAGTGGCGTTCCCCTATCCGTCACCCGGGAACGCGCCCGTAAGTAGGAGGTCTTTATAATGTACCTACCTACTGTGAAATTACAGTAGGTACTCAAGAAGTTTCACAAAAACTCTAACACACCAACATATTTTTATCTTTCATAGAAAAGTACAGCGCCTATTTTATTTAAAAGTTGTTAAAATTAAAGGTATTTTACATTTATCAGAGCGAATGATATTATATTAAAACTTTCCTAAAAAGAGCGCAAGAACACTGTATATCCAAATGTTTTTGTTTTAAAAATACTTCATTTACAATTTTGAATATAGCGTGATAATGTTATGCGTGTCGTTGTTATGTAAAAAAAAACCATATATATTATGTATTTTGTCAATATTTATTGTTTTTATTTTGGCCTAATTATTGAAATATCTAAGTAGTTTTCCTAAGTTAGCATTATTTTAGCTGAAATAATTACAGTCATTCAATGAAAGATAAAACTGACACCTATTGACAATTCACTTCATTTGTATTTTTTATTAATGGTTTGCATCTTTTACTCACCCATTGTTGAGGTAGAAACTAGATTTTTCGAGGGATTATGCAATACCCGTCAGCCTGGCTGGTACTTTTAATTATATGGTAATTAATAGTAACGAAATAATATTTAATTATTTAATCGAACGTTATAAGTAGAGTTATTAGTGCAGTAAATAAAACCTCTGTAGATATCTAAGTAATTTTAATTATAATATCTTATATCTTTAAACGAGCAATTCTTGTATATATATATATAATCTGAATCTCGGAAATGGCTCCAACGATTTTCATGAAATTTAGTATGCAGGGGGTTTCGGGGGCGATAAGTCGATATAGCTAGGATTTATTTTTAGAAAATGTCGTTTTATCCCTTTTTTTATGCAATTAAAAAATATTATTATAATACGAAGGTAAATTTCGCTGTCATTAACAAGCTTGTAATAGCTCGGATGGGAATCGGGCGGATTCGAAATCAGAAAACACGGGTTCGAATCCAGGTGTCTACACACCAATTTTTTTCCTTTTTTTTTCAAGTTTCTTCTTTTGTGAGAAAAACTATTATTGAGAGCTCTTTTTATATTTTATTTTTTATTTAAATAACCAGTTCCTATTATTTTACTATTATGTCGGTAAGATCGAAAATATTATTTATGTTTCATCAGTATGTAATGTATTTAGATATAATTTAACCGAGCAAAGCTCGGTCATCCAGGTACTGACAATTAATAGTAAGGAAAAAATATTTAATTTCTAAATCAAACGTTATAAGTAGAGTCAGTAGTGCAGTAATTAATACCTCTGTATATGTATATCCAATTAAATTCCACTCTTACGAAATCGCGGGCACAAGTTAGTTATGTATAAAAAAGAGTAGTATTATTTATAAAGCCTACCTATCATAAAATAATATAACTCATCGATCTACATTACCTTTAATTCATATTTTATACCCTTGTTTAATAATAATAGGCTGACTGCTAAGCCTTTCAAAGCTGTAGTAAAACATTAACAAAACACCGACATAGTATGGTAGGTAAGTCGTTCGACTAATGCCGTCCTTACCCATTTATCATTTTACAAGCGACCGTATAACATCCCTAATGAGTAAAATCCAAGCATACCTTGGGCAATACCATTAATATTACAAACCCCAGCCTTTCCCCTTTATAGATGCTCGCCTTAGCAACGTTGAATGTATGCTATGTCGAGTTTGGGAGTTATTAATTTTGCGGTTTTCCTTAAAGAGATGTTAAGTTCTTTTTCCTATAGAATTATTTTAACTTAAAGGGTATTTGAATTCAAAGTCTTTCAATAAATATTAATAAAGGTAATGTTAAGCCCTTAAATCTTTCACACACACATTAATATGAAGCAGCAATTTTATAAAAATACATTATTTAATACAATGTTGTGACACCCCTAGTCGCAGGCAGGGAGGGGGAGTGTTGTTTCGGAACATGTGACATATTCACGCGCCACTCGGGTGTACTTACGGGAGGTGCTACTGCGGCTACGCGGTACTGTATGTTACATATAATGGAGTGCCGGCAGGAAGATACTATAACCGGTAAAATAATGCGTTAAAATAAATTATAATATGTTCTATATATTTAGCTTCTACGCTTTTGCGGTAGTTCGAAACAATTTCATGTTTTATTTGTGTAAATATGCAAAGAAAAATAATTATAACCTTTACAAATGTAATCACAAATTATTTTTACTTAAATTAAAAATTAAATAAACTGAAATTGTTATTATTTTATGAATCAGTTTTACAAATTAATTAAAAAAACACAAGCGAATTGTGAGGTGAAAATTCTTATTATTTAGATAAATTTACTTCCCTCGAGGATCTCATTTAGTGCATTCGCATTTACGCGACTAACAATGATTACAAAAGTATTTCATTTTGAGACTCGTCGGGGTTGCTTACCGAGGAAAGTAAATGTAGTAACGACGGTGAAGGAATACTTTGCTTGAATTTAGTTTGGCACATTTAAACAGCACTGACGTAGTGACGTAGTCTTTATAGCTTCATAAAGTAAATGAAATACCAAGAGTTTAAAACTAATTTTTTGCTCAGTTTTAATATTAATTAAAGTTACTTTTAGTTACGCGCTGATGAAATTACAACACCGAAATATTGTTTGATATAAATTTTTGTATACCGATCATTGGTGTTTCTTTAGAAACCTAAAAGTTTCGTTCATTATTTCTACTTCTTTACAAAATAAACCCGAAAAAAGCTGATTAATATTAATCAGCTTGATTATTGAGATGATTATTATATAATTTTATTTATAAATGTTAACCAAAATAACAAAGTTTATAAAATATTTTAAATATCAAATAACATACATACAGAAACTGATAAATTCTCTTAGAGGATAGATTTCTAAAAATATATTCCTTAAATATCTCTTTTTGTCGTAGTATCGTGTTTTAGTGTCTTTTTCTACTTTGGATATAACCAAGTTAAAATATATATGAAATTGCTGTGACCGAGGAACAATTCTCGATTATCTTGGACTGTAAATAAACGAAGTTTTCTATCAAGAGTGCGTGTGTTTTCTAAAAAGTAAAAGTTTTATTTGGCTGAATATTAAAAGGACACACAGAGGGCTTACCCTCTGTGTGTCTGCCTTTTAAGACAGGGTAGTAGAAAAGCGATTTATAGTTAATAATTTTAACTTTGTTAATAACAACGTAAATAATAGAATTACAGTAATACTTAGTTATATACAATAAGAATAGGGATATTTGTGGTGAGACAGGGTCTTTATGTTTTAGTATCGCTTAAAATTTAGAACATACTTTCAAAAAAAAAAGTGTAAGAAGTAGGAAAAATTAAAAAAATGTGTAAGATTAGATAAGTGCAAATTAAAAACAATTAGAAAGTTTTCCGTAGCAAACATTGTGAGTACAAACTTAACTTTGTCACTGAAATTATGTTCTACGGTCGTGTACTGTTTTTACTGTCACATATATTTTTGACTGTCATATATACTCGATGACCTCGTTTTAAGTGTGCCTAGCATACACAGAAAATAACAAGAAGACAGCAAGACGAAGGTACATTGACAGTCCAAAAAAAAAGATAATTTTCTTCTACCATTTTTTTTTAAATTTATTATTTAAGATTTGGATCTAATTAGACAAGAGAAGCGAAAGAAGTTTGAGAGTACAGCAGATAACTTGGAGAACAATTCTAGAGGAATTTTGATGGTTTTTATTCAGGACGACTTGCTTTATTCACATAAATCTTGTGAAAAATTTTAATATGTCACGCTGATATATACACATCGCCGGCATGTTGCAGTCGCAAGTAATGAGTAAGTTTACAATCAATATCAAGATGTGAGCTTCCATTAGCTTGACAATAGACCGATACCGAAAAGAGATTAGAGTGTGAGATTCAAATGTTATAAGGGTGCACTAAAAATAACGGTAGTGCTGCCGTAATGATGCCTTGTTGTTATTTTTAGTTTTCATTATTTTTGCGAGAGTGAATAAAGATGGGAAAATAGAAGGTGTTTAAAATTCTACATATTAGAATACATGATGTATCTAATAACGAAGATAGTTCTAAACACAACATTAAGACAGGGACATACACAGTCACTCAGGGTCATCTAGTCATTTCTGTCATTCTATAATTTTGAAATCATTCGATAATTGGCAGAACAATCATTCATAGGTTTTATAGGCTTGATAACTGTGGTTGGCCTGAAAGGCGCGTGCTTCATTTGAGGTACTAATGCTATACAGCTCATCAAAATGGGCCTACCGATACCGTAACAACTACCTTCAGAACCTCTTATTTGTTGCAGCACATCCCCACATATGGCTTCTTACAAGCGTGACACTGGAACACGATGAAGATATAGAATACGTCATTTGTAAGTGTAGTTTTGACCACCTGGTGGAATTGCCTGGGCCACAGCCGTAGCATCCTGCCTTTTACATATGCCACAAATTGGCAATCTGAGACAGGCAGAAACACAAGTAATATTATAAGGGGTTTTATGTTCTCATTGATATATACATAAAATAGCCTTAAGAAAAATGTTAAAAACGATAACATTAAGGCAATATACATTATAAAAATTTAAAGTATTTTTATTACTATGTTGACTTATTAAAATGACTTCTCATCTCATATTACCTAGGTTTTCGAGGCACATTGAAACATTAACTAGGTCATCAGAGTGCTTTTCATTCGTTTTATTTGCGCGAATAATAGTGAAAGAATTATAATTTTAAAAAATAATCACTAAAATCTAAAATGTGTGAGAAATATATTATAAAACATGACTTAATATACATAAGTGCGTCCCAAGAGAAACGGCGAGAAAAGTTTACGTAGAATAGTTCCATAATGTACGCCTCTGCCCTCGTGAATATTTTATAGATATAAAGAAAGAGACGATCACATAGCCCATTACTACGATATAGTTTTATGAAATAAATGTATTATGGTACGTTTTTACATTCGGATGAATAATCCAACAGATAACTCGTAGAGTAATGTCGACACAACGATCACGTATCACCGCTTATCTCACTAATATTATAAATACAAAAGTTTGTGGGCCTAAGGAACTTGTAGTTGATCCTTTAATTCGTGACGAAAAACTGACGTCATCTTAAAAATCGGTGAATTCCGTATGTTGATATACAAATAAGTTGTTTATATGTTCGTACTCGTATTTATTCGCTATTTTGGGCGAGTATCTGAAAGTGCCATGACACTTTTCTAAAAGTTTACATTGTAGTTTTCACTTAAAAATTATAAGAAATATTACTGAGAAAAAAAAAATGTTATTTGTCGATAAAAATTCTATCAAGAAAATAAATTACCTGGGGATCTCTGTAAGGTTAAATAAGACGGCTTTATTTGTGACTATATAAATAGCCATTTTTTTTTAAACTTTTAAACGTTGACTTGGCATTTATTTCAAAACAAAAGTTGTACAAAAAGTGAAACAAGCAATCGTTTCGTTTTAATACATAAACGTTAACCGCCAAGTAGAGTACACACATGTGCACGTGCTTAAACCGCGTACTCCACTACAGCGTAATTAAAAATTAAGCACCACCGAGTCCCAGGTGTTCTTCAGCGAAATGCATTAATTAAGATCGCAGAGAAAAACTTAAATAAACCATGTAGTGTTACACTAATTACCTTATTTATGCTTTACTGGAAGCCATTTACCGTTACAACAAAGTATGTCTGTTCTAAAGCGTACAGTTCAAGGTCGAGAAGTAAAGTAACTTGGGCTTCAGTAATCAACTACAAAGGCTTAGATTTTTATATTCAAGTCTTTTATTAAACGTTGCTTTATTGTCTAGTTACTTTAAGACAATTTAAATTATTAAATACTTTTTATTTTAATGAACTTTAGAAGTCGCACGTTTTATGTTATTATTTGTAAATTGGGTCTCAATAGTTCTTCTCTTTTAGATGCGAGATATTTTAAGTTGACCGATCAACTTAAAATATTTTTGATTAATGAACATATGATGATACTGATATAATGATACTGATATGATGATAAGATGATATATTCATTAAACACCAATTGATTTAAAATATGAAATAATTAAGTGATGCAGTTGATTCGCTTTGAATTATTCTAGTTCTGGTTGTTTTAGTATTATGATAGTAAAAGTGTAAATAATCTGAAAATAACACGCAGATGGGATTGAACCATGTACTCTTGAAGTAGGTATAAATATTTCCATATAACGTATTTCGCATTGAACAAATCAAAATAATTTGTAAAGTTTTCTTTGTCACCGTTATATCGGGGAATATTAAGAGATCAAATTTTTTAGCGCAGCTACAATAACTGCGTAGTTTAATTAGGTTACTGGGAAACACGAGTAGCAGTGGTATACAAGATGGAGTACAGTGAACACGATACATACAATTACCTGACTGCTCTCAAAACAGACTATTAGGATGCAACATCGTAAATCGATGTCTCGACCAAGGTCCTATAGTCTTAAAATAAGTAAAATAACAAAGAAGTTCAGTCTTTGAAAGGAAATTTAATACAAAATAAACAGTTTTTCCCTCTTGGAAAGGAAAAAATATTTTGTGTTATTTTTAATATTAGTAAAGTTCGTGTCTTTAAAGGTATTAAAAAAAGTATAAATTTATTAAAAATATATATGTTTTTATTATCATCTGCTCTACAAAAAGAAATTGGCAACGCAAAAGGGAATCCTTAGGGAATCACTTTTGTCATTGTGCGTCTTTCTGTCAGTCTGCTACAGCAATTTTTCTCTCTGAAACCACATAACTGATTCAGTAGATATTTAGAGTAGGTATATGCGTTTTTTTTTGGCTCAAACATGAACATGAATCAGAAATATATAAATATTAATAACACATTGGAGTCACTTTTAGGGGACAAAAAATGAAAATAAGCAGTACAATTCCTATCAAATTATTCTTTATTTACTTGTCGAGTTAGTTTCTGAAGTAACTAATTTTGGCAAAATTACTATTATAACTAAAATTTTGAAAGGGAAAAGTATAAGTCGTAGATTTGAAAATCATGTTGAAACACCAAAACAAACTTAACTTGGTAAAAACTTACTTTTACATAATATATTATGTTTAATGATGTTGGAATGTTTTCAGGTTATGTTGCATTGTTCAGTTTAATTTTTATTTTAACAAAATAAAGCTTTCTAATTCTATTACAATATAGTTGTTGTAAAGAACCTTAAATGCGCGAGTAATTTTTTTGGTGTAGATTTTTTCAGTAGATTCTATTAAAATTTATTTTGACATCAACATAATATAATTGAAATTACAAGTTATAAATAATATTTGATATTTATTACCACTTTTGTTTGGAGGCGGATTAGGGATTTATAGCAATTAATTAGTTATTTATAAATATTCTTAACTATATATTACCGCTAAATGATTAAATAAATAAATATTTTTTATTTGTGTATATTGTATATTACATATATTTGTGTCACATAATACGAGTTTTTAAACGCAGACCATTAGAATAAAAACAATGAAAGAAATCGTTAAGAAAACCATATTTTTTCCTTTGTAAAATATATTTTTTCCTTGATAAAGATTGCGAAGAATAGAAGAGACACCCTTAAGTGTAATCCTTGAATGGACAGCGAGCATATATAGTTTGTTCAAAGACCCAGTGTCATTATAAAATACGAGTCGCGCTGTGGATTCACTCTGAGAAATGGCGGGTGGGTTCGCCGGCACCTGGTGCCTTAGCCATAGAGCTGCAACCTCTTTACTGTAACCATTAGGTACTCGTTTTTGTAAGCTGAAAGTCATTCGAATAAATTTATCACTCTCCCCGAACGGAATGGGACGCTTTTTTCAAATAGTCACATCGTAAAATGGCGTATTTTAACATATAGTACCTGAATGACCGAGCTTTGCTCGGTTAAATTATAACGATTCATATTACATCAGTTTGTAACTCATATTTAAATATAATTTACAAAAAAAGACTTACCAAAAAAAAAAAAAAAAAAACGAGCAATAATCGGTCATCGAGGTAGTAAAGGGCTCCGAATAATAGTATTTTTCACAAAAGAGGGAACTTGAAAAAAAAACCAAAAAAAAAAATTATCGGACTCTGACATCGGGATTCGAACCCAGATTTTCTGATTAAAAAAAATGATATGCTGCAAAAAACTTTTTGATTGATTCAGCCTATTGATTTTAATGTTTTTAAACTTTTGAGGGTAGAATGTAAAATCCACATCACATCAGCTGTTGTATGTCCACTGCTGAATGTAGGTCTCCTTTAGTATCTCGTGGGGTGTTTGCCAATACTTGCCACGCTTGGGGGTTGGCGAGTGCAGTGTGTTGTGGCAGGCCATGGTGACACTACTGCTCATCACCATCCTGGTTGGTTGTTGTTGCAGTTGTTCGCACCACTATGGCCTTAGTCGCTTTTTACGATACCTAGGCAAGACAGAGCTCGAGACTATTCTTCTCTGCCGATCACCGCGCGGACTTATTATTATTTTTATTTATTTATTTATAAAATATCTAAAACATTATATTTCGTAAAGATAAAGCTCAAAGCTTTGAACCTTTTACACGTACCATTTTAATCATCTTGTTATCACGTTAGCACACCTGGCTTAAAAATAGCGTATGAAATTAGTTTATATTCAAAATTGTGTTTTAAGTAGTGCACCGTAAATCGTAAATCTGCTCGGGCGGCGAAATTCACTACTTTACAATTAATTTTCGGCAGCCTTTACACGCCTCACACGCCGCATACTGATTTAATTTGCATCAAAATATATGAAAACAATTACTAAGTAATGTGGTCCCTAATGTTTAATTTGTATGTTATTAATTTGGCGTGCTCATATGTTATGTTATTTAAATACGGTTGATACTTTCGAAATACTAATATTTTAATTTAATTTTGGTATATTATTTAATGCTCATGACGACTAAATTTATAACATGAGTAGAGCAAGTAATTATATTTCTATCATTTTTATTTTTAAAATTAATATATCGGATATTATACTACACTATCTCATACTAACTAGTAGTAGTCGCCCTGTGGTCAAAATTCGACCAAATCTGTAATCAACAGCATTGTCAACATCATAAAAATATCATAATCATATTTGGTTAAATACAGGTCTTGCAACGATTTTTTTATTGATTTCTTTTATCACAGATCAAGTTCAATGACTGCTGCATATTTAAAATATCAGATAAATGCCTAAAAAAAAGCTTATGATTTAATAAATAAATGCCACCATTAGTTATTTTATGTTAGATTAATTGTACGTTGAGTGGTTCTAATTTATTTATTTTACATTTTTAAGTACATATTTATCATAAGGAATTACAAAAAAAATGCTTTACAAATATTGTATTAAATACATTATTATTACACAAAAAGCAAGGAATATAAATAGGCAAATTAAAATAAAAGATGACAAACCTGCGGCAGAAACAAAAAGTGGCATTTAACAAGACATCAAAGGAGTTGTAATTGTTGATTACTGCATGTTTTTTTCTCTTTAATGTCAACTGGTAATTACTACATTCGTAATATTCCTATTAAGAAATTGTGCTAAATGTTTTTAGAATTATTTATTTAATTTCAACAATTCACGATTGTAGAAATTAAATTTAAAAAAAAAAAGAGACAAGGTAGCTCTCATCTCATACTACTCGACAAAAACAAACGCGAAGCGTTGGCGTTAACGATACGGTTGAACCGATTTTTAAGTGTTAGAAACTGGGACAAAATATGCGCAAATAGGACACGTCCTTTAAGGTAGGTTAGAAGATAAATGTAGTAAATACGTAATTGCCTAATGTTACGAAGAGTGATCTGATTTCAGACAATTATTTTTATTTTTTGTAAACGTTGTCTCGACGCTTTAGAAAGTCAAAGATACTTCTTTAATTTTATCTTAGAATAGTAAGATATAATATCCTACATATTCTTGCCTCATTCTCTTGTTTTATCAAAGAATTGTAATAAGATCGTGTAATTAAGATAAACCAAGTTACTCCTTAATAATCGTAAAGTATGGAAGCTAAACTCTTAATGTTAATCACATAAAAGTCTCATGTTAAAACAAGAACAATCACTTATATACGGCTTAGATATAACCAAAATCATTATAACACAACCTGCGAGTGTTTCGTTATAAATAAAATTATTTTGTCCGACACTCGTCATTTATGTAATGACTTTCAAAACTTTAATTAATGTTCCACTCGCTCACTTCTGTGGTTCGCTGACGTTTTGTATAGTTAAATATCTTTTACTACAAAGATAATTAAAATTTTCACTTAAATAAAATGAAAATAAATTTCTGGTAAGTGAATTCTAGTAAAATAGCAATATTTATTTTACATGATAGTTAGAATAAGCTACATGTTAAATTTGGTATTTCTCTGTGAGATCGAATCAGAAATGATGAGATTCGCAGAGGAACGAAGGTTGCCGACATAACCCAACGGATTTGTAAACTGAAGTGGCAGTGGGTAGGGCACATAGCTTGAAGAACTGACGGCCGATGGAGCAGAAAGGTTCTCGAGTGGAGACCACGTACCGGCAAGCGCAGCGTCGGACTGCCGTCCACGAGATGGACAGACGACTTGAGGAAAGTCGCCGGAAGCCGTTGGATGGAGGCTGCTTTGAACCGGTCGCTCTGGAAGTCGATGGGGGAGGCCTGCGTTCAACAGTGGACATCCAACGGCTGATATGATGAGATATTAAATATTTAATACTAAATACAAATCTGTTTTAACAATGGACGATGTCAATCAAATACTGTAGTTAGCTCTGTTTATCTGTCGTTGCAAGTGGCTCTAATGATTTCGATGAAAATCTTGAATTACTAGTCGAAAATATATTTTTTCAGGGTCTAGAAATCAATTAGGGGTTTATAATGTAAACATAAATTTAAAATACACGTTATAACATAAAGGTCTCTAATTTATGGCGCCAGATAGCTAATGGTACTTATTATCAGATATCTTCATTGGTTCGGTATCACAGGAATCTGACAGTAAATCACATCAAATCACAAATATAAAAATTCTATAATAAGTACCATAATATGTCATTTAAAAATGAAATTTAAATTTGATCAATGTTAAATTTTATTTAATCTATCTCAATAGTTGGACATGTGTTTAGGTTTCAATTTTTTTTGATCAATCGTAAGCATATAAACGGGTGAATTTACTTTAAAAGTCAGAAATTTTCCCATAAATAGCCACATATCTGTTTTCATATACAATATAAAATATGACATCATATTGGACAATTCCAGTTTCTGTTCCATAACAAAAACTAATCATTTAAAAACTTAAAAATGCTTGCATGGTTATATTTATAATTTGCTATTAATGTAACGGGGACAACTCTTTCTCTCTTTTATATCTCTCTTCATTTATATCTTAAAATAAAAGTAATTAGATTAAAGAAATGAGAATACCTAACAAATAAAAATTGGTTGTCTGTAAAGACGGTTTAAGAACGATAATTTTACGTGATAACGTCATGAGATTGATGAAAAATTGCATTTGCTTTTATGAGTTGAATTGAATGATTATCACTGAATTATCATTATTATGTATGCAGTATGATACAAATAAGGAGTTGACTGAAAATTACAATTTTTTCGATAAATTAACATTTATTTGCACTCGTTAATTTACATATATTTTCTCTTCTACTCGGACGAATCTGCCGATATAGAGTGGAGGAGAGATAGATACGTCACAAGCTGAACGCTTAGACCGATCGTGCCTCTCTATCGCTTGTTCCGCGCTCTCGCTCGCGGAACGTGACAATTAGTCATGCTTTTCGTGCATGCAGCCGGCGTTCATCGATTTATAAGACGTTTTCACGTCAAAAATAAATAAATAAACGATATAATAAAAATAAACAAATAAGTGAAATATATATTATTTAAGATATAAGAGACTTTTAAATACAATTATATATTTTTCAATTTCTAGAAAAATTGATAAGTCGGTCGTTTGGAAGCAAGCTTGTCCATTACCATTTGCAATTCTTTACATTAGGTACGCCTCTGCAATAAGTGGATCTAGCTGTCTATATTGCCGAAGCATGACAAACCTTCTAAAATCCTAGACGTTGGGGCGAAATTGGGTTTTCCTAGGACACTGCCGTGAAAAATATTTTTATATATGCATTTTTAAACAAGACTTATTAAAAAAATAGCTAGGACAAATTCGGGGAAACCCCGACCAATACCTGCCCTAGCCAATGTAATCTATACAAATAATAAATCTGTTAAAAACTCCGTTTCATTAATACACTATATATCATCAAGAATAAATTTTAATAGCGCGTTTTTTTTTGTATCAGCGCCATCTCTTCTCGTGTTTTTCTGTGTTCACGTATCACATAAAAAGTACAAAACCAATTTAAATAACTTTAATACATAAAAATTAAACATAACTCACAGTATAATTTAGTTTTTGTTTCATTGTAATTAAATTTAAAAATAAATATTTAAGAAAATAGAAAGAGGTACCTACGCCGCACACGCCATCTGGTCTAAGGAATTTTAAAAACTCACAAAACTTATTTTTGAGTTATTATTCTGTTAAACTTAAAAAATTACTAAATATGTCGGATAGGAATAGAAATCGTTTTAATATTTTAGATAAACATCATTTTCAATTAATATACTATTAATTTAAATATTAATTATGTTAAATGTCACTAAATATAAAAACGATATTCTACTATTATACGATAGATGGCGCATGTAGGTGATAAAAAATATAAATTTATAATTTTTAAAATTTTAGTTAAATACCCGTGCGAAGCCGGGGCGGGCCGCTAGTATTACAATATTTTTCATAGTTTTCTGTCAAATAGGTATATTGTAATTAGACAAATTTTAAAAATCGTATTTACACAAGATGCCCCTTTAGATTATATTTACTAATTTTATAAATTCTGTATTCTTAAAAGACTGGAAACTGAATCAGTAATCACTCCATTATTTGAAATCCATCTAACAATTATTGAAGTAAAACTTTTATATCGACGTATGGGAGAAATCTTATACCTAGATGGTAAAATTAAAAATCATCACATTACGATCATCACATTTTCGGACCATATATGGTATTGTACTGTATTTCGGGACTCAGTACTATATACCTATGTAATGAAATGACACAACCCCATCGAGTTCAAGCTTGATTGAATCGTCTTGACGAGTAGTTTGTCTTTCAATGGTAACCAGGGTCTGATGATGGAGCTGGAAGGTAGTGATAGGAACTCTGTAATGAAACGACGCAACCCCATCGAGTTCAAGCTTGATTGAATCGTCTTGACGAGCAGTTTGTCTTTCAATGTTAACCAGGGTCTGATGATGGAGCTGGAAGGTAGTGATAGGAACTCTATAATGAAACGACGTAACTCCATCGAGTTCATGCTCAATTGGATCGTCTTGACGAGTAGTTTGTCTGTCAATGGTAACCAGGGTCTGATGATGGAGCTGGAGGATAGTTATAGGAACTCTGTAATGAAACGATGCAGCCCCATCGAGTTCGGGCTCAATTGAATCCTTTTGACGAGTACTTTGTCTTTCAGTGGTAACCAGGGTCTGATAATGAAGCTGGCGGGTAGTCATACGAACTCTGTTATGAAACGACGCAAGCCCATTGAGTTTCGGCTTGTTTGATTCGTCTTGATGACTACTTTGTTTTTAGATATTTACCAGAGTCTGATTACAGATGACCCGTACTACCCATTAACTCAGCGCAAAGTTTTATTATAAGTATAATTTTTACGTGCGTACATAAGTACACACTCGCTTTTTTTTTTCGTAAGCCTCACTTGACCAATTAATGTTAAATATATAATAACAAGTTTCACTTCATACGTGTGTACATTGATACATACACACACACACATACACACACACACACATACATAATTTTTTATATAATGTTATTTGCACAATAGTCATTGCGTAGAAGAGAGTATTTTGTTACGAGTAATATATATATATATATATATATATACACAATATATATTACAATTTAGTTTTCTTCACCTGTTTTATTATTAAAGCTGAATATGTGTGAAATTATTATTTATTTATATTAAACATAAAATGTATATCATCATACATATATTTTATTTATTTAACATTTTGTTATACTTACAGTATTATAAAAAGGTGCATGTCATTGAAACACAAGTATAAAGGCTGTGCTTATCCCTAGAAGATATTTCTTCCAGCACACTTGAAAAGGAACTATTACAGACAGAGAATAGAAGATGAACATGATATATAACTCTTTAATAGTAGTCCTCCTAATATCTGTTTTCATCAGAAGGAAAACCGCCATAATAAATTTGCAATAATAAAAACACGCACGAGAAAAACAATTACAATTTTTAAACAAAGCATCATAGTCTCATCAATATGAAACAATGAGTTATCATTAAAGTAACTTCTATAATTAATGATATCATAAACATGTTTTAAAAACAATACAAATTTACAATAGACACTCCTTACAATTAGGTATACACACACACTATAACCTTATAAACTTCATATTAAATATGCAGATGACAGTAGTTCTTGTTTGAATCTAGTGGAGTGAGACTAAGTAGCTTGCGATTGGGACCTCGGAGCAAAGGGCTGCTTCAGGCTGCCTTTTTAAATCCAATATGATTTAAATGTAAAGTTTATAATTATTCAAATATCGACAAATATATTACAAATGTTCTTAGCTAATAGAGCTAAGAGAAATATCTATTCTATACAAATGATAAATCTGTTAAAATCTCCGTTTTATTAATACACTATATATCATCAAGAATAAATTTTAATAGCGCGTTTTTTTTTTGTATCAGCGCCATCTCTTATCGTTTTTTTTCTGTGTTCACGTATCGCGTAAAAAGTACAAAACCAATGTAAATAACTTTGATACATAAAAATTAAACATAACTCACAATATAATTTAGTTTTTGTTTCATTGTAATTAAATTTAAAAATAAATATTTAAGAAAATAGAAATAGGTACATACGCCGCCAACGCCATCTGGTCTGGTCTAAGGAATTTTAAAAACTCACAAAACTTATTTTTGAGTTATTATTCTGTTAAACTTAAAAGTTCACTAAATATGTCGGATAGGAATAGAAATCGTTTTAATATTTTAGATAAACATCATTTTCAATTAATATAGGTACTATTATGTTAAATGTCACTAAATATAAAAACGATATTCTACCATTATTCGATAGATGGCGCATGTAGGTGATAAAAAATACAAATTTATAATTTTTAAAATTTTAGTTAAATACCCGTGCGAAGCCGGGGCGGGCCGCTAGTTTATAATAAATTCCTCATGGTCTCTTAAATTATTTCACTTTATAAAGTTAACTACCAAAAAACAAATCTACATTTGTTTGATGACAAGTTTTAGAATTGAAATATCGAGCAATGAATAAAAAATTGATTTGTACTAAAATTTTATTTTATTATTTCTTTTCTTTGGTGACGATACTGTTATTATATAATGTTCACTAAGTAGGTTTTTTATTAATTTATTTATTCATAGTAGAATTATACATACATATCTTAAGATTTTGCTTTATTTAAGTTATTTTTTCATTTAAAATTTATTTGAAACGGAGAAAAGTTAAATTAATACAAATATCATTTTTAATATTATTTACACCAACTGACAGCCCTAATAACGAGGGCTTTCGCTTTAGTCACCCATTGTCTTTGACGGCGCGATTGCAAACTGTTCGAAGTAAGCTATTAGATTTAATGGACGGATAGCTATAATTAATTAATAATACAAATCCCACGCCAAAGCGAAGATGGAAGATTAAAAGTTTATTTCTTTGCATAGTTAACTGCAAGATTAGGACTTATCATAAATGTTCTTATCTCTAAATTTGATTAATCGCCACATCTAGTAATAGTAATTAATATTATAAAAAATATCATATAAGAATATTTTTAGTTGTTTGTGTAATAAATATAAACATATTATATTATAGCCCTTTGGTCACCAATTTTGAGAGAATATATATCGTGGCCATATCGTAGAATTGGCCAAATCATGAAATGCTCGAGAATTTCATGAACTGATCGCATTTCATGTAATGTTTCACTGACCATTGGCTACATCATAATGTGTCTTAGCAAGATTAATGATAAAAAAGTCTAACCTAACCTAACATATTAATATAACATATACTCGAGCATTTCATGATGTGGCCAATTCTACGATATGGCCACGACATATATACAACAATGGTGTACAAAATAAATGTTACGAAATGTAAAAAACAAGTATGTTATAATAATAAATGTACACACAACTTTCCGGGTCTGTTAATGTATACAAGTGTAGGACCGCTATTTCAGTTTCTTGGCTCCAAAATATGTACCCCGCACATCAGGATTTCAGCTTTCTGTGGCGTAGAGCTGTGACGGTTACTTTAGTTCTTCTACACATTATGGGTACTGGTATTTAATTACATCGATAATTGACGTCGTATTAGACACAATTTTGGTTTAAAAATTAGTTAATTTTTAAGAAATTTAATTAATTTCTAAGATAAGTTCAGTTATAGTCATTTAGGTAATCGAGATACCTCACGGTTTTCACGTCGTCGTTGTTCATGCCGTATCCTTTTCAATTCAGAAACTTGAAAGCATCATCCCCCCTCTTACTCCTCGCTGGGGCTAAATTGGTATTTATTTTAATAACAATAATCCACAAACATACTTAATAAAAGTTTGGCGTTTAATTATAATTTTACCTCGTGTTTTGTAATTTTTACCCAGGCTTTAGACTGGGTTGAGATTAAAGTCAGATTTCTGAATATTTTTTTTCTGAAAGGATCATGCAATTCCTACTAGTTTTTAGTTTTTTAATAACTGTAATATTTTAACTTTCACACACCACTTTTATCATATCACGACCACCATACAAAGTTTTATGATACCAACTTATTATGGAACTTAGTCGTCAACTACCTACCTACAACATTAAAATGTACCACTAATCTTCAAATAATCTACTCGCAGCCTTATCGCTCCTGCGCCTCAACGAAATCGAGAATAATTGGGACAAAAAATTTTCAAGGTTTCAGTTATCTCGCCTAAATTTGTAAAAATAAATATATTTCTTTACCAGAAAAATATTAAAATTTTCCGATCATTCTGTAAAATTAATTGAGAGATAGTATTGCAAAAAGGAAAAATGATGTGTAAAATGAGATATCATTTTAATTGTTTATTCATTCCCCATAAATCGCGAAAATAATCACTGGGAGTTGGGAGATACCGGCTAGTCACCGAGCGAGAGAGAGAGAGAGAGAGGGAGGGGGCATTTAGACTAACGCTCGGAGCTATATAGTCTAACGCTTTAACCATAAGTGCAGATAGGTGAGTTAATTCAAAACTGGTGGCTAGTGTCAAATATTCAATTAGTTTCTAACTCAAAAGGATATGCGTTTGTGATACAGTACTATCCAATTATTTTACTTGTTCTGTACAAACAATGCGACATTAAAACCATTTATTTACATCAAATACATACACACGAATGTGGATCGAGATCAAGTCCTATTGGTGACTTTAAAAGACATTGACTATTTTTATCATGAAATTGAACAAAACGGAAACTATCTGTAAGGATATGTATATTTATATTTTATATTATTTGTAGGTAACTGTAACTACTGTTTCTAAAATAAAGTATGTATACCAGTTTAAGTTGAGCCGTACGTTCAAAAATTTCAGTATATTCTGAGATCTAATGAGAGTTATCATGTCTATAATTTCTAAACTATCAAACTAAAGATCTTGATATATTGACGGAACAATCATTAACAGAAATAATGAAATGGGATAACGCCGTATACATTTTGACATTTATAAAAAGTTTTGTGTCCTATAACAGTAGTTTTGGCGTGATATGCTGCTAAGATACACAGACAGACTGATAAACAAAAATTCAAAAAATAAATACATTTTTAGGCTTCAGTATCCATTAAAGAGTGCACTTCAAATTATTTTTTCAAAATATCTCTAAAATTAATTATCTCAGAATTGGACCTCTTACAGTTCTGTTTTAAAGTCGATATACTTAGATATAATATAACTCCTTAAAACTAAATGACTATTTATTAAATTTTTCTTACTTATTTTATATTGAATATATTTTATATGAACATCTAGGCGAAATAATTATCATTTTTAGTAGGTAAAATTATTTAACGAATCACAAGTCAAAACTCGAGATTAGAAGGCTCAAATTCGGATAATATTTTCCTTACAATGTATTAATGCTTCTTAATTCCTTTACCGATTAATGTATTATTATTAATAATAAATAACTTTATTTATTATTTACACTTAATGTAGCATAAATAATTTGTGATAATTTTTATCAATTTATGCCTACAATTACAGTTTTTATTTCATAAGAATACTGAAGCCTATTAAATAAACATTCCGAAGCAAATATTTAATGTGAAGAAATAGGAATTGTGTATCTTTGTTTTTCTTTCTTGCATGTAATAAAAATTGATCTACTTACAAAAAGCAATCTGTGTATGATAACATTTTATTAAAATGTATGTTTTATTTCTAACTAATTATAATTTGACAGTTTGCAATTGTTCACAATATACGTGGACATAATCATGGAAGTTTAAATTAATAACTCTTACTCTTAGAAAGCGTGGTCAAGATAAAGCATATACTAGATTCTAAGTAAGACTTCATAAAGAAATCCATTAAGAAATTAGCATACAATTTTGTACAGTGCTTTTCATGTGATGTGGGAACAAACACACAGGTTGGCGGTAATTCGACAATTTTTTTTATGGCTATTGCTATAATATAAACTCCTTATATTTGTTTTACTTCATTACTTTCATGTACAGACATAATCCCACACTATTGTTATGTGCGAGGAGAGAGGGGGGAGAGTGATACATTATTAGATTATTAACTCCACTCTTGGATTATGTATCAACATAAAACATATGGCTGCCCATGTGTGACGAGAATTATTCCATTTATTTGATGTATGTTACATACACCAAATTACATCATATATTCAATAATATATAAATGTTAAAAAGATATTATTTAAAATAGCACCGAATGTAATGATCCCATAATCTTGCAAGATCTCTTAAAATAATATAGTAATTTCAACTTCGCCACATATAAAAGCATTTTGAACTCATATTACAAAGCACTATTTTAAAAAGTGACAAAAAAGTAAGGCGAATGGAACAGCACTGATAATAAATAAAAATTAGCTTTATAAAATTGATTTATAAAAAAATAAATCGTAATTTTTATGAAATTTTAATAAATATATCATAATATAAAATTACCACAATGCACTTTAGACTATTAACAAATTAATACCGACCTCTATAAGGCTTATACGCTTTTAACATTCACGGACAACAAATACCTCGAGGCTACACCTGTCTACTGCCCGAATCTTTTATGATGGGGTCTGTGATCCCTATTTTCATTATAATACCCCAACGAATACCATTCAAAAGCTTTGATGTTATCATGTAAGTAGGTAGCAATGAAATCTATTCACAAACGCAATAAGAGTTCAAAGGTTGTTGAGAGAAGTTTATTATTACAGGTACATCGTATTGTTGCACGAGAATAGTTCCAAGCGAGTTTTATATAGTATAAAAGGAGTCATTAATCAATAATGGTAAACATAATTATAGAGTATGTTTTTAATAGTAAATGTCAATGCATCGATAATGGCGTAAGTAATATGTAATTAAAAATATTAACCGTGCCGTAACTTATTAATTAATTATTTATAATTTCTTTCTTACGTAACTCATTGTAGACACAGATAAAAATAATTAAATCTAGTCAAAATATTATAATGTTATTGTTTTTTTACAAATAAGGGTCTGGTTTGGTCTTCTTAATATCATTGTTGTACAGTCTTGTTGTGTTATTAGCTTGTTATTTGACATTTAATTTTTTTGTTTATAAAAATAATAAAAAGTTTTTCTTATTTTCTACAGTTTTACTAATTACGACGACCGAATTGACGACCGTTCTGGTGTAGTGGTGAGATTAGTCGCCTCAACACCGCGCGCCGTCGGTGGCGGGTTCGATTCCCGCTCGGGACAGATATTTGTATATGTACAAATATTTGTTTCTGGTCTGGGTGTATGTCATTGTGGGTCTTCCTATCGTGCTTCGGAGAGCACATTAAGCTATCGGTCCCGGTTGTTATCACAGACGCCTGATGACGATCGTCATGGTAGTTAATTTATCCGCCAACCTGCAGTGGAACGACTCGGTGGAACGGATGGTGGGACGTTTACAGGCTAATTCAGTGACTAATTAAAATGCTATCGGTATACATATATACTTTAAAAGTGTTTGACGGTGGTGTTTGTCTATGCAAATTTCAAGCGTGTGCAACGTTTGAGAGAATTTGATTTAAACTTATCTATGCTTGTTTTAAACGCTAAAACCTTTGAATAATGGTGCATGAATTTTAAGTACATGAAATCACGTGTGTGTCTGTTGTAATTCGTTTCGGTAAGTTTACAAAACAATTATTATCAATTATGGTTTTTAGTTTTAGTTAAACGTATATTGGGTACAGAGTTGCAGTTGGAATCTAAACTAATGTTTTTGCTATTGTTAAATTCGGTTATGTAGGGATTTAAATGTATATATATTACAAAAACATGAGAACGATAAGTCACTTTATACTTTTTTTATAATTATATACTTTGACATATAGACAAACTAAATTGCGAGGACTTTGTATCATAACTGGAACGCTCACTAAATAAAATTGTATATTCAAATATACACCTTGAAGTATTTGATATAAGGTTGACATTGGCTTATAACATGTAAAGTGAAAAATCGTTCCGAGCATTTCGTTGACAACTGGTATTTTGTCTCTTTCTTACAAGAGTTGCCTTGAATCCATGGTAGAAAGAGATGGAATCCCGGCCGTAGGAACGTTTTTTGAGTGCACGTGAGCATTCCAGTTTGTATATAAATTCCTTGCTAAATTTTATTGTCAATTGCTAAATTTGCTCATTATGTCTAAATTGGACTCCAAATTTTTCAGTCAGCCTTGCAATATTTTATGATGAAATAATAACAAATAATATCTTGTTAACTAAATGTTTAGGTGTTTAACGATCGCAATTTTTTTCAGACATAAATACGACAAGCGAATTTTTTTTTTTTAAATCTGTAAATCTAATATTCAATATAATTTTAAATATAAATGTTAATCATTCTACCATTCGTAACCCGTTTTCGTCTTCTTTTCTAATTTATTATAGTACAGAATAGAATAAACGTAAAACGATTGTAGTAAAAGTTCCATTTATGCTAGCGACGAACAATTGTATTCATTATAAATTAGCGATAAATTAGTATTTTTGG
The DNA here is from genome assembly GCA_036937285.1 of Euphydryas editha. Lineage (NCBI taxonomy): Eukaryota > Metazoa > Arthropoda > Insecta > Lepidoptera > Nymphalidae > Euphydryas > Euphydryas editha. The sequence goes on along the minus strand of JAUPFZ010000005.1, from coordinate 16,116,996 downwards.
TGCCAAGCGAGCGTGTGTGGTATCTCCTGCGGGAAATCAGTGTACCAGTTTAACAGGACATTAGAATACTTACAATACTTTACGTGCTCAACAAACCTGTACTTTGTAAGTCTTTTATTAGTCATACATTTATTTTTAAAAATAAATGAGTTTTTTGAATGGTAATTTCGTACGATTTATGTTGATTTTAATTGACTTTTCTTTCGAATTAGAATTTCAATTTACAATCGCAAAAAATACAAATGTTTATAGTTCATTTGATCATCAAACGATGAAAAAAAAATACGGTTTTAGCGGTCATGTCCCAGTGTTATTACGTTGCTTTCTCTAGGTTTGCCATTTAGACTTTATAAACATCATACTGATTACTAGGTTTATTGAATTAGTTATCTTCCTGTAACAGGCAATACAACAAAAGAATGGACTCTTAACAATTAAAGCTATGTAGACTGAAGTTGTCATACTTATATAAATTGTGCAGCCCTATGAGCGTTCGCGTGACAAGGATTATAATTTGATTCTAAATTGGAAACATGATTAGATGTGGTTCTAATTATTACAGTGAGTGCTTACAGAATTAACGTTAATCATTTGTGTGTATTGTACATCAACAATGTTTACTTTTTAATTACAAATATAAAACGCGACGAATACATTTCGAGTAGGTCTAGTAAAAATTGTAGGGTTTTTGTAAATATAAAAAAGATGTCTAAAAAGCATAACTATTATATTTATTAATGTAATTTAATAATTTCCTAAAAAATATTAATGATTAAAATCGAAATAACTCACATGATGGATGATATCTGTAGCCGCGTAGAAGCTCTCGTGCGGGTCCGGTCGTTTCATCATGTAGGGTCGCGGGAACTCGGGGTCCTCGCAAATCTCTGTTGACAAGAACAGTGAAAATGTACAAAGCGTAATGCTAGATTTCGATAAAAGTGCAACATGAAATATTGACTATTAAAACACAAGAAAATATACGTAATAAGTAAGTTAAATTTTAATTTAAAATTTTATAATTATTTGAGCAATATTGAAATAAAAACTCACGCAATAAAATTTACGTTTAAGATCATTGTACCAATAAACGCTAAACACATTGCTTTTATTATGAAGGTTATAGTTAAAGTTATAAAAGCTTTGTTAGACAATTGTAGTAAAGTGTTTTGTAATGGTGTTCGTGCATGAAACAGGCTGTACCCCATTATACGTTTACTAAAGGCGCATCATCTTTTCAATACGGCGTCTGAACAATATCTGTCTTTAAGAGCGGATGTCCGGGCGCAGTAACGAGCGCAACCTGAAATATCTTTGTGTCCAATATAAGTAGGATTATGTTGCATTTGTATTGAAAAGGGGAGACAGCTGATTCTTTCGTTATGAGATGAAAAGGCACCACAAAAGGCTTTTGTATTCTATGTTTACAACATAAGTTGTGTGATATTTTACTTAAATCACTGATTATAAAAGTGTATTGAATTTATTGATAGGGGTTTAGAAGTAAGGATTTCTATCTTATTTAGTTATTTACTAATATATAATGGAAAATTATATGTAAAAAATATGTTTCATGCTATACCACCACTGTTGTACCGTTTTTTCGAAGCGTAGCGAAAGTATATAAAAAAAAAGTGAAATGAAAAAATAATAATGTTACCGCCCACACTGATATATAATGGAAACCTAGATGTACAGAATTTTATTCATACGAATATAACAATACAATAATGGTATAGCCGTTATTGTATCTTTTTTTTAAGCAGTGTTGATTATTACTGAAATACGGGCTAATATCACTTTAATCAATTGATTTGGCTAAAATTTGAATTAAATTCAATTAGTAAACAATGCATATTTTTGTTCTTGTTTTTTGTGAAAACATTATTTCGTGTTATGGTAATAATAAACTTGTTTATTTTATATAAGTGATACCAAACAATAACGAACATAAAATATTATTATATTGCAGTTTATTGAAATTTTATTATTAAGCGATCGCGAAATTAAGTGTACCGTTTGAGTTTCGAAAATTGTACGATTCATAGAATTAAAGTACAAGTTGCAAGTAGGAAATGTAACAAACCAGTGTTAAGGGCTTTTGAAAGAGTAACGAGTGCAGTGAAGAGACGAATGGAGTATTGTGGGTGAACGGACTAGAACCGGGGGGATACTTAGCACAAAGACAATGTGAACAGGAAAATAAATACAAGTGAAGCCAACTAGCACATTTAAATTTAAATATCTCGATATTATTTTCTTTATATTAGTAGTAATAAAAATTAATTGAACTTTTATAAATATTTATTCGCCAACTTGAAATGATCTACAGTAGTATTTAGTAGATTAATTTCTAAATATTCTTTTTCATTAAAAATACGTATGACCAACAACGGGATGCTTACAGGCGTCAAAGTGTATACAATATACAGTATCGAATTTTCGTAGCATGTCAGCTGATATCTATATGTCGTGGCCATATCGTAGAATTAGCCAAATCATGAAATGCTCGAGAATTTCATAGACTGGTCGCATTTCATGTAATGTTTCACTGACAATTGGCCACATCATAATGTGTCTTAGCAAGATTAATGATAAAAAAGTCTAACCTAACCTAACATATTAATATAACATATACTCGAGCATTTCATGATGTGGCCAATTCTACGATATGGCCACGACATATACATATAATAAAATTGTGAATTTTACCAGTTTGTTTTTTTTCCCAAAAAAAAAAAAAAAAAAAATTACAGGTATTTAATAATACAGTGGCCGGCAAAAGTAAGTTATGTTTATAGAATTCAAATAAATGTCTGTCCTGTTTATTTCGACTTCCGATGAACGAAAGCATAGCGATAACATCATTTTACATTGCTCTAAAATATTCGGCGTAGGTTTTTTGAAATTCTTATCGCGTTTTTTTTTTAAACATCACAACATAAATAAAGCTACCAATCTTTGCTGTCAAAAGTCAGTTGAAATATAATTCGTTCGACGTGTATGGACTTGTGTAATTTTGCCTCTCGATTATCATTCTTGTCATTTTAAGAAGTAGTATCGAAAAATATTTCGTTAGTCGATCAAAAGTACTGATCTTTGTCCATGAAATGCCTCTAGGACGGAAGTTGAATTTGAAAAGCTGAAAGAGCAAAACTTGTAAGTGATTCTGAAATACATACAAACTATAGTGCTGTAGGACGATTGCTTAAAATAAGCCCAGAAGGCGTCTGAAAAATAGTCAAAAAATTAAATTTGAGCCAACAAGCCGAAGGTCACTTCTTCTGTAAATGATCGGTACATCATACAGCTTTGTAAAAAAATCCAAGAATAACAACAGCTCATGAAATCTGTGAATAACTTGAAATAACGGGTGTTGAGGTATCTGAAAGAACGGTACGAAGACGTTTGCATTCATCAGACTTTGAAAATGTTGTTGCGAAAAAAAAAACCATTGGTAAAAACTATACATAAAAAACAAAGTTTGAACTGCTTTAAAATATAAAGATAATTCGATAGATTTTTAGGAACGGGTTATTTTTAGTGATGAATCTAATTTTGAAATATTCGGAAATAATCGAAGACAAGCAATTTGGAGACGTGTGTAGGTCATTCATTCAGTCAGTCATCCATTCATAGATGACAATTTACAATCAACTATAAAACGTGGCGGAGGTGGTGTGGTAGTATGGGGATGTTTTTCATGACATGGTGTGGGAAAATTGCACATAATTAATGGTAAAATAACTGCACTCGTGTACTGTGACATGTTAAAAGCAAATTTAAAACAATCGACAAGAGCTATGTATATTTCAACACGATAACGATCCAAAGCACACGGCTAAAAGAAAAAACAAAAGAATTTTTGACGGATAATAACATCGAAGTACTTGACTGGCCTTCGATGTCGCCATACCTCAATCCCATTGAGCATTTATGGGACGCATTGGATCGTCGGATCCCTAAATCCGCACGCAAAAATAAAACTGACTTTGAAGCGTCTCTATTAGAACAATGGGCAAAGTTACCGACAAATGTTTAAAAGAAAAACTCGTGGAATCGATGCCTAAAAGACTCTCAGCTGTATTAAAAAACAAAGGAGGACATACCCGATATTAACCAATTATGTAAAAAAAAAACTTTTACTACAATTAAAGTAATTTTTTGAGGGGAGTGAGGAACAGGGTGTAAAGTTCCTCATCCATTATTGAAAAGGAAGGATCCTCCGACCAGACAGGTGTTGTGTCTGGTGGGCTACTGCCCCCGACGGTTGTTGTCGGGTTCTTGTATTATGTTAAATCGCTCGGATAACTTTGATAGCGCGATGTAGGATACGTCAGTTCGTATGTGGCGAGACAGATGTCGCTACAATTTCAAAAAACTTATGACACTCAATATTTTCTAAAATTCATTATAAATTCAGTTGTAATAATTTTATTAATATCAGAAAGTGTAGATAATTATTATTCCTGACATTTTATAGTTACAACTGACTTTTTCCGGCCATGTACATTTCTTTCAAATCTGTCTGTTTGTTTGAACACCATCACAGGTAAAGTATTAAGTGTAGATTTAAAAAAATCAGCATGAGAATCATAAAACTTATGCTGAGGTAACATTCAGTCTTTATTTCCTGGAAATCGCGTCCCTCTATCAAAAGTTATTGTAATTTGAATTTTGGATTTTAAATGACGGCGTTAGAGAAGATTACGTGAATACATTTTAATTTTATCCAAAAATGGTACTAACGTTGAGTACAATAAAGTTTTATAACATTTCATTATTGATAATTAAAATTCATATTCAAAACTCAGTAAACGAAAAACGACGAAAAAAAAAATAGCGTCAAAATGACAGATTTCGATTAATTTTTTTCACAAAGTACTGCAGTTTGAAGTACGAGACTACCAAAATAGACGGCGCAGATGGCGCTTTCTGGATTACGGTTAGTTAGTACCTTCAACTTACAACTAGATATTAAAGTAAAACTTACATGCGGGCGACGGCGATTTTAGTAATATTATAGCTTATTAAAAATAAAAAAATAAAATTAATGAATAAATTTTTTATTTATTTATTATCATTATTACTGAAAATCTGTTATTATAACTGTGTGACCTTTTAAAATATAAAAGATATGAATCTGGTAAAAGTTTTTTGAATAAATTTACAGAATTCCTTTAGTTTAATTTATTGTTTGACTTTATGTTTGACTTTTTGTTCATGTAATTGTTAAAGTTAGTATATATGTATATGTGTATATAAATATATAATTTGCCGTGCGTACATTAAGTATTTTGATTCGATAATGGGGCGACCGATTTGAACATTGTTTTTTGGCTCGCCATTATTACTGGGATGACTGAGGAAAAATTAAAAAATAAGGGAAAACCCAAAAGAACAGTCGACGGTTTTAATTTTGTCTAGTTTTAATAAAAGTAGTCGTTTATTCTTTATTATATTAAAGATTTTATGTAACTAAACTTGTATACCGTGTTTTTGTTATAAAACATCTGCAACGGACATCAAAGGAGAGTAACTCCTCTTAATAAGGAGAAAAATTCATAACTTCTCTGTGTACTGTAGCTACAGTATTCAATTTATAACAATTTTAATTTAAAACTCTTGGTTCCTCGTAAAAAAAAATTAATTAATCCATTTACTAATATTATTTGTTAAAAAAAATTGAAAGTTTCAATTTCTCAAATAATAAATGTTTTGTAATTAATATGAGATTCAAGCGGTCTATTCGAAGCACTTATTTTTTTGTATTGCAGGGGAAGCCATTTACGAGTGATTCGATTACTGGTCCATTCGAAGCCCCACTTAGCCCCAAGTGGTGTTTATATCTTCTATTATGAAACTATTACGTATTATTATTTATTTTATACATCATACACAGTATATAGAGGTAATTGAGAGAAGCTGATTTACGACTTTTTTGACGACGGTTTGGCGTAGTTGATATAGCTAATAGCTGCTGTGATAGACGTTGCGGGTTCAGTGTTTGCATAATACGTGTATATTGTATTGTACGTGTTGCTGGATTCCCAAAACAGGATTTTCTGTCTACTGGGTGTTGTCAAGTGTAGGGAGTTTACTTTTATTATTATTAAAAAAAAACAAAAAAAAAACAACATCGTTATCCTAGGTGTGACGTACAAGTACGAGTATGTTATCAAATTTACAAAACGCACAAAATACTTTATATTAAATACTTTAAACGATAAATATAAAGAAATTGCGGGACGGTATTCATTCGCAGACGTGACGATCTCTAAATACCCATTTTAATATACATTGCAAACAAAGTTATTTCTTTGTTTAATGTCAATATTAGCATTCCATTTGGCTAAAATAATTGATTAAAGGGACAAATAAATGTTTCTCGGATTGTGGACTTTATTTATTACAAAAATCTTGATAGATTTTTAGATTATTCCAGAAATAACAATATTATTACTAATAATATATTGTACTTATAATATTATTATTTCTGGCTGAGATATTAAATAAAGCTTTTTTTTTTAAACTATGTATTTGCGAGGTAATTGTAATATAAATTTCGTTTAAATCGTGGAACTCAAACTGTCTTACCGTAATTTGGTTCATATAGTCAACACTATTGTTGATAATTATAACAAAGGTAGTATGATAATTATTCTGATTATTTAAAATAAAATAATTATGTATAATAATATTACATTTTACTATATTTTACTGTGGTGGAACTCTCTGCAATCGGTCCACGGCTGGGTAAATATGGGAGTAGAGATGTTGGTTGGAGCTTAATCTACCACGCTATGAAAATGGCGGTTTAGTGGGTATATAAATGTCCCAGAATTTGATACGAAACATGCATCTTCACTCACGAACGCGTTTTACTACCAAGTAAGAAAAACTTTAAAAGTTAAATTTAGCATTTTAAAATGTCAGCGCTACTAGCCCGGATTTGAACCCGCCATTATTTGATATTAAATTAAATCTTCTATCCACCGTGTTGTTTGGCTCAAATAATAAATTGAGAAAAAATATTAAAAAAAAGGTTTATTTTCATATTACTTATAAGACATGAATTTTTTTTCTAGCTGTAACTATATTATGTATATAAAAAATGTATGTAATTTTTGGTATAAACTAAACATACCGTTACTTTAAAAAATTCAAATATTTAAATAACTTCCTTACTATTTTTGTTAAGAACGTTTCATAAATTGATCAATTATTTTATATCGTTACTCAGTTGGCGTAGTCATCCAATTTAATAAAAATGTTCTCAATTATAATAATTTTATTGACATATTATAAGAAAAAGTTGTTATTTATAAATACAAACACGATACTATTGAAATAAATTAAATAAAAAAAGGTTAACGTTGACAACTATATACATACTACGTTATACAGGTCAGTTTCTGTACCTCTTAAGAGTTTATTTTATTTGAATTTTACGAAATTTGTACAATGTTTTATGATAATAAAATAAAGAACGTGAATAAAAAATAAGAAGTCAGGTAACAAATTTACCATTCTGAGTGTGTGTGCGTGCCTTTGCTTGTTTGTATGTGTATATGTATTGTCTTTGTATATAGGTATGTAAGTTTTTTATGCGTATATATATGTACGTGTTTGATAGAGGTGAGATTTAGATGTAACGTTTAGATAGTTAGTCTTCTTTGTAAACATTTTATAAATCAATTTCGTTATATTTTGCTAAAATATTTTTATTTTAAATCATTTCTGATGATAATTCTATAAAAAAAGATTAACTCACCGTTGTACTCGTTCTGGTCGTGAATTTCGCGTTTTTCTCGACGTCCTAGAGTCTCCCTCCATATATTGTAGGGCTCCCTATAATCTTCGTCAACAACCGCTGGACTATATTGAAATATATTCATTATATTAAAATCATATCATATATATATTCATGTGTAGGTATATTTCGCACTTTTGCAATTAAACAATTAACATACATTTCATTAAATTATATTTGTTTATTCTGAATATGTGAACTTATTATCGTTATATGAAAAACTGTTTGTCATATATTTTTTGGAAATGACAGTAATATGGCGGCCGCCAAAAAAAAAAAAAAAGAATTTATATTTTGATCTTTGGCAGTCAATCAGTTCAGTTAATATTTTAGTAAAAGATTCTACTCGATTTTATTTATATAAAACTGACAACCAAAAAGGGCATAAAATATTTTCGCTTTTATAGTATAAACTTTATAAAAATATTTATACCGTAGCATATGTATCGGAGGACAGTTCGCTAGTGCTAAAGCCAGTCTCGGAGCCCTTCGATTGTTCCTTGCATTAGAGTTCCTAAGCGCCGGGCAGAAAGGTTTCTTTAACAAGTTTGCGATTGGCCTTCTAGTTTTCTTCGTGAGTAGAACTGCTATGACCGCGATCAATATGGCACCTCCGACCACAGCACCGCAAGTCAGGCCTACAGATATTCTCAGCGAAGAGTTTCTTTTTCTTCGAGACGAAGGTGAATTATCTGAACGGTAGTACTCTTCCAAAAATTCAGCGGATGAATTTATTACGGTTGGAACTGAAAAGAGAAATCGTTCTATTTTATTTTTTCTCAACTTCTTTAGCATATTCATAACTTTTATTTTTTATAGTGTATTTTACTTTCACACCTAGATTGGCTTAATTTTTATGAGAGAATATTCCTTAAACAACCAGTGTTGTGTTTTGTATATAAGTGAGTGTCCATACATTATATCGTAATCTTTGCAGTAACTCAAGAGTTTAATTTATTTTCAGTCTTTAAGCATTTAATTACAGGTAGTTTAGATATAGGTGTTTCTAGATTGCCAGTAAGAGACTTATAACTCAGTCTATTGAATAAGGCAAACAATCTGCCTTAGGCATGACAAAGCCGGGAAATGAATAGGTGTCGAGCGCAGAGCTAATTGTTGTTTCACAAAGGAGTAGGAGCTAAGTTGGGTACGGTAGGGTTTCGTGCTCAGTCTGTTGCCGGGACGACGGTTGATTATTTGAATTATGTGGTTCCTTTTGACCTTCTTGTTCAAAACCATTTTAATTTAGTAATTTGACCATTACTAGTCTTAGTTTTAAATGCATTATATTAATAAGATATTTTTATATAAGCTCTAATTAAATACTTGCGATTATTCAGTAGATAAATTATGTTGTTTAAAGTATACAAAAAGGTATGTTTTTATATTTAATATTATAGCAAACTATACTTTGCTTACATTCGATTCCAATTACAAATGTTCATATTGATTAACAAATTTGAAAGCAGTTTGAGAAAAACAAACACAAATTTACTAATTGATATAAATTGGTAGCAGCCCATATGTAGCGAAGTTACTAAGGCAATCTCACTAGTTTATGTGTCAAACTAATATAACTAGAGCTAAGCCTAAAGAGAGGTGAGGGGTATGGCGTAGTGCCAGTTTTGTTCTGACTAGATGCCAAGAGTCACTTGATACTCTTCTAATTTCTAATTGTACACAAACTGTTGTATGTCAGTAGGTTAATGTGTATTATTTGTCGCAACAAATTATACTAGTGTTATAAATGCGAAAGTAAGTTTGTTTGTCACGCGAAAACTCCTTAACCGATCATCATAATACTTTGTACACATATTCTTGGAGGTATTAGAAGTAACATAGGATACTTTTTTTTGGTCGCGATAACCGACATCCAGGCGAGTGAAGCCGCAGGCAGAAGCTAGTAATCTATATATTGATACGTGAACAAAAAACTTAGGAAAACCAAAAACCAAAAACATACTCTTACACTTTTTTACGAGGACGTGAGTGAACGATGACGGAGGAGTATGAAATTTGGCATAACTTAACTTTATATAGAGAAGAAGTGCAAAATGCTAATATATATCTATATATTTTATAATAATGCTTAAAAACACATAAAATTATTTAAAAAAAAATTACATACACTACAATGCGTTCGACACACATATATTGATATATACACAAATATAATTATGCTCTATTATTATTATATATATATATATATATATATATATATATATATATATATATATATATATATATATATATATATATATATATATATATATATATATATATATATATATATATATATATATTTATATTATTAAAGTCTGTGATCAAACTGAGAAGAGATTAATATTATTGGTCGATAATATTATATTGTCTATAGTGTTACTAGATGTCAAAAATAATCATAATTACGATATCATAGTCATAGTTTGTCTAATATATATTTGTGTTTTATATGTATAGTTATTAGTGAAACATAGCTTTCTCAATCAAGAAAATTGTGTAGCCGTAAATCTGAATTGACTTTGAATATCATGTAGGTAAAAAACATATTTGTTATTGCTGGTTCAATGACCTTTTTGTATATAATTATACCATTGTGGTGGTAACTAAAATGTTTCTTATCTCGTTTTTAGCAATTTTATTAGAGCTTTTTTCTACTTTCATTATGCCACGACATAGAACGTCGTCAACGTTTTTCGTTGGAATAAGAGACAAAGAAGGAGGAAATTATATTCATATACACGTAATAAGAGACCAAATGCAAATTGAAAAAGTGTTAATATTATACAAAATCATATTTATTTATATAATTTTGACTACTGCAACTGACACTAAATGCAATTCCAAGACCATTTCATAGTATATTATGATTGTGGATTAATGAATTTACAATGCAGGTTTTGTAATGCGAAACATTTTGAATCTGAAGTCACTTTAGATGACAGGACTGCATTCACTTCATGTTATCATAAAGGTACAGCAACATAACCGCCCTTAAGTCGAAATTAATATTTAAAATCATTGTATGATGGACTTTTTTAAATTAACCTTCAATAATAAAGAAATTAAAACAATATTTTTAAAACATTCGCAAATATAATTTATCATTTGCTATGGTCTGCTCAGAAGATAAATTTTCCGATGTAGTTATAAGTGGATTGTATCATTTCAAAAGATATGAGGTTTTTTTTAATCACAAATCAGGACCAAAAACTGCTACATATGGTCGCTCAGCGTCGTATGCGCAATTTTATTTTTGTAATGTTGACACTGCTGTCAATTATAGATTAGGTTGAATTCCGACTAAGGACGACCTGTATTGTACTGTACTGTATCTGCCTATAAACAACCCACTGCTGAGCGAAGGGCTTTTCTCCATATAGAAGAAGGGTTGAAGCTTAATCCACCACGCTGCGCCACTGCGGGTTGGCGGATAATTTCCCTACCATGAGTAACGATCATTATCAGGTGTCTATGATATTAACCGAGACAGACGGCTTCATTATTAATATCATTACTATTTTTAAATACAAATGTGTAAAATATGAGAGTAATCTTAATAATTGGCAACTATGTTGGCGAATATAAAGTAGAATTTAATTGGTAGTTTTTTTTTTTCGTCTATAAGTTCATCAATATCTTCCAGGTCTCTCTCTAGGCAACAGTTGGATACGATGTTAATATAAATATGTATAACTATAATAATTCGAAATATATGTATTACAACAATTAACTTATTTCATAGATGAAATGTAATAGGTTATACGTACATACATGTAACAATATAGACTAAATTCGTTATAATTGTACTAAATCATAGTTTCTTTAACAAAGGATCTCATTTAATTAGAGAGCATTTGTGACTCGTGAAGGAGATTACTGGAATGAAGGGTGAATTTGACTTTATAGCTGTCGCACACTGCCGGTGAATTATTAATGTTTTTAATTATTTAGAGGCATTTTAGAGAATATATATTGCATGAGAATTTGCTTCAATAATAATGAATATTTCAAGTTATTTACATACGACTGCGACAGAAGGAGGGTTATGTTTTTCGAGTGTATGTATGTATGTATGTATGTATGTATGTATGTATGTATGTATGTATGTATGTATGTATGTATGTATGTATGTATGTATGTATGTATGTATGTATGTATGTATGTATGTATGTATGTATGTATGTATGTATGTATGTCCATTTCCTTGGCACGCCCTACAGCCCAAACGGCTGGACGGTTTTTGACATATGAGGTGTCGTTGGATTTGTCTAAATTGTAGTAGTGACATAGGTTATATAAATTTTCAAAATGGCGCCCGCAAATGGCGGAATGAGAGGGGGAGTTGAATTTTTTTTCTTACTGTAGCAATATGGGTATCAAATGAAAGCTAGTAAATTGTTTTTATTCTTTTTAGTTTATAATAAGAGTATTTTACGCAGTCGGGTTTTTGATTTTTTATTCAACTAAACTGTTATATGTATACCTGTTAATTTCACTAAATACTTTCAGGTTAGAAATTGAAGCATCATAAAATTTTAATGTATTAGCTCCTTGGTTGAGTTTCTCCATTTTATTTCGTGATTAAAAATATTCGGACAAAATATCGGACTAAAAATATTACTGAATAATTCATTGCATTGATTTTCTGGTTGTGTGTTGAATTGCCACAAAAATATGTAAGTATATCAGTTCTTGCGATTTTATTTTGTGAAGTAATATTACTATACGACTAATTTTGTTGAAGAACATTCAAAATTATAGTGCAATGCGTTACTATTTCAGAGGCATTATAACATTCTAAACTTAAGTTACTACTCCTATAAATAATTATTACTCAGGAAAAAATAACCAGGCCTGATCATGCATGAAAAATGGCCGGGGTCAGGTCTGTTTATGTATGATCAGGCCTGTTTATTTATGAGCAGGCCTTTTCGTCTATGAGTAGGCCTAAAATTAGACAACATCATGTTTGTTCGTGTCTGATCAGGTTTGTTCATGCATGATCACATCTAGAGTAAAAATACGCTCAGACCTAATCATGCATGGTCAATGGTCATGCCTACTCATGCACGATGTCAGACATGATCATACTTGTTCATGTATAACCAGGCCTAAAATTAGATATTATCATGCTTGTTCATGTCTGATCAGGCCTGTTCAGGCCCGATAATTTTTCATGCATGATCAGGCCTGATCATTTTTTCCCGGGTAGATTAAATTTAAATTTATATAAACAAAAACGTATATGAAATGTAATTTAACATTATTTAGTAAAAGTCAATACGAGCTGATCTTTTATAACATTCGGTATTGAATTTGCATAATGTCGCTAAATTAAATTAACATTAATTATACATCGATGATTCACATTAAATATTAGGGATAACATAGTTTAAGTATAGGTTCCACCTTTATTATCGATATTTCCGGTTATTGCGGTTAACTTCTAACAGCGATTGATTTTTTCATTGTACTGCAGCTGTTTCGATTCTACCGTACCTAGTTTTTGGTGTTAGTTTCTATTATAGACTTATTATTCTTTCTATATTAGGCTTTTTGTATTAAAATGGCTTACTTGTCATTAAAAAAAAATACGTCTGATATTGTAAAACAATGTCATTTTAGTTAAATTATTTAACATTATTTCAGTACTTTATACTATGGTTGTTATCATGCTTCGTTATTTTAAACTTCTGCCAAATAAGTAAAATTTCCAATAATTATCTTTCTAACAATAACATTAAGTTTAAAATTATACAAAAAAAAAAAAAAAACTTGTTTGCGTATTTATCTCTTTATTTATTAAAAGTGATGAACACGAAAGTGATGTGAATCACTCTGATTCGAAATTGAACTTTTGTGATTTAAAATCAATTACGGACAACCCGACCTCGATACGAACATTCAATAAAAAATACCTAAAATTTTTCAGGCGCCGCATAGAAACAATAAAATGTTTTTATACGTCGTTTTTGTGAAAACTGCGATGAATATTGTATGCGTTTTCAATAATAATTATTAATATTTAGGAAACGTGTCAATATGGCAATTGTGTCTTAACTAAATGTAACTTTAACTTTACTAAATGTAACAATTATAAAAAATAGACAAAGATACGAAGATAGTCGGCTTAAAGTTTTAGCTTAATTGCTATTTTCTAATTAAATAGTAAGATTGAGACTTAAGAGGCGATTTAAGGAAGCTGTAGATTTATCAGATCAAGATAATATTTTATAAAATAATTTATGATTTAAGAGTGATCGAAACGAAATTTATATTTTATCGAGATACATAAGATTTTTTTTTAATACTTAGGATATATAGCAAGCGTTCTAGTTTCGTGATGGGACACTTTCATTAATTATAGCAGATAATGTATTTATACTCGTATAAATAAATAATTTGCTGATCTTCTAAATACCGATGATGCTCACTTTTGTATGATTATATTTATATTATTATCTTAGATTTTTTTTTATTTTATAATTTAGTTTCTGACAATAATTTTTAAATTTAATCTCGAATATTGATTACTGTATTCTACATGGAGAATTTTTCATTAGACTTATTTCGATGTTGGTGAAACCTGTAAAAAGTAGGCAATTTATCTAAATATCGATGTTTACTTTGTTAATGTTGTAATACTGTTGGTTTTGACTTATAAATAAATAAATAAATATTAAAAAGTGTTTCTCGTCCGAGTATTTATCCTTATAGACTCTGGAGAGGACTGAGCGAGCGTATGAAAGCCATCGGTCTTGTTTGTTATCATGAATATGATAACACCCGATACTCTTATTTGGAAAAATATCCAACAACCCGCAGTGGCACGGCGTGGCTGATTAAGCTTTAATCTTGATCCGGGACGCTTACAGGCTCTTTCAGTTCAGTTCAGATATATCATCATTATCATCATATCAGCCGTTGGATGTCCACTGTTGAACGTAGGTCTTCCCCATCGACCTCCAGAGCGACTGGTTCAAAGCAGTCTCCATCCAATGGCTTCCGGCGAATTTCCTCAAGTCGTCTGTCCATCTCGCGGACGGCCGTCCGACGCTGCGCTTGCCGGTACGTGGTCTTCATTCGAGAACCTTTCTGCTCTATCAGCCGTCAGTTCTTCGTGCTATGTGCCACTGCCAATTCAACTTGAAAATCCGTTGGGCTATGTCGGTAACCTTCGTTCGTCTGCGGATCTCTACATTTCTGATTCAATCTCGCAGAGAAATACCAAGCATACCTCTCCATTGCACGCTGTGTGATTTGGACCTTGTTTAAATGACCCATAGTTAGAGACCACGTCAGATATGTTATTATGTAATATAAATAATTATTAATATGTGTATGTATAATAAATGTGACCCGTTAGAACGTGAATAGTATTACATTATGCTAAATATATGTTAATCAGAACCTTTTCTGTCATAAGAAATCTTTATATTTTTTATTAAATTTTATGTTAAATGATAATTATAAATATTATGCTTTTCATTTGTTTGTTTTAAAGGAGATAAAAATAAAAATACACTACTTCCGCAAATGGAGACCTTTAAAACGGGCTAAAGAAATCGTTTTGATAAACCTTTTATATTTTTGACTACAAATGTCAGAAATGGTAAAAAAATTATGTATGATTTGATTTAGAGACATATCAGTATATTTTTTGGAAACACATTTTTAATATTACTAGTGTTCGGCCAGTGGTCGAAACTCGACCTACCTAATCTATTATTGACACCATTGTCAACATCATAAAAATATGATTGCGCATAACATGGTGAGCATATGCAACAGTCATTGGATCTGATCTGTGATAAAAAATTTAAATAAAAAATTCGTTGCAAGACCTGTATTTAAGACCGTGTTGACAACAGACTTTGAAAATAAACAAAATTTGTGTATATATGGCATTGTAATATGTGTGTGTGCCGTAGTTTGTGTAGTGTTTTTTTATTTATGAATTTAATGTATTTTTTTGAGCATTATTATAAAAAATATTATCATTCTGCACTTCTTCTCCATTTAAACTTTAACCGTGCCAAATTTCATACTTCTCCGTTCGCGTAATTTTAGTAAAAAGGGGTAAAAAATTGCTTCACGTATTAATATATAGATATATGTAATATTTTATTCAAAGGAACAAAAATAACAAAAAAATTGAATCTTGTTTGAAAGTGAAAAGTAAACTGTCACAAAATAAATAAATAAATAAAATACACCTCCCCGGTTCGTACTCAAATTTGATTATGTATAATATAAGTATTATAATGGAACACGTACCAGAGCTGAAGGTTACTTCGCTGAGTAATATCCATTCATGTTGAAACTTCAGTTTGAGCATTATGTGTTTTGCTGTGCGATTCTCGAGATCAATATGAATGACACGTGCATGTTCTGATACTTTATCTTGTTTAGGTTCATTGGAAATATAGTCTTCTTGCCAACGTTCTCCTTCAAGAGAGAAGTACACTTCTGCTTCTTTGAAAAGCTGTTAGGGACATATTTATCTTAAAAATTGGTTCAAATAATATATAATTACCTACTATAAAATTATTTATCTGGTTCATACCTGGACATCTTTAGTGAACATGTTATTTGTGTGTATATCCATAAAATAAAATAATCTGTAGTTAGTAAAATTAAATGTTATTTTAACTTCATCCTCCAGCAACATAGATTTGTTCCAACCGACCCATCTTGTTCCTGGAAATATTTCGTACATTTTATTGCATCAATCGTTCGAAAAATAAACACTATTTTATAAATTTATATTGTATTACCTTGGGTATCAAGTGGATCAGGCAATTCGAAATCGTTTGGCCCTGTGTAAGAGTCTGTTATTTGGCCGAGTCCGTCGATCATCCTACCGTTACGCATGACGCCGTCGTACGAAAGATCTTCAAACCGAGCGCCGCCTGTCATTGATTGCATATCTCCACCTTGCGGCGCGGAGTAGGAAACAAGTGCCTCTGTGGAAACAATTTTTCAATAAATACTCCGCCAAAAGGCGGGGTCGATCGCCAAGCTCGTGCCGTATATTCAAAATAAAATTTAGCATAACATATCATGTTAACTGTCGCAAGGCGTAAGTCGCATTGCATCAGGTCCCAGGACATCGCTAGCAATTTAAATCTTACGCTTGTTGTACCTACGTTTCCAGCGGCAGCCGTATATTTCAACTCTCATGCAGGCTGTCCTAGGATGTGAAGCGTATGGATAAAACCGAACTTTAGATGCCACGAATGGGGCCTCTAAAGTTGTTTTGCGTGGTGTGTACGTGTTGACATTTCCGGGTAACTGCTGTGAAGAAAATAATTTGTAGGAATTACCTGTAGATATAAAATATGTAATTTTATATTGAAAATCTGACATAAAATGGTTTTATGCCGACAACACATGACATTAACATAAAAAACAACACATTCAATAAAAGCTTTATACATAAGTTTTTAATTTTAATTAGTATTTATAAGTACACAGAAAAACAAAATATCTTAGAGAGTAATAAAAATAAAAACTTACCCGGCTACCATTGAAATCCTTATATTTAACCCAGCGTCGAAGTGCGTTTCTCCAGTACTCGACGGCATAACTCTCCACAAACTCCACTCCGATAGAATTGGCGAATCTGCCTTGAGACTCCGTAGCCGTGATCAGATATTCATCATGGAGGTCTATTTCTAGATATTGACGACTACGCGTCGAGATCAATCCGTTAGGACACCATGCACCACCGCGTATTTCTGTCCTTATTCTGTTAAAAAAAAATGATAAAATATCATTTTTAAATACAATAATAATTTGAGAAATACATAAACAATTAAAGTATTGCACTAAATTTAACACAGACATTTCATTTGATTATGCTATGATTTTTATTTTTATTTTTATTTTTACATTAATATTTGATTTTTTTATTTGAATATATATATACTTAATTTTAAACTTTTTTTCGTAGATAGTTTATTTATTGAGTATAAAAGATCAATTTTCATTTATGTAAGGTTAACGTGCGTTAAGAATGAGTTCAGAATCAGTCAAAAGTTTTAATAGACTAATTAGTAGGTAATAGGCACTCAGCGTTTGGTATATCAAGAGGAAGGGTTCAGGTGAGACTGTCAGTTACTGACATTTAATTTGAATATCTACACTGCAATCTCATTAAAGGTAAAACAGGAACAAAGCATTGTGAATGTTACAATAGCGTTCACTAAATGCCTTTTGACCCTTTCCGAACTGACTCAAGTGGTAGCGATGGTACAGTCGATCCTACTTATATCTCGTTCGTTATCTTTCAAAATTCAAGAATTATTTCGCATGAAATCATAGGAATAATTAATTTTCTGTTAGCGAATTTCTCTAACGAGTGTAGAGTTTTCATTCTATTGTCTCGTCCGAGCTTATGTGGGCTTACAGCCCGAATATGAAACCCTCTGTTAATTATTTGAGCTAAGTATGAGCGTTTTGTGGTCGCCGGATTCACATATATTGTAACAACACCGCTGTATCATTAAAGCGCTTTGTTTTTGTCAAACAATGGCTATTTAAGTACCGATATCGATAACGTGGCAAATTTGTTCTATTTTCGGTAAATTAGCCAAAAATTATTAATTAGAATTAAATTGCCAATGACTATTTATTTTGATATTGTGTTTATAAAAGTGTAGCCTTATAAAAAGTTAGACTAAAAATATATATTTTTTAAAGTTTTTATAAATATTTCAAATATGTGTAATACTGAAATTATATTTGAAGTAGTTCTGTATCAAAGTCATATAAAATGAAAACTGAGTCCTGATTTTATCAATACTGATTAATATAATAAAATAACAATTAGGTAGCAGTTATCTTCTCGATATTTTTGTTTCTTATATTTATTATATTTAAAGATCTAGATTTTATTAATAGTTAAAGTTTGCAACATATGGATGTTTTAGTTCATATTTTTCTTCGGAATTTCAGTTTGCAGTGTCACTATTTGAAAAAGCTTGTCTGGGATCTCCTTCACTGCATTCCATTTGTTTCTTTAAGGATGCTTTTACTCAAATAAGCATTTAGTACGAACGTTAACGACAATACAGGAGTCTAAAGACAGTGTAACATTTGTAACGCTATATTTTGAATACTCTTATGTCGCTTCAAAATATCTAGATTCCAGACGTATTTATGTCGAGTATAAGGAACGGTTACGTTTTATGACAAGAAAATTACTTATATCATTGCAATTG
This sequence comes from Euphydryas editha, assembly GCA_036937285.1. Taxonomy (NCBI): domain Eukaryota; kingdom Metazoa; phylum Arthropoda; class Insecta; order Lepidoptera; family Nymphalidae; genus Euphydryas; species Euphydryas editha. The sequence goes on along the minus strand of JAUPFZ010000005.1, from coordinate 16,097,955 downwards.
CACTGGTGGTATAATTTAGATATTGTATTAAAATTATTTTATAAAAACTGAGGCATACAAAAAATATAAAAGATCTGTCATAAGGCGTTATTTATTGAAGTAAAATAAGTATACTTTGTGGGCTATAATTGTTGGAATAAATCCTAATATTAAAACTTTGCTTATTAAGGTTGTAATTTTACCTTGAGCTCAGAGGAGATACGCTCTGGTCGTAGCTCGAACTGGCAGCGAGGGACTCATTTGATATCATGCCATTTTCCATGCCCAGCGGTACTTCGCAACTGCCCATTTCCGCTGAAAAGAAAAAACGCTTTTATTTTCCTTATTTTAGCATATGTGAACCATAGAGGGAAACACGAAGTAATTATATTTAATATACTAAGATAAACTTGTTGCGTAAAGAAATTAACACCAGTGACACGCCCTGTCTTTTCACAATTCAATTTTTTATTTTCGACTGGTGAATGAATGCCCAAGTTTTATTCGTGTGGGCTGGTTTTGGATATATTTTAATGCTACAATTAATTTATATTTGAACTTTTATCTTTTATTTTATTTATTGGTTTACCAGCAGTTATTACTCTAAAACATTTATTAAAAAACAGAAAATAGTATTATGCTTATAAGGGCACATCTTTTGTAGGTAAACACCACATGCATATAATATCATGTTATCCAAATAGTTAGGAAACTTTTTTTTTTGTTAGTTTACTGTTGTTAAAATATTGTCATGAAAATGATAGATAGATTAAAATAAATAATAATTTATTAGTGTGTAATTAATGTGTAATCTTGATGAGTTAGTCTATAATTGCGATGTATATGTATGATATTTAATATTGTTAATTATTTAAGAAAAATATATTATATCGTACACTATATAATAAATAAATTAATATATGTAATGTATATATATATAATATATACATATAAAATCCTGTATAAATTAATAACCAAATTAAATATTTTTATTGATATGACGATAGTTTGATAAAATAACGACAACATACTGTTCTCTTTACTGTTAACGACAACACTTACGCAGAACTGTAATTCTGTTATAGAGTTATAGAGTTGTACAAGAATTATGAATTAGTACCTGTTTAAAGCGTTTAGGCTTAAGTTTACTAGACAAGTAAATGAAATATAAAGGCTATGCGTTACTGTAAAATTATGGTATGGTTTGCACACATATATTTATCTCTATATACGTCGATCCGTTGGTCGAAAGGGTAATCGGATATTTGTTTACTTTATTATTTCAAATAAATTGAAAATACAATAAATGTTTTCAGTGAGATACAAAACCTAAAAATGTTTGATTTTTTTTTTGTACGGACGCCGTTATTTTATCATACGCATGTTTGCTTTTCGATACCTTCCTCTTTTAACAAAAGCCCATTTCGTTCTTTTTTTGTATATTCTGTTTTAATTTAATTCTCTCGCAATTGATATAATACGATTTTTTTTTACAAAACCCTTTGTGAGGTTTATACTTTTACTTTTTAAAATAAAACACGTTTTATTTTATTACAAGTAAAAAATATTGTAAGAATGCTACGTAATTTTGGTGTTTTTATTATCAGCGGATTACACGTGACAGGAGGCTTGGTTTAATCATACATACAGATAGACATCCAAAGCGTCTAATCCACATCCTAGCGACAAGTGATATATCACATGAACAAATTACGTGAAACGGGTGAAACCGGAGAAAAACAATTTATAACAGAGACAAATGAGTCGCGAGACCGCTGTCAAGGTGATTTTAATTATAACGTTGTAATTTTGCTACATTCACGTTTTACATTTTAATCAAATTTTATATAATACAAACATAAATTTATATACAACTCTCTACAAATCGAGTACTCGATGGGGTTTCATATCAATTATTCTACTAAAGAATTGTTTTTTATTTTTAACTGTTCTCTAACTACGAATTGTAACTTCTCTAACTGGTTTCAATTTTTGTTCATTATTTAACATCATAATTTAGAAATTTATAAAAAAAATATCTAAAAACAGTAACACAAATTTTTATAGCTACCTACTTCGAAATAAATTTCCAGCTCATAGTTAAATCCCTTCGAGCTTAAGTCCCTTGGTGATCAATTTAAAAAACCTTTCTTAGCTACGCTGAATATGCTCCTCTGGTAAATTTCAAGAAATTATCTTAATATTTAAAGGCTTTATCTTTTGTTATTTGTAATAGGAAATAGAAAAAAAAAATTGATTCTGACCTACCTCTTTATAATAAAACTATAATAGGGCTAATTCTGTAAATTAGGAATACTTTAATTTTTTTTATAGGGTACTCTGAAATCTTAGATGCTTAAGCCAAAAGTACAAGTATAGTTTTTTTTTGCGTTTTTATCCACCTGTCTATCTGTCTGCATCTTAATCACGTGTTACGCTAAAACTAATAAATTAATTTAAACGAAACTGTGCACGATTTCACGTGGATACTTTTTATTTCGAAATTCGACACGTTTTGATTGGGTGAGGAAATACACGTCAAAATGTGTACTAAGTTATAATTCAGTAACCCATAGTCCATTTTTATTTATTTATTTTTTTTTTGTTAGCGAAAGGATATTTTAATGATTGTCCATTGATTATTTCAAGGTCTTTACTTTGATAGCTCAGAAATTACAAACATCATAACCCTCAGTATTAGGTCCAAATAATTTGAAACCCGGAATGTACAGAAATAGTTGAACGTATGGCTCATCTAAAGTTGTCGAATATAGGTACTTTATCTCATAGGCTTAATGAAAGAGATGGCACTCGTGATCCAAATCGCGGGTACAGCTAATTTCTAATAAAGTTGGAAATAAATACTACGTGAAAAATGTGACATAATTTCCTCTGTTGACAACCAGACTTAATCAAGTTTCTATAATTATAAAACTTTTACTTTTTATATTTTCTTGAAAAAAAAAAAGTTTCAAACTGATTTTTTTGTTTACTATGCCGCTTACAAAAAAATGATTGCTAAACGTGTTGCTAAGCGCAAAACTCGAGAGCGGATCGATCAATTCGGCAATTTTTATTTTATATTTTTGTAAAGACACAAGTTTATTATAGAGAGAAAAAACGAAAAAATTGTGATGAAAATAGTAAAAACACACAAAAACCACAGAGTAAAAAATTAAAAGACTGTCTCTCTAATTGTCAAATATTTGACGTCAATCAAAACCAAAAAACGCAGTGTAGGATTGGTATGCCGTCAAGTAACAATAGGCCAATAAAAGACGGTTAAAAGTCTGTGCTAGTAATAAATATATATAATATGTTTCAACTGTGATATCTTTTTTTGTTATAATGCGCTTAAATTTTATTTTCTTATCGTTTTTAACCCTCAGGCTGGTAAGAAATTAAAACTTTTACTAAAGTTGTCGCTTATCGATAATTATACGTCCTAAAAAAATAATCGTAAGAAAATGTAATAGTGAATTAACTTTAATTTGAAGCACTCTCAGAGGCGACCTAAAACTTGCTAACTCATTGCATTAATTGTTCGTCGCAAAAGAGAATAACTATTAAAAATTCTATGTTTTTAGACTCGACCAAGTTCGGTTGGATAGCAATGTTAATATTTAATTCAACTGAGACGCCGAGCCTAATGCTTTAATTTAAAATTCTCGGAGAAATTAATATTTAAAAGGGGCTGGCCCCCTAAGGGCTTAAAACCTACTAAGAATACTTCATACATTGTGAGTATGCGCAACTATTCGCTTTAGAAAGGTGCATGACTACGACGATTTTCGGGAGGTATGAAAATCTGCCGGCATTGGAGCGCAAGCAACAGCGAACAAAGCTTTCTAGTATGAAATTATTTGAAGGTTCTGGGTAGAGGTTAGCTTTGCACGCCTAGTAGTACATAAATTTTCCGCTGGTACCGCATCGGAACCGCAGTAGCTACAACGATCGCCGTGTCTCGTACGAGCTACGATGTCAAATAAAATGTTCAAAGGAAAGTTCGTTTAATATATAAAATTTTCATACAAGCAGCTAAGTTTCACAGTAAGTAGGTATATTATTTATATTGTGAAATACTTACCTTTTAAGCAATTAGTATTGTACTACAGTTTAAATGTAACTAATACTGTTTAATTGAACGATACACTTTCTTATCTATTAAAACAAAAATGTTTGCTTTTAAGTCAAGTTGGTTTCTTTTTAATTAAACATAATGACTTTATAAAAGTAATAGATTATTCTATAGTTAATTTTATTTAACGATTTTTTATGCATTTAAATAAAAGTGCTTAACGAAGTTAATGTTTTTTTTTTTTGCGGATGAGTTAAGTTAATCTTTACGATAGTCGTTTATCAAGTTATCTTGGGTTCTTCTTATTTTGGATATTTTATAATGTTTAATAATTTCAAGTACAAGAAATTCTATTTGCGTTTACATTTTTATCAATTAATACTGATTGAAGACTAGCTATCACAAGTAAAATATGATCGAAATAGGTATATAATTATTTTATCTTATATTTATGTATAAAGTAATAAATGGAAATTTAAATGTACAGTACAAAAACAACCAGTTGTTGTATGTTATTTTCGTAGGATGATATGTATGAATTCTTAATAATCCTAGTGAGTTCAATATACGTAAGAGAAATTGTAATATAAAGAACCATTTTTCTAAGAAATACGAGTAAATTAATATTTTTTTAAGTTCTAGGTATTTTGACTAGACTCTTTAATGCCGTCATCCAACGAGGTACCACACCGGAGGCGTGGTCCAGGAGTGTGGTGGTACTGTTCTACAAAAGAGGCGATAAGTCTCTTTTGAAGAACTACAGACCTATCTCACTTCTGAGCCACGTCTATAAGCTCTTCTCGAGGGTCGTTACGAATCGTCTCGCCACAAGGCTCGACGACTTCCAACCACCAGAGCAGGCTGGGTTTCGAAAAGGCTACAGCACCGTAGACCACATACATACTGTTCGGCAGATTATACAAAAGACCGAAGAGTATAATCAGCCGCTGTGTATGGCTTTTGTGGACTACGAGAAGGCCTTCGACTCCATCGAGACCTGGGCTGTTCTGGACTCTCTGCAGAGATGTCATATCGACTGGCGATATATCGAGGTGTTGAGGTGTATGTACGACGCGGCGAAGATGACCGTTCATATCCAGGACCAGCAGACAAGACCGATTTTCCTTCGGCGCGGGGTAAGACAGGGCGATGTCATATCACCGAAACTGTTTACCACTGCGCTGGAGGACGTCTTTAAAACCCTGGACTGGGGGGGACGAGGCATCAACGTCAACGGCGACTACATCTCTCACCTTCGTTTCGCTGACGATATCGTCATCTTTGCGGAGACGTTGGAGGAGCTAGGCCAAATGTTGAGCAGCCTAAATGAGTCTTCCCGACGAGTCGGTCTTGGTATGAATCTTGATAAAACGAAAGTTATGTTTAACAAGCATGTCATACCGAGACCGGTATCGGTTGATGGTATCCTCCTCGAAGTTGTTCAGGATTATATCTACCTAGGCCATACCATCCAACTGGGCCGAAACAACTTCGAGAAGGAAGCCGAGAGGAGGATTCAGTTGGGCTGGGCGGCATTTGGCGGGCTTCGTCGGGTCTTCACTTCGAAGATTCCGCAAAGCTTGAAGACGAAAGTCTTCGAGCAATGCGTCCTACCTGTGTTGACATACGGTGCTGAAACGTGGACACTGACGAAGGGACTGGTCCACCGATTTAAAGTCGCTCAACGTGCCATGGAACGGGCTATGCTCGGCGTTTCTCTCAAAGATAGGATCAGAAATGAGACTATCCGCGAGAGAACCAAAGTGACCGACGTAGCCCAGAGGATTAGCACGCTGAAGTGGCAGTGGGCTGGTCACCTGTGTCGTAGGACCGATGGCCGTTGGAGCAGACGTGTCCTGGAGTGGAGACCACGTATTGGCAAACGCAGTGTGGGACGCCCTCCGACCCGCTGGACCGACGATCTTCGCAGGATTGCCGGTGTTGGCTGGATGAGGATTGCGGAAAGCCGGGATGTCTGGCGCGAGCTTGGGGAGGCCTACGTCCAGCAGTGGACTGCTATAGGCTGATGAGATGAGATGAGATGAGAGGTATTTTGATATTTATAATATTTTAATGTTGCTTTTTCTTTATTTTTAATAATAATTTTGCATAAACGTTCTAGCGATTATTCATTTTTATGTAAGCTGGTAAGTATGTATGTGTCATTCTAGAAGCTTAAATTCATAATAAGTTACGCAAAAAGTAGCGAACGCTAGGTGTAGGTTTCTCGATGTCACTGGTAATGCGTTTTCACACTTGTTCGACAGTAGTAGGTATATCCTTTGTTGCAGTTACAGATAGTTAGTTCCCTGAAGACCGGCAAAGCACCCGCAACTCCTCTAATGTTCAAGCTTGTTTTGCCGTCCTATTGCACGGTCTACCAGGCTGAACTCCTGGCGATATGCCGGGCGGCACGGATGGCTGCAGAAAACTTGGTTGGATCAGTTGGGATTTATTCCGACTCCTTGTCGGCACTGCAGACGTTGCAAAATCCAAAGGCCCTCCATCCCCTGGCCGTAGAGGCGCGGTGCTTTCTGCGTGGTGCTTTGCTCCAGAACAAACGTGTAAGTTTGTTTTGGATCAAAGCCCACGCGGGACTGGAGGGCAACGAGCGTGCCGACTATCTGGCCAAGGAAGCTGCGCTTAAGTCCAAACGCTCCTTTGACTACGACAGCTTTCCCGTTTCATTCGTCAAGCGAAGCATTCGCATGCGATCGCTTGACGAATGGAACGACCGGTACCGACGCGGTGAAACGACTGGCGTGACCAGGAAATTTTTTCCTGATGCGGTGGCGGCGTACCGAATCATCGGTAAAATAGAGGTGAACAGATTCGTCATCCAGGTGTTGACGGGGCATGGCGGATTATCCGAGTACTTGCATCGTTTTAAGCTCAAGGAGAGTCCGTCGTGCGTCTGCAACCCTGGGCAGATAGAATCTGTCTTCCACCTCCTCCTGGACTGTGCTTTCCACGAATACGAACGAATAAAATTACGGAGCATGTTGCCAAATAATTTGGAACTGGATACTTTAGAATTTGTTATGAGAAATGATCAAGATAGAGATCTTTTAATGAAATACTGCATACAAATTGTAAAGAAAGCAAACTATAGCAATAAGTAAGTTGTGTTGTTATTATATAGTGTAAATATAAGCATACAACGCAAATAGACTAAACAAATAATAGGTTAGGACGTAAAAATTACAGTTTAATGTAAATCATATTGTAATATTATTAAAATAAATAGTAAGTTAATATTGTGTATCACTTAAATGTAATTAAGTATAAGAAAATCTAGTTTATTATAAAAATAGAATTAAGTAGTAGAACAAGCACCCCTCTGTAAATGTGTGTAAGTCTTAGTGAAGTAATTTTTTTTAAATATATATAAGTAAGTTTATATTTATGTAGTAGTAATAAGCACTGCCTCCGATCATGTTGGAGAATTAATATTAAAAAAAAAACCTTTAATGTTCTAGATGTCTACGTCGACACAGTAATCAAATCAAACAAACGCAAAATGAAATTAAATGGGGTTTCGAAGCCCTAAATAGATCTTTACAAGATATTAGGAATAATAATTGTCAAATGGGTTGTTACCGTATTGTTAGCAGGCGATTTCTGGTCGACTTTATAAGTAGTGCCCAGAAGAACGCGAGCGGACGAAGTTAAAGCGTACGTAAAGCATTGACGACCGTTCTGGTGTCGTGGTGCGAGCAGGCGACTCAACGCCTCGCCTCAATGCCAGTGGTAGCGGGTTCGATTCCCGCTCGGGGCAGATATTTGTATTTGTGCAAATATTTCTTTCCGGTTTAGGTGTATGTCCTTATGAGCTACCCCACCGTGACTCGGAGAGCAAGTAAAGCCGTCGGTCCCGGTTGTTATCATGGATACCTGGTAATTACTGTTACTCATGGTAGGGAATAATCCGCCAACCCGCAGTGGAGCAGCGTGGTGGATTAAGCTCCAACTTCTTCTATAGAGGCCTTCGCTCAGCAGTGGACTGTTTACAGGCTGATACAGTACAGTACAGTACAGAAGCATTTGTAACCTTCACTGACAAAACTAAGGGGAGATGTTACTGCCGGACAGTTCTCAGACCTGTTGCTTAAAATAGGAAATGTTGATTTCCCGGAACTGGATAATAATATAGTTTATGAGTGTATGTTAGTGTGTATTTACCATAAACAAAACTTAAGGTCAAACTCTTAAGGTAGTGGGAGTATACTTGAGTGAAAGCTGCTTCTCCCACATCCAGTTTTAGTGGTATGTTCCAGAGTAGCCTGGTGATTCTAGCACTCGAAGGAAAAACAAAAAATATTCTTTATAAAGAAATACCTACTGCGAAAGGTGTAGTATTTCGATTTCATTGTAAAAAGATAATAATACCCCGGTGGAACTTTCTCCAGATCAAAGGCCGAGCTTCGTGTTCATAAAATATAACAAAATTTCATTATATTTTAATGTTTATTTAAACTTTAAATCCCTACTCTATAATAATTGTATTTTATAAGTATTCAAACATTTTAACATAATAATTTAAATTTAACATTTTAACAAAATTAATAACGTAAAAAAACAAATAAAAATCCTATTAGAACAATTTTCGAGTTCTACGCGGACGAAGTCGCGGGCTAAAAGCTTGTACAAAATATAAGTCAATTATTATGAAGGAAGCACAGTATGTTAAATTTTTACAATTATTTCAATTTAATAATATTTACAGAATATGTAACATAAATATGACAAAATATAATCTTTACAGAATATGTCACATAAATATGACAAAAGATAATCATTTCTTCATATTACAATATTTTTAGCGTTATATTTTTAATGTTAGGATTGTCGCCCACACGTTCACTCAAATTAATTTTTTGCCAATTTTAATATAAATATACTTACGAAGGTACTGGAAACGCTGGAAATAAAAATACTCTTGCATTACCATATATTATAAGGATAAAACTGTCATGGGCTTACGTATAGGCTTATGTATGACGACGGTTTGAAAGAGTTTTTTGAACTAGTAGGTTAATAAAAAATACAATAGTAACCATTATGTCGTCCATGGTTGACAAATAATCTATCATTTGTAAAACAATTCGACAGCGGACTTAGGGCTCATGTAAATGAGGCCTCAGGGCCTCTAAGTAATATAAGATGTAGCAATGTAATAATAGTAATATTTTTGTTACATAAAAAAACATCCATAGACTTTGCAGCCGTGCCCATGAACACAAAAATGTGGTTTGTAACGTAGCTCCGCTAGTTTTGGACGTTGGGAAGAAATTAATGATGTACGGCATCTCGCCACTCTGACAGACGTGCAGGAGTTCATTACGTTTCTCGAATACGATCTAGAGCAACGCTCTCCGAAGATAGGAATAGTTAAACTCTAGAAACTATAGTTGTTTAACGTGTCTAATTAATTAAACTCTAAAAATGTTTTCCCTGTTTTTTACACAATGATTGACAATGAAGTAAAAATTTATATAAAAAGTCATGTGTTTTATATATAATATCGAATTGATTCATAACCCTTAACATAATAAGTTATTTGTATCATTTATATATCTAATTCTAGAGTTTTGCGTCCAAGGGGTGCCACCTTCTTTATAGGTTTGTTATATATGGATGGGAGGATGCCCATCCATATCTCATAGAGCTGGAATATATATTTAAAATATTCACAAAATTAATATTACTATAGCCGCCACAACAAAAAAATAATCCGCATAAATGTAATAAACATACATCTTATTCTCCGCATGCCTGCTCAGAAAATTTTACAGTCTCACAATACAGGGAATACGTTTATGGAATGCTTTTCCATTATCCATTAAACGAGCTCAATCATTGGCAATTTTTAAAAATTTAGTCAAAAATCATTACCACTCGCTGACTCACTCTGATACTACTTCCTAATACGTTTTTTTTAAATCGTAGATGGAATTCGTACTTATATATATTTGATAGTAAACATAATTATAAGTATATGTTTAATATCAAAATGTAATTCTTTATATATTTAATAATGTATATATTTGTATTTAATTGTACTTATATTATGATTGATAGCTTATGTATATATTTTTATTTTTCAAGTTATATGTAGCACCACACTATATTATATATAGACTTCGTTTCCAAACAGTTTTAAGGTTTTCTGGAAGAAGACGCTACCGACCGCGCTAAGACCGCCTTATTGTTGATCTACGAGTAGGTATTAAGTTTTTCTTCATATAATAGTATTTGATTTTTTTTTCTGTGGTATGTAATAATTATAATTATTAGAAGATTACACCCCGGCAGGGAAATCAAATAGCCGGGGGTTAGGGCTGTAAGCTGAGAAATCGGTGGACGATCCAAGCTGAGTCGAGTAATACCGCCTTCTCTATCCTGGCTGTGAGCAAACCGCCATGGATCCCCACCGGCCTCAGATGGTGAGGGAGGTTTCAGTGGACTCTACACCCCATATGTCAACAATCTCGTGCGCCAAATCCAGATATTAACATTTTTTTTTCAGTTTTGGCTTTCACGAGGTTCTAGTCATGCGAGATAGTTCTATCAACTAAAAATACCGTATAGGCGTCCCCCAGACGGCGTCCCCTCTACGTCCCAGTAGAGCCAGACTCCGTCGCGTTCAAGTAATGTTACCGGTGTGTACTAATAATACGGAATCCTATGTTACACGAGACCGTATATAAGAGTAAGCTCTTGATGGAGGATCTTGGCCGCTTCGCTATGTCTGTGCAAGTACTCAGTGTTGGCAAGTACTGAACACCCCAAAAGCACATGTCTGAGTGACTCACCGGGATGGCGACAAGCTCATTAGATGACGGGAGTGCCTTCCTTCAGAATGTGCTTTCGGTATTTGTTTATCTCAACCACCTGATCCTGTTGCACAGACAAAACCTTCACTTTCCCCAAAGAGGTCCCTGAATCGCAGCCATTGTACGGATGCTTATTATCCACGTGAGGTGCGTGGACGCCTTGTAAAACCGTCCATGCAGCTGCTTTTCCATCCATACGGTCTCTTCCGGTCCGGTACTCTCCCGGTCAGAGGTGCTAAGTACAACCGGTTTTCGCCATTCCTCTTTGGCCGATGATAAGGGGATGAGACCTTTGTCACATACCATAACATTACCATGCATAGCACTTTCCTTCCTCGTTTCAAAGTAGGCCCTGAGGCTGCACACCTCCTGATTATGCACGACGTATATATTGTAAGTACTTTAGACAGCCACTATTTATTTGATGATTACTTTTGTGACAGAAAAAAAAATGTGCATATGTACCTATATAGTAGAGAAGTTGAGTGTATAAGTGATGAAGTTAATGAAGAAACTATTTCTCTAACAGTTTAATTACTTATTAATTAAATATTGCATATTTCAAGAAGGTCGAAAGTTGTAAAGGGGTTCTGTAACTATTAGAACTGTAATTGTTTTGTTTACGACCGTCGTTCACATTGTTTGTCTCTACGATACCAAATAAACCTAAATTGTTTGTAGTTATCTAAGTATACATTATGAGTAAACGAATAAATTGCATTCGGTTCTATTGCAGGCAATTTATAGATCTTTGGGGTAATCTTACTATAACTAATATTCAATCAAAAATATTAATTTAATAAAAATAAAGTTTCAGTAGTTAACAGTATTTTGTAATCAAATAAATAAAAAAAAATACTTTAAGCTATGGGTAAGCACTTTAGAAACACTTAAAACTCAAATAAAATAAAATATCGGAAAATGTAATTAGAGAGTTAGTCACAATATTAATTTCAGTAATCTTTTTACAATTTTCTAATGTGATAGATAGCTTAAAAAAATCGTACCACTCATTACTTAGGTGCTCTCATAGAAATCTTTACTATAATAAACAGCACAGACAATTTTTAGCTCAAAAGATATTTTTAATATTTTTTAATGAATGTAGCTTTTCTAGAAAAGATAAAATACACATAGGGATTTTCAATTTTTAATAATTATCTTAATTTATCTATTATAAAGTTTAAGATATAGCAGTAAGTGCTTGGACTTCTACTACAGCTGCGTAGACATAAATATTATATAAATATTTTTTGTAATTTTTATATTTATTTCAATATAATTTATGTCCGTCGTGAAACTTCACATGCTACCTTAATAAAAAAGACAAAAAAAGACAAACAAAACCAAACCCTCAACAACATTTATAAAAATATATATTCTTTTTTATTTTTTTATTCATTAATACTGAACAAATAGTTCACAAAAATATACATCCAACACTCTCTCGATTTAGCTTCCACCGCTCGGTGTGATGAAGGCAGCGTATAGAATTTTTTTGATATTTTGAGTGTTTGTGTATAAAAACTTTATATTGAATAACAATATTTCAAGGAACATGATAAAAAAAGCCGCTATTGCGTATTTTTTTCCGTCGGTTTTGTTCGAAATATTTTTATTCCCTTTTTTATGTGTCTATTTGATTTGCTTTTGTTTATAAATTGCACGCAAATATCTTACTTGGTTAAGTTTTATATAAATAGTAAATTCTCAACATGGTGGTCACAGTAAATATTTAACTAGGCGATATATTCTTATTTATATCGGATTTGCAAACTGAAGTGGCAGTGGGCAGGGCACATAGCTCGAAGAACTGACGGCCGATGGAGCAGAAAGGTTCTCGAGTGGAGACCACGTACCGGCAAGCGCAGCGTCGGACGGTCGTCCACGAGATAGACAGACGACTTGAGGAAAGTCGCCGAAAGCCGTTGGATGGAGGCTGCTTTGAACCGGTCGCTCTGGAGGTCGATGGGGGAGGCCTACGTTCAACAATGGACATCCAACGGCTGATATGATGACGATGATGATATTCTTATTACTACAATAGTAAACTCAGAGACAGTAATACAGCAGGACGCCAAAGAAATTCCTAAAAAAGTAGTGTAAATTATTTTAATTTTGATACAGTAAACTTCAATGTAAAGGATTTTTTAGTGCTTTCGTATTTTAACATTAAAGAGATTCAAATTTTCGCGTTGTTCTCGTACTATGTCCGCCACCGTCGTCCAACAACGATGGGCGGAAGTACATACGTCTCGGTTTTGATTTTATGTCATAATAATTTAGTTACATGCACTTAAGTATTTGTAATTAAAATTTCAACATCTTTTGAGTTCTATCTTATAGTAAATAAAATATATACTCGTAATATATATTAAATAAAAAACTATTTAAGAATAAAGTTTCTACTTACCTGTTTTGTTTAACCAACTGCCGCGAAAGCTTCAAGGAAGATAGTGTTCTTGATCTATGTTTGTAATTTGTATATATGTATGTTCTATGTATGTATGTATCTAAATCATCATTGCAGTTTTTGGGTAACATTGTAGGGTTAAAAATATTTTTCTCCAAGCCTTGCGGGTTAGTTATCAAAAATAAGTGAAACTGATATTAAAATTATTCGCTTTACCTTTAAAAATTAAGAAAAGACAGGACAGAGACAGGGAAACAGATTATGTAATTATAAATCCTATACAGATAAAATGGATTGCTTTAATTTTTATATAGTATCTATAACAGTTAATGTAAATTAATATAAAAAATATATGATAAATGTAAAAAAAACAAAGTCTAAGTCTGGGCTTAAAAAATTGATTTTTGACGCATATTTATATATTGTTGAACTCAGACACCGAAAGTTATTCGTTCCTTCTCGTGTATAATTTAAAATTTTGTTTAACAATATACAAGTTCCAATACAAGTTTAAATACGTAAATTTTCGTTTTGTTACATCATGTGAAAATAAACACGAGCTTACACTTCTTTCTATACTTCACATTTTGTAGTTATTTATTCACATGTTTGATATATCACATTTTTGTTCAAATTAAATGGTTAATTAAATGTTTCTTGTATAATGTCATATGAATAAGAAATAGTAAGTGATAATAAAATAGTGTAGTGAGTACTCTTCTCTTATATTGACGCGAATTTTACTCATTTAATTAAAAGTCTAAAAACGTATTATATCGCGTTTATTTCAAATTATAGTTTAACAATATTTTATTTTAAATAATTTCCAGACGTTTCGGACCCTTTACATCGTCCATGATCTCGGACTGAGGTGGTGGGTATCCGAATAATTATTATAAATAAATTATAATAAGAAAATAAATTATAAATACGACTTTTAATTAAAATAGTGTAGTGAGTATTTATTTTGATATTAACTTTTCCAAAATAATGGAAACCTGTTTCCAGCGTGTTTGTTTTGTAATTATTATTAGCGCTAAAATGATTGCTTATTGTCAAAATTTAAGGCTATTCATTATTGCCGTTATAATTTTAATTTAATCGAAACAATTGAATTATATTAATAACAAAGTAACGCTTCTCGTCCCATGGCTGCTTTAAATTATTCCGCTTCATAAAATTTAGTATCGGTCGAATAAAATCAACAGATGCCTTAAAGAAAACATTATCTTAATTCTATACTTATACCAATACTATATAGAAAAAATTATTTAACTATTTCTTATCGATAAATTTTGAATACAGTGAAACAATTTTACTAATTCCTTCACCACGTTACCCATAAACAACAAATGTTGTAAAACTTTACACTATGAAACACATGAGTGGAGCAGTTACTACAAATGTTAACTAATCTGACGGTAATCAAAATTCAATGCGGATTAAACCGGGAGGGGCTCTTGTACTCTACTTTAGCTTGTCTCATTCGCTTTGCTGCTGAACTGCGGTTTGGCGAATTAGCGGACGTCTATTAAACTATAATACCTATTTCATACAGACAAAAAAATCTAAATAAATTAGGATATAATACTATTTCTTTAAGTAATTCTCATTGTAATGATAGCTTATAATAATGAGATTGATACACGCATTTTTCCATTACATTTGAATTATCGATTTTACTATCATTATATATCATTTGCTTCTAATTTGAAGAATTTCGTTCCGTTTTACAGATATATCACCAATATACTAAACAATTTAGGGTATTTTAGGATAGAAACGAAATTACTTGTAATTTTAATCAATCATATCGGTCGTGATAATATTGATAATGTAATCATATTTTGTCGCTTATTATTTTTATAGTTCTTTCCGAACCACGTAATTAATACGGCTTAGTGTAATCAATTGTTTGTATAATATTTTTTTTACAAATTATATTTAGTATTTGAAAATTTAAGAAAGTTACAACCTAACTGAAATTTACTTCATCTTTCATGATATAAAATATTTAAAAAATATCTCAGTTTATTATGCAGCAAAATTTTATTTTTAACCGAATTCAAAAAAGGAGGAGGTACTCAATTGATCGGTTTTTTTGTATGTTTGTTTACTCCATCAATTATAAATCGATTTTGATGATTCTTTTTTTTTAATTAGTAGGTCATACTGCAGAGACTGATGGTCCCATAGAAATTTTATTGGAATCAATTAAGCGCTTTTTTAGGAAAATCAACAAAAACAATTAATAAAAAGAAAAAAAAAATCAACAGACACAAAAAATAAAATTTAATGAAATCAATAATATAACTAATAATACGATAATAGTACCTACTACTAATATTTTTTTAAACGATCTTCCTTTCTTCTGGTCCCTACTTTCTTCCAAACGGCCAGTCGGTTCCAACCAAAGGAAATAGAAATCGAAGGAAAGCTGATAATTGTAAAGAAGTGCCTCAACATTTTTATGCATTCAAACACAACCGTCAACGTCATCTACCCTCACCAAGGCACCGACTCTAAAAATAAGTCATAATAATCTGTAAATAGGTCTATAAGTATCGATAATTTCGTTGATCGTACTTTATGCTTTTTGTTTTGAAGTAATTAAAATATATTTTCTATTTTTTGGTTAAAGTTTTTACATGTAGGTATACAATAATCTTGAAGTTGGTTTTTGTTTGTTTTTTTTTCCTAAGAATTAATTTGGTACGTAGGTTCTAATGACGTGCTAGAGTTTTTAGAATATTACAGTGCTGATCATGTCCGAATATAAACATTTGAATAACTTATTAAATAGTTCGAAAACTTGCTTCGTTACGGTTTGTTAAAGTGACTTGGCGGGTTTACTTGGCATCTGTTCAAGCACATTGGAGGGAGGCGAATAAGTTGAATTCAGTTATTTTAAAAAAATGTGATTCAAACTTTACTCTTTTTAATTAAATAGTAAGTTCTTTTTTAAGAGAACTTTTTAAAGAGATATTATTTTATTTTTATTTTGATAGTGTTGTTCAGCGGTATTTTAATTAATTTAATAGAATAAAAGTAAATTATATTTATTGTTCTTCTTCCTTAAGATAAATAATTTTGAAGGTAATATATTTTTTTGTTCATAAATATAACAGAAAATTGAATTTTTATTGGTTTTTATAGAATATTTTAAAGTTACGAGTATCTATATAGAAGCATAATTAACTTTGTAGAATATTACCCGGTTTTATCGTGTATAAGTTAACCGTTAGGCTTATCACATGGTGTTGGAAAATTTTTGTTAAGCCCATGACAATTACTTTAGTACTCATGCTTAATCTCATATTATATGAGCCAACATAGCCAAAAAAAAATGCAGGCTACTGGCATGTGAGAGAGCTCGAATACCTTGCTCTTGCGGGCACAATTTGTCACTGTCTTCGCCAATTTCCTCTTGTAACTAGTTTTTTCTGTGCGAAGCGTAAATTTAATTTCACCATTTTGTTGAAGTAGTTTGAAATGGTACACGGTGCTGTTTGTTATTGAAACATGTGGGCGTTTCTTTGTTTTAGCAGTAAAAAGGTATTTTTTTGCGGGTCTTTATAAGTATGTCATTTAACTAAATTCAAGACTAAATAATTAATGTGAAGTTCAATAATAACTATTATTTGACAAATTAAGTTTACTCAATACACATGCTTAGCTTTTTATACCTTATCAAATTAATAATTATTAATGATGTGATTTATTTTCGGA
This sequence comes from Euphydryas editha, assembly GCA_036937285.1. Taxonomy (NCBI): domain Eukaryota; kingdom Metazoa; phylum Arthropoda; class Insecta; order Lepidoptera; family Nymphalidae; genus Euphydryas; species Euphydryas editha. Next base: position 16,080,920 of record JAUPFZ010000005.1, on the reverse strand, counting down.
TATTTTATTACTTAAATATTTAAACGTGTCAATAATTAACTTATATTTAATTAATCCTAGCTTAATTATTTGAATTGATATAATGAGAACGACATATTCGGAGTTCTGGAATATTAAGCTTCTCACTGATATTAAATAAGTGAATATTCACTGTGGGCGTGAAAAAAGGTCTGGCTACATCTTACGATACGATACCCATGTTCGTTACACAGGCTTCATCATTTCTGCATGAGCAGTTAACCCTTGAAATCAAACCAACGACCAACCGACCTTTTAACACATAATGGGTATAACATATTTTTTTTTTATTGTCAATTATAGTAAACTTTCAAGTGTTAGTAACCATTATATATCAAATAGCCATTAACTCGTATGTCGATAGTTCACATATTCTATAAAGTATTGAGTAGAAATTATTCAAACCAGTTTATTATATAACTTAATTAGTTTTATATTCAAATAATTTCATTTACCTACTTCAAAAACATGCACAATTAAGTGAAAACGTTGATTATAACGTCCTTCCCCGAATAAACTGTAATATTTCTAGGGACTAATTACCGTTTGATTTAATATAAAATGAATGTGGAATTATATTAACTTAGAAAATTATTATTTAAAATTTTAAAGCATTATAATATCGTTTATTACTAAGTTGGAATCAAATTGTATGTACCAAGATAATATTTTACGAATAAATACGTTATTGATAGTTATAGTATATTATAGGTATGAAGTTTTATGGTATATAAATGTCTGTTTTAATTTATTTCCTTCTATAATATGGACCAATTTAATAATTAATTAATTATTGTAATATTTTGATTCTAATTGATTGATTGATTGATTCAATGTGCTGATGTAAAATCGATTAACTCCTTTGAAGATAGGATTGAAAAATTCACCGCCTCATCAGCCGTAGGATGTCCATTGTCCACTGCTGAACGTAGGCCTGCCCCACCATCTCTGAAGGGGTTTGCCGATATTCGCAACGCTTGACAGGCGAGTTGGCGAGCGCGGTGTGTTTTGGCAGGATATGGTGACGCTGCTGCTCATTACCAACATGGTTGTTTTACGTTATTCGCACCACTATGGCCTTAGCCGCTTTTTACAGTCTGGACTATTCTTCCCTGCCGGTCACCGTACGGAAATAAATTTTATTATCTAATATTATAAATAAATATTTCTCATAAAAACTTAAAGTTTTATTTGACACCCTTAGGAAACCACTTTTAAAAGTATTTTCTAAGTACTTATATTGTCAGTTTATGGACTAGTGAAGAAAAAAATAAAAGAAAGAATTTAAGCTAAGCGAAAACATTGTTAAATATTTATTTTCTTATTCGATTTTTTTTTCTTCATAATTGCTACCTAGTATTTGAAAAATACGAGTATAGTGGTTGTTAGCTCTGAGACTAAGATCAAAATTTCTTTACATATATTATATACATATAATATTCTATTATAAATTATTATTATAATCGAGTAGGTACCATTAATTTGAAAAAATGTTTTCGCGTTAGATTTCCTACTTATTTAGGAATGTATTAGAATATAAACAATCACGCTCATAGGAGGTGAAAAGAAACCGAAAATTTCAAAAAATTCCACGAGTAACGAAAATAATAACTTGAAAATGTACATAGATAAATATGTAAATATATTATTTCACACATATCGACGTAAAACATTATTAATTTACTTTAGGTAGTAAAACTTAACTTTGATGTAATGCAAAAGGGATGCTTATAATATATTTATTATTAAATAACGTTAATTACGTCACTTGTGTTCTACATAAAACTCTTGAAACAAAGTGCACTAGTTTCAAGTTTTATAGAATTTTAAAAAGTTCCTCGGATGTTCTGAATTTTTGCATTTGGATTGTTGCAGAAAAGGATATTACACAGTTAGACTTCGTATGTATCGAGGTTGGTTAGATTCACGTAATACGAAAAACTTAAAGAAAATTGGAAATAGGTGCGCTGCTTTCTAACGATGTTTAATACTGCGGTTATGTTGGCGCAATAGAAAATATGTGACCTTTTTTCAAAATATATGCTATCGAGTTTAGCTGTAAAATTGAATTTCAAATACACAAAACCATATCAACAACGAAACATATACCTGACTTTTGTTAAAAATTACTTGTTACATTTTTAAAGGTAAAATATTTTTGAATAAAATATAATTATCATCTTAACGATATATACATATATGATATATTTATAAGTAAAAATGGCTTTTTATATTGGCTAATCTATCTAATAAATCTAATACTAGTTCGATTCGCGCCCAAGAGGCGTGAAATGACGAACCGCTCCCCATCTCAAGAGGGTGTCTCACCGTCGCAACTTGACCTTTTCAATTTTTCAGTTTACGATATATCCAAAAAATTAATTATGCAATTTAAAAATAACTCAAATCGTAATATTTAAAAGTGGTAATCTAATATTGACGACTAAACTGAGTCTTTAACTAAACTAAACTGAACTGAAGACAGATAGATGAATAGACATGGCGAAGCTATGAAGGTTCATTGTTAACTTCGAAAGTCTACAAATTATATAATTGACAAAGAATATGAAAAATAATATATGAAAAGGAGGTTAAAAGGGCATAAGAATAGACAGGAGTAATTTTTAATAATAATAGTAATTTTTTTTTAATTTTTGTTCTTTTCATAGTTCGTTAATTAGCTGGTACTCGCAATAAGCGTACGGAGATTGTATTTTGTAGTAAATATCCCCGTATAATTAATATTAGAATAAGATTTATTAATTTGCTTACAACATTAATAAAAGGAATAATATAAGGTAGTGATCTCGAATACATTTCTGGTGTAGGTAGTGGTGCGAGTAGTCGCCTTAACACCGGCGGTCGCGGGTTCGATTCTCGCTTGGAGCAGATATTTGTATTTGTATAAAAATTTGTTTCCGGTCTTGGTTTTGGAGAGCACGTAAAGCCGGCGGTCCCAGTTATTATCATAAACATCTGATATATTACCCACCAACTCGCAGTGGAGCAGCGTGGTGGATTAAGCTCCAACCCTTCTCCTATATGGAGGAGAGTCCTTTGCCCAGCTTTGGGAAATTTACAGGCTGATTCAATTCAGTTCAGTCTAATATTACATCAAAGTCAATATTACTTTAAAATAATTTTTTTAACAATGACCTTAATAACGAGTTAATTTTCTTTTATCTGTATAACAAAACGTGCTTGAATTTAGAATACTCGAAAAGCAAATATGTCGATTGCTATAACTCAGCGCATTCCGTCGATGACCGGAGAGTTACACTCTCAAATTACTTTCCTACTTTGTCGGCTACAACAATTTAGATGTTCTCACGTTTTGGCCCATTCCTTAAGATACTCCCCTTGGAAACTATGCGCGTAACGTACAAGATACGAATTTTGCCCCTTCGAAACGCGCTTGTATTTTAGAAACTACACACCGAATTAAAATCTCACCATTTCATGGAAATAGTAATATAATATATTTTCAATGAAAATACAAAGTTCGTATTGAATTTTTAATCAGAAACAAAAAGCATTGTTTATTCATCAATAGCTTTTGCTTTCGTTTTTGGACAAGAATAGACTAACTCATCATCATAATATCAGCCGTTGGATTTTCACTGTTCTGTTCACTTCCACATCGACCTCCATAGTGACCGGTTTAAAGCAGCCTCCGTCCAACGGCTTCCGGCGACTTTTCTCAAGTCGTCTGTCCATCTCGTGGACGGTCGTCTGACGATGCTCTGCCGGTACGTGGTCTCCACTCGATAACCTTTCTGCTCCATCCGCCGTCAGTTCTTCGAACTATGTGCCCAGCCCACTGCCACTTCAGCTTGCAAATCTGTTGGGTTATGTCGGCAACCTTCGTTCGTCTGCGGATCTAATCATTTCTGATTCGATCTCGCAGAGAAATACCAAGCATAGCCCTCTCCATTGCACGTTGTGCGACTTAGAGCTTATTTAAAAGGCCCATAGTTAGAGACCACTTGTCAGAACCGTATGTCATCACTGGTAACACACATTTTTTTTTCGACTTTAGGCAATGAGGTATGTCAGATGAAAAGACGTTTTTAACTTCCCGAACGCTGCCCAACCTAACTGGATTCGACGATTGACCTTTCTCTCAAAGTTGGACCTACCAAGATGGACATTTTGTCCTAAGTATATGTATTCGTCAACAACTTTGAGAGTAGAATCTCCTATCGATATCGGGGTAGGCACGAAATGGACATTCGACATGATTTTTGTCTTTTCCATATTCATTTTAAGGCCCACCCGTCGGGAAACTTCATCGAGGTCACTGAGCATAATACCGAGGTCCTCCAGGGATTCTACCATAAGCACAATATCCTCGACTGTTTAGAATTAATTGTATCTCAAATTTACAATGGAAAGTTTTCTTTTTGTATAGTTGAAAATGTTTTTTTATTATTATTTTTGTTACTTTTTAATTAAAATTTGAGTGACAGTAACATAATCATTAGTCGTTAACCTTGTTCTATAATTTACTCGTGATCTACATTTTGTGAAGGTCCCAAGCATTCGTCTGTGTAGCTCATTTCCAAGTGTAATTAGAAATGCAGAGAGTTATTAATAGGCAAACGCAGGGGCAGGGGTAGTTAGGTAGGGGTAGGGTGGGCCATATCCAAGGAACATGGTAACCACCCTATACTCCTGGAAAATACAAAGTATAAAGTATAAAATCAAAAGTATTATATCCAAGTTATTGACTATTAACTGATCAATTTATAGCAAACTAGTACTGTTATGTTCACCAGAATGCAATTTTGAATTAACTGTTTTTTTTTTAATTTATTTAATTAGAGAATTGTTCATAATACATTACATATTATATAGTTAAATAAATATAAAAGACACGCGGTGGTCCAACAAACTTTTTGTAATGCGGTTCAGGATGATCGAATTTGTAGTACTGAATAATACTTTTACCGATCCTTTGTGGTCGAAGATTTTTTCCAAAAAAAGAAAAAAAAAATACATTATAATCCGTCAAATTATGTTTTCTTGACTCTTAAGCAAAGGCTTAAGAGTCAAGAAAACATAATTTGACGGATTATAATGTATTTTTTTTCTTTTTTTTGGAATAATGCATACTTAATAATAATGCATACTTATAAAGATAAGTATGCATTATTAAAGATTCGGCTTAATAAATATTCTTTATATGTACTATTATAGGCATGTCGGATTATAGCGGGGATGACGGAATAGGCAGTATGAAGTTAATAATTTTTCTATTCTTTTTACAATTAACGATACGTCTTCCAGTGGTTTTTGGTTACTATATTTACTTGAAATGAGTAGAAATATATATATATACATATATTTGTCTATGAGTATACATATATATGTTATTTTTAATTGTTGTACGGATCGGATCGGATACGGATCCATGTTTTCTGTATAAATATATCAGTTGTATTTGAAACTGATCTAGTGTACTATTGTTTACTCAATAAATGAAATTAATCAAACCTAGAATTACTGAATGAATGAATCAGTTATATTGATAAATACAAAATATCACATTACAGTACTGCTGTACGCAGGTGCTTGATGCGTCTAGTATATATATATAATAAATCTGTTAAAACCTCCGTTTTATTAATACACTATATATCATCAAGAATAAATTTTAAAAGCGTGATTTAATTTCAATCAGCGCCATCTCTTATAATTTTTTGTCTGTGCGTGTATCACGTAAAAAGTACAAAACCAATGTAAATAACTTGAATACATACAAATTATACATAACTCACACTAACATTTAGTTTTTGTTTCATTGTAATTAAATTTAAAAATAAATATTTAAGAAAATAGAAATAGGTACCTAATGTGATGCCATCTATTAACAGCTGGTCTAACGAATCGTAACAAGATAGATGGCGCAGTATACAAAATATAATTTTTTGAATAGCGCTGTCCAAAACTTCGGCCGAAAGAATGAGTCTCGCGAATATTTAAAGAAACGCTTTTTTTTGCATTTAATACCTTAGTGTTCTAAGGTCTTGGTTGTTTGTTTGTTGTTAAAATATTTGGTCGTTATTTGCTTATTGATTGTACAAAGTTGGATGGTTATAGCTATATAAGTTGTAATCTTAATAAATAAAAGCGAAAGGTCACTCACTCACTCACTCATCACGATATATCTAAAATTTTATGACCTAGAGACTTAAAATTTGATATAAATATTTCTTTTGCCGAGTAGAGATCAGCTAAGAACGAATTTTACGAAATTCTACCCCTAAGACTGTGAAAAAAGGGGGCAAATATTGTATGGGATAACGTGATTCCTTGGTCCAATCTACTTCAAATTTTGCATCAATATTCTTTAACAGAATTGATTGAAGACTTGTTTCGTATTTTATTACAATTCATCCCCTAACGGTGTTAAAAGGGGCTGAAAGTTATTTACTTCGAAGTTGATATCAATACTCAGTGCTTTTTGCAGTTTGAGAACTCAATCAATCTATTATAAAATATTTTCCAGTATCGACGCAGGTGTAGGTGATAAAAAATATAAGTTTATAATTTTTGAAATTTTAGTTAAATACCCGTGCGAAGCCAGGGCAGGCCGCTAGTATGTAATAAAAGTACTTACTGTGATCGAAAGACCTCGGATCAACCGTGGTTGTAGTGATCGGTGTAGTGTGTTCCTCTTCATCGTCATACATTTCGGTTGTTGTAGTGGTCGTTGTCGTCCGGCGTCGGTTGCGCCTGCGTTCTTGCTTCTTTGGTACGGTAGCTTTGTTCCGTATTGGAATTACGGTTGTACGCTTCGGGGTCTTAACCGTCATCAGGGAGCCATCACCCGAGCCGGTGTCGGCAAGGGCCAGCGCCACCAGTGACACGGCAGCCAGCCGAATCACTAGTGGCGCTAAAGGCCACATTTTGCCTGAAAAAAGAAATTCACGTTAGTTTATAAAGGAAGGTTTGGTTATTTGTTAGAATATCTAAAAAAATATAATCTATCATTATGGTTTAAAAAAGTACACGACTGATGCATAGGACAATTAAAACAAATACGAGTAAAACCGCTGGCCTTAAATAATTAAAAAAAAGTCGTTTAATGTACGAGTATATCCATGTTTAAACATAAAAATATCGTACGTACGTATATATACATAAAAATGAACGTAAAAATATCGATAAAAATGAAAATCGATTTCTTAAGTTTTTATTTATTTATTTTCGTTCTAGTGCTTTCTAATATTAAGAAAACCCTTTTTGCCTCTACTTATCGTCTAATTTACCTAAAGAGATTTCCTGTTCTTTATCATTCAATATCGATTCAGATTTAATCGTAAAAATTGAACAAATATATACATAACAATATTTGATTAACATTTATAACCTTATTTTATGCATAGACTCTTATTTTATAACATAGATTTTATTCGAAATAGTTATTAGAAAACGAATCGAAAACATAAACCTCACATAGTAATCATCGCATGTTTCACTGCATTTTATTCTTGAATCTTTTTGTATATTGTTACAAGGCACTATAAGGTTTGTGAATGTATATACGAGATAATAGAAAAGTGTCTTTGAGGAAGGAGCGGTAGCGATGAACCTTATTGTAGCACCTTTCGTTGTTCCTCCTGAATTTTACGGAACAGTTGTATAAAGCTGAATATTCTTTATTGTTTATTTTTTTTTTATTCCGTAAAAGATAAAATTTATTTTAAATAACATGCAAAAGGAACACGACTAAAATTATTTCTTGTTTTTGTAATTATAAAGATTTTTTTTAAAATAAATATTAGTTGGACTTTTAATGAATGTAAAACCACCATACTAATATTATAAATGCGAAAGTAAAACTTTGTACACATATAATTTGAGGTATTAGAAGTAACATAGGATATTTTTTTTTTGGTCGCGATAAACGACACACGCGCCAAACGCGGGTAAGCCGCGGGCAGAAGCTAGTAAAGTAATAAATTACTTCATACGGTAATAGCATATTATATTTATTGATTTATAATAGGAAAATGGCCTTTACTCCGCAGACTACCGTTTACAGGCTCTCATGGTACAACTCTTTTTTTATGAAAGAAAAGTATTAGAGCTTGATGCGCCACGCTGCTTCACTGCGGATTGGTTTATATGTAAGAAATTCTATCCAGTCCATTTAAACTTTAAATTTAAATAATGATACAAAACTCATCAGTTTATACCGTTCTGGTGTAGTAGTTCGAGTAATCGCCTCAACGGTTACGGTCGCTTGTTCAATTCCCGCCCGGGCCACATATTTGTATTAATACAAATATTTGTTTCTCGTCTGGGTTTATGTTCAAGTGGGTCTCCATACCGTACCTCGGAGAGCACGTTAAGTCGTCGATCCCGGATGTTATCGTAGAGACCTGATAGCGATCATTACTTACGACAGGGAATCGATAGGCATCCGCCAACTCGCAATAAACCAGCGTGGTGGACTAATTTCCAACCTCTCTTCTATATGCAGCAGAAGTTTTTTCCTAGAAGTGAGAGGATCAGATTCAGTTCAGTTATTAGAAATACTACGAGTAGTAGCGTATGAGTTATTACGTCACGCGCCCGTATTTCGCATTTACCGTCACGTGATTTTTATATTTTAAATAAAAAAAATAAAAATAAAACTTTCTAAAAGATTCTAACTTATTTACTCAATTTGTTTCAATTTGTCCATCGATTTAATGAACGATTTAATCTATTTATTAGTTATGAGAAATATACCTAATTAACTTTTATAAATGAATTATTAATTATACTACAATTATTATGTGTAAAAAGTTTCGCATTGTAAATATGCATAATACCCCTATTTTTATTTGAAATTAATGAACATGAAAATTTTTAATGAAGTTTCGCATTTTCGAAAAATAAATATATTATTTAATACAGAAAATTGTATACGTCACGCAATCAAAAATTTGAGCCTTACACAAAAATATCTCATAGAAGCTTAATACTAAAAAGTTTTGCTATTTTTACTATTCCGTTGAATGTTTTTGAAACATCGCATAAACAACATCTTAACGTTAAAAGATCAAATAATGTACCCTTTTTGATGAGTTACACCGAATATGAGACAAATTTGAATAAACTATTTATTTATCAATATTTATTATTAGGATTAAGTGCGAAAGTTTGTAGGTGTGCAAAAATTGGAAATTGAGAAAATATATTTAGTTTGAAAGGCATTAAAAAAAACAGAAAAAAAGGCAATAAAAAAAAGACTTGAAAGAAATAAACCTTTTAAGGTTCATATACATCAGTTTTCTATACTTAAATGTTTTATAATAAGGGACTCGGGCAATAAGTATTGAAATCCAGTATTTAATCTGTAAGAATTAAGATAACCGCATAGTACCGCTCATAGATTTACATTTCAAGCTGAAAGGCATATTCCTAGATGAAACTTTAACAATTTTTAAATATGACGACTTTTCACTTCGACTGGTGGCAGGAGGGCTGGTTATTTTTCTGCTCCGAGATTCGAAATTGCGATACAACGGGGAACGTTGACACGTGGACATGATTTGATATCACACTTATTTGTAAATAATTATATATTTAAGTTTTAAATCGTATATATAAAACTTAAATTTATAAAATAGTTTTAGACATAATGTCTTTTATTATGCAATTTTAGTATTATATAACTCTGATACTAGACATAAAATTATCTTACGTGAGCAATACATCAGTTCGTGTATTGTATAGAAACCAAAGCGGGCAATAATAACTTTGACAGTTATAATCTCTCAGAAATGCGCAGTTTGCTAGTCTAACTCAGCGTTTAATAAACTTTGACACTTCTGATCTACCAACTATAGCTTGCAACAGAACTCTAAATAGCGATAATAAATTTCGAAACGAGATACTTGATAATTGTTATTGAATACAGTTTTGAATTGTTGATACCTAAACTACAGAAATAATAACTTTTATATACTTAACCACTAAAATTATCCAGATTATACACTATAGTGGCAACATGCGCGTAATGTAACATTAATAAAATTTGTTGCGCTACCAAATTTTAATAAAATAATTTTGCATAAAATAAATAGTTGTTTTATACAGAGATAATTTTTACTTCAGAGTATGGCCTTAAAATGAATAATTAATATGCATAATTGACACCTGCCGATGGACCGTTAAATTAATGGTTATCGTAATACTAGACGACAAAAATTACATTAAAATATCATAGAATAGAGAAAATAAAAGTGCATTTTCTCGTGTATCTTAAATATAATGTTTTATCTTCAGCTAACTAGCTGCTACCTAATCCATCTACGATTAGTTGCCCTGACGCCGGCGCTCTATGGGAAAGTCACGTCTTAAAACTACACATCTAATTTTTTTTTTATATTTTAATAAAATGAGCTGTAATTTTGCGTACGAAAACCTGAATACCTAAGGTTTTATATAAATCAATTTTTTTTAAACCATTGTATTAAATAAAAAACTGCATGCAATTTGTATAAATATATTTTTATTTTACGAATGATTTTAATTTTAAATTATAAACGAAAAAATTACATTTTCATCTTTCGAATTATTTTGGTACCGTGTTAGAATAGGCGCATTTTTTTCCTTCCATGCGTAAAGTAATGTGTTAAGATTATGCAATAAATATCTCGATATCGACGAGCATTACCAATAAATAAAAATCTTGTGGAAAAAAAAGCCCTAAAATGTATATTCTTAAACTATGTAGTTGGTTTAGTATATCCCTTTTTTATTTTTACTTTTGATTATAGCTATAAATATGATATCGTTTTAAACAATGTTATATAAGACCTTTTACATAAAAAAACTCATTTACTATCATATATAAAAAATAATCTTACCAAACTGTCAAAATATTTATTATTTATATAAAAATAAATTTTAATCATAACAGATAGTAGCAATATTTGAATAAAATTATATAATGAATAATTTTCGAAAATTATTATTTACAAAAAAAACATCACGCGCGAGAATAATAGAATTTTGTGAGTATTCGACGGAAAAAAAGGTAGCTCCAGTACAACCGAAACAACCTGTAGACCCAAGGAGAGTATTCAAAGTCTATCGGTTTGGAGGTGTTCTTAGCAAGGAAAAACCGAAACTTGTAAGTTACGATCTTGATGTTAGTAAATGTGGAAGAATGGTATTAGATGCTCTCATCAAAATTAAGGATATGGATCCAACACTTGTGTTTCGAAGATCTTGTCGAGAAGGTATTTGTGGATCTTGTGCAGTTAACCTTCAAGGAAATAATTGTCTTGCTTGTATCACAGCTATTCCGCCAGACAAAGTAATCACTATACATCCAATTCCTCATATGTATGTAATCAGAGACCTTGTTGTAGATATGAATCATTTCTTTGATGTTTACGATAGCATACGACCTTATCTAATACGACGAAATCAGGGGCCTTTAGGCAAATATCAATATGCTCAGAGTATAAATGATAATTCGAAATTGGTGGGGCTATATGAATGTGTTCTTTGTTCATGTTGTGCAACAGCATGTCCTAGCTACTGGTGGAATGGGCGAAGATTTATGGGTCCTGCAACATTGCTGCATGCTTATAGATGGATTATTGATTCACGTGACGAGGATACAGAGCAAAGATTATACGAACTGAGAGATGATTTCAAAGCTTTTCGCTGTCACACTATTTTGAACTGTACTCTGGCGTGTCCTAAAGGATTACACCCAGGTTTGGCTATAGCTAAATTAAAGAGATTAATATCAGGCCTAGACAAAAAACCCCCATCGGAAATAGATGCTATGAAATTTTCAGGTACTGGATCTAAGTGCTGATATTTATTGTTTATTTTTTTGGTTTCACCGTCTAAGTTTTAAGTTTATTATGTATGAGTATCTTACATATTTGTTTTGTTATTTAGTTGATTTTTAAAAGTTTTTATGCAGTAATATTAACGCTAAAAATGTTTTTATCTCTTTGTAATATTCCAAAAGATTAAAAGTATTATATTTATAAATAACCATTTATGTATAAAATTAATAGTCATAATACACGTTTTGAAATTGTTATTGTTATATTAAATTTTTAATTAAGATGCCACCAGTTGGGAATGTGGGTCTACCGAGAAAAACCGGTACAAAAATAACTCGCCAGCAAACCAAAATTAATTATTTATTGAAAAATTGTAATTTTCTATAAATACTAAAAATAAATTTAACTTATTTAATGGTCAATATCGGTTTTTAAAATATAATAAGTCAAATATGAAAGGCAGTATTTATAAAGTCGCAACGCTTGGTATAAGTAAACTTTTTCAGTGCCTGCCGTACCAGGATACCCCTTTCTCGATTTATGACCTTACCGTGCATTTGAATAACTTTACCATAAAAATAGGCGTTCTGCGGCCAGGAACTTTAGTAATAAAATGCAAATGGTGACATTGGTGACGCTGCTATGTAACCGATGTTTGGTTTTAGTTTTAGTATAGGCAGACTGTGACCTGACTAAATAAAATGTAGTTTTTTTTTTAATATTTTATCCATTTGATTTAATAATATGCCAATGTCCAATCACGAAAATTTTCTTCCTCGATCCAAGGTCATCAACCTATGGTTCTATTAATCCTACAATCATCTTAATGTATTCGTACTGGATCGAATTATTGAGAAAGTCAATCGCGAAGTTATTGTGTTTTTTCCTATTTGTTAAAATCAGAATTCGTTTTTAAGTTATTAAAGCTAAATATTTAAGGAATAATACCATAATCCATAATAACATTTTCCTTTTTCTATTTTCGTGCATTAATTTATTTACGAAATATTATCTTATGACTTAATACTAGTATAGGGCAGAACTGTGAGTGAGTGAAGTTGTTCTTAGCACTATAATTCGACTTGCCTATGATCCGATTGATAGAAACAAGAGCTATAATAACTATGGAGGTGTAAAATTGTAGTTAGTCATTGTAGTAGTAAATATTAGGAAAACTCAAAAACAATAGTAATTGATTAATAAACTGTTATTTTAATGTATTTCTCATACATGCACAATGTAATAAAATACAATGTGAACTAGCACTGCTATTTCGCCATTTACTTAATTATACTTTTATATTTAAGAAAGCAGTATTAATTTTATCTCTGAAATTTTCAAAACAATATTATTGTCTCTGTAAAAATTTTACGTGGCTTACAATATTATTGTCTATGTAAAAATTTTACGTGGCTTTTTCTATAAAACGAGTATTTTTCCTTTGCAGTCAACCGACTTATATCGTTGACGCCAAACATTTTTTATCGTGTCTTTATCTGGTCTCATAATGATTTATCTATACTAAAGTACAATGTAATTATTTATCTATACTAGAGTAAATGAGACGTGGTCTCTAACTATGGGCTTTTTAAACAAGCTCCAATTCGCATAGCGTGCAAAGAGAGGGCTATGCTTTGTATTTCTCTGCAACGAATTTGCAAGCTGAAGTGGCAGTAGGCAGGGCAGATAGCTCATAAAACTGACGGCCGATGGAGCTAAAAGGTTCTCGAGTGGAGACCACGTACCGGTAAACGCAGCGTCGGATGGCCGTCCACGAGATGGACAGACGACTAGAGGAAAGTCGCCGGAAGCCGTTGGATGGAGGCTGCTTTGAACCGGTCGCTCTGGAGGTCGATGAGGGAAGCCTACGTTCAACAATGGACATCCAGTGGCTGATATGATGAGAGTATAATCTCACGGGTAAGGGTCACTGGTTACAGTAGCAGGCTGATATAATTATTTTTTTAAATATATTTATGTACACGGGCTCATTTTGCCCATGCATTTTTTATTCCAATTTGTTTTGTTAATTTTTACTTGGTATAATAGTAGCTGCTCACATTAGTAGTAACTTAATTAAAAGTTAATATCTCTAATGTTGGACGTGAGTCCACCGAACCGAACCGAAAATGTATTATTCCTAAATCTAGGTACATGCATTGTTTATATATATATATATTTTTAGTGTTAGGTATATAAATGCATTAATAATTTTTAATATTATAAGATATTTACTATATAGACATTTGATACATACTGCTTAACAAGTCTTCAAGCATTTCTAGGTTTACATGCATTTTTATAATTTTAGTTATAATTAATACAGTAATATAAAACATTGTCCATCACGCAAAAAATAATTAATTTATTAATAACTTTTTTGAACTAAAAATTATTTTTCGCTGTCATAGATCACCAGAAAAAATCTCTTCTACGTTGTATAACGAAAAATTAAACAAGAATTTATAAAACGTCGTAAAAGTGGAGAATTTTAATTTAGCGAGAGACATAAAGCGGTTTAATGAATGTTAAAACTGTAACCGTGGAATCTTTGATATTTTACGGGCATTATTTTATTAAGGTTTCATCCTTATATTAAAATTTGCTTACGATACACATTAGTTTAATGATGAACATTAAATATTGTAACTGAACTGTACTGAATCAACCAGTAAACGTTCCACTATTGGACAAAGGCCTCTTTTCTATGTAGAAGAAGGGTTAGAGCATAATCCGCCACGCTACTCCACTGCGGGTTAGCAGATAATTTTCTCTATCACGAGTAACGATCGTTATCAGGTGTTATTGATAACAACCGGGAACGACGGCTTTACGTGCTCTCAGAGGTACGGTGGGGAGACCCACGAGGACATACACCCAGACCGGAAACAAATATTTATACAAATAGAAATATCTGCCCCGAGTGGGAATCGAACCCGCGATCGCCGGTGTTGAGGCGACTACCCGCTCCAATACACCAGAACGATCCCCTGTAGTATACCAATATAAATAAAAAATAATTATTTAAATAAGCGCGTTCGATGGATGTTTCTGAAAAATAGTATAATTATATTCTTTATAAATAAAAAGATGTTGCTAATTGGATCTTTTTCTTCTTTATCTTCTATAGAATGAAAAAAATACCTATTTTTGAATATAATATTATTATACTATTTTAACATAACTGAGTTGCTAGAATATTTTGGGGAAAGAAGAATTTATTTTAAAAGGAATATATTTTAAAAAAGCGCTTTTTGGAATTTCGTTATACTTAAAGAGTCAAAAGTATATATATTCTTTAATAATACAAAATAAACAGTGACAGTTCATAGATTTGATCACACGTGACTAGAGAATGAAATTGTTTTTAGCGCAAACCCACAATCGTATATACTATATACGTATGTAGTTGTTATATGATTCTTATTAAAACTCTTTTTATTTAAGTATTGAAATAATACGAATCTCGATCATTTTATTATTGGACGAGTCTCTTTCACTCAAAGTTTCAAAACTATTAATCATAGAAATACCAATTATTATTAACAATGAAACAAGTGACATAATACTAAGAAATTCAATTTGGGTTTAAGTTCTTGAGCACTCAGTGAATGCTCGATTAAATTTAAATAAAGTCTGTAACCTTTATGTATACCCAGTAACATTTTCGAAGTTTTGTAATTACCGTTTTAAATATTGCCTGAAAACGAGAACGATGTTCAGTAAACTTTGGTTTTGGTTAGGCACATTTCCTGTTAGGGGTTCGAACTTTTTGATGGTTTTTGTCAAGGCTGCATTAAAAAAGGCACGACCGTGTATATAATTAAGGTCTATTGTGACAACTTTTCACTGATTTGGTTTTAAAAGCTGTCTCCAATATTCCCATAGAAACTAATTAAGAAGATTGATTGTGTATTCGTTTTGCTACTTAATGTTAATATAATGTTATTATATTTAGGTAGGAGATCAGTTTTTAGGGTTCCGTACCCAAATAAATAAATAAATATGTCTAACATACACACACGGTTGTCTGTCCCTAAGGTAGGCAACTTAATGCCTGTGTTTTAGGTAACAGCCGACTGATATACATTTTTTAAAATAAATAATACATATATAAACAAATATATATTACACCCAGACTCGGGGCGGGAATCGAACCCACAACCCTGGAGCAGAAAACAGGGCCACTGCCAACTGCGCCACGGGCCAGTCGTAAAAAGTTCAAAGGGTAAAACGGGACCCTATTACTAAGATTCAACTTTCCGTCCGTCCGTCCGTCCGTCTATCACCAGGCTATATCTCATGAACCGTGACAGACAGTTGAAATTTTCACAGATAATGTATTTCTGTTGCCGCTATAACAACATAAGGGAGGCTCCCATTCATCAAACATTTCTTGCTCGTTTTTGCTTGATATTGATAACGGCAACAGGTAGACACTTGTAATATTCACAGAGTATTTAGCTATATATTCATTTTAAAAATTAAATTAAAATAAAATTAATATTTAAGGAGGGCAATAAATATACATACAATAAATACTTCCATACAACAAACGTGATTTTTTTGCCGTTTTTATAGATAATGGTACGGAACCCTTCGTACGCCAGTCCGACTCGCACTTGGCCGGTTTTTATTTTAATCGGCTAAATGTGTCTATGAAGTACAAAAATTCCGTATTTTACAGAATATTAAAAAAAAAATTAAAAGCTACTTTTTTTTCAATGTTACTGATGAAAAAAAAATTAAGAAATAATATGTATGTCTGTATGTAATTAATCATTTAGGTTAATAGGTCCCATGTTGCATATAAGTTTTTTTTACCTAGCCCGAAAGTTCGGGTTTTGTCTCTGTCAAGCGGGACAAAAAGTGTCACTTTTTTCCTATATAGGCCGAAAGTTAGATTTTTGTCCCTGTAAAGCGACGAAAAAAGTGTCACTTTTGCATTTGCCATACTCGACACGCTTGGCAGGTGCGTTAGCGAGCGCAGTATGTTGTGGTAGGATATGATGACGCTGCTGCTCATCACCATTTGGTTGGCGTATAGTTATTCGCACCACTATGGCCTAAGTCACCTTTTACGATACCTAGGTAAGAAAAAAGTAATTTTGATTGAAGATATAATTTTGGATGTATAAGTAAATTAACTTAAAGCTTGATCGACACGAAATGAAAAAGAAAAGAAACATAATATAATTCTTGTATCATATTTTATAATTATTGATTATTGAATTGTAAATTAAGTTTATTACTAGCGTTAGAAAAATATACCACAAAGTTGCCTCACTCTTCATCGATGTATTTTAGACAGTCAACTATATTAAGGTTTCAACTACATTAAAAGCAAACTCTCTGTAGACTTTTAATCAAGGTAGCGTTAAACGTATTTAGTTATTTATTTATTTTGATTTTGATCTCGCTTTTGCTCTAATTTTACCTGTTTCGTCGTATTTGAAGTGTACGTAAATCAAATATTGAGCTGCAGTAGCTACCTGGTCGGTAAAGTGAAATAAATGTAGCTTGGGAGTAAAGACCAAAGCACTTGTGAAATACTTCAACAAGGCAAAACTGAAAACTATAATGAAAGTAATGTTTATATATATAAACATTATCTGATGTCCGGTAAAACTCGAATGAGTTTATGTGATATGTTACTGATGTTTGTAATTTATATACTTTTTTAATTCAATAAATAAATAAATGAATAAATAAATAATAACAGATCCTTTGTAAACACATTTGAGCTCTTATTTTTTTCAATGGTATACTAATTATTTTAAAGTTAAACTCGGTGAGCGCTTATTGAGAGTCTGTAAGCTAGAATCACTCTGGTTTGTCTTAGAACAATTGGTTGGTATCCATCACTTCCAGTATGGAAACTTCTTCTTGAAGGAATTTATGATAAAGAGCTTGTGTCACAAACAATTAATCTATATGCATGAATTTAACTTGAGAGAGAGAGAGAAAGAGAGAGAGAGAGCTTGGGTCCCATGGCTCTATTTCAAATAACTAGATATGGCACCCTCAACTCAGTATCTTTGTTTTAAAGCTACCCATCCCAATGTGTAGATTATCGCGTTCTTTTCTGTAATTAGTGGAAATGCATCGGAATCTAAGGCCTGGACTGGGAGCCGAGGCCTCTCTTGGCTATCGATATCGATATAAAAATGAAATATTAATATACATATATTTTCTTTAAATTGATTTTAATTATTGCAATTAATAATTATTAATAGAAAAAAGTATATAAATTATGTTTTTAAAATGCTGGCACCTGGCTCTGGGCGTCTGGCTTATTTGCTACCTCCTAATGGATCATTAATCAATTTGGTACTTACTTTATAAGCAACCTCGGTCCTTTTTAATTCAAACGACGGTTGTTTATATTATTTATTATATATAATATATTATGATATAATATAAGGTACCTATCATACAAGCCATCATAATATTTTGTCACATTTTGTGTTAAACTTCACACATTTAAAAAAAAAAAAAAAAACGTTATTTGGAATATTAATATTACCGAATATTATATTATGATAATTTTTGTATTATTGTATGTTTTGATACCTTCCGTAGAATACTTCTAACTAATATGTAGATATTATTTATTATATACTACTAAAATTCCAATCGTAATTCGATTTTTCAAGCAAAATCTTCGAAATTGGATCGAGATTTTGGAATTTAAGAATGGACTCAGCCACAGCGCTGTAACCTAATTTTATGGTTTGCCTTCGGAATGGCATCGTCTCGACGTTTCGTGACACTCCGCAAAAGCTATTAGATTCGTTCGGATATAGAAAATTAGGTAATACGACAGCCAACAATCTGGCACGACAAACATGTAACGAAATGTATAATGCTAATATTATTTTAGTGTAATGAGTGTTATATTTTATAAGCTATTTTTATTTACTAAATTATGTAAAAAAAAAAATTGTTGTCTCTTTATAACTTTTAGAGTATGAAATATGTATAGATATATAAAGTTATTCTAAAAAAAAAATAGAGTTAAAGAAAACATTGTTATACTTACTGAGGCAACTTTTTGTGTTAAACCAAATCACATGTTTATATTTCTTTAAATTCCTGGTACGATATATTACGTCCGTGTGACTGTGCACGAAAGATTTACATAGCGCTTAAAAACGCACTCGTTGAGTTTTATTTAACACATTGAAACGCAATGTAGCGCGAATACTCAAGCCTAGAGGCGTTTGTACGTGTGGTACGGACAGGAATTAAAATCGGGAGGTATGATAGAGATAGCAAGTTCACCGAACATGAACCGAATATATTCGAGTAACACAAAAGCGGAAGGTTTTCCTTATTTCCTAGAGTTTCTACATTTTTCGTAGAGTGACGTCCACGTGAACGGTACATGGTTTTTAACTTACCCAACATTTTTCTCTTCCCAGGTGTGTCAGTACTTTAATGCAATCCTCGAGTTCAAAAATAAATGAAAATTTTTGTTTTTACAGCTTTATTTTTCTTTTATTAAATTAGAACCTTCATTCGCTTTGCGTTACGAAGTAAAAGAAAAATAAGGACTTTTCCCTCCCACTTTATAAAATATACCGTTTGTTCTATTGAAAATAATATTTTTTTTATAATTTAGGTGTAATAGATTCCTAAGAAAATCTCAATATACACATGTAGTATATTAAAGTATATAATTAAATATATCATTGCACACTCAACGCCACGCGCTGGCTGTCGCGGTTTCGATTCCCGCTCGGTATAGATATTTGTATATGTACAAATATTTGTTTCCGGTCTGGGTGCATGTCCTCGTGGGTCTCCCCACCGTGCCTCGGAGAGCACATAAAACCGTCGGTCCCGGTTGTTATCATAGACACCTGATAACGATCTTTACTCATTATAAGGAAATTATCCGCCAACACGCAGTGGAGCAGCGTGGTGGATTAAGCTCTAACCTTTCTTCTACACAGAAAAGAGGCCTTTGCCCAATAGTGGGTCGTTTAATAAATAATACGAATATTCGGCGCTTCGGGCAAGAGCGTAGCCGAATATTTGGTATTCGGTGTTAGCCCGAATCACTATTCGCGGCATTTCTAATATTGATCGCTTTAAATAGATAGATTTATCAAAAAAATAAATTCACACATTTATATAATTTTATTTATGCAATGTAAAAGAAAACGAAAAACCGACGATGATGTTAAAATTAAAATAGGCTAGTCAATATAATACTAGTTTTAATACATAATATTATAATATATTTTATATATAGTATTTATTTTGAAAAGTGAAGATATATTATAGTTTGTTACATTATGGCAAACATATATCAATTTATTTTACTGAATATTTCCTTACTGTACTTTACGTAAATGTCCCACAGCTGGACAAAGGCCTTTTCTCCTACAAAGGAAAAGAAATTAAGCTTTACTCTGCATATTGTTATATTTTTTCCATAATTTTTTATCACAAACCATTTATGCCAAATGGTATTTAAAAATATTGTATTATATATATATATATATATATATATATATATATATATATATATATATATATATATATATATATATATATATATATATATATATATATATATATTTATATATATATATATATCAAAGAACATGTCACATGCCTACATAAAAATACAGGTAGTTCAAAGATCGCAAAAAAAAATATGTAATAACCTATATAATTTTATAGCCTTTAAAACCATAAATAAAAAAACAAACACACAAAATTAAAAAAAGGCACTTAAATGAAAAGCATAGAATTTAACCACTGAAATATAATTGATCAATTGCTATAAGACAATCCAAATCGAAAGTATCTTGCAGATAATCTCGTCTACCTAATGAGTATCGACCGACGATAGTCCACCTCAACAATAAATCGAATGTTCTGCTGCAAGCTGATAAAAAAAAAAAAAAAAATACGAACACTCACACGTATCGTTCTTAATTGCTAGAGTTCATAGCATTGGATAAAAGTTCCTACGGAATGTTTCCGAAAAACAAACAAAAGTTACTTAACTGTTCTGCAATTACCATCAAATGCAGCTTTAAACTTTAAACTTGATCTTTATCGAAAGATTTCCCCTTTGTTTATCCACTTTTTATTATTTTTGGCATATGAATATAATTAATGTTCTTTAAATGTTTACAAGAACTATAGCCGAACATTTAGTTTTCGATAGGGTGAATATGAAATTATTTTCAATAGTATTATTTTTATCTATAAGGTAGACTATGACAAGCTTATAAGAAATGCTCACTGTAAGGCATAGAACTGTTACGAATTGTTAAGGTTTCAGTTTTTATCTGTGGTATGTTTCAGCAGTAAATAATGTAGTACCCATATAATAAAGTAATAAAATAAAAACTATGCTATTTAAATTCTAAAGGTAAAGAAGAGATCGGCTATTTCCTTGTTTTGAAAATAAATTGAAGGCTTTACTAAACAGCACTCTGATTTAATGAATGCTTTGATAAAAATCGAGGATAATATAAACAAAAGATTTTGTTTTTACTTAGTGACCCTAACATCTTAACGATCAGAGATACAGAGCACAGAGTAAGGAAATTCAGATATTTGGTTAGAGCTGTATATTACTAAAAAATGCAAAGATATACCTACCATCCTTTTTATGTAAGGCAATATGAAGGTAGTGTTAAAATATTTCCCTACTAGGAAAAAATATATAATGCTCACGTAGCAGACAAGTATTTTTAATATTTTTAAATAATGCTATCAACATGCCGAAATTTATGAAAGCAAGTTACAGAAGCTTTTCGTTAAGTATAAATTACTTAATCAACTTAACTTATAATTAACCTTTGTTGCGCCTTCCGTCCTGTAAAAACAATTTTCTATTTCTGGAATTCAAGCATTTCGATTAACAACGCTAGTCTTGTTTTATTCCTTGTCTTCTAATAAAAGCGGTTTTCAAACTTTGTTGCGGTTTCTTATTATTAACACTCACATACTATATTAATTAATATCCGTGCGTTGTATTCATATTTGCATTTAAGTATTTTTTATTGACATGGGTTACGACTGTAGTAGCCAAATAACTCAAATATTATTATGTACAATACTTAGTTATTTCATTTGATTATTTGATCAACTTGACGTTTTTATTATCCTTTTTTTTGGAGTGAAACATGGAAACTTCTTTTTCGCGCGTCATATGAAGCGCCATGTAATAGCGTCAGAATAAAAGGCGGATAGATATACTTAGCCCGCAAGAAAAAGAGACAGATATACAAAGCATAGTAAAATAATTATTTATTTATAATTTTCGTCTCTCTTACATATGAGGAAAAAGTGAGACAAAAAATTTCTCGTCAGGTCGCCATTTCAAAGATATTTGACATGTTGACATAAGGTTTTTTTAATTGCTTATATTATTTTTATATTTAATCTTTGTAGTAAATTGTTATTAAAAACTTTGATTCATCACCAACACAAAATACTCTTGGAGATTAAAATAAATGTTAAACTTTTAGTTTAATTTAAAAAATCAAAAAACCCGACTGTGTACAATACTCTTATTATAAACTAAAAAGAATAAGACAATTTACTAGCTTTAATTTGATACCCATATTGCTACAGTAAGAAAAAAAATTCAACTCCCCCCCCCTCATTCCGCTATTTGCGGGCGCCATTTTGAAAATTTATATAGCCTATGTCACTACTACAATTTAGACAAATCTAATGACACCTCATATGTCAAAAACTGTCCAGCCGTTTGGGCTGTAGGGTGTGCCAAAGAAATGGACATACATACATACATAAATACATACATACATACATACATACATACATACATTAAGTGATACTAAAAAATAAAATATAAATATAATAAGTATCAATTTACTAGCTGATATAATTTTAAGATACTCTTTAGTCTCTAACATCTATTAACTGGTAATTAATAAATTTTAAATTAAGTTAGCCGAAGAAGTTTCACTTCTGACGAGTGTACGAAGTACAGAGATTTTTTTAAGAGTAACTATTGAGTCTCTTTCTGATTCTTCTTAGCACAATCTACATTTTGAAGTAAGGGTAGCTTTACATTAATTAATTGTAAAATGATGAATCAAAAGTGGTTTTGAAGATTACTTGAATACAGAAAATTTTGATTTGATTTGATTGATTTAAAAATACTTTTTAATCTGACGACTGTAAAACCGGTAAGTCATTGACCGACCTATAATAAAGCTACCACCTATGTACATGATATTATCATATAAACAAAAGTGGATTCTATAAAATAAATTTTTATTATTTACGACATATTACAAAAGTGAATTGAACGATTCCACTCAGAGTTTAGATCGTGTCTTATTGAATTACAGCTCGGTGGGACGTGACTGAGTTCCGCCCGTGATCGGGCCATCGGCGTTCGATGTTTGCTCGACTCCTATACATGTGCTGACTTTAATCGATCCTAGGTAGATTCTGGTCGCGTGTTATACGCGTGCTCGTGCGTGCTTTCGTTTTCAATTTATTATTTTACTTGACAAAAAAAAATCTCTCTCAGCTAAGAAATAACACCACGAGATTCCGATACGCACGCTACCAGGTTGGATATAACAAGGTAGAAAAAGGTAAAATGGTAATATACAAAATTTAATTTCACGATGGCCCTTCACCTATTCATAAATGAGACACAATAAGCGAAAGGGTTTCTTTTCAGGCACCTCAACTCTAAAAAATTGAGGTAATGGAACGTGAATAACAATTCGGCCCTCCGGGGGGCATGAATCGGAAGGTAGACAGGGAGATAGATTGATGGTACCCGTTTGTAGCATCTGTCGTTTAAGTGAACATCGATTATAGATACACCTTCTTGTTTCTTTGTTTGGGGCGCTACGTTTGACTTGTGCTATCATTTTCGCCAGCTTGAGGGATTAATTTTGTATAATATTAACAAATGACAGATTTATATTTTCCTTCGAGTGATTGTACTCGAGAGGAAAAGGTATAACTTTCTGTTGAAATAAACGTGTTTGAATACTGTAAATTGCTTAAACTGTTTACAGTAAGTGTTTGTGTTATTAATGTTATTGTTTTTTTTTTTCTCCTTTTTTTGTAAATTATGATATAAAAGTAGCTTGCAAGTCAAAATAAAATATAATTACTTGTACCTATGAAAGTAGACAAAGAACTGTTGCCAAGGAGCCGTAAAAGATATTACAAGACTTAGTTGCGCAACTTACTAAAATTCCAAAAAAAGAAAAACACATGTAATAATTATATTTAATCCGATCGTTAATACGTCATAAATTTAATTAGTTTTTTATTTATTTTTTATTTACAACAACTCGCAGAAGATTAGCTTGCTAACTTAATTACATTTACAACAACAACAGTGGTGTATACATATTGTATTCAAAACATTTAAATAATTAATCAAGAATGTTACTTAAATATTTACTGTAATAGAATTAAAATTATGTTTGAGTTTGGGGGAGTCCCCAAGTGTTTATTGCTACGTCCACGTCGTCTCCCCTGGACCCTGACCTGACCCCGGTAACGCAGGTGGCAGGCAGGTGACCGAACGCGGTAAACTGTACTTGGGTGTAATAGAGTGTTTTGTCTGTGTGACTAATAAGTGGTTTTTGCGATGCTCACGCGGAGCAAAAGTGGAGCTACCAAAGGCCCTTCTCAGGGCCAAACCAACGGCCCTTCTCAGGGCCAACCCAACGGCCCTTCTCAGGGCCAACCCAACGGCCCTTCTCAGGGCCACCCCAACGGCCCTTCTCAGGGCCAACCCAAAGGCCCTTTTCAGGGCCACCCCAACGGCCCTTCTCAGGGCCAACCAGAAGGAGGGATAGAGGTTCTCGAGGACATAGCGATAACCTCGCTGTCCGAGTCGGACATAGGCAGGAAGCGCCTCTACTCCGGTGGTTCGGAGGGCTCCGCCACAGAGACGGAGGCGGGAGCGGCTGCGGCGGGAAAATCCCGCTCAGTAGCAAAAAGAGGAAGGGCACCAACCTTGACCAGTGCCAGGGCGGCTTTGCGGGAGCGCGTGGAGCGCGACCGAGAGGACGGCCTCGAGGCGGCCCTTTTCAGGAGGGCCTTCTCTAAACAGAAGGAGGTGGGGTCGGAGGAGACACCGGTTGAGCTGGATGATGTGGATAGGAGGGGGGCCGAAGAGCTAATGGTGGCGTCGGAGGCCAACCTCAACCTAATTCTTAGCCTGACCACAAAGTCCACAAACTTACGGAGTGGCTACACCGCTAAAATTAGGAGGGCCGCTGGGTCCATCAGGGAGGTGCTGGAGTCCCTGGTGGCCCGCAACGAGTCGGATGAGGTCCGTCGACTGAGGGCCGACAACAATCGGCTCTCGCGGGAGCTGGAGTTGGTCCGACAGGAGGTCCGCTCCTATAGGAGGGAGTTCGAGGACAGCCGTAAAAAGGCGGCTGAATCCTCGAACACAAAGGAAAATGCCGACTTTATGCGCGATCTCGCGCATATGGTCGGCAACATTGTGGATGGCCACCTGTCGAAGCTTCAGCGCTCGGCGGCCCCTCCTTGCCGCCCTCCTCTCGCCGGAGACAGCGCACCGCTGGCGCGGGCCACAAGGGCTGCTCTGGAGGAAAAGGGCAGGGGTTCGGCGGGCCCTAGTACAGAAGTGGTGGCGCAGATGGGCCGGGAGGAGTACCCTGCTCTTCCCCAAGCATCGAGAAAAGGGAAGGGGAAGGGCAAGGGAAAGGCGAAGGAGGTGGAGTGGACCGCATTTGGCCCCTCTACCTCGAAGGAAGCGGCCCCACAACTGGCCGAATCACAAGCGGAGCCGGCGGCTAGCTGGACTGAGGTCGTCCGCCGCAAGACGGCCTCGAAGAAGAAGAAGACGACCTCAGTGCCGCCGGCGAAGACGGCGGCGCCAAATAAACCGGCTGCTCCAGCGCAGCCGGAGAAGAAGGGGGCCACAAAGCCAAAATTAGCGCTCCCCCGCTCATCGGCCGTAATAATAAAGTTACGGCCGGAGGCAGCGGCTAGGGGGGCAACCTACGGGTCGGCGCTCCTTAAGGCCGAGACGAGCGTCGACCTGAAGGAGCTGGGAATCGGCCCGCTCCGGATCCGCCAGTCGGCGACCGGAGCGCGCCTGATCGAGATTCCCGGCTCTACGAGTGGCGATAAGGCGGACGCCCTAGCCGCTCGCCTGAGGGAGACCCTGGCGGAGGAGGTGGAGGTGCTCAGGCCTGAGAAGAAGGCCGAACTGAGAATCTCGGGCCTGAGCGACGCGGTCTCTGCGGAACGGCTGACCACCGCGGTGGCGAAGGAGGGGGGCTGTTCCGCAGAGCAGGTCCTCGTGCGGAACATCCGCACGGGGCAAAGGGGGCCAGGGTCGGCCCACATTGAGCTCCCGGCGGCGGCTGCGAAAAAGCTGCTGCAGGCCGGGAGCATAGCAGTGGGGTGGACTAAAGCAACGGTCCACCTCCTACAGGCGCGTCCCAGGCATTGCTTCCGATGCCTGGGACTAGGGCACGTCGCCGGCGCGTGCCCAGGTGGTACTGACCGCAGCACTCTGTGCTACCGCTGCGGTCAGGAAGGCCACAAAGCAGCCGGGTGTTCGGCCACCGCTAATTGCGCGGTGTGCGCGGACGCCGGTAGGCCGGCGGGCCACGTGATGGGGGGCATGGCATGCAAGCCCCCATCAACTCGCGGGAAGTTCCCCCCGCAATCGTCCCAAGGGGGGAACCGAGTGGAGGCAGCAGACGCTGAGATGGCCGAGTGATGTCTGGGCATCTCAGCGTTCTCCAGGCGAACGTCAACCACTGCGCCGGGGCCCAGGACCTTCTCCTGCAGTCCATGGCGGAGTGGAGTATTGACGTCGCGATCGTCGCCGAGCCATACGCCGTGCCCCCTAGCCCACATTGGGCAGGAGACACCGAGGACTCGGTGGCGATCGTGGTGAGGCCTGGAGCCGGCCCCCCCCTCGTCGTCAAGGCGAGGGGCCGCGGGTACGTGGCGGCGGTTCGGGGAGAGGTGGCTTTCGTCGGAGTCTACTTCTCCCCGAACCGTGACCTGGCGGCCCTGGAACGGTTTCTCGACGTTCTGGGGCCGCTGGTGGGGCAGCTAGCCCCCCTCCAGGTGTTCGTGGCCGGCGACCTCAACACCAAGTCCACGGCTTGGGGTAATCCGGCTACGAACCCAAAAGGGAGGGAGGTGGAGGAGTGGGCGCTAGCTGCCGGACTGTCCCTACTCAATGTGGGGGCAGTCCAGACGTGCGTGCGCTGGTCGGGAGGTTCCGTGGTGGACGTCACCTTCGCCACGCCGGCCATAGCGCGCAGAGTTGAGGGATGGAGGGTGGAGACGGGAGTGGAGACTCTCTCGGACCATCGGTACATAAGGTTCGAGGTGTCTTCAGCTCCCGTCCGTCCGGCGTCGTCGTCAATGTTGTCCAGGGGGCGAAGCCAGTTTCCGCGTTGGGCACTGTCCAAGCTTGACCGGGAACTGGCAGAGGAGGCCGCTATCGTCGGTCGTTGGAGCCTCCCGCCACTGTCAGAGTTGGGGTTGGAGGAAGCGGCTAGCCGGCTCTGCGACGCATTCACTGCTGTTTGCAGAGCGGCTATGCCACCCGCGAAGCGCCCACCCCCGCGGCGGGCACTCTACTGGTGGTCGGCTGAGATAGCCGGTCTCCGGGCCGCCTGCAACGGGGCCAGGAGACAATATACACGGAGCAGGCGGAGACGCCCCCAGGACGTGGACAGGGACGACAGGCTGCGCAGGATCTACGTGGAGAAAACGAAGATCCTGCGGCAGGCCATATGCCGAGCCAAGGAGGAGGCCTGGTTGGAGTTAGTGGGGGGTCTGGAGAGAGACCCCTGGGGCCGACCATATAATTGGGCGCGGAACAAGCTCCGCGCCCAGTCGGCCCCCATCAGCGAAACGCTCCAGCCGGACCAACTGGGGAGGATCGTCGGGGATCTCTTTCCCGACGAACCCGAGGGCTTCGTGCCCCCCAGAATGGCTCGGCAGACGCTGGACGAGGAGGATGGTGTTCCGCCACCCGTCACAGAAGCTGAAATGGAGGTGGTGATTAGCCGCCTCCAGGGTAAGAAGAGGGCGCCGGGTCCAGACGGGGTGCACGGGAGAGTCCTCGCGATTGCTCTCGGGCACCTCGGCGACAGTCTCCGGGAGCTGTTTGACCGCTGCCTGCGGTCTGGCCAGTTCCCGGGGGCCTGGAAGGAGGGTAGGCTCTGCCTACTACCTAAGACAGGGCGGACCCCGGACTCGGCTTCGGCGGTGCGACCGGTGGTGCTGCTGAACGAAGCCGGGAAGGCCTTGGAGAAGATAGTGGCCTCCCGGCTCGTTCAGCACCTGGAGGAGGGCTCGGGACCCGGACTTTCAGAATCCCAGTTCGGGTTCCGAGCACGTCGGTCGACCGTCGACGCCCTCAAACGCCTGCGGGCAGTGACGGGTGAGGCGGAACACAGAAGGGAAGTGGTGGTCGCGGTGTCATTGGACATCGCGAACGCCTTCAATAGCCTCCCGCACGCGGTGATACGAGAGGCACTAAAATACTTCGGAGTGCCCCCGTATCTAGGGAGGCTGTTGGAGGCGTATCTCTCCGATCGGAGGGTAGGCTTTGAGAACCGGTCGGGGTCCGTGGAGTGGCGGCGAGTCGGCTGCGGTGTCCCGCAGGGATCCGTTCTGGGTCCGATCCTGTGGGACATCGGGTACGACTGGGTCCTGCGAGGCCGTCTTCTCCCCGGGATGGGTGTTATCTGCTACGCGGATGACACTCTCGTTTATTCCCGGGGACGAAACTACAAGGAGGCGGCGCGGCTGGCCGAGGTCGGACTCGACCTCGTGATCAGCCGCATAGAGAGTTTAGGGCTTCGTGTCAGGATTGACAAGACCGAAGCCCTGCTCTTCCGCGGGACCGGCCGCAAGGGACCTCCACCGGGGGCTACCCTTCAGATCGGAGAGGGGAGAGTCAGGATGAGCCCCCAAATGAAATATCTCGGGCTCATCCTGGACGGAGGGTGGACCTTCGGCCCACATTTCGCGATGGTGGGTCCGAAGGTCGTGAAGGCGGCGAGTGCGCTGGGCAGACTCCTCCCGAACCTCGGAGGACCCAGCGCCGCCTGCAGGCAGCTGTACCCCGGAGTCTGCCGGAGTATGGCGACGTACGGTGCCCCGGTTTGGGCGGATCGCCTCACCGCGAAAAATAAGGCGGCGCTGCGCGCTGCGCAAAGAACAATCGCGGTGAGGGTGATTCGGGGGTACCGTACGGTATCGTGGGCTGCAGCTACTGCTCTAGCCGGCGACCCCCCGTGGGAGCTCGTGGCGGAGGTTCTTGCCGAGACCTACTCATATGTCTCGGGTAGGAGGGCTCTTGGTGAGAACCCCACGTTGGACGGGATCCTACGTGTGCGTCGAATAGGGCAGGAAGCGCTAATGCGGAGGTGGGGGGAGGACCTGGCGGTGCAGCCATATGGCACACGCGTAACGGCTGCCATTCGCCCGGTCCTTGAGCGGTGGATGCGTCGAAAACGCAAGCCCCTCACCTTCCGTCTGACTCAGGTTCTCACCGGGCACGGTTGCTTTGGTGACTACCTGTGTCGGACGGCCCAAAGGGAGCCGACGACTGAGTGTCACGATTGTGGCGCAGCGGTGGACTCTGCCCAGCACACCCTCGAGGTGTGCCCGAGATGGGCGGTGCTGCGTCAAGGTCTGACGTCGGTCGTCGGAGGGGACTTGTCGCTCCCGTGCGTCATCACCGCGATGCTCGGCGACGACGAGTCCTGGAAGGCGATGGTCTCCTTCTGCGAGACAGTAATGTCCCAGAAGGAGGCCGACGAGCGGATGAGAGAGGAGGCCGCCGACGTGGCCTCCATCCGCGGGCGACGAATGGGGGTGCGTAGGAGGCGCTACTTAATGCGCCTCCTGTAACGCCCTTGTGCCCGTGTCGGGCCGGGATGGGAACCCGGTCCTGCTAGACACGGCGTCGTCGGGACTGTTCAGAGGTGAGCCGGACAGTCCCCATGGAGGAGAAGTCTGGCCTTTTCGCCGAGGCCAGCCTGTCGCTGGAGGGATCCTGTTGCCTGCAGATCCGGGACCCTCCAATTAAAGCGGCTGAAGGCTCCCGCAGGGGTTTAGTACGGTATTGCACTCCCAAGTGCCGAGTCCGACATAGGTCTAGGACTGCCGACCCGGGCGTCCTGGATATCATCCGTAAATGGATTCCCCTGCGATAAAAAAAAAAAAAAAAAAAAAAAAAAAAAAAAAAAAAAAATAAAAAAAAAAATGTTTGAGTTTATCAAAACCCTCGCCTCGGAAACTTAAGATATAGTAAATGTGCACGAATAGAGAAAAGGTTTACACCCATAATATGATCTTCCAAAGTAAATGGAAAAACAACATATTGTTAAAACAAAATTTTATGTGTAAAATAAATTGAAGTGAAAATCTAAGATTTTTAGAGCTTTTATAAATATAAGAGTGGTAACAAAATATCAACAGCTGAGTTAATAAAAGTGCACTTTTATACACAGGTAAAATATGAGGTACCTTGGAAAAATAAGATTTTAAAATACAAATAGCAATCTTAACAAAGTATATACGTAACTTGTGTGATTATGTAAATAAAAATGATTGTATTTATATTTTTATTCAACGTGTTTCATATTTATATGTATATATAAACGTTGATATAATTTTGTTTTTTTTCTATATTGTTAACTAGCTGCTGCCCGCGACGTCGTCTGCGTGAAAGTTATTAGATTACACGTTGTTACAGAATGCGTTGAAGAAATAAAGGTTCACTGCTCGTTCCCGTAGGTGGTAGCGTGATAATATGTAACCTATATCGGGTCAACACCCGACTTCTTAATAATATTCGTGTTAAATTTGAAGTAAATCCATGCAGTATTTTTTAAGTTTATTCCGGACATACATACCGACAAACAGACAAAAATTCTAAAAACTATATTTTCGGCTTCGTTATCGATTGTAGATCACACCCCAAAGAATTCATAAAAAAAAATCAATGTAGAGTTTTGACTTTCCTACCGTTTTATTATAAGTATGTATAAGTATCTAATAGTAATCTAAGTATAATTTCTTAATAGTATTAAGAAAAATCAAACGGCGCTACGATTTGTATAAGGTTACTTAAATTTACGATTAGAATTAAACTGAGTATACCTTCTTTATGTTGTTTTATGTTCACAGATAAAGTAGTCAAACTTTATATATTGATGTTGTGATAAATTTAATAAATCGATCAAATCTAACATAATGAATAAGGTTGATGTTAATTGTATAATGTTATAATTATCTCAGTTAATGACTCATATCTAATCTTCAATCATTTATTGAGCTTAACAGTTGCAATAGGATTATGTGAGCTTGATGACTCTTTGTCTAACTTCCATTGTTGATAGTGACCTAGGAACTGCAGACAGCGTGGCAGAGACATTGACTTGTATTTCGCGAAGAGATAAGAACATATTGAACGCTATCATTATAATGTAAGGTGTACACTAAGTTAATGTTGTCATATAGTTATCCGAGATCTGAACTTATCTGAATCAACCTGAAAACGTCTCACTACTGGGTAAAGGTCTTCTCTCCACATAGAAGGGTAGGAATCTAAACCACCACGCTGTTTCACTGCGAGTTGGTGAATATTTTTCCATACTAGATTCTCCCTAGATGTCTGTGATAACAATCGGTACCGACGACTTTACGTGCTCTCCGAGGCCAGAAAAAATATTGGTACGAATACAAAAATCTGCCCCGACCGGGAATCGAACCCGCGACCACCAGTGTTGAGGTGACTGTTAAAGAATATTTTATGCAAAATTTGAAGTAGATTGGACCAAGGAATTACGTTGTCCCATACAAACTTTGCCCCCCTTTTTTGCCCCCTTAGGGGTAGAATTTCGTAAAATCCGTTCTTAGCTGACCTCTCCTCGGTAAAAGAAATATTCCTACCAAATTTCAAGTCTCTAGGCCTTATAGTTCCAGAGATATCGTGATGAGTGACTTTTCGCTTTTATATATTAAGATTAAAATTATAAAACGGATTCGTTAACAGATTTATTATATGTATAGATAGTACGGATGAAACATTTGAACTGATTTTTTTTTATTAATTATTTTTTCATTTATGAATATCATATCTTAAAAAGTATTATTCCCGACGAAGACAAATCCAAAAACACAAAAACACAAAAATCATAAAAATCGGTCCACTCGTTCTCGAGTTATAAGAGGTGCAACTAACACGACTTTATATATTATATATAGATTACAATTTAAATAGCTATAACCATCCAACTTTGTATAATCAACAAACAAATAACGACCAAATATTTTAACAACAAACAAACAATCAAGACCGTAGTATCCTAAGGTATTAAATGCAAAAAAGAAAAATATTTTTTTAAATACGGGCGAGTGTCATTCTTTTGGCCGAAGTTTTGGACAGCGCGATTCAAAAAATTATATTACGTATACTGCGCCATCTATCGTAGAAAGTAGAATATCGTTTTTATATTTAGTGACATTTAACATAATTTAACATAATAGTATATTAATTGAAAATGATGTTTATCTAAAATATTAAAACGATTTCTATTCCTATCCGACATAATTATTTAGTAAACTTTTAAGTTTAGCAAAACAATAACTCAAAAATAAGTTTTGTGAGTTTTTAAGATTCGTTAGACCAGATGGCGTTGGCGGCGTAGGTACCTATTTCTATTTTCAATTACAATGAAACAAAAACTAAATGTTACTGTGAGTTATGTATAATTTTTATGTATTTAAGTTATTTAGATTGGTTTTGTACTTTTTACGTGATACGCGTACAAAAAAAGCTTATAAGAGATGGCACTGATTGAAATTAAATCGCGCTAGTAAAATTTATTCTTGATGACATATAGTGTATTAATAAAACGGAGGTTTTAACAGATTTATTGTAGGTATAGATAAAATACAATCTCCGTACGCATATTGCGAGTACTAGCTAATAAATAAGCTTATGGAAGTTTATAACTATTATAATTATATATATATATATATATATATATATATATACATATATATATATATATATATATATATATATATATATATATATATATATATATATATATATATATATATATATATAAAAATGAATCCTTATGCCCTTTTGACCTTGCTTTTCATATATTATTTTACATTTTGTTTGTCGATTATTTCATTTGTTGACTTCCGTAGTCAACAATGAACCTTCATGGCTTCGCCATGTCTATTCATCTGTGTGTCTTCAGTTCAGCTAAGCGATTCAGAAAAATTGTTAATAACACACCTATAACTGTACAAACTAACACACACACACACACACACACACGTGTGTTATGTAAACTAAACGTGACGATTATTTAATGTTTCAAAAAATTCTAATTCTTTTCAATATCTCGTGTCTGTAAGTCGCAATCCTTTAGTGCTCAGTTTGATGGTTCTGCTTTTATTAGTATTTGTAATTTAAAAAAAAAACCCTAATACTGTATTTATTAAGCACGAACATCTGTGCTAAGCAAAACGATACAGTCTTAGATATCTAAAACTTTAGACATTGAATTCATAACCCGAGACTGGTTAATGTTTTTAAAGTAGAACATCAGTTGGGCCTCACATTGAAAATGAAAAATTTAGACAAAATCGTGAAGGATGACGAAAATAAAGCCGTTTTCCCGAGTTATTGTAATTAATTGTAAAATGCATGTTTGTGTATTAGTTAATAAGAGATACAGTTGAGCAAACTATGTTGACTATATAGATATAGTATTAATATTTATAACCAACATAGAAATAAAATATGTCGTGTGTACGGAGTACACATGTCAGAAGAGAAACATTTTTGGCAAACTAAATTTAAATATTTTAAATATTAATAGTTAAAAATTCTATTGTTACACGTGACAACATACTATCACATTCTCTCCTACGTGTTATACGTGACAACATACTATCACATTCTCTCCTACATACTTTTGTATTTGTGTCTCTTACCTGTCGCTTTTTTAGGCGCATCCCGTTTCAAATCACAACGATTCTAAAGAAGTTTCACTTCAATAATTAGAAAAGTAATTAGGATAGACAATTACTAGCTACTTAGATAACAATTAACAATAGTTTTTATTCTGTAATTATTAATTAAGAGTAATGAAATTGTATAGTGTTAAGTAAATTATATGGGACCCTGTCATTAGATACTAGCTATGTAAAAAATAAAATATTAGTGTAAGGTCCTAGATGTAAGTAAAATAATAAGTATAAGACCCCAATATATATATATATATATATATATATATATATATATATATATATATATATATATATATATATATATTATAAAGTAGAATACCGTAGCAAATAGGAAAAGAAACTACCCATAGTGTGAAAGATGACGAGTGAAAGAAAGAATTAGTATGAAGAATAGAAGTGCGAGAGGCATAGTAACGTGAACTGGTATGGATGAGTCAAAAGTTAATTGTAAATACAAACTCGTATAAAAATTAAAAAAATATCCGAAACTGGTCGATTCACCTATCTACATTAATATAACATATATGGGATACGCGAGATCTACAAGACTTTAAAAAATGTATAGTTTTAGAAAAACTTTTATTTTAGGAAAATTTATAGGTTTTATTCATAACGCTATGGCCGATAATGAGCAGTAATTAAAAATGTCAACGAATATGACAGGTATCAAAATCAAAGCGGTTATATCGCGCCGCTATTTTATTACATTTATAGAATCCATTACAGAACTGTTTGTCCATCTATTAACTTTGACGATATAATGATTATTTAAGCTATTCTTATAAATTAAATTATAAAACTTTGCCTGTTGTCAAGAAAACCAGTGCCTGAATACTAAGAAAAAAACTGAGATTAAGAACTCTCCAAAACTACTGATCGATAGTTTAGCCGGGATGATCCCATCCCGGCAGAGCACAAAAACCGGCCCAATTATATATCGACCGAAATTCAAATATATATGTACTGTATCAGCCTGTAAACCACCCACTGCTGAGCGAACGCCTTTTCTCTATGTAGAAGAAGGGTTGGAGCTTAATCCACCACGCTGCTCCACTGCGGGTTTTCGGATAATTTCCTTATAATGAGTAAAGATCGTTATTAGGTGTCTATGATAACAACCGGGACTGACGGTTTTATGTGCACTCCGAGGCACCGTGGGGAGACCCACGAGGACATGCACCCAGACCGGAAACAAATATTTGTACAAATACCTGTACCGCACCGAAGCGCGGCATTGAGGCAACTACTCGCACCACTACACCAGAACGGTCGTCGTATATATATATGTATTTCATTCCATATTTATTAAAGTATTTTGCTGTTTCGATAGAAATGAAACTACGTTTGTATTCTGATTGTACTAAAATTTTCTTAATAGCTGTAGCTATGAATAAAGATTAAACTAAATATTTCAATATTTAACTATATATCAAAACAATCCGTTACTCACTGAAATCACAGTCATGTAACATACACTTACATTTTTACTTTACGATCCAATGCCGGGCACGAATGTCTTATAGATCGCCACATACCGTATTGCAGTTAGTTACATAACAATCTTTTATCAATATTTCATTGTCAATTTATTGTATTCAACCAAACATTCTATGCTTGAGAATGATCTAAACATATAACAAAATGGTAGGAAAGTCAAAACTGTACATCGATTATTTTTTTGAAAAAAGAACTTGGGGTGTGATCTACAATGGATACCGAAGCAAAAAATATAGTTTTTAGATATTTTTTTTTGTTTTTCTCTTTGTCTGTAAGTATGTCCGGAATAAACTCAAAAAGTACTGCATGGATTTACTTAAATTTGGCACGAAAATTACTAAGAAGTCGGATCAACATATAAGCTACATATTATCACGCTATCACCTACGGGGAACGAGCAGTGAACCTTTATTTCTTCAACGCATTCTGTAACAACGGATAATCTAATAGCGTTCACACAAACGACGTCGCGGGCAGCAGCTAGTTATAAAAATTCAGTCAAAGTTAGATCCCGTCATTGTATAATCATATTGTTCTTTTATTAATTATAAAAATCTCCACTGTGTCTTCTTCATCCCACATGATATTGACTAAATAATTTATGTCAAATTGACACAACTATAAAGAATTGAATAGAATTTTGACTTTCAGAGCAGCCTCCATCCAACGGTTTCCGGCAATTTTCCTCAAGTCGTCTATCCATCTCGCGGACGACCGTCCGACGCTGCGCTTGCCGTTACGTGGTCTCCACTCGAGAACCTTTCTGCTCCATCAAACGTCAGTTCTACGAGCTATGTGCCCACTGCAACTTCAGCTTGCAAATCCGTTGGGCTATGAAGGCAACCTTCGTTCGTCTGCAGATCTCATCATTTCCGATTCGATTTAGCAGAGAAATACCAAGCAAGCCCCTCTTCATTGCACGCTGTGCGACTTAGAATTTGTTTAAAAAGCCTATAAGTCAGAGACCACGTCTAATAATGTAAATTATTAGTTCACAATCCCGCCAGATAAATTATAATATAATATTATAAAATTTTACGGTCATAATATATATATTACATACCGCTACATTACGCTATGGTGACAGGCTAATAACCTATCATGCTGCGTCAAGGAGCAAAAATAAAAATTGACAATTTTTTTTTTTTTTTTTTGTAAAATAATTGAGGTTAATTCATGTTATTAATATTCATTTCAATTAATCTTAATTTTTTACTTACAACTTTTAGCGTATTATCAAATATAGGTCAAGTATAAATATGCTGAGATGGCAATTATATTAATCTTTTCTATATTATAAAGTGTTTTACAGAAAATAACGTACTTATTTTGTATACGTAATCAGAACTATATGTTTGTTTTTATTAATATTAGGTTTTTATTTAATGTAATCATTGTTTTTTTTTCTTCTTTGACATTTTCTCTTAGAAAAAATTGGTTTTTGAATAATAAAGTGAAAAACTATCGCGGGCTCCTTTATAAAAGTATCTATTTATTAATAACTAGCGGCCCGCCCCGGCTTCGCACGGGTATTTAACTAAAATTTTAAAAATTATATTTTTTATCACCTACATGCGCCATCTATCGTATAATAGTAGAATATCGTTTTTATATTTAGTGACATTTAACATAATAGTACCTATATTAATTGAAAATGATGTTTATCTAAAATATTAAAACGATTTCTATTCCTATCCGACATATTTAGTAAACTTTTAAGTTTAACAAAATATTAACTCAAAAATAAGTTTTGTGAGTTTTTAAGATTCCTTAGACCTGATGGCGTTGGCGGCGTAGGTACCTATTTCTATTTTCTTAAATATTTATTTTTAAATTTAATTGCAATGAAACAAAAACTAAATTATACTGTGAGTTATGTTTAATTTTTATGTATTAAAGTTATTTACATTGGTTTTGTACTTTTTACGTGATACGTGCACGACCAAAAACGATAAGAGATGGCGCTGATACAAAAAAGAACGCGCTATTGAAATTTATTCTTGATGATATATAGTGTATTAATAAAACGGAGGTTTTAACAGATTTATTATTTGTATAGATTGTATATTATAATAGACCATTATTGATTTAAATTTAAAATCTGAAATGAATGCGTTTTTTATAAATAATTTAGCTAAACATTAAAAATATTTAAGATAGATCGTTCCTAATTCATCTTTTTTGATTTTATTTGTATAAAAATCGTGAGATCGTCGAATGAAAATCTTTATAGATTTCTTCAACTCAATTTACTCGGTCGCTTCGTAGATAATTACATTGAGCTTTCTGAAGGCTTTATTGAAGCAAAGAATAGATAAACATTCTTAGTTTGCGTTTTTAATATATACATATTCAGTTATAAAGCTATAGATGCTAATAAGTATAACATTTCAACGCATTTTGATATAACATAATAAAATATTATTTAGAGAGAGTTTTACGGAATGTAAAAAATGAGTTTATTTTTAATTATACATTTATGTCGAATGTGTATAGGGTCTTACTAAAATGAAGCTTTGACAAAAAGTTAAATAATAATTTTTAGACTCTAGCGTATATATATACTATAATAATATATATAAATAATAACTAAGTATATAACAACCATTCTGGTGTAGTGATGCGAGTAGTCGCCACAGTGTCAGCGATCACGTGTTCGATTCTCGCACTGGGCAAAAATATTTATTTACACAAATCATTGTTTCTGGTTTGGGTGTATATACTTGATGGTCTCCTCACTGTGCCTTGGAGAGCATGTAAGACTGTCTGTCCCGATTGTTATTATAAGCATATGATAACAGATCGTTACACATGATAGGTAAATTATTCGCCAACGCGCAGTGGACCAGCGTGATGGATTATGCTCCAACCGCTCTCATATATGGAAAAGAAGCCTTTGCCCAGCAGTAGGTCGTTTATAGGCTGATTAAGTTTAGTTCAATTAAGCGTATATAGCTCTTAATCAAAAAATAAATAAAAAAATAAACTAGTATATATTACATTGACGATAGAAGCGATAATATCGTTGAAGACACTTATTTTTATAAACATTTTTTACAAGCTCCTCTTTGATATTGCAGCAATTAATTAATGACAGAAATTGTTTTAAATGATTATTTTACTTAGTACTTATAATATTATCAACCTCTATCTGACGATGAAATCATATAAAAATTTCTGCCACCAGCTCCCTAGAAAACGGTTAATTTTACAGAAAAATGCAAGAGGCATTTTTTGATAGATAATTTCATGAAAAATTATTTTTATAATGAACTCTATTGACCTCCGAGCAATAGGTCGCGAGATATTCGCGAAAAAGTGATTTTCGTAACCTTTTGACCTTTATAGCTTTTTTACATCTTCATTACAACGCCGTAATAAAGGTGTATACAAAAATTCAGCTCACTAGGATTTTTTCCGCAGATTGGGTTTTAAAGTGCATAAATGACTGGATTAGTATTATTACTACGACTATAAATACTAAGTAACTATATTTTTATATTTTAGACTACATATAAACTCTTGTTTTTGAGTTTGGGGGTGATACCAAATCACGTCGGGGTCACCAGTTTGGAGGAGAGAGGAACAGAGACGTAAAGTTCCTCATCCACCATTGAAAAGGGAGGATCCTCCAACCAGACGGGTGTTGAGTTTGGTGGGTTACTGCCCCGACGGTTGTTGTCTGATTCTTGTATATATGTTCAATCGCTCGGATAACTTTGATAGTGCGATGTGGGACACGTCATTTTTCTAGTTTGTATGTGGCGAGATAAATGTCGCTACACTTATAATTAATAACTATCTAATCTCCTCCAGTATTATAGTTTTTTAAAGGTAATAAATGTTACTTAGTTATTTAATATGTTACTTAGTTACTTTAATGTTTAGAAATTCTGGTTAACAGTGGAAGTGATCATGCACGGCATGCTTAAAATATATACATCAACAGTGTAAAGCGTTCTAAAACTAATGATTATCTATATATTGACACTATATCTATTTTCTATCGTCGAATTGATTGGAGACAATGATTTAAATGTATAACCAATTCGCATTTCAACTTATTGAAAATTACTAATTTCCGCTAACGTGTTTCATAATCGACTGACCCGTTGGCGCAGTTTGCAGTGACCCTGTTTTCTGCTCCGAAGGGTTGTGGGTTCGATTCCCGCCCGAATCTGGGTGTATATATATTTATTTATATATGTTTTATTCATATGTACATCTATTAAAAAAAATCTATACTCGTATCAGTCGGCTGTTACCTAAAACACAAGCATTAAGTTGCCTACCTTAGGAACAGACGACCTTGTGTGTGTGTTAAACATATTTATTTATTTATTATAATCATTATTGGCACATAATTCTTATCCAATTATAGAATAATAAAAAAAAAATACATGAAAGCAGTCTCAGTTTACAACTGATGATATTATATTGTCTGTTCTAGTAAATATTTAAATTAACGTCATATAACGAACACAGCAATATAATTTTTCAAAGATTTATAAATTAAAATAAAATATTGTTGTTGAAGTAAAATGTCGCGGTTTTCAATTAATAAGATGATTCAAATTCTCTTATTTAAAATAACCCCAGACAGGCGAAGTTAGAGAAATAAGTGTTGAAAATTTGTTCCGGGGACTCTCCTGTTTAAGTTAAATATGAAACTGGTACGATTATTTGTTCAGTTAAAGCGCCTTGAGACAGTTATTGAGCCAATTAGAATGTTTAACCAGCTAAGTTTTAAAATTTGCTGGCTTTTTTAAACTAAATATTGCTGTCACTTAAAGTATTTTGCTTAGCGTGTTGTTGGAGTTTTGTATTTATATTTTTGTGTTGCAATTAACTACTAAGCAGTAAAAATTGATCGTTATTTTTTTTTCGATTTCGATTCTGAAATATTCTCAAAAGTTATAAAAATTAAACAAGTGCGAGTCGGACTCGCTCATGAAGGGTTCCGTAGCAGCCGAATCCGTAAGGGTTCGGTCCGGGTTGCCATTTGGCTATGAAACCCTAAAAATTAACAGTGTAAGTAGTCTTTCAATAAATTTCGTGAAATGATCATATTAAAAAAAGGGACACAATCATCATACTCGTAATTTGTCAAAATGGGAGTTAACAGAGAATATTCACCTTTATTTCAATCCGGTAAAATTATTTCTATTAGAGCGTACAAATCAATTGAACGTGAAAGTTTGGAGGGGCGTGAGGTTACGTTAAAACTTTGTGAATTATTACTCCAAAATTGTCGCTGAATTTTAATTTTCAAAAGCGTTGGAATATTATACCTGACTTCAAAGTTTCGTAAGTAAAAAGGTTTAAAAACTTCACTATTTAAAATACTCTACGGTCCTACCCACTATTAGCTGTTAGATTTAATTACAGGTTATTATTGATAACAAATAATACTGTAGCACGTATCATAGTCCAAAATCAGGTATTCACTGTCTTAAAGTTTAAAAATTTACAATGCGATTGTGTCCAATTTTTTATTTTATTTTAAATATAATAATAAGTTCTGAAGTTTGACTGTTCCTTTAGGTCAACATAATTATATTTCATGTAAGTTAAAAGTATTGATTTAAAGTAGTTAGTAAGTTTATTAAAAATATTGAAATAACAATATATATATATATATATATATATATATATATATATATATATATATATATATTGCATTGGTTTCACTACCTCACTGCTATTACTTATCTCGTGACGAGTATTTGTACAGAATGAACTTGAAGAGGCTTGCTCTTGAATAGACGTATGTACTAATCATAATGGAATTGAGTTTGAATTGTTGGCTTTTCGGCTTTGAAGATATCGAGTTTCAAAGATTGCCTGTGATTTTATATTTATTAGACAAAAGAAAATATCAACGGGGCTTCGATAAAGTTAATTAGTTTAAATATTTGCACGATGCGTTCCCAAAGTCATCACCGCTAGTGATTCACAATGACTACGTGGTCTACAATTACAAGTGTAGAACTACTATTAGTCTACGTCTATGTGAAAATTTGTTTGGATTTGATTTAAAAAAAATGACGTATAATAAAATATTAATATTACTTCTACTTCCGATTCCAGATAGATAAATAAAATAATAATTTTGAATAATTTTTAGTAAAAATAAATATTGTGTAGAGCCTAGAAGCAGACAAGTAACTAGATCTTATGTGTATATCTTCTACAGAGATCGTATAGTACCACACATCTCACAGGACATTATTGTAAAATGTATACAATTATTGTGTTTGGTACGGTGAGTA
The DNA here is from genome assembly GCA_036937285.1 of Euphydryas editha. Taxonomy (NCBI): domain Eukaryota; kingdom Metazoa; phylum Arthropoda; class Insecta; order Lepidoptera; family Nymphalidae; genus Euphydryas; species Euphydryas editha. The sequence goes on along the minus strand of JAUPFZ010000005.1, from coordinate 16,039,270 downwards.
AAAACTGGAAGCATGCACTCATTTTTGATATCAATCAACGTGTGACCTAATTAATGTATTTTTAAAAAATAAAATTAATGAATTGTATTGAATCACTTTTTATTACATTATCGTTTATTCAGAGCTTTTATAAATTGCAAATTGAAATAAATACATCCAAACATGAAAAATAAAAAATAAAATCTATACATATAATAAAGTCAAAACTGTACTTACATTGAATATTTTTTTAAAAGAATACTTGGGGTGTGATCTACAATCGACAATGAAGCCAAAAATATAGTTTTTAGAATTTTTGTCTGTTTGTCTGTATGTATGTCCGGGATAAACTCAAAAAGCGCTGCATTGATTTACTTAAAATTTGGCACGAATATTATTAAGAAGTCGGGTCAACATATAGGCTACATATTATTACGCTATCACCTACGGGGAACTAGCAGTGAACCTTTATTTCTTCAACGCATTCTGTAACAACGGATAATCTAATAGCGTTTAAGCAGACGACGTCGCGGGCAGCAACTAGTAAAAAAAAAAGCGTTAACTTGCCTTTGATTATTAATTTTAACAGAGTTATTACTTGATTTTTAGTAGTATATCTTTAATTATTTTTAATCCGTTAAGATCTGGAATTAATGGAAAGTTAGTTATTGATTTAAATAATTTAAACTTAGACAACTTCTGCGCTGATCTGAAAGGTTATAGTTATTGATTTGAAAACTTAACGTTTAATCATATTTTAATTATATTAAAAGTATCAAGTCATAGAAAATGCACATTAATATCATTCAGAAATAATATAAAAGGAAAAAAAAAAAAACTATAACACGAGTTGTGTTACGTAAAACATGTTTATATCATGTTTTAAAACCAAATCGTTCTAAAATTAAATCAAAATAATCTTTGTACCCTATATTCAGTTTGAATAGCTGTGATGGAAAAATATTTACGGAAATCACATTGGAAGCGAATTTCACAGCTTGCGGATGTTACTCCGCGGTCTCGTTATATGAAGAAGATTATTCCATCACAGTAACACTGTTTTTCTTTTGAAATATATTATAAATTTAAATAGTAAATATTTTATTTTATTTTATTAATCCAAGAGCTTTTGTTTATTCATAATTTCGTTATTAAATATACATCCAGTATAATACGCAGTATGCATCAAAAATAAATTATACAGAATAGAAATTTTTTAAGCAATTGTCTTTAAAAATTATTTAATTAATTAAGTATTTTTATTAATTATAAATTTCCTTTTTACATAAAAACAAGCGGACCTGAAAAACACACTTACTATTTAACTGTATAAAAAAACAGGACTGAAATAAAAGTTTTTTTTTAAGTTATAATTTTCGATAAGAAACAATTTAAAACAAAAACATATTTTAAAAAATTGTTACGAAATTAATTAACTACACAAATAAATTTATAGGTTAAGATGATTGTTAATCAACGCACGTGTAAAATTAATAGAAAACCGTGTAAAACTCAATCATGTAAGAGAGTACCTCTTCAATACTTCACCGAACTTGTACAATGTATATAGTTTTTTATCTACACTTCAAAACCCTTCGCACACTAATTTCATCTGAATGTTATACCTATTTCAAATAGCACGTAATTTATTTTAATAAAATAATAAAAAAAAGTTACGAAATTCTCCTGATTCTGATAGCACTGTCAACCATCGAAACTAACTGGCAGTACAATAAAATATTTTTGAATATTAGACACAGCGATCGCAGCGCTGTCTACAAGTTTCATTGTAAAACATTGCAAAATCAACAACAACTTATAAATAAAATAAAAAATATTTAAAAAATATTGTAGTGGAATGATTTGTGAATCTGAACCATACTTGAATTCACTCGAACACACAAAAAAATCATTGAAATTGATCAAACCATTTAGGAGAAGTTCAGTCACATACAAATACACGGGTATATACGGGTATATAAAGAGTAAGTATGATCGCTCTGGTGGAGTGGTGTCGAAAATTCCATTGACGCTGCTGTCTCACGTTCAATTTTCGCTTACAGCAAATATTTGTATTTCAATAAGCAATATTTGTACAAATATTTGTCTCTGGTCTAGGTATTTGTTTTGCGGGTCTCGTTGTAGTATCTCGGAGAGCACGTAAAGCCATCTATTCCAGTAGTTTTCATTAAAATATTACGCTATTCGTCAACATATAGTTAAGTAGTATGGTGAACTAAGCTTCAATCCTAAAAATAAATAAAGCAAACGTGGCCTTTTCTCAGCTGTGAAGAATTTACAGTTTTGTTCAGTTAAGTTAAAATAAAGCTTAATTACTGTAATATCATAGTAGATTTCAATTTAAGTCAAATTTTAAATCAATATTTTAATGAAATAATTAATAATGGCGATAATCTTTACATATCAGAATTAATCAAACATTTTAAACTGTATAATTAGTAAACTATGTAAAAAAAAAAAGTCGTATAAAGTATAGAAACGAGAAAAGCAACATTTTATAATATAATTTTAAATTCAAAGTATAAATATAAACTTAATTTGCTCACTAATTTTGTGTAAACTAATTTAAAGTCAAATATGTGTACACACGCAGGAGTGTAGAGTGTACTGGAGTGTAAGTCTCAAACCAATTTCACAATTTCATAAGATCTAACCTTTTCATTTTTCTCTATGAAATCTTGAGACTAAGCCTATTGAGAATTTCTGCGACTATTCTTATAAAGAAGATCCATATCATTCCTAAATAAAATATTTATATTAAGACGCTTTATAAGACCCCAAGACTGGTAAAATCAACACAAAAACGTATGCAGAGATCTCTGTAGCTTAACAATGTCACGCAAGATATTCAAAAGTTTTAGATTAGATTGTAATTTAAGTAAGCTGTAAGTAGTAATGTTAAAGAAAAATATGAAATGCAATCTATATGATTATCCTTGACTTGTAGAGGAAGAATATTAAAAAACAAAACAAACAAACAAGCAATAATTAAATAACTCAAAAACAGCGTATTTACTTTTTAATGAATTCTTTAATAAATATAATACTTTTAACTGTAAAAATAGAATATATCTTCACCTTTTAACTTTTAACATTTAACATTTCCGAAAAATCAAAAATTCAATAACATTCATTTTTAATTCTTTCCTTACTGTATGATTATTCCTGATGTATACTGTAGTTATATATCATTGTACATTTCTTAGTTTTGATTTTTTTTTATGTTATTAAAAATACAAAATAAACCATGTACCTATTTATGAAATAAAGTATGTGACGTAAAACTTTTATATCTATGTTTTACTGTGTCGAAGTTTTATTTGCAACGTGTAATATAAAACGAGCTTTTCTGGCTGCTTCAGAAATAAAAACCCGAATAAAACCGGGGCAAATGATGTATTTACAAATACGAGTGAAACCGAATGAGTTCTCCATTGAAACCAACGGTTCAAAAAAAGGATAAAAGAATCTTTGTGGCAAAACGCTAAAATAATATATTGTTAAAAATATTGTGAAATTAAATTTCGGTTCTATTATAAAATTTATTTTAATCACCGACTATATATATATATATATATATATATATATATATATATATATATATATATATTATATATATTATATATTATAATAACCGTCATTCGTTTATATAGGTAAATGAAGCCTTCTTGTTTTCATTTGATTTAACTTCTTATAATACTTTGCTTATCCTCATATCTATCATAATAGTAATAAATTAGAATACAAGACTACAAAAAAAGATTCATGTTATTTAAAAAAAATATATATATATATATATATAGATTACACTGTATCTTTACTTTCTTGGCACTTTAAAATCTATATTATTTCAGTACAAAACCAGTATTAAAAATGGAAAAAGGACGAGCAGAATGGAAGTAATTAAACATTTTTACACAGCAAGCTTAAATAAACCCTGCAGGGGGATATAAAATGAGAGGAAGTTAAAACCAGGTGTAACAACACCCATTCAGACTCATTTCTACGATATTCGATCCCGATTCGAAAGTCGAGCTATTTCATCGTACTATTCTTTTGTGAATCTACAAATATCTGAGTATAAACAGTAAAATTACCTCCTTATACGAATTAATTTCAATTTCATTTATATTTGTAGCTACTTTATTTATTTATCTATATATTAATACGTGAAGCAAAAACTTTGTACGCCTTTTTACGAAAATTACGCGGACGGAGAAATATGAAATTTGGCACAGTTACTGTTAAAGTTTTAATTATGAAGAAGAAGTGCAGAATGCTAATATTTTTTATAATAATGCTCAAGAAATACATTAAATTAATTTTAAAAAAAAAACTTCACACAGTACGACACACACACTTATGTACAATGTACATATATACACAAATTTTGTTTATTGTCAACACGTTTGTAAATACAGGTCTTTCAACGAATTTTTTATCAAACACGGCTTTGAATACAGGTCTTGCAATGAATTTTTTTTTCGAATTTTTTTGTCACAGATCAGGTTCAATGACTGCTGCATATGCTCACCATGTTACGCGCAATCATATTTTTATGATGTTGACAATGCTGTTAATTATAAATTAAGTCGAATTTCGACCACTGGACGATAACTAGTATATATTAATACTTTTCATTATCAACAATTAGAACCTTAGAACTCATAATGTGATTATTGTTTTACTCCCGTGGTTTATAGTGGATATTTTTTTACTATATACAAATTTTATTAAACCCATAATGTGGATTTATTAAATATAAAATAATAGTAAATATAAATTAAATAATTATATTATAAAATAATGGCCTAAAATAATTAAGAGTATTTATTATTTTTACTTCAAATAAAACAATACAAAATTATAAAAACTGAAAAGAAAAGGGAGATGAAAACTGAAACATAACAAAAAAGCAATTACAAAATTGTTCATACTTATAGCCTTAGAGTTTACTCTGAGGCGAACAGGATTCAATTACTAAAATGAGGTACTTATATCTAGTGCTGACTCAAATTCTTATTAATGTTTATTTACCCCAGTTTACAGTTCCATGTGTTTTATATATTATATACTTTATTGCACTAAAAAAAAAAAAAGAATATATAGAAAATTACAAGTATAGTCGATGGCATTTTATTGCATAAATAACACATTTTTTTTAAAGTTATATATGTATATTATGGATATAAATCCATCTATTATTTATTGTCTCTATTCTCTTCTCATACCCTTTTTATATATAAACTATATGTTCTTCGCAGTTTCACGAGTGTTGCCATTTATGATAGTGTTACACTAGTATGTCGCAGCGCGATATTTATTACTTAATAAAATAAAATTGTTTAAATTCGGCTATAAAATCAAATATTCATAAAACTCATTAATAAGATATTATGTATTAGGCTTTAATTGTGTTATTCGGTTTTCTTGTAGTAATAAATGCGAAAATTATATCTAATTTATGAAATCAAAACTGAAAACAGCATCGGTAATAATGAATAATTAAAAGAGAAGGGCTTAGCCACCTCGTTAGTAATCTGGATTGGTAAAATTGAAGGTTAATTTGTCTTAGAAAAATTTTAAAAACAAAAATACACAATTATGTATTATAAAAAATATGATTTTTTAATTTATAATATATATTATTTATTAAAGGTTGGTTTTAAATTTTTTTACATAAATATATTAATAACAAGTAACTTCATATACAGTTGAATTTCATATTCATATATATATATATATATATATATATATATATATATATATATATATATATATATATTATAAAAGGGTATTATTGTACTATAATCTATACATATAAAATTCTTTGTCCTGAATGACTGATTAACTGACGGATCAAGGCAGCTTAAACCGCTAATCGTAGAGACCTGAAACTTGCAAGCAATGATTTTCCGAAATTCTACGCCTAAGGGGGTGAAAAGGAGAGGCACAGTTTTTATGTGACAACGTGATTCCTTGGTCCAATCTACTTCAAATTTTGCATAAATATTCTTTAACAGAATTGATTGAAGACGTGTTTTGTATTTTATCGAAATTCATCCCCTAATGGGCTAAAAGGGCGTAGAAAGTTATTATCTTTGAAGTTGATATCAATACTTCTAACAGTAAAAGTTTTTTCTTTGTAAGTGCTTTTGATTTAAATTACATTTTATTTTGATACATGTTTGACAACTCAATTCGTCTATTATAAATCTATTAAAAATAAAGTACCTCCAGTATCGACGCAAGTGTAGGTGATATCTTTTTTGGATGTTCCTGTTGGAACAGACAAGACTTTTCTGTTAAATTTAGTGTTGGCCAAAGTGAGAAACAATCGTGATATCGCCTTAGCGGTGCCATTGTCCGGAATTGCTGCTACTCTGGTGGAAGGAGATAAGCGTTTAAGCTTCCTATTAATTTGACACAAACCGAATCCCCTTTCTACAATATACCCAAACAAACACAAAACAAAATTAATTGTTTGGGATGAGAGTACTATGGCTCATAAAGAGTGTTTTCAAGCCCTAAATAGATCCTTATACTCGTACGATAGTAGGAATAATAATTGTCAAATGGGAGGAGTTGCTATACCTATTGTTAGCAGGCGATTTCCGGCCGACTTTACCAGTAGTGCCCAGAAAACGCGACCGGACGAAGTTAAAGCGTACGTAAAGCATTGACGACCGTTCTGATGTAGTATTGCGAGTAATCGCCTCAACGCCTCGTCTCAATGCCGGTAGTCGCGGGTTTGATTCCCACTCGGGGCAGATATATGTATTTTTGCAAATATTTGTTTCCGGTCTGGGTCTTTGTGGGTTTCTCCACCGTGCCTCGGAGACTACGTAAAGCCATCGGTCTCGGTTATTATCATGGATACCTGGTAATGATCGTTACACATGGTAGGAATGTTATCCGCCAACCAGCAGTGGAGCAGTGTGGTGGATTAAGCTCCAACCCTTCTTTTATATGGAGAAGAGGCCTCCGCTCAGCAGTACGTGGTTTACAGGCTGATACAGTACAGTACAGTACAAAAGCATTTGTGGCCTTCAGTGACAAAACTGAACTTTACCATAAATATGAGAGTCCATCTGAGGGGAGATATTACTTCCGGACTGTTCTCAGACCTGTTTTTTAAAATAGGAAATGGTGATTTCCGGGAACTGGATAATAATATAATGTATGAGTGTATATGAGTATGTATTTACCATAAACAAAACTTAAGGTCAAACTCTTAAGGTAGCGGGAGTATACTTGAGCGAAAGCTACTTTTCCCCACAGCCAGTTGTATGTGGCATGTTCTAAAGTAGCCTGTTGATTCTAGCACCCGAAGGAAAAACAATTAAATATTGTTTATACAGAAACGCGGAAGGTTGAGTATTTCGATTTCGTTGTAAAAAGATAATACCCCTGTGTAACTTTCACCAGATCAAAGGCCGAGCTTCGTATTCATAAAATATAACAAAATGTTATTTTATCTTAATGTTTATGTAACCTTTAAATCCATACTCTATACCTAGTAAAGATTGTTATACTTTATAAGTATTCAAACATTTTAAAATAATAAATTATATGTTATAATAAAATTAATAACGTAAAAGGCCAATTAAAAATTCTATTAGAACTATTTTTGACTACTACGCGGACAAAGTCTCGTGCTAAAAGCTGGTTTTACAATAAAATCCTTAACTGGTGAAAAACTTTTTAACTACAGTGAGACGTTTACATGCACTTACAGTATAGTACAGTACTAAAAAATAAAAACAAATTTTATACAAAAAATACAAAATGGAAATATGTAACGCTCGTTCCAGAATCATATTACGAGTATGTCTGCGTCTGGTACAATTCGTTTTCCAAGAGGCAAATGTGTTAAGTCACGTCGAATAGAAATGGTAGAGGAAACTAGATTGGACAGGTTAATACTTTCAAAGGTGCACTGAAGAAAAAATATTTGATTCTTACACTTATCCCTCGAAGCTTACAAGCGAGCGTCGTGTAGCTATTTTAATACGTAAAACTTATAATAAACACACATTATTAGTATGCGAGTGGCATCTTAATTATAGTATTTTTTATTTTAGGCATATAAAAATATTTTATTCCCAAAAAACAAGTTAGTAAGTACTTTTTTAAAAATAAATTAAGTAAAAGTAAATTATTCTTCACTTACGGAACATTTTTATAATAAGGAAAGCAATAGTTATTTCCTAAACAGTGTACCTATATTGTGTGACGAATTATTATTAGGCATGTACAAAAATAAACCGGGACGCAGATGTTTCGAAACTCTTATTCCACTTAGCTCTTAAATTTATTGGAAATGTTTTTTTTTTAATGTTTTGAAAGCATTTGCTTAGATTAAAATATTTCAATAAGATTAAATATTTGAAAATACATGCCAGGGTTAGATATTAATTTTTAGCTTATTCGCGTGAAAATATTGTAACCGTAACGCCATCAAACAGTTCGAAGAAATAGCTTTATGTTTGTAATTTTTTCATTAATTTTTGATGTGATAACGTCTTGTAAATCGAACGCTGGCTGCAGGCACGAAAAAACATGACTCATTATCACGTTCCGCGAGCGAGAGCGTGGAACAAGCGATAGAGAGGCACGATCGGCGAGTGCTCGGCTTGTGACGTATCTATCTTCCTTCAACTCCATCGACAGATGCATCCGAGAAGAGAAAAAATATTTGAAATAACAAGTGCCAATAAATGTTAATTTATCGAAAAATTTGTAATTTTCAATTAACTCCTTATTTGTATTATACAAAATAAAAAGCGTGTAATGATGGTTATTAATTGATAATAGTTCAATTCAATTCATAAAAGTAGCCAATTTTTCATCAATGTTTTCTTATGTAACGTCATATTATATAAAATCATAAGAAAATTATCGTCAGTTAACCGACTTTATAGACAAATAATGTTTTTTGCTTTGTGAATAAAATTATTCTGTATGCTCTAGTACAGTATTTCCCAACCTTTTTAGGCCATGCCCCACCTTAACATTTCTAAACTTTTATGCCCCCATGCATAATTTTTTACTTTTAAAATTGTTTTGTTCCCTTAAGAAATATAAATGATAAGTTTTAGGAAAAAAATCACTATGAAATTGTTATCAAAACATCGTAAGTAAAATTTCAAAACATATAATGAAAAAATAAACTGAAATTCAAAATGTAGTACATTATTCCGAAAAAAAAAGAAAAAAACTGTAATTTATAGACGTAAGCTGTCAAAAAGATAATAAACGGTTGGACAAGGTATAGCATTGCATTTAAATAACCCAAAGCGAAAGTGTTAATGTCGTGTCGAGTCCATGTTTAAATTGCCCCCCTTAACTATCAAATTGCCCCCCAGTGGGGCGTGGGCCCCACGTTGGGAAACACTGCTCTAGTAGATTAAAAGATTTTAAATTCAGGTTTAAACAAATTTCTTTTATTAATGACTTGTAATTTGTATCATCATCATCATCATCACATCAGCCATTGGATATCCACTGCTGAACGTATGCGTAATTACTAATAACGTAATTTGTATAAAAGTTGTATAATCTATTAGGTATCACGTATGACGTTTCGGAACTAAATAATTTGATTTATATATTTATAGACTAATTAAATTTTACAAGTAAAATTCTATTTCTCAGTTATTCATGTGAACTTTGCTTTAAAAAAAGCTATTATTTTAAAAAGTTTTTTTTTGGGTAGTTAGATTAGGCTAGTTAATAAGATTTATAATTTAAGATGGAAACTTTTTTTTCTGCGTTGATTTGAAAATTACTTAGTACTAATGTTATATTAACTTTTTAAATTATAGATATAAGCTTTGTACTGCGTACTATTATTAAAAAAAAATAATAATTTAAAAATGGTTTGTTTTATAAAAAGACTTATAAATGATCGTTCAGATTCAATACGCTACTTGAACACAATTATAAAAATAAAACAGTTTAAAGCCGCAAAGGTTCGCAATAACGTAATGCTGCCGGTTAACCGAAAACAATTCATTTCAGCGGATCTTCTCAGTCGTCTCAAGAAACCGCGACATGCTAGTCGATCCGTGAAAAGCAATTCTTCTCATACGGTTAGCTTTCTTCACTGTACATTAAATTTGATTTGATGTAATAATTTATTTGTTGCACTGGATGTATTTATATTTACGTAAAAATATTATTGTGCACTTATATTCGTACATGTTTTTTAGGATTCCGTAGGCAAATGTCAAAAACGGACCCCTTATGGATTCTATTGTCTGTCTGTCCGTCCGTATGTCACAGCCACTTTTTTCCGAAACTGTATGAGCTATACTGTTGAAACTTGGTAAGTAGATGTTTTCTGTGAACCGCATTAAGATTTTCACACAAAAATAGAAAAAAAAAACAATAAATCTTCGGGGGTTCCCCATACTGAAACTCAAAAATTTTTTTTTCATCAAACGCACGTATGGTGTATCTATGGATAGGTCTTTAAAAATGATATTGAGGTTTCTAATATCATTTTTATCTAAACTGAATAGTTTGCGCGAGAGACACTTCCAAGGTGGTAAAATGTGTCCCCCCCCTGTAACTTCTAAAATAAGAGAATGATAAAACTAAAAAAAATATATGATGTACATACATTATCATGCAAACTTCCACCGAAAATTGGTTTGGACGAGATCTAGTAAGTAGGTACTTATTTGTTTATAAAAAAAAATACACCATTATTAAAACATCGATTAAAGTTACAACAAACTATAAGAACTTTTATATGATGTTACTTGCTGCTACGGAACCCTTCATAGGCGAGTCCGACTCGCACTTGTTTTTTAAATAAATATTTAATGAGATATGTCTTTGTTGCTTTAGTTATACAAAATTGGTCTAACTAGAAGAAACGAAATAATTATAGTGATCGTAAAAGAATTTCAAAGGGGAAAGAAAAAGACTGGATGTGCAAATAGAATAACATTCCCTTTATACATGTAAGATGCGTGTTTTATTCCCCTTTTTACTTGTTATGCTTCGCAAGATAAATATACAAAGAAAACTCGACGGGACTGTTTCAATAATATAAGTAAATTTTCCGATGAATATAATTTAGGAATGATTTATTTTATCAATCTTTTTTCGTTTTTCGGTTTTGTTTTTACACAAGTTTAGTATTGATATACTAATTGTAAAATAGACTTGTCAAGACTGACCTACTAGCAGTACTGAATAACTAACTGCCTGATTGACTTACCGACTTACTGAATAATAATTAAACTTTGTATGAAAGATCATTTATATGAAAATTTTTGAAGTATTAATTATAAAACTTTTTTTAATCTTTTGGCTAGAAATACACCATTCCACCATTAAGATAATGAAATAGGAAATGAAAGTTTATACAATATATCTGCAATTTTCAAAGGCAGGAATGTAACAATTTTATTTTGCGATTTATTTTTTATTTGATTAATATTAAAGTACATATTCATTTGGGATTTATTGTATATTTTATTAGAAATATATAATCAGGTGTAATAGCGTTTTTGGGAATTCTTTCCCCTAAACCAGTGAAATAGTTTCTTTAATGTATATAGTTAATTGTAATAAAAACATTATTGATTGGTATTATGTTTAGAAAGCAGACGAGATACATGTGTTACAAAAACCGAGTCTTCTTTTTTTTTTTTTGTAATTTCGGTAACTTAAATTTTACGTACAATTTACTGTTACGTGAACAAAGTCGATATCTAATTTTGTATTGTAATATTAAAAGACGAATGCGGCAATTTTGAATAAGCCAAATATGACATCGCATCAATTATAACTTATCTAAATGAAGTTATACCATATTCATGACTTGATATATATAATATTTATAAAATTATTTGGACTGTTCGAGATCTTAATAGTTTAAATATACTCTAACTTTTATCGCTATTTTCTTACCAGCAAAGATATTTGTATTGAATATATAAGTATTTGTACGCTCTGGAGATATTTCTTCTATCTTTTAATAATTCTATCGTCTCACTGAACATGTTGTGGATACCTTTTACGCTTTAAACTTATGCAGTACAGTTTTATTTATTTGCTTCTGTAATTTATATTATATAAATAATTCCGAGACACACACGAGAGAGAGAGAGAGAGAGAGAAGAGAGAGAAGAGAGAGAGAGAGAGAAAGAGAGACAGAGACAGAGTACTTGTTGTTCAAGAATTAGCTCAAAGTTAGAAAACGATTAGAATAATAATAACTAGGATATGGTAAAACGCCGAGTAAATGCAGGGATAAGAAAAGACAAACTCAACAATGAATTAATTTACTTTCAGTAGTCTGCAATAGACACTGTAATTATTATTGCTTTCGCATACATTAACTTCGGGAAGTTTTAATTAAATATTGATCTTACCTAGATTGTATTTTTTTAAATATCAGACGATCAAGTTTTTATCTTTGTTGTTATATTACAAAGCAATATTTTTATTGATTAAATATAAAAGTGTGTACTACGAGTTGGTATATTTTTTATATTTATCCTATAATATTTTGAAACGAATTTTTTTGGATAACAAGATCCTTTGATACAAGTGATTGTACGTATATTACACAATAGAGAAGAGTGAAGGCTGAAATGATCTTAATATGTGGTAAATAATATAACTTAACTTTAATATATAAAATAGGTAGTCGCAACTTTGAATACTTTCGCGCAAAACTAATCTAAAAATATTTCACGTATTAATATTATAACTTATCTGATGTTATCTGTTCACTAATGGAGTATTACATGGAGACAAGAGACGATACATTTTATGTAAACTTTACATGTTTATTTAAAAACCTATTTATTGTATAATATGAAACGTACTCATGTGATTATAGTGATATATAATTGTTTTACAGTTTTTCGTCATTAGGGTAGTCAAGGGAAATAGACTATGAGCTGAATCCGTAATGCGGCTTATTCTCGGAAGATTTCTGAAGCACGGTAAACTTTATCCGAGCTTTAAAATATATTTATTCTTAGTAAAATTATAAAGTGTTTCGAAAGTTTTTTTTTTATAACTATTTAAATAAATACCGTTCAAATATCTTGTGATTGCTTACTTTATTGACGCATTTGTATAAATTTCTTTGTTTGTGTCGGTGTGCAATAAATAATATTAATTATTATTCCTTCTAGGTCCAGATGACTGATAGCGATATTTTGTCAAAGTTCGGAATATATTTATCAATCCGCATATATAGATATTTAGCAATCCGCAGTGTAACAGTGTGGTGGATTATGCTTCAACTATTCTCCAATATAGAAAAGAGGCCTTTTCCCAGTAGTGGGAAGTTTACAGGCTGATTCAGATCAGTTTAGTTCATACAACCAAAGCTTATAGGAGTCAATGCTATTTTCAAATTGTTTTCAAAAGACACGTACGTAATTTTTCAAATGTAAAGGTATGCGTTATGGTTTTAACGTTGTGACCGAACATAAAAATAGAGTGACTCGCTCGTAAAGTAGAAAAAAGTGGCCTCATTTATTTTCCTTTTAGCGATAAGGGTGGCGTATCCATTGTAGTCAGATTCCCGTCACCTGTCAGATTTCACGTCGTTAGGTACATACTGACGGAAACCATGCCTATGAAGGTCTTAACATAAAATTGGTTTATTTTCGTGAAAAGTGCAGAATATTCTCTAATACGTCTATTTCTTCCTGTAAATAGATATAGCTCATATGAAATCAAATTTGATAATACACGTAGGTAATTTACATTTAGTGTAAGAATTAAACTTTTTTTCACTTATTTTATACTATATTATTATCCAAAAAAAATCTTTTTCAAATATTGTAATGGTTACCTCATCATCACTTCTGAATCATAAGTTGATTACTTAAGATGAAACAAAGAACAATTTGAAGATAAATAAGTGGACCATTTCGTAAGATGAAATAAACATTTCTGTATTATAATAGTCTCTATTATAGCCGCACGAATACGTAGGATACAATATAACGTGGCACAGTAAGTCGTAAACCCGGTGCGGACGGTGAAATGAGTACTAATGGTCACTAAAGCAATACGCTATCGCGTGACTGGCGCGCGACTCCTTGCTGATAGGGAGAAATATAGGTAAATATTTTTGCTGCCGTATCCAATGTTTAATAGTAACCATTATGTGGTTCATTGTTTTGTTTGTATTTGTAATTGTTGTTTTCTTGATTAATAATGTATCAATTTGAATTGTACTCCTAATCCTAATCAACTTAAGAAAGCTGACATCAAACACGCGAAACAATACATGGATCGTAAGAGATGGTCATTGTTTTTTACTATGTTTGAATTCGTATCGTTCTAGAAGGTGGGAGAAAATGTAGATCGAAAACTCATGTCGTGTAGTGTCAGAATTATAGTCGTGTAGGAGTTTGAAACATTAATATGTACAAATTCGCAGTGAAGCTGTACGGAGGATTAAGAATGTGAATTTACAGAACATTATTTCATTTTTATACTACATCTTTCTTGTGGTAAGACCTTTGTTGAATTTCTATTAAAAATCTAATGGAGCGTCCGTGTAATTGGATTTGTTAAAAGAGGAAATTCAATTCGACGATATTTATCCACAAAGTTATTATTGCCCAGAAGAAATTTTACATTAGCGCAAGGTTCAAAAAATAGTACTTAAATATTGATAAAAAATGAAATTAAAGTATATATTACGAAATAATCTAATTCGAAAAACTGGCGATATATTATGACTTAATACTAGTGTTGCATTTTTACACAAAAGTACTAAACTGATACTACTCACTGCATGACGATAAATATCATTTATGTTAATACAAAATTACAAAGGTATTTTATATATTATATTATAATTATTATATTATAATACATTCTTCAGAATATATTGTAATACAAAGTGAAAATATTATAACAACAAAATTATTCAATATAATATATCAATATTTATGAATAAACAAACTAAGTTAATTCTGAAAATATTTAATTATTAACCTTTACAAATAATTTATAATTTACTTAAAATTGCATAATATTGCTTTAATATGTGTTAGTTGTTGTTAGTTTTGCTATGTACAGAACCTAATCCTGCCACGCATTTAGAATTTATTAAATAAAAAGTTAATTACACGTGTTTAAGAAAAATAAAATTCAAACAAAGAGTGGTTTCAAATAATGAAACACAACGATCCCTTTTAATTCTTATCGTTTTAAACAGAGCAGGCCTGGTAGACGGGTAATACATCTTGCAAACATTGTTGGCTTAGGAGTATGAAGTTAACAGATTACATGTATATTTAATTCTGGCGTACCGTCAAATGTTTCTTAGATAAAACCATCACGTTCTATGGTCGTTAAACAGAAATAGAATAAAATGATTTAAATTTTAACACATATATAGCTCCATATCTATACATATAATAAAATGGTAGGAGAGTCAAAACTGTACATTGAATATTTTTTTAAAAGAATACTTGGGGTGTGATCTACAATCGATACCGAAGCCAAAAATATAGTTTTTAGAATTTTTGTCTATTTGTCTGTATGTATGTCCGGGATAAACTCAAAAAGTACTGCATGGATTTACTTCAAATTTAGGCACGAATATTATTAGGAAACCGGGTCAACATATATGCTACATATTATCACGCTATCACCTACGGGGAACGAGCAGTAAATCTTTATTTATTCAACGCATTCTGTAACAACGTGTAATCTAACGACGCATAAGACAGTCTCCCTCTGTTACTGCATTTTCTGTAGATATGAAATGTAAAGAAGAAGAAGTAGAAGAAGAAACGGGTAAATGAATGTTATTTTAAAAGGTATAATCGTGGGTATTTTTGGTGCTGTATAGCGTTCACGCAGACGACGTCGCGGGCAGCAACTAGTAACTATATATTCGTATTGTGTTATATATGAAGAAAACGTGTCTTTTTTATTGAAACTTACAAGTACGTTTTCTCATTTGCTGTTTAGTAATATACTACGGGAGTGCGTTTTAATATAGGTTCTCATACAAAAGGCCACAACCGTTTATCCCATGACAATAGAACATGGAAGATTTGCGCTCATATCTGTAAAAATAATTTATTAATGAACATAATGGCCTTGGACGAATATATCATATAAAAGAGAAATATAAAGTGTATTTCCGTTTATCATGTCGTTATAAAAACAGTAATATACTTATCAAACGTTATATGTATATAATGAATTAGACCAGGGCTGAAGCTTTGAAAATGTAAAAAGTAAAAAAAAAAGTAGAATGAAACCCCACCCATTGGAAAAGGAAGAGAATATAATAAAAATTAAAGAATAATAATTTTCGGGCGATCTGAGATCGAGAAGAGGAAGGGGGTGAGTTTTTAAGGGTAAAAAATGGTTCATTTCGATTTCCGGCAAAACTACAAGTCCTATTGAAAAAAGTTAAACGGCAAAGTTGTAGGTAATAAAAAGATCTACAGATTTTGTATGTACACATTTTTCACATAACCTCAAAATTTATGTCAAAAATTCAAATAAGCAACTTTTTATGTTTTATTTTTATCTTCTACAAAAAAAAAGAAACATTAAATTTAGTGAAACCTTACCTTTGCGTCCCAAACGCACTGTATTTTTTTTTTTTTTTTTAAATATTGATTTTTTTAACCTTATTTTGACTAAATATAGAAAAAGCACCCTAATTTTCAATCGAAAATTCTCACGTCATACTTTCTCTCGTAGCTCGGAGCATTTTCTGAGAAAATTTACTGTAGTAATGATATTTTTTACACGATCAGAAAGTAGAAATTACAACGAAGTAAAAACGCACCGACTTAAAAAAAATAAGAATGATATTTTACCCTTAAAAACTCACCCCCTCCACTTCTCGAATTCAGATCGCCCGTAAATTATTTTTCCTTTCATTTTTGTTATAATTTATTCCTTTTCCAATGGGTGTCATCCTACATTTTTTTTTTGGTTTAAAAAATTATCAACCCTGGTCTAATATGTCTTTATAAGAATAAAACAAATTTAGTTTTTTTCTTTTTTAGTTATCCATATCAATCTAATGTACTAAGTTTAAAGTGATGTTATAAGTGATGCGCTCATTTGCAGACATTAATATATGACTCATAAATGTCATGATTTGGCATAATTGTAATGAATGAAGTTCTAGTTCTTGTAGCCACAATGGTTATGCTTTAGTGGTTTAGGTTTAGAAGATTCATATAGATATGCCAACTCAAGTAAGTCAAGTTTCATAATGGAAGTATTATACAATCCTTATCGGAGGATGATATATTAATTATTTTTGTCTAACACGTCGATGACTCTATACTAGGCTAGGCTAGGCTCTTACTATATTATAGTCTTGAGTATCTGAAGACTATGATATAATATATATATATATATATATATATATATACTTACCGTATACTGTGAACTGTATCGAATCGTATATCATATATGTATATCGTATTTAAATAACAATTATCTTTACTTTGGATCATAATATGGGGTATTTTATTTTTTATGCAGATTAAAAATAATATGTTTTTAGTTTTGTTTTTTATAAATATATTAGATTTTTGCTATATTAAATATTTGTTTTATATCTCAGGGAGTGTTAATTGATTATTATAGCAAAAAGTTAAGTGATATATTTCGCGATATAAAAAAAAATAACTCTTGGTTTTTTTTTCTAATTCAATATACTTATATTCAAAATATTTACACTAAACATAATTATATATAAATATATAAGCCTGCTGGAAATACCAAAACCAAGGTACGGTCAAGCTGGAGCACTAGCCAGCCACAGTAGGTATATTATAAATCTTCTCGAAATTTGAACATAATCCGACCGTAGCACGGTATAGTGTAAATTCTTCTAAATAATCCTTAAAAAAATTATAAGGACGCTCACGTCCTAGGTATCAAAATTACTTTTGACTTTTGGTATCAATCAAAAGTCAAGGGTAATTTTGATACTATCAATGAACGTAAAATAATACCTGTAATCTTCACATTAAAAAAAATAACTCTTTTTTAAAGGTTTGTTAATTTCTGATAGTTTGCTTATAAGCGTTTACCGTTACAGTCTTGGAAGAACGCGTCTTTATTCATTCACATTTTAAGATCGAATACTCTCTATATATTACGAGTACGTTATTCTAGATATTAATGATTTTCTGGAATTACATCCACCTGAAAGTAACCAAATGTTTACCTTATAACAATAATCTTCCTAGTAGCAAAATAAACGGAAAATATGAATTGACGAGCGGATGAGCCCGAGATAACGCGAGCCGGGATGATTAATGTGTTGGTTACCCTTAGCTCAGAACATAGCAGCAGTATTTTTAAGATATTTAACATTGAGTTACTTTGAACGATAACATGAAAAATAGAATTATACTGTGCTATAAATATGTTGCCATTCAAATTTCCAGAAAAACTACTTTTTCCTAGGATCCAAGGACAAAATGGTTTATCCGATTCGCGTAAAAATAGGCTATAGGAAATATACAACATTATATATATTTATTAGTTCGTAGACTGGATTTTTTTATATATTAGAGGGGGCAAACGGACAGTCGGTTCACCTGGTAGTAAGTAAGAGCGACATCCATAGACACCTGCTACATCAGAGGATTAGCAGGTGCGTTGATATATCCAAGATAATACCCCCGTGTAACTTTTTCCAGATCAAAGGCCGAGCTTCGTTTCCTAAAATATAACAATTTTTCTTTTTTTAATGTTTATTTAAACTTTAAATTCCTACTCTATAATAAAGATTGTTATCCTTTTTCTATATACATATAGAAAAAGGGGGGCAAAGTTTGTATGGGACAACATGATTCCTTGGTCCAATCTACTTCAAATTTTGCATAAATATTTTTTAACAGAATTTATTAAAGACGTGTTTCGTATTTTATCGAAATTCAGCCTCTAACGGGGTTGCTTCGAAGTTGATATCAATACTCCTTAGTGCTTTTAATTTAAATTACATTTTATTTTGATAAGTTTGACAACTCAATCCGTCCGTTATAAAATATTTTCGAGTATCGCCGCAGGTGTAGGTGATAAAAAATATAAATTTATAATTTTTGAAATTTTAGTGAAATACCCGTGCGAAGCCGGGGCGGGCCGCTAGTAGTAACATATAAATATAGCCAAATATGAATCTTCAACGAGATCGAGAATGGGAAATGTCAAACAATGGTCATGCAAATAAAATCCGAATCGAGTTCCACCTACGATCGTTGAAAAAATAGCACTCTCAAAACCATTCTATCACAATTTCATAAGTACTGATGTTAAAAATTCACATCGAATAAATTGAAGTGTCACAGAAAAACGTTATGAAATCTAAAAATATTATATTAAGAGTATCTAAATGTACAATGACATCCATTTACTAACAACAAATAGAATTTAATACGTTTATTTTCCAGTAATGTTACTGATACGAAAAAATAAAATAAAAAAAATAACGTCCCCGTGTGGGGATCATATGGACAATGCATACATAATTTCTTATAATGTTGTTGTATGTTTGTTGTGTTACATATGTAACATGGCGTGGTCAAGTAGAAGGAAAGTGTAATTTAATCTCATTTTACTTGATTATAATTAATTTGTTTCCACATCAGCACCCTGTTTGTACCGAGTATGTTGTTCTGAATGTTGAGGGGCTCGTTCGTTCCGTGATCAGAATAACTGTGGCGCGAAGAATATATAGGATTAGCAACATGCTCTGTGTAAACACCCAATCAGTATGTCGATACACTAGTATTGACTTTGTTCAAATACCACTTCTCAATCATGCTCGAATGCTAACAGACGATCCATCCCCGATAAGTATATTTTCACTGTCGACAAGTGCATTAACTACATCATTTAGTAAAGAGTTTAGCTTAATAATATATAGTACGTACGCCTACTTTAAATTTTTCTTAGGCTTATCTGGTCGTTTTTCAGTTTTTTAATCATGGTCATGTTTTATTTTATTCTTCTTTAAATAATTTTATTTATTTATCAATTTAACTCTTGATTTTGGTTTTATCTTAAAGGTGTCATTAAACTCTTCACATAATAAGTGAAGGAATAATTAAATTAATGGTAAAATATAATTCAAAATGATTTTTAAACATAGATGTTGTACAATATATATAGAATACATTATAGATAATAAATATGATTGAAATCAGTTTATTCAAGAAAAATATGCGAGAAAACGTAGCAATAAACAAACATACTTACACACTTATACATATCTACGAGGGGTGATACAAATGTAATGATAGTGAATATAAAAGAGAGTGACTATGGTTATAAAAATAATTTATTTTTCTACATAGTCTCCTAATAAGTTAATACATTTAGTCCATCTTTTTTCTAAACCTAAGATTCCCTTAGGATTTTTTTTTTTGTCTTGACTGTCTCAAAACTCCCAGTGACCATAACTTTGTCTTCGAATTTTTTTTTCGGAGTTGTTCTTTGAGCCGAGGAAAGAGGTAAAAGTCACAGGAAGCTTAATCTGCCAAATTGGGTGGGTATTCAAGTAATTCGAATCCCAATCCAATCGAATCAAGTAGTTCAAGTAATTTTTTGAATGGCAGCAATCGAAACTGCGGCTTTGTGAGCAGGTTTGTATTCTTGGTGAAACAGTACTCCAACTCGCAGTTTTCTGCTTCTTTTTTCTTTGATGCCTCCCACTATCTTTTTATTTGGTTTGCATAGTGTGAGTCTGTAATAGTGGCTCCCTTTTCCAAGTATTACACTACAATTATTCCTTCAGCGTCTCAAAAAACCTACGCCATAAGCTTTCGATCATCGTCTACTATTTTGTTTCAGGATTGAAATCGTGGATCCAAGTTTCGTCTAAGGTTACAAAACGCAAAAAAAAAATCCTGATCAGCTTGGAACTTTTCGAGATTCTTTCTCGAAAAGTCGACTCGTTTCATTTTTAGTTAGTTGGTTAATATTCTCGATACCAAACTCGCACAGACCTTTTTCATACGCAATGCGTTTATAAAGATTCTTTGAACGCTGCCACATGAGATGCCTGTGTTCTCAGATATATGCCTGATGGTTACTTTTCGAGCTGCCATAAAAACATCTTCGACTTTTTTCACGTTATCTTCAGTGAAAGACGTGGATGGGGGTTCCTCGCGATGTTCACCTTCAGTGAATGTTCTGTCTACTTTAAACTCCTTTGCCCAGCGTGCAACTGTGGAATATAGAGGAATAGAGTCCCCCAATGTTTCCACCAAGTCTTTGTTTATGTCTTTGGCAGACTTTTTTCAAACAAAGGTACTTGATTACTGCTCTAATTTCGTTTTTCTCGATTATGGTGTTATTTTTTCGACGGTTCGTATTTAAAGGAATGCACCTACCTCCCAGAAATTGTGGTTTATTTATATGATTTTTTTAATTTGTAAATATTTTTTTTTATATTGTATGGATACTTATTATTTAGATAATTATGTGAACTGGACTGGTCTATGACGATATATATACGAGTGCATGTGTGTGTGTGTGTGTTGTATACTTATACATACACACACACACACATACATATATATTTATATGTACAAGTGTAGCGACATCTATCTCGCCATATACGAACTAAAAGAGAGAGATCTCTCCACAACGCCAAACAAGTCAAAAACGTAACCCTTTTGAGCTTCACTAGATTTTTATAAAAACTATGAACACAATTTCTTATTTTAAGTATATTTTATTACCATTTATTCCTTAATCAAGCTTTGAGAAAGCTCATTAGCTTATGATTAAGTAACTAGCAGCCATCTGAGAATTTCTGCTTTCCATTAACCTTGACTATTATTTTTCTCTTATAAATTTGTGAGGAGAAAATTTATAAAATTATAAACATTTTTATTTGTGGATAAAGAACTACTATATTGTACTTGATACTAAATCTAATGTAATTTTCAAGAAGCACTGTCACGAGTCTTTAATAAAAGAACATTTACAATCAATAGAATATAAACTAATGTATATAGTATTAAATTCAGTAATTTTCCAAGTGGTTGACATATCGCGAATTGATTATCTTAGACTAATTGCATGTAGTCTGGATATGCAAACTAGCGTACAACTTTGTGTAGTATAATTGTGTAGTAACAATTTCCTAGTATAATAGAGGTACAACGGTTATAGTGTTTGTCTCTGATACAAACAGTGGTATCGAGATGAAACGAGACTTATGTAAAATAATCTAATTGTACGTTAAGTTATTCAAAAGATCAGAGGTTATCAAATAAATGTTTATGAATAAAAAAAAATCCTACCTCCGCCGAAAGTTCAATTTTCGTCCCTGTGAAGCAGGACAAAAGTGACAATTTTTCCCCCGCTTCACAGGGAAAAAACAGAACTTTCGGTTTAGTTATGAAAAAAAAAGTATGTACAACATGGGACGAAAGTACTATGTACGAGTACATCCTTTTCCGCATGTTTGCAAATTCACTAAAAACTTCACATGTGGGACAGAAAGTAGTACTTTCGTCCCTTGTGACACAATATACTATATTATATCAGGTAACATTAGACTAAAATGAATGATTTAGGGCGTTACCATAATAACGTTGTTCGAGTGTGCGCATTCCTCCCACACTTGACTAGTTGGAAAGATGGACGCGGTGATCATAGCTTTGCGTTTCTTTTCTATGGCAGGACAGGAAATCGGTACAATACCAACGTGTACCAACGTACCGCACCATACCAACGTATACGCAATTTTATACTAATACTGCAATGTAGTACACATAACAGTCTTGTTGGCATAATATTTGTTAATTTAATAACATTGTAATTGTCATCAATATCAATATACAATGAAACATTAGTTCTCTTTAAAATTTACTCTTTGCCGTAAAGCGTCAAGGATAATCGTATTACGTTTAATTTTGTAATTACGTTAAAGCAATGGAGCTCTGAAATGCTTGCAAATTGCTACGCGGTGTCGCTCTGTCGCGTAAATACCTGCTAACCCGTTTGCATTCGCTCAATGTTCATTCCCTGTCTTGTTTAATTTGAATAATCATTACATCATTAGTCAATGTTAATGAAGTAATAATAATAAAAAATATATATACTTACTATTCTATACTGTCCTAAAAATAAAAATAATCTCATTTTTCTAACTCATAATAAGCTTCACGAGGTAAATTATACATTCGCTGGTTATATTCAACTATCAAAATTATTTGACCCTTCAAATAATTTAGTAATGTCTGCGTAAATCTAATACAAACAATGAAACAAAGATACAAAATTATATTCTATATAAAATCTTTTAACTATTACTTCTTCGAACCTTAAGTAAATTCAGTGGTCACCAAATTTTAAATGACAAAAAAGTATTGTTCTAGATTTATTGAGATGATATATGTTGGATGCAATGGATGAAAATATAAAACAATAGTTTTATGTCTTAATCTTAGTATACACAGTTATGGAGTACTTTAAGTAAAGTATAATCAAAAGATTACATTAAAATGATCTAATATAAAATCTTATAGTAGAAAAGAACATAAATAGTATTTAAAAAAAATGCGTACCTGTTAGATAATAAAAATCTTATATGGTATAAAAAATGTTAAACATAAAATTCTATTAGTAAGATTTTTATTTATAAATGAAGTGAAGTGCTATATAATTTCACCATTAGGAAAATTTCTTTTTGTTTGAAATACAGAGAAATGGGGAGAGAAAGGGAGAAAGAGGAAATTAAGTATCCTACCTGAAAGAGGGGCGTTAAAGTTATCCCCTTCGAGCATAGAGACTAATAGAAATGGATTTTATATTTTTAAGAATATTTAATACCTGATATTTGAACAAACGCTTATGTGATATTTATCACATACATATAAATATATATAAGCTTAAATGTTTATTTATATTTTGATCACTATATACAAAATGAATTCTTACAAAATTTTTAGTACGATTATAAAAGTGGAGCGAGTTTTTCGAATTGTGTGAAATCCTATTTTCTATTTTCTAATATTTTAGGACAATGTTATTCAAAAATAAATAATGCTCTTGAGAATTTCGCTATAAACTATAACAATCGGTATTATAAATTTTTATCGTACATTAATCATTGATTTATATTTTTTTTATATATACCTTATATTTTGTATGAACCAATAGGTATTGCATTTCATTGTTATTCAAAACATACATTACTGGATCAAATTGCCATGCAAAAAAAATATTTCCTGAATTAATCTAATAAATTAACACCGAAAACTTTTTGCAAATATAGTGCGACAGTCTATGCGTATAGAAAATATGCTACTCGTGTGTTAATATTTTCGATATATTGTATATCGTATATGTATATGTTTATCGTTAAAAAATATAGAATATCTTGATTTATAACATACAACGCCACTTCTAGTTTGCGTAAACTTTGTTGCGTTGCTACTGTTGGCGCGGGGGAATTAAAGTAAATAATAAATTAGGAGTTAATTTGTCTAGCGGAAGGAGGAAAATACCTATTGTATTACAACCCCTAAGGATATGTTTACACATACATGCACGCAATACTCGGTATAAACAAAACGGCACATCCATAATTAGCTATCCTCGTTAATTTGAGCTTCTATTCTTCGTTTGTAAAGATACCGTTTTTTTAGTCATTCCCGATGATGTTACATATTCAGTATCTTGTGAAAAAAGCGAACCAGAATTATATATCCCTTTGAATAGAACACGCATTTTAACCGAAAGCTAGTGCTAGATAGATTACTGCTGAATATACATATGCAAAATTTATTTAACACGGTAAGATGAAGAAAAACTGGGTGTAGAATCCATCATGTTTCGTGAAATGAAACATGTCGATATATAAATGGAGATATAAAGTTATAAGTGTAATCTACCGCTTAGACAATTTCTTTTATGAAATTTAATTGCTTTTCTATTGATTTGTTGTATTTTAATTGAACATATTTAACTGAAATAGTTTATGTATATAATATAATTACAGGTATATTCAATCAAATCTAATAAATCTAAACAAAGCATAAGTTATTAAATGTTTTATAGAGAATATTTTATTTTATAAATATACTGATTGTTTAATCAGTCTCTATTAAAACTATACTTAATTAATAAGTATATGTGTAGATATATATGTTATAAATAGAAAGTACTAAATCTCAAAAATATAGAAAAAAATTTAAACTTCGCAATCAGGATTGGTTGGTTTTTTCAAGTCAACGGAAAATCAGATATCTATAATTAGTATTGAGGTGGTAGAGCTAAGTTAGCTTTTGTCGCGATGAAATGAAATAAGTGGTGGCCGAATGTGGAGTGACGAACGTGCGCGAAGTGGAACGGAGCCTTGGAACTAGGGCTGCCATCACGTAAATTATTGATCAGGACAAATCTACTATAAATAATTAGAAATATTTTGTGATTTTCAGTTTTCTTCTAAGAAACAAAATCATAAAAAATAAGTGATATATTTTATTGTAAGAATTTTGAGTAACTACTTTTTAACTTATCCTGCATTTCAATAGGACAACAGAATACAGATTTTTTTTAAATATCTCTTTCCCTCTTGAACTTTAATAAATCTAGAAAAACTTAGACGGATTGCAGCCCTAAATGGAACTGTGGACAATATTGCAATACAAACGAGTCCAGGAAACATGCGGGCCCGCTCGTAAATCACACAACTTGCGATTCTTGTTTTGGAATTAATAAGTGAAATAGTTCTGCTTGCTTCGTATTTGTATTTCATGCAGCTTATTTTAAAAATAACAATCCTCAAGGATTACAAAAATCACTAACATAATATTCTGAGAAATACGTTACCAATCCTTTAAACGTTTTCAATTCTTTGTTGTAAATTAACCAAAAAATATATAATTATACTGATTTAACAATATCATTTTTTTAATTCGAATGCTTATATATTGCGTTACTTTATTGAATAAAATGTAATGAGATGCTTGCTTGACTATTACATCTTATCTTATTTTTACTATATTATTATCTTATCCTTGAAGTCAATCTATTTCTAAAGGAATAGTTTATTTAATGATGTTTACTGCTTCGGTTTGAATGCCGGAGTTATTGGATAAATTTTCTTAGATGCTTCAAAGACACACGATTTTTTTTACTTTTGAATGATATTACAATTTATTGATTATTCGGCTTTAGACTAGAACTTATTCACTGACATTATTATCAAAAACAACTTTATTCGAATAGGCTCCACGAACACCTTCGAATCGTCATTTTACAAACTAAAACTTTAAAGTAATTTTTATTTTTGTAAATTAAAGCTACCACCGATTCGGAATCTAGATTCTGCAGAGAAGAATCGGCAAGAAACTCCGCAGTTACTCTTTTGAAAATAATATATAAACTGTGTTTTAGTACAAAATTAGTAATATCTTGCATGTTGTTGTTTACATGTGTT
Organism: Euphydryas editha; assembly: GCA_036937285.1. NCBI lineage: Eukaryota > Metazoa > Arthropoda > Insecta > Lepidoptera > Nymphalidae > Euphydryas > Euphydryas editha. Next base: position 16,012,821 of record JAUPFZ010000005.1, on the reverse strand, counting down.
GCATGTAGCATTAGTAATATCTTTATAAATTAGAATAATCAGTTTTTTTTATATTTCTTATATAATATCGGCCAAAATTTTACTTTAAGCAAACTAAATAAGTGTTGAGAGTTCTCTCTTGATGTTAACACTACGCAAAGAATTCTGACGAGACCAAAACAGGTGAAAACCTGAAGGTGCAAGGTCAGCACTATATGGTGGATGCATTAACACTTCCGAACCAAGCTCTCTTAGTTTTTAATTTGTGGTCAAAGATGTGTGTTGTTTGGCAATATTATCATGATGAAAAATCACTCCTTTTTTGTTGATCAATTCCAGCTGTTTTTTTTTTTTTCGATTGTTTTGCCTAGGGATAAAAGCTCATAATGAACGATACCGATACCGATAATTTGCAAAATTTCTTCCCTTTTTAGACTGCTTTTTTAATATCACATGATGTACATTTTTCATTTTCTAAATAGTTGATCTCTAAATTTGATGCTTTGATTATAATCCAGTTATCTATTAGTTATACTTTTGATTTATTATAAGAATCATTGGTATTGTGGGACATAGATCTAGAGAATTAGATTTTACGTACGACTATATTTTGATTTTCCAGACTATGAATTCCACTCATTGCTATGTCAGAATTCAGTTGGAAGCTTCGGCTCTTCTATTATTTCTTCATTTCAAATTATATCCACATACATTAATGTCCAAGATTTGCGTTTAAGTTATAGAATCATAACACATAACATACACTTTTTAAAGACTTTGATTTTGATTGATTCGTACAAGTATGATCATTTGGTTTGTAGTGTCAATCAATTTAGCATTTAAAAATTAGAAGTGCATAGTCTTCGGTATTTTATGTGAACTGACACCTAAAATATTTTTAAAACCGTTTTAGCACACGACGGAGAAGTTCTGCTATTTTGATTTTGCATCATATTGTTTTATTTTTCTTTCTTTTTTTAATAGCAATTTGAGGTAGTATTATATATAACTTTTATTTATACGTAAAGTACATGCGTGAGCCGATATGTTTTTCCCACTTGACATCTTTTAAGTCAATTCAGCTTAATGTTTAAAAAATAACATTCTAATAGATGACTATAAAAATTAAATAAGACTGAATCACAATTAAATGTGGAAGGTTAGCATATATTCGTATTATTCATTATTGGAGATTATTTCGTAATAAAGGTTTGAAATCGACAAGATCCACTATTATTATATTGAGTGAAATTTAATTCCGTATAATATAAATATTTCAATCGAGTTTCAAGTCTAAATTTCGAAAATCAATTTTATTATACGCCCAGCGAAGCGGGCGGGAAACAGCTAGTACTTATATAAAAGCAACTTATTTCTCATATTACACCATTCTTCTCGTTTTCTATACTGTCACTGTCACATCAATTGTGTAATAGGAAGATAAATATATTATTAATGTATAAATTAGAGCTTTTTAAAAATTAAAAAATATCTTTTTTTTAGCGTTTATAAAAATTTAAAAATGAAATCTATAAGTGTATAAGTGTTAAATTGTTATAATTATATTTGTTTCTTATTAGATACAGTAATCAAAAGCCCACTCCGAGGCTTTCGTAAGTTAAAACTATATAATATAGTAATGTAATGTATATATTACCACGTCCTGGTACAGACGGAACAAACATTAATGAAGCTGTAAAGTCACTTTATCACTTACATAAAGTAATATGGAATTCAAATCAACACGTTTAGAGTCGATATTCGTTTGAATATATAACGATTAGGACGCGAGTCCCTGTCGAACCTTTGTCATTTTAATCATACTTCCGATCTTTCAAAGTAATGGAATTGAAATATGTTCAATTTCCTACGTTCAGTAGGACTGTACTGTGACTGTAATTCCCTATATTGTTGAATATCATACAAATAAAATTTTAACGTGTTGAGAATTTACAATGAGGGTACTATTGAAATTATAGGTCCCGTCTTTATTATATTATTAGCTATAAAAATAACATACTATTTTTAGTTATTATAATTGCTAGGCAAAACCTTACTGCGAATTGGATTGCTGGTTATACATGTCCCAGAACATGTTTTTCTTTCAGTAGCAGCATTCTTTCTCTCACAGTAGAATATTAAAAAAAAATTGAAATTTGCGCTAGTTCAAATTTGAACTTACGACTTTTTGTTTAACTTGCACACGTTCAGTGCACTGAGTCATTGCTCATTTGTTATATATATATATATATATATATATATGTGTATGTTTTTGATCTTTGCTTATATAGAAAAAATTTATAGAAAAATTTTATTATTATAAATAATTAAAATAACTTAACCGTGAGTTCAATAACGTATATTATTCGAAACGTTCGCAGCGGAAGGCAATAAAAATACCTCACGTCAAATCTGGCCCGCAATTATTCATTCAAAATGCCATCCAACTTGCTATAACCCAAACCACCCTCCTACATTCACAGCGTATACAGATAACCATATTGTACGCTACTGGGATACTTCGTGTAGATTAAATAGATTTATATTTTAAAACATTAATATTATAACATTGGCACAAGATATTTCTTAATAATTTGACTTATTATGTAGGTATTTGTATATTTTAGGATCTTGTGATTTTTTTTACAAGGGACTAAAATAATAATTAAGTATAGTTCATTTTTAGAAATGTCAATGATTGTATTTGAACATGCATCAGTAATGATGTACTAAGCTTTTGTAAAAAAAAATAATTGAATAAACGCATACCTAAGTAGTCTTAGTCTTTATTTTATTAAAAAATATTTGAACGACGAGTATGATCTGAAGAGTTCCTTTGTATGTTTAAAGGCTTCTTAAAAGCCCGCTAATTAATGAATGTTATAAAACATCATGCTGCAAGTCAAAGGAACACATCTGTTACCTCATGGTAAAGCATGTACGTTAACACATTTAATTAATTCAATTAATTTAAATTAATTTATAATTGATATGTAAAACTGTGAAGTACGTGTAGTTATGTTATTGTAACTTGTTACATAGATATATTTTACTGATGAAAGGTCGAGAGATAATTCAGATAGCACAAAAACCGTCAGTCCTTGTTGTTATTAAAGACACACGATACAAATCGTTACTCATGATGGTAGGAAAATTATCCGCCAACGCACAGTGGAACAGTGTGCCAGATAAAGCTCTAACCCCTCCTCTTATAAAGGACTCTTCGCACAGGAGTAAGCCGTTTACAGGTTGTTGCAGTTTATTTTCAGATGAATGTTTTAACTTTAAATCTTATTATTCAGTTCTTGATGGTAAAAAAAAAATTGTACACCCCAGCGTCAGTGGTTTTAAAAAATTGTATTTCATTTGAATTGAAAGAATAAAATAAGTTGAAGTATTTACAAAGTAATTAACACGAATTCAGTATTATTATATATATTATACTCAGGCTATTATTGACCAAAATGTTATAAAAAATAAAATCCAATTTATTAAAGATTTAAATAGCAAAAATCGTTTATTTAAAGGCTTTAAACAAAAGGCAAATAGACAAATAATTAAAAAGATTTCAGATTGCGTATAATTCAGACATTGACTTCGATTTTAGCTCTATCGCAACCATCGTGTCGTGTCAAAATGTCATTCCTCTGAATGTGACGTAATTGGGTATGATATTCACACCCGTCTATGAAATGTGTTATCAATTTCGTTCTACATGCCAAGAGAAATCAACTGATTGAGCTTAAGAGTAATTCAATTAATAATAATTCTTTATTGTACACCAAGAATAAAAAACAGTACAAGAAAAAGGAAATCAGAAGGAAGGGAATCAGTACAAAAAGCGACCTTATCGCCTAAGAGAGATCTCTTCCAGGCGACCTTAGGGTAGAGGACATGGTACAGTACAGAAATAACAAAACTGTAATATAATAATATAATTTCCAAGAACCTACGCAGAATATTCTAGAGCAATGTAATATGATGCTATCGCTATGCTTTTGTTCATCGGAAGTCGAAATAAAAAGGACAGTTATTCGTTTGAATTCTATAAACATGGATTTCAACTGACTTTTGCCGGCCACAGTATATGTATATAATATATATGTATATATATCGGAGCGTGAAACAGTGGCGCTCAGTCCAGCAAATTGAAGAAATAATTAAATTACTTTAGTTTAAGATTAGATGCAAAATATGTTATAATTGCAATAATTACTTTTTGGTTGCGTCAAGTAGTTTATTGGGTGTAGTCGATACAGCTGGCAAGCAATAATCTTATTTTAAAAAGTGAATCTTAAGCGATATATTGGATAAAGTTCATTTAATTGGAATAGTGATTCCACGCAAAATAGTGAGACAGTTGCTATGGAAATGAAAAAGCAGAGTTGTCATTAAATTATCTGATAATATGTTTAATGGTTATTTTGGAGACAATTAGAGTAGATGAGCTAGATGTCGGGCCTGCATGGAATTCACCAAGCTATCAATAGTAATCCAATTGCATTGCAAGTATTTTAAGAGCTAAATGAAATATAATCAATTACGAGAAGTACATGCCTGAGAAAATATATAATCAACGTTTTATTTCGAAGTCACCATCCTGAAAGAAGCCTACTGATATCAAATCTCCAACATATATATAATTATCTGATGCTGATCGGTTGCTTATTGAAGACGATTATCGGCTATTAGGTGTTTAGCGTCTAGACTCCGGTCTATATTATAACCTACTACAGCAACACAATCATATCACGCATTTTTAACGCAGTTATAACGATAAGAAATTATTTTTGACTAGCGTTCCGTCCGCGGCTTCGCCCGCGTGGAATTCGGTTATATCGCGCGACATGGTAAGCGCACCGCCTCTCGCCTACCACCCGATACGCCCCCCCCCCTTCCACGTGCATGATTTTTTTGTCTTTGTATTAAACAATTAAACAATCTTACATGATTTTATGTTTGACAATAAGGAACTTCCTTACAAACATTCATCCCCTATTTCACCCTCTTCTAACCTTATTTCCGCGATAAAAAGTCCTTTCCCAAGTTCAGTTCTATCTTTATACCAAATTTCATCAAAATCGGTTTAGTGGTTTAGGCGTGAAAGCGTAATAGACAGACAGACAGAGTTACTTTCGCATTTATATATTAGTAGGGATTTTTATTTTCTATTTAAAATAGTTTGATTTAAATGAACAACTAAAACGTCGAATTTGAGACTTAATTTATTTAGAAATATTATCAGAAACAATTTGATGTGATATTATATCATACAGGTAGATTATAACGAGATCCATAAACGACATTCCCACCCAAATTCCCTCGGCATGTATCGGCTATAACGCGGTGATTAATGCAAACCACATTACGACATTTTGAAACGAATGTGATTATAATTCTGCTGTAATTAATATTTGGATGAATAACGACAAATAGAGAGGAGAGGAGTTTTTATGTACAATAATATACTGATTTTATCTGTGGTTTCAAAGAAAAACGTTATTAGATTTATACAACGAGTTCTTAGATAGTAATATAAACAAATACTTATATTATTAATTATATGGGCAAAATATATGATTAATATTTTTCATATTTTAATATTTACCAGTTAATATTTACTTAGGGATAACGTGTAAGGGAAACAACTCTAACCTTGCATTCTAAAAGTTAACCTACACGTAGTGCCGTCTAGTAAACTGGGTTCTGATGGATATGGATGGTCCCCGATGATTCCATGAGAAATAACTTTGATTTAATTATATTATTTCGGAAGGAGTTTGCAAGAAATCTATCTATTAGACAGAAACTACGGACGTAGCTGAAGAATGATAACGGCAATCACATCTGTGTTAAGCCTGACATCTAAGATGCAGTCCGAGATGCAGTCGACGACGCATAAAGTTTGAAGTATCGATGATCATCGGGGCTTGAGGTGCGACCCGCGTGTTAAGGGAAGCGCTGTGTCAGCACACCCCTTACTAGTTGGATAGACGACCTTAAATAAGTCTCTGGTTTTTGGTAGTGCTGGACTACAAGTGATACACGTCGATGACGCTAGCATATGTCTCACAACGCACGACCATCGGCTGACGATGACGACGACAATTTTTTTTTTTCAATCAATTACCCTTATTATTCAGTTTCCCTTTATTGTGTTATTGTATTGATAAAAATGTATTTATTAACAAACTTTTTTCTAGAAACCTTAAATAGTGCCTTATTTCTAAAGTCAGCTATTAATATGTCTAATTTGTTGCATTGCTAAATTATTTAGTAAGTTGATATGTAGTTAATACGTGTATATAGTAATTATGTAGTTAATATGAATTGAAAGACAAATCACATAATAAATTTCTATCGCGGATTGTGGTTAGCGCTACCAATCGAAGTTCAATATCTTCATGAGAGATCGTTTGTAATCTAATTTAGCAAGAAAGCTGACCGGCCAAGAAACGCTTAATTTTTTGAGATAATAAATACAAATTTAAATTTAAAAGATTTTTGCTTACTTATTACTATACTACTGGGAGTAAGCCGGAAAATTTTTAACAGTCTAAATGTATTTGTATTTTAGTTACAATGCTATATTGGATTTTTTATTATATGTATATTTACTCAGTAGCATAATGTGTTATAGAAATAATAATATTTGTTGAGATTTATTTGAAGATGTCAAAATTACTTCATTTGTATTCTACAGGAAATTACGCTGTAAGACATTGTCTCATTGGGACTGCTCTGAATTAGGTAGATTATTTCCGTCGGACCAAAACATCGTTTAACGATTTATGAATCATTAAAAATATTTCTGGATCACCCAAAATTTTATGAAATCGATGTGATTGTCAATTCTCAAAATATTTTCATAATGTTAACAATCAGTAAAAGTTCTCGATCGATTCAAACGCTGTGTTGATGAAAGAAGACATTAAAGTATTGAATTACAAAAAAAAACCATGTGTACATTATTCAAATGTTATCAAACTTTTTGATTTCTTATTTTGCTGAAGTAGAAGTAAGGACTTAACAAGAAAAATCTTTTAAAAAGTACTTAATAAAATTAATACTTATGCAGTAGTACATTGAAAAGAAGATAAATTGGACTAGTTTTCTCTTCTTGACACGTGCTTACAATTAAATTGTTATTTATTTATTTATTGGCACATAAAACAGTTACACAATATGGTTATGAAATTAAAAGAAAAGGGAAACAATTCATAAATCTAAGTTATCGTGTAACCCACACCAATGTCCGCTGAATAATTTACAAGACATACTTAGCTAATATTTAAAAATCATGCACTTAGGAACAACGTAATTAAAAATTATTTTGATACCTATACTTTACAACTTAATACTATATTATGATAAATATTTTCCTGTTTGGTGTAATGTTATTTTAACTTTAATTTTAAATTTTAAGGATATAGTAATAAAATGGACTAAGTTTCTTCACTCTTTGCGGTCGTTTTGGGACAATTTATGATTTTCTCGACAAAATCTTGGCATAGGACAAGGGTGTAGGGCCGTTTACATAAATATATAGACAAAAAAAAACAAGCTCAAATTTTAAAAATTATATTAGCGTTGTTCTCTTCTTTAATGTAATTTTATAATAATGTAAATAATCGGGTAGTTACAAAAATCAACATGGGTACTTTTATATATATCCATATAAATCATAGGAATTTTAATTATAGATTTATAACGAAATAGAACTCGAATGACGACCCTTTTAGTGTAGTGGTGCGAGTAGTCGCCTCAACGCCGCCCGCCGAAGGTCGCGGGTTCGATTCCTGCTCGGAAAAATGTTTGTATTTGTGCAAATATTTGTTTCCGGTCAGGATGTGTGTCCATGTGGGTCTCCCCACCGTGCCTCGGAGAGCATGTAAAGCCGTCGGTCCCAGTTGTTATCATAGACACCTGATAATAATCGTTACTCATGTTAGATAAATTATTCGCCAACCTGCAGTGGAGCAGCGTCGTACATTAAGCTCTAACCCTCTTTCTATATGGAGAAGAGGCCTTTGCTCAGCAGTAGGTTGTTTACAGGCTGATTCAGTACAGTACAATATACAGAACTCGAATTCTACGCGAAGATGTATAGTTATATTATGGTAAAGTTTTGTTTCTATTTACTTAAAAGTTTTCAGTATGCTTTCATTGTTTATCTATAGATCATTCGAGCAATTTTCATCGCGTGATTACTTTCCATTGGGCAAGTATAATAATTACGGTATTTATCGAAAATAATGTCAGCTATTAATGTAATGAATGGTTGTGTATTTAGTCACGAAACATTATAAATATCTAGCTTTTCTTATCGTTTTATTTAAATTAATTTAACCAATTCACAAATATTTAATAGAAATATTGTAATTGTTATCAGTATAATTAATATTTAAGCTTTTAAGCAAAATGATTGGAGTAAACTTTAATATTCTCATTGTAAATAACTCATAGCTAGCGGTGTGTGATTAAACTTATATTATTTATAGTGTAAAATTTATAGTATTTAAAAACAATCGTTTATAATTTTTACAAGATTCCCTAGTCAATTAGCATGGAAAAGTCTAATATAACCACGGCCCCGAGTTCCCGGCGTCCCTTCGATGGGACAGGGGTGCGAAGAATCTCCGGGCGACCATTTAAAATAGGAACATGGAATGTTCGTAGTCTTAACAGCCCCGAAAAGATATATAATGTGTGTAAGGAAATGGATCGACTACACATTGACATCCTTGGATTGAGCGACGTGAGATGGAAACATCATGGCGAACATCGAGTGGATGGAAACCACACTATGTTTTATTCTGGGTCAGAAGAATCGTCCAACATGTACGGTGTAGCAGTAATTGTAAACACAAAATCGCTAGGCACACACGTCACATTCGTGCCTGAATCAAATCGTGCAATGATGATTCAAATTCAGTCAAAACCCAGGAATTTAAATATTATCCAACTTTACGCCCCCACTACGGAAGGTTCAGATGAGGATGTCGAAGAATTTTACAGGCAGGCGGAATTACTAATAAAAGCCACCAAGAAGCATGATATTAACATCATATTAGGAGACATGAACGCCAAGGTCGGTCGAAGAGAGGTGAAAGGTACGGTGGGAAAGCATGGACTGGGTGAAAGAAACGACAGAGGAGACAGGCTGGTTCAGTTCTGTCAAGATCAAGACCTTGTCATTATGAACACATACTTTCAATTACCACCTAGAAGATTGTACACATGGACTTCGCCTCGTCATAGGCCGGACCAGATAATTATATACAAAATAATAATAAGTAATTATTATTAGTAATAAATAATAATAAACAAATCGACTACATTATGATCAATAGTCGATTCAAAAACTGTGTGAAGAGTGCTAAAACGTACCCAGGAGCTGACATAAGATCGGACCATAATCCGGTGGTTGCAGAAATCCTACTTGTCTTAAAGAAGATACGTAAACGACGGATCAATGTAGTCAATATACGGAAGATAAATGACAAGAACTGCAGATCCGAGGTAGTGCGAGAGATCAATGAATGGGCTGCGGAGGCTAAGCAATCCCAGGAGACTGTTGAACAACAATGGTACAAACTAAAAACCAAAGTACACAAAATCAACGCAAATATTCTGAAACCAGATAAATGGGTCGCAAAGGAGCCATGGATGACTGAAAAAATATACCAACTAATGGAGAAAAGGAGACTTCACAAAAATGACAAGTTGTACAAAACCATAGACAGAGAGATCAGAAGAGAAGTGCGCTATGCCCGCAATTCCTGGTATCGCAAGAAATGTGATCATCTGGAAGTACTCCATAACAAACATGACGCATTTAATCTGCACAAAGAGATCAGAGCCATGGTAGGAAGAAAATACCCTACGCACCAATTAGTAGACGCAAACAATCTCCCGGTTTTGGACCTTGAAGAGAAGAAACGCATATGGGAGCAGTATATCAAGAACATCTTTTTAGACAACTCAAGAAGCTTGATTGCCAATATTAATGCACAAGAGGGACTTCCAATTCTAAAAGATGAAGTTAGGAAAGCATTATTCAAGGCAAAGACAGGAAAAGCAGCAGGTCCAGATAACGTCTACGTAGAGGTGCTTAAACTGGTGGATGAAGAAAACATGGATGCCTTAACAAAGCTTCTAAACCTGGTGTACGATACGGGCCAGATTCCGAATGACTGGTTAAAATCTGTCTTCATTACGCTCCCCAAGAAGCCCAATGCGAAAAAGTGTGAGGAGTTCAGGACAATAAGCTTAATGAGCCAAGTACTGAAGCTATTACTCTCAATTATTCACGAACGCATTAGGGTAAAATGTGACGAACAACTTGGTGACAGTCAGTTTGGTTTTAGATCCGGAGTGGGAACAAGAGAGGCGTTGTTTGCCATACAGGTTTTGGTCCAAAAATGCAGAGAGATGCAACAGGATGTCTTTCTTTGCTTCGTCGATTATGAAAAGGCATTTGATCGAGTACTGCATGACCGTCTTCTCGAGATATTAAAAGACATTGGCCTCGACGATAAGGACATCACAATCATAAAAACCCTGTATTGGAATCAACATGCCACTGTGAGAGTGGACGGAGAGGAAACCGATGCTGTGGTCATTCAAAAAGGAGTAAGACAGGGATGCATGCTATCACCTCTTCTCTTCAACCTATACTCAGAAGACATAATATCCAAGGCTCTGCATGACCTGGACTGCGGCGTTAAAATAAATGGACGCAATATCAACAATTTACGTTACGCCGATGATACAGTCCTAATAGCGTCCACAGCAGCTGATCTTCAACAAATGGTCGAAAGGTTAGAGGGATGTAGTAGTGAGGCTGGTCTCAGAATGAACATAAATAAAACAAAATTTATGGTCATTTCCAATACGTTGGATACCACGACGAGAATAACGGTGTCAGGCCAAAATCTAGAAAGAGTTCGGAAGTACAAATACCTGGGGACATGGCTAAACGAGGAATGGAATAGCGACTTAGAAATAAAGACGCGTATCGAAATCACCCGTAGTGCTTTTAACACAATGAGAAAAGTACTTTGTAACCGTAACATTAACATCAAGTTACGAACTCGTTTGCTCCACTGTTACATCTGGCCCATTATATTGTACGGATGTGAGGCTTGGACCATAAAAGAAGACCTTCGAAAGCGTATAGAGGCTTTCGAAATGTGGACGTATAGACGCATGCTATCCATAAGCTGGACTCAGAAGGTCACCAACGTCAAAGTATTGGAACGGATTGGCCAGAAACGTGCACTCATGCTCACCGTTAAGCAACGGAAGATCTCCTACTTGGGTCATGTTCTTCGACATCAGCGATACAGTTTGTTGCAGCTCGTCATGATGGGAAAGGTCGCTGGAAAGAGGAGGGTTGGCAGAAGAAAGAAGTCGTGGTTACGAAACATCCGAGAGTGGACCGGAATAGCCAGCGCCGCTGAGTTATTTCGCAGAGCTATTAACAAAGAAGACATTAAAAAGCTGATAGCCAACCTTCACTAGTTGGAGAGGCACTATAAGAAGAGAAGAATTTTTACAAAAATACTTACAGTTAGAAAAAATTTTCATTACTTAGAACAATTCAATGACAAGATAAACTTAAACGAAACCGGCGTGCAGAGTACGTTCCATCCAAAACCCTCCTCATTATTACCAAACTTTTTCAAATGAAAAATAAAAACATAAGCGTATAAAGTGGGACGAAGGTCTTAAGACCTCTAAAAAATGAGACAACATTATTTATTCGTGAGTCGTCTTTCGGTTTTAATTCGTATTTATGTATGTACATTATAAAAGAAGCTTGGGTATTTCAGAATGTGATACAAAACATCCTGCGCGTCGCTACCTTATTAAGTAGAAACATTTTGTGTCTTTGTCGACATTTTCTTTCTGAACTACAAATACTTAAATATATGTGTGTGTACCAGAAAATAGTAAACTGTTTACTGCTGTCTAATTACTACTTTACTATTTTAGTTGGGCTAGGGGTTTTTATAGGTCTAGATATCAATCTATCAAAGACTTAGTTTCGTAAATCTATTCTGATCAGGTGTTTGTACGGTATTCCAAAAGATAGTATAAAATCGAAGAAATTTAAATAAAATATTCTTTTTAGCAGTTTTACAGTGATTAAGACTGCTTCATCTATTGAGCGGCCCAAATGGTGATATTTGGCTAGTTGAAAATTGTCCAAATTGGTCACGAAATAGTCATAGGTGGTCAGTAATTATTAGTAATTGGTCAATATCTTGACAGAGGGTTAAAAATTCCAACGAAACTGATAAATTTTGGCGGCTGAAATTAATCCGACAAATTGGTTCTAAAATCATTTTAATACATCTCAAAATAGTCACAATTGGTCAATTGATTTTAATAATTAGTCAACGTTTTTGATATAAAAATTGGAAAATTAAACAAAAAATTAATCAATTTTATAGCCCAATGGGTGGAACTGATTAAGAGGTCGTTATAAAATTGATTGGGTACATTTGTAGAATAACAACTCTCGAAGTACAACCACCTACTTTTGTTTTCTATGTTTGATGACATTACGTTGTCTTAGGCCGTGTTCCAGCATACATGCGAGCACTGTTCAGTGCTCTCACAGATGTGACGTCAATTCAGTATACTACGAATCCGTTCCTTTTTAGTTTGCTGTACTGTGCTATACTGGTTACTGTTTAAAACGGAACGCAATCCAGTATACTGTCATCTCCATTATTCGATAATGTTTTCAAATGAAAATATTTTTCATGAACACATTTTCTGTTCAACAAGAGAAATTGTTATTTGAATATTGTTGAAATTTTTGAATAACAATATTAATTAATAATAATAATAATCATTCGCACTGTTATATTTTTTTATCACGTAATTAAAGTACTGAAAGCACCTTATCTCAAAAGCGCCAGTGCTCACAGTAAAAAAAATTTCGGCGATTTATGACATTATATATTTCTCTATGGTACTGCGGCAGTGTACTGGCGGTACATAATGGAACGAATTTTTCACCAGTGAGATCACTGAGCAGTACTCGCAGTGTATATCGGAACACTTCCTATATGTAAAATGTCATCATGATGTTTGTATATATGTCACTGTCAAAAGGGATGCCAAGTTGTTGCGATTTTATTTCGCAAATTAAAAACTACCTCGTAAAAAGGGCCTTTTCATGAAAAACAAAGAAAAAATATTTACTATTTCATGACCCTGAATATTTTAAAATACTGTACAAATAAAAAACCTGGCCCAGGCTCCATATAATTTTGAAACAACCCTTTCAATTTCCCACATAGGTACTTAATACGAGTAAGTTATCATTTACACTTAATGTACTGAGAAAATAATATTGAAAATTGTAAGGTCAAAGTAGTGAATAAAATTCAAAATCCTAAGCTATATAATTATGACTTTCATTTTTATTGTGATTTTATGATCCATAAAAAGTATAGTCATTGATGTCAATTGATTCAACATAAGATATAAAAATAGAAGCAAAAACAGAGATACATTAACTTTTTAACGGTAACTACAATTTTTGTCATCTATAATAATTATCATATACTAGCTGTGCCCCGCGGTTTCACTCGCATTAATTTGAGGAAAAAATGCTAACTTAAATACTTTTGAACCATTATTAATCAAACAAGAAAAAAAAGATACTGTATTTCTCCGCAACCTGATATTGGTTAGTCAACATAATTGTAGTTTTCAGCGTTCAGTCTTGACGTAAATCGATTCCTCTGTGCTTAAATGTTTGCCCCTATGCTTTAATAATATGTTAGAACAAACGATAATTCTGGCGACTTTACATTATCTCCTAAATTATGCCTCCAAATTAAATGCACAAAGTTTATCTTCATAGTTATAATGCAATAAAATCACCTTTTTAGTTTTTGTTATCATTATTGATTGCGGTAAAACTATGATGTCTTCTAAGATATTCATTTAAATCAAATGATATTTATATTTATATCTATTTTGTTCAAAAATAAATACTTGTGATGAATAACCTGTTCATTTGGATAAGGATTTATATCATGTCTGTAATACCACCTTCGCAAATAACACATTATTTTAGAACAAACTTGATTACTCTAAAAACGGTTATAACGTGTCAACCTCAAGAGATAAATACATGCTGTAGCGGACATTTTTTAGGAACTTTAAATGTCAATCAATTCCGTCATACATAATTTTTGCGTACTTTTAACCATTTATGCAGCGTACGCGACGGAAACTCTCGAAAAATAATGTTTTTCCCGTTTTTGTAACAGTTCTTATTATTGCTCAGTTCCTTTTGATCATAGCGTGATATTATATAGCCTATAGCCTTTCTCGGTAAATGGACTATCTAACACAAAAATAATTTTTCAATTCGAACCAATAGTTCCCTAGATTAGCGAGTTCAAACTAATAAACTCTTCAGCTTTATACATAAGTAATAGATTGGTTGTTATAATTAGAAATTTTTAACTCTTTTTATAATTATGTTGTCACTAAACTAAATTAAACACAAAAAAAACGTATTTTAAGCCAACACTCTAGAACTAATAGTAGTGGAGCAGTAGCCATAAATGTCATCGCGTCACATCTTGACAATCTAATATTTTTCAGATTTATTGGTATTTTATTTCTAAACGATTTGGAGCGTATTTAGATTTTTACGAAGGAAATGCCTGAAAAGACCTTTCAATAAACAATTTTTAATGTACCTACTCTTCGAAAATATTGCAGCTGAAGCAATATTCAGTGAATCGATTCGACCCGCGATGAAATGCGGAGCGATGCGGAACAGTTTGCGATACTCCTTATTGGGCCCGATACAATGTCGGCACGATCTGTTCCACTCTATGACGTCTGTTCCTTCAATTTGTAATAAAGTTTTGCGCACTGGTTTCAATCCGTTGATACGAGTATATCACGTCACGGTATTATTGCTTTTGTTCGGCGTGAATGGTGTATTATAATTACATATCTCATCACAAATGCAACGTTAATCTCTCAATATTGGTCTCGATTAATTAAAATCATTATAATAAATTAATATCGAAAAGGTGATATACGTTTAATTTGTTTTCAGCACTAAAAATAATGCTATTAAAGGAAAATCAAATGCCACTAATATATTCATTAGTTCAAAGTTTCATTAGATATTTACAATTAAGTAACTAAATCCTTATTCCGTGCGAACATTTTATGTGCGGACCCAAACATTTTTCAATCAATTTACCCAAAATGGTATCTCGTGGTGAAATCGTGCAGATAAGCAAATTCGGGGGCTGGGTGCCCATTAAGCAATACTTACGCACTTAAAATGGCATATATAATTTAAGAGGAGAAGTAAGTTCCATGATTTTATACTTAAAACATTACATATAAAATTTTAAATTAAATAGCCTTATAAAAATTACACAATAGAAGTAGTAGTAGACTGGACGTCCTGACCGGTTTCCACTAAGTTTAGTTGTGTTTCTACTAGATCAGTTAATATTCAGTACATTGTTATGGTGATAATATTTCAAACACAGTAGCGTTGAACATATTTAGTTATTTATTGATTTTGTATCTTAACTAATATTGTATCGCTCTTGCTATAATTTTACCTATTCTATCGTAGTCGAAGTCTATGTAAATCAAATATTAAGTTGCAGTAGCGACCTAACGACCAATCGTTAAAGCGAAATAGATGTCGCTTGGGACTAAAGACCATAAGCAAAACTGGAAACTATAATTTTAAATGTATTTTTATAAGTCAGTATAATATTATATATAACAATCTATATAATAACATTTTTTTTGTTATTAAATTCTATCTTTTTATGGCTTTCATTATTTTTAAGAAAAGTATCATAAAATATTTCTAGGTACTAATTGTAGGTTTTTATAAGATATTCCGATGCTAAAAATAACAATAATATAACTACACTGCGTGTTAAAATAACGAACATTGTAAAATGCCACAAAATAATATCAAAACTTATTATTTTCTAATCTTAACATGATTTAGAGTAAGGTTAATGACTGATCAAATATAAAATACAAAGTTAAAAGGAGAATATTCACAAAGTAGGTACTGACCTAGTTTACTCTCCTTTTCAGAACACCAATGTATTACGAGCACAATATTTGTATTTGAATATAATGAGTTTATCTACTCAAATATTAAATAATATTTTAGAATTTTTCGTTTACCTATTACCTCACAACCTTAGTGGCCATCTTCTTTAATATAAAAGTAATATCATTTGCATTATCGCCGTTTCGGTTCAGGCGCGATATTTCCAGATGCATTATCATAATGCGACGGTCGGGTTCCTTTGTCTGGCCCGCATGCCCCCGAATCGATGCACATTGTACCTAGTTTATTCTGCCAATGCACTGGTCGGTAAAGTAATATAAAAATTGCAGGTACAAGTTAGAAATTCTAGTTCACAACGTCGCCAGCGCGTTACGTACTAATGAATATAATATCTATATACTATTGATATTATATATATATATATATATATATATATATATATATATATATATATATATATATATATATATATATATATATATATATATATAATATCCAATGTTACGATGTTATGTAAGATTTATTGGAAAAAATGTTCAAAACAATAAGTAAAATGTATTTTTTTTTTTTCGTGATTTTTAAAAGAACTAGTGATCGCCCAGTGGTCAAAATTCGACCTAATCTATAATTAACAGCATTGTCATCACATCATAAAAATATGATTGTGCACAATATGGTGAGCATATGCAGCGGTCATTGAACCTGAGACCCATTTTTTTAATAAAATTAATTTAATGTATTTTTTGAGCATTATTATAAAAAATATTAGCATTCTGCACTTCTTCTCCATATAAACTTTAATTAAAATAACTCGTTGTTTTTAAAGAACGTAGCCTATATAAGCAAATATTATTATTAATAACTGTTGTATTTTATAAAATATAGGCAATATAATGCTTAGGCAAATATTTAAACAAGCGACCTACATGTGGTACGCTTTGGTAAGCGAAGAAAAATCGAGAAAATTTTTAAAATGTAAAAAAAAAATTGACTTTTTTTTCTTTTAAGTTTCTTAAAAAATCAATAACTTTGACTGGAAAAATAAAGATTCTTGAGAAAAAAAAATTGTTTTTCATTTTAAAAATGAACAAAGATCGAATTATTGCTCATAATGGTAATTTTTGCGAAAACAAAGAATTTGAAGCTTCGGGGCACCATGAAAAAAAAATCGCAGCGCTTTGAATTTTTCGAAAATTTTAGTCAGGAAGTTTAGTCAAAATTTTTCAAGTAAAAAATACTTTTTTTTTGAAAAATCCGAATCGAGTTCCACCTACGATCGTTGAAAAAATAGCACTCTCAAAACCATTCTATCACAATTTCATAAGTACTGATGTTAAAAATTCACATCGAATAAATTGAAGTGTCACAGAAAAACGTTATGAAATCTAAAAATATTATATTAAGAGTATCTAAATGTACAATGACATCCATTTACTAACAACAAATAGAATTTAATACGTTTATTTTCCAGTAATGTTACTGATACGAAAAAAATAAATAAAAAAAAATAACGTCCCCGTGTGGGGATCATATGGACAATGCATACATAATTTCTTATAATGTTGTTGTATGTTTGTTGTGTTACATATGTAACATGGCGTGGTCAAGTAGAAGGAAAGTGTAATTTAATCTCATTTTACTTGATTATAATTAATTTGTTTCCACATCAGCACCCTGTTTGTACCGAGTATGTTGTTCTGAATGTTGAGGGGCTCGTTCGTTCCGTGATCAGAATAACTGTGGCGCGAAGAATATATAGGATTAGCAACATGCTCTGTGTAAACACCCAATCAGTATGTCGATACACTAGTATTGACTTTGTTCAAATACCACTTCTCAATCATGCTCGAATTCTAACAGACAATCCACCCCCGATAAGTATATTTTCACTGTCGACAAGTGCATTAACTACATCGTTTAGTAATTAGTTTAGCTTAATATATATAGTACGTACGCCTACTTTAAATTTTTCTTAGGCTCATCTGGTCGTTTTTCAGTTTTTTAATCATGGTCTTGTTTTATTTTATTCTTCTTTAAATAATTTTATGTATTTATCAATTTAACTCTTGATTTTGGTTTTATCTTAAAGGTGTCATTAAACTCTTCACATAATAAGTGAAGGAATAATTAAATTATACATTCGCTGGTTATATTCAACTATCAAAATTATTTGACCCTTAAAATAATTTAGTAATGTGTGCGTAAATCTAATACAAACAATGAAACAAAGATAAAAAATTATATTCTATATAAAATCTTTTAACTATTACTTTTTCGAACGTATATTCAGTGGTCACCAAATTTTAAATGACAAAAAAAGTGTTGTTCTAGATTTATTGAGATGATATATGTTGGATCCAATGGATGAAAATATAAAACAATAGTTTTATGTCTTAATCTTAGTATACACAGTTATGGAGTACTTTAAGTAAAGTATAATCAAAAGATTACATTAAAATGATCTAATATAAAATCTTATAGTAGAAAAGAACATAAATAAATTTAAAAAAAAATCCGTACCTGTTAGATAATAAAAATCTTATATGGTATAAAAAATGTTAAACATAAAATTCTATTAGTAAGATTTTTATTTATAAATGAAGTGAAGTAAGTGCTATATAATTTCACCATTAGGAAAATTTCTTTTTGTTTGAAATACAGAGAAATGGGGAGAGAAAGGGAGAAAGAGGAAATTAAGTATCCTACCTGAAAGAGGGGCGTTAAAGTTATCCCCTTCGAGCATAGAGACTAATAGAAATGGATTTTATATTTTTAAGAATATTTAATACCTGATATTTGAACAAACGCTTATGTGATATTTATCACATACATATACATATAATATAAGCTTAAATGTTTATTTATATTTTGATCACTATATACAAAATGAATTCTTACAAAATTTTTAGTACGATTACAAAAGTGGAGCGAGTTTTATTCGATTTACGAATTGTGTGAAATCCTTTTTTCTATTTTCTAATATTTTAGGACAATGTTATTCAAAAATAAATAATGCTCTTGATACAAAATGAATTCTTACAAAATTTTTAGTACGATTACAAAAGTGGAGCGAGTTTTATTCGATTTACGAATTGTGTGAAATCCTTTTTTCTATTTTCTAATATTTTAGGACAATGTTATTCAAAAATAAATAATGCCCTTGAGAATTTCGCTATAAACTATAATAATATTCGGTATTATAAATTTTTATCGTACATTAATCATTGATTTATATTTTTTTTTATATATACCTTATATTTTGTATGAACCAATAGGTATTGCATTTCATTGTTATTCAAAACAGACATTACTGGATCAAACCATGCCACGCAAAAAAAAAATATTCCTTGAATTAATCGAATAAATTAACACCGAAATTTTTTTGCAAATATAGTGCGACAGTCTATGCGTATAAAAAATATGCTACTCGTGTGTTCATATTTTTGATATATTGTATATATTTATCGTTAAAAAATATAGAATATCTTGATTTATAACATACAACGCCACTTCTAGTGTGCGTAAACTTTGTTGCGTTGCTACTGTTGGCGCGGGGGAATTAAAGTAAATAATAAATTAGGAGTTAATTTGTCTAGCGGAAGGAGGAAAATACCTATTGTATTACGACCCCTAAGGATATGTTTACACATACATGCACGCAATACTCGGTATAAACAAAAAGGCTCATCCATAATTAGCTATCCTCGTTAATTTGACCTTTTATTCTTCGGTTGTAAAGATACAGTTTTTTTAGTCATTCCCGATGATGTTACATATTCAGTATCTTGTGAAAAAAGCGAACCAGAATTATATATCCCTGTGAATAGAATACGCATTTTAACCGAAAGCTAGTGCTAGATAGATTACTGCTGAATATACACATGCAAAATTTATTTAACACGCTAAGATGAAGAAAAACTTGGTGTAGAATCCATCATGTCTCGGGAAATGAAACATGTCGATATTTAAATGGAGATATAAAGTTATAAGTGTAATCTACCGCTTAGACAATTTCTTTTATGAAATTTAATTGCTTTTCTATTGATTTGTTGTATTTTAATTGAACATATTTAACTGAAATGTTTATGTATATAATACAATTACAGGTATATTCAATCAAATCTAACAAATCTAAACAAAGCATAAGTTATTAAATGTTTTATAGAGAATATTTTATTTTATAAATATACAGATTCTTTAATCAGTTTCTATTAAAACTATACTTAATTAATAAGTATATGTGTAGATATATATGTTATAAATAGAAAGTACTAAATCTCAAAAATATAGAAAAAAATTTAAACTTCGCAATCAGGATTGGTTGGTTTTTTTAAGTCAACGGAAAATCAGATATCTATAATTAGTATTGAGGTAGTACAGCTAAGTTAGCTTTTGTCGCGATGAAATGAAATAAGTGGTGGCCGAATGTGGAGTGACGAACGTGCGCGAAGTGGAACGGAGCCTTGGAACTAGGGCTGCCATCACGTAAATTATTGATCAGGACAAATCTACTATAAATAATTAGAAATATTTTGTGAAGTTCAGTTTTCTTCTAAGAAACAACATCATAAAAAATAAGTGATATATTTTATTGTAAGAATTTTGAGTACCTACTTTTTAACTTATCCTGCATTTCAATAGGACAACAGAATGCAGATTTTTTTTTAAATATCTCTTTCCCTCTTGAACTTTAATAAATCTAGAAAAACTTAGACGGATTGCAGCCCTAAATGGAACTGTGGACAATATTGCAATACAAACGAGTCCAGGAAACATGCGGGCCCGCTCGTAAATCACACAACTTGCGATTCTTGTTTTGGAATTAATAAGTGAAATAGTTCTGCTTGCTTCGTATTTGTATTTCATGCAGCTTATTTTAAAAATAACAATCCTCAAGGGTTACAAAAATCACTAACATAATATTCTGAGAAATACGTTACCAATCCTTTAAACGTTTTCAATTCTTTGTTGTAAATTAACCAAAAAATATACACTCATTTGCAAAAAAAACGGGCGGTTTCGATTTTCTTCCTAGCTGAAAAAAAATAAAATACCAAAAAGGTTTTAATCATTTGAACATGTTACTGGCCAGTTATAAAAGTGCCATAATGTTTATAAGAGTACATTCCAAATTCAAATTTTTGACTGAGCCTGGTTTTCAAAGGAAATAACTTTTAACTACATTTTGTGGCGCGAATTCCCTAAGTTAATATCGACTCTAATTAACTTTTTGTCAATTTTTATTAAATTATCTGGTGTCCTTGACATTTAAAAGTATTGTTATTGCTGTTTAGCAATCTCGAAAATGGTAGATAAAGTGATAAAAGCGAGCAAAATTATTGCGCTGCTTGAAGAAGGTTGCAGTCAATGCTTCGTGGCTCAGAGGCTAAATGTGAGTCGGTCGACAGTTCAAAGGACCTGGCAGCGCTATCAAGAGACCGATTCCATCAAGAGAAAGCCTGGTTCTGGCAGAAAGACATGTACCGAATCACGGGATGATCGTTTTCTAGTTAGTCAAGCGTTGAGAAATCGCAAATCTTCTTATGTGGTCCTCAAGAACACCCTCGAAGAAGTAAGAAATGTGCAAATTAGTCTATGGACGGTCAGGAGGAGGCTTCTCGCTGCTAATATACACAGTCATCGCCCGGCACGCGGCCCTAAATTACTCCGTGGACATCGAGTTGCCAGGCTTAGCTTCGCTCGAAATTGTGTGTCATGGACTCATGAAGACTGGGATAGGGTATTGTTCTCCGATGAAGCCAGGATATCTCTGCATGGTGAAGACCGACGTCGGCGAGTGCTACGTAGACGAGGAGAACGCTTTGCAGAGGCATGTTTTGAAGAAATCACACCTTATGGAGGGGGCTCTGTTATGTTTTGGGCAGGAATAAATTCTATGGATCGTACGGAGTTAGTCTTCATCGAAAACGGTACACTGACTGGACACCGATACATAACGGAAGTTCTTATTCCTTATGCACAACCCGCTTTAACCGCTCTTGGCGAAAACTCAATTTTTATGGACGACAACGCTCGCGCCCACCGGTCTGGCGGTGTGTCGGTGTGAAGTCGGAATTCGTCGTTTGGACTGGCCAGCTAGAAGTCCGGACCTCAATCCCATAGAGCATGTCTGGGACGTTCTGAAGCGACGAGTGAGATCAGTGCAGCCGGCTCCGCAGACCATCAGAGAGCTAAAGAATGTGATTACCGCGGAGTGGGAACGTATTCCCCAAGAAACCATAAAAGATATACTCACTAGCATGCCCAGACGAATGCAAGCTGTGATTTCAGCAAGAGGGGGTCACACTCAATACTAAACTTTTATCTGCTTTTAATGTATTCAAGAAAAACAAAGAAATTAACGCGTTTCATTTTTATTTAGCGAGCAGGTACAATCATAGTGTTTTGAGCTTAAACATTATTTCTTAATAATTTAATTAAAATGTTATGATAAAACTGATGAAAACTATTCCTTCCTAATTAATTTATAAAATTCTGAGGATAACAATACCTAAAATTGTCAAACAAACTAATAGTAACTATAAAATAGTTCTTTGCTTAAGTGCCCGTTTTTTTTGCAAAAGAGTTTATATTTATACTGATTTAGCAATATCATTTTTTTAATTCGAATGCTTATATATTGCGTTACTTTATTGAATAAAATGTAATGAGATACTTGCTTGACTATTACATCTTATCTTATTTTTACTATATTATTATCTTATCCTTGAAGTCAATCTATTTCTAAAGGAATAGTTTGTTTAATGATGTTTACTGCTTCGGTTTGAATGCCTGAGTTATTGGAAAAATTTTCTTATATGCTTCAAAGACACACGATTTCTTTACTTTTGAATGATATTACAATTTATTGATTATTCGGCTTTAGACTAGAACTTATTCACTGACATTATTATCAAAAACAACTTTATTCGAATAGGCTCCACGAACACCTTCGAATCGTCATTTTACAAACTAAAACTTTAAAGTAATTTTTATTTTTGTAAATTAAAGCTACCACCGATTCGGAATCTAGATTCTGCAGAGAAGAATCGGCAAGAAACTCCGCAGTTACTCTTTTGAAAATAATATATAAACTGTGTTTTAGTACAAAATTAGTAATATCTTGCATGTTGTTGTTTACATGTGTTGCATGTAGCATTAGTAATATCTTTATAAATTAGAATAATCAGTTTTTTTTTATATTTCTTATATAATATCGGCCAAAATTTTACTTTAAGCAAACTAAATAAGTGTTGAGAGTTCTCTCTTGATGTTAACACTACGCAAAGAATTCTGACGAGACCAAAACAGGTGAAAACCTGAGGGTGCAAGGTCAGCACTATATGGTGGATGCATTAACACTTCCGAACCAAGCTCTCTTAATTTTTAATTTGTGGTCAAAGATGTGTGTTGTTTGGCAATATTATCATGATGAAAAATCACTCCTTTTTTGTTGATCAATTCCAGCTGTTTTTTTTTCGATTGTTTTGCCCAGGGATAAAAGCTCATAATGAACGATACCGATACCGATAATAAATAATAATAAACAAATCGACTACATTATGATCAATAGTCGATTCAAAAACTGTGTGAAGAGTGCTAAAACGTACCCAGGAGCTGACATAAGATCGGACCATAATCCGGTGGTTGCAGAAATCCTACTTGTCTTAAAGAAGATACGTAAACGACGGATCAATGTAGTCAATATACGGAAGATAAATGACAAGAACTGCAGATCCGAGGTAGTGCGAGAGATCAATGAATGGGCTGCGGAGGCTAAGCAATCCCAGGAGACTGTTGAACAACAATGGTACAAACTAAAAACCAAAGTACACAAAATCAACGCAAATATTCTGAAACCAGATAAATGGGTCGCAAAGGAGCCATGGATGACTGAAAAAATATACCAACTAATGGAGAAAAGGAGACTTCACAAAAATGACAAGTTGTACAAAACCATAGACAGAGAGATCAGAAGAGAAGTGCGCTATGCCCGCAATTCCTGGTATCGCAAGAAATGTGATCATCTGGAAGTACTCCATAACAAACATGACGCATTTAATCTGCACAAAGAGATCAGAGCCATGGTAGGAAGAAAATACCCTACGCACCAATTAGTAGACGCAAACAATCTCCCGGTTTTGGACCTTGAAGAGAAGAAACGCATATGGGAGCAGTATATCAAGAACATCTTTTTAGACAACTCAAGAAGCTTGATTGCCAATATTAATGCACAAGAGGGACTTCCAATTCTAAAAGATGAAGTTAGGAAAGCATTATTCAAGGCAAAGACAGGAAAAGCAGCAGGTCCAGATAACGTCTACGTAGAGGTGCTTAAACTGGTGGATGAAGAAAACATGGATGCCTTAACAAAGCTTCTAAACCTGGTGTACGATACGGGCCAGATTCCGAATGACTGGTTAAAATCTGTCTTCATTACGCTCCCCAAGAAGCCCAATGCGAAAAAGTGTGAGGAGTTCAGGACAATAAGCTTAATGAGCCAAGTACTGAAGCTATTACTCTCAATTATTCACGAACGCATTAGGGTAAAATGTGACGAACAACTTGGTGACAGTCAGTTTGGTTTTAGATCCGGAGTGGGAACAAGAGAGGCGTTGTTTGCCATACAGGTTTTGGTCCAAAAATGCAGAGAGATGCAACAGGATGTCTTTCTTTGCTTCGTCGATTATGAAAAGGCATTTGATCGAGTACTGCATGACCGTCTTCTCGAGATATTAAAAGACATTGGCCTCGACGATAAGGACATCACAATCATAAAAACCCTGTATTGGAATCAACATGCCACTGTGAGAGTGGACGGAGAGGAAACCGATGCTGTGGTCATTCAAAAAGGAGTAAGACAGGGATGCATGCTATCACCTCTTCTCTTCAACCTATACTCAGAAGACATAATATCCAAGGCTCTGCATGACCTGGACTGCGGCGTTAAAATAAATGGACGCAATATCAACAATTTACGTTACGCCGATGATACAGTCCTAATAGCGTCCACAGCAGCTGATCTTCAACAAATGGTCGAAAGGTTAGAGGGATGTAGTAGTGAGGCTGGTCTCAGAATGAACATAAATAAAACAAAATTTATGGTCATTTCCAATACGTTGGATACCACGACGAGAATAACGGTGTCAGGCCAAAATCTAGAAAGAGTTCGGAAGTACAAATACCTGGGGACATGGCTAAACGAGGAATGGAATAGCGACTTAGAAATAAAGACGCGTATCGAAATCACCCGTAGTGCTTTTAACACAATGAGAAAAGTACTTTGTAACCGTAACATTAACATCAAGTTACGAACTCGTTTGCTCCACTGTTACATCTGGCCCATTATATTGTACGGATGTGAGGCTTGGACCATAAAAGAAGACCTTCGAAAGCGTATAGAGGCTTTCGAAATGTGGACGTATAGACGCATGCTATCCATAAGCTGGACTCAGAAGGTCACCAACGTCAAAGTATTGGAACGGATTGGCCAGAAACGTGCACTCATGCTCACCGTTAAGCAACGGAAGATCTCCTACTTGGGTCATGTTCTTCGACATCAGCGATACAGTTTGTTGCAGCTCGTCATGATGGGAAAGGTCGCTGGAAAGAGGAGGGTTGGCAGAAGAAAGAAGTCGTGGTTACGAAACATCCGAGAGTGGACCGGAATAGCCAGCGCCGCTGAGTTATTTCGCAGAGCTATTAACAAAGAAGACATTAAAAAGCTGATAGCCAACCTTCACTAGTTGGAGAGGCACTATAAGAAGAGAAGAATTTTTACAAAAATACTTACAGTTAGAAAAAATTTTCATTACTTAGAACAATTCAATGACAAGATAAACTTAAACGAAACCGGCGTGCAGAGTACGTTCCATCCAAAACCCTCCTCATTATTACCAAACTTTTTCAAATGAAAAATAAAAACATAAGCGTATAAAGTGGGACGAAGGTCTTAAGACCTCTAAAAAATGAGACAACATTATTTATTCGTGAGTCGTCTTTCGGTTTTAATTCGTATTTATGTATGTACATTATAAAAGAAGCTTGGGTATTTCAGAATGTGATACAAAACATCCTGCGCGTCGCTACCTTATTAAGTAGAAACATTTTGTGTCTTTGTCGACATTTTCTTTCTGAACTACAAATACTTAAATATATGTGTGTGTACCAGAAAATAGTAAACTGTTTACTGCTGTCTAATTACTACTTTACTATTTTAGTTGGGCTAGGGGTTTTTATAGGTCTAGATATCAATCTATCAAAGACTTAGTTTCGTAAATCTATTCTGATCAGGTGTTTGTACGGTATTCCAAAAGATAGTATAAAATCGAAGAAATTTAAATAAAATATTCTTTTTAGCAGTTTTACAGTGATTAAGACTGCTTCATCTATTGAGCGGCCCAAATGGTGATATTTGGCTAGTTGAAAATTGTCCAAATTGGTCACGAAATAGTCATAGGTGGTCAGTAATTATTAGTAATTGGTCAATATCTTGACAGAGGGTTAAAAATTCCAACGAAACTGATAAATTTTGGCGGCTGAAATTAATCCGACAAATTGGTTCTAAAATCATTTCAATACATCTCAAAATAGTCACAATTGGTCAATTGATTTTAATAATTAGTCAACGTTTTTGATATAAAAATTGGAAAATTAAACAAAAAATTAATCAATTTTATAGCCCAATGGGTGGAACTGATTAAGAGGTCGTTATAAAATTGATTGGGTACATTTGTAGAATAACAACTCTCGAAGTACAACCACCTACTTTTGTTTTCTATGTTTGATGACATTACGTTGTCTTAGGCCGTGTTCCAGCATACATGCGAGCACTGTTCAGTGCTCTCACAGATGTGACGTCAATTCAGTATACTACGAATCCGTTCCTTTTTAGTTTGCTGTACTGTGCTATACTGGTTACTGTTTAAAACGGAACGCAATCCAGTATACTGTCATCTCCATTATTCGATAATGTTTTCAAATGAAAATATTTTTCATGAACACATTTTCTGTTCAACAAGAGAAATTGTTATTTGAATATTGTTGAAATTTTTGAATAACAATATTAATTAATAATAATAATAATCATTCGCACTGTTATATTTTTTTATCACGTAATTAAAGTACTGAAAGCACCTTATCTCAAAAGCGCCAGTGCTCACAGTAAAAAAAATTTCGGCGATTTATGACATTATATATTTCTCTATGGTACTGCGGCAGTGTACTGGCGGTACATAATGGAACGAATTTTTCACCAGTGAGATCACTGAACAGTACTCGCAGTGTATATCGGAACACTTCCTATATGTAAAATGTCATCATGATGTTTGTATATATGTCACTGTCAAAAGGGATGCCAAGTTGTTGCGATTTTATTTCGCAAATTAAAAACTACCTCGTAAAAAGGGCCTTTTCATGAAAAACAAAGAAAAAATATTTACTATTTCATGACCCTGAATATTTTAAAATACTGTACAAATAAAAAACCTGGCCCAGGCTCCATATAATTTTGAAACAACCCTTTCAATTTCCCACATAGGTACTTAATACGAGTAAGTTATCATTTACACTTAATGTACTGAGAAAATAATATTGAAAATTGTAAGGTCAAAGTAGTGAATAAAATTCAAAATCCTAAGCTATATAATTATGACTTTCATTTTTATTGTGATTTTATGATCCATAAAAAGTATAGTCATTGATGTCAATTGATTCAACATAAGATATAAAAATAGAAGCAAAAACAGAGATACATTAACTTTTTAACGGTAACTACAATTTTTGTCATCTATAATAATTATCATATACTAGCTGTGCCCCGCGGTTTCACTCGCATTAATTTGAGGAAAAAATGCTAACTTAAATACTTTTGAACCATTATTAATCAAACAAGAAAAAAAAGATACTGTATTTCTCCGCAACCTGATATTGGTTAGTCAACATAATTGTAGTTTTCAGCGTTCAGTCTTGACGTAAATCGATTCCTCTGTGCTTAAATGTTTGCCCCTATGCTTTAATAATATGTTAGAACAAACGATAATTCTGGCGACTTTACATTATCTCCTAAATTATGCCTCCAAATTAAATGCACAAAGTTTATCTTCATAGTTATAATGCAATAAAATCACCTTTTTAGTTTTTGTTATCATTATTGATTGCGGTAAAACTATGATGTCTTCTAAGATATTCATTTAAATCAAATGATATTTATATTTATATCTATTTTGTTCAAAAATAAATACTTGTGATGAATAACCTGTTCATTTGGATAAGGATTTATATCATGTCTGTAATACCACCTTCGCAAATAACACATTATTTTAGAACAAACTTGATTACTCTAAAAACGGTTATAACGTGTCAACCTCAAGAGATAAATACATGCTGTAGCGGACATTTTTTAGGAACTTTAAATGTCAATCAATTCCGTCATACATAATTTTTGCGTACTTTTAACCATTTATGCAGCGTACGCGACGGAAACTCTCGAAAAATAATGTTTTTCCCGTTTTTGTAACAGTTCTTATTATTGCTCAGTTCCTTTTGATCATAGCGTGATATTATATAGCCTATAGCCTTTCTCGGTAAATGGACTATCTAACACAAAAATAATTTTTCAATTCGAACCAATAGTTCCCTAGATTAGCGAGTTCAAACTAATAAACTCTTCAGCTTTATACATAAGTAATAGATTGGTTGTTATAATTAGAAATTTTTAACTCTTTTTATAATTATGTTGTCACTAAACTAAATTAAACACAAAAAAAACGTATTTTAAGCCAACACTCTAGAACTAATAGTAGTGGAGCAGTAGCCATAAATGTCATCGCGTCACATCTTGACAATCTAATATTTTTCAGATTTATTGGTATTTTATTTCTAAACGATTTGGAGCGTATTTAGATTTTTACGAAGGAAATGCCTGAAAAGACCTTTCAATAAACAATTTTTAATGTACCTACTCTTCGAAAATATTGCAGCTGAAGCAATATTCAGTGAATCGATTCGACCCGCGATGAAATGCGGAGCGATGCGGAACAGTTTGCGATACTCCTTATTGGGCCCGATACAATGTCGGCACGATCTGTTCCACTCTATGACGTCTGTTCCTTCAATTTGTAATAAAGTTTTGCGCACTGGTTTCAATCCGTTGATACGAGTATATCACGTCACGGTATTATTGCTTTTGTTCGGCGTGAATGGTGTATTATAATTACATATCTCATCACAAATGCAACGTTAATCTCTCAATATTGGTCTCGATTAATTAAAATCATTATAATAAATTAATATCGAAAAGGTGATATACGTTTAATTTGTTTTCAGCACTAAAAATAATGCTATTAAAGGAAAATCAAATGCCACTAATATATTCATTAGTTCAAAGTTTCATTAGATATTTACAATTAAGTAACTAAATCCTTATTCCGTGCGAACATTTTATGTGCGGACCCAAACATTTTTCAATCAATTTACCCAAAATGGTATCTCGTGGTGAAATCGTGCAGATAAGCAAATTCGGGGGCTGGGTGCCCATTAAGCAATACTTACGCACTTAAAATGGCATATATAATTTAAGAGGAGAAGTAAGTTCCATGATTTTATACTTAAAACATTACATATAAAATTTTAAATTAAATAGCCTTATAAAAATTACACAATAGAAGTAGTAGTAGACTGGACGTCCTGACCGGTTTCCACTAAGTTTAGTTGTGTTTCTACTAGATCAGTTAATATTCAGTACATTGTTATGGTGATAATATTTCAAACACAGTAGCGTTGAACATATTTAGTTATTTATTGATTTTGTATCTTAACTAATATTGTATCGCTCTTGCTATAATTTTACCTATTCTATCGTAGTCGAAGTCTATGTAAATCAAATATTAAGTTGCAGTAGCGACCTAACGACCAATCGTTAAAGCGAAATAGATGTCGCTTGGGACTAAAGACCATAAGCAAAACTGGAAACTATAATTTTAAATGTATTTTTATAAGTCAGTATAATATTATATATAACAATCTATATAATAACATTTTTTTTGTTATTAAATTCTATCTTTTTATGGCTTTCATTATTTTTAAGAAAAGTATCATAAAATATTTCTAGGTACTAATTGTAGGTTTTTATAAGATATTCCGATGCTAAAAATAACAATAATATAACTACACTGCGTGTTAAAATAACGAACATTGTAAAATGCCACAAAATAATATCAAAACTTATTATTTTCTAATCTTAACATGATTTAGAGTAAGGTTAATGACTGATCAAATATAAAATACAAAGTTAAAAGGAGAATATTCACAAAGTAGGTACTGACCTAGTTTACTCTCCTTTTCAGAACACCAATGTATTACGAGCACAATATTTGTATTTGAATATAATGAGTTTATCTACTCAAATATTAAATAATATTTTAGAATTTTTCGTTTACCTATTACCTCACAACCTTAGTGGCCATCTTCTTTAATATAAAAGTAATATCATTTGCATTATCGCCGTTTCGGTTCAGGCGCGATATTTCCAGATGCATTATCATAATGCGACGGTCGGGTTCCTTTGTCTGGCCCGCATGCCCCCGAATCGATGCACATTGTACCTAGTTTATTCTGCCAATGCACTGGTCGGTAAAGTAATATAAAAATTGCAGGTACAAGTTAGAAATTCTAGTTCACAACGTCGCCAGCGCGTTACGTACTAATGAATATAATATCTATATACTATTGATATTATATATATATATATATATATATATATATATATATATATATAATATCCAATGTTACGATGTTATGTAAGATTTATTGGAAAAAATGTTCAAAACAATAAGTAAAATGTATCGTGATTTTTAAAAGAACTAGTGATCGCCCAGTGGTCAAAATTCGACCTAATCTATAATTAACAGCATTGTCATCACATCATAAAAATATGATTGTGCACAATATGGTGAGCATATGCAGCGGTCATTGAACCTGAGACCCATTTTTTTAATAAAATTAATTTAATGTATTTTTTGAGCATTATTATAAAAAATATTAGCATTCTGCACTTCTTCTCCATATAAACTTTAATTAAAATAACTCGTTGTTTTTAAAGAACGTAGCCTATATAAGCAAATATTATTATTAATAACTGTTGTATTTTATAAAATATAGGCAATATAATGCTTAGGCAAATATTTAAACAAGCGACCTACATGTGGTACGCTTTGGTAAGCGAAGAAAAATCGAGAAAATTTTTAAAATGTAAAAAAAAAATTGACTTTTTTTTCTTTTAAGTTTCTTAAAAAATCAATAACTTTGACTGGAAAAATAAAGATTCTTGAGAAAAAAAAATTGTTTTTCATTTTAAAAATGAACAAAGATCGAATTATTGCTCATAATGGTAATTTTTGCGAAAACAAAGAATTTGAAGCTTCGGGGCACCATGAAAAAAAAATCGCAGCGCTTTGAATTTTTCGAAAATTTTAGTCAGGAAGTTTAGTCAAAATTTTTCAAGTAAAAAATA
This sequence comes from Euphydryas editha, assembly GCA_036937285.1. Taxonomy (NCBI): domain Eukaryota; kingdom Metazoa; phylum Arthropoda; class Insecta; order Lepidoptera; family Nymphalidae; genus Euphydryas; species Euphydryas editha. The sequence goes on along the minus strand of JAUPFZ010000005.1, from coordinate 15,981,226 downwards.
CTTTTTTTTCGTCAAAAGCTATTCACAGTATTTTAAAGAGAGTACTGTGCAGTTTTTAGAACCCTTCTTTGATCTCCTATATGATCATTATTCTATAAGTAACTGATTATCAAAGTAAAAAAGGACGTTTTTGCTTTGATTGACGATAACATCGCGGCAAATCATTGTTCAGACTTTTTGATTACGTCAAATTAAAGGGCATTAATTTTTTTTTAAATAACTTTCTAGTGAAACACTGGAAAAAAATTTTTGATGACCGCAGAGCTTTTTTTAGACGAGAAAAAAAAATCTTCCAGGCCCAAAAATGATAAAAAAATATCTGAAAAAAAATATCTAATAATATGGTCGTTTCTGAAAACTAGAAACTTGGAGCTACAATCAGCTTTTTTTTTTGCTGTACGATCATTTTCCCGGGAGTTACAGCTCGCTGAAAATCACCCAAATTTTTTTTATATCCCTTAATTTTTGTGACTAGTTTATTATGACCAAATTTTAGATTAAAAAAATAGAGAAAGCATACGATGTCTTTATTTTGTCAATTAATTAACAATAAAACTCGTTATAAATTGACAAAAATTCTTTGTTATAAATATATGTTAGTACATTTTTTTTAATTCTTATCGAAATGAATAACATCATAGAAATAATAATTTTCGATAAAAATAATATTTTGAACGCACAAAGTAGCCAAATCATAGTTCGATCATACGTAAATAATACATAAACCATTATGAATAATCCAGCTTTTAAGAGATAGATACGAGTATAAAGCATTATTAATTAAAACTGGACAAAGTCAACAACACAAGTCTGTCGGAGACAAGTCAAGTAGTTGAATTTTGTATATGAAAGTCACCAGATATTGCTAACAGGAAGGGCGTGTATTGAGGTTTTCTGAAAATTCGGTGTGCGCTTTCAATGTCGGAGATTGCCAATGAGGTTGTGATAAGGCGGGTGCGGCGCGTGCGTCTGCATAATATTTTTTCCCTCAATGTTTTCAATTTAAACTGTATCATCTCATTGTGACGTTTGTTATCAAATATTTTCTTTACACTGTTCTTTTTTAATATTACGAAAATATCTTCTCTGACATTTTATTTTAAATATAATTATGTTGTCGTGATATATGTCGTATTATTGTAATGTTTATATTATATAAACCGACCGGTACTTCAAGCTATTATTTGTTACCATTTCTCTCCTGCAAGTCATAGCTAGCAGATTTATAGCTTTTAACTTTTCTTAACAAAAAATAAATCCTAATGCGAATTTTTTTTTAAATTTAATTAGTATATTTTGAGTATAAATTCAATTTAATAAACAAATACACAAAGCATTTTTTTTACATTAACATAATAAAACAAAGGATACAAATTTAATGCAAACAAATACAAAACAATTAGGGATGATCGATATTAGAAAAACATCGATCTTAACATCGAATTAAAAGTATCGATGTACGATGCATATCGATTGAAAACCATCGATGTTTTTGGTACCGTATACAAACGTTCGGTACCGACCGAAAAAATGATTTCATGTACTGGTAACTCTAATATAGGAAATTCGAGATATTATTTATTTCGAAGCAGCCCTGAGACGTATATAAATTTATCCTTCAAATAAGAAGGAGCTTTAAGATTATGAGCTTTAAGCCAATTTGTGAAACATGGTCAAATTTGCGATGGCAGAATATAAACCAATTATTCTACAGGTTCTCGGTTTGCGAAGTAAAAATAATATTATTATGTACCATCCAGATTTAATCGTTCAGTGCATTCCAACGTAATTGCTTTTAAATGGACAAAAATAAAATTAATTTGATTGAAAAGCGATTTATAAAGCGACTGTACTGTTTACAAACAGCGTAAACATTTGTCCGGTCAGAGAATACCGTTCTGTTCTTTATTACTGATGCACCGATTACGTGAGCAATGAAACTGAATAATAAATGTCGGTGAAAGTAAGGCTTCCAGCGGAAGATTTACATTTAAAATTGACTTCGCAATCCTTCACATTTGACGATGCACCACTTTTAAGTTACGTACATTTAAAATGCACCTCCATTACTTGAAACGTTTTCGTCCATTATCCGGCGATAAAATTCTTAAATTTTTTCCTTAGTAATATGTTATTTTTTTTAATTTTATTGTAATATTTCGTACCGGTGTCCCTGTTTTGTGTTTTGTAATAAAAATATTCTAATATGGCCAAATTGGCCATGTGGTGACCGGCATGGCCATGCAGTGACCGGAATGACCATGTGATGACCGGCAGAGAAGAATAGTACCGACCATTTTCTTGTCGAGGTGTCGTAACAGGTGACATAGACGTATCTTGGTTATCTTCTTCATTATCTTGATAGACATATCTTGACATAGCCCAATGCGTTTGCCAACACTCGTGACAAGTGTGGCATGTATTGTCAAATCCCCCATATGACGAGTAAAAGTGACCCTAAGCCTCCAGTCCCCGGTGGCCCTACTATTCCCAGCTACGGCAGCGGCCTGGGTAATGGTAGGTCGAGGGGTACTAAGAATTTCCGGGTGATATTTCGCTGCCACCTACGACGGTACCTGGCCCTGGTAACGCACAACATTCGCACTTTGTAGTCTGATGAAAAGATTGTTGAGCTGGAGGAGGAAATTAACAGTTACAATGGGCTATACTGGATTGATTTGACTGACGCAGCCTCCTCGGGGAGCGTGAGCGACTCCCCGAGTGAGTATTTTATAGTATATTATATACCTCAGTACCTGAAACCGAAAGTCTTCGACCAGTGTGTGTCACTAGTGATGACATACAGATCTGAGACTTGGTATCTGACTATGGGCATTTTAAACAAGCTCTAAGTCTCACAGCGTGCAATGGAGAGGGATATGATTGGTCTCTCATTGCGAGATCAAATCAGAAATGAGATCCGCAGACAAACGAAGGTTGTCGACAGCCCAGCGGATTTGCAATATGAAGTGGTAGTAGGTAGAGCACATAGGTCGTAGAACCGACGACCGATGGAATCGTCGTACCGGAAAATGTACGACACACTGTCGGATGGCTGTATACAAGATGGACAGAGTACTTGAGGAAAGTCGCCGGAAGCCGTTGAATGAAGGCTGATTTAAACTGGTCGCTCTGGAGGTTAATGATCGACATCCAATGACTGATATGATGATGATGTTCAAATAACCTATATTATGTACATTATAAAAAATGTCTTAAGTAATATATTCGATTTTATAATCGACACGGTACAGCAAGCGAGAATAAAACTTATAGCATTGTTATACTAATAACAAAATTTAAAAGAAGTATCATTTTCTGACGTAAGCAGTTAACACATAATAGAGAATACTAGTGCTTACGATTATTTAAATAAAAATTGTAAAAAAACAAGTTTCAACAAGGTTAGGTTAAGTTAGACCGAAACACACTGAACAAATTGGTCATAGTTCACGGTTTTTTTCTTATAAAATTCGTAGGTAGGGTATACAATTTTTTTTTTTGCAATTTCGAATATAATAAAAATAACTTTAACAGTTTATTAAATGTACATGTAATAAAATGGTAGGAACGTCAAGACTGTACATTGAATATTTTTTTAAAAGAACACTTGGGGTGTGGTCTACAATAGAGACTGAAGCCAAAATATAGCTTTTAGAATTTTTGTCTGTTTGTCTGTTTGTCTGTATGTATGTCCGGGATAAACTCAAAAAGTACTGAATGGATTTACTTCAAATTTGGCACGAATATTATTAAGAAGTCGGGTCAACATATAGGCTACATATTATCACGCTATCACCTACGGGGAACGAGCAGTGAACCTTTATTTCTTCAACGCATTCTGTAACAACGTGTAATCTAATAGCGTTCACGCAGACGACGTTGCGGGCAACAGCTAGTGAATTTATAAATTAATTAATATTTTACTTATAAATATCAAAATTATATTTAAATCTTATTTATGTTGTAAGTAGTTTGAAATGCTATCTGCTATTTTTATTATTTTTCAAACAAATAGCTAAACAGAGGATGTCATGAACAGCAACAGAGAAATATAATTATTCTTTTGATGTTTTTAATCGATTTCATTATTTTATACGCGAGCCAAAAGTGAGCACGTCACTAACATATTCGCCCTCACGTTTCACGTTATCAGACCCTCACACAGCTTCCCGTATCGCACCAATTGTTTATTTCTGTGGATAATCTTTATAAATGTCAGGAAAAATGTGTTTTTAATAACCAATATTTCTATTGTGAATGTCGAATTATTGAAATTGTTTGTCTGAGTTATTTGCATAGGCTAAATAAAAATAGTGACTTTATACGTATATGCTGGAGAAGGAATTTATTATAATAGTGTAAATTAATATTGTGTATTCTAAGAATTTTTTAGTATCGTGGTCACTATTACATGATTTTCATTGAATTTACTATATCTTAATTCTTTTACGTAACGTCTTTGTAACCTGTTTCATTAATCTTTATCATTATACTATCGATGATCTACATAAACTTTTATACTCTATTTGATCCCCTTGCACTCTCTCTCTTGACTTGATACTGAACTAGGATATAAGGGGTAACTTACAAGGTATTGTACAAAATTTTATGCTCTTATATCACTTTTAAAAACTTTGAGAAGAGAATAGTAATTTAGATATTTATAATAAGAATCCTAAGTAAGGTTTGATAATATAGTAATAAAAAACAGAGATAGTTCTATATTTATTAGTCTAAAATACAACAATAAATGGACAGAACGATGATATTTGTTGTTTTCATCAAAATAATTTGTTAGTAATAAAAATAATTGTATCATCAATATATCAATTAAAAGGTATTTAACTACAATACTATTATAAAAAAATCAAATAGGACGCTACATTTTATTTCATGTAATACATTCATTTGCAAAAAAAAAAAACGGTCGGTTTCGATTTTCTTCCTGGCTGAAAAAAATAAAATACCAAAAAGGTTTTAATCATTTGAACATGTTACTCGCCAGTTATAAAAGTGCCATAATGTTTATAAGAGTACATTCCAAATTCAAATTTTTGACTGAGCCTGGTTTTCAAAGAAAATAACTTTTAACTACATTTTGTGGCGCGAATTCCCTATAGTTAATATCGACTCTAATTAACTTTTTGTCAATTTTTATTAAATTATCTGGTGTCCTTGACATTTAAAAGTATTGTTATTGCTGTTTAGCAATCTCGAAAATGGTAGATAAAGTGATAAAAGCGAGCAAAATTATTGCGCTGCTTGAAGAAGGTTGCAGTCAATGCTTCGTGGCTCAGAGGCTAAATGTGAGTCGGTCGACAGTTCAAAGGACCTGGCAGCGCTATCAAGAGACCGGTTCCGTCAAGAGAAGGCCTGGTTCTGGCAGAAAGACATGTACCGAACCACGGGATGATCGTTTTCTAGTTAGTCAAGCGTTGAGAAATCGCAAATCTTCTTATATGTGGACCTCAAGAACACCCTCGAAGAAGTAAGAAATGTGCAAATTAGTCTATGGACGGTCAGGAGGAGGCTTCTCGCTGCTAATATACACAGTCATCGCCCGGCACGCGGCCCTGAATTACTCCGTGGACATCGAGTTGCCAGGCTTAGCTTCGCTCGAAATTGTGTGTCATGGACTCATGAAGACTGGGATAGGGTATTGTTCTCCGATGAAGCCAGGATATCTCTGCATGGTGAAGACCGACGTCGGCGAGTGCTACGTAGACGAGGAGAACGCTTTGCAGAGGCATGTTTTGAAGAAATCACACCTTATGGAGGGGGCTCTGTTATGTTTTGGGCAGGAATAAATTCTATGGATCGTACGGAGTAAGTCTTCATCGAAAACGATACACTGACTGGACACCGATACATAACGGAAGTTCTAATTCCTTATGCACAACCCGCTTTAACCGCTCTTGGCAAAAACTCAATTTTTATGGACGACAACGCTCGCGCCCACCGGTCTGGCGGTGTGGATGCGTATATGCTAGAAGTCGGAATTCGTCGTTTGGACTGGCCAGCTAGAAGTCCGGACCTCAATCCCATAGAGCATGTCTGGGACGTTCTGAAGCGACGAGTGAGATCAGTGCAGCCGGCTCCTCAGACCATCAGAGAGCTAAAGAATGTGATTACCGCGGAGTGGGAACGTATTCCCCAAGAAACCATAAAAGATATACTCACTAGCATGCCCAGACGAATGCAAGCTGTGATTTCAGCAAGAGGGGGTCACACTCAATACTAAACTTTTATCTGCTTTTAATGTATTCAAGAAAAACAAAGAAATTAACGCGTTTCATTTTTATTTAGCGAGCAGGTACAATCATAGTGTTTTGAGCTTAAACATTATTTCTTAATAATTTAATTAAAATGTTATGATAAAACTGATGAAAACTATTCCTTCCTAATTAATTTATAAAATTCTGAGGATAACAATACCTAAAATTGTCAAACAAACTAATAGTAACTATAAAATAGTTCTTTGCTTAAGTGCCCGTTTTTTTTTTTGCAAAAGAGTTTATAATTAAGATTAATAGTACAATTATTTTAATTGTGAGAAGTTTTATATACCAGTATATCTTTGATATTTGATATCTATGCTCTATTTGTATTATGGATAGGTATGTTAATAATTTTCCTTAACCTGTCAAAACAGAATGAAAAAAGGGTCGAGTTAACTTCTGGTTGGAATGATATTCTATTATTGGTTTTAGTCCTACAGAATTAAATGCAACTGACAAGAAATATACCTATGATATCAAATATTGAACCTTTACCCCGACCAGCATCAGTAAAATGTGCATAACTTTAAGGTATTATTAAAAACTAAATTGTTTTAAAACAAAAATAGACCGAAAATTACCCAAGAAACTCTATACACTATTGTTTTGTTATAAGAGAGCTCCATATATAAATACATGAAAATAGCACGCGTGTTATCTTTTACCGTGTTTATTATTACTTTTCTTTTGTAATAAGTTTGATTGTCTATCGCCTAAAAAAGGAGTAACTATCGTATTTAATTAAAGTTCGATTTTTAATTATTTTCTATAGTAAATGAAAAATCGGATAAATCAGATTATCAGATCCCCCTCATTCCGCCATTTGCGGGCGCCAATTTGAAAATTTACTAAGCCTATGTCACTAATACAATTTAGACAAATCCAACGACACCTCATATGTCAAAAACCGTCCTGCCGTTTGGGCTGTAGGGCGTGCCAAAGAAATGGACACACATACATACATACATACATACATACATACATACATACATACATACATACACTTGAAAAACATAATCCTCCTTCTGTCACAGTCGGGTAAAAAGAGGCGTAAATGTAATTCGGGCGTTCAAAAATCGTCTACGTTTCATATTAGGCAGCTTAGTATTTTTAGATTGAAAGAATAACAAACATCCATCTGTCTATCCACCAACCGCAAAAACTTTTGCGGGGTTATACCAAGTCTGATGGCAGACGGTCTAGTATTTTTGGCGCGAAAAAATAACAAACATACATTGTACATGTACATGTTCATCCATCCCGATAAACTTTTACGTTTACAATATTTGCTATGGCTGTGTGTGTAAGTCGTGATCCCTCTTTAATCTATACTAATATAATAAAGCTGAAGAGTTTGTTTGTTTGTTTGTTTGTTCGTTTGTTTGTTTGAACGCGCTAATCTCAGGAACTATTTGGTTCGAATTGAAAAATTCTTTTTGTGTTAGATAACCCATTTACCGAGGAAGGCTATATAAAATTACGCTACGACCAGTACGGGCTGAGCAATAATAAGAAATATTACAAAAACGGGAAAAAATAATCTTTTTTGAGAGCTTCCGTTGCATCCTTTATTATTTCTCTTCCCGAGACATTTTTTAACTATAGTTCCGCTTTCAAAGTAAATATAACATCACTCTTTTACTGAGATTTATGGAAAAATAAAAAAATTAAAATAAAAACTCTATTAATACGTTGTACGACCCAGGAATCAAACCTGAGATCCCTTGCTTAGCAGTAACGCTTGCGACCACTCGACCAACGAGGCGGGTACCTACTCTTAGAGTAATTGCTTAAAAATATTTAAGTATCTACGTTTTTCCCTCAAATTAACGCGGGTGAAACCGCAAGGCACAGCTAGTTCGAGATAAAAAGTAGCCAATGTGTTAATCCGGATCTTCAACTATATATTTACATGCCAAGCTGTATCGACGCTGTACTGTTTTCTTTTTAGCGTGAAAAAGTATCAAACATTCAGTTTTTCATCCATCGTCATCATCATTTCCATCTTCGCAGGTTTTTTTTTTTGTTTTTCGTTTATTATATTTATACTGATATGGTTACGGATTCGGTTCTATTTTTCGTTATTTCTTTAGCCACATGGAATTTTAATTACTTGAGACATTTTTCTGCTACCCGGTCGGCTATTTTAATTTCGAAAATACGGTCACTTCGTCCATTGAGTCCTTTGTATTCATAAAGAACCTTTGTTGGTATCCGCTAGCAATTTTCCACCGCCCGTTAATGTCACCCCAAACGCTATAACAAATTTTTTCATAGCTACCCTTAAAAGCAGTCTCAAACGTTGCTTACACACATATTTAAGCGTAATAACCTTAAATTTTGACTTTATACGAAGATCGTTATGTAAAGGAGGGCCTAAAACAACTCTTCGTGAACGTTATCAGTTGGGTCTGCTTCTAAAGGACTCTTGTATTACATAATTGTATTTTCAGTTCGCTTAAAAATTTTAATACGCTAATTATTTATTAATTACTAGCAAACCCGGCGAACTCCGTTTCGCCACAAACTTATTTTAGTGAGGGATGCTCACACCACGTACTGGCGCCATCTGCTCCACCACCATGCAAAACCATATTGGTTTGTAGTACATGCTATGTTTCAGAGATGGCGCAGTATGTGAAAAATGATTTTCCCTGTTTTCTTGCTTTTCTGTTGATTTTTTTCTGAATTTTGTTTGCTATAAAGCTCACGGAGCCCGAGACCTTTCCAACGAATGCAAAACCGTGGAAATCGGTTCGTGCGTTCTGGAATTATAGCGTCAGGAAGGAAAACCCGACTTATTTTTATATTATAGATTAGCCAAAAATAGCACTTGACAAAAATTTATTAAGAAATATTAAATAAAATTGTAAGAATTTATAAATAAAATTTCTTACGGTTTCAAAAATATTAAAATTAGAATAGAAATAAGATACTTTACTGTACTGTATCAGCCTGTAAACCCACTGCTGGGCGAAGGCCTCTTCTCCTTATAGAAGAAGGGTTTGACCTTAATCCACCACGCTGCTCCACTGCGGGTTGGTGGATAATTTCCCTATCATGGGAATTGATCGTTATCAGGTGTCTATGATAACAACTGGGACCGAAGGTTTTACGTGCTCTCCGAGGCACAGTGGGGAGACCCACAAGGACATACACCCAGACAGGAAACAAATATTTGTACAAATACAAATATCTGTCTCGAGCGGGAATCGAACTTGCGACTGCCGGCGCGTGGCGTTGAGGGAACTAATCGCACCACTTCACCAGAACGGTCGTCGTAAAAGTTACATCGTCGGAATAAGACACAAAAATTTATAAATAGATCGATTTGTAAACAGTTAAAAGATGTCGGTACACAAACAAAAAGAAGCTTAAGTACGACGCTACTTATTAATTAAACAACTCTTTTTTCATTTATTTTGTTAATTTTACTAAACTAAACAAATTATATGTTTTCTTTTGATGAAATAAAACACGGTACCAATTTTAAGGGAAGGGTAATAATTAATATTGCTAACGAAAGTAGAAATTAAACTCGTTCCTTGCGATTTGATCACAGAATTGAATTACCGACCTACAGATTTGTTTTATAAAATGAACATTATAAATTATCTGAATGCAAATAAGTGGAAAGGAGGATAAAATTGTGAACCATAAAATACATTTAATTAATTATTATAGGTAGATCTATCGATGTGCTTACATTACTAGTATTGTAATTGTAAAGAAACATTCATAAGCGGTTTAAACCGAAAGTAATTTATTAGTGAAAACTGTAAGTAACATTAAAAGCAATGTGAATAAAATATATTATACTGTTATAGATTAAAAATCTGTACAAAACTATAAAAAAATGAGGAGATATTAATGATGTAAAAATTATAAAAAAATTTTAGGAATAATAATTTTTAGTTCGAATCGACGAAAAATTTTTAAGATATTTCTAAAATTGTTAAAAATTATCACGAATGAAGTAGAAACAAAAAAAAAATTAAGTACATTTTCATATTCTAATAAAGAAAGTCTATTAAAACTTTATACTTATTATTTACGATTACGAATCAATTTATTTGCTCACACTTAAATATTCCTCAATTTATTGAAAAAGGTAAGATTAAAATAAAAATCGTTAAAAAAATAAAAAAGTTTAGATAAAATAAACATTGCACAATAGATGGCGTGTACCTACGTGAAAAACACACACGGCGACACAAGGTACGGCGAGATACAGGTAATATCGCACTATAACCATGATGAACGTTGGCCAGGCGTTACGCGGTCAATATTGATACGCTTTTATATCCCATTTACTTTTTCGATCCACGCTTTATGTTACCGGCGGAATTCCGATCCTATACTTTAAATTTACATCGTTTTTTATGTTATACTAGCTTTTAGCCCCCGACTTTGTCTGCGTAGACGTCGAAAATGATTCTAATAGGATATTTAATTATTTTTTTATTCATTAATTTTGTTATAACATATAAATTATAATTTTTACGAGTTTCAAAACGAGCTTACAATTTTATTGTTTACGTGTTTCAAATAGTTTAATTTGTCTTGAAGAGTACTTTGTTTTTAGATGGTTACCAGGGTAGATGGTGAGCACCACCCGTTAACTCGGCACATCGTTTTATTGTATCTTCTTATGTGTACATAAGTATACCCACATTTTTTTTAAACCTCACTTAACCAATTAATGTTAAATATATAATAAAATGTTTCACTTCATACGTGTGTACATTAATACACACACACACACATTTTTTTAAAATAAGGCAATAACATATAATTAACTGTAGATACATCTAATAATTACTGTATCCACAAGCTATTTAAGCACTCACAAAATTATTTAACAATTACATATTTGTACAATAAATAGTGTTTTCTACAGGTTTCCATTAAATTGAACACGAAAAAAACTTAAACTCTGTTTTATATTCAAGTTTTACACTACTCAGTTATTATTGAGAACTCTGCTCTCAAAATTGTCGACAACTATATAATAGTAGGTACGAATACGTTTAAGCTATATTTTATATAAACGTTTGTAACCAATAAAAAAAATGTATTTTAGCAATGTTATTTCGATAGATAGATTGACTTTTTTGTCACCATCAATCAAAAAAAAAAACCTTTTGTGTATTGTGGCTTTGCTGCGTATACCTTCCTGGCATGATACTTTTTGCACGTGCATTACAGTCAAATAATTGGATAAACAACTTCAAACAGTGCCTCCTCAGGTATTTAGTTTTGTGGGATACGTAAATATTTAAAGTATTAAATTTTTTCATGTATCGTTGAAATTATACATATATTGCTTCAAATTGGTTGATTATCAATTTTGGTGTCTATGATCTTGGTGCAGGCGTTGCATTCTTAACAAGGCTATTCATGATTTTAAAGATTCATCGTTTATTTTTATTTTATCAAGTTATGTATGTACTTGATGTTTTTTTTTTTTTGAAGGAATAATATTTTCGTCTATTGATTATCAAATTGAGGTAGGGTGATATTTTCCTAAGTACAATCCCATACAAAAGGTGTCGACTCATAAAATAAATTGAAATGCTTCACCGATCAAGATTCGCAGCGGGACGCGGCGGTCGCTCGCAGCTCCGACGATAAATCAACTCGCCGCTTTTATATATAAAAAGAAAAACCCGAGAAAGTCGTTTATTTGTTTACAAACTATATTCGACCATTTTCCAGGACCTTCTTATAATGTAATTGAAATTTTACATTTCGTTGCTCACTGTTTATTAGAAAATATCGTAGATGTTGAAAAATGTTTTTCGTTAATTTGTTTTGGTACGAGTTCTGAAACTTCTGAAAACTTTTTTCTTAATATTTTTTTCTAAAATACTTTATTTTTTTGGAACTGGTATTAATAAATGTTATAATCTTAATATTATAATTGCTTTTATTCGTGTCTGATACGAAAAATATAACAACAAATTATAGCTCTATTTACAATAAAGTTGATTTGGTGTTGACTAGATTGTCATCTTGTAGCGTCGTTGAAGCATCGATCTACTACACTCACCTCTATCTGTAGATCTCTCGCCTATGGATAGTCCCAAATTACAGAATAACATTACCAATAAACCAAATTTTTATAAAGCTGATTATGATGTAATCAATGATTTTTTAGCTAAAGTTGATTGGGTGTCTTTGTTTGATGAGTAGAAGGATGTGAATAAGTTGCTAGATATATTTTTAGAAGTAATAAACAAAGCAATTCGTGACATTGTTCCTGATTGCAAAGTTAAGTCGAATAAGTATCCACAGTGGCTTAGTAAAGATCTTATAAATCGTCTTGAGGAAAAAAAAAAGGTAAGCCAAAGATATAAAAATCCTCCTGATCTAATATCGTGTAAGTTGTTCACTAAACGTTGCAAAAGACTAGTTTCAGCCAATTATAAATCATACCTGTAGAATGTAGATGACGGAATGTCAAACAATCCAAAACTGTTTTGGTCTTACGTCATTGCGTGGTGATACTGGAACTTACCCTGCTGTCGTGATTTATGGTAATAAACAGTTACATTCCGGTAGCGATATTTGCAATGGTTTCGCAACCTACTTTTCCTCAGTGGCTTCTTGCTCTTATGTTCATTTTAGTACCGATAAGAGTGATAACGTTGATGAGTACTGGACTAGGACATTGGCTGCTTTTTCTGGTGGTTACTTATCGACACTTAATATATCTCGCAGTCAGATCTACAGAAAATTGGTCAGTCTCAATATATCTAAAGGCACCGGATCTCACCATTGTTCATCTCTCGTTGCGCTTCAAATTTGGTGGAACCACTCTTTGGCATCTTTAATTCTCGAATTTGTGTGCTCTACAATAAGTATAGTGGATCAGTTGACGTTCACAGCATGTCTCTGGCTAGGCTTAAGACGATAATTGCCCATAAGCTAAATTAGTGGTTTTTATTGTTTCTCATGCTCGGTATTTAGCACTTAATTTAGTTTGTAAGACATTATATTATATGTAATAATACATATATAAATAAATAAAAAGCAAAGGCATGCGATGTAATCTATAACTGATTGTGAAATTAGAACAAATAATTTAAGTTTTACCAGTAGTGTAAGTAATTTAGTAATTTTTGTTTTTTGAGTTATTATTTTGTTAAACTTAAACGTTTACTAAATATGTCGGATAGGAATAGAAATCGTTTTAATATTTTAGACAAACATCATTTTCAATTAATATACTATTATGTTAAATTATGTTAAATGTCACTAAATATAAAAACGATATTCTACTTTCTACGATAGATGGCGCAGTATACGTAATATATTTTTTTGAATCTCGCTGTCCAAAACTTCGGCCAAAAGAATGACACTCGACCGTATTTAAAAAAGCGTTTTTCTTTTTTGCATTTTATACCTTAAGGTACTACGGTCTTGATTGTTTGTTTGTTGTTAAAATATTTGGTCGTTATTTGTTTGTTGATTGTACAAAGTTGGATGGTTATAGCTATTTAAGTTGTAATCTATATATGTATAAAGAAAGTCGTTTTAGTTACACCGATTATAACTCGAGAACGAGTGGACCGATTTTTATGATTTTTGTGTTTTTGTATTTATCTTCGTCAGGAATAATACTTATTAAAATATGATATTCATCAATGAAAAAATAATTAATAAAAAAATCAGTTCAAATGTTTCATCCGTACTATCTATAAATCTGTTAACGAGTCCGTTTTATAATCTTTATGTTAATATATAAAAGCGAAAGGTCATCTTAATATATAAAAGCGAAAGGTCACTCATCACGATATCTCTGGAACTATAAGACCTAGAGACTTGTAATTTGGTAGGAATATTCCTTTTGCCGAGGAGAGGTCAGCTAAGAACGGATTTTACGAAATTCTACCTCTAAAGGGATGAAAAAGGGAGGCAAAGTTTTTATGGGACAACGTAGTTCCTTGGTCTCATCTACTTCAAATTTTACACAAAATATTCTTTAACTTGGGAAAACCCCCCTTCTAACCCCTAACAGGGTTAGAAGGGGGTTGCTTTTGCTTCGAAGTTGATTTGACAACACAATCCGTTTATTATAAAATATTTTCCAGTATCGACGCAGGTGTAGGTGATAAAAAATATAAATTTACAATTTTTGAAATTTTAGTTAAATACCCGTGCGAAGCCGGGGCGGGCCGCTAGTATATATATATATATATATATATATATATATATATATATATATATATATATATATATATATATAATTCAATATTTCATATAGTGATAACAATTTAATTTTGACACAGTTTTTATAGTAAAATATTTTATTTTTATATTAATATAGAATTTAAGAATAACCATTCACTTTGTTGAACAATATCCAAATTTTAAGTGAATTTATTTCATTGTTTTTTTTTTCCTCATATATCATAAACACTAGTATATTTTTATTGAAGTCCGTGCATTTTCTGCGTAAATTTTATCCTAAAATATTATTTAGTAATTCGCTATTAAATTTCATCGTAATCGAGTTGTAGTTTTAGCTTAATCGAGTTGTAAATATTATAGATATTCACTCTATATTACAAAAAAATTACTCGTTATATACTTCTATACATACTAAATAATTGATTAGAAAGAAGAATAGCCGTCTACGCACAAAGACAAAGGTAGTGAGTAAAAGAGACATTAGCCATTCTTTACATCGCCAAGGGATCTAAGTATACACTATAACGTGCTTTGTGCTTATAATTAAAACGGTTCTCTTATCCTTCATGCAAAGCTAAACTAAATATTACTGTTTGATAGTTGTAACTTAGGAATACCTATAAACATTAGCTACACTGTGTTTGTAGTTACATAGAAAATGTGTTTTATATTTTTAGCATGTCAAGTTCAGCTATATATAAATTTTGTCCTTATTATATCGTTAAATAATATGGGTTGTTATAAAACTTTATAATAAAATATATTTTAGTGGTTAAATGATTACCTGAATTATAATATCTACTAACAGCTGTTTCTCCGAGCTATACACACACACACACGCATACACACACACACACACACACACACACACACATATTTATAATAAAAATTTGACTCCATTGCAGTCCATTTGCAGTTTTTCTAAATATAAATTTTCTTATAGAATCAGTTTAAGCCTCAAAATAAACTGGCAGTGTTGCTTGTTTTGCAGATATATTTTATCATGTAACGTGGTATTTTCATGGTAATCTAAAACTCCTAACCGTGCATGGATGCGATTTTTCAATTCAATGTGCTTCTACGTGAATCGACTTACAGTCGACTTGCCAAGAGATCGGAAGATTACTAAAATTGTTTTACTTTTTAATGTCGTGCATGTTGAGTAAGTCGTGCCCTACATTAAAAGAATTAACTTATGTTTCCGTCTTTATCTAAAATGTCCTGACAAATTTTTATTGTTTGTTTTTTATTAATTATAAAATTAAAAAAAAACAGAAAAGCTCATTTTTCTTGTAACTAAAAGCAGTGGAATAAAAACTTGTCACAATGATGCGAAACCTTTTTATATGTAATGAGAAATAAGCTCGTATAAGATTCTATGCAGTTTGGAATAAATATAGAATAATTATTTCTTCGGCGACCCGACGAACTTTTCTCTTCCGATCTCTTCCGGTGATCATTCTGGTATAGTGGTGCAAGTAGTCGCCTCTACGCCGGCGGTCGCGGGTTCGATTCCCGCTCGGGGCAGATATTTGTATTTGTACAAATATTTGTGTCCGGCCTGGGTGTATGTTCTTGTGGGTGTCACGGTCGTTATCATAGACACTTGATAACGATCATTACTCATGGTTGGGAAATTATCTGTCAACACGCAGTGAAGCAGCGTGGTGGATTAGGCCCGATCCACATTACAGTGCTGGTCTCAGTTCGTTCTCGGTCCGATCTCGAGCCGGTAAAATCTTTTGTATGACGAATCGTTGGTGGAGCGTGACTTGAGCGGACCTTGACTGTTACGGATAGTATGAATACTCTCATTATTTCTTGTGTAACAATATTTTACCGGATCGAGATCGAACCGAGAATGAACCGAGACCAGCACTGTAATGTGGATCGGGCCTTAAGCTCCAACCCTTTTCCTCAGCAATGGATCGTTTACAGGCTGATTCTATTCGGTTAAATTATATCTTAATAAAATTGATTTTAAATTATAAGATATCATGTCTATAGAAATGCAACAAAAATACAATACGAAAATTTTAAGGTTTATATTTTTTTTTTAATCCATAGTAGGTAACGCTATATGAAGAAACTGCTGAATCTGTATATTCTGGGCGTTGTCAAACAGTAAGTTTTTTTATTTTATTTTATTTTTTATTTTTTTATAAGTAACAAAAATATCCACGGGCTTATATTTGCCCGTGCCTTTTTTAAATTAAATGTATATGATTGTTAATATAGTTTCATGCGTACTATTTTAGACTTACATTAGCTAGACTTATTGTCAGGATCTCTATGACGCGAGTCCGTATACTGACCATTATTTATTTATTATTACTATCTTTCTTTACAAATATAATTTACATATACAAATATACACACATACATACAGTAAGTTAATTAAGTTTTATAAAGTACACGTAGAATATCGTGTATATAAAAGTTTATAATAATAATTTGTCATTATAAACTTAATTACGTGGAATAACATTTAAAAAAAGCTTTTTATGTTTTATTTTCTATTTTAGATTAAACATTGTCATGCAAATTTAACAAAAAAAATTCTCGTTAGTTTTTATTACAAGAGTACTATATAAATTATAAAAGCATTTGAGCACGCAAAATGCATACTGTATAAAACTTGATCAGTATATTATTGTTTTGCACGCGATTTTGTGAAACTAAGACCGTGGTGAACGAATGGACAGAAAAAAATAAATTTTTACCGAAAATTTGTATATTCGAATGCGAGTTAGAGTTTTCTTAAGTTAAAAATATATTTGAAAATCAGTTAAATATCATAAAGGATAAGATATATCGTGGGATGCAAGTAGAGCAACGTGGTGTTCTAATTTTTCCAGAAGATACAATATATTTATACTTTTTTCATCTAGACGTCATACAATTCCATCGCTCATTACATTTTAATGAGTTTGTATCATGAGATATTAAAATTATAATAACTTATTTCAACTTAAATGAGTCGTACTCAAATGAAATATAGCGGCGGACAAGACGAAAATCATGTCGAATGTCCATGTCGTACCGACCCCGATAGCTAACGCTGGAAGAACCAATCGTTTTGATAAAGAAGTGGTAGTCTATATATTAATTAAATTCTTCTTCTTTTTCTATGTGAACAATAGCTAGAAACTTCGAACGGGAATCGATAAATTGACTGACATATCGGTAAAAAAAAAAACACATATTTTACATAACAAGGGTTTTCATTCAATATCTCTAACTGAGAGACTTTTATTTCATACTAGCTGCTGCCCGCGACGTCGTCTGCGTGAACGCTATACAGCAACAAAAATACCTACGATTATACCTTTTAAAATAACATTCATTTACCCGTTTCTTCTTTACATTTCATATCTACAGAAAGTACAGTAACAGAGGGAGACTGTCTTTTGTAAAATTGACTTTCAAAAAGTGCTTATTTTTAGCCTGCTTTGAATAAATGACTTTATGGTGATTCTGCTGAATTAAGTCATAAGTTGTGATTGAAACGGATGGAGAAAATAATAAATAAGGAATACAGAATAGGGTAAAAATACATATTTATAGGACTTCTCGATAAACAACATTAGTAGTTTGGCTCTCCGCAGCCAAAATGTAAAGAGAGTCAGGACTGGTGACGCGGGAGCAAGCGACGCGACGTACAGCTGCCCGTGTGAAGCAGCTCGTCCTGAGGTCGAAATCAGCTACCCTCAGTGTCTGCCCCTGCGACTTATTGATGGTCATCGCGAAGCAAACACTCACGAGGAACTGTACGCGCTTGAACTGGAACGGGAAGTTATGAGGAATGAGGGGAATGTGTGGTATAAATACTGCTTCGCCGACGCCACAACCCGTAAGAATTACCACCTCAATGGTGTGTCTGTGGAGCGAGATGACTTTAAGGCGGGTCCCGTTCCACAACTTTTGAGGAAATAGGTTCCGGAGAAGCATAAGCATTTCTTATCTTTATAACATATATGGCATGCTTCATTTTCCTCTTTCTTCGTTATTTAGCTCAAATTGCTTACAAAAATAGCGTGCCGTTTTCGAGTTTAAATTTTGTTATACATCTATTCAGTTCTTTTTGAGTTCTGTTTGTTATTACATACAGAAAAACTCGATGAATTTTATAAGACATAGATGAAGCAGCTTAAAACTTATATAAACACATTTTTTAAATTGTCTTGCTCATCATGGAGTTGTGCATTTTAATTTTTATTAAAATGCACAACTCCATCTATGACTTTTGTAAACAACTATTAACCTCGCCAACATGATCAAATTTAAATTATTTATATCCAAAAAGGGTTTACACATGTAATTCGACTTGATGTTTTTAAAATCTCATAGATGGCGCTGCGTGTCTTGATACTACTTATATTCATTTCTTATATTACATACATTCTTACATTTATTATGTTTATCAGCCTAAGTTACTTATATTTCGTGATTTTTATAGTGTGAAGATAGCTTATAGCATGGTTATTAACATAATAACAACATTCAAATATGCGTCGTTAGATTACACGCTGTTACAGAATGCGTTGAAGAAATAAAGGTTCACTGCTCGTTCCCCGTAGGTGATAGCGTGATAATATGTAGCCTATGTTATGACCCGACTTCTTAATAATATTCGTGCCAAATTTGAAGTAAATCCATACTACTTCGTACTTTTTACTTTGAGTTTATCCCGGACATACATACAGACAAACAGACAAACAGACAAACAGACAAAAATTCTAAAAACTATATTTTTGGCTTCGGTATCGATTGTAGATCACACCTCAAGTATTCTTTTTTAAAAATATTCAATGTACAGTTTTGACTTTTCTACCATTTTATTATATGTATAGATTAAATTTTTGCCGACGAATACTGGCGAAGATTAAAGATGACCCGCAATTTTTAATATGATTTTATGGACTGATAAATCAACATTCAAAAGAGATAAACCTCCATAATCTTCGTGGCTAGTAATTAGTAAGCCCCAGTACATGCGTGAAGATTTTTTTTTAACATATACACACGGTCGACTATCCCTAAGGTAGGCAACTTAATGTGTTTTAGGTAACAGTTGACTGATATACATTTTTTAAAATAGATATACATATAAATAATACATATATAAATAAATACATATTACACCCAGACTCGGGGCGGGAATCGAACCCACAACCCTGGAGCAGAAAACAGCGCCACTGCTAACTGCGCCACGAGCCATTGATATTATCAATTTATTGTAAATTATTGCACATGAATATTAAAATTAGTTATAAATTGATTTGGTTAAATTATGAAAGGATTTGAGAGGTGTTTGGTTCTTTAAGGTTTCACCAAAATATATTCGAGGAGCGCAAAGATTGCTTACGTACTAGAATTACAACTAAAACTTTACTGCACATCGTGCTATACCCGTGCAATAAAGTATATATAAATGCAACTCAAACCGGTAGATTGGACGTCTAACAGCAATTTTGTTGTCTTCCCATTCACGAGACCCAAATGTGCTGGACTCTTTGTATTGTATTATATATATATATATATATATATATATATATATATATATATATATATATATATATATATATATATATATATAACTAATACTATAAATATATAACTAATGCAAGCCAAGTGTCTAGATCAATTATGAAGTCAGAAGTCAGAAGCTACACATGATGGCTAAAAATAGCGTTTGTAGAAGGAATATGGAGTATGTGGCAAGCAATATAAAATTATTGTAGTGCAAATCAACTAACGTATTATATAATATATTATAATAGGTTGGTTATTAACGTTTTATTAGATTTGTTCACTCACACATCACCTGTGATTTAACAATCATAAAAAGATAATTAATATTAAATTTTGCATTTTTTATTCAAAAATTATATTAGCCATCGCAAACACTTTTTTTAGAAAAGAAAAAATCATATTGTTTACTGTCGTACTTGTTATAGGAACATATGTATAATACAAAAAAATAACGATGAATTTTTTTTCATTGTAATTGGACATAGTCATGCAAACTAGAACCAACCCACAAAAACGAACTTTCGAGATAATTATTTAAAATAAACAACTTTACAACGTTAAGGTTATGATTGATGACGATATAATTATGACAACTAGATTTTATACAATTATTGTAGTAAAATAAAAATGGTTTTAAAATATATATTTCTTATATTCTTGTATAAAAATCTAAAGCAAAGTATTAAGCAATCCTTAAATTAAAATGGGATGGATATAAGGAAATTAATAAAGTAGTTTAGATTTGAATATATGATTTTACTTCATGTCAAAATAGTAATATCGACTGAAATTAACATAGTGGTCGCCCAGTGGTCGAAATTCGACCTAATCTATAATTGACAGCATTGTCATCATCATAAAAAAAATGATTGCGCATAACATGTTGAGCGACATATGCAACAGTCATTGGGCTTGATCTGTGATTAAAAAATTCGCTGTAAGACCTGTATTTAAGACCGTATTGACAACAAACTTTGACAATAAACAAATTTGTGTATATATGTACATTGTACATATGCGTGTGTGTCATAGTGTGTATAGTGTCTTTATTAATTTAATTAATTTTTTGAGTATTATTATAAAAAAATATTAGCATTTTGAACTTATTCTCCGTATAAACTTTAACTGTGCCAAATTTCATACTTCTCCGTCCGCGTAATTTTCAAAAAAAGGGGTACAAAGTTTTGCTTCACATATTAATATGTAGATATGCCCGTTAATATTATAGCGAACTGTTAGCAGCGCTGCACCCATTTACGCATTCTCTCGTGTTGTTACACGTAAAGTGTGCTATTGTAAAGAGTCCTAAACGGTATTAGACAAACAGTCACAATTTAATACAGTACATGAAAATTTACTTTCTGGAAAGATATAGCAATACTGCATGTAGTATATTAAATTTGAAGGGCTTATAACGATTCTAAAAGAGTTACCCCAAGAACAAATGGTATGCGATAATATTATATGGGTTTTTATTCCATGTCAAATCGATCAATAGTTGGAATCGACCCCTTTCGATTTGGACAAATTTTGGTCTGAAGTTTTCTTTCATCATACAACGAAGTTTTACCAAAGGAATTATTTTTTATTCAAGTACATAATGCAATTTTGAAAATTCCACTAATTTTCCTGTTTCTTAAACTTATGCTTCAAAGCTCTTGAAAACTTATCTCCTTAATTACTCTAATGATGAGCTAGGCTTTAAAGCGGATACTTAAACGTACCAAAACAAAATTATTTAATTTTTTTTAATTGCTATTTGGCAAAATTTTTAAATTTCGAAAATTGCCATTGTCGATGACCTCCATTAAAGTATTCGGAATTTTTTTTTTAATTCAAAAATTTATATCTTTTGAACAAAAAAAAACCTCATCTCAAAAATTTCAGGATCTTTTGAAATCTACTTTTGTCACCTTTTGTCCGTTTTTGCGTTTGTCCATTTTTCCATTTGTCAAAAACGATTGAATAAATTTAGATGAGGCTTAATATTATATTATTTTAGCTTATACACCTAGTCAAACTAAGGCTACAAAATATGACGTTTTTACTCATATACTCGAAGACGTACGTTTTACGTCAATTACATAAAAACCGCTTGACGGCTATTACAATATGTTATACTTTTATCGTAACTTTTTATTGTGCTTAAGATTCAGCAACACAAATGAAAACAATGACATATTATATCATATACTCACTCTATGATAAAACCTTCCAAGTGTTCATTATTGAACATATAAATATCGTCGTTTAACAGACCCACATTGATATCGCATATTACCGACAGTATGATTGTTTCCTTGATGCTTGATTATATACTAATTGGTGATTTCAGTAAGCCCTCTTCAATTAATATATTAAAATTGAACATAAATCTGACGACATTGCAATTGATTCGTTATCAGTACTGTTACGTTACTGAGCTTTCGCTTTCGCTCGAATTCGCTTAACGTATTTCATTTACTATTTTAAATACATTCCTGTAACTAATATATATTTTAAAATTTGAATATATAGCTATATAATTGTACCATTAAGTTGGATACTCGTAATTAAAGAATTTATATACAAACTGGAATGCGCACGTGCACTCAAAAAACGTTCGTAACGTTACGTTAAATCTTACGTTACGTTACATTACGTTAACGGGGTTGCATCTCTTTCTACCATGGATTCAAGGCAACTCGTAAGAAAGAGACAAAATACCAGTAGTCAACAAATGCTCGGAACGATTTTTTCACTTTACATGCCGGAAACAAATGTCAACCTTATTTCAGTTATTTCAAGGTGCATATTTGAATATACAATTTATTATATATATTATATCTTAATTAGTTATCGTTCCAGTTATGACATAAATTCCTTGCTCGTAATACACACATTCTGTGGCTGTGATAATCTGTTTAAGAGTTCTTCTGACGCAATTGCTTTCTCATTTATTTTTTTAGTAAGCATACTTCACCATTTTCTTCTTTTTTAAAACGGGCTTGAAATATAAAATATTAGTACTATTGAATCTGGAATATAAAAATCTAAAGTTTTCAACAAATGACAAAAAAAATGTGTGAATAACATAGGTACACGAATTTTTTGTCAATGTTTATTGCCAATGGTTAGTTATGGTTAGTATAATTTTGTCAAACAATGAATTTTCCTATTATTTTTTAAGAAAAATATTTTTATTTTTAAAATTATTTAAAAAATTTTATTTTTGTGTAGTTTTGCTGGGTTTTTATGTATTGAAAGTTATGATTTAAAAATTAAATGCGATAATAGCACCATTATTGCCATCTCTTAATTTTTAACATAAATCCAGTTCCAATTTGGCCGTGCGGTGACCGGCAAAGAAGAATAGACTCGACCTTTTTCTTGCCGAGGTGTCGTAAAATGCGACTAAGGCCATAGTGGTGCGAACAACTGTACACAAACAAAGAATGGTGATGGGCAGCATCTTCATCATATTATCCTGCCACAGCATACTGCGCTCGCTAACCCGCCTGCCAAGTGTGGCGACTATTGGCAAATCCTCCCTCCCCAAAGATAATTGGGGAGACCTACGTTCAGCATATCCAACGGCTGATTTAGTATTGTATTTTCTCATTCTCACTTCAAAAATTTAAAATACATTTGCATCAGCAGGCTGAATCAATCGAAAAAAAAAACCTGTTCCAATATTCCAATATATAACCAATATTCTAGTATATCAGAGTTTGTGAAAATTGCAGCCTCAAAGGGCAGAAAAGTGGGGTTGCAAATCTATACGCTGTTTATTTTTAAAGTCAATTGGAAGCATGAAACATTACTGTCATTATTATGACCAATAATTAGAAAACAGTAAGTAAACTTTTATTATTTAAAGCAAACAAAGTTGAGTACTACTGCAAGTGTACAAATAAAACAATATTTTTACTCTTTTTTTATATAGACATAGTAATCGATAGTAACGATCTAATTAAACTTTTAATTAGTATCGTTCGAAAACGTAAGTGAAAATTTTTGTTAGTTTTACTGAATTTTTCCGTTTTTCAAGAACAAAAAATACAACAAGAAATATAAATTACAACCGTAAAAAATAAATCGAAACATAATTATGCTTAATCTGCAACTTGAAATAAAGTTATACAAGTATAGAACTATGTCCCAAGAGCTTATATAATTTATGTATGGGTGAGGTTATAAGATAGGTGATAAGATTAAAAATGAAATTCGATTTCTCCCATAAGAGTTATTGCGAGATTTTAATGAGGTTTTGGTTTTTATGTAAAAAAAAACTAAAGACATTTTGTTTTAATACGTACACCTTCATATAGTTATATATTAGGCCTTTATCTATAAAATTGCCGTTTCGTCGTACTGGCTATTTCAAATCAAAAAAAAAAAATCTCTAAGAACTCGAATTTCAAATTATTTTTATTTTAAAAATATAGAATTCTTTTTTTTATAATTATTCATTTGTTTAATAGTTAGCGTTCTGTTTACATCGCATTTGTATGTTTTTCGTCATCATGGATATGTGAAAAATTCAAGTGATTATGGGGTATGAGTTCCGTCGTGGTAGCAAAGCGGCAGAAGCGGCACGCAATATCAACGACGTTTACGGTGCGAACACTATTAACGATTATACCACCCGTTATTGGTTTGCTCGCTTTCGTTCCGGACATTTTGACCTAAGAAATGAACCACGTGGTTGGCCGAAAATGTTAGTCGACAATGACGAATTAAAGGCGATTGTGGAGGCTGATGATTCTCAAACTACAGTTGAATTAGCAACGGCTTTCGAAGTTAGCACTAAAACAATATTGGTCCATTTGCGTCAAATTGGCAAGGTAAAGAAGCTCGACAAATGGGTGCCTCACGAATTGAATGAACGCCAGAGTGAAATACGCGTCGAGACGTGCTTTGCACTACTCAACAGACACACAAACGAAGGCATATTGAATCGCATTGTTACTTGTGACGAAAAATGGATTCTATTCGACAATCGCAAGTGCTCAGCTAGTTGGTTAGATCTTGGTTCAGTACCTTAACAATGTCCTAAACGAAAAATGACCCCTAAGAAAGTGATAGTAACTTTTTTGTGGTTTAGCGCCGGTGTAATTCATCATAGCTTCTTACCAAACGGCATGTGAATTACTGCAGATGTGTAGTGTGAAAAACTAAACACAATGATGGGGAAGCTCACACGTCTCCAACCAGCTTTGGTCAATCGCTCGGCTGCGCTGCTCCTGTAAGACAACGCACGACCTTATACTACACAGCAGACGGTCTCCAAGTTACAAGAGCTGGGTTTGGAAGTTCTTCGTCATCCACCGTACTCACTAGATCTTGCCCCTACAGACTTCCACTTTTTTCAGAATTTGGATAACTTTTTGGCGGGAAAAAATTAAATAGCCGAGGTGCAGTACAAAATACGTTTGAAGAGTTTGTTGCCCCCCATCCAGCAGAGTTTTTCAAGAAAGGCATCAATAAGTTACCACTACGTTACCATAAAAATGCATTGATTCCATAGGTAATTACTTAAAATAAGAAAAATAATAAATATAGAAAAAAAAAGTGCGTTAACTTATTTAATCAAAAACGACAATTTCATAGGTAAAGGCGGTTTCATAGGTAATATAAGTACCTCTTATTTTGAGTTGTTATTTGACTAAGATTTGCTCGTATTATTGTATTTTATATTTATAAAACTAAGATTTTTCAATTTAGATTGTCCGATTCAACGAATCATTAAAAAAATAAAATAAATAATAACATTGCTTCATCATCATCATTATATCAGCTATTGGATGTCCACTGCTAACGTAGGCCTAACCCATCGACCTCCAGAGCGACCGGTTCAAAGCAGCCTCCATCCAACGGTTTCCAGCGACTTTCCTCAAGTCGTCTGTCCATCTTGCGGACGGCCGTCTGACGCTGCGTTTGCCAGTACGTGATCTCCACTCGAGAACCTTTCTGCTCCATCGACCGTCAGTTCTACGAGCTATGTGCCCTGCCCACTGCCACTTCAGCTTGCAAATCCGTTGGGCTATGTCGGTAATCTTCGTTCATATGCGGATCTCATCATTTCTGATTCGATTTCGCAGAGATATACCAAGCATAGCTCTCTCTATTGCACGCTGTGCAACTTAGAGCTTTTTTAAAAAGCCCATAGCCAGAGACCACGTCTCAGATCATCACTCACATCATCATCGTCTCAGTCATCACTGGTAACACACATTGGTTGAAGACTTTCGACTTCATACGACATATGACGAATGAAAAGACGTTTTCTAACTTCCCGACCGCTGCCCATCCTAGCTGGATTCGGCGACTGACCTCTCTCTCGAAGTTGGACCTACCAAGTTGGACATTTGCTCCTAGGTAGATGTACTCGTCAACAACTTCGAGAGTAAAATCTCTAACCGATATCGGGGACAAAGATTTTCGACATTGATTTGTCTTCTCTATATTCATTTTGTGGCCTACTCGTCAGGAAACTCCATCGAGGTCACTGAGCATAATGTTGAGGCATTCCAGGGATTCTGATATAAGCACAATATCGTTGACTAATTGAAGGTGAATGAAATACTCGCCGTTTATATTGATGTCGAATCCTTTCCATTTCAGAAGCTTAAATGCGTCTTTCAATGCTGCGGTAAAGAGTTTCGAAGAGATGACATCTCCCTGTCTCACACCTTGCTGCATTGGAATCGCTCTCGTGCTATGCTCCTGTACTCGAACCGACATACTGGCGTTATTGTACAAGCACTGCAACACTTTGATATACCGGTAGTCAATGTGGCACTCCTGGAGATACTGCAGCACCGCCCAAGTATCGATCGAAACGAAGGCTTTCTCATAGTTCACAAACACTGAGCAGAATAGCCGATTATACCCTTCAGTGTTTTGTATAATCTGCCGCAGCGTATATATGTGGTCTATGGTGCTATAGCTTTTTCAGAAGCCGGCTTGTTTGGGAGGCTAGAAGTCACCAAACTTCCAAGTTCACCAAACTCGTCAGACGATTTTTAATGACCCTAGAGAACAGCTTATAAGCGTGGCTCAGAAGCGAAATGGGTCTGTCATTCTTGAACAAGGTATTATAGCTCTTTTTGAAAAACAGTACCACCACACATCTACTTCAGGCTTCCGACTTTATGCCCTCGAGCAAGAGGGCATAAAAAAGCCTCTGAAGGCCCTTAAGTAGTATTTCACCTGCTTCCAGAAACTCTGACGTAATACCACCCTCGCCCTGTGCCTTATTATTTTTAAGCTCCGCAGAGCCATACTAATCTCGTGCAAGCTAATGTCCAGAACATGGTCGGTATAATGTCGGTTAAGCTTGGCTCTTGGATCTTTAGCCTAGCCACGAAAAGGTTGTTTGACCGAGGTATACAGTTATCCATAAAACTTCTTGAACTCCCTTAATATCTCATCCCTTGACGATGCTGTACCTCCATCCTCTGTTTTCAGTCTCGACAACCGGCTTTGACCAACAGACGAATCTCTTGAGAATACTTTGTAGCGATTCTGCTCTATCGTATCTTTAATACGTTTTGTATTAAAGACACGTACATCGTTTCTCAGAGATTTCCTTATCCGTCTGTTGATCTGCCTATATGCTTCAGCGCCACCAAAATACTGCAAGTTTAATAAGCGTCGTTTTTCCATAAGATCATGAGTTTGGTTAGAGATCTTTCGGGGGCCGCTTTTACGAGCAGTTCTGTAAAATCGGCTACCGACTGTATAGACATTGTTCACTACCCAATTGTTTATAGAAACGTAACCGTCAAGACAATCGAAAAGATTAGATAATTCGAGCTGAAAACTCTCGGGGTTTTTGATATGTGCTTTAGCTGGTCGGTATGTAGATATCAGGCGAGATCATTCCCGTTTAACACTGATATTCAGTGTGCCTCTTACTAATAGGATCACTCTCAGTTTTCACCCTATGGGTTACTGAGACGTCTTTGAATATACGTCGTCTGGTGGTCATGATGAAGTCTATTTCATTCCTATAGGAACCATCAGGACTTATCCCTGTCCAATTCTTATGAGGCGGCTTCTGGAAGAAAGTTAACCAAAAATAATTCCTCCTTCTCTTAAAAATCGGCCAGCTTCTGTCCTCTGGAATTCCGCTGTGCATATGCAAATTACCCCACCCTCAGATCATCAGCTCGTCTTTTGCCTATCTTCGCGTTAAAAAAATAATGCCCCATGACAACATTGAAGTAGGTTTTGTTCGTATGTATGGCCCTACTGATGTCTTCATACATAGCGTCTACTTTCTAATCTGGGTATGCCGATACCGGTGAATATACCTGTATGACCTTCAGCGAGTATCTCTTAGACACTCCAGTATAAGGTACGCAACCCTGTTTGACATACTTTCTTATTGCCACAGTGTTGAAAATGAGGGACCCACGGACCGTAAACCCGACACTTCTCTTTGAACTTGAGATAAAGTATATACCAATGTAACCTGATAATTTTCTCTTCCAGCTCAACAATATTTTCATCAGACCTCAAAGTGGGAATATTTTACGTGACCAGGGCCAGGTGTCGTCGTGGGTAGTACGAAATCTCATCCGGAGTTTCTTAGCATCCCCTATCCTACCGTTACCCAGCCCGCTGCTGTAGCCAGGAATAGTAGGGCAACTAGAAACTGGAGAACTAGGAGTCGTTTTTACTCGTCATATGAGAAGATTTGCCAACACGGGGAGTGTTGGGATGCTTGTCAGGCATATTGGCGAGCACAGTGTGTTGTGTCAGGATATGATGACGCTGCTCTCCATCACCAACCTGGTCGGTGCACAGTTTATTGCAACACTATGGTCTTAGTCACCTTTTACGACAACTCGGCAAGACAGAGATCGATACTACTTACTATAAGCATTTTTAATTAAATGAAATGAATCGTTTTAATTTATAATGAAAAATATGTTGCGATAGAATAGATTTATTTTACTTTAAATTTTTGTGAACTAAGACCTCATCTTCTTTTATGAAAAAGGATTGTAGATAGATAAATCTTTTTATTTTAGCAACCATGCTAATGTATGGAGATATATCTCAGAATTTCTCCTGATACTGCAAGTTTCCCTATGATGCTTTCTTTACAGCCCAACTGACATATGATGAGACGTTTTTTTTTTTGTAATTTAGCGTTTGAAACTCAGTCTTGCAAGCTAGAGTTTAAGGTAAACTTTTTATTAAAATCTGCGTGCCTGCTGAGTCATTTCATAAGCTTTTATAGACATTTCATATACTAAAATAACAATTATACGTTTACATGCGACTTTTTTATTATTATCGTCGACAATTTTATATTCTGATATGATTTCGTGACTATAAGTCACAAGGTGATGTTTTATAGCATATTTTACATTTAGATATTGTAACTATCTGATTATAAAGAAATCACAAAAATGTAAAGCTTTGAATAAAAAAAAGTCTTGTAAAATAACCATTTCAAAAATTTTGTGATTAAACAAAAAATGTATTGTGACTAAATTTAAAAATATATGGTTTTCACTTATTAATTATATAATTTTTAGTTATTTTAGTTTTGTGAGGTGTTATACAGACTAAGTAACAGTATAAAAAAATGTTTTGAATAAGTCTGTGTTGGAAACTAAACTTAGCTATACCAGGCGCGAACTTTCTAATTGAAAACAAATAGAATAATTTACTGCAAAGTAGCTAAGAATTATTACTTCTGACGGTTAATTTGTGAAATTGCTAATTAGTTGCAATTTACTCTTGTATGTATTCTTGTACCATCTTTTAGTTTTCACGATATGACGTTCTAAAATCTAAATTCTTTATCTAGTACACCTGTACCCCTTACCTGTAACTATATACTGTAGACATCAGTTAATATATCAGATAATGACTTTAATGTGTGCTTACATTTTGATGTCTACAGTACATTAAATAAATTCACCGCCGCGTTCAAATATTCACAAGGTTCATTGTTAGCCTTTGTTGAAATTGGCAATTATAAATTTTACATTATTGGCTTAATATATGTGTTATTTTACAACATTAAAACGTTTATTGTTGTGGAATAACCGACAACTGTTTAAAAAAATTGCTCGCTATATAACAAGTTTGAAATTAATTAAAACAATAAAATGTCCAAAAGGTTAGTCTCTGAAAATATTTATAAAACCATTTAAAAGCATTAAATTGAATATTTTTAATCAGAAATTATTCATCATTATTAAGCTGATCTTTATTTTAAAAATATTACATTTAAAAATTTCATAAATTGGCGAAAATAAAATCTAACTTGATTTTTTTTTCTAATGAAATAAACCTTGGGACCGTTTGAAGCGGCGGCTTGAAATAATTCTAATAAACAAAGACTTACCTTTTAAATTTACCACTTTTCACTGCAATAGTCACTCATAATATTACTGTCACTTAAAGTCATTGTTAATAAAAGCACAGCACCCAGTCTTAAAGTGTAATTATTGTCACAGGTAACATACACATTGCTACGTCACTGTCTACAGCTCGCGACGGTTCTTGATTCGGAGGAACTCCTCTTCTGTCGGAGTCAGGCGTAGATTTGTGACCCACACGGTCCTGCCGGGCCTTTTAAAGGAGATGGGGTGGTACGCGCAGGCGTCCAACACCCTGTTGCTTCATAGTAATGTGTAAGCAATCGTTTATCGATGTCGATATCGATATGTTTTTTTATAGACTTCATTTAGATAAATTGTATTATAATATTAGTTTGATAGTCAAATATGATATGTTGATGTTACATTGTACTAATAACTTATCATATTTTTATTATTACAATTGAATAATTGAAACAACAAGCAATACCCAAGATTCGTAATGTTTTGTTGTAAAATATATTACTTAATTTGTTGTGTAGATTGGCTTTTATTGTTTAGGTTTATAATTTTTTTTTATTTTTGAATTTAAATATTAGCTATTAGAAACAAACCTGTCGCTAATTAGACTAGAAAAATTGAACAACGAAGAATACCTTATTCTAAAAAAAAAAAGAAATTTTATTAAAAATAGTAAAAGTAATAGAACATAATATTGTGTAGGTGGTACTAGTTCATCCACGAGTAGCTTATTAGTAGGGAAAGGGATAAGATAAAAGTATAGTGTAGTTATGATTTCACTCACATCTGGGGGTGTAGTGTAGGTATTGATAATTTATGTACATGCCGCTGATTTTTGATATTAAATACGACCAACTCCATATTATAGCCGATATTATAACCGATTTCTTACCTTATAATAATCATAGTAAACTTAATAAGGTTTCAGACAACTATGATGATTATTTTTTCTAGTTTGACTAAAAAACATATTTTTAATTAGTGAAAATATTATCGATATTTTAATTGTGGCACATCATTATTTGACCTGCCCTCACACTCTAGCAACCTGTAACACCCACATCCCCCTATCGTTTAAATACTGACTTATCAAAAAACTTATGGTTAAGTTAGATGTTGTTACGAGTTTAACCGCCGTCAAATATAGAATTATTTAATCACTATTTAAGCCATTATTACTATTTTTTTTTGTGCAATTTTATATTGCGTAAATTAAAAGATGATAATACTGTACGTATTATCATCTTTTAATTAACTAGAAATAATAAAACAATGAAACGTTTATTATATATATCATCTACATTTTTTGCACACAAAAACCTGATGCACAAAATATTATAATCCTCTCTGTTTAAGATGTAAAAGATGGGTTGTACGTAGGCGGTATACACCTACAAAATAAATAAATAAAGGGACGCTAAAAACAAAAATATATTAAAGATAGAATTCCACTTATCGTTAATATTTACTGTATTTTTTATAAAGAACACAATATAACATCTGTACTTAATTTAAAATATTTTTCTCGTAAATTAAGTGTATTACTTCTTTATTATTTAAATAGGGTTGTTTTAAATTCTAAGAAATGTTTAATTTACAGATTAAGGCATACAGTTTATCTTAAATGAGATATAAAAAATACGTTTAAAATAATAAAAAAATACGTTTAAAATATTACATAAAATAAATTTACGGATGGTAAAAATTGGTTGTCTGTAAAGTCGGTTAACGGACAATAATTTTACGTGATAACATCATAAGAAAACAATGAAAAAAAAATTGCGTAGGTACTTTTATGAATTGAATTGAATTATTATCACTGAGCTATCATTATTTTGTTATAATACAAAGAATGAGTTAATTCAATTTTTTTTTTTTTAGATAAATTAACATTTCTTTGCTCTCGTTATATCAAATATTTTATTACTCAAATTATACAGATTAATTACAAGTAACAATGTGCTATTAACAAGTTATTTACAACATACATATATACACGTTTATTATTTAAGAACTTCCAATCTGCGTTATTGTTTTTCATTTACAAGCCGAACGCTTAAAGGCCGATCGTGTCTCTCTATCGCTTGTTCCGCGCTCTTGCTCGCGACACGTGACACTTTTTCGTGCGTGCAGCCGGCATTCATCGATTTACAAGACGTTATTACGTCAAAAAGTTTAAAGAAGGATGATGTTTTTACTGTTATTAAATTCAGACTTTTTAAAGAAGACCATTGACTTTTATGAAACAGTACCTACTTATAACTGCGTTTCCTCCTACATTCGTTCTACGATTTTGTTAGATAGTCTCTTCGTTTGCGGTAGATACGAATTATTATAATTATTATAATATTTTGAAAGAATTTCTATATATGAAAAAGTTAGTAAATAAGATAACAATTTTTCTTGTGAAATATAAGAAATATATATAAGAAACGATATTTTCTGTTTCTCATGTCTGACATTGTTTTCGTACATTTATTGGTAAAATACTCGTTTACCGCATTTTAAACCACTTACTAGTTTATATTACAAAATAAAAGATTGTTCCAATAAAAGCAATGATATTGGTTTCGCTATATTGAAATACCTATTAGGTTTAGATACATAAATCTTATTGCTATGTTATAACAATGAATTTACAAAGCTTATTTTCAACAAAGCGAGTTTACTTTATTATTATTAAATTTAATTATATTTAAATCGGGTAATTTAAACACGTATTTTATAATATTGCATCAAATTAATCAGTATCACTTTTTGTATACTGAATAAAATAGCGTCATTTATTTTTTTAAACTTATGTATTATTAGATGTTAATATTTTCATTTCAAGCCTGCTTGTTTATATTATAATTTTAAATATTAGTTTAAATTCACTTAAATATGTATTCTAGAGTGTATTTTTAGAATTATGCATATACTATGCATAATTCTAAAAATACACTAATTTAATTTTGATTAGTTTCAACGTCTGTGATCTTAAATAAATATAGTGATGGTGAAAATTGAATAATCGCCAATCGCTACATCTGTCCTATGAAACAAGTAAAAAGTACGTAAGTAATAAATTTTCTTAAACGATATTATCGCATTACACTGTTTTACATTTATTTTTTATTTTTTATTTTTTTATTAATATTATATACTATTTTCTTCTTGTATTTATTAATAACATAATATGTGATTAATTAGTTGTTCCTACTAGATTTTTGTTGCTTTTTTGGTTGTCATAGTATGTAATTCATTAATTATATCCTAGTTAATATTGTTTTACTTCACTATTCTGAAAAAAAGTGAAAACCGTGAAACGTAAAAAATCCGATTTAAAAACATGAAAGCTTCTAGTAAAATAAATCGGTAACAAAGGTCCATAGTTGTTGCTTTGAACAGTTTTTGGTAGGCTACTGTAACAATGACATTTACAACCTTCTGTTGAAACGTCAGATCAAAGTTTTCTCCATGTAGTCGTAAAATACTTCACTCGTTCGAATAAAAATACTAAAATAACATAAGTTTTTTTTTCTTTGTTTTTTTTTTATCATACATAATGTAAATATTACAAAAATATTATATTATATTGTATTACCTTATCAAAAATATTATATATTATTTATAAAAGATTTATTGATTTATTAGAATACTAGCGGCCCGCCCCAGCTTCGCACGGGTATTTAACTAAAATTTTAATAATTATAAATTTATATTATTTATCACCTACGTGCGCCATCTATCGTATAATAGTAGAATATCGTTTTTATATTTAGTGACATTTAACATAATAGTACCTATATTAATTGAAAATGATGTTTATCTAAAATATTAAAACGATTTCTATTCCTATCCGACATATTTAGTAAACTTTTAAGTTTAGCAAAATAATAACTCAAAAATAAGTTTTGTGAGTTTTTAAGATTCCTTAGACCAGATGGCGTTGGCGGCGTAGGCACCTATTTCTATTTTCTTAAATATTTATTTTTAAATTTAATTACAATGAAACAAAAACTAAATTATACTGTGAGTTATGTCAAATTTTTATGTATTAAAGTTATTTACATTGGTTTTGTACTTTTTACGTGATAAGTGAACAAAGAAAAACACGATAAGAGATGGCGCTGATACGAAAAAAAAACGCGCTATTGAAATTTATTCTTGATGATATATAGTGTATTAATAAAACGGAGGTTTTAACAGATTTATTATTTGTATAGATTTATCAATTTGTAACATTTAGAAATTATTCCGATCAAATTTAACGGTTACCCGAGTTTATTTTCCTTTATTTTTTTTTCCTTTATTATTTTATTTATTTTTCTTTATTGTTTAAAAATTAGCTACGACAGTCGTATTATATTATTATGGCTACACCCAGGTCCTAGGGTATATGTATGTACCTAAACCGTCCTCATAAATCACTTTATCTATTGGTGAAAACTGCATAAAGATCCATGCAGTAGTTTTTGAGTTTATCGCGAACAGACAGACAGAGACAGACAGACAGGCTGAGGACTTTGTTTTATAATATTTAGTGATTATCAAAGACGAATGTAGCCGCCGGTATGATCAGCTGTGATAGTATAATTACATACAATTTGGTTACAGAAAACGTGCTTTAATACATCTATAATAATGAATAATTTGTAATAACAGGAAAACTTAAGTGCCTCGTTGAGGGACCATTACGTACTACAAGCTGTAACTGTAATAACTTTGTACTCATATAGTGAATATCAGATTATACAACAGAGTTCCAGTGCAAAGCGAAGACAACTATAAGAGGGGATGAAAGTTTCACAGGTTTTGAAGTCTTTACTGCTAGTATAAAGCCAAGCATTCAATAAAGTTTGTGTAAGTCTGTTATGTTATGCCATGCTGAAGTTTCTCACCGGTGTTGTCTATCAATGTCTTTACATAAATAACAACAGACTATGAACTATTTATATACAGGATGACTGATAAATTACTATCCATATTTAAGGAGAATACTCGGTACATGATTTTCATTCGAATTATGTGAAACAAATAGGTACTTAATTTTTAACCAAATTCTCATATATTTCAATTCAAAACAAATGAGGCGGTGTAGGTATATTTCCAGTCATAACGGCGGCGCGCGCGACGTGGTGTTGTACTGTGCCGCTAGCACCCGCACTCCCGCCCCGCGGCTAAGGCCAGCCGCAGGCGTTTAATATTGCGTTCAAAAATTTCATTTACTTACTTTTTGGCTATCGTTTTTAAAAGTTTCTTAAAAATACTAATTTATTAATTTAAAATAATGTAATTCACGTGGAATAAATATTATGTAAAAATAATAAATAATATACTAATAAATAATAATAATTAATAAATAATATGCTGTAATATTTTCATAATATTAATAAAAATCATAATGTATGTGGAGAATACTGACATTGTATGGAATTCCGGGCTTTCTGAATTAATAATATGAATTCAGAGAGACATTCGGATGTTTGAAGCCGGCCTAATTCCCACTAATTCGCTCGACGAATTCCGCTAGTAGGTCACTAGGTCAGTGAGGCGTAAGCCTTGGCATGGCGCGCACGCGTGTGTCTTCCCAGCTCCTGCGCGCCTAGCGATCGATCATACGTGTATACCTAATCTGTCGTGTGTTAGTGTAATCTGTCATTAGTAATTAGGTATGGCTTATCAATACACAAATGCAGAATCACCATTGCTTTCGAAACTGTTAAAAGTGACTGTGTGTGTGTTAGTGTAGTTATGTAGGTAAATAGGTAGTTTAATGATTGAAAATCGTTGTAAATAAGTATGATTCCATTTTAAATACGCCGGAAATACCAAGATAGGTAAACAGTTCATATTTATTTTTGTTCAAAGTTTACATTATTTACCTAGTCAACGAATTTGTTGCTCATCACATCAAAATCAAATGGAATAAACATATCTTTCCACTCGTAAGTAATATTTAAAGTAAATTATTTATTTTGTCTGGAAAGTTCGGTGATTACCATGCCTATAATCAATTAATTGTTTTGGCTACTGGTCGCTAGAGGGCTTGATGCTATTATTGCTTGCTTTTATTTCATAAACAACAGTTAGCTGTTCAACAAATGGCAAAGTTTATTTTTGTTGTATTTTGTTGTGGTTTTTTTTAATATTTTCAAAAGTAACTATCATTTTTCAACGTATAAAAATATTCTATCAAATTTGATATTTTTCTATGTATGATCTTGCGATTTGAAAAATAAAAAATTGATTATTTCCTAAAAATTTTTAGGAAAATTTTACACTTTTATATTAAAACACTATTAAAAATTACATTTAAAAATATTTAAATTAATAAATTATCATTAAATGAAAACACGACACGCGACGTTCTGGTGTAGTGGTGCGAGTAGTTGCCTCAACTGCAACGCCACGCGCTGGTGGTCGCGGGTTCGATTCCCGCTCGGGACAGATATTTGTACAAATATTTTTTTCCGGTCTGGGTGTATGTCCTTGTGGGTCCCTACCGTGCCTCGGAGAGCACGTACAGCCGTCGATCACTGTTGTTATCATAGACAAGATAACGATCGTTACTTATGGTAGGGAATTATTCACCAACCCTGTTAACATTTGGCGGTGTTTGGACGTAAGTAAACTACCGCGTGGAAACTAGGGTGTCCAGACGACGCGTAAATAAGTAGATAACTGTTGGGCAACTTTACTTAGAAGCTTATTAATATTTATGTTATATTTTTACATAATTCGAATGAGAATCATGTACCGAGTATTCTTCTTAAATATGGATAGTATCTAGCCAGTCACCCTGTATATATATATATATATATATATATATATATATATATATATATATATATATATATATATATATATTTTAATATAATATAATTGTGATATCCCAGATTATAGACAAAACACGAGGGTCTTAACCGAAAGGGTTCGAGTAGTGATATAGTTGAATTTTTAAAAAGAAAATCAGCTTAAAAATTAATCTCGTGTTCGTTCGGTGAAGGAATAATCCTGAAGAACCTTACATTTTTGATAAAAATTTGTAGTGGATTATCTTGGAGTGGATTAAGCTCCAATCCTTCATATTTTTGATAGGTAAAAAGGTTCCTGTCAGCAGTGTGATATTAACAGGCTGTTACAAAACAACACGGAACAGTAATATGTGATTATATATTTTCAGGACTAATAAATCAATGAACTAGAAATAATCTTTAAATATCTCCTTTCTGACAATCTTTGAATGAAATCGTCTTACGCGTGAGTGAATTACAACTAAATACATATTTTGACTTTCACCCCTTTTCCTAACCATGCTGAATTTTGGGATAAAAAGTAACTAGTATCCTAGTTCGTGCTATGAACTTAAATCATGTTAAGTTGAGCCATAAATTCATTTAGTAGTTTCGGTATGATGCACGGCCATTTCAAACAGACAAAAAAATACAGTCTTGCCTTCAATATCGACTATAGAGTGCCCCCTAAAAATGTTCAAAATATGTTCCCTATCGTATACAGTATAGTTACAGTTTTATTATAAGTACTAGTTTTGCCCGCAGCTTCACCCTCACATAAGTTTTATTGTCGTACTTCAAATTGTTGTACGAGGACATTTCATTTTTATAACGGGTAACGTGCTGAGCATTTCTCGAAAAACTAACAATTGACGTGGTGGAATAAGCCCAACACTCGTCGTGCTTAGGGCCTGTTTTTTGATCCGTAGTTAAGGCGACCAATGGTTAAAAATAACGACCAATGGTTAAATTTTTGTAAAATCCGTTTTTTGACCCATAGTTAGCACAACCAGTGTTTAAATAATTAACTATTGGTTACAAAATTTAACCACAGCTCCAACAAGGGATTAGCAAGATGGCGGCTAGTTGACTCTCGCATTATCAGCTGTTCTCACTTCTCAGTGTTGTTTGCTCGTGTGATTTTAGTGAAAAGTGTTAAAATACAGATTTTCTGTGTTATTAATTATGAATTTAAACATAACCAGATACTTCGACGTTTTAGAAAGTTCATTTGATGATCGCGTGATCAGTTCTTTTGCTAGTACCTAATTATTGAATAATATTTGAAGGAGGCATGTCAGTTTTACAGTCTCTTCTTTACTAAAATTAGTTGAACGATCTCTGAAACATAGGGTTAAATAATAATAATAACCTTTATTTCAGGACTTTTTTTAACGATGAGAAATGCATTTACGCATCCCGCTGCCCAAAGGCGACGGGTATGTAGGACTCGCTGGCTGCGAATCCAGAATACCCACTAAAACCCATCGACCGTCTGCACCGTAGTGGGGCGCTACGGGATCGCTCGCGCACAAAACCACGGTTTTACCACGGCGTCACGACGCCCCGACGCCAGGCCCGGAGGCCCCTCCACATGTGATTGGAGTCGCTCGACTGGTCCACTCTGCTAATTCAGAAAAGTACCAGAAGCGACTCCACCACCGAAATCTCCGCGCCCTCTCGGCGCCACTCTCTCCGCGCTTTCGCGCCCCGCCCACTACTGGACCCCAGCTACCACAGACGGCGAAACCCCTGAGCTGGGCCCGCACGTCAGCTGGTCCAGGGGCCCAGTGGCTTGTGCGCCTCCACGCCCAACCACTGCGCTTTCGCGCTACCGAATGGAGGGGGAGAGCGAGTCATCCCCCTCCTGCGCTTTCGCGCCCACCGCTGCTGGTTTTGGTCCACGGGGGTTCGAAGACCCCGACCACTCGCGAGGCGTTCGAGTGGCTTCCCCTATCCGCCACCCGGGGGACGCGCCCAGTAGGAGACCAGCAACTCCCTCGGGTTTATTTCAGGACTAGCCCATATAGCGTTAGTTAAATTTTTTTTCTTATAACCGTTAATAATAACAAATTTAAATCAGAATTAAATTAATGCCAAAATTAAATCACCTAAATATTAAAAATCATCATGATCAAAATCAATACCAAAATTCATTCAAAATTGAAATTTAAAATTAAGAATTCTAAATCAATACAAAAATTCAGTCAAAAACTAGAATTACTAAAATTCTATTAAAGTCATAAATCAAAATCCAATCAATACCTACAAAGTTTAAATTACAATTACAATTTAATCAAAATTAAAATTCAAAATTAAAACCACAACCAAAATTAAAATCAAAATAAAGACTTAAATCAAAATCGAAATTAAAATAAAATTTAAATCAAAATCAATTAAAACAAATGAAAATTAAAGAAAGTTATTTAAACATGCTTTGCGATGCCATCATATTCGAATTTGCTATACTGTACTTTTTCGTCACGATGTTAAAAAATACAAAAATACCACGAGGCATGAATCACGATTTAATTAAGTACTGTTATTTTGTAAGAATCTTTATTACAAAATAATGACATTCACAACTTTGACACTAATAACAAGTACGATAAACGACAAATGCGTCAGGCGTAAACAGTCTTGTCATGCGAAAAAAACTACTCCCTATTGAAATTGGGGTCATTTAACACTCATTACAATGGCAACATATTTAACCAATGATTAACATTACCAGTAGTTAAATAGAGATAAAAAAACAAACGCTTGCTTTAACCAGTGGTTAGCTTCTAGCCTTTGTTCAGTTTAACAAATAGTCAACGTAACTTTTACTACGGATCAAAAAACCGGCCCTTAGGAAAAGAGATCTTCGACCAGTGGTTTGATATTTACTAGCTGTTATTACAAATACAGTCCACAATATTACATATATATATATTTTTTAAACACTTTATTGCATACACACACTTGAGGTGAACATTAACATATATAGTATATTATATTTATAAATGTACAGAGTATGTACACTAAAAAAAATTAAGTAAAGAGTAGAAAGATTTACTGACAGCATGCAAAACGGTCTTATTGCTCTAAGCAATCTCTTCCAGACAACCCCAGGCGAAGGAGACTATTCATAATAAAATAAAATGCGGGATAGTGTAAGCGTAGATAAATATAATTGTAGATACAAAATAAAAGCGTATGTACTGACACATATAAATATTTAAAAGAAAAAAAAAAGAGAAAAATAAAAATAAGTATACAGAACATAACGCACCTTTAATAAAACAAAGATGTAACTCAAAA
Source organism: Euphydryas editha (assembly GCA_036937285.1). Taxonomy (NCBI): domain Eukaryota; kingdom Metazoa; phylum Arthropoda; class Insecta; order Lepidoptera; family Nymphalidae; genus Euphydryas; species Euphydryas editha. The sequence continues at coordinate 15,940,783 of JAUPFZ010000005.1, read as the reverse complement.
TTTGTGGTTTTTATAGATTTTACAATAAAACGCGTCTTCGTCGCGTAAAGAATAGGTAGACTCCGACTCCAGCGTTTTAACTATAATATGGAGAAACATATGCGATTGTTACTCTCTTTTCAATTAACGGGAACTGACAAGTCAGTTCTTATAAAGTGGCGTGATTCTGTGATGCACCGGTAGTGAGCGGAGATTGAAGTGCTGTGGTTTTGAGTAACATCAAATAATTCGGCATTGGATTAAAAGGAAAGTATGGAATATTTTATTATTTAAAAATAAAAAGATGATTTTTGTTATACTTCATTCTCTTAGAAAATGCGTTTGATTATGATGTGTAACATTTGGCTTTACTTCGGTTACTACCTAAAATATTGTTCGTCTAATAAGTAATTTTTGCCATAAAGAGACTTAAGTCGGCATTTTTTTTTCATCACCATTTTACAGGTATTATAGATTTTAACACAGTGTTTTTTCTATTCTTCTATAAATCTCTATAGTTTAAACTAATTATATCAATAGTAAAAGTCATGAAGAGCTTTACAAATAATCGGTAATTTTTAATCAAACACAATGCGGAAAAATTGCTAAACTTCAAACGTCAATTCCCACAAGTTGTAATTTTTGAGTTACATCTTTGTTTTATTAAGGGATAAATTGATTTATATAAAAATATGTATACATATAAAATACTTACAACATATATCTACATAGATACATAAATACATACATAAATATACAACATAAACATATAAATATGTACAACATAAACATATAATATATACAACATATGAACATACAATATACATAGCATATAATAATACGAAAGGGATTAAAGCGAGAGATAATGATTGTATAAGCGTTTCTTAAAAGTTGACAACGAATTGGAATAACGAACTTTTCCAGGTAAGCTATTCCATAGTTTGGCTGCCTTTATTGTAAAAGAATTGCTGTACGCTTGCGATTGCGAAGCGAACATCTTTAGCCTATTGTCACTACGTGATCGAAGATTTAGATGAAGAACAGAATTGGAACCAAGGAATATAAAACGTTATTTTAAATAAGGAGATAAAGGATTGTATAGGATACAGTAAAGAAGGGAGAGCAAGTGGAGATTGCGACGCAGTCTAATTGGTAGCCATTTGAGTTTAGCACGGAATTCGGATATGTGATCGAACTTACGTAATCCATATATAAAGCGTATGTAAAGATTTTGAAGTCGCTCATATTTATTGAGTAAATCTTCTGAAAGATCAGGATAGGAAGAGTCTGCATATTATATATATATATATATATATATATATATATATATATATATATATATTTATATATACGATATTGATCTCTTCAACACGAGTGTAACAGGGCTTAAAAGGGTGATGTGTAACGATTTTTTTGCACCTCTAAGCAAGGGATGTTAAATTTGGTGTATTCTTTACTTGTGTGTAAAATTTAACTTTAATTTACATATTATACTACTTGTTTGGAATTGTTGTCTTGCCGTAAATGTAACTGTTATTCATTCACACTACTTGTGAAAACTTGTAATTGGCCGTAACTTAATCATTGATTTTAATTTCATAATTATAACTAACTGTAAGTTTTCGAAATTTGAAAATAAAATAAAAATAAAATATAGTCTAATAACGGTAGGAGAAGTGAATGCGCTAATGTTACTTTAGTCTTCATAGGAAGTAAATGCTTCCACCGTCGCAAACAGCCAATAGTCGCAAAAAATTTCCTGCTCACCTCAGCCACTGGTGGAGCCCATGACATAGTACTATCAATAATAACACAAAGATTCTTTATAGAGGCGCTCACCATTAAGTTAGTATTATTTAACTTAATTGAGGGTAGGCTATTCATATTAATTTTTGCAATCTGTTTTGCGCCACCTAACAATGCTACCTGCGATTTATTGGGGTTCAAAGCTATTCCAAAGGATTTACTCCACGAAGCAATTTTATTAAAATCAGAATTCAAGTCTTCGATTGCTTATTGGTGTTGTTAGCAGGGGCTGACGTATAAATTTGCAAATCGTCGGCATATAAGTGATAGGAAGAGGAAAGGGATTTGGTAAAAGTGTTAATAAAAACAGAGAAAAGAAGAGGAGAGAGAACACCACCCTGAGGGACACCAGCAAAAAGTGGACAAGAAATTGAAAGGCGGTTATCACTTCGAACACACTGCTCACGACCACGGAAATAGCTGTCAAATCATTCGATTGCAGCGGATGAAATATTGATGGACTTTAGGACGGCTAAAAGGACGTCAAAGTCAACAGCATTGAATGCGTTGCTGAAGTCAAGTAAAGCTATGACTGTAACGTGCCTTTTGTCCATGTTAAGTCTTACGTCATCAGTTACCTTAACAAGAGCTGTTACAGTACTGTGGCCAGACCGGAAGCCAGACTGGTAAGGACTAAGAATGTTATTTTTAATTAGATATAGGTATAGTTGATGGTACACTATACGTTCCAGGACTTTAGAAAGAAAAGGAAGAATGGAAATCGGTCTGAAATGCGAAAGAGAAGTTGGGTTTTTAATTTTAGGGATAGGAAGTATTTGAGCTTTGCGCCAAGAACTAGGAAACTTATGACAAGACAGAGAGCAGTTAAAAATGTGAGATAAGGTAGGGGCAATGTGGTCAAGTAGAAGAATTATCATCATTCGATTTATTCCATCGACGCCAGCCGCATCGGATTTGATAGATAAAATGTGTTTTTTGACGTTATCTGGTGTGACTGGTTCTAACCGAAAGGAAGAAGGGGTAGTTACAGTAGTTTTATGTATTTTTTAGGGTCAATCATCACGTGATTGAAGCGAAACAATAATAATGGTTTTAATTCATTTTTTATGTATGTATATAAAGTATAAATTACTTTTTTTTGTTTTAGGCAACTATTTTTGTTATTAGGTTATGCAAATAAAGTATATTTACTATCAGCGTAATAGGCATCGAACCGTAAAAAATCGGACTGCCGGACAGTAAAATTCCTTGTATATTTATTTAATTGAAAGTCTATATCGGATTTTATCGCGTTTATTTGTTAAAAACTTTACAGTTTAACGATTTTATTAATTAATTAAATTATTTCCCGACGTTTCGGACCCTTTACAGCGTCCATGATCTCGGGGGACTGAGGTGGTGGGTGTCCGAATAATGAATCAATTGTTATATACCCCGCTTTTTATACAATTATAAATTATTACTTTTAACCGTTCCTATTCATGCAGAATGAGCTTATTGTGTCTGGAAGTCGTGCTGTGTTCTTATTTTCCTTGGGTTCAATTAATTTTAGTACTGGCTCCCAAGCTGGTGGTACGTTCCAACCATCCTCTCTATTGAAATTAGGATGTTTTTTGATTTCAATAGCCTCGCGAATCATCCTTGGTAGGAATCGGTGTTCTTTAGCGAGAATTTGTGGCTTATCAAATCTGATATAGTGGTTGGTACCTTGTTGAGTATGTTGATACACAGCAGACTTTGTCGACCGTTGGTGTTTCATGTCAGCTATGTGTTCTTTGACGCGTGTCTCTATACTCCGCTTAGTTTGCCCTATATAAGAGAGACCACATTCACAGTCTAATTTGTAGACCCCTGCATCTTGTAAAGGTATTTGACACTTGACAGATGGTAATAATTGACTTATCTTCGTTGGCGGCTTGTAGTAAGTTTTTATTGAAGCTCGCTTCAAGATGTAGCCAATCTTGTCAGTGACTCCTTTGACATATGGTAGTACGGCAGGCTGGCGCTCAACTGTGGCTGTCTTCTTTCTCCGGGATCTGTGACGCTGACGCGGTGCTCGGAGGTTGTTGTCCCGCAGTACCTGCTTGACGTGCTGTAGCTCTGCGTCCAGGTGTTTCTCGTCACAGATCCCGCGAGCTCTCTGAAACAGAGACAAACCAACGGCAGAGAGTTGTCTAGGATGATGGTGAGAAGCACCGTTTAAATACCTGTTTGTGTGGGTGGATTTTCTATACACAGAATGGCTTAAACTATGATCAGGATTCCTGATTATAAGTACATCTAGGAAAGCTAGTGTGTTGTTTGCCTCTAACTCCATGGTAAATTGAATATTGTTATTTATGGAGTTAAGGTGTTCTAGGAATATGCAAGTACTGTCTGTTGGTAATATGGTGAAAGTGTCATCTACATACCTCTTGTAAAATCTAGGAGAGATAGGTGCTGTCCTTAGGGCTCGATCCTCGAAGTCCTCCATGTAGATGTCAGCCACTATGGGGGATACTGGAGAGCCCATAGCCACGCCATCCACCTGTATGTAGTATTTGTGGTTCCACAACAGGTAGCCAGTTGTAAGGCAGTGCTTGAGTATTATTGCATATTCTTCTGGCATGTCGTTCTCCACTAGTCTCCTTCGTACAATTTCAATGCAGTCTTGTACCGGTAAGCATGTGAATAAAGACTGTACATCGAAACTCACCATTGTTTCATTCTGAGTGAGTTGTAGGTCTTTAATCTCACTCACAAATTGGTAGGAATCCTTCACATATGCTGTTGTGTTGCCTCTGAGTGGTGACAGTACCTTCGCTACGTGCTGAGCCAGTTTGTAAGTTGGACTGTCGATCTGGCTTACAATTGGACGTAGAGGTACATTTATTTTGTGTATTTTTGGTAGGCCATATAAGCGTGGTGATTTTGCACATGTGGGTGGTTTGACATCAATTTTTAATTTGTCGGAGTATTTCTTTATTAAGTCACAAGTTTCTTTTAATATTTTATTCGTTGGATCTTTATTAACGATTTTATACGTACTTTTATCCGACAGAAGTTGTTCTATTTTTGTATTGTAATCTGATGTGTCCATGACTACCGTAGCGTTCCCTTTATCTGCACGGAGTACTGTAATATCTGACCTCGCACGCAAGTTTTTGAGAGCAATTGATTCTTCCTTAGAGAGGTTTGGTTTCGGCAATTTACTTCGACGTAAGACGGAAGAAATGTCTTGACGTATAGCCTCCATATCCTCTTTGCGTAAGTTGTTTTTCGTCAAACAGTCCTCGACATTGCAGATTATTTCTTCGAAGGGAATTCTACGTGGTGTTATTGCAAAATTTAGGCCTTTTTCAAGTACTTTAACGGTTGCTGCATCCAGAGTTTGTTTTGAAATATTTATTACTGACGTTGACGTTTTAGACATATGTATTTGCGTGTCTGTGGTCGATGCCGGTACATTCACGTTCCATTTACCGGTTTTGTTATTTGAATTTTTTAATAATTTATTATATTTTAAAATTTGTCTGTTTTTACACGCAATATATTTGGATGTTTCACGCTGATTTAATGTATCTATGCAGCTTTTATAATCAAATGACGTCAGTATATTTTTTAACTCAATGGATGCCTTCTCTATAGCTGTATTAACTTTAAAGAGGTTGTAACGGTTTTCGCGGATGCATTGATATAACAATTTTTGACTTGCCTGTTTTAAGATCTTAGCGCTTCCACGTATGTCCTTTTTAGCGGCAATCTTGACGCACGTTGGAATGAGACTGTGATCTCGGCATCTCTTCAAGAAGTTCAAAGATGTAATACTTCTTGCGCGCTTCGTCTGGAGATCTTCTAACCGGCGGGGAAATAATTTAATTAATTAATAAAATCGTTAAACTGTAAAGTTTTTAACAAATAAACGCGATAAAATCCGATATAGACTTTCAATTAAATGAGTAATATTCGCGTAAATATAAGAGAACAAAATTCCTTGTAGTTCACAAACGCCCTTAGGTGTTCAGAAGTTAGGGATGGTTGATTGTTCAACTATTAAAATTGTACAATTTGAAAGTAATTAAATGAATGAAAGTTGTCTACTTTATATAACACTATCTGTTTGATATTATTCTCTTTTTACTGAATAGAGTATATATTATAACCTATGAACCGATTTTTTATGATATGATATTATTATATTGTTTTATAACTTTAACTTAATTACTATGACAATAAGAATTAAATTTACTTAATAGTTTTAATGATATTGTAGTTTAGTAAAACTTTTTTTAATTTATAATTTATTTCTATAGAGTAAAGCATAGTAAAAATACAACAATACAATCGATACCATTTGTTTTTGTTTTAAATAATTCATACGGATGTAAATTAAGCCAATAGGATTTAATTGAGCCTGAGATTATGTTCGCATCTGTATACAGGTCGCCTCCGATACTAATGTGTGGTACTTAATGTCCTTGTGATTGCTTTCGCGCTAATAGCATTGAGATTAAAATTTCAGTGCCGAAAACTCTTTTAATTATTCACTGGTAACTCGCCCCGGCTTTGCATAGGTGAACTTGCTCAGCAGAAATGAAACTAGAGCTCAGTTTTTTTATCCTAATTGTTACGAGGGTGGAGTACCATTAATAACAATTCAAATCAAAAGAAAAATTTTCCTATTCTAGTTTATTTACATACATTCTTATATAAAATAACAAGCAACTAATTTACTTATTCTACTTAATCTATTTCCTAATTTTATTACAATATTTTTATGCTAGCCTAGTTATAATATCAATATAATTTTTTTGAGGTTTGCACTCCAATCTCGTCGCAGTACACCACCATCTCGAGACTGAGAAGCCGGCCCTATTGTTCCTCTCGGAGACGCAGATAGGCAGTCCGTCTGACACAGCATACTTGTGTTACCCGGGTTATACCTTAGAGCATAATTTTAAACCACGCGCAGGCGTTTGCTTATATACCCGCGACGACATATGCTGCCGGCGTCTCCGTAATCTTGAAGACCCCAGCTTCTCCAACCTGTGGGTTTTGGTGGACACAGGAATGGAGAAAATTCTTTATGTCTGTGTATACCGTTCACACAGCGGGGATCTGGAGACAACCAGGCTTATGCAACACCTTAGTGAGGCGGCTGATGCGGCTCAGCATCGGTATCCTACTGCTCAATTGGTAATGCTGGGGGACTTTAATGCCCACCACCAAGAGTGGCTATTCCCATACCAGCACACTGACCACGCTGGTAAAGAGATTCGCAAACTTGCCTCAGCGCTTAATCTCACCCAGCTGGTCCGGGAAGCAACTAGGGTACCCGATGTTGACTCGCATACTGCCAACTGTTTGGACCTTCTGCTGACAACAGATCCAGACCGCTATTCGGTATCGGTCTCATCGCCTTTAGGCAGCTCCGACCATTGTCTGGTGAAGTCTGTATCTGTCCACACACCGCCCGTTCCCTGCCCCAAAGGTACCCGGCGAATATGGCGATACAAGTCAGCAGACTGGGATGAGATGCGTTCTTTCTTTGCATCGTACCCGTGGCGGCAGATTTGCTTCTCCTCTGATGATCCCTCATCTTGTGCGAATGCTGTGGCTGATGTGCTGCGTCAGGGGATGGAGTACTACATTCCATTCACTGACGCATCAGTCTCCGTGGCAGCTCGACCCTGGTTTAATACCGAATGTTCTCTTGCTGAAGCAAAAAAGAACATTGCTTACCTAGCCTGGGTCGATGCTCGTAATCTCAAGACAATAGACGTGGGTCAGAAGAAGAAAGCCTATAACAAAGCCGCCAAGTCTTGCAAGAAAGCTCTACGGAAGGCTCGATTTGATCATATTGGCAGAATTGGGACTAGACTTGCGTCATACCCACCTGGCAGTAAAGCCTTTTGGTCCCTTGCTAAGTCGGTCGAATCGAACTTCTGTCGCCCCTCACTACCTCCACTGCTAAAACCCGATGGATCACTAGCCCACACCGCTGAGGAAAAGGCAAACTTGTTTGCGAATCTCTTTGCGGAGTCCTCACGTCTAGATACAGGCAGCGCCACACCTCCAACCTCTTCGTCTCGATGCGAGACTTCTATGTCTGAAGTCCGAATTCGTCAAAAAGAGGTCCTTAAAACCTTGCGCAATCTAGACGTGAACAAAGCTAGTGGTCCTGACGGAATCCCAGCCATAGTACTGAAAACTTGTGCACCTGAGTTGTCTCCAGTCCTGACACGCCTGTTTCGTCTCTCTCTAGCGACAGGGCATGTGCCGAAAGCCTGGAAGCTAGCTAACGTGCAGCCTGTGCCCAAAAAGGGCAGTCGAGCAGACCCTGTCAACTATAGACCCATTTCCGTAACCTCCATACTCTGCAAGAGTATGGAACGTATACTGAACAACCGGCTCCTGGCATACCTAGAGGAGCACGACCTTCTTAGCGACCGTCAATTCGGTTTTCGGCGCAATCGGTCCACGGGTGATCTTCTAGCGTATGCCACTCACATATGGAGTGAAGCTATCGAGAGACACGGGGAAGCCATTGCGGTCTCGCTCGATATCTCGAAGGCATTTGACAGGGTCTGGCATGACGGACTTATTAGCAAACTTCCTTCATTCGGCCTACCCACCTCGCTTTGTGTTTGGATATCTGACTTCCTGAGGGATCGATCGATCCGCGTAGTCATAGACGGCTGCGAATCTGATCAATTGGCGATCAATGCCGGGGTCCCTCAGGGGTCTGTACTCTCGGCAACGCTATTCTTGCTGCATATCAATGACCTGCTCAAACCTGGGATCTTTGGGTATGCGGACGACAGCACCGTTGTTGAACGTTACGTGTCCAACGCACGAGCGGGCGGGTCTGAGATCCAGTCGCTGAGGGAAGCCATGATCCAGCGTCTGAACTTGTCCCTTAAAGCTGTCTCTGACTGGGGTGACGCTAACCTGGTCAAGTTCAACGCCACAAAGACCCAGGCGTGTCTCTTCTCAGCAAAACGGAGTCCTTTCCACCTGACTCCCTCTTTCCGGGGTGTACCCGTGCCCATAGCCGACCATCTGGAGCTTCTTGGCATTACTATTACATCTACCCTCAATTTTGGCTCATATATAGAAGAAAAGGCCCAAACAGCTGCTAAAAAACTCGGTGTCCTCTCGAAGGTGAGACAGTACTTCACTCCGGAACAGCTTTTAAAGCTATACCAAGCTCAAGTTCGCTCGTGCATGGAGTACTGTTCTCATCTCTGGGATGGCTCAGCCAAGTACCAGCTGGAGCTTCTCGAGTCAATCGAGAGGCGAGCCAAGAGGCTTATCGGTGATGATTCACTGGTCGCTGCTAAGCTACAAAGCTTGGATCATCGGCGCAAGGTGGCCTGTCTGTCGCTTTTTTATCGGATACACTTCGGAGAGTGTGCACAGGAACTCCACGACCTGATTCCCCCCTGCCCCTTCCATCTTCGTACAACCAGACGCTCTGCGTTACGTCACCCTTATACGGTTGACATCCCTGCTATACGCACTAAGCGTTTCGCTAGTACATTCTTGATGCGTACGGCCAAAGAATGGAACTCTCTACCAGCGTCTGTGTTCCCCGAAAGCTACAATCTGAGCATCTTCAAGTCGCGAGTGAATAGGCTATTACTAGGTAAGCGTGCTCCATCCTAGACCGCATTCTCACTTAACACCAGGTGAAATAGTGGTCAAACGCAAGCCTATCAAATTATAAAAAAAAAAAAAAAAAAAAAAAAAAATAATTATCTAACATAATTTCTTACATCCTATTTCTATTATTGACTATCTTACATAGTTTTTTACATTAACTTAGGAACATGTCTCTGTTTTTACTACATACAATTTCTGAGAGCGAACCGCTGACCCGCTGCAGAGTCAATGAGCTCCTTTGTGCCGCGACTGCCTCCATGACATCCGTTCTGAGCTGCAGACAAGATGTTCTCAACGCTCAACTCTCTTAGAGTTGCTGGCGGCCCGCATGTTGCATAACTAAACAACACTGAAAATAAGCCTTACCACCTACACCAGTAATACACATTAAAGTGACGTTAGTATCACCTTTTTCAGACTGACACAAATAGCACTGAATTGGACTCATGGCTGTTAATAATGAACAATTAAGAAATATTTGATGCAATAACAATCAACAAAGGATACATCAAACTTAATAGTGATTTTACTATTTAAAAACGTGTCAGCTAAATATTTCTAATTACATTGCCGTTATAGCTTCTGAGTAGCTTTCACAATTTAGTTAAGTGACTTCATATTAAGTTAAGCTTGAGCTAAGTTTGTAATCGGCATGCTCGTAGATATAAAAAATACTTACGTAACCTATGCTAAACTAAACTTTAGCTAACTCTCAATACTTGTAAAACATTTAAAACGAAAGTCTATTCTGAATATTGTGAAATTTAATTATTATATGTAATTTTATAATTCTAAATTTTATTTTGGGGTGTAACGATATCCTAAAATTTCATTTCTTACTGTCTGGTTAAGCAAGATACTAATAATATGACAAATTTAATATACAGTGAATTGTATACACATCATTCTTTTAAACGACGTACAGCTTATATATTTTTTAATTAAATATTATAGTAACAATTTATGATGTACAATGTTTATCGTTCGTTTTCACAAAAGGTGTACTGACCATATATTTTCCGAAAAACAGCGTTTGTTATTCGAAAAACAACAAAATGAAACGTTACGTTACAGTGAAAAGGTTGACTGGACAGGGTAATTAAAGAGAGCAAAAAGAGATATTGTATATCAATTTCTTTTGATCACTGATATTTGTCAGAGTCCTGACAGTTAACTATTAATTATACAATTTACTCCTTTATGCTTCCTTTATGTAGTTGTTTCATTTAAATTGATAAAATTTCTCGAAAAACGTACATTAAATATTATTTCCATCGATGCATTTATTCTTAATAAATTGTTTTATATATAGAATTCTATATATAGAGAGCGAGATGGTAGAACACACGTATACTAGTAGATCTCACAAATTATCCAAACATATATAAATTATCTCACGATGTTTTATACTTAAACAACTTTGAAATTAATGTTTAAACCCATCAAGCACTAATAAATTTAGCGACGTTAGCCCCGTTTCGAACCTATTTAATGAGGACTTTTACAGAATGTAATAGATACTTGCTAAGAAAACGCTAATTTTTGCTAAAAAAAAAAAGATAATCTCATCTAGGAAGGAAAAATATTGTTGACAAACTGTTACCCCTGAAATTTATTGCAGGTCACTAATGCTCTATTCTACAACACTGTTATAATGAATAATAAGATGGGACAAATCGAATAAAATGTAAAAATGTAAATTTTATAATAGGTATGTATTCTTAAAACTTCTTTATCATTTTGATTAACTCAATAAATAACGAAAGAAATTTCTGTTTAAATTCCTTTCCCGATAAGTTCGTTTCGCTTCTGCATGATTTTCCACTGATTACTCTCTCGAAATAAATTCCGGCGCGGAAAAAGGAGAGTTACTCAATTGAAAAGGGATTTATTTATATGTGCTAAGATTAAATGGAAGAAATGTCTAGATCGTTAGTACGAAATGTTCATATTTTAACATATTTTATAATTTAATATTTTTAAGTTTAATAATTATTACCTGGTAGCCGTAACTTTGTCTTCGTACTATTATTACTTTAAGAAATATGTTTAAAAAAAAGGTTCATTAGTTACACCCTTATAACATAAGTAGAAATGATTTAAAGTTTACTGATTTATAGAAAAATATTCTATTTTACATTCCAATAATTAAATATAGATTTAATAAACTTTTTAATAAACTTAACTTTTAATAACTTAAAATAAATAATTAACTTTTAATAAATTTTTTAACTTTAACTTTTTAATAAACTGTTATAATGTAAGACTTTATTTAAACAAGATCAGGAATATATCAAGTAAAATTATCTTAAAATATTTTAGACTAGCTGTGTCCCGCGGTTTCATCCGCGTTAATTTAAGGAAAAAACGTATTTAAATATTTTGAAACCATTTCTCTAAGATTTCCCGTCTCGTTGGTCGAGTGGTCGCAAGCGCTACTACTGAGCAAGGAGTTTCAAATTCGATTACCGGTAAGTCGGTCAACGTATTATTAGGGTTTTTTTATTTTTCGAAAATTTTAAGTAAATAGTACGGAGTGGAATGGCGCCTTGTGTATGACAACAGGCTAGCCCTCTATTACATGGGACTCATAACTAACGAAAAGTAGGTCTTACATTTAATATGTGTATCTCTGCCTACCCCTTCGGGGAATAAAACGCGTAATGTTATGTTTACTTTAAAAGTGGAACTATAGTAAAAAATGTCTCGAGAAGAGGTACGGAAGCTCTCAAAAAAGATTATATTTTTTCCGTTTTTGTGACGTTTTTTATTAATGCTCAGCCCCTATTGGTCGTGGTGGTGGTGGTGGTGGTAGCTTGGAATAATATAGCCTATAGCCTTCCTCGGTAAATGGACTATCCAACACAACAAGATTTATTTAAACCGTAATAAGTACGTCTTGAGGTAACATCAGGTTCATATATAAATTATTGACAAAACAGTATATTTTTATACTAGTGTCGATATTTCACTTAAAAATACGAGTTACATTTTGTATATAATTTAAAAGGGAACGCTGTTCAGTAAAATATTAAAAGTACCGAAATTTGTTCTGGTACTGTGTGACTAATTGGGTGATGTAGCTAGTATGATCTAATCCACATTATTTTGCCTTGTTTCGAATTAAGTCATTTTATTTTTAAATCAAGTTTTACAATAACACTAACTGTGCCAGCGGTTTTATACATACTATTTATTGGTCGCCCAGTGGTCGAAATTCGACCTAATCTATAATTGACAGCATTGTCAACATCATAAAAATATTATTGCGCATAACATAGAGCATATGAAGCAGTCATTGGACCTGATCTGTGATAAAAAAATTCGTAAAAAAATTCGTTGCAAAATCTGTTTTTGAGACCGTGTTGAGATCAGACTTTGACAAGTCGTAGTGTGTGTAGTGTATTTTTTTTTTTGACGTGATAACGTCTTGTAAACCGATGAAGGCCGGCTGCACGCGCGAACTATTGTCACGTTTCGCGAGCGAGAGCACGGAACAAGCGATAGAGAGGCACGATCGGCCTAAGCGTTCGGATTGTGAATGAAAAACAAGTACCTGGATGACCGAGCTTTGCTCGGTTAAACTATATTTAGACACAAATTACATAGTGACAAAATATGAATAATTTTTTCAATCTTACCGATATAATAATAAAACAATTGTCACTGGTTATTTAAATAAAAAAAAATAAAAATAGATCCTAATAATATATTTTCTCACCAAAACAGGAACTTTACCTTCGTATTCTAACGATATTTTTTAAATGCCTGAAAAAAGGGATAAAACGACATTTTCTAAAAATAAATGTTAGCTAGATCGATTTATCGCCCCCGAAACCCCCTGCATACTAAATTTCATGAAATTCGTTGGAGCCGTTTCCGAGATTCAGATTATATATATATATATATATATATATATATATATATATATATATATATAAGAATTGCTCGTTTAAAGATATAAGATAACGCAGATTGGAGGATCTTAAATATCACACATTTATATAAGTTGCTAATAAATTGTTAATAGCACGTTGTTACTTGTAATTAATCTATATAATTTAAGTAACTAATAAAATATTTGAATTAACGAGTGCAAATAAATGTTAATTTATAGAAAAAAAATTGTAATTAATTGAATTAACTCATTCTTTGTATTATACAAAATACTGATAACTCAGTGATATTAATTCAATTCAATTCATAAAAGTATGCAATTTTTTTATCAATGTTTTCTTATGTCGCTTACGACTTTTACGACGATGACAATTTTTTTATAAATTTAATGTATTTTTTGAGCATTATTATAAAAATATTAGCATTCTGCACTTCTTCTCCATATAAACTTTAACTGTGCCAAATTTCATACTTCTCCGTAGACGTAATTTTCGTAAAAGGGGTACAAAATTTTTGCTTCACGTATTAATATATAGATAACAATATAATATCAATATCAATATATCAATTCTGTAATTTATTCGAAAGCCTATTGAATCTCTATCTTACTAAAGACATTTATAATTTTAATACAGCGATTTAACACGTGAGCGATCAATCTTAACAAATGTATGTTTGCTGCTGCTTGCTTGCTGTATAAGTTCCAGACTTGGCGTTAGCGATAAATAAGAAGGGAGAAAAGCCCTTGTTTTACCTATATACCCTTCTCCTATATGAAGAAGAAACCTTTGCTCAGCAGTGGAATGTTTACAAGCTGATTCAGTGGTACAGATAATTATTTTCAAAGCCGATACCAAACGTTTCAGATTTCATGAGTTTCTTTCTACTCTTAGACGCAGAACATTAGATTATATAGTTTTAAAAAAAAACGTTATTAAATTTAACATTGTATTAGTTTTTAATAAATTTAATTACTTTTTAATTCGTCCAACCTCAACTTTGGATACTATATCGAATCTAGGGCTAAGACTGCTTCAAAAAAACTGGGCTTTCTCTCCAAGGTCCGTCATTATTTCACACCGGACCAGCTGTTAAGTCTTTATACAGCTCAAGTCCGCTCCTGCATTGAATACTGTTGCCATCTGTGGGATGGTTCCGCCCGGTATCAGCTCGAAGCCCTTGAATCTATCGACAGGCGTGCCAGGAAACTCATTGGCGATTAGATGTTCACTTCAAGACAGCTCCAGAGCCTCGCACATCACCGTCTATTTGCTAGTCTGTGTGTCTTCTACAGGTTGCATTTCGGTGAGTGTGCACAGGAAATGCATGAATTAATTCCTCCAGCACCATTCCACCATCGGACGACACGACGTGGACGGGGATTTCATCCATACGTGGTCGACATTCCTCCGGTTCGCACCTCGCGGTTTGCATCTTCCTTCATTATTAGAACTGCAAAGGAATGGAATTCTCTTCCTGCGTCACTGTTTCCCGATACGTAAAATTTTTAAGGCAAGAGTGAACAGGCATTATTTGAGTTTGCGTGCTCCACCTTAGACTTCATCGTTGTTTACCATCAGACAAGATAGAGGTCAAGCGCACTCAAATTTTTGATTAAAAAAAAATATGATTATTTTCTACAGTAAACGCTATATAGGTAAACTTATATTTTCAGATACATATTTTATATTACCATATAAGATTATGAGATATGTTTTGTATAAATAATATTTATTATTGTTAGTGTGCTATTTTTAAGATAAGTTAATTTTACCCACAAAGTAAAGGAATATCCTTTCAAACCACTTCACTTCCGTTTCCTCTAGTTTATCATAATACGAACATTGAAGCTAACTTTCTCGTACAGCCTCCTGTCCTGTACTGATATAATCGAATATAAATGTTTTAGCTCGCTATTTCAGCTCTTTTCGTGTATTGATAATGTAAATAAATACACGTCTCACACTCAACGGCCCTCAGTAGGATGTGAATCCTGTGTCGGGGATCCGGATACACACACAATACACAAGCACAAACGCCCAGATAACGACAATCATCTGTATGGTCTATACAAATATCTGTCATGTGCGGGGATCGAACTCGCGACCGCTAGCGCATCAGCCAGTTGCTGTGACCACTGCGCCAACGTGTCGTCAATGATCTTGTCATTATTTAATATAACAATGATCTTGTCATTTTTTCAATAGGAAACAGCATTTATATATTATTAAACGATCACCACTAAACAAAAAACATATCCTATAATTTGCCACAAATGCGTTATTTGCTAATAATTATTAAAGATGAAGAGAAATAAGACAGTGCCAAGCAATAGCTTCTAACTCGCTTCTTCGTTGTAAATTGTAATAGTAATTGTAATAACCGTAGATGCATTATCTACGGTTGCAATTCAATACCTATGTTTTGTGAGTGTGTGGTACTTGATTCTATGACTGACCACAATAGAATGATTTTTAATGACTAATTATTAAAAATGCTAAATTACATATTATCCATATAACTTTTTATATAGGAAGCATAGACGTTCAAAGGATGTCTTTATATAGTTAGGGCCTGTTTCACGGGTTCAGATAAACTTTAAAATAGCTATCCAACGTATGGCAATATCCAAAAGTGGTCAGGCAACTGGGCACTTTACGCAGCGGTCGCGGGTTCGAATCCCGCCAGGTGCAGATAATTTGTATGACGAATATAGATGTCTGCACCGGGTCATGGATGTGTGTTTATGTATATATATATATATATATATATATATATATATATATATATATATATATATATATATATATATATATATATATGTATTTATATAAATTTATTAAAATTTATTTCCGTTCCTAGTACCTGTAACACAAGTTCTTACGAACTTAGCACAGGGCTAGGTTAACGTGGTGTGATTGTTGGTTAATATTTATTTATAAACGATAAAATTTTCTTACATATATTTCTGTTTTAACATCGAACTCCCTGCTAAATTACTGGCAGATAATTTTATGTGCCACATTTTTACCGAACGGGAACATAGCTTTCTTGCGTTTTGCAAATCGTCGAAAAGTATTGTGAGTCAAAAATATTTTTAAAGCTAAACATTATATATATACATTATTTAAAGCTATATATTTGAATTTATAAATTGCTGTTACTTATTATGATAATGTCAAGTTGGTTATTGCAATAAATGTAGACAAAACTATACGTATTTAACAGTTAGATGAAGAAGCTACTCTTTTTGTAGATAGCTTTCGGAATCCACTATACAACTTTTCAATCAGGGTTTACTTAGTGTGGAATCCTTTGGTAATTTTAATCTTAATTATACAATACGTGAGATGGAAATTTCGATCTATGTAAAGTGTATTAACTTGCTTTTTTTGTTAATAAAATATTTATTTTAATTTGCAATAGATTTAAATATTCCTTTTTTAATGTAATAATTTTACGCGCATAACATAGTATTGCTTTACTTGTCACACACTTGCTCGCTAAGGTAATAAATGGTATTGTTAGTATTACAAATACAGCACGTGCATCCCCTTCTATTACTACAGTGAGGGTGCACAAAAAGAAAACAATATAGACGTACAATCAGCAACCAAACAGAACTAAAATCTCTGATTCGTTTTGTTATACCAAAATGTATCGTATCGTGCTTATGTAAGCTGCAAATCGGAAAAATATTAAACATTTTGAAAGATTTCGTCGCCTACCTTATTGCGCTTTCCGACACGGATAATAAATACAATATTTTTGATTCAAAATTACTAGCTCTGACCAATACTTTAATCCAATGCGTTTTTTATTGCTAATACAGACATATGATTATTATTATGATTAGATATTATATATGGCAGGGGTATGTCGGTAAATACAGATGTTTTATATTGATAATGTTACCAAATAAAATTTAAATATAAAACATTATTCAATATTCAATTTTTATACTAGTACGTATTAAAACGTATTAAAAATTATTTTTCTTAGGACTCAAATTTGTATTAAATCAGACTTTCTAGTAAGTTTTTTTTTTTTTTAAAATAATTAATTGTATTATTTTGAATTTTGTGGCCTTTAGTTATTGACGAATGAATATCACCCCAAACGGAGATGAGATTTTGCGATATTTAATGTTTTGTTTTGTAAGAAAAGCGGAAAACGCAGCTGTGATTCATTAGCTACGCCAATATTTAACGCTTTACATTTTTTGTGTCGTTTGAAAACCACTATAATATCTATAATTATATACCATTGACAATTGTTCTGGGGGTTGGTCGCGGGTTCGATTCTCGCTCGGCATAGATATTTGTATTTGTACAAATGTTTGTTTCCGGTCTGGGTGTATGTCCTTGTATATATATGTACGTATGTGTGTGTGTGTGTGTGTGTGTGTGTCTGTTTGTGTGTGTGTTTTCCTAGCCTAACATTTCAATATGTAACCATATGAGACACGTTATAATTAATGTGTTGACCCGCTTTCATTACGCTTCACTCGCGTCCTTGTCAATTTTTGCTTCCGCAATAATAATTAATAATGACGTTAAATATAGTTAATATTTTAAGTGTTTATTGAAAAAAGAAACAAAAAATTAGTAGCATAGTAATTGTCTACCACCTCGGTAGGGTAAGGTAATAAGCTATAACTTTTATGCTTAAACTTCCTTTACTTCTAAACAGCCTGCATTATAATTTAATACAAAATCTGTAATTCTTATAAAAAACCTAGCTTTTTATCTACATTAAAATTTTTGCGTGTATTCGAGCACCCGATAAAATTGTTATCAAAATATTTAAAATAGAAATAATCAAAGACGAAAAGGAAACAATATTAGGACAATAACCTGAGAATGTTATAACTCGTGTAGTGAAGTTAAAACTAATCGCGATTGAAGTTCACAAATATGTATTACTGAAGTTTAGTATTAGTGTACCTAAGGTTTATTTATATTTCAAATTATTCAGACGAAATAATCTATAATTAAAAAATTTGTGCATGTAATAATGATATGTGTTCATTTATAATACCATTGAGTACTTTGTATAATTAAATTGTACGGAAGTTATTAAGCTCATGCTTTACAGTTTACACTGTTTGAAATAGTATACCATTGATGTAGTTTTGATTGGAAATGTTATACTCGTATGTACTGAGAGAGTTATTCGAATATTATTGAAATTAAAATTGAATTTTAATAGACAAATTGTTTACTGTAATTAAGCTAGAGAGTTAAAAAAATAATGATAGGAATTGTGTCTTTTTTTTTGGTAATTTCACTTTGACACTTGACTTTCACAATATCTTAAATTGGGTCATTATATACGTAGTGTTTCATTTCAATTTACATTAGAAAAAATACAAATCAAAAATGATATTAGTACTTCCATATTGGTTTTCTACTTACACAGGAAGGGTACAATACTATCAACAATATTTATTTAAAGCTTGGTTTTTAAATATAATCTCAAAAATAACCGAAAATATAGATTTCTTATATGCGGATGCATAAAGCGTACAAACATTTTTTTTTTTCTGTGAAAATTACAAGTATTCACTTCCAAAGATAATTATCATGATCAAGCCCTGTGACCAACAGGTAGATAGACAGCAGAGTCTAAGAGTTATGTTCCTGAAGTCGAACCCGCATGTACATAGCGCAGTTGTGACGCAAGTAGAAAGTGTTCGTAGCGAAGTGCCTGTGGATGCAATCGCTGAAGAAGGAATCTCCCAAAAAATAGAGCTAATGAGAGAATTTTACAAGATACGCAACATATATTTTTCAATATACACAAGGGTACCCCTCTGTGTATGTTGAAACCTAAAAAAATAATATAAATCATAATACCTAATATAAATTAAGAAGGTATCATATAAAAAGAGTAATATCAGGTGTTTTTATATTACATCGGTTTTCGCCAAATGAAAATTTTATACTAATGACTTGCAGGTATATATTGTTCAGTAACAATTTTGTAGCTCAAACTTCGTTTAATGTTTCACTACTTGTTTATCAATAAGCTCCGCCTCGTATCGACCGTATCGGTAGCCTCTCTAACGAATGTTATTATTTGATGTGGTAATGTAGGGCTTTAGGAACCCTTCGTGAAGGGATGCTGAGGGGAACAATAGATAGGTACCTTATTGTTAGCGAAAGCGGTAGATTAGGCGATTTTATCAAGATGAAATTGAAATAAAATATTGTAATGATTAATTTTATTGAAGACATATTACACAATATTTATTATTTTCGATAATTTTTGCGTTTTTTGTAGTTAAAAATGCTATATTGAGAATATATATCAAATGTCATAGATATCTAAATAGGAACTTTGTTAAAACTCGAAACATGATTTAAGTGACTTTTTTTTTATCGTACTTTACAAATATCATTTAGACTGAGGTAAGTAGACTTGCAAATAAATTGTGATTCCTCTAACGAAAAATAAATAAATTCCCCTACTGTGTTCACGTACGTTTCTATAATGCTGTACACCTGATCTAAGTCACCTTCTAAGTTATGGCAGTCTTTTAGAGGGTAACTATTTCTTTAGATTGAAAAAGGGAAAAATAAATTACTCTCATATCAGAAAATACGTTTTCTTAATGGAGCGTATTTTCTTTTATCATTTTAATGTAATACCTTTTACTAACATAGAACACAAAGTTGGAAAAAATTTTTTTTTTATGTTTTAATATATTGTATGCAAAGAAATATAACATAATTGTATCAATATAGAAAAGAAAAATATTTAAATCATTCCGGTTTAACAGTAAGGACCGACGTAATTAACGATACGGCATTGTTTAAAAGCTGCTTTATTCAACGTACTTATCTACTCGATAGCGATTAAACAATGGCTTAAATTAACTAAACTAATTTCACGATCCATAAAAATATATTTAATACTTTTTTATGTTTGATTTAATTTAATATTTCTAGTTTTACTTCGTCGAAATATTGTTTTCATTTGGAAATTGAGGTAATTTATATTTAATTTTTATTGTATAGTTATAGAATTATACAACACAACATCTGACATGACAATATGGTAATTTAAGTAATTTCGCTATTCTGAGGAAAGGGCAGAAACAATTTGGAGTTTGGCTTACGGTCGGGTTAAAAGTTATAATTTTTGGAACACTACATTCTGATTTTGTAAAAAAAAAGAAATAATTTAGGAAAAGAGAACAGGAAGAAAAAAAATGTTAATTACCTTTGTGATATATTTATTAAGGTGAGTATAGACTAGATAAGGGATGTCAAATTCAAATACTATCTGTAAACTTTAGACTTTTAGCGATTGTTTTTAACATAATTAGCCATATTGTACTACAACTAGCCTAGGTCTAATAGTAGATCTAACTAGAAATCTTTATCTAGCAAACTAGTAAGATAATAAATAGCTAGAATCTAGCTACAAATTAATAAGGCCCGCAGGCCATAAACGGCCATACCTTCGACATCCCTGGACTAGATCATTCAATTGTAACAAAATATGAAGCGCTATGTATGTACACGCTCTAATGTTGCCCTTTTACAAACCAAACAATGATCACAACCCTCGATGCTTTGTTACAATTTGGTTTTCCAAACAATCAAGTCAACAATTATAATATGTAACATGACAATGAATAAAAACACGAGAACAGACAATACTGTTTCTTTTCTTTTGCATCTTATTTTCTTTTTTTATAATACTAAACCATTCGACTGTGAAACATAGATTAAACGTAAAATAAAAGGTATGTACGTTCATGACCATTTATTTCTTCAAAAACAACGAGTTCTCGGAGAAACGTGTTAGTACAAGGAAATGTTTGGAAAATATGCTTTAGTCTTTATACTTTACATATGTATGTACATAAAATCTTTAATTTTTATATTTATTTCCATTTGCTCTTATGCACAAATTCTATTCATCTACATATGCATTGAATATAGTACATTGAGCACCTTTAACATCAACGAGTTTAAAGGCGTGAGATCAGCGGATTTGCGTAGTGAAGCGACGACTGCAACGAAGCGACCTTGTAACGGTTTGCACTTTATGTTACAGCAGTATAGTGAATTTATCATGTTCATAGAAATTTAATGAATTTTGTGATAAAATAATTTTGATATAATTTTAGTAAATAGTTACAAAAAATATATAACTTTTTAAAACGCATATTTATTACTTATCTCTGTTATATTCTTTAGATAGATGAAATATATTAAAATCTTTAAATAAGCAAAATCGATTATAAACGGAAAAAAAAATTTCTAAAATTTTACACAAGGCATGTTGCGGAGAATATCCCAAATATAATTTTAGGTTAGTTTTCACTTGAATTAAATTGTAAAGGCGTTTGCTTTCCATCGCCGTATCGCGTTTAACAGCTGGGAAGTGAATCGTGCCCATGGGAAATCACTAGCGTGTCCGGCACATGCTAAACATAAATACAGAAGTATGGTCAGAGCTCACTAAAGTAGGCATAGCTGTAAAGGTGAACATTGTGGAGCTGTGAGGCTGTAACGGCATGCATGAAATTTCTCACCCGTCTTTAAAACATGCATAATACAAATCTGTATTAATAAATTCAACTGCTTTCAGCTCGTTGAACGATAGTTCGTGTGTTCGTTTAGTTGTTCATTCTTTCTTTGATTCATCCGTTCCTTTGTTCGTTTATTTATTGAGGAGATACATTAAATTGTGTTAATAATTAATTGTATCATGTATAATATATACTGGCGAGGTCGTATTGTTTTACAATATTTAAATTTATAATTAATTCATGATCGCATTGATCCTATTTCTAAATATACAAATCACAATATTTATAGGTGTCTGTAGAGAAGTGGTAACAGGATACGCATGGTGAGACTGTGATATATGACCACGGCTGTTGTTTTAGAAACTGCTATATATACCAATATCCTTTTCTAGCAAGAAAATATAGAAATAACTTTTAATTTAATGAAAGATCATATGAAAGGGATTCGTTTGCATATTTTAAACAATGTTTATATAATACTACGTGACAGAATTACGGTCAAAAGTATAAAAAATACCATATTACAGACACCACCAATTTATACTTCTATGTAATTAATTTACAAACATAAATTTAAACTATATATGATATGAATAAACTAACATCAGAAAAAAAAACTATTTTCAATTATCTATTAATATCTGTAATAGTTTAGATTGTTAATTCATATAAAACAGTAAATAAAATAATTCACTACACTAAACAGAAAAACACAAATAAAATAAAGTAATTACAATTTATATTTAACATACAATATGTATCTACCTAAATAATTGTATAAAAGATTTTATTTTATTTTATTGATGCAATTATGAAGGGCATGTCGATTGCGGATATGATTTTAAAAATAAACTGCGAACTCTGAATTTGTGTACTAAAATTGATACATATTTGTTTCATCTCGTGTTTGATTGCTACATCATATCTGGCGTCCGATTGCAAATACGATGAATTCTTTTTAGTTCTATCCGTTTCCAATCTGTACACTTACTCGATAAAGTTAATTGGCAAAACACTTTGATTTTATGGTCGTTCGTAAAACCTTTATTCACTAAAAGTTTTTTGGGAAACGCAATCTCTATTTAAAACAAAGGATGCACATTAATTTATTTTATTTCGGTGAAGCTATACGATTCATTTTTAAAATATTACTCACTTAAATACATTTATTTTTAGGAAATGTTTCAATTAACTTGTAGAAAGTTTTTTTAATTTTTCGTCTCCACGGCTCGAATTGCGGCAGTGTGATATTAAAAAACGTACTAATAAAATTTTTTAAACGTCCAAAGGAATTCAACAGCTCAGACTCTACTTTATGCACTTCATTTTTTAAACAGGCTTCACTCTTCTCTTCCACTCGAACTCCTGATTGGCAGCAAAGCAAAACAAGTACAAGGGACTTGTAATTCATGTCCGCTATCGTTCTTAGTTAAATTAAAAATGGTATATCTAAACTTGAGTTCTATTTATATAAAATTTCATAAATATTTAATAAACATAAAATTGTATATATTATAATAAGATATATTAATATTAGTATTTAAATACTAAAACAAGTATGTGTGAGCATTACAAGCATTTAATTTTATATTAACTTTAGTTAATGAACAAATGTCTATGAGTATTTTGTTATAAATTGTTACAGATGTTTTTTTTTCATGTAATGATGTATGTTTAAAGTTACTAGTAATTTAGGAGATTTCATTGAATACCTCTATCTCATGTAAAATATATATATAATAATAGAATAATGATAACAACATCCCTTAATTAGCAACATTTAGCTTACAGTAAAAAAGGTCTTTTGAATGTTAATGTTATAAAAATATTTTGCTAAGTATGTGTAACAATAAAATAAAAAAGAGACCTAATTAATATCCTCCAATGAAATAAATAGTTAATTTAACCTTTCAAGCCAGATTTTAGACCAAACTATTTTATCCAAGTAAAAACCGATATATCCATCCGATATGGGTGAATCCATTATTCAAAGAAAATCCATGGTTAAAATTAGGAAAAAGCCCAACTTCAATAATCTAATTTAAGGATAAGTGTTATTTTTTTTCTTTTCTTTTTTCGTTTTTTTTAAGAATCTATTATCCAAAAAGTTTTAGACTACAAAATGGCGTAGAAGCACGCCGGTCACTTAATATAATTAAAATATTAAAATGTAAATCTACAAATTTAATTTAAAAAAAAATTCAAAAAGATCAACACAACTATATTCATTAAAATCTCTCTTTTTTTTTCATTTTCAAGTACAAAAAGTTCACTGTATGTTTGTTTTATAATGGAGAGTCGAGCTATAATTTAAAACTTTTTCAAAGCAGCAATGTTTACAAAAATAAATGCGAATCTATTTTGCTAATTATTTACTGTCTGATTCTTATTCGCTTTGTAAATTAAGCGTCCATTAATCTATACGTACTTTTGTAGTGAAATAAGAAAAGATAGGAAACAGATTGTCATTTGTCATATTGCTGTTATTTTTGGACATATTTTTTCAATCACTATTAGCTTCTAAGACAAAATTCTCGACCGTCACAAAATTCCCGATCACTAATACGAGTTGTATTCAGAAAATAACGGGAATTATAATTATTTGAAAAAAAAAAATCTTTTGTCTTTAATAATATTGTCGCCTTCAAAATAGTTCCCATTTGATATTATGCATTTGTGCAAACACCTTTTCCAATCCTCAAAACACTTCTCAAACTTGGTCTTTAGGATTGACTTTAGCTCTTTCAGCGATTCACTTTTAATGCCATCTATGCTTGTAAAACGACCGCCCTTTAAGATTCTCTTTATTTTTGGAAATTGGAAAAAGTGAAGTGTTCCGTGTGGAGCTAGATTTTTTTTTTTTTTTTGACGCTGTGAAATGCGTTTACGCATCCCGCCACCCGAAGGCAGCGGGTATTTTTTTTTTATCGCTGGGAAATGCATTTACGCATCCCGCCGCGGAGAGAAGGCGGGTATGTGGGACTCGCTGGCACGCAGAACGTGCCAGAATATTCTCTAAAACCCAGCGGTGCCCTCATCGTCGTAATGGGGCGCCACGGGATCGCTCGCGCATGCAACCGTGACGCCCCGATGGTTGGCACACTGGTTTATGCGGACCACCTTCGCCTATAGAGCGCTCGCAGGCACCGTGAGCGCTCTGTTGCCCTAGTGGCGAGTGGGAGGATTATAGGTGCCACTCCCACTCTAGTGCGGAGGGTGAAGGAGCGCGTAGCGGCGTCTCCTTCTCCCCGGTCGTCTCCTACGGAGCGGGTCAGCGTTAACGTCTTCTTCACGCTCCCGCTCCGCAGCCTCCTTCAAAGCCATGACCTCCTCGCAAAAGGAAGTCACGGCCGACCAGCACCTCTCGCTGCCGAGCAAGCAGCGTATCACGCTCGACAACGAGAGGACTACGCCAATCACGGCCACCAGGGCATGGCTCTGGGGCCCCCAGGCGGCGCACTCCTCGAGAGTGTGACGCGCCGTGTCTATCGGTGCGCCACACTCGTGACAGGCAGGTGTGGCTTCCCTTCTTGCAATTTGATGCAGGTACTTACCAAAGCACCCGTGCCCGGTAAGTACCTGTGTCAGTCGGAAGGTCAGTACCCCGTGCCGCCTTCTGACCCAGCGACGAAGATGTGGACGTATAGCGTGCTCTCGTAGGCTCTCTGAGCCTGAGCCCTGATCCGAGCCGTCTGGTCTACCTTAGGACTTGTCCTCTAGCTCTGAGGCTCGACCGGAAACGGTACACTTCCGCGAGCACCTCCGCCTGGAGTTTCCAGGGCGGATCATTCGCGAGAAGTAAAGCAACGGGTATGTGGGACTCGCTGACTGCGAAGTCAGAATACCCACTAAAACACAGCGGTGCCCTCATCGTTGTACAAGGACGGCACGGAATCGCTGGTGCAAGCCATCGTGACGCCCCGGCAATTGGATGGCCTATGCGGGCCGCCTTCGCACATAGAGCGCTCGAGGGCACCGTGAGTACTATATTTCCGATGCGCCAGGGACCGGCGAACGGGAGAGACTGCTGCAGGTCATGAAGACATATCCGCAGTCTCCTCTGTGACCTGTCGCATTGGGCTTTGGGAAGTGGTCGGGGTCTTTGCGGCCGCTCTACCCTTCGATTTGGGGGGCGGCAGTCCAGTCATTAAGTGAGCCACCGGTTTGTCGGCGGTAGCATAAACGGCGCACCGCAGTGTCCCGGTGCAGTTACGGGCAATATGCTCGAGCCCACACTGGAAGCAAGCGCCGCTGCGGTCAACCGCAGCCGGACAGGTTTATTTATTTATTTTTATTTTATTTATTTCATATGATACACCAACGACATACTGTATAGTAAATAATCATTATTTTTACACTGTTGTCTATTCCAAGTACAGTTGCCATTACAGGTGTACACAACATTACAGTATGTCCTGTTAAAACAATGATTAGGATAGCAAGATACACTACAAGTAAAACAGTAACAATTACATTGTTTAGATTAATTACACAACAAAAAAAAACCAGCAAAAAGTTAATTAAAGACTATTACATTACAGGTCGGGCGAGTGTGCCCGATACCCAGACATTTGAAGTAGTGCATGGGGCGCTGCTCCAAGACTTGGACTCTGGCCGAGGTCCAGCTGACCAGGAGCCTGCCAGCCTCAGCCAGGGCCTTGGCGGCTGGGATCGGGCATCGCACTACAGTGCAGCCCAACCCGCCCGGTCCGACCACGATTGCGCCAGTCTTTATAGTCCCGGCATCGCACTTTCCCACCGCCGCTGCCGCAGTGGCGACCATCTCGCAGGAGTCGGAGTCTTCCAGCCCAGAAAGAAACAAAGAACAAGAAACTCGCAGACTCGCGAGTTTCATGGGTTGGACGATTTTCATCATACTGCCCAACGCCTCCTGCATGGCCTCCACCAGGCGTCCCGACGCTTCCGGGGTCCGCCCCTTCGGCAGCTCCAATAATCTGTCCCGGTCGCGGCGCGCCGTAGTCTAAGGCCACCGACAATGCCGAGATCGGCCAGCTCAATCGTATCGCCTCGTGATCGAATCGCCCACTTTAGCACGTGGCAGTACGTTATGCTCTTACTCTCGGGGTACTTGTTAAACATAACGAACACTGCCGGAGAGCAGCCAGCTTAGGCATTTTGGCCTTCTTCTTTTTCGCGGCAGCGGCCACTTCGGGGCCGGAGTTGCGGCGGCAGCGGCGGCATAGCTTTTAGGTACCTTCTTCTTTTTCCGCTTAACGACGGTGATCCACTTTTTAAACACAGTAAACATAACCGGCACGTTTGACCGTACTTGTCGAGCTGTACTGGTACGATTGCACTGTCGTTGATTTTATTTGGCGACTCCTGAGCAACTTCCGATTATCGCTGTTTTTGTTCAAAATTCAATATATGTGGAACAAATTTTTGCTGCCACGAGTTTCAATCCCAGAACATTCGAAAAAAAAAAATTATATATATAACATGTTCCAATCGATATGCCAACATCATCGGCGGCTTCTCTGATTGTGATTCAACGATTATTCTTTCATAATCTTTTGATGTGCTTGGGCATCCGGGGCCTTAGTCATATTCAACGTCTTCGTGACCATCTTGAAAACGCTCATACGTCGTTGTAAACTCTTGTTTAACTTTTTAAGTCTTATTTTACTCATAAGAGATTGAGAGATGTTTTACGCATATTTTGAAACAAAGTTTTTGATCCATTTCTTATAACAACCTTAGCAGCTGACTGCCACAGACAAAGTAAGCAATGGATATAGCTAAAAAGTTTATCATACTTTAGGCCCATATATAACAACATTAAAAAAATGTAACATAACATATATGTAGGTACAATAATATTAAAAATAATCTAAAACATATACATATATAAACAAATTTTAAACAAAAAATATTTATGATATTTTTTTGCAGCTGTTAAATTTATTGATAAATATCCATATTATTTACTAATAATTTCACTTAACAGCCATATTAAAAATACTCTATTATACTAGGTGAATTTGAAGCAATCGATAATATTTTAACTACATGATCTGCTGATCATACTGAACAACTTTCCCCAAAAAACATACCCTCGCAAATGAAGTTTATTTTGAGAACTTCTATACAAAGTTCGATACCTATTATACCATTTATATATATATATATATATATATATATATATATATATATATATATATATATATATATATATATATATATATATATATATTAATATTATCTATCCAAAAATCTAAAATTAGGATGCATTCAATTAATCACTACACGTAAAAATAAAAAGATGGAATCAATGTTTAAAAGTATAAATTTATGGCTAGATTCTAGCTACTTTTTATTTTACTAGTTTTCTGTTTTTTTAGATAAAAAATCTAGCTAGCAAACTAGTTAGATCTACCGTTACACCTAGGCTAGTTGTGTAACAACAAATTATGTTAAGTACAATCTCTAAAAATCTAAAGTTTAGATATTGTATTTGAGTTAATACCCCTGATATACTTACATGTTGTTTCAACAAGACAGTGCCACAAGTCACACATCCACCAAAACAATGAATTTAATGCAAACTAAATTTCCCGATCGCATAATTTCACGAAATGCAGCTGTTAAGTGGCCAATTCGATCGTGTGATTTAATAATACTGGATTATTTTTTATGAGGTTATGTTAAAGACAGATTCTATACGGAGCCAATCGAGTTTGAGAATCAGTTGCAGTCTTAAAAGTCAAAATTCGTGAATTGATTAACAAAATAGACCGACAATTTTGTCAAAAAGTTATTAAAACTTTAACAAAAGAATCGACGTCTGTAACCATGGTTGTGGTAGACATTTATCAGATATCATTTTTCATTCATAATTGCCAAGCCTTACTTTTTTCATACAGTAAAAATTTGAATCATTGTCATCTAAATTTATTATTTTATTTTGATTTTCAAAAAAAAAGTTCTTGTTAAAAAGCCTTATATTTATTATCATTGAAAATGCCATCTATTTTATTTCTTCTTTTAAAAAGTTAAAATGAAGGCTGCAAAATGCAATCTGTATTGAATTATTTTACTTTATTAATTAATCAACAAATAATATAAGTTTTTAATAGCATTTACGTCCCAATAAACTATTTATTTTTTAAGCTTTGATTTTAACTTTAACTATTTATACTTTATTCATACTAGTTTCATAATGACCTTACACTCGTACTCTTTGTTTCTCTATATTCGCTATGAGTGCGACTGCAGCGCCAGACAAAATATGAACTACAGGAGGCTGTCATAAAATGTTTTTATACGTATGGCAATAGCAAGGAAAATAAAAATAAATAAATATTATAAATAATAGTAAAAAGAAAAAGTTATAAAAAATATGTGAGATTTTTGTAGTGATTGCCGTTTTGTTTTTTAATTAAACGAATCAACAACAAGTAAGTATAATGATAAAAAATAATAAAGAATGCAGTAAACATTCAGGTTAAGTTATTTGATATTTATATCAAAGTCAAAAAGTGATACTAAGAAAAAAATTAAACTGAAGAAAAAATAATTAAATAGTTATATCAATGGAATATATTAATATTTATTTAATTAATGTAATTTTTTTTTTGTTAATTTAAATTTAAGCATTTATTATAAATTAGATTTTTTTCATCACAGAATCATAACAAAATTATTAACTTTTACTAAACTTAAAAATTTTGAAAAAGTTTTCAATTCTATAATACTAAAGTTAGCTGACGTTAATTTTTTTTTTTGTTTTATTAAATTAGAACTAAAAATTTTTTTTTTTTAATTTCACTTTGAATTTATCAAGTTTTTACAAATTAATTGGAGTTTACTCCTTAAGAATCGATTTTCATATATAAGGCGCCCGGTATGAGAAAAATATGAGAGGTAAAATCTACTGATGAATGACCTCGTTACTTTTTCGGTGCGCGCGCACCTACGGTGCGGTGCGAAAGTAATGTTGCTCTAATTAATATTGAAAAATAATATTTAAAAAATAAATGATAATTGTCAGATAATAATAATTACATAATTTATCAACATTCCTAATGAAATATTTGTGCACATCTGAAATTGACTATTATGAAAAGTTTAATGTAAAATATTTCGCCGATTAGTTATAATAAATGTATATAAAATGAATAAATATATATTTATATATGTATATTATTTTCATTAATTTGTTAATTTACCCTTTCATATGGTATTAATCTTATTTTCAGTTGGATAAACTCTTTTTGCGTATGTTTAGACAATCGTACTTAAGGAGTAAACTCCAGTCGTGCGTCGGAGCTGACACACACAATTTTTTTTTTTTTTAATTTTTTCGTAATGATTTTTTCGATAAAAATAATTATTAAAATTTTTGGATGTCGGCTAACTTAATTTTCATTTAAATTTTCCGAATAATTTTTATTGATAAAGTTAAGGTTATGGTAGTACTTACTTCAGCCTTTTAACTGCAGCTATCCACTGATTCCGTTGATTTCTTTTCCATTGAGCATTCGGAAATTTATAAAACTTGCACTCACTTTTTCTGCTGGTATTCTTACAATTTACAACACAACAACTTTGGTGTCTCATTTTTCTTTAATTTATTTAAATTAAAACAAAATAAATACTCTCACGTGTACTTGCTTACAATTTTAGGAATAATAGCCCCCCGTAGTACCGAAAGTGACCACTGCGAACGCTTCAGTCGATTTAATTTCCCCTACCATGGCTTCACTCACAGCGAATACTATTAAAACACAGCAAGTGTCAAAGTTTAATTAGTTGTAGCTATGATTATTTGCATAAAATCTGTCTAATATATATTTTTTGTATATTAATGTAGATTATTTTTCCTTGATCAAACTCCCCTCTAGGGATTTAGTAGTAAATTAACTATACTTGAGCTGAAATAGAGGCATCTAAAGTTTTCTCATTTGACGAGATTACTAATAAAAACTGCGACGTTTCTTCCATACATACCATCTTTACGAGTGTAAAGAAGTTCACAACTTCAAGAGGTATAAGCATAATTTTAGTAAAAGGATCGGTTGACTTATCTGTGCGAAACATATTAAATAAAATATAATTTTCTAAAAAAGGACATTCAAAAATTTTAATCAATTTGTTCGCTTACTTAAAAACCAGTATAAAAATAAACAAAGTAAAAAATATATTTTTAAAATATATACCTACTAACTTCTCAAACACGTGCTTTTTCGAAATCGAGTTAGGTATTACAAAAAATATGTTTTGTTTCTATTCCATAATATTAAAATTATTTATTAGAGCCACAACTTCAAAATAAGACGTGTACAAAAGTGTAATTTTATACTTTGTCTGTTTCTTGTACATTTTTTTCAATACTTTTTGTATCGGAATGTAAGTATAACCTTTTTTTTACTACTTCCTAAAGCATATATCTTGTAACATTTAATAAAGCCGATGATATAATAGTAATGTTATGTCTACCGAGACATTAACTTGTAATAATTTGACGTATTAGTTTTAAATGAATTTTTTTTGACATTCGTTAAGTGTGTAAAATCACCTTATGACGAAATAAATATTTTCATTTCATTTCATTTCATTTACCACTTTTTATCACATCTATTAAGGAGTGTTATATATATCACTTCACAAATATTGAACTTTGAGCATATACAGATAAAAAATATTTATAAAAGATATACCTTCCAAAGACACAAATTCCTCCTCTTTTAAAAAAAAATGTAAATGTAAATGCACCCTTTTTTTAAAACTTTTAATATAGAACGATTTTTTAAAATTTTTATGTACTTTGACACACACAAATGCAAATATCGCGCACACAGACACACACAAACACACACACACATACACACACACTATTGGTGCTTAACATACATAATCTTATAATATATTTTAATTGTGTATCTATGTGATAGAGCTGAATATGTTTGTATCTACGTAATCATTACTTAAATAAACTTTGTTTATTTTATTTATTTATTTATTTAATATGAAATAAAGTACAAGTTTAATGCATAGACATTGCCAAACTCTCCATAATATAGTATGCTATTCAAATACATCAAATTACATTTGACGAATTTGTTATAAAATCATTTTCTAAAAAATTAATAACTTTTTCGTATACAAAACTATTGGCATTAGGATTCCAAAGAAAATCTACGTGAGATAGATTTTTATCACGAATAATGTAGTGATCGATTGGATTTACAATACTAAAATATAGTCGTAAAACATCTGGTACCGTAGCAAGTAAATCATCGCTAGAGCTAATCATGGCAATCGGGACCGTTACATGATTTAACGGATATTCTTCATGATCTTTGTTGAATCTATGAAATTTTCCACTTGTAATCATTTGAGCAAAATGTAAAATTGTTTTGGTTGAACCTCCAGCTGGTATATGGTAAAGAATTCTAGCCATTAAACTCCTATCCCACAAATTTTCATTTGGTATAATTCCGCAAAGAAATAGTAATGGGTTGAGACAATACAACTCAGGACCAGTACAATACTTATTTGCAATCCAAAGTGGAATTTTTCTATTAGGGAGAAATTCTCCTGCACCCAATAACTTTACCAACTGATCCGGAGGTCTCTGTGCCATCTGTGTAAGTACTTTTAAAGGACCCGCAGTATTAGACATAAAAACTAAGGGAGCTAAAAATATTCCTATTCTAAAAAAATTGTTGTAATCTGGAAATAAGGACAACATAATTAAAAACGCAGTTGCCCCCATAGAATGTCCAATAAAGTTAATTTGTTCATTACTATTTTTTACTTTTCTTATGTATTCAATAGCAGCAGGCAAATCATATTGTCCTATTTCTTGAAATGAAAAGTTCCAAAACTCCAAAGAATCAATTTTTTTCGATATATGTCCTCTAGAGTAATAGTTTCCTCTTGCGTTCGCTAGCCATACGTCACATCCTTTATCCGATAAAATATATGGAAGTGATTTTTCTGGCCCAAGTAATATCCAATCAGCTGAGCTACCAAGTAATCCATGATGCAATAATATAGTAAAATTTCCAATTTTATTATTACCATCTTCCATCAGTAATGAACTTCTTAGACGATGAAGTGTCAAAAGATAACCGTCCTTTGTAAGAACTACATGTGACTCAACTCTTTTTCCATGAAATGTAGCTAATTGAGATGTGGACATTAATGCTGTTGGTTCGGATCTTAAACTAATATATTCCAACGATTCGGCTTCTTCTTGTGCTGCCTCTTTTTCCACAAAATCAAAAAAGGCCGTTTTTGTTTTAGACTTGTGGTCAAAGATAAAATTTCTTATTAGTGAATTTTTATAACAATTAGGACACATAAAAGCGTGAAACTTATTCTTCAAATTGTTAAATGCACTTGTAAATGCGTTTCCAAATCCATTCACCTTCTCCATAAAAAAGGTTTTGAAATCAGTACATTTGACCTTATTATTCTGATAAAGAAAAACTGAAATCACCAATAAGAAAAACTTCATGATGATGATACTAAATCCGTTCGTGAGAATATCTTTGTATGAACTAACATTATAGTTTATACTGTGACAAATACAATGGTTAAAACATTAATAATGTGTATTGAATTACTGAACAATAATATTTCATAACATATGTTTAACAATGGATTATACAAAGTACACATCTTATTAGGGATTATTATGTAAACATAATTAAAGGATGTAATGATTAAATTTTGATATTGTGTAATGTTATATTTATTCGAATTTATACAATTATCTCGACTATAAAATACAGTATTTTATTAATTATTATTTTTAAAGATAAAAGAAATTAAATTACTACATACTCGCATATATTTTGTGTTCTCTGATAATTGAAACTAAATTAACAATAATATTTTATTTACGAAAAAAAAAGCTGTGTTTTTTTTTAATTTACATCAAATTATAACACGAGTTTTTGCAAACAACTATCTGTGCGACCGTGGAGTGGCGGTCATCATAAAGTTGACGGAAAGCTTATCCATGTTTATTCCTCGATATCGACTAGTGAACTTAGACCTCTGTGACTTCTTACCGTTTTTACTTACCGCTTTCTATCAAAATAACAGTGCCAATAATTATACGTACGCCACCAACTACACCCACACCAACGGCTCTGGACGAATCTCCTCATGCAAGAGGAATTGAGCGGACGGATAACTCGACAATGTCTACCAACGTTTCTACCAGGTATAAGAGAAATATTCTAGAAAACTCTTGTATTTTTCTCTTAGAACCATTCTCTCTTTATAGAAACATTCCTGTGAAGAAATATGTAGCGATTCGAAGAATGGGTAAATTCGCGAATTAAAAGCTGAATAAAAGCATAATTAATCATTGAGAACCTCCGTGGATGACATTAAAACAGCCTTTGAATTTTCTGTTGCTAAGTATGATGAAATGTTGTTAAAAATTTAGCAGTTGGAAAATAGTAAGGCAGAGAACTCTAAACATATAAAAACCCTTGAAGACAAAATCAACAATTTAGAAAGGCAAGCCCGCTTTACAACTATTAATTTTCGGAATGTACCGCGATATAATAAAGAGACTATTTATTACAAAATGTGTACTAAATATTCGTACAAATAGAAATATCCATAACGAGTGGGAATCGAATCCCCGACCGCCGGCGCGCAGCGTTGAGGCAACTACTCGCACCACTACACCAGAACGATCGACCATATTACACACATAATTAATAATATCTGAACCCCAATTACAATATAGCAAATGAAATTCTACTACATAATATCCTACACATACATACTATATAATGTGTACGTACTGCGGTTCCAAAGGTATTCTCTGTTTCAAAATTCGATAGTCAGTTATTATAAATAGACATTGATAATACATCAATAATCTAGAGTAATATAACTCATGTTACTAATATATAATATGTATTTTGTCATTCCAACAAGCAATAAGAGCAAAGTACGGTTAAATTATTGTTTTAATTATCCACTATCATCAAAACGGTTACTTTGTTAGCTCTGAGTAGTAATGATTTTTTTTAAAGACGTAATTAAATGTCATTAACTTTTGAGCTAAACTTCATATTAGATTTAATTTTTTATTTAATTTTATAGCTATAATCATTTTATTAGTTACGAACATTACGAAAGGGTAAATCCTAGCTTCATACAACACAGGAAATCCTAGTTTGGAAACTAGTGGCACTGAGTTTATAGTATTTGTTGGTTCCTTAATTTAAAAAAAAAAATCATATATATATATGAAACATCAAATGATGAAATGAAATTTCATATCATATACATATATAAATATGAAATATATTTTTATATGTGTAATAAATATACATATTGTATACATATACATACATATATATTTTTATTGTTATAAATTATCATTTTAAAATTTACAGATATTTATAGTCTCCGTGAAATTCTAGTGCCTCATTAACATAACTAGCGACCCGCCCCGGCTCCGCACGGTTAGAGCATATTATTATGCCACATAAGCGAGTCCCGTCATCGATATTAGACCCGCGCATTTATTCATTTGAGTGCGCGTTAGTTTTTATTTTTCGAAAACTCCTAAGACCTACATTGTGTTGTAAATTATGTGTAATAACATGACTATATCTGTCTAAATAGCTTTCTAATTACCGCGTTGTAGTGACAATTTTAGAAGTTAATGAGTATAGTAAGCTATTTCTAAAAGATAGATATGTAGATATATATATATATATATATATATATATATATAGAAATGTCATCGCGACTTTCCTGTAGACCAATTAGAAAAGAGGAATATCCCACCATACATTATTTTGTTACATATCAAAGAATTGACTTATTATTATAATTCAATCGGCTTTTCAATACTGCTGCACATAATATATAGTCCCATAAAAAATACGAAAAAAAAAAAAACTTAAAATTTACTTTGAACATCTTCATATAAAACGATATGAGCAATGAGCTTTGCTGCATCCTTGTTTTCAAGATGAAACAGCCAACACATTTTTCGCTCTAGATCACGTTCATTAAAATCGGAAGAAATAAATTAATATATGGACACTTTTACGTGTTACAAAAAAAAAAAATAGAATACTAAGAGAAATAAAATATTGTTAAAAATAAAATACCTACTAACATTACAAAGGAAAATCAGTCTGACAAATGTATAAAAGTCGTCCGCGAGATGGACAGACGATTTGAGGAAAGTCGCTGGAAGCCGTTGGATAGAGGCTGCTTTGAACCGGCCGATTTGGAGGTCGAAGGGAGAAGCCTACGTTCAACAGTGGATATCCAATGGCTAATAAGATGAAAACTGAAAAAAAATTTCTGGCAAATTACATACCACAACCTCATCTAAGGGCTTAAAATAAGACAAGCAATTACTTAAATATTCATTTTCGTACACGCTTTTAATATACAAAACATTTACATGTCAAGGCAAAAAATTAAAAAATCCTAAAAAACTAACTACTACCTTTAAAAGAACAAATTTGCTTGACAAAATTATTAGCCTAACTTAACGTCTTTATCAAACAACAGCTTTTACAAAAAAACAGAAGATCAAACATGACAAAACATTTTTATGCACTGTTTTTTTTTTTTTTTTTTACCTCAGTAGTTTATAAAAATTTTATTATTTTTTTGTAATAATGCATACTTTTTATATAAATATGTAAATGTAAAAATAAGCCGTAAACGCATAAGTTTCTAATCTCACGGCAGGCACAAAAAAACTTACTTTCTTAACGACGTAAACAATTTAAAACTAATGTAAAATGCAGACGGGGTCGGCGCCTGGCCTCCCTCCTCCCTTTTCACCTACCTGAGCCTATATAAATAATATAATAACTCGATTCACACCGAAACCTTTTTGCTATACTATTATTTTGTTATATTTATGTTTAAGAGTATAATCACAGTAGTGATCATATATTCTTGTTTAATTGTCTCACTTTTATCATTTAATGAGTAACCTGAA
Organism: Euphydryas editha; assembly: GCA_036937285.1. Lineage (NCBI taxonomy): Eukaryota > Metazoa > Arthropoda > Insecta > Lepidoptera > Nymphalidae > Euphydryas > Euphydryas editha. Next base: position 15,903,977 of record JAUPFZ010000005.1, on the reverse strand, counting down.
TAATTACAAATATGTGTAAGCACTAAATAGAAATAAACTCATGTACTAGAATTTATTTTCAAAATAACATTGACTCGAATAATTACTAAATTATTTTCCATCTAAATTCTATAAATTCTATAACAAATACAGTTCTAAAAAAATTTAATATAAAACTGTATTATAATGGTTGTAATAACTGAAAATAATTTTTGAATATTTTTTTCCGATAAATATTATACAATGCTTTTTAAATTTTGTTAATCATAAACAATTTATAAATGCACACTAATATATTCAAGTAAGAAGTAGAAAGTATTCTTGTACAGGCAAGTGTAGGCAGGCGGTGTAAGTACCTATAGGAAAAAAATAGAATTTTAATTATAAATAAATGCACATACACTTATCAAAATAGAAGTAAAATTGATATAATGCATCGGTAATGGAACAATGGACTTATGACATTAAAGGCCAGGTATACGTATTTTGACAAGGCGAATCGAGACGACGTGTAAAAGCAGACCGAGCAACCGACACGACTCATGCAAAATGCAGCGGCGCACCTATCCCCTCCCCATTTTGACCTCCCTCGTTTATCCCCCCGTTTATAAATGATTCTGGCTCAATTTCGCCGGCTCTCGTCCGCCCTAATATTATTTGACTTGTGGATGCTTATATATCCAGTGAACTGGACACGTATAGATTGGGTTAACGATTTTAAATATTTGTTTACATTTTTTATTCTGCCAATTTAAATATGGTCTATCTATAATATATATATATATATATATATATATATATATATATATATATATATATATATATATATATATATATATATATATATATATATATATATATATATATATATATATAATATAATGTAACGTGTACCGCAAAATATAGAACCTGTATTTTGTTTTTATTTATTATTGTGAATCGTAAAAATCTTTGAATTTGATGTGTTCAAAAAAAGTTGTTAGACGTTCAGATCGTAGACTAAATAAAATAGAAACTCATCTTTACAGTGGACATCATAATAGGTCTCCTACTGCGATGTCTGATTTAATTAAAACAGCACCTTTGAGAATTTAATTTAATCAGTCTGAGGAACAATTTTAGGGACCACCTCCATTTTATTGTTCCCCACTTTGTTTAATTTCATCTTTATTGCACTCTTCAAACAAAGAATTAATCTTTTTTAAACAAATATTTTTATTGATATACTGTATATCCTTCACGGTTTCGTCCGTGTGCTCTAGATATTTGTTAGGATGACATAATACAGTAATACACTACACTAACCTGTACTGAACCGAATCAGCCTGTAAACCTCCCACTGCTGGGCAAAAGCCCCCTCTTTATAAAGGAGAAGGGTTGGAGCTTTATTATTATTTTGATAATTTCAACATCATAAGTAACGATCACTGCCAGGTATCTATGATAACAACCGGGACCGATGGCCTTTTACGTGCTCTCTAAGGCACTACGGAGAAAACTCACTTTAAAATCTCTTTCATTAATATCAACTCCTGATTTCCAACCGTTTAATTTCTCCCCTTTTACGGAATGTGATGTTAAAAGTAACATAGTTTCGATCTCATCGAGTGCAATTGGTACTGATGGCGTCGGTCGTAATATGATCTTACCTATTCTTGATATCTTTTTACCTGTATTAACCAATATCTTCAATGAATCCATTTTTTCTGGTCAGTTTCCTAAAGCTTGGAAAACTGCATAAATTACCCCTATTCCTAAAAAATCGAATCCATCAAATTTTTCTGATTATCGTCCTATTTCCATTCTTCCATTTCTTTCAAAAGTCCTTGAAAAACCTAGCCTATAATCAAATAAATTCCTTCCTTATTAAACATTCTCTTCTAAATTCCTTTCAATCCGGTTTTCGTCCTGGTCATAGTACGGTCACTGCATTGGTTAAAGTCACTGATGACATTCGATGGGGTATGGACAACAAACAACTTACAGTTCTTACTCTGCTTGACTTTAGCAATGCTTTTAATGTTGTCGATCATGAACTATTGCTAGGTCTCTTACGTACTTTTAACATATCTCCATCCGTGCTGGGTTGGTTTCAAAGTTATCTCGGAGAGCGCCAACAGAGAATAAAAATCGACGACTTGTTCTCTTCTTGGTGTGAAGTCCGAGCTGGCGTACCTCAGGGTAGCGTGTTGTCTCCTTTATTGGTTGCCATTTTCATAAATTCTATATCCAAAAAAATAACTTCTCTCTACCACATGTATGCAGACGATTTACAAATTTATTCTCCGTCAAGTCTCGATAATCTTTCTTCTGCTGTGATAACCACTAACAATGACTTAGAAACAATATATCAATGGAGTAAATCCTATGGACTCAAAATTAATCCTTGTAAGTCGCAAGCCATTGTCATCGGTAGCAATAGTATGATATCGAGAATTGACTGGAAAAATCTTCTTTCTGTTGCGTATAGTACTTTTGTAATACCTTACTGTACCTCTGTAAAGAATCTAGGCATTTACTTAGACCCGAACTTATCATGGACCAATCATATAAAGGAATTAAGTAAAAAGATATTTGCGGCTATAAGCTCGTTGAGCCGTTTGCAATCTTTTCTACCTATTTCAACTAAAACTATGTTAGCACAATCTCTCCTTCTGTCCGTCCTTGACTACGATGACGCAAGCTATACTAACCTTTTTTTTTACGATGGGAAATGCAATTACGCATCCCGCCGCTCGAAGGCGACGGGTATGTGGGACTCGCTGACTACGAAGCCAGAATACCCACTAAAACCCATCGACCGTCTGCGCCGTAGTGGGGCGCTACCTGATCGCTCGCGCATACAACCGTGACGCCCCAACGCTTGGCCTTGCGGCCTCGACTCCGAGCCGCTCGACCGGTTTACTCTGCGCGAGGCAGAGAAGAACCAGGAGCGGCCCAACTACCGATGCCGGGCCACTCTCCGCCAGCTCTCTGCAGAGTAGAAGAGTGCCAGCGTTGAGCGACCCAACCCCCACCGTCAGATCGCACCCAGACAGCCCCGCAAGAACCGCAGGGTGCCAGGCTCGACCCAAGCGGCCCGCGCATCACGCGCCCCCTGCACAGAGCGAACGAGCGAGCCCGCCCGCTTCTGCCACCGAATGGGGGGAAAAATTTCCCCCTCATTTCTCCACGCCTTCTCAGCGCCACCCCCACACCGTCCGCACCACCGTGCCGAACACACCACCGCGCTTACGCGCCATCCCACGCGCTATCGCGCCGCCGTCGGTGCGCTTCCGCGCCCCCGTTCGGGCTTGGACGAGTGAACCCGCCAAACCCTACCACCTCGTAGAGGGAGAGAGCGAGCTCGATCTCCCTCCATTCCTCTCCGCGCCCTCTCAGCGCCACCCCCTCACCCGCCGCACATCAGTGCCACGTCTTCCGCCGCGCTTTCGCGCCCCACCATGCCCCTTCACGCTACCCGTCCAAGCGCTTACGCGCTTCCCCCCCCCCCCCCCCCCTAATGAAGGAAGAGAGCGAACTCGATCTTCCTCCATTACACCGCCCCAGTGCTCCAAGCGTCGACACCCCCTTGGATACACCACCCCCGGTTGGATGCCTGACCGGCGGCAACCAAGGCGGATCTGTTGCCACCTGCCATGCGATCCGGGTCGCCACAGCCAGCGACAGCTAGAGAACCATCGCTGGCCGTGCCCGGGGTGGCCATGGTCAACGAAGAGTTGACCATGACTGGGGTCGCACAGCGCGAAACTATGTGGCCCCGGCGCCCCGTTGCGCTTTCGCGCCCCTCCTGCTGGTTTTGGTCCGCGGGGGTCCGAACACCCCTACCACTCGCAACCAGTGCGAGTGGCGTTCCCCTATCCGCCACCCGGGGACGCGCCCAGTAGGAGGTCCAGCAACTCCCGTGGGAAGCTATAGTAACCTAACCGAAGATCATCTTAATAAACTTGAGCGGCTTCAAAACCTTGCCATCTGGTTCGTGTTTGGGTTACGCAAATTCGACCACGTTTTTGAATTTCGCTCTAAGCTCAAATGGTTACCTATCCGTCTTCGCCGGAATCTACACATCCTTTCACTTCTGTACTGTGTATTATTTAATCCAACCAGTCCTCCATACCTGAAGGACAAGTTTAAATTCATTGGAGATCACAGTAAAGTGCTACGTTCGTCCGAAAACCTGACTCTTAGAATGCCTGTACATAAGACCAAATACTACCATCGCTCATTTGTTGTTCAGGCTATTCTTTTGTGGAATGCTCTACCCCTACATATTCGTAAGGCTCAGAGTATTACAACATTTAAAAAACTTGTAAAAGATTATTATCTATCTCATAATATGACATAATTATACTTATATATTTATTTATTAGTACTTTATGTATATATTTTATTATTTACGTATATATTAAGGTTTACTGTATATTTTTATTGTATGTTTATTATACACCACCTACCTATTTCTTCTTAAATTCTAACCCTAAGGTTGCCTGGAAGAAATCGCTATTGAGCGATAAGGCCGCCTTTTTGTTCATTTTTGATATCTCTCATAATTTTTTTGTACTATTTTTTTTTTCTGTATGGTGTACAATAAAGAATATATAATAATAATAATAATAAAAAAAAATAAAAAAATACCGTGTGGTTCCCGGCAGAGCAGAATAGGACCAACCCATCCTCCGCCTAGGGTGTCGTAAAAGGCGACTAAAGGCAATCAAAGCTGCATAACACCAACGCAGCCTCCTCGGAGAGTTTGGAGTGCCTCTGCGGGTGAGTAATTCAGCACTCTAAACACATGGATGATGGAGACAAAGAAAGGAAAGCGCATAGGGCCGCTGCCTGGGGGACGCCAGGGCGCGTCTGGAGCTGGCGCTGGACGTGGCAGCATGCGGGCCGCCAGCAACCCCCGCCGACCGGCACCACCACCTAGCCGGTCGGCGTATCCACCATCCCCACCAGTTGGCTTGGCGCCGACAGAGTCTCAAGGGACTCAGCATTCGGCGCCCGCCGCTGGTGGAGTGCGCCGCATGAGATGGACTCTTTCAATGAATGAAAATGTCATGCGAGCGTATTTTAGGGCCGTAGGGGGGGGAACCGGTCGGACTGGCTACCGAGCAGTAATGCACCGCGAGTTCCTGCTGCTCGAGCCAAATATTACTGTCACGGAGCAAAACGTGGCAGATAGAGCTCGGTACATCCAACGAAAGGGCGTATTCAACGCTGCCGAGCTCGAACGATTACGACGTGAGGCTGCTCCTGAAGTCGAACCCGTGTCTACAGAGCATAACGCAGTTGTAACGCAACAGGAAAGCGTTCGTAGCGAAGTGCCTGTAGATGCGATCGCTGAAGGAGCAGTCTCCCAAAAAGTAGAGCAGATGAGAGGGATTTTGGAGGAGGCGATTTCTGAGATCCGGAGCACTCCTCTAGAACAGAGACCACGACTCTCCCGACTTCCCCTTAATGCTGCGACGCGGGGTGCCATTGAGGCAGCTAACAGGCTGCTACCTCCATATTTGGATGGCAGTCTGGGCTTGGATGATACGGGTTCTATTCTCTTCGGTGCAGCTCTAGCGGTACACCGCTTCATCGGAGCAAAAACCCAGGAGCCTGGACGCACTACTAATAAGAGTAGTGACGGACCAGCCTGGAAGAAGAGAATAGAACGCCGTATCACCTTGGCCAGGGCCCTCATTGGCAGACTGCAAAGCTTCAGGTCGGGCAACACTAGGCCAAGGATTGTGCGCTCCGTTAGAATAGCTTTCAACGGGCTAGGTGTCAGACTAGACCAGCCTGATATAGCTGAGAAACTGACGGAGCGCATCGACGGCCTGAAGCAGAGAATCGCGGCATGGGGGAAGCGTATTCGTAGGTACTCTGAGAGAGTTGAGCGCTTCCGACAAAATCGCCTCTTTGTGAGTGATCAGAAGAGGTTCTACAGGAAGTTGGAGAACCCGACGCCATGCTCTACTTCCCAAAAACCAAATACGGCTGACCTCGTCGCCTTTTGGCGAAATATATGGTCACGGGAGGTAGAGCATGAGGAGGGCCCTTGGATTGCGGCGGTTCAGGAAGCATGTGCTAGAATCGAACCGATGAACCCGATCGCCATCTCTTCGGAGAACGTAGCTGATGCGGTCCGGCGGGCACCGAACTGGAAGAGCCCGGAGGCCGACGGCCTGCATCACTATTGGCTGAAAGGGTTCTCGGTATGCCATGCGACCTTGGCTCGACAATACCAAGAGGCGATAGAGCGGAAAACGCTTCCGAACCTCTTCACTACTGGGATCACTCACCTAGCTCCTAAGTCCACCAACACCGCGGATCCTACTAACTACCGCCCCATAACGTGTCTGACTTCCATCTTCAAGACACTGACATCCGTTCTAAGCTGCAAGATCTCTCGTCATATTGACGAATTTAACATCTTGTCTGCAGCTCAGAACGGATGCCGTGGAGGCGGCCGCGGCACAAAGGAGCTCCTTATCATTGACTCTGTTGCGGGCCAGCTTGTCAAACGCAACCGTCGGAACTTCTCTGCTGCCTGGATCGACTACAAGAAGGCATTCGACTCGGTGCCTCATTCATGGCTTCTGAGGGTCCTCGAGCTGTACAAGATCGACAGTGCAGTTCGAGACTTCCTCGAAGTATGCATGGGGCAATGGAGTACAATCCTTTGTCTCCAGGGCGAGAGACTGACGACGGGTGTCGATGACCGTATCCGGATACGAAGGGGTATTTTCCAGGGTGATTGTCTGAGCCCACTTTGGTTTTGCTTGTCCTTGAACCCTTTAAGCACTCTGCTGGAGCGTTCGGGGACAGGCTTTCAGTTTCGGAGAGGAGGTACTAAAGTCTCCCACCTTCTCTACATGGATGACCTCAAGCTGCTGGCACCTAATCCTGCACGCCTTATGGAGTTGCTGAAAATCACTACTGAGTTCAGCGGCTCCATCAGGATGCAGCTTGGAGTGGATAAGTGTGCGGTCGTACATGTAGACAGGGGACAGGTGACGCAATCGGCTGAAATTAGCCTAGAGCTTTCGAACTTCAAGACCCTTTCCGAAGCTGAATCTTACCGGTATCTGGGCATGTCACAATGCATAGGGGTGCAGGAGGTGGATATGAAACAGGCGGTTTGCGAGGTCTTTTTTGGACGGCTGACAAAAGTTCTTCGGAGCTACTTGTCGGGCGCCAACAAGGTCCGAGCTTATAACGGCTGGGTCATGCCCACTCTCTTGTACACATTTGGCGTGCTCAGATGGACTCAGACCGAACTCGACGCCCTGGACAGAAGAGTCCGCATGACTATGACTTACCATCGCATGCATCACCCGAAATCGTCGGTCATGAGACTGTACATCCCACGGAAGTGTGGTGGCCGAGGCCTATTAAGCGCCAAGTACATGCATAACCGTGAGGTGTGCAGCCTCAGGGCCTACTTTGAGACGAGGAGGGAGAGCGCTATGCATGGTGAAGTTATAGTATGTGACAAAGGTCTCACCCCGTTATCCCTGGCCAAAGAGGAATGGCGAAGACCGGTTGTACTTAGCACCTCTAACCGGGAGACCGTATGGATGGAGAAGGAGCTGCATGGACGGTTTTACAAGGCGCTCCACGCACCTCACGTGGATGTTAAGGCCTCCGTGCAGTGGCTGCGATTCGGGGACCTCTTTGGGGAAACCGAAGGTTTTGTCTGTGCAATACAGGATCAGGTGGTTAAGACGAACAACTACCGGAAGCACATTCTGAAGGATGGCACTCCCGATTTCTGTCGAGCTTGTCGTCATCCCGGCGAGTCACTCAGACATGTGCTTTCGGGGTGTTCAGCGCTTGCCAACACTGAGTACTTGCACAGACATAATCAAGTGGCCAAAATTCTTCATCAAGAGCTTGCTCTAATGTATTGTCTTCTGGAACAGAGGGTGCCGTACTACCAGTACACACCGGCGCCAGTACTCGAACGCGACGGAGTCCGGCTTTACTGGGACCGGCCTATCGCCACGGACAGAACGATACTGGCGAACAAGCCTGATATCGTGGTGATGGATAGGGCACAGTCGAGGGTGTTTTTAGTGGACATTACCATCCCGCATGACGAGAACCTCGTGAAAGCCGAAACAGAGAAAAAACGTAAATATCTGGATCTGGCGCACGAGATTGTCGACATGTGGGGTGTTGATTCCACTGAAATCATCCCTATCGTTATATCTGCCAACGGTTTGATCCCGGTTAGCCTCGCTCACCATCTGAGGCAGCTGGGTATCCGTAACGGTTCGCTCGCAGCCAGGATGCAGAAGGCGGTATTACTCGACTCGGCTAGGATTGTCCGCCGATTTCTCAGCCTACAGCCCTAACCCCCGGCCGTTTGATCTCCCTGCCGGGGCGTAATCCTCCACCCGCTTATATTTATCTAAGTAAGTTTATGTAAATTTATTATACTCCTTATATAAGTATTGTATTATATTTATTTATATGTATATATGTATATCTTGAACGGGTGGAGTGTAGCAATTAAATAATAATAATAAATATAATATAAAAAATATACAAATATATAAAAATATATCAATAAATAAATAAAAAATAAATATCTGGATCTAGCGCAAGAGATTGTCGACATGTGGGGTGTTGATTCCACTGAAATCATCCCTATCGTTATATCTGCCAACGGTTTGATCCCGGTTAGCCTCGCTCACCATCTGAGGCAGCTGGGTATCCGTGACGTTCGCTCGCAGCCAGGATGCAGAAGGCGGTATTACTCGACTCAGCTAGGATTGTCCGCCGATTTCTCAGCCTACAGCCCTAACCCCCGGCCGTTTGATCTCCCTGCCGGGGCGTAATCCTCCACCCGTTTATATTTATCTAAGTAAGTTTATGTAAGTTTATTATATGCCTTATATAAGTAATATATTATATTATATATATTTATATTGGGTATATATATATATATATATATATATATATATATATATATATATATATATATATATATATATATATATATATTTATTGAACGGGTGGAGTGTAGCAGTTAAAAATAATAATAATACTGAGAGACCCAAAATGACATACACCCAGACCAGAAACAATTATATCGAACCCACGAATGCCAGTGTTAAGGCACTACTTGCAGTAGTGCATACACCAGAACGGTGATAGAACACATTACTACTCGTAAAAGCAAGAATCGGGTTATCAAGATCATCAAGATCGGGCTATTTTATTTACAGGTTTTATTACATTTTATTGTTTTATTTACAGTTTTAAATCACTGTTTTGTTATTTATTTAAAAATAAAAAAATCAGCATCATCATCATCATAATTATCATCATCATATCAGCCATTGGATATCCACTGACGAACGTAGGAACGTGGCTTTTCACGGAATCGCTCAGCTGGTGATCTTCTAATATACTTAACTCGGCGATGGGCGGAGACAGTTGGACATTATATACTATATTAAATATTTTTGACGGATAGATCTTATTACCTAAGAATCGTGAACTTATTCAAAAAATTCTTGAAATACATTAGGTATTTGTAATCTTGTTAGTTAATATCCTTTATCACGTGCTTGAGTTATGGAGTACAGAAGCATTTAAATAAAGTATATATATATTAACATAAAAGTACATATAACATATAGATATAACAGTTACATATATATAAATAATTAGTCTCTGAAGAAATTCTAAAATTCTTTGAGATAGCATAATAAATAGACAAATTATTGTGTAATGCTGATGTTAATAATTATTACGTAACATATTTGTAGTGATACTGAACTAAAATGGCCTATAAATGTTCTCCTATATCGGAGAAGAGCGTAATCCACCACGCTGATAATTTCCGCAACAAGAGATCGTTAGCAATTATAATAATAACGGGAGTCGGAGACCGATGGCTTTACGTACTCTTCGAGGCACAGTGGAGAGTCAACAAGGTCCAGAGCAAACATTTTTATTGATACAAAAGTTATATATTCTAGAAATAATATATATATAGAAATATTTAAATGCTAATAAGTTCTCTCAACTCATTTTGAGGTACAGCTGTGATTTTGATGTGCGTGGTGCTTATAAATACGTAAATTGGATTTGTGTGATAGTAATGCAATGCAATATAATGCAATTGTTGTTCAAACAAATATATTGCACGATTAAAGTCAATAAAAAACAACACAACATTTTGACACAGACACAGACACAGAAATGCACTTGATTATACCTCTTGCCATTATTTGTCATAGTTTTTAAAAGCTTGAAGCGCACAGTACCGTGGTTATTGGTAACTCGAAACACCTACTATATATACGAGTAGCTTTGTTGTCCCTCATTCAAACGGATATTATTTGTATAGTAAATAATTTTTTTGTTAAGATTTGTATATAAATGTGTTATTTTTATTTTTATCTTAATGACCCAGTGAACTTTGTACTACCTAAAAACTAAAACTACTGTTATTTATTTATTTTTAATTTCTAATGTCCTCTTTTTCAAAAATATCCAAATATCAAATAAAATGAAAATATTCGTTTGTACCAATTTAAAATTTTGCAAGTTTAATGCAAATGGCTATATGAAAAGAAAAAAAAACATGCCAAGACTAGCATAGTCGTAACCACTGACGTGTAATATTTAAAGATATCGGCTGATATCCAAAGGTACATTTAGTTTATTCAGCAATATCAATGAATTATCCTGTTTTTAGTATTCCGTTGTGAGGGTTGAATCATCTTGTAGTCAAAAACATCAACTTATATTCGTATTGCTATATGGATAGAGTTTGGTGTTCTAGTTTCTTTAAAAAATAAAATTACTGACGATGTACTACTGTATGTGACGATCATTAAATACATATATCAATTAAGCTGATATTAAAAGAATCCTTGTTTATTTACGATGAAATACAAGTATTGTGCGAAAATACTCTTAAATTTTCATTCAGCTTAATCGCCGGAGGCGAGGCTTAAGGCCTGTTGTCCATAGAGTATAGATAGATAGTGCATTTGTTACACATCATCTTTTCAATTTCGTCCAAATTATGATCTTATAATAATAATAATCGTAGCAAAGTGCCATTGGATGCGATTGCTAAGAAAGCAGTCTCCTAAAAAGTAGAGTAAAAAGAAGGATTTTACAAGAGGCAATTCCTCCTCCTTCTCCCATCTCGCCCTTATTGCTGATACATGGGGTGCTACTGAGGCAGCTAACAGGCTGCTACCTTCATATTTAGACGGCAGCCTAGGCTTGAACGATATACGACTATTCTATTTAGTACCGCTCTGGCTGTGAACCAACCCATGGAGGCCAAAACACAGGAACCCGTTAGAGTAGCCTAGAATGGGATAGTTGGCTGTTGTTGGGCTTGACCAGCCTGACATAGTTGAAAAAGTGACGGAGCGCATCAACGGCCTGAAGCAGAGAATCGTGGCCTGAGAAAATCGCAATCGTAGTTACTCTCAGAGAGTTGAGCACTCCCGACTAAATCACCTCTTCGTGAGTGATCACAAAAGGTTCAACAGGAATTGGGAGAAAATACGAGTACGACTGACCCCGCGACCATATATTATGTGTATATGGTCACGGGGTCAGCCGAGGCCATAAGCTCGGCCGAAGGCTGAGCATGAGAAGCGCACTTGGATTGCGGTGGTTCAGGAGCATCAAACCGATGAACCAGATCACCATCAATTCGGAGAATGTAGCTGATGCAGTCCGGCGAGCTCCGAACTGAAAAATTCCGGGTGCCGACGACCTGCATCACTATTGGCTGCAAGGATTCTTGGTCTGCAATGCGACCTTGGCTTGACAATGCCAGAAAGCAATAAAGTGGATTAGGCTTCCAAATCTTTTCTCTACTGGGATCATACACTCAGCTCCTAAACCCACCAAAACCGCAGACTTTACCAACTACGGCCCCATAACGTGTCTGACTTCCATCTATAAGACACTGACATCCATTCTGAGTTGCAATGTCTCTCGTCATATTGACTAGTTTAATATTATATCAGGAGATCAGGATGGACATCGTGGTGGCAATCACGGTTCAAAGAAGCTCCTTTTCATTGTGTTGAGAAATTTTGGACTGCTGCTTGTCGGGTGTATACTAAATCGGACCTACCGAGCTTATAACGGCTGGGTCGTGCCCACTCTCTTGTATATCTTTGGCGTGCGCTAATGGACACAAACCGAACTTGACACGCTGGAAAGAAGAGTCCGCAAGATTTTGACTCTCTATTGCATGCATCATCCAAAATGATGAATCCAAAAATCGCAACCCCGGCGAGTCAGTCAAACTTGTGCTTCCGAGTTGTTTACCGATTGCCAACACAGTACTTTCACAGACATAAAACAAGCGGCCAAAATTCTCCAATAAGAGCTTGCTCTAATGTACGGTCCTGAAACATAGGATGCCGTATTACGAGTACACACCGGTGCCAGTACTCGAACACGACAGAGTTCGGCTCTACTGGGGCCTGCCTACCAACACGTACAGGACGATATTGGCGAACAAGCCTGATATCGTGGTGATGGATATGATACAGTCGAGGGTGTTTTTAGTGTACATGATCATTCCGCATGACGAGAACCACGTGAAAGCTGGAACAGAGAAAAGACATAAATATCTGTATCTAACACATGAGATTGTCGACATATGGGACGTGTAATCCACTGAAATCATTCCTATCGTAATATCTGCCAACGGTTTATTTAACAACGGTTATAAAATTTATTATCTGCATTACATAATTATTATGTATTGTATTATATTATATATGTGTATGTAAACATTGAACGGGTGGAGTGTAACAATTTATATATTAATAAATAGTTATAGTTAACATACACACAATGTCAACTGTTGCGTTTTAGGTAATACGACTGATATAAATTTTTTTTTTTATAGATACCCAGACTTTGAATGGGAATCGAACCACAACCCTGGAGTGGAAAGCAAGTTCACTACCAACTGCGCCAACGGGCCTGTCAAAATATATCTGTATACAAAAGGTTAGGGCAATAAAATATATTTTTAGGTATTACATGGATCTCACAACTTTTTACGGTAGAAGAACTGAGTTGCGAGACTTGTTTTTTTTTACAAGCTATGTTTTCATGTAATTAATTATGCGCTTAGTATATTATCATTAAATTCACGTTCTAGCAATAGAGCCATTCGTTGTACATGTATTATTATTGTCATATGTTTATTTTTAAAGACACCGTTGCCAACTATAATTTAAAATCTTTTGAGTCGCAATTTCTGTTTCAATCTAAGTTTGGACAGACTGGGACAGTAACTATGAAAACAGGACATCTGAATGCAGAACTGGTATCATTAAAACATCACTAACATTTTGTAAGACTGAAATGCATCTCATTTGTGATTTATTTATTTTTTGTTTATATAAATAAAAGGCTCATTATTGTTTTTAATTTTTATAATCTCATATCCTTTTCTTGAATGGTTTTGACTTTTGGTTTGTCCTAAATAGATAGAAGTACTTAAGACCAACAATCTCGAACGAATGAAATAAAGCTTCACTCATTTGAAATATTCGGGTGGATATTAATATTTATTTCCTATTCGGACGTTTTCGTTGAATTTTTCTTTTCTTTTTTTTTTAATTTATTTAAAAATATCATGTAGTGTTTGCGTTAGTTATGATTAACTTTATTTATACTAAATATAGTCAATATTACCTAAAACTAATAGGCACTATGTTTTTTTTTTTAAATATATAACCCTAATATAAACTGGCCTAACTACTCGTAAACTAAATATTGACTGGCCCGTGGTGCAGTTGGCAGTGGCCCTGTTTTCTGCTCCAGGGTTGTGGGTTCGATTCCCGCCCCGAGTCTGGGTGTATTATGTATTTATTTATATATGTAATATTTATATATATATTTATTTAAAAAAATGTATATCAGTCAACTGTTACCTAAAACACAGGCATTAAGTTGCCTACCTTAGGAACAGACGACCGATATAAACAATTATTTCTCAACCAGTTTACACCAATGCTGTGATTGTGAAACTTGTTTTGATTTATCATCATCATTATATCAGCCATTGGATGTCCACTGCTGAAAGTAGGCCTCCCCCATCGACCTCTAGAGAGACCGGTTCAAAGCAGCCTCCATCCAACGGCTTTCGGCGACTCTCTTCAAGTCGTCTGTCCATCTCTTGGACGGCCGTCCGACGCTTCGCTTGCCGGTACGTGGTCTCCACTCGAGAACCTTTCTGCTCCATCGGCCGTCAGTTCTACGAGTCATGTGCCATGTCCACTACCACTTCAGCTTGCAAATCCGTTCGGCTATGTCGGCAACCTTCGTTCGTCTACGGATCTCATTATTTCTGATTAGATCTCGCAGAGAAATACCAAGCATAGCCCTCTCCATTGCATTATCTCATCCTTTATGCTTGGCGTTTGTGGACTATGAGAAAGCCTTCGATTCGATCGAAATTTGGGCGGTGCTGCAGTCTCTCCAGCGGTGCCATATTAACTACCGGTATATCAAAGTGTTGCAGTGCTTGTACAGTAAAGCTGATATGTCGGTTCGAGTACAGGACCGTAGCACGAAAGCGATTCCATTGCAGCGAGGTGTGATGCAAGGAGATGTCATCTCTCCGAAACTGTTTACCACAGCATTGGAAGACGCTTTCAAGCTTATTGAATGGAAAGGATACGGCATCAACATAAACGGCGAGTACATCGCTCATCTTCGATTTGCCGACGATATCGTGCTTATGGCAGAATCCCTGGACGACCTCGGTATTATGCTCAGTGACCTCAATGAAGTTTCCCGACGGGTGGGTCTTAAAATGAATGTGGACAAGACAAAAATCATGTCGAATGTCCATGTCGTGCCCATCCCGATATCGGTTGGAAATTCAACTCGCGAGGTTGTTGACGAGTACATCTACCTAGGACAAAATGTCCATCTTGGTAGATCCAACTTCGAGAGAGAGGTCAATCGTCGAATCCAACTAGGATGGGCAGCGTTCGGGAAGTTGAAAAACGTCTTTTCATCTGACATACCTCAATGCCTGAAGTCGAAAGTCTTCGACCAATGTGTGTTACCAGTGATGACATACGGATCTGAGACGTGGTCTCTGACTATGGGCATTTTAAACAAGCTCAGAATCGCATATTGTTTTGATTAAATGTAGAAAATATTATATGGTTAATAAAATATTACATCGAAATAAAACACTATTTTTAAATGCACTTAATTATTAATACAAATTGTTAACTACTACAAAAAGCTCATTGTAGGTACCGTACTTTTAGAATAATAAATTAGTATTAGTATTGAATTACGTATAATATTAATTTGTTTCTTTCTTATAAATTTATATTTTTATTGTTTCTTTTGCACTATTTAGACATTTAAAAATTAAATATTTATTTTTTTAAGTTTTATTAGCTAAGTTTCCTGTATATATTTATAATCAATGTTGTTAATTGTTGTTGATTACATCTTTGAAGACATATCACTGCAAACAATACTTATGTGAGTTAAATTTTTTATAAATGTTTAGTGATCAGTTAGTGGTGTATGTAACTATGTATTTAAATAAATAAACAAATTGAACGTGGTATTCGTCAAAATTTGAAAATTAAAAGACATTATTTTTAAATTATATTATATGTTATTATTTATTTATTGTTATTATTTTTACCGGTGGGAGGGATGCGCTGTGCCGCGCTCCCGGCTGCATGGGTACCACCATCTTGCTTATTTCTTCCGTGAAACAGCTTTGCTGTGTTTCGGAAAAAAGGGCAAGACAGGCAGTGTAATTACTGGCACCGAGACTTAACATCATATGTCTCAGGATAGGCAACACATAAATGAGTTGGCTGGGCTAGTTCCAGGTAAACTAGTATATGTTCATGGGCGACGTCGACCACTTACCATCAGGTGGCACGTCTGCCAGTTTGCCTATTCAACTAACACATAAAAAATGTATGAAGTTAGGTTAGTTCAAATGTTGGATATATATTAAATATCATAATTATAATTTCTTCATACCTAAAACTTGAGCATTTCGCGGCGGCATCCTTACAACAAATGAAACATTATTAATTTACAAATAATCCTTACTCTTAGCTAACGATTATAAACTTTTTCAATTCCCGCAAACGTAATCCCAAAGCTTTACTAAGTACATTTTTTACAGAGCGCAAGGGTGAATATTAAAATTGTGACTGTAAAGGGGACTGGGTGACAACGAAGCAATATTCAAATAATTGGATCGACACAGCCATCCAAATTAGTTAGTGAAATATGCATAACATTATTTAGGTTGTTACTCGACTACCTATTATTAAGAATCTTAATTATTCAGATCATCCTTAATAAGGGAAAGGGGAGATACTCGATGAATGGAATGCGATACTTTTGGAATAATAAAAATAATATTTGTGTTTATCAATGCTCTTAAAATAATAATGTGATAGTAACAAGTTATTACATTCGTTACTATTTATTTAAAAAACTACCGGCCATTAGGTAATTTTATTAAAACCTAGCTGTGCCCACGGCGTAGCCCGCACATATGTTTTATTTTCGTGTGATGTTATATGTATGTAAGTGATTTAACGAACTACTACGTTAAGTACTCTAATTTTCTAAATATTTTTCTTTATCATCATCATATTTTAATTAATTAACTTACCTACTCTTCTGTAGTAGTTATCTCACGCCCTCATTCAAACTACAATAACTTTCGATAAAATGACCCGATTTTAATGAATAATAAACTAAATGTCATATGTTTTAAAATTCAAGTTAGTTACTAAAAACTTTAGAATCATATATCTACCGATATCCAACCGCATTAGATCATACTACCAAGACACCAAAATAATCACGGATTATTGAAATTAAGAGCCCGCTGTCATTAAACAGACACGAATTTTGACTCCGTGATACAGTAAGCACAATAAGCGCTATCATATTTGGATAGTGTTTTACTTCATACTGTTATCCTTTGTATCAAAATAAATCGCAATCTCACACTTTGACGTTTCTTTTTTCGTTTACTGTCTTTATAATATGAATATTAATGTTTAATTATTAATAAACAAATGTTAAAAATATTATTTTACATAACGGTCTTACTATTTTTGAATCATATTTAAGTATATTAATTTACTTACTCTTCTATCATTCACGCAGTCATTCAAAGACAAAATTCAAATTACAATTTTTTTACAGAGTGCAGCGATTTTGATGATATAAATGTTACCTCGGGTTATGCTTTATTATTTTCATTTATAATTTTTCAACATACACATAGTACTTTAGCAGTGATGCAAGTTCAAACAAACATACAGACAAACAGACGTTCAGATTTAAAAAAAAAATGGTTGTCTGTAAATTCGGCTTACGGACGATGTTTTTACGTGACAACGTCATCAGAAAACATTGATAAAAAATTACATACTTTTATGAATTGAATTATTATCACTGAATAATTATTATTTTGTATAATACCTACAAAGAAGGAATTAATTGAAAATTACAATTTTTTCGAAAAATACCATTTATTTTCACTCGTATTTCATTTTTTTTTTTCTTTTAGATAATATTTTTTCTCTTAAAATAGCAGATCCTTCTCTTTATTCGTACATCGTACAATATATATTGCTCAGAATACGCATGCTCACATTGCTAAAGGAAGTTAATAATTTATTTAAGTTAAGACCTATTGACCCGTTTCCTTGTGGTAGTACGTAGGCTGAAATTCTATTAGTATTAGCATTCATTTGAAATTATTTTTTTCTCAGCTGTATTTAAAACGGCCCAAAACTCTCTCGGTGTAAGTTACAATTGCTATGAAAAGTTTGGGCGGGGATAAATTGCAGCCTTCATAATGCACCACCGGCTGCGATAGGTCGGAGTTGGGTGAAACTAGTAATAATTTATTATATTTAACAACGGTGCTCCTTAGTAAGGATTTGTTATTTTAATTTATTGAGCTGAAATTTACTAGATATTCTATCAGAATATATTAAGAGCTTTGTATACTTAGTATTCATTAAAAACATAATTACACCTGCTGTATATGAAAATAAACATGTCCAAAGTTAAGTTATAATATTATGAAATATTTGTAATTATTAAAATATCAATAAACGTTGAAGAGCTGACGTGGCTACGTAGATAGAAGATGTAACATCGCTGTCTTTTCTAATAATAAATTGTTTTTGAATGTGCTTAACAGCATATTTACGAGACATACAATCGTGCGCCAAAAAAAAACAAGTTAACTATCTATTGTAGTATTAGAAGTATTTGTCAATAATAATTGGTTAAATTACGACGACGACATACATCCGAACCAAACTTGTGTAATAAATCTCTTACAGTCGAAAATACGATGGTGCTTATATACGAGTACATTAAGTAATTTAAAGAATCATTTTATAAAATATCTTTTAAAGTTTTCAACAATTACAATTGATAACATCAATGTTCATCTTCTTTGGTTCTTCGAGCGTATAAGGAATACTCTAGATAATAAAGCATCAGGTGGAGTCGGTTTTTCTCCTCATTTTGTCACATTTTTTGTCATATTATTAGTAATACAAAATACTCTCAAATAAGATTCGCCGAGTCGTCATGGTGTCAAGATTTACCGGCTTATGACCGAAATCAGCACAAGAAGTATACGTATTGCTAGAAGTATTTTATTCCTTTGTTGGATTATATTCGGTTATTCTATTATTAAAAATAAAAACGTTTTATATTGCCGCGATCCGTTTCGGCTTCACTCGGGTGAAATTTACTAATAAACAAGAGGTATTCTTAGAAAAGAAATAAACTAAAGCTTACATTCGATTATGTTGTAATAAGTATAATAGAAGTAGTGCAGTAAAACTGAACGTTACATATATACCTAATTATATTTTTTAAATCTATATATTAATACGTGAAGCAAAAACTTTGTACATCTTTTTTACGAAAATTACGCGGACTGACAAGTCTGAAACTTCGCACAGTTAAAGTTTATATGGAGAAGAAGTGCAGAATGCTAATTTTTTTTTTTAATCATACATAATTCATAAAATAGATTCTCATAAAATAGATTAAATTAATTTAAAAAAAGCACCATACACACTACGGCACACACGCATATGTACAATGTACATATATACACAAATTTTGTTTATTGTCCAAGTCTGTTGTCAACACGGTTTTAAATACAGGTCTTACATCGAATTTTTTATCAAAACTTTTTATCACAGATCAGGTTCAATGACTGCTGCATACGTTCACCATGTTATGCGCAATCATGTTTTTATGATGTTGACAATGCTGTCAATTATAGATTAGGTCGAATTTCGACCACTGGGCGACCAATAGTATACAAAAAAAAAATCATATAGAAAATTGATGATTTTTTATATTTCTTGAGCATGTAAAAAAAGTATGAAATACAATAAAACATAAAACAATCATTCTAATCGTTTTCAAGTTTATCGTTGCTTTTTCACAGGTGGCAAATTTAAGCGTAAAAATGAAAAAAAAAAATATATATGCCTATGCCTAAAATTAAAATAGTAATTTATATCTTAAAAATTCAAATATGACGCTCAACTATTATTATTTATGATTTATGTATTTTAATCTGTTATTATACAGTGCAATGGGTCCCTTGCACAAATAAAAGGGGCTTAAAAACTGGGTGACTTACCATTAAAATATACCCTTACCCGGGTTTGAAACTAATAAGGGTATAGTACTACATAGGCTAGGCCTAGGGCTATTTATATAAATTAAATTATTTTCATCCTTATATAATTAATATTATAAAAAATATTATTCACTCTACTTTTATATAAATAGAAGCATTTAATATCTCTTAGATTTAAAGTATAGTCTCTTGTAAGAAATCTTCAATATATAATAAAAATAAATTTCCTATTACAATTTATATATAAGCAATAAAATAATTTTCTCATGTATTATATTCTTTTTCTAAAGTAATCTTTTAGTATTTTACTTAACAAACAGGCAATAAAGGTATGGAATAATTTGCCTTTAAATATAAATGTAGCAAAATCACTCCCAATATTTAACCTTAATAATCGGTACGATTCAAATTAAGTTTGTTTTTTTTCTATTTTTCTTTTGGTGTTATTGACAAAAAATTATATGAGATGCTATGTACATACATAACATAATAAACATTTTGATATACATTTATTTATTTATAACTTAATGCCTATCATAACAGGTTTACAGCCAATGCGATAGGGTGGCAATTAAGCTCAATATTAAAACATAAATCACTTGTACCTTAATCACAAAATAATTATGACTTATTAAAAGATAGCAAATACATAACTTTTGCGCACTCACTCCCACGACATGAGAATATGTCGAGTCTGTCATGTAACGAGCGAATTGCTCGGGTAAGGGGTGTGTATAATTCTTAAGTATTAATGTGTAGATATTTTTTAATTGTAAGTATATTATAATATAAATGCACCCCTACCCGTTCTCTCTTAAATAAATTATTCTAACTTATTTCGGGGTATCTGGAAGAAATAGCTAATAAGCCATAAGACCGCCCCTTGTACTTCACATTTTGTATTTGTTATAAACTTCTTTTGTTTATATTATATTGTGGTGTAAAAAAAATTAAATAAAACAAATAAAAATAAAGCTCTCCTGTTAATCTCTTCCTCCAATTCGATTTGTTATTCACTGAAGGAAAATACAATTTTTTAGTCAATATTTAATACGTCTGAAAACCTCCCACTTACTCGTGTATTCGTGCTTCGCACAACTAAGAAACTATATAAATTATTGAAGCTTAACGTGTCGTAATAATTTTTCTAATAAGCCAAAATGGTTGGAGATAAGAACAGGGCTTACTAGATTATATACGCTTTGGTTGGAAAAAATAATTGCACTCAATTATGACACATAATTTTCTGACAACATTAAATTCGAAACTGATTAAAAAATATAAGTTACATTTTTGTTTGGATTTATTGAATATTTTAGGGTATGTCGTTTAAAAAACTTATGAAAGGTGTACCACCGGATATTTTGGTTGCAGATGGTTTCGTCTCTCGTGATGAAGAAGCCCTTACATCATGTCAAGCAGCGTGCACAACGAGGTTTGGGGTAACTTTACAGATGGAACAAGAAAATTACCTGTCAAGCCACCCTGAGGTTATTCATATCTGAACTTTTTTTAATACTGCCACATCATAGCGGTTGACTTGCGACGCGTTACGATACTGCACAGTTTTTATACGGCTTATAAAATAAAATCCTAAAAATGGTTACAAACAGCCATATCAATGATACAAGGATTAAGATTCATCTCGCTTTGCATTTTGTAACGTGAAAAAAAAAATATTTTGATAAACAGTTTAGATTTGTGTTTTTAACTTTAACCATTGCATTTTAAGCCATTCTTATAAAGTATTACCTAATTTTGTTTAGTATATTTTATTTTAAACTAGAAAAATTATTGTTTATTTATAAAAATGAAAAAATAAATCTACCAATAACCTTTATCTCTGTAGGTTATAAAGTAAGTCAATTTATTTATTTTTTAGAATAAAACGTTAAATAATTACTGTTTCAAACATTACTAGGTGCACGCTATGCTTGAGATATTTATTAGTAAAATGGTGCAGAATAATAAAAGAAAAGGAATGCTAAAAGAAGCTGCTGAACATTTCTTAAGGCCAGTCGAAATATTGGAGAGAGAAATAGAAATGGCTAATTTGAGACGTCAAATGCAAAATACTAAGGCAATCGTTTTCGTATAACACCTACAATTATTAATACCTAAAACGCAATCTTAAAGTACACTTTTATATAATAATTTTTGTGACTAAGACGTCATTTACATAGAGCCACGTTGTCATAATATATAGCATCTGTTCCGCTATTGTGAGCCATGACGTGTCAGTCTATGTAGCTTATGACTAATTTAGTTTTGTAATGGTGAAAGGTTATAAAAAAAGTAGTTTAGTAATTTCAGAGTTTATCGATTCCGAGTATGCAACCGAATGTTTCCTTTTTATAATACTGGTATCCATCAACGTAATTAAACCTGATAAAGATTTGGCTCAGTGGTCAAAGCATCCGAATGTTGTCATATTATGTTCGATCCAATGACAAATGTTAATAAAGGCCATACATATATTTATCGTAGTTTGGGCGTTGTTGTTTATGTTGTGTGTTTCCGGATTCCTGAAATGAGATCGAAATCCCACTTGGGGCCATTGAGGTGGAAGTGTTTATTTATGTATCTATTATTAAACAACCCACATTTTTTATTTGAAATTCAAACTATAAGGCCAAATATATAACATTAAATTTTTTCTCTGATACTTAAAACTTACTAGAAATCTGAATGATTCAACTTGAAAAAGCTTTCGTATTAATTTTTAGCATTATACCGTGCTAACAGGGTTATTTTAATAGGTTTTGAATACAATTATATTTGACTTAAAAAAATTATAACTTTTCGTTCTCTCGTGTTACTTCTTTATCGTTTTATACATGTCGTAACTATATATGATTATAATAATGGATCTATAATTATTGAGAAGGTGAGTCTAAGATAAATAAAATGCTAACTAATAAGCTAATGAGCTTGTTTTTAATAATGGAGAACATAATTTTTTTTTATATTATTTATTATTTAAATCTTCTTCTATATGGAAAAAAGACCTTTGCTCAGCTGTGGGTTGTTTACAGTCTGATACAGTACAATTTAAGCCTAACTTTCATTGATGTATAATTGCAGTTAAAAACGCTTTCCGATAACGATATACTAAAGGATGATTTAAGAAAACTTATAACGTCGCACTACCCGCCGGAACCCACACTGTATCGTACTCCTTCTATCTCGATCCTTAACACGGCGTCATCATCATTCATTTCGGTTATAACATCTGACACTACCTTGGCAACTCCTGGTGAGAACTGAGATTATGTTATAAGTATTATCTATACCTATAATAAAACTGTAATAAGTCCAATTCTGTGCAGCGAAGATATATATTTTTTTTGTTTTTGTTTTTCGGTACTAAACCCAAAACTTATCCCGAAAATCAATACAGTTCTTTTGGGACAAAGGATGAATGTCAAAATGTATATTCACGAACCGACTCGCGTTTACAGATAGGATATAATAAATCCGATAATATAAAAAATACAGTAAAATAACCATAATTATTTTCTTCATAGCTCAGGTTTTATCTTTGATATCAGATGGCCTATTTACAAATAAAAATATATAGGTTTTAAAATTTCAAGTTAAATTAAAGGAATTAGAGGAACCGAGTAATAATTAATGTCAAATAATGCTCGTTTAAACAGATACGGTGAATCTGTAAGTGAAAACATACGAAGCTTTAAAGTAGAAAGAACACTAGATTTTCATTTAAATATTTTGGAAAAAGAATTTTAATTTAGAGGAGAATAAGAACACGTTGATTTGTTAAAAATGTTTTTATTTTATTTTTTTTAGAACCAATTCCAACACCGGAACCAACGCTTTCTGAAACACTTTTTACTCTGGTCTCTAACACCGTCGATAAAGCAATTTTTCTTCGTGTTGACGACCAAGCTGTGAACTACGATACGGCTTATATGGAACTTGTAAAAGCAGTTGAACAGGCAATGGAAGTGCCGGTTATTGAGATCAAAAAGGATATTGTAGAACTTTTCGAAAATGCTTACAAGATGTTCGAATTTGATATTATGGAAAAGGAACGCATCGGTAAGTAAAATCTCTTCACTGTGAAAATGTACATTACAGCTAAGTTTTCCTGTTTAATAATTTACGAGATACTTTTATTTTACTAATATTAACTTTATTATTTCATTGTATCTTTTTTTTTTGCGAAACGCTTAACAAATAGGAAATATTAATAAAAAATCAATCCTCAAATCAACATTACTAACTCGTTAATACGATTATGTTCTTCTATTCGGTGTAATTAAATTATATCTATAAGCATTTTCTGTTACTTTTTGTGTTTGTTATGAGAGATGGTACATGATTCGTTATAAAGCGTTAAAGGATCTTACCTATATATTAAACAAAATCTTTTAATCAATAATAAAACCATACGTCATACAAAATTATTTTCTCTATCAATGCTAAGACCATATTTTGCAATATTAACGAAATACAACATAGTCTTTTTTAGTTAAAAATGTTATTAAAATTTTTTTTTAAATGTACATTCATTCCATTTAACATATCATGGTTTCATAATTTAAATGTAAAATGTTTTCACCATGCTCGCCAAAGCTCAGGCTTGGTGTGTCCATAGTGTCCAATCTAAGTTTGAATCGCACATACAATGGTATATCAGGTGTCCAGTGGCATACCACATGGAGGTGAAGTACCTTAAATATTGTAGATGAAACATTTCACTGAAAGAAGACTTCATTTTAATTTAAAAAAAGAATTTAAACTGCATTCATAGATTTTTAAAGAATTGCCTGGTTGAACCGGGACTCGAACTCGCTATACGAGAAGTATATTATATCATATATATTTACTATTAGTACATTACTCCTTTTATACATACTGTTACCGTAACGTTACCATACCGTTAAGCTAATAAAACTCTGTAAATTATAAAGTAGTTATATTCTTTTAACTGTTTAGTTCTTATTATAATATTAGCAAAATATCGTGAGAGTTCCTGTTTAAAATCTCTTCAACTTTGGTGAAAAATTGATTAACAGTGCATCGAAGTGCTGGTATGATATCGCCGTGTAAGTCATTACTGGAAAAAACTACAAGTGCAATCCTATCCAATCGGCTGCCTTCTCGTAATTGTTTCGGCCAAGTTGGATTGTGTGGCCTAGGAAAATATAATCATGTACAACTTCAAGAAGGGTACCATAGACAGATATCGGTCTCGGCATGACATGTTTACCGAGACCGACCAGTCGGAAGAACTCATTCAGGTCGCCCAGCATCCGGCCTAGCTCCTCCAATGTCTCCGCAAAGATGACGATATCGTCGGTAAAACGAAGATGTGAGAACTGAGATGTATTCGCCATTGACATTTATTCCTCGTCCACTCCAGTCCAAAGTATTAAAAACATCCTCCATTGCGTTGGTAAAGTTTCGGGGACATTACATCCCTTTGCCTTACCCCGCGACGAAGATGTATAGGTCTTGTTGGTTGGTCCTGGATTTGGACGGTCATCGCGGCCACGTCATATATACACCTTAGTACCTCGATATATTGCCAATCGATATGACATCGCTGCAAAGAATCCAGGACAACCCAGGTCTCGATCGATTCAAAGGCTTTCTCGTAGTCCACAAATGCCATAAACAGCGGCTGATTATAGTCTTCAGTCTTCTGTATAATCTGCCGAATGTGGACTATGGATTTAAATGTCTTTGAAATAAAATGACATGATTTTGGGCAGGAATCATAAAGGTTAAGCAAAAGATCTTGTTCCATTAAGAAAAAAGCTAGAACTTTACTTTTCCATATGGCTTGAAAACCGCTATTGAAATTGAACAATATGTTAAACCAATACTGTATATACGGCTTATGAGTTCATCTTTTCAGAAAATAATAATAGCTGTATATATATATATATATATATATATATATTGAAACCAATACAGACCTCTTCTAGAAATATGACGCAATATTTATGCCTTGTGATTAGAAAAACAATTTGGGCCAACAGATGTCGCACTAATAGAACATTGATAGTGACGTCGCAGCCATCTTGATTTAAATTTTTACGGTGATTGTTTATTTCATCGGATGATAGATGGCGTAGCGAGTATAAACCGATCGAAAAAACGATGTTAGCTTCCAATTCAACTCGTGTACTGCACTGTTATGTATTTTTTGTAGACGCGTTAACCTTTTTCTTTATTTATTTATTTCTAACGCTATTTTTCCGTATTTGTTTTTTTCTGTTTTCGTATTCGACTAGCTTTTTTTTTGCAAAAGCTGTCCATGTTTGTATATTTTGTTTTAAAACAAGTATTTTCCTTTCTAACTTACTAGGTATTTGTATTATTATTAGTCATTAAATAAAAATTTCAGTATGTGGGTTACAAAATATGTAGATTCTTTTATATTGTTACAGATTTCAACGTAGTAGGTTTATGTGGTATAAGTTCCATCAGTTACTTTTTATGTTTGCATAATTTTTGCAGTTATTCTCCTACTTTGTATTCGTATGTATATTATCTATTACTTTATATTATATATTTTTTTAAATCTTATATTTAGTTCCATATATCCTCTATATATATTCCAGATACAGGTTTCATTTTTTAATAATGCATTCAATTTATTTCAAAATTTTAGTAATCTGACACTGAAATAAATATCAGATTAATTTCATAGTGAAATTACAATCGGTATACGTTTCTAATATTATTAATTAATTTTTCGATTAGAAAAATATAAGTATTTTTAATGTTATCATCTAAAAGTGTAAAATAAAATACGATTTTTATAACTTCGGTCCTTCGGTAACTTCGGCAAAGCTGATAGTCATCCCATGTCTAATCTTTAGCGTTACTTAAAGAACTGTCCTAAATTATTATATCTTAATATACATGAGAAGCACCAAAATATCGGTTTGGCATTATTACAAACTTTTCCAAGAAAATTTTACTCTAAGAGCAAAAAAAAATCTTTATATAAACAGTAGAACCTACAATCAACGTGGATTTAACGATTTGACCCAAAGGAATAACACGAAACAGGAAATATTGGAAACATAAACGAAACTAGCCACCAAGCATTATCAATATCAGTTAATTATCTGACTTTTGTAAACGCGTACGCCCCGAAGTTGAATTTTCCTGGGGATGACAAATGAAGGTTCTCTGGGTAGCCGTATTCACAGTTATTTTTAGCAAATACAAGTATCATTGACACGCTCATATCTTATATAATAACTCTACTGGTTTTATAGACTAGCTTTTTTTATATTTTAATGTAGTTTTTGTTTCGTTATATATTTATCGTATCTTTGTATTAAAGTTGATTTAATTTAAATATATAGTAGTAAGTAATTAATTTAGTTTGATGACTTCCAGCCTCCCGTACAATCAGGTTTCTGAAAAGGCTATAATACCATAGGTCACATACATACTAGTACAATCGGCCGTCGTCATTGCCGTTTATGGACATTGAGAAAGCTTTCGATTCGATCGAAACTTGGGCGGTGCTGCAGTCTCTCCAGCGATGCCACATTGGCTACCGGTATATCAAAGTGTTGCAGTGCTTGTACAATAACGCTAGTATATCGGTTCAAGTCAAGGAGTATAGCACGAAAGCGATTTCAATGCAGCGAGGTATGAGACAGGGAGATTTCATCTCTCCGAAACTGATTACCGCAGCATTGAAAGATGCTTTCAAGCTTTTGGAATGGAAAGGATCCGGCATTAATATAAACGGCGAGTTAATCACTCACCATCGATTTGTCGACAATATCGTGGTTATAGCAGAATCCCTGGAAGACCTCAGCATTGTGCTCAGTGACCTCGATGGAGTCTACCAAGACAAAAATCATGTCGAATATCCGGGTCATATCCACCCCGATATCGCTTGGAGATTCTACTCTCGAAGTTGTTGGCGAGTACATCTACCTAGGATAAAATGTCCAACTTGGTAGCTCCAATTTCGAGAGAGAGGTCAGTCGTCGAATCCAGCTAGGATAGGCAGTGTTCGGAAAGTTAAAAAACGTTTTTTCATCCGCCATACCTCAATGCCAGAAGTAGAAAGTCTTCGACCAATGTGTGTTACCAGTGATGACATACGGATCTGAGACATGGTCTCTGACTATGGACAATTTAAACAAGCTCCAAGTCGCACAGCTTGCAATGTAAATGGCTATGCTTTGTATTTCTTTGCGAGGTCGAATCAGAAATGATGAGATTCGCATACGAACGAAGGTGCTCGACATTTTTTTTTTTCGTGGGGTGATTCTCGTGGATACTCTCCGCCCAGGGAAAACGGAAGAGTTATCTCAGACTTTTACTGACTAAAACCCCAAGGAGTACCGTCACAGCGCAATTAGCGGGATTATCGGTACGCTTTCGCATTCTTCCGAGGTCCCGCCTGCTATCGTTGAAGACTGAACTCCTCAGTTCTACTTAACCAAGTCTCCTCTTTCTATATCAACAGCTTAAGCTTGTCATCTGTCCTCATAACGGGGATAAGAAATTGGCATTATTATGCCGTCTGGGCCTTACTCTCTTGTGGCGAACAGGAGCCGTCGAGACATCGGACTCTCTCAATCTTTGTACCTCCTCCTTCTGTCACATAATGGTTTCGCAGAAAGCGAGCATACTTTGCCAAGACCTCTCGCTTCCAACCATAGATTTAACTAAGACCGGCAGCGAGAAATCGGAACCCAAAACGGCAATCAGTGTTTGCCGGGAATCTTCGCACTCTCGACATTCCTGAAGAACGTGCAGAGATGTATTTTCATTAGCACCACACGGATGACATTGTTGTGTCAGCTCCTTTCTTGCGATTTTCCAAGGATACCTCCCAAAGCAATCCTGCCCTGAGAGGACTTGTACCAGGCGAAAGGTTAACGATCTTTGGCATTCAACCCATTTCAATTTAAAATAGTCTGATCGCTTCTATGGTCACATGGCCATGGTTGGGATAAGCGTTCTTACCGTTTACCAAAGAACAATGTTTTTTCCTCAAATTTCCACCGTTTTTCTTCCAAGATGGAGAAGTCAATGGCCTGATGTTGATATTGCGCACGTTAGTGGAATACTGTAGCCAATATTTCTGCCTCAGTTGCTTATTCTAGTCTGAGGGAGGTAAGCCAGAGAGAACGCATGTTGCCTCATACAAGATGGTGCGATATCCTTTAATCAAGCGTATTGCAATGATGCACTGCAGCCGCTGAAGCATATTTCTGTCCCTTCTGTTTTAGCTGATAAGTCGTCAACCCAGACAGGAGCACCATATAAAGCTATTGATCGAATTACTCCTACTACTACAGCCAGCATTCGCTCCACCGATCTTAGGAAGTAATATTCCAAGGATACCAGCAATAGAGAACAGGTGTGGGGTTAGTTGCCGAAAGTGCTCAGCAAAGGACCATCGGCTGTCAAGCACAAGGCCCAAATATCGTATAGTAGACTAGACCACTATCGGGACACCGCCTACAACAATGCGAGCTCCTCTTTGAGGACCATTTCTAGGTCCATGGAACCAGAGAGCCTTCGACTTATATAAGGCTACTTCTAGTCCCAATGATCGGATTTTACCCACTATCTGGGACACTCCCTCAGTGGCAAGAGTAACAGCAACCCTGAAATCACATCTGTGGACCATTATTAGCATATCATCGGCATAGCACACAGTCTTCACCTTACGAAATCTGGTATCTCGTAGCACCCAGTTGTAACCGATGTTCCAAAGGAGCGGACCAAGGATGGAACCCTGAGGGACACCATACGTTATTTATTGTATAACCACCATATGTAGTTTCTACTCGTTATGTTCCAGAAATAACACTGAGAGATTAGCGAGGTACGATTCAACGAAACAACGAAGGTAAAGCAGAATTCTATGGAATTTCAAGGCTTCCATTATACACTCCCAGGAAAGGGTATTAAAAGCGTTTGCTATATCTAAAGGTACCGCTAGGACAACCTGTCCTCGAGCAACTGCTCGTTCCGTTTGTGATCTCACGCACATTAGAGCATCTATTGTTGATCGCTCCTGTCGGAAAACAAATTGATTATTGGATAGAGGTTGTCCCACCGAAACTAGGTGTTCAAAGATACGAATAGCCATTACGCGTTCAAACAGCTTTCCCATCTCGTCGAGCAGTACAATAGGCCGATATGCTGAAGGACTGTGTTGCCCTCCTTACGGATAAGAACGAGCTGGCCTTCGTTACATGCACCCAAAAAAAAACCTAAGTTAAGCGGGTGGTAAGCAATCGTCTTAATCTAGCTTCTATTTGATCAACTTCGAAGCATTTCACCTGTATTTGACCTGGGATCCCATCTGGGCCAAGGGTGGCATTTTTAATTCATAACCTCGTCGGAAACAGTGTTTCGATCACGAAATTTAGCACTTGGGGCTGAAGAATCTGGATCAAAGGAGGTGTCCAGTGGCGGAGATTGCCTCTTACCATGCAGTAAGGCCGCTCCCAGGTATCCAGGTTTAGCGAGTGTAATAACTCATTATGGACTTCTTCCTTCGTTCTTTGAAAGGTTGCAGATATAGCCCAATGGATTTGCAAGACGAATTGGCAGTGGACAGGCCACATAGCTCGTAAAACTGACGGCCGACGGAGCAGAAAGGTTTTCGAGTGGAGACCACTAACCAAGCGCAGCATTGGAAGGCAGTTCACGAAATAGACAGACGACTTTAGGTGAGTCGCCAGCAGCCGTTGGATAGAGGCTGATTCGAACCGGTCGCTCTGGAGATCGATGAGGTAGGCCTACGTTCAGCAGTTGACATACAATGGCTTATATTTTTATAATTTTGATGGTAATGATGATAAAGTAATTATTTTCTATCTCCTTTAAAAAAAATTATGATATCGTCAAAATTTATGGGGTAAAATTATTATTGAATTTTATCGAAAATACCTTAATCTCGGCATAAACAATTAAAAATGAAACTATAGTTCTGATTAAAATATTTCTACATATAAATAAAAACCTGTCTTATTTTCAAAAGTATTTTCGATTAAAAACATATTTCCTCCTATTCGTAAAAAGCACATTCACTATTGAATTTTCTCATAATTCATTGGTATAATCGTTATTAAAAAAACCCTTTTCTAAGAAGATTTTAGATTAAGAAACAAATAATAAGCGCCAAGGCTATGTTATATCTAAAGGCAACGGCCGGTTTCTGTGAAACCACAATCCCAAGAATCTTAAGAAGCAAGCTCCTCATTACTATTTTACTTTCTATAAAACAAATCTATACATATATAGGAGACTTTCTATAGATATAGTCACTCATCACGATATCGCTGAAACTATAAGACCTAGAAACTTTAAATTCGGTAAGTAGTAGTAGTAGGTAGGTAGTATTCTTTCTGCCGCTACCTCTAAGGGGATGAAAAAGGGAGGCAAAGTTTGTATGGGACAACGTGATTCCTTGGTCCAATATACTTAAAATTTTGCGTAAATATTCTTTAACAGAATTGATTGAAGACTTGTTTCGTATTTTATAGAAATTCATCCCCTAACGGGCTTAAAAGGGGGAAGAAAATTATTTTGATATACATACTCCTTAATGGTTTTGATTTAAATTACATTTTATTTTGACACATGTTTGACAACTCAATCCGTCTGTTATAAAATATTTTCGAGTATCGACGCAGGTGTAGGTGATAAAAAAATATAAATTTATAATTTTTGAAATTTTAGTTAAATACCCGTGCGAAGCCGGGGCGGGCCGCTAGTATATGCATATAATTATAAATGTATATAAAATCGACGACAAAATGTAAATTTTAAGACAGATTTTGTAAATACATACGCGAAGTATAATGTAACGCTGAAATTATAAACAGGACAGTTGCAATATCTTGACGGGATTTAAAAACTACATCATTACGTGCTTTCAGTCTTTTGAACGAATTCAACGTGGACATTTTAAATATATTATATTAAAAAAAATTCAGTCACTATTTGGTAATACAAAATATTAAAATTTTACAAAAACCGGATTTAATTATTTTTCGTACTTCTTGCTACCTATGCACTGCATGTTTTATTTATTTAAATAAATAAATAAATAAATAAAATTATTCAGATTAAAAGTGTTAGGTTGTAATTAATGTCCTGGAAGGCGATGGTCTCCTTCTGCGAGACAGTAATGTAGATCCCAGAAGGAGACCGACGAGCGGATAAGAGAGGAGGCCGCCGACGTGGCCTCCATCCGCGGGCGACGAATGGGGGTGCGTAGGAGGCGCTACTTAATGCGCCTCCTGTAACGCCCTTGTGCCCGTGTCGGGCCGGGATGGGAACCCGGTCCTGCTAGACGCGGCGTCGTCGGGACTGTTCAGAGGTTAGCCGCACAGTCCCCATGGAGGAGAAGTCTGGCCTTTTCGCCGAGGCCAGCCTGTCGCTGGAGGGATCCTGTTGCCTGCAGATCCGGGACCCTCCAATTAAAGCGGCTGAAGGCTCCCGCAGGGGTTTAGTACGGTATTGCACTCCCAAAGTGCCGAGTCCGACATAGGTCTAGGACTGCCGACCCGGGCGTCCTGGATATCATCCGTAAATGGATACCCCTGCGATAAAAAAAAAAAAAAAAAAAAAAAAAGGTTGTAATTAATAATTAATCGTTAATTCATCTTTTTTTTTATATTCTTACAGCATGTATATGCTATTCTTTGTCAATTTAAATATAGTATTTAGGCAAAGAACTCTGCTCGGGTGAAAATATCACCCGATATTGTAAATTTCATTGAAATTGTAAGACCTTTTCGAAAACGTGATAACAAGTAGGTATATGTACAGATATTAATTGTTTACAAATAGTATAGGAAGTCGTCAAATGGGATTTAAAAAAATCTATTCCCCTCGTTAGTCATGTCGGGATCATAAGACATGACTTATTAAATATACAGTAACGATTACTTTTGGCATTCCTAAAGTAAAACTTTATACGCCTCTTAAGATTTTAATTGTTTCCAGTTGCTGAAATTGCTTGGGAAAATAGAATGAGAAAGAAAATGAAAAGAACTTTTAGACGCCTAAATAATTTTAAAGGTATGTTATTTGACAAGAACTCGTTTTCTTGTCGAACAAAATTTCTGTCTAAGGTTATGTTATTCACCAATACGTCGTAACTTTCTATACGTAGCATCTTTAAATAAATAATAAAGTGATAATTATCTTCCAAAGTCACTATCAAAACGAAAAAAAAAATTATTTATATTATTCAATAATAATAATTGATTAGATTACTAAATTTTCGCCTATACGAAGTTTATTACTTATATTATTAAACTTTGATTATACATAATATGTCTAGATACCGCGTTGCTTAGAAACAAGTATCATGTTTACAAGCCATTAATTTGAGCTATGTTCAAGGAATTTATATCATAACTGGAACGATCACTTAATAAAATTGTATTTTCAAATATGCACCTTGAAATAACTGACGTAAGGTTGACCTTTGTTTCGAACGTCTAAAGTGAAAAAATTGTTTCGAGTATTTCGTTGACTACGTGTATTTTATCACTTTCTTACGAGTTGCCTTGAATCCATGGTAGAAAGAGATGCAATCCCACTCTTAGCAACGTTTTTTGAGTGCACGTGCGCATTCCAGTTTGTATATAAATTCCTTGGCTATGTTACATTTGAATAGAGATGTCAATTTAGGATTTATTCTCATGAAAATTGAAAAATTTGATGTAAGTTTGTTACGGTTTCAAGTTCTGTATATTTTATTATAATAAATATTAATTATTAAGTAGCAACTATGTATTTATATTTGTAGAATAATATTATGGTGTTTGTAAATACATTTACGAGTATACCTACTTACAATGGAATATATAACCTTTTTTGCTATTTTATTTTTTTGGGAACAGTTTTTGCAGTTTCATAGCCTAATATACTAACGTATTAATTTACAATTATTATGATATACATTTTTAGTTATTGTAGTAAAACAGTAGGAAAAAAAAAAGAATGAAAAGTTTTAGCTAATCAAAACATTTGCATAACAACGCGCAAGACGTTGCACTGAACAATAAAATTTATTTACCATAATGTATGAGCCTGCATCGATTATGGTTGGATTATTATATTTGGATTTATTATGGTTGTAACATTTAGAATAACATGTTTTATATTAATATTATATAATATTTATATGAATAAGAAATCGTTTCGTTGACAAAGCTGAATCGCTCTGATTCTACCCCGCGCCGCTATAGCAAAAGCACGGTTTTATTTCAAAACTTAAAACACCGCAAGTTCGTGTGGACGCGTAACCGGCTCTGGCGTTTATGAAATATGCGCAAGCTTGGCGGGCAAAAAAATCTTAAATCTGGTGATTTTAATAGACGATCGAAATCGAAATCGAGATTTAGTTATCTCAAAAACTGCCATTGACAAGCACTAGAGACGAGTTGCCTTGTTTTTCACACTTAAAAAAGCATTAAAAAAAGAAAACTAAAACAGTTCACAGAAAAATCATTAAAAATAATGCAAACAAACCCCATAGCAAACGGACAATGCCCACCTTGCTTGCGAACTAAGTACCTAAATGCAGCAAACATCACGAGTAACCAC
This sequence comes from Euphydryas editha, assembly GCA_036937285.1. Classification (NCBI taxonomy): domain Eukaryota; kingdom Metazoa; phylum Arthropoda; class Insecta; order Lepidoptera; family Nymphalidae; genus Euphydryas; species Euphydryas editha. Next base: position 15,869,701 of record JAUPFZ010000005.1, on the reverse strand, counting down.
GCGTTCGCAGAATGTGCTCATCAATTTTACATACGTATAATATATATATATATATATATATATATACATATTATTTCTTCAATTTCTCTAACTAAACTCTTAAAAAAATCTTTTAATACGTAAGGTTACACTTTCATTATTCGTCCTTAATAATTACTATAGCTGAGAAGTACTCGTCAAGTCTCGTAAGTCAAAGGTGCAGACAGTGGATCGATTTGAACACATTAATTTTAATGTCTTGACATTGATATGTCAAACTGTATAGAAATCTAGACATATAAATATAATCAAAGTATTTAATATGCGGGGTATTTGAAAATTTCGTAGCCTAACCACGAAAATAAAAATAAAAATTCATTTATTATTATTTTTCAATACATTCTCCCCCGAGTTCTTTTACACTTCTTCCATCGGCTGAGCAGGGCTTCTATACTTACTCTAGCTTTAAAAAAATCTTCGTCCATACCTTCAAAATGTGCGTCGACAGCAGCCTCAACTGCCATTTGTAGAAAAATTTTAACCTCTTAACTAGTTTTTGAGCTTTGGGAATAGATAAAAATCTGATGGGGCGAGATCAGGAAAATACGGGGCAGTAACAAATCAAAGCTACACTAATGGATTTCTTCCCTAGTATCAACTGACGTGTGAATTCGCGCATTATACTGGTGAAACAAAACTTTTCTTCGTAACAATTCAAGCCGTTTTTCTTTAATTGCTTCATTTAAATGTCACAGGAGGTTCCACCATGAGTACACTCTTCGCATCCCAAAAAAACTGACGCCATCACTTTACCGGCTGACAAAACCACTGTAGCTTTTTTTGGAGCTTTCTCTGGACATCCTAGTATTTCCATTGTTTAGATAGATTTCTTGTCTCTGGAGTATGGTAATGCACCCAAGTTTTATTCATAGTGGTAAATCTCCCAAAAAAATCACTTGGGTCAACCTCAAACAACTCCAAAAAATCTCGAGAAATCGTTAGTCGAACGCATTTTTGTTTAACTGAACAGCCGAGACTGCCGACTCTGCGTTCGTTCAGATAAGATGCCAATGGTGTCTGCTATCTCTTAAAAAGTCAATCTCCGCTCAGATAAAATCAAACCACAATTTTTTAATGGTAGAGACTTTCTCGACCACGTTTAAACTCTGCTACCCACTTTTTTACAGGAGCATACGAAGGTCCAGGTACCCGTAAAGTTGCTAACATGTCTTAAAAGAAATATTTTGGTGTTAAACCTTTCTTATTCAAATACTTAATTATAGAACTATGTTCGATTTTATGTTTTTTTTTTTTTATTAGCTTCAAATTATGGGTTGTTTTTAAAAATAGTAGCTCCTAACTATATTGGGCTCCGAATTTTTCAAATGGCCCTCGTATCTAACAATTTCTCAATATAATTATAAAGATAAACGCATTTAAATCTAATTAATTATTTTAAAAATAAAAAATAAAATACATATAATGCACAAAAGTTCCAGTTTACTATTTAGTGTTACAAATAGAAATCATATTGAAGCAATAATTTTTATTTAATTATTAGGTTATGAAACACCTGAAAGTCCAAAAAGCGAGATCTCGTCCCATGAAAGTTATAAAATACCCCCGCCTCGCCCATGCATATGCCACCCACAGTTTAACTATAACAGATATCCGAAGGTAGTATAAAATTTATGTTTGAATAAAAGTTTTCTTTAAAAAGTCCTAATAACTATGTTTGCATATACTAGTAAAACTAAAGTTTGTCTAAACGTGAATGTCACAAATAAAATATAATCCTAAGCTTAGTGCAATTATGAGTGAATTAATATACGTCATTCATAATAAAAATACCTAATCTGCAAATAAAGCCATAAACCAAATAAAGTTCATCAAATATATAACAAAATATCATTTATATTTAATTTATTCTTAACTATTAAACTCATATAATCCAGGATCGATTCGGTATATATTTGCCGACTGAAGACGTTTTTAGCGCTAAAAACGTAACCGTTACACCGGCCATATCAGAATCAAGCGATGAAGAACGAAGTGAAAAAACTAATGAACAACAATAAAAATTAAATTAATGAATATTAAAATTGTTGTCACTAAGCCGCTTAACAATTTTGTGCTAAGTTTTACATGTAATTCGTTGTAAACTTATATTTTCTTTTATTTAGTAATGTTTTCTTTTTAATAGCTTATAAAATTTTATTGTATTTTAAGTCGCCTAAATGATTCATATAAATAATTTTGATTTTCTTGCAATAATTATAAGAATTATAACAGCTTTTATATAATCACTTATTTCATTTGCCCCATATCCTTATAAGTCTACGTGTCATTTAGTTGCTTATATTTCCGGTTGTAAGTAAGCAGATAACATAGGTACAAAAGAAAAAAAGTTTGCTTAATATTTTACAACTAGTTATATTATACATATAAAATTATAAAATATAAGTAAGAATTTTTCTAATAATCTTTAGGACAAAAATGAAAAAAAATGAACGAAAACTATGAAATGAGGCGCTCAAATGATACAGTACTTTTATATATAATTAAATAAAGACAAAAACTGAAATAAAAATGGAAATTTATTATTGACAGAGCTAGTCCATACCTCGGCCGATACACGGCACGGCTGAATAGAGTATTTTTTATCGGCGTATGTATTGGGCTTTACACACACAGGATTTCATGCTACGGGGGCCGTTGAGTGTAAAACATTTATTACTACTAGCTGACAGGTGTCGCCCAGTGGTCAAAATTCAACCTAATCTATAATTAACAGCATTGTCAACATCATAAAAATATGATTGCGCATAACATGGTGAGCATATGCAGCAGTCATTGAACCTGATCTGTGATAAAAAATTTCGATAAAAAATTCGTTGCAAGACCTGTATTTAAAAGCGTGGTGACAACAGACTGATGAAATACGCTGTGGGAATCGCGGTGTTGTGGTACATGGATATCGGTCCAATGATTACGTGGCTTTTTCAGGTGTAACTCAACGTTCACACATCGGTCCTATTCTTTTCTTGGCCTTTAAAAACGATATTTCAAAAGTCATAAAAAACAGTCAATATTCCATTTTTGCTGACGATTTAAAATTGTACAGTTCTATTAAAAGTTTGAATGATGTACGGTCTTTGCAGAAAGATCTTGATGAAGTCTATGAATGGTGTAAAAATAACAGAATGAGACTTAATCCTCAAAAGTGCACAGTTATCAGATTTACAAAAAACAGATCATTTATTGCGTCATCTTACACCATTAACAAAGTTAATTTAAATGAATCATCATCCACTTGTGATCTTGGGGTAATTTTTGATAAGAAACTTAGCTTTGATATACATATCGATACCATTGATCATCACCCGTTTCCTAGCATACCGAGTTCAGGCCTGTCCACGATCGAGTTATGAGTCAAGGCTTCCTTATCTTAAAATACATTCACTAGCCGACCGCCGCAGACTTTTGGACTTAATATCACTGCACAAGATTTTCCACGGTAGGTTAGTTTCCCACAGTTTACAGCAGGTATGCCTAACGATTCCTTACCGTATCTCTAGACAACCTTTAACTAATATTTTCAGCATTCCCTTTAGCAGAACCAATCTAGGAACATTTTCTTCGTTAAATAGATGTATGCGAACGTATAACGATATAAACAATCATGACATCGACATTTTTAGCGACTCCGAACGACTTTTCAGAAGAAAATGTAAGAAACTACTTGTTTTGCCCCACTTCCCCAATGATTAGTGTTTAAGATTTCAAATTTTGTCTCACTTTTAATTTTTAATTTTTTCCTTGCTTTATTTTTATTGTATTCTTTTATCTTTTATCCCTAATTTATGTTTAAAAGTTCTATTTGTTGTTTAGTTTTATTGCAAATGTTGTATACACCTATAAAGACGTATCTGTTATCATTAACTTCACATGTACTACTAAAAAAAATGTTTACTGATATTGTCGATGGTGTATCTTTTTATAAATAAATAAATAAATTAATAAAGAAAATTTGAGTATATATTGTTATGATTTTTTTAAAATAATTTAATGTATTTTTTGAGCATTTTTATAAAAAATATTAGCAGTTTGCACTTCTTCTCAATATAAACTTTAACGGTGCCAAATTTCATACTCCTCCGTCCGCGTAATTTTCATAAAAAAGGGGTACAAAGTTTATGCTTCACGTATTAATATATAGTTAAAAATATCGGCTATCAGGACCATACTGTAAACCTAAACAAAATTTTATTAGATATACATATTATAATTTAAATTTGGTAAAAAAAATTGAATCTTGTTACCTCATGTACCACTATTCTAGTATGATATAGGCTCACACTAATAATATACGAAAACAACGACTCGCTCGGTAGAAACGATAGGTACAGCTCGAATACGTCTCAGGGTCGGCACGATGTAACGTAAATAATTCATAAAGTTTAAGATTGTGCGTCTAATATACATTTTTTAACTTCATTCATTCATTTTCGTTAAAAGAATGTAAATAATAAAAGAAAGGGATGATTCAAACAATCTGCTAAACAAATTTGAATTTTTCTGAGTACAAAAGCATTATCCCATTGTGTAGGTGGTAATGGATTACTGGGTATTCAATTTTAAATATTATTTACACAAGGCGTGAGGTTTACGCAAAAATAAACTATTTCTTACAAATGAATATTTTCTTAAACAATATTAAAAATTAAAATAACTCTCAAATTGAACTCGCATATGAAGGGAATATGATATAATTATTTTAAGTTTTGAATTCTAAATATGTATAATATTGTAAAATATCTTATTAAAAGTTTTAAAAAAATATGAGATTAAGATCATGAAGGGTTAAATATACTTTTTAACTGACTTCAAAATATATTTTATTCAAGCAAGGGAGAGCACTTGAAAATAATATGTCCGATGAGGTGTGCGTGTCACGACACTCGAAGCAATGCGACGTGCTGCGTCATAACTTGACCAAATACTTCACGTGATGTGAATTGAAGTGACAACGTATCGTAACTTACATAATATATTATGAATTATTAATACTCGACATATTATCGTCTGAAGTAGCCGCCGTGAGGATTTCCTTGTAACATTTTTATTTTTCATTTAATTTTAATTGTTTATGTAACTGCAGGTATGCAGGTATATTAAAAACTATATAAAAGAAATAGATACTGTGATTTTTTAAATGGCTTGGATTTGGAGACGCTGAGGAGGAGCACTATTCGTCTGAGTTAACTTCTTATTTTTTTACTTCAAGTCAAACAAAAAAAAAGCTTAACTAGCAACGCTTTAAATATCTAAATTTATCAGAGTACGAGTTTATTATTATATACTACGTTTGTTATATATATTCACACGTTTATGCGTCTGTGTAAAAGAAAACAAGGAATATCGCGATGGAGTGATTATATCTTGAAAGTCGTCGGCAAAACTTGAGGCAGGCTAGCCAGAAAATAACAAAAATGGAGCTTTTAGTACTTTAGGTATGCTTGAGAAAATAATAAAAAAAGATAATAGAATAAAATTATTAGCAATACCTTTCTACATAATGAAGCGTCTATTTGATATTTAATTAATTGAACTTTAATTAAATTGTTTATCTGTCTAATTCCTTTAAACGAGCAATTCTTATATGTATATATATAAAAAAATAAATTTATTATTTATTTTTTATATACATACAAACATACATACAAGAATTGCTATAATATATATATAATCTGAATCTCAGAAACGGCTCCAACGATTTTCATGAAATTTAGTATGCAGGCGGTTTCGTGGGGCGATAAATCGATCTAGCTAGGATTTATTTTTAGAAAATGTCGTTTTGTCAGTTTTTTCAGGCAATTAAAAATATCATTAGAATACGAAGATAAATTTCGCTGTCACTTATAAGTTTGTAATAGCTCGGATGGGAATCGGGCGGAATAAGAATACCTGGATTCGAGTCCTGGTGTCTCAGAACATTATTTTTCCTTTTTTTTCAAATTTCTTCTTTTGTGAGAAAAACTATTATTAAGAGCTCTTATTTATTTATTTATTTTTTTATTTAAATAACCAGTTCCTATTATTTTACTATTATGTCGGTAATATCAAAAATAGTATTCATATTTCATCAGTAGATATGTATTTCGTATCTAAATATAATTTAACCGAGCAAAGCTCGGTCATCCAGGTACTAATTAAATTATTTGAAAAATAATTGTATTATGACATTGATAACGATATTTTAATTTGATTGTAAGTGGATTAAATTAAATAAGGCAAAGAATTTTTTAATAATAAATTAATTCTTAGCAATATCAATATTATAAAATGAAATTTAATCCTAGTATATTAAGTAAGAATCTATTAAAACCCTACTCATTTTTCTTTTTTTTTTTTTTATAAACTAATGTTTTTGAGACCATAATACATTTTATATAATTATGTATTTCTGTAATTTATAAGTAAGCTTTAGAAATAAAAGAATAGAGAATTGGTTAAATAATAAATTTATTTTCTCAAACAATTTTAAAACTATAAATTTAGAATTAATAATGAAAACGAACACGTAGTGTGACAATATAAAAATATATATATATATATATATAACTAAATAAATAAATACATACATAAATAAACAACATTAAGTGTAATAAGAAACTCCGTGAGAACAATATCTTTTAATTAAAGTTTTTTTGAGGACAAATTTTATTAAAATGTTCGTGTATTGAAGTCCCGAAACGTTCGTGTAATGACGGCTCACTGTGCGTGGGGCCGAACGTCAATTTCGTCGTTTCGCATATATAGGGTGAGTGGTCGCGGCGAGCGACACTGTGGTGCGCACCGCTCACACACGTGGGATGAACTTGATGTCGATGACACGTGTCAGAGCGATGACGCCGTCGCTAGGGCGCGTCTTCTGACGTCTGTTCTACCACGTGTGGAAATGATACTGTAGTGGTGCGGTTTGACGGGGCGACTCGAAGACTGCTAACTATAGTTGATCCTCTAATGGTGGTGATGCATGGCAATATTAAAATATAATAGGATATGCTACGAGCGTCTACCTTTGAAATATACATATTTATATGTATTGACGGTATGTGGGGCCGTCTAAATAATTATTGATATCGACATTGGATCGTATCATAATATATGGTGCATGACAATATAATCATAAAGTTGGGAGTTGTTTCAGGCAACTATCTAAGAAATAAATATTATAAGAGTGGCAAATAAATACATAATAGAATATTAACAAATAACATTAAATGTTATTACAGACGGTAATGGCAGCAGCCGTCTTATTAAATAAAAATATAAATGTGCGTGATGGAGCGACACGTACAGTGAGATGATTGAGAATCATCCCGCCAAAGAAATGTATTGTACGATACATTAAAGGGGCGATACACTTAAATCGAAGATCTGTTATACTTTGTATATTGTAGACCTGTCTCGCTAATTTATTAGAGAGCATGGAATGCAATATATGCAACTTGAAAAACTGTGCCGACCGCCGGACTTGCGTAAAGTCGTTACGTCATCGGGTTTCTGAAGTTCGATTAGTCTTTCGTGTACGTTCGTAGGGTGTTTCATACAGCACTGTTGGCATCCTCAACTGCGATCGACGAACGATATGGAGGGACCTCGTATTGACTTGATACGTAAAGTGATTCCTCATCATCATAATCATCTGAGGCATTACAGCCGCGGGTGGGCCTTAGCCTGGTCCAGCAAAGCTCTCCAGTCCGATCTGTTAGAGGCTTTCCTTCTCCAACTTGTTACTCCCAAAATCTTGATATCATGTTCAACGCCGTCCAACCATCTGAGCTTGGGCCTGCCTCGACTTCTGCGGCCCTCCGGTCGGCCTTCTAAAAGGCGTTTGGGTACTCTGGCCTCGTCCATTCGCAGCACGTGCCCTGCCCAACGCAAGCGCCCGATCTTTATGGTCTTAATTACGTTTGGCTCATCGTACATTTGGTATAGCTCGTGGTTATACCGCGTTCGCCATCTCTCATTTCCCATCACAGCGCCGAAAATGCGTCTTAGTATTTTCCGTTCAAATACCAACAAGGAATTATCGTCTTTTTTGCTCAGCACCCAACATTCGGAACCGTAGGTGAGTATGGGTCTTAGTAAGGTTTTGTACAAGAGAAGTTTTATGCTTCTTGAAAGAAGTTTCGAACGTAAGTATCTTAGTAGTCCGAAGTAGCACTTGTTAGCCGCCATTATTCTCCTACTTATTTCTGAAGACACATCGTTGTCATCGGTTACTAAGGATCCCAGGTATACGAATTCATTGACACTAGCGAAGGTGTTGTTGCCAATATTAACTCCCTGTAGTGGAGTTTGCGGGTCTTTTGACGCTTTCAGGTACTTAGTCTTTGCCCCGTTAACTTGGAGACCGGCCTCCGCGGTTGATTTTTCAAGAGCAAGGTATGCCCTCTCCATTGCAGGTAGAGATCTTCCTATCACGTCCAGGTCATCCGCATATCCTAGAATTTGAACGGACTTGTGGTAGATAGTGCCTTTGGTCTCAATCTTTGAGTCGCGAATACACTTGTCGAGAGCGATGTTGAACAGTAGGCACGAGAGCGCATCCCCTTGTCTTAAGCCGTCCTTGGTCCTGAAGGGTTCTGATACAATTGTTTGAACTCTAACAACGCTCTGAGAGTTTCTAAGAGTCATCTCCGTCAGGCGCACGAGCTTTGTTGGGATGCCAATCTCCATCATCGCCTGGTACAGAAAACCTCTGTGCACATTGTCATAGGCAGCCTTAAAGTCTACGAAAAGATGGTGAGTGTTCACGTTGTACTCAAACGTTTTTTCAAGGATCTGCCTTAGCGAGAAGATTTGGTCTACTGTGGACCTGTTTGGACGGAACCCACACTGATACTCTCCCAAGCTGGATTCTACGTATGGCTTTAGTTTATTAAAAAGCACATTGGCAAAAACTTTATAACCGGTGTTCAAGAGAGATATGCCTCGGTAATTACTGCACTCCAATATGTCGCCTTTCTTATGTAGGGGACAGATCACAGATGTATTCCAATCATCAGGCATTTTTTCATCGTTCCAAATTTGGAGCACCAGGTGGTGAAACTCTTTCTCGAAACCAGTTCCGGCATACTTCATAAGTTCGCCTTGGATATCATCCATTCCCGGAGATCTGTTATTTTTAATGAATTGAATGGCTGGTATAGTATCCTCTATAGTGGGGTACAAGGATTCATCAGTCTGTTGATTGTTTAGTAGAACTTCAGGTGCTGGTACAGAAAGTGGACGAGTCTGCACTGAACTGTTAAGGAGTTCACGAAAATATTCAGCCCATCTTTCAACGATCTCATCTTTATCATTAAGAAGCTTTCCATTCCTACTTCTACACGCCGTGGTTCTGGGTTTGAATTCTTTTCGTCCCCTATTCACTTGGTTGTAGAAGTTTCTAGTTTCCTTTTGTGTGTAACTAGATGAAATCTCACGCAGTTGTTGTTCCTCGTACGATCTTTTCTTTCTCTTATGTAGGTGTTTTTCTCGTCTTCTTCGCTCCCTATACTCTTCTCTACGCCTGCGAGTGTACTTCTGTTGCATTAATCTGTACGCATCATTTTTCTCATTAGTGACCTTCTGACATTCATCATCAAACCAGTCGTTACGCTTCAGTTTTTCCTCAAATCCCAAAATCTCACTAGCAGCCGTAGATAAAACCTCCCTAAGATTCCGCCAGGTGCTATCAGAATCGCCAATGCTGTTGCTATTTCTTTCGCCCACTTTCATAAGTTCCCTATTAACTGTGTCCATATATTTGTATCTGACATCTTGCTCTTTCTTTAGCCTTGTTGTGTCAATCTTTTTCGTTCTTACCGTTTTGGTGTACTTGTACCGTGATATTCGTGCTCTTATTTTGCATACAACAAGATGGTGATCGGAGTCGATGTTTGCTCCTCTACGGCTTCTGACATCCAAAAGATTAGAGCAGTGTCTCCCGTCTATCAAAACATGGTCTATTTGGTTTCGGGTGACGTCATCCGCGGAGACCCACGTTATCTTATGGATATTCTTATGTGGAAAGCGTGTGCTGCCGACGACCATTCCTAGGGAAGTTGCCAAATCAATGAGGCGTGTACCATTGTCGTTAGATGTTTCGTGTAGGCTGTGGCAGCCTATCGTTGGTCGATATATACTTTCCCTTCCCACCTTTGCATTCATATCCCCAATTATAAACTTGATGTCACCTTTGGGAGATTTGGAATACACGCTTTCCACCTCGGAATACCATCTTTCCTTCTCTTCTGGGTCAGATTCTTCCGTCGGAGCGTGCACATTAATGATTGTGTAATTTTGAAATTTACCTTTAAGTCTGATTTTACACATACGTTTATTAATTGGTTGGAAATCAATTACAAGATGTTTTAGGCGTTTGCTCACGACGAAACCCGTTCCAAAGGTATGATGCTTTTCATTACAACTATAATATATGGCGAAATCTGGTTTATCAATAACGCCATGTCCCAACCATCTAAGTTCCTGAACCGCTGTTATATCAGCCCTGTGATTTGCAAGTTGTTGACATAAAAGTTGAAGGCCCGCTGGTCTGTACAGTGTTCTTAAGTTCCATGTACATAAGGTAAATTCGTTAGCCATTATTGAGTAGCCAGGTCGTTGGTTTAAAATCCGGTCCGTAAGTCTTGCTTTTCCTTTCACAATCGTTTGTGTTCAGACGAGTGGGTGATTAACCCCCTGCGTCCTAGGCCTTTAGTGGGGCTGCCACTTTTGAGCTCAAGACCTAGCTCCGTTTATTTTCAGGTATCGTCCCTTCCGAGTTGAAACCAGTTTTAAGGCGCCGGTTGCTCGCCTTCGCCCTTTGTCCTTAGCATCTGCACTCTGAGAAAGGGATGGTGATCGTACTTAGAGTACGGGCGCAGAAGATCCCAGGGGGTACGACGGGGACGTGGACAGATCGGACTGTTTGGTACCTGCATACTTGTGCTCCACCATCAGAGCACTGCAGTCGGAAGACGGGCTTTTTGTAGGAGTCACTAAGCTCGGCTCTTAGCGACCCCACCCGTACCCAATACCAACTTCACCCCCCGTAAAGTGATTCCGTGAGTCCATTAAAGTCGCTCTGTCGACTCATCGGTCGTTCGAAAAACTCTGAAACGTTATCGAAACGTATCTATATATGTCATCAAAAATAAAACATAAAACGACGATCTGGTATGATCATTCTGCCTCCGAGTGACGATTAATATGTTGACCATAAATTTGTAAGAAATGAGCATTGCGCAAATTATATTCGCGATACGTGGGGTGTCCCTCATACTGTGACATCGAGGTAGAGGCTATTGTATACAACTTCGGTTGGAACACTGTGTGTCCCTCGCTCTGTCTAGCCTAGGGTAGTGTATGCGCCATGTGGTACTGCTGTGCTATTTTTAATTGACGTTACGATGTCTTGGATGATGTCTTTCGTTGATTAACTATACCGGAACCACGACCGAATTTTGCTCAGCGTTGCTAACGCCATTACGATGGTGGAAGTGATACGTTGCAGCAGTGTTGGACCTTCACTGTGGATTTCATCCACACGTGTTTGAGCATAGATCGCTTATGAGTGATGTGCATTGGTTACACTTGCGTCGCCTTTGTAGAGACGTTATTTCGTTTGAGATTAGTTAACACCTTCCTGATGGTATCGGTATGAGTACACTCACAACTTAAGCACTGAGTCCTATACCTTGACGAGAGTCACACTTACATTAAAGAAATGTACTTGACTACGCCCTGAACTAATCTGATCCGAATTTAAATTACTATTAAAACGCAAATCTAGAAATATAAGTTTTAAATAATAAGGTATAGGAGGTATCAACAAAGTATTAAAGAAAATGTACTTTGCTACATGTTTCAAATAAACTAGAGATATAAATTTTAGATAATAAGGTATAAAACGTATCAACGAAACAATCCATAAGGTTATGACAAAACAAATATATAATAAGTAACACAACACATTTATAGGACTACATGATTGTAGTTATAATACAAAAGAACGTAGGTATACATATATGTGTGTCTAGGGAACATAATCATTAAGTTATATGTGTAATATTACGGTTAAACGTAAAATGTGAATATATTCACGCCTTTTGTATTTATGTTTTAAATTCGAGTTTATCACAATATTATAAGAGGTTATTAATAAGGTTCCGTAAGGAAAAGTCATTCAATTATATTCGAACCGGCTGGAGAACATATGATAAATGTTTTTTTTTAAACTACATGAATCCACAGTTACGAATTTAACATAACAACCTTGATTGTCATGACGAGTGTTGAAAAGAACTTTAACTTCACAACTATATTAAATGTCAATATAAGGCAGGAGTAAGAGCACAATAAGTTGTCGATCTCATTGAGGAAGGTTCATCATTAATAATAGGTCAGAAACTACTGTAAGCGGCGGGCGCGGTTCGTTTACCTCCTCTCCTCCTTTAAATGTTTTTTAAGTACTTTAATTATTTTTTTTATTTTCCTATTTTAATAAAGTAAGGATGGGGAGGAGCTACTTCTATTAGCAACTATATTAACGAGGTGTTAATAGAAAATGAGATCGGGTCTTGATCTTTAAATTTTTTTATCAACTTATACGCGTACTCATTACGAAGTTTTATTTAATTTCTTTTAATCATTTGAACTTATGATCACACATACTCTAAAAGACAAACTTGGTTAATACAAAAACAACGTAAAACGGGTCCTAACTAACTAGACGATATAACGAGCCATACTACAAATACTTTTTATTTGATTTCTCTCCATGGTATGAGTAGAGAACAGTTACAGTTTTACGTTTACGCAAAGCTTTTTTAAATGTATCATTGATCTCATAAAAATACTAGAGTTGGTACATTCTTATGAAGGGTCTCTATAAATATTTGAGTGTTTGCACCCTATAAGAAATATTGATAAGTTTCATCTTCCTCTTGACATTATATTAAAAGTTAATAGAAAAAGTAAAACAATACCTCTCTCCTGTCAACAATTTTTTTATAAAACCAATTATTAAGCAACTAATGGTTACTTAGGGTCCGTACAATGGAGTCATGAATTAAGGTCGTGTGTAGGTGTAAATGACATACATGTAATGTAATTACATTCTGGAAGGAACCTATAGGCAAGAGAACCAAGCGTAGACCGGTGGAAAGATGAAATTTTGAAAACAGCGGGAAAAGAATGCACTAATAAAGCGAGTGACAGAATTATGTGAAGAAAAATGGAGGAGGCTTTTACTCTATAGAGAGGTCCTTAATAAACAAAGAGATATTTTCATCATTAGAGTTTTAGAAGGCTTTAAACTATAATATCCTAGTAGGATGTTATGAATATGCAGCAATTTATCCCGTGTAATTTGTAGTTCCGATCTCTCCCAATAATTGTCGAGAATTGCCGAGTGTCAAAGTGGAAATAATCGTAATGTATGTTGAGGTGAAAATTTAAATCAAACGAAACATCCAACCTGTTAGTTGAGAATCGTTTAGATAGACTACCTATTGCGTTCAGTCACTCGGCTAATCGAAATTTAGGACTTTAGTTAGAATGTCGTTGCTTAATAATTCGGCTAGCTGTTCCAATAAACGGCTGCAATATATACATTTTACATCACTTTTCTGGTCTGAATCAAATATATATATATATATATATAGTACCTGGATGACCGAGCTTTGCTCGGTTAAATTATATTTAGATACATTACATACTGATGAAGCATAAATTATATTTTCGATCTTACCGACATAATAGTAAAACAATAGGAAATGGTTATTTAAATAAAAAATAAAAAATAAAAGGAGCTCTCAATAATAGTTTTTCTCACAAAAAAGAAACTTGAAAAAAAAGGAAAAAATTAGGTCTGTAGAAACCGGGATTCGAACTCGGATTTTCTGATATTGAATCTCCCCGATTCCCATCCGAGCTATTATAAACTTATGAATGACAGCGAAATTTACCTTCCTATTCCAATTATATTTTTTAATTGCGTAAAAAAAGGGATAAAACGACATTTGCTAAAAATAAATCTTAGCTATATCGATTTATCGCCCCCGAAACCCCCTGCATACTTAATTTCATGAAAATCCTTGGAGCCGTTTCCGAGATTCAGATTATATATATATATATATATATATACATATATATACAAGAATTGCTCGTTTAAAGATATAAGATATATATATGTACGTGTATGAATATATGAATAATATTCGAGTATATATCTGTAAAACTGTTTTTATGAAAAATACATTAGACTGATTTTTATTTTATATAGCACTTAAATAAAAATAAAAAGGGTAAAATTTATTGCGTCATTTCTCCTAGCCGGTTCTCTGACCCTCGGGATTTGTACACAGATTAACCATTTTATGTTCATTTATTACCCACCCAATAATGATCTTTTTACTATTGCATAAATAATTAATAAAATCTTTAAATCGCTTACAATTAGTAAAGCTCTTTTCTTTACATGAACCATTAGATTACAAAAAAAAAATATGTTTAATTATTTAATAATATCTTGATAAGATTTTAAATATTATATTTCAAAATGGCCTTACTAGTTTTAAACATATTCCACAAGTCTCTCTCAAATAACCCATTATACTTTGTATAGAATTTTCTCAAATCTTCGCACGTTTCACTTATTTTAATAATTTGTGTAACTAAAGCTTACTGCCACCCCTTGAGAGCCACCATGTAATACATGAACACTATACTTGAGCCAAATTCGATGTGGAATTTATGTAAACAAACCAAATGTCATCGTGTATAGGGTTGTCATACTTTTAGTAATAAAAAATTGTAATTTATCACCAATTTCCTAGTTATACATTAATAATTTTACTTTAACATTGTTTCCTAGAACTTAACTTAACCGCCAAATACGTAATATACAAGAAAATTTGCTTATAACAAAAATCAACAAATTTGTAATTACTAATATACATCTAACAACCCTAAATTTTTGCATTGACAGGAAAATTTCGCAGATAAGCAACATTTGGTCTTTTTTTGATCAGTCGTTATATTGTTAAAGGTAAATTGTTATCGATTTTTATGCACAATTTCAAATATTATAATTATTATGTTTATTCAACGTAAGTAAAGTAAAATAAATAATAAAAGAGAATAAGTGTCTGAACATAGATTTTTAATCATATTAAATCCATTAAATTTTAAAACAAATGTTGTTTTATTTTGAATGCTAATCAGAGATAGTGTAAATATGTATTTACACTATCTCTGAATAGCATTATTTATTATAGATAATATATAAATATATCTATCTTTCTGACTTATTTATTTCAAGTTTTATGTATCTTGTACTACTATGTATAAATATTAAAAAATATAATTATTACAATTATATTCAAATAGGCTATAAACATCTGCCTATGGTTGGTTGCTAAGCAACGATTTGTTGGTAAACATTCCATATCGAATTTGGCTTAAGTATAGTGGACAATGTATGTCAAGTCACGCTTAGTTATGGTAATTATTATTACCATTATCAACTACCTCTAAAAGTTTTAGTGTATAGCAGCACCTAGCTCGACATCACGAAGGATAACGACATTGAACACGGAACTACCAGCCCTCATCACAAAAGCTGAAAGTAAGTTTATATTTTTAATATACAAAATAGCACTTTTGATAAATTTCTTCCAGAAACTGGCGCACAAGAAATGGACCTGGATAACTCCTGATCGTTTCTCACTAAGAATGAAATGGTCTTCATCATGACCATCAGAAGACGATATTCAATGACGTCTCCGTGATACATAGGATAAAAACCGGGAGTGAATCAAGATCCTCGCTCGATTTGCTCAAGTTCCCATCGGTGACTCACCCTCTAACCGTGGAGATGAATACATGCATCAAGCAGATCCGGAAGGAGAACAGATTGGTGCAGTTCTTCTGGTTGAAGGCCCACGTGGGAACACCGAGCAATGAGTGGGCGGACGAGCTAGCCAAAAAGGCGGCTCTAAGGAAAAAAACGGCCCCAGACTACGAAAAATTTCCGAATTCGTATGTCAGGAGGCAGATACGAGAAGAGACCCTTCGATTGTGGCAGGACAGATACAATTCTTCGGAAACTTATTCGGTCATGAAAATCTTCTTGCCAGATGTAAAGACCGCTTGCAAGCTGGCAAGAAAAACAACACCAACATTTGTCGATACGCAGATTCTGACTGGCCACGGAGGATCTGCATCGGTTTCACTTGAAGGACAGTCGTTCGTGTGTCTGCGATACGAATTATGAGGAGACAATTCTCCATATTCTATTGAAATGTCCGAGATTCGGCAAATACAGACTGTATCTAAAGATTAAACCCCAGAGGAAACTAGACCAGCCTTCACTCCATAGGTACTATCCTGGAGAACGAAGCCGACAGAGCATCTTTCTTCGAATTCGCGAGTCATCCCGCCGTGACACCCGCGAAAAGGAATGGCTCGACTGCTCTACCACAAAGGACATGGTTAACAACACCACAGCCTCAAAATACCACCATAAGCACACCAATAAACACGATAATCCCAAAACCGTCCAAAATCATAGTCTTCAGACTGCACAGCCAATCACGATAACTTAATATCAGCGGTCACCGACCCGAGCACCATTGGACCGAATCATCCAGGCCATCCCATCAACTCTGCGGAGATTGATCCGGACAAGGACTGACCATAACGCACTCCCGCAACCCGCACCTAGCAAGACTTTTGCAAGTCTTTGCTTAGAGAAGGAAATGGGAATGGGGAAGTAGATATAAGAACCAAAGGCCTGGCCCTCGTCGTAAAGAGTTACGGACAATGAAGCGGAGAGGATCGGGATAAGCTTCTGTCGCTCTGAGGGAGTGGATCGACTGGTCTCGCCGGGACTTACCCTCCTGTTAAACGACAGCACACAAAAAATAAGCTTCAAGTGTAAAAAGATCTACCCGCTTGTGCAGGAATCGGACGATGACTCGGACGGTGCGGTTGCAAAAAAAGGTGATTGCTCTGTTCGAGTGGGGAGAGGAGTCTGCTTTTGCGCAAGTAATATTGTGACTGAAACAGCAGAGCTAATGTCCCGGGACAACCCCCGGAAGAATAAGTGTAGACTCTTTGAGAGTCGGTTATGAAAGAGGAAACGTATCTGATAGATACGGTTGCCTAATGGCCTCAACAACATACGAGTTCATTGTTTACGAAGATAGGGGATGATCTGAGATATTTAAAACTACAGACCAAAACATCTTCACCCTCTACATGGCCGACTCTGGTAGAGACCGTAGTCAATGGTTTGGAGCGCTTACAGCAAAAGGCCGAGGCCCACAAAACGGAATTGACGTCGCGTAACTCAGGCGACATAACATCAAAAACAAGGCCTCGTCTGATAGCGATAACGAAAATAATTAAAGCGACAACCTCCCCTAAACAAGGCAGATGACTGCCCCACCTTATCCCAGGACTATCAGACTCAAGAAGTCGGCAATCAGAGGCGCTGATAAGGTTCACCAAAGACGAAAGTCCGAGGTACCCAAAAGCGTACCCGACTACTCGAACAAGAGCTGCCTCGGAGCACACACACCACCAAGGGATATGACCATCGTCCACACCGCAACAACGTGCGGAAAACGCGTATATCGAGCACTAGTACGAGGCTATGCTTGATCTCTCTCTGCGAGATCGAATCAGAAATGAGATCCGCAGACGAAAGAAGGTTGCCGATATAGCCCAATGGATTTGTAAGCTGAAATGGCAGCTTGGAAGGCACATAGCTCGTAGAACTGACGGCCGATGGAACAGAAAGGTTCTCGAGTGGAGACCACGTACCGGCAAGTGCAGCGCCGGATGGCCACCCGCGAGATGAATACATGACATGAGGATAGTCGCCGAAAGCCGTTGGATGGAGGCTGCTTTAAAGCAGTCGCTCTAGAGATTGATGGGAGAAGCCTTCGTTCAATAGTGGACATCCAATCGCTGATATAATGATGATGTATTTTCTTAGTTGTAGAAGGACTTCAAAGCAGTATTTGGAAGAATGGACAACCATATAAATAGAAGATAAATATTACATAGCTTCTGCCTAATAACTTTCTTCATACACGAATCCTAACTCAATTTTTTTTTCGTGGTGAACCAAATGCGCCGTATTAAATACTAGGCTATAGCTATAAATTATTTTATTTTTTAAAGTGAATGGTGCGGTTTAACATTGTGTTTGCTAAAATTTACTTCTTAAGACATCACAGCTCGGTCTCGAAGGAATTTATAAAATTGACCGACCATTGGAGAAACCAATAAAGTATTTCAATTTCATTTTCATTCGCAACAGTTTAGTTTAGTAACCATTACATAATTGATAATTGTGTCCAAATTGAAAAACTATGAGTATATTTTAAAATCCTTGTTTTAAAATTATCAAATGATTTCAAATAATTGAAGTCCGATAAATAGTACAAATAATTATAAAATTTCTCTAAAAAATTTTCAGTAAGCGAGACCTTTTTCTTGAGACTTGTTTTTATTTTCAGTAGGATAGTATCTTACTAGCCTATAGGTACTATACTTAGTATAGTAGTAGGATGTGCTAAGAGAATGTATTACCTTTATGCAAGAGTTTTAGCTAGTTTCCTTTATAAATTTTAATCTCGAGTCAAGTCACTTCATGCCGAGAATAACCTATCAATGTATGATTGTATCCTATGAATTTATCATCACTATTACTTTGAAGTACATTTATTTAATCTCTCGATGTAAATAAATTTCGACATAGGATAATATTCTTTATCTGCATAATTAGTGGCTTAGGGTATTGTACATTTGCTGACTCCAAGAGAAAATAGCTATAACAACTTTTAAACTTTCGCGTTGCATTATTATATTTAAATGTTCATACGGGGATTAACACGAAATTAACTTTACGGTAAAATATATTACCTTGAGGCCTGACGTTTCGGCTAGGTTACACTAGCCGTGGTCACAGGCAGACTGATCCAGCGATGTCACGACTCCGCCGTCGGGGTAAATGTTTCTTCATCCACCCTCAACTCGTGATTATTGTTATTTGTACCGCGACACACAACACTTATTACGTCCCTATTCTGAAAGTCAACCGGAAGGTGCCTATTCTGATATTTAACCGACTGCGAACTAAAACGAGGTTGTGTAATTTTAATCACTGGGTTCCATGTCGGGGATAGTTTGAATCCGTCTTCGCGATTGAATGTTTTATGTTTTTTAATTTCTATTGCTTCTCGCACTACTCTTGAATAAAAGTGGCGGTCTGTGGAGAGGATTTCCGTGCGATGAAATTCGATCCACTAATCATTGGATCGATGCACTAATCATTGGATCGATAGTGCGAGAAGCAATAGAAATTAAAAAACATAAAACATTCAATCGCGAAGACGGATTCAAACTATCCCCGACATGGAACCCAGTGATTAAAATTACACAACCTCGTTTTAGTTCGCAGTCGGTTAAATATCAGAATAGGCACCTTCCGGTTGACTTTCAGAATAGGGACGTAATAAGTGTTGTGTGTCGCGGTACAAATAACAATAATCACGAGTTGAGGGTGGATGAAGAAACATTTACCCCGACGGCGGAGTCGTGACATCGCTGGATCAGTCTGCCTGTGACCACGGCTAGTGTAACCTAGCCGAAACGTCAGGCCTCAAGGTAATATATTTTACCGTAAAGTTAATTTCGTGTTAATCCCCGTATGAACATTTAAATAGAAAATAGCTATTATATCTGTTCATACCTCTTACAGTCACAGCACAGAAATATCAATTATTAAGATATGCTCTCTCATTGTTATTCGTCGTCTTTGACTTCAATTACGAAATGACTCCACCGACTAGGTAATTGGTAGGTAATTACTTATTAACATTGAAAAATTATGAATGATATGCTATTGCAAACAAATCAGATAAATATTTTTCTCATTATAATTAGAAAAAGATACGTTAATGTAAGTAGATTTGTAAGAAATGTATTTGTTTTTATAGAACAGTTTATAATTTGAACCAGTCACACTAAATAATTTATAGACTAAGTACACTAGTAAATATATATATAGATGATATCCCCAAGGAAGTTACAAAACAAAACCTTTGGGATACGCCATTAGTTCACAGTCCATTCGTGAAAATTTGGCACAAAATCTTAAGTGACAAATACAGTGCAAGTCTTCTAGCTATATCAAGTAAGAGTCAGGTCACTGGTTACACGCAATGCCGTCAAAAAACCTTGGGACACTTTTAGATAGTGAAAGTTTTCCAGTTTGTGTAGGTCCCCGGTTGGGAGCAATGTGTTTTGAACACAGATATCCGTACGGAAAGGAGGCTGTCGGATTGCATGGCTTTTCTTGCAACAAGAGTTTAGGTAGATTCACCACGGTTCCCTAAATGAAATGTTACTGCTCTTATTGAGCCTACTGGAATTACTCGCGATGATGGCAAGAGACCTGATGGTTTAACACTAATTCCCTGTGAAAAGGGACGGGCGCTTTTTTTTTCAGATACCCACAGTTGTTATTTGTAATTAAATATTTTTTCATAAATGTGCTCTTGAAAAACGAAGGCCCCTGCTGAGAGAATTATTTTATTTCATAATCACTCTATTAAAATGATCATAACTGGGTGAGTTCTAAATGAGTATTAAATGGGTAATCGGCTTACAAATACCTAGGATCAAAGGCAACGCTAGGATTACGGACGCACATTTATTTTGTCATGAAGCTTAATAATATGACGAGAACTTAAATGTGTATGTAAAGTCACATTTGGTTTAATTATTAGACATATAACGCCCATAATATTTGCAAATACGGCAACGTAAGTCCGTTGATTACCTTTTTTTATAATTTAGTTAATAATTAAAAAAATATATCTTTAAAAAATCAAAAAGCTACAACTTAAACTCAATAGCGCCTGGTGAACTGGCGTGAATTTATGGATAGAAAGCAAACACACGCGGTTAGATAATTGTTTACATATTACATGTGTTTAACAAATAATGCGTGGCTGCGAGGGAGTTCAAGGAATTCAATTAATAAACGATGCCCTTCCAATTCCACAGTACATACAGAATCACTTTATTGCGTGTTAGTCCGGGTTTCACTACAGCCTGTGGAGCTTGACTACCCCTTTAGCATGATCTTTTTAGCACGTTCTTCTCGTAGGTAATCCACTTTTTATAACCAGTGATCAATATTTTCAAAAATGGTTCAGTTTCATTACGTTTCAAAAGAGAATCGCAAATGAGTGCACGATTTATTATTAATTTTAGTAAGCTTGTATGGTACACAAATAACGAGCTTTTTTGTATAACCAGTCTTTTTCAAATGAGTCAAATCTGTTTTTTTGTCAATCCTCAGATCCTTTGACCAATCTTAAACAATGTCATCAACTTTATCCGTATGACCAGAGCGACCTGCATATTTGATATCAAAATTCCCAGACTGAAAACGCTGCTTTAGAGCCAAAACACATAACGGCGTTGCGGCGACGCAACGCTAAAATCGGCGGTTTGCGTTGCGGCATTGCGGCGCCGCGAAAAAGAGCGTTGTTGTAGGGTAACCAGTTCTTCGTGATTTTTTATTGTGGATATTAATTTAATTATTTTAAATATTATAGTTCACGTGAAATTTGTTAATTATTGTTTGTGAAGTTGTTATTTAGTAGAATGCATAAAAAGTAATCCTTTGTACCGGAAATAATTTTGTGAATCAAGTTTGTATGCTGGTAGAATTTTAAACAACTTTTGTCTCATAAAGCCTAAACAAAATTGAAACAAAGTGATACATAAATTAATATCTTACATTTATATTCGTTCTATAGATTAAATATAAATAAATACCTTTCGCCCGCGGCTCCGCTTGCGTGGTACAGCTACCAGCTAGTAGTCGGTACGTAAAGTAGGTACTCTATGTCCTTTTCTGTACCCCAGACAACTGGTATGCAGAATTTCATGATGATCGTAATTCAGGTGAATAGTTAAAGCGTGAAAGCATAACAAACAAAGAAACTCACTTTAGCGTTTATCATATGCATGAAATTAGCATTCCCCTATAATTGTGTAAGATAGAAAAAATATCACTATAATAACTTTTCAAAACGCTGCTTTATTACATATTTATAATTTAGGTACATCATACATGTCATTTTTTGAACCGAGTCATAAATTAGGTGTAAATCTAATAGTTAAAAGTGGTTAAAAGTAACAATACCTATAACAACAATTGAGCTGAACTGTGAGCCGTTTCACAGCTCCGGTTCAAGCATATGGCTCATGAGCTTATCTGCAGTTCATAAAAATTCATTGAGATACCCATGTCTAATAAAGACACAAAAAAATAAAATATAAAAATAGACACAAAATGTCAATAAATCATGGTCAACAAGTATGACGTCACAACGCCGGAATTGGCGGTGCCGCGCCGCTAAAATTGGCGGTGACGCCACCGCCGATTTTAGCGTTGCGGCGCCGCAACGCCGTTATGTGTTTTGGCCCTTAGGTCCATAAGCGTCGAAATTTTTTCGGCGTAAATAACCACGCTTCTCAAACTTTTTGGATGATTTCACTTACTTATACTTACTCGTTGTAGATCTGTATTACTAATAATTAATTTTAATTTACTATTATTTATATATTTAGAGAAATACACAACATACAAAATTAAGCAAATTTTGAACTTGAGACGCGTTTAAAATCAGAAACAGAGTTAATAAAAAAACTCGGAGATGCGTTGTTTTTCCGAACAAATATTTTACAACTCTTCATACAAAAATTCAAAGTTTCGTTGCCTCGCTAGCGCCTTTGTCTTATTGAGCAATTTTTTTTTTGTAGTATAAAGCGGTCGTTTATGAATATTCTTTTGTTGCCACTCAATCCTAAGCTCGTAGTTGTCAAAGATTTGCACTTCCTTGCGGCTACAACTACTTCTTCTTGAATACTCGTATATCTGTTGTGAAGCGATACAATCATATTTTAATATTACTATCCTGAGAATTTTAATGAAATTACTATATCGAAATTTTAATGGAACATCTTTTATTTCAATATTATTCAAGAATATGTTTCGAGAACGCTGTTGATTTTCATTTGTCTTTTTTTCTAATTTTTCCACACGCTGTTACGATAACGTAAACTGCTCTTTGATTGACTGGAGCGACCGAACTTCTCTGTCCAACTTAGTGATCCTATCAGTTAGGAATAACATAGATTAGTGTATCGATGCTACAAAGGACTTTACCTCAGCAGGCTCTGCTTTGATTGATTTCAGTCACTTACTTATTTTTGGATCTTTTTTACGTTTTTCACCAGTCCTGGCAAATTTGTCAACTGCGCAGACATAAATTCCTTCCTTCCTTCCTTCCAACTCTGAAGATTTACGTGATGTAGGGCTCGGTTTTTTGCATACTGAGCACTCCCGTGTAAATTCTCTGTTATCCAACTTACGATAGCCGGCTTCAGTGATTCCCGCGCATCGAAATTCGCATCGATTCAGGCAAACCGAACATTAAACTCCATCCAAGAACTCCATGTTACAACTGTTACATTTATACATTCCGCACCAAATTGATAGCTCTTAGAAGTAGGTTGAGAACCGCTGGCAAATTCGAACAGCAAATGGATGTGTCTAATATGAATGATGTCTCGCGACCGACTGTTTATTGAAGATAGTTAAAATTATATCCTAATAATATCTTAAGACTTTTTCTTTTAAGTTAAGAAATGTAATTTTTATTAAATTCCCGTCGATACTTTTTTAGTTAAAACATCTGTAATGGTTAATAATCTGTTAATCTCTGACTGCCGGGTAAAGACTTTCTTATGTTAAGAGGAAGGTTCAAAGTTTAATTCAACACACTGTTTCACTGACAATAAGCATAGATGTAGCGATTTCATAGAAATGTAGGTGTCCGCACGATATTTTCCTTCACAGCCGAGAAAAAAAATAATTTTTGACATATTAAGCAATAGATAATTCAAGGTTATATATTCACCAAATGGTTTTCTCGTGATGATTGCATAAACAAATGTAAATTCAATGATAAATATAGGACAGTTTCGGTATAAATAAAAAACATTTTTAAGAAAAAACACATTTACGGCGCTGTTGTTAGTTTTATTATCGGTAATATGAAAACATTTCACTCACACTAATTACTTCAAATAACTTAAAAGTAAAATACTAAAATAAAGTACTAAACATATAATTAAAAGTTTAACATAATTTTTTAAATACTTCTTTGTTTAGCTTAACGTAAAACTTAATACTTATGTAGTTGGGAACGAAATATTAATTGATAAAATTAGTTATCTTTATTTTTCAAAATTATTAATTCGTTGGTCTTTTTTTACACATAGCATCAGACTTGTCATCTTTGCCCTCACCACATAGTATAGCTCTAAAGCTAAAGGGCTTAAACGGATAACCAGAACCCGTATAAAATTTACTCATGAATTCGACCCTGAAAATATTTTGTATTAATTAAATATACAAAAAAATAGCGTTTAAATGCAATACTAAGATATTTTATTTATTAATCGGCATATTAGGAAATACGTCAATGGGTGTAAAAAAATAATGAGAAACATTTTTATAACTTATTTAAGCTTCGGGTAAAAACAAAGCTACTACTGATGTACAACTACTGGTTTTGTAGCAATTTTTTTTTTTCGTATTACTAATTTCCTACCTGCAGAGGCAAGCATCAAAGCGCTACGTTATGAATAAATAAACCACTTAAAAATGCAGTTTATATAGTTCGTATTAGATGGATCGGCCATGACTGCGTATACCATATCGTATTAGAGTTTCAAACAATTATCTCGATAAATGTTTTAAAGGGACTCTGTAAATTTGAACCAAGTAATCGACCTACATACCAGTGTAATCGCAAAGTATGAAGAAACGCTGATAATCCTTCCATCACAACTAAGATCGAAAGACTGAATATTGCCCAAATCGCAAATATTACAAAAATTTTCGGTCCTCCTGCCATTGAGGTATCTCGAAGACCAAGTTTGGCTAGTACCATCACCCATAACATTTCTGATAGTTCTGAAATAATATAGTAAAAATACTTGATATATGTGTATAATAATAATTATCATCATTTTTTTCTTCAAATGCCAATTTTTATTCAAATTAATTTCTACAAAAAATAATATTACAAACTTTTTTATTTTTAATGTACCCATACATATATACATATATAACATATTGCTATAGCATAGATGAAGGAAGTTACGTTAAATTATAAAACTTTAAACTTAAATATAAATAAATACCATACTTATATAACTAAAAATTCCTAAACATTTTACAAAGTCAAATATAAAGGACTATGACGTTTTTTCTATGAAGCTGTGCCCTGATATGTACAGAAAATTTATATTTTAAAGTATATGTTACTTTATTAATTGAAACTAGATTTTTAATAATAGACCAGAAGTGATAAATGCCGCGGTTTATAATTAAATTAAAAAATGGTTGTCTGTAAAGTCGGTTTACGGACGATAATTTTTACGTGATAACGTAAATATAATCGTCGTAGAAAACATTAATGAAAAGTGCATACTTTTATGAATGGAATTGAATTATTTTGTGTAATATATATTTATTATATATTATTATTGTTATGCCATCTGTCCATTTGAAAATGCAATATTACTGTCACTCTCGGGTTGTCTGGCAGAAATTGCTCTTTAGCAATAAGACCGCCTGGTTGTACAACTTATAATGATATTATTTTGTGTCCTTAATTTAGTTCTGTTTTGGTGTGCATTAAAGTATATTATTATTATCTAACTGCTTTACTCCACCTGTTCAATAATATATTTAGATATAGATAATTGATACTTATTATTATTATATGTTTCTTATTTAATCTCAGATAGCCGGGAAGTTGATGGCATGGGCCAAAGCCAAATGTACATAAACGGCGTAATTAAAACCTTTGTACATTTTTCTTTTTTTCATTACAAATATTGTTATTTTTTTAGTGGTGTGCAATAAAGAGTATTATTATTTACCTGATTGTTTATTTTTACTGAAATGTAACAAATATATATATATATATATATATATATATATATATATATATATATATAATAATTTATGTTTGTGGTTGGCCACAGTGATTGAGCTCACTATGAAGATATTTTACTCTACTTCTACAATCTACATGTAGTCAGTACTACTGCTTTTTGCAACATGTGATAAGTGCTCGCTGGTAATTTAAACATAATTATTATAAATTTTTTTAGAAATAAACTTTAATCAAATTAATGTTAATGAAGTTTTAATTTAAAACTATGAAATTGAAACCATTAATCAAATTCATGAAACTGATGCTTTTGAAAAGTCTCCCAAAATCTGCTTGATATAATAATATATTCCCTTGCAGTGCGTTAACTTGTCATTAAAACATAAATATTTTTAAAACTATGGTTATAAATCATTAATTTTTAATTTTCAAATATTATTTAGTTTTTGTAAAGGATGGGTGTCAGTCAATAAGATAGGTGTTTTTTTCCCCTGAACAATTTTGAGTTTTTATAGATATGTATATAAGCTACAGGTAATTGTATTTAATATAAAAGCTAAATAAAGTTAAATACTTTGATATGTAATACAAGAAATAATCAAGTTTAATAAAGAAGTTAAGTTTAATAACTAAAGTTAGCAAAACAAATTAGATTATCATTAATCACTTATGAAAATAGTAAAAATATACTAAGTAAAAGCAGCTAAATGTTTATACGATCGTAATTATACGAGTCCTAATAAGTAAGTTTTTAATCAAAATTGTAATATAACCTTATATTACCTACTGCACTCGCCGACCGATGTTACTTTTTTAATAATCAAATAACAAATATATGAAATTATATCGCTAATCAAATTCTTAAAATGCAAGAATTAATTACCTTTTTTGCTGCAATTGTTGTCACTATTATAACTTTAAAAACAATAAATTAACGTTACTTCGATATTGACAAAACAGTTTGCCGCCATTTGCCACTGTCATTTCTACTCGGACGCGTCGTAAGTTAGGCCGACCGCCGATCGTGAGCCGAACGCTTAGGCCGAGCCGATCGTACCTCTCTACCGCTTGTTCCGCGCTCTCGCTCACTAATTGTGACAATGACGTCATCTTCTTCGAACTGGCACCCAGTAGCTTTCATCAATTTACTAGACGTTATCACGTCAAAAAAATCTTCACTTCTAGACTATTATTAAAAATCTGTTTCAATAATAAAGGATACTTTAAAATATCAATTCTCTGTACATGTCAGGGCAGATTTGAATAGTGTCCTTTTATAACATATATTAAGTCGTACGTTCATGAGCGAGTGACAGCGCCCACAGCCGAAGATAAGAAGCTGTGTGAGATATGGTACTAAGAACAAATTCTATAGTATGGACAGCCTGGTGTATCATTAATTCGCCAAATGAAGCTGAATATTTAGCCACTTCCGCCAGTATTTTCTCCTCAGCCCGTTTGTCCGAATCACGTCTTTGATATCTACGAAACTGGCTAATTTTTTTCTGCAACAAAAATAGGGTTTCTATTTTCATAAAATAGTTTTATGAATTGTTTTCTTCGTAAATATATTAGAAAAAAGAAATAAAAACATCAATATTATCGAAATTAAAACTGCTATATAAGAAATGATTAATTTTCAAATTGAAAAACCAAAGTTGCTTCTTCTTCTTACTTCATTTACAATTTTCATTATAATTTTTTTTTTTTTAATATAAATTAAATGTTTTAACGCATAAGTAAAAAGTGCGTTGAAAAAAAAACTCTTACGTGCTATAATAACTCAGAATAGTTGATGGAGGCTCATTTAAACGAGTTGACGAGTTATTTTGAATATATTTACCTCGTTTCTACTGAAACGTAAACGATTTTAGTTTGACGGCTGAAGGGGACATCACAGAAATACTCGTATATAGTTTATAACTAAATTATCTATGTGTTTTGCGTTTAATAATTATGACAAAATGTATTTAAACGTCAGAAGCTAATTATAATAAATAATAATCTAATCAAAAATTTAGTTCTTTAAAAAAAATATATGTAGAAAGCCAAATCAGATTCACCTATTGTTAAGTACGGATCCAGTTCAGACAGCCAACCGAATCTACTATTCGGGTGACTCGCTGAGAGAGAATAAAGCACAAAGAGCCTTTGACGAGCTTATTTAGTTCGTCAAAAGATGACAGTCGGTTTGAGCAATGTTTCGTCTAGACTCCTTCAAATGAAGTAATGGAATCACAAAAGTAAATACACAGATCATTGCAATAAAATTATATTAAAATTAGCAAAACCGGCGAACTCCGTTTCGCTACCAGATGGCTTCGTTTTTTGTAACATTTCGTTTAATATATATTGGTTTGTAATACATGCTATGTATCAGAGATGGCGCTGTATGTGAAAAATGATTTTCCCTGTTTTCCTGCTTTTCTGTTGAAATTTTTCCTGAATTTTGTTTGCTATAAACCTCACGGATCCCGAGACCTTTCTAACGAATGCAAAACCGTGGAAATCGGTTCGTGCGTTCTGGAATTATAGAGTCAGGAAGAAAAACCCTACTTATTTTTATATTATAGATTTTCGAAATAAATAGGGCATTAAAGTTATATATCTTGGTTCTTTAAGCCATCTCCTATTACCTAGTGGTCTTTAACTAACCAGCTTAAATCCATATAATACAATGTTATTTAGCCTGGACAAAAGTTTAGAGAGATTATACGAAGAATGGCGGATATTATTAGAATAGGTTATTCCAAGTATATAGGGATAAGAAGCAAACAAAGGTGAGCTCACATGTCCGGCACTCGGTTGAGGCTTGTAAAAAAAGTTTTAGTACGGTATTGCACTCCCAAAGTTCCGAGTCCGACATACGTCTAGGACTGCCTACCCGGGCGTCCAGGATATCATTTCCGTAAATGGATTCCCCTGCGACACAAAAAAAAGGTTCGGCAAAGGAAGGCTGGACCTGGAATTTAAACTCCAGAGAAAACTAGATCAGCATTCACGCCATACCATCATAGAGAACGAGGCTGACAGAACTTCCTTCCTCGGATTCGCGAGACATGCCATCGTGACAGCCGCGAAAAGAAATAGTTTGACCGCTCTACCACCTACTTCATTGTTTATACTACAGGCCCAAAATACGAACACAGCCACTCCAAATTCACACTCAACACCAACCAAAATACACAAGCAGCGCAATCCCTCTCGGTCCCCGACTCGAGCATCGTTGGGCGTGAGATTACAGGCCATACCGACCACTCTGCGGAAACTGTTTCAGAGAAGACCAATCAAAACCCACCTCCGCTACTCAGCCAAAGCAAGATATATATATGACATAGAGTCTGCTCAGAGAAGGAAATGCGAGCGGGGAAGTGGATATAAACAAAAGAAAAATTTATACAACTACACTTGCTTTTAAGTTTTTAAACTTTGCCTTTTTTGTAACGAAATCAGAGCTAGTACATCATAGTATATCTAGTTATGACATCTGAGTTTGCTTACTTATGAAATACTGCTGTAAATAAACTAGAAGGGAACATTTTGTCCTTACCAATGCATCTTCCTTTTTCTTCTTGTAAATTTTGTTAAGATAGACGGGTGTTCCAAATAAAATAATCGGAACACAAATAACTGCTATTATAACTAAAAACCGCTGAAGCTTTTCTTGACTTTCAAACATATAAGCGTCACAATCTTCCTCCACGGGTTTTGAAGTAGAAAGTAAAACCATGTCGATAAACAAAATTAGAATCAAAGGAGCACAGCCCGCTCCTCTTTTTACTTCCACTGAAAGAAAATCATAAAATAATTATAAGCTAAATATATATTTAATAAAATCTGGACCAAATCTGCATACAACATTAGTTTGCAATATATAAGAGTGTTGCAAACAAATTCATTTAATATTTACCGTATTTTCCGCTGAACATAAACCATTTCATGTAAATTAGTATGACCAGCCACATAAAAAGGCACGCCAGAAATAGCACTTGTGGAATGAATTGCAAATAAATGGCATAATACCTTTTAAAATATCTGCAATAAAAACATTTTACACGCACAGTTACCTAACAAGCCGGAAATAATAATTTATTAATATATTTTTTATTTTGTCCTGCGTTACATTACACACTTAAGTGTCAGTGTTAATCTATGTTTTATATATGTATCGGGGAACAGTAGGCAGGCAGTTACACGTGCCTTATTAAACTACAGATGTAATTTGCCCAAATAAGCATTATGACAAAATATTTCTATCCTTTATATGCAATACTTAGGTATAAACAAACCATTCAAGTTCAACATCTAATATATTGACTACAATCAAATAAATTAGTTAGAAAAAAAAATTAACACTGTCTCGGAAACTATAGACCCCAATTACCTAATAATATAAGCATCACGCAACATGTCATAATATCCTTATTTCCTGTTATCAATTATTACGCCTAGTAGAAAATAGAAACTCTGAATAGTATAGATTATATGATTTCATCCAATACACTACACAATTTTTTTCTCAAAAAGAAAGAATAATCAAAGAAAATACTATCAATAGTTTTGTCGATACATGTATCTATCTATATCCGATATAGAAATTAATGAAACGACATTGTTAAAAAAATGAATAGTGTCATTGGACACTAGGTAGGAACGAAGTTCCCTCGGCTAATATAGAAGCAACACAATTTAAAAATTTTTTTTTATCTTTTTATATATATTCTTGATTTTTGCAGATAGCGATTTTGCAGAAAAATTCCTATCTTTTCCAAGCCGAAAGGAACTTCGTTCCAAAAATCGTTATTAATTGTTTTTATACAAATATTTTATTTACTTTTTTTTATATTTTACTACACAGTTTTAATTTCATGCTACATTGTGTACAAATATGAGTTCGTTGAGTTACTTACGTGTGATTGAAGAGACTTAACGTTAAACCAAACATCATATGCACAATTCCAATTATAATTGACATTTTCATTTTCAAGGAATTCAGGTACATAATTTTATTTTTAGCCAACTGCAAAAAATGTAATACTTCAAATTACAGTGATACACAATTACTTCACTTTATTATTCTTATAATTTATTGTTTTCTTTGTACAATTATCAAAAGTACTGTAAACATAAATAAATCGATTTCCACATATTAACAAAAATATCCATTTCAATCAAATTTACATGTGAATATTACAATGATGCTTGTACGTATGCATGTGTGCAAATATATCTTAGAGTATAGGTGTATGTAAAGGTGCCGTTCATGAGTTTTATTAAGTTTTCCACTAAGACTTTCTGTGCGCAAGTACCTAAACTAAAACTTAAGTAATAAAAAAAAGTATTGTTAAAAAATTGTACCGCCCAAACGGGATCCACACCAAACAGATACGGTGCGTTTGTTTCAAGAACAGGATTCAAAGTTATGTACTGATTGTCTTGAACCGTTTTTAAATCATACGTATTCTTCCAATACGGTGTCGTAAGTACAATTGATTTAGAAAAAAATACATTGTACAAAAAACCAGTATAAAGCGTAAATATGCCCATCATTAAGATTACGTATCGACCTGTGAATAAAATTTATATTTGCCTTATAAAAATAATATATATTTAAATACAAACTTAACACTAACAGCCTGTAAATGATCAACTGCTAGGTAAACAAGGCTCTTCTCCTATTAAAGAGGGTGGAGCCAATTCTACCACGCTGTTCTGGCTAGCAAATGAATAATAATAACCTAACCATATAAATAATTTTTTTACGAAAAAAATATATAAACAATTTCAAACTATTTTAACCCAATTACGTCTTGATCTCTATAATTTTGTCTACGATAAGCAGTACTGGACTAAGGCCCGTCTCAAGCTATTTAGACCGAAGTTAGTCTTTGTGCTTAATACTAAAGTTACTTTGATTCGCTCTTTGCAATTTGTGTCTATCTAGACTAGGTAGCACCTAGAAGCTCGTTTTCAGTTTCTTGCTTTGAGTGATTACGACGAAATACGTATCATTTATACAAATAAGCATAAAATTATTATTTATTGAGAAACATGAACTAAAAAAAGTGTATGGCAAAAAAAAAAACTGATATGTCATACCAACATTTTCTAGTCTTTAAGTTCATAAACTTACACACTGTTCTCTATTTAGAGGACAATGGTAAAAGTTATTACTTATATACA
The DNA here is from genome assembly GCA_036937285.1 of Euphydryas editha. Taxonomy (NCBI): domain Eukaryota; kingdom Metazoa; phylum Arthropoda; class Insecta; order Lepidoptera; family Nymphalidae; genus Euphydryas; species Euphydryas editha. The sequence goes on along the minus strand of JAUPFZ010000005.1, from coordinate 15,837,419 downwards.
TAATTCATTATAACTTTTACTACTATCATTATTTATAATATTATTTACTTGAATATTTAAATTACTTGTAGCACTTTTTATAATATATTAAATATTATATATTAAAATGAAGTGCAATATACTTATAATATAAAGAAGAATTATTATCATAAACACATATCCAAGAAGAAGGATGCTAAAAATAATTAATATAGTCGATTATTATTTATTCTTAGTTCAATTAATAGAGTATATGAATTCATTTTGAAATACCTCCGAAGAAAATGTTCCAGATTTCATTTTTTGATGTTTTATCCATGTTTTCCTTTTCAACTGAGATCATCCAACCCGCAAATACCAATAATATAATCCCGTGACATACATCACCGAACATCAGAGCGAACAAAAACGGAAAAGTTATAACTGTATAAAGACCTGATGGATTGAAAAACGATACTCGATTAATAGTCATAATAAATATTGTACAGGACAAATGAATCCAAAACACGCAAATAATTTTATACTTAATCTATAATATAAAAATAAGTCGAGGTTTCCTTCCTGACGCTATAATTCCAGAACGCACGAATTGATTTCCACGGTTTTGCATTCGTTGGAAAGGTCTCGGGCTCCGTGAGGTTTATAGCAAACAAAATTCAGGAAAAATTTCTACAGAAAAGCAGGAAAACAGAGAAAATCATTTTTCACATACAGCGCCATCTCTGATACATAGCATGTACTACAAACCAATATGGTTTAATCCCCAAATGAAATGTTACAAAAAACGAAGCCATCTGTTGGCGAAACGGAGTTCGCCGGGTTTGCTAGTTAAATATGAAATTTAATTGTGGTTTATACACAAAGTTAATGACGGTGAAATGTTAATCCTAGATAATTTAAGCATAAACAAAGAAACATACTCAATTCAATAAAATAAACATACTAGTCTCGCACTCAATGTCCCCTCGCGCTCGTGTGATCAGTTTTATGTAAATGCTAGGATGTCTAGTCGTGCGATTTGAAAACGCGCATCAAAATTTTGCCATCTGAACAGGGTCTTACTCGTGTTAAATAATGTTATACTATTAAACCAGTATTAAAGCAATTTGCATGGTCGAAAATAATTCAACAAAATATGAAGCCAGTTAAAAAGCGATCCGTCACCGTTTCGTTACCGGCACCGTCATGTTAAAACACGTTCCAAAGTCACCGAATCGTGTATTTGCACGACATAGCAACGCGTCGCGATATAACCACATCAACGGTGCTACGCCATATCAATTTGAACAAACTCTTTGTTTAATAAACCTAACACTGCTCATGTTATACTAAAAATAATATATGATACCTGGATTCAATTCCCTATATGTCGAATCTCCATAGGCGTTAATAAGGGCTTGAAAACCTTTTGTAAACTTATTAGTACGATGAAAAGTGGGTGGTTCATCGGCATCGTTAGATTTCAATAAAAAAGACTCTACATTCGTGCCAGCGTTTTCCTAACAAAAAATAAAATCATTAACAAAACAAATTTTTAAACACCCCCCACCCCCATTTTTTAAATAATTGAATAAAGCAACAAGTATCTTTTTCTAATATTTTTATACTTATTTATTTATTTATTTATGTTATTATATTACGAAGACATTCGGTTTAATATACATTAAAGTAAATTTAAGCGACATTTACTAGTTAAAGTAAGTCTTCGCGTAATAATGGCATAAATAATAGCAATATGTACATACTGAAAATAATGATATACAAACTTCAGCTTTAATAATCTACATTTCGATATATATTTTTGTATACAGAATTAAAATGCCAATAAAATATGTTCAAAAGATGAGAGAATTCTAACAATAACAAAGATAAAAATAGAAATTAAAAAAAAAATCATCGAGAAATGACATTCATCGTAATTGATTTAAATCTATTTAAGTTTATATTAAACATGTCAATGTCACCAAACACATTGTGATGAGAGTTGCATGCACGATAAAGAAAAATATTCTGGGCATATTTAGTTCTAGATATAGGTACCAAATAATTGTAATTTTTTACGAGCTTGTAAACAAGGACATCTAAAAATAATATTACTCAAAAGGTAAGGGGTATCAAAATAACCAGTTAGTATTTTATAAAGCAAATGCTCGTCATTAACCATTCGACGGTCCTTTAAAGTGATCAGATTGGATGGCTTCGCTAATAGCTAGTCAAATTTAAAGCTAAATATGTTTGCTAAATTTCTTTTAGACATTATCAATTCTATCAATGTATACCATCGTATATTGGGTTCAAAACAGTTGAAGCATATTCGAGAACTGAGCGAACGTAGGCATTTTACAAAGAAAAAAGTGTGGCACTATTACGAAAATCTTTTCCAACCCTAAGAATAAACCCAGCATTCGAAACGCCCTTCCACAATGTAATCAATTTGACAGTTAAATAAAGGTTTAAATTCGAGGTACACTCCCAGGTCTCTCACCTCAGTAACCTTCTTAATTGGTTCATTGTTAAAACAGTAACTATACTCCGCTATATGACGTTAAAAAAGAATGACGTCGCATTTTTCGATGTTCAAGATAAAACCATTGTATCAGACAGTGACAGATATCAAACATTAAATTTGTTATATTTTGTTAAAAATACGCACATAACTTTTATTATACTCGTAATATAATATTACCGAAACTCTTGTTAAAACATCCTCAACTCTTGGCAAATCTAGATCGGGCACCCAGCACTGACCAATTAGGCATTTTCTTGTTATGTCTAAGGTAAACATATTCATTGTATGGTAGATCGCCTTAGATTTTTTTATTTGAACCATCCATGGATCCCATTGCTTGCTAACACCTCTAAGTGCTTTACATCTATAATATTTAGTTTTTCTCATAACCTGACCCAAAAAAACAAACGTTTTAAAAAGTCGATAAATTCTATAAACTTCCAGTAAATATTAAGAGGATTAACAGGTTAAATTAAATACGCATATAAAAGAAATAGGACCACTCGTTACTACATTATTGCTAGACATCTAACTAATTACAACTGTCAAAATTCTTTTCACATTCACCGTTCAAGTAGTGAAGTGAATAGAATCATTTGCTTTATCAACGTCGACCTAGATCTTACAGAGTCACAAATTAATTGCTAGAGTTCTAATTAAGAACTTATTTCTTACAACAAAATACTTATTTTAGGAACAAAGAAAAATAATTCTCATTTTAATTATATGATGTAAAAAATAAAAAACATAAAAACAGACAATTCAATAAAAAAATTGTTGTAACACATCATGAATTTAAGACATAAAATAGTACTTAATTGTGGAATACTTATACTTATAATACGAATTCAAGCTAGATTATTAGATCTTATAATTTTTTTAAACGGTCAATAAAAATCTAACAATTTCAAAAGTAACTCAATGTAGTCTTTAGTCCTACATACATTATAGATTTGGAGATACCTACTCAAATTTGTAGGTATTTCAAATGCATACTAACTTTTTCCAAATCAGCGATCCTCAAGTCTAATTGCACCATCATATCCATTCTCTCGTTAAAAGACTCTGGGCAAGAATATAGGTTGACATGAAACCCGCTGCAGACTTTTTCGAGTCGAGCGCTAAGCTGCTCACCTTGACAGATTGCCAAAAATGCTACCTTCCGAATATCCTGACCCTATTAATGTTAAACGATATTATTAAGTTTGGTAGAGCAGCCTTTGCCCAGCAATGGAAGATTTACAAGCCGTTGTTTTACAGTACAATAATGTAACTAACAAAATAATTACAAAATACTAGGTTTATACCTACTCCGGCTTTTATTAGTTTGACTTTCTAATAAGAAGAGCAGTCAACTAAAATTATTATTTTCTATTTACATTTATAGCATAATATCTCTATTTCTATGCTGACTGTGTTATATTTCCAAATTGTTTTTAATTTGTTCTTTTTATGAAAGTGATTGCAAACCGTCAAACTGATCATAACAATTTTTTATTGAAAATTCTCAAACAACTCCAAATTTCCGAGTTTTTCAGTAGATTTCCCAAAATTATTTCTTTAATATGATTTTTTTAACTTTACTTTTTATCCATCACTTTCTTTTTCATTTTCATTTGGGGTGTCATGCATCCAAATGGTCGGTAAGAAAATTGCACATTCGGACGGAGCTACCATTGTATAAAAATTTGAGGCATCCCTAAGTATTGTTTAAAAAACCATTTCCACTGAATATTCCTCTACACTTCGGAGTAAAGTTAGTAGTATATAATAGTATTGATAGTATATTTAAAAATTAAAACAGAAACACGAAACTCAAAAACACAGTAATAATGAATTACACGCCCTGTGCATATATTTAATTTGTCGACGGTGGAACGGACATGGATATTTTTCAATTATCACTTGATAATTGTACTGTAATGTACTGTGTCAGCCTGTAAATCACCCACTGTTGTGCGAATGCTTCATCTCGATATAGAAGAAGGGTTGGAGCTTAATCCACCACGCTGCTCCACCGTGGGTTGGCGGATAATTTCTCTACCATGGGTAACGATCGTCATCAGGTGTCTATGATAACAACCGGGACCGACGGCTTTACGTGCTCTCCGAGGCACGCTGAGAAGACCCACAAGGACATACGCCCAGACCGGAAACAAATATTTGTACAAATACAAATATCTTTCCCAAGCGAGAATCGAACCCACGACCCCGGCGGTCTCGCGCGGCTTTGAGGCAACTACTCGCAGCATTGCACCAGAACGGTCGTCACTTATTGAATATTTATCATACAAACACTAAATTATTTCTAATACAAAATTTTGTAATGAATACATCAAAAAAAATTGATTGCTTATTTATGTTCAAAACTTACGTTTATACTAAAAACTTATAGTTCTTCAAAAACCTACAGAAAAGTTTTTAATGGTATATGTCTATATCTCACGTTTCAGAGTCAAGCAATATTGAATTTTCAAGTATTTTTGTGTTTAAAGTTTATTTCACGCTCGACGAATGAAAATATCGTGAGAATACTTGCATTTTTGGGAAAAATTGTAAAACGTATATAATTTTATCCGCGAATCCTTAGTGTAACATAGAAGGTTAATAATTATATCTTTCTTCTTGATAAAAGAAACTTTTGACCAGCAATGAAGATAAATAACTTATATACCTTAAAGTAAGTTATTAATGAGCTTTTTATTGAATGCAGATAGTTTTAAATTTGTGTAACCAAAAAAAATAATTTATATTCGAAAAATAGGCTAACCTAATGTTTACTTTTTAACAGGATGTCCTCCTAGAGTTACTTTAAAATGATGAAATCACGTTTCCGTAACTGAATATTGCAAAGTTATTTGTAGCATATTATGTATCATATCGAAGGTAGACGGTGTTCAATTAATGCATAATTGAATTTCAAGGGAAGCTTCATATAATTACTTTATAGACTGTGGCCCTATACTAACAGTTTCCTCATTAGCCTTTCTATTAAATTTTCTCATAAACTACTCCTACTATGATACGTGCGTTCTAAAACGGTCCCTTTGATACACAGTCATATTTTAAACAGACATTGTAAAAGATGAAATGCTATTTTCAGCGCGTTTGTTTTTTTTTTATTATTTTACAGATTTCCAAGTCTTATCTTAAGTTGACAAATTGTAACCTTTTTTACAAATATTAATTAATTGCAATAAAATTATTTGTTAACTTTTACAAATTCTTTTTATTCGTATATTTTTATTGTAATTGATTTTTATATCGACTATTTATAACTTTTTTAATTTGATTAATCATCATAATAGGTATATATTAAAATAAATAACTATTTAATTTGCTGTAACTTGTAATAGATTTTACCGTGTTTGGATCTTGTAGTATTGCATCCTGGGAAGCACGTCGATAGTATATATTTCCATGAGAAACCCTCCACATCATCATCTCGAAAGGAAAGCTTCTACTGCGCTTAACAACCCCTGTTATAACAAAAAGTCGACCCAGAAGACCTGTGTCACCACCTGCTGACCTAAAATTATAGAAGTTTGAGAGAAAAAATTCTTTTACAATTATTTCTTATCTATAATATAAAAATAAGTCAGGTTTTCCTTCCTGACGCTATAATTCCAGAACGCACGAACCGATTTCCACGGTTTTGCATTCGTTGGAAAGTTCTCGGGCTCCGTGAGGTTTATAGCAATCAAAATTCAGGAAAATTTTCAACAGAAAAGCAGGAAAACAGGGAAAATAATTTTTCACATACAGCGCCATCTCTGACACATTGCATGTACTACTTCATCTTTTAATCCCCAAATGAAATGTTACAAAAAACGAAGACATCTGGTGGCGAAACGGAGTTCGCCGGGTTTGCTAGTAGTTTATAATTATACTTTAAACATAATTTAGTCTACTTTTTGCAAAGCAGACGAAAAATTATAATAGCAACAAAATCTATATCTTCATGACACTAATATGAATATGTTTTTTAATATTTTCGAGCAGTATTCTAATAGTTAAAAAAGTATTCATAAAGTTACCTTCCCAATATATCCTCTGCTATATCAGATTCACCCAGCATCGGGCCAATGTGATTTAGCACGTAACTCATTTCGGTCAACTCTAAATAGTTTTTCAATAGAGTCGTTTGATTGTCCGACATGTTTAAAACATCATTTTCCCATTTTTCAAGGATGTTCTGGGAAAGAAAATGTATATTAAGTTTTTGAGTATTTTTTGATTAAAGAACGTAATATAAACCTTATCCTGTGGCTTACTTCCAGGGAAGCTGTCTCATGAAGCGGCAACGCCTTTGGCTCTATGGAATTGTATTCAACAATACTGATCTTGTCTTTCTGCATCTCTCCTTCCATATAAAGGAGCTTGCGTTCCATTTCAGCGCATCTGCATAATTCGGTAACATAGTTCCTTTGAAAGGGCTTCATATCAGGTGTCATCTATAAGTTTAATTAGACGTATTATATTATAATAATATAATTGGTGAATTAGATACGTTATGTAAGTTATATTAATGAATACGTGGTGTTGTTCCCCTACACATATTCAATTTCATACATTAATCCAAGTCATATATATTGACGGCCGGCTGGTCTAGTGGTCAGGCAACTGGACACTTTACGCAGCGGTCGCGGGTTCGAATCCCGCCAGGTGCAGATAATCTGTATGACGAATATAGATGTCTGCACCGGGTCATGGATGTGTATTTATGTATATATGTATTTATATCTTAAATTTATTTCCGTTCCTAGTACCTGTAACACAAGTTCTTACGAACTTATCACGGGGCTAGGTTAACGTGGTGTGATTGTTGGTTAATATTTATTTATTTATATTATTTATATTCCGGAATACTTCTATTCTGGTGATATACACATATTATTAAAACTATAATCAATTTAATACGCATCGTTGGTTAATTGCGTATTTTCATTGTGCTCAAATATGAAGGTTTCAAAGTTCACTTACACAAGACTTTAAAAAAACATAATTTATACAAGTAACAATACGTTTCCATAATAAAACCTTTATTGACAACTGAGACAAGTTTTGGGTCGTGTAATTTAAAAAAAATAAAAATAGAAGCTCTACATTTATATTAACAAAGTTTAATGAATTTGGATGAAAAAAATTCAAATATTCTAAAAGAGGACTTTAAAAATCCCAACTCAATACAGGTGTAAAATGAAATAAGCATGATAAATCGGCCAGACAGAAAAAGTTCTATAAAACCCGCGACAGACAAATGAAATGTTAACTAAAGTTAAAAGTGTTTTACGCGTGCATTTGAATGCGCACATTCCCAATGAGTTTTTTATTTTAAAAACAAAAAGTTTACACTGACTGAAAGTCATTTTTCATAGACTAAGCACACACTATATACTAAATATCAAAAAGGAGGTTCTCGATTTAGGTGAATATTTAGCTCAATTTGATAGCTGTTTTTTAATGACACCTTTAATACAGTACCATATAAATTTACACAAGATCTAATAGGAAATATCTAATTTGGAATACGCAACGACAAAACGCTTATGTATAATGTAATCGATAAAAAAATGTTCTGTATTAATATGCTTAACGCTTACTGTATTCATTTTAGCCTTTCAGCTATCTGTTGTCCTAAGTGAGCGATAAACATGGCAATGCAACGCGACATTATGCGACACAAACATATCAAATAAACATTATCTCATATATAATTATCACGTTGATTCATGTCATGTCGTCTTAAAGTTACGTCAGGATCGTTTTGCGGCGCAATACGATTATACCGCTTTTTTGTCTTACTTTGGACAAAATTGCAATGTTTTTCATATACACATTTTTAGCTATTATATTAATGTAGTATTATGATAGTCTTGCTTACGTCCACGAATTGGGCACAGCCCATTTCACCCAACTGAGACACTATTTCAAATGCTGTTTCTGGTTGAAGATAAATGTCACAAAATGTCATTGTATCACTTCTCAACATGCAACCCATTGTGAACCCTTAAACAAAAATTATACATTACAGTGAACATATATATCGCCTATGACTATTAAAAAAGTCGGATATGAAAAAATAACTTTACAGGAGAGCGATGCAAAGTGTAAATTGCATGTCTTTTTACATATTTTTTTAAATACCGACATTTATAAATTAAGTGATTAAAAACTATGCATAAAATAATATTTTGCTGATGTTAGACATGGTTATTTAGGAACGTTTTATGAAATCAATCAAAAAACGATGTTAATAGTCACTAGCGATATACTTTATTGCACTTGAAAATACGTACAGAAACACAACCACAATAAGATTTATGGCAGAGGTGGACTTATCTCTGAAAGAGATTTCTTCCAGTCAATCCATGGTCATGAGTAAGTCTTTCATATAGCGAGCAAACAGTGCAAGAAAAGAAAAGTTGTTTAAGAGGAAGAAAAAGAACTGTTAAATTCCTAACAACAATATATATGTACAAAAATACTAATAAACATAACTCTTTAAGAACTATTGAATTACAAAGAACTTTATTAATTATATATCTAACTTATTTTTTACATACAATACATCAACTACACAATTTAAATACTCACAAGTAGCCTATGACATCAAATAATTAAACAATATTTCTAATATTCTTGTGCTTTTACGTGACTAAAGTGACATTTAAGAAGATATGATATTTAAAACTGGAACAAAAAAAAAATGTTATTCGTGTCAGTATTAATTTCTCTTTAGAGAATATAAGTATTAGCGGACAGTTTATGAAGAATATTGATATAAAATTCTTTGTTGGAAAACTGATTTTTTTTTGGTTTTATCGTTTTTTTTTTTGTTTGTTTTTACACGGACGCTTTCGTCTTATAAAAAATTCTAATAAATATCTCAAGCAAGTAATTTTATAAATTGTGTTAAATTTTCGTCAGCCTAGGATCTGCAACCATAAGAATATCACATATGCAACAAATAAAAGAAAATATCACGTTTCTTTAATATCAGTTTTAATCAAATTACAACACAAATACAAACACATCTTCATCCAGTAATTAATAAGTAGTTAGTAGCTTTTAATTACAGATACACATGTTACTTACTAGCATGCTTATAGGATGCCTATTAGCATGCTTATAGTCTAGTCGAAAAATGTTAAAGCTATTCTTAAAAAAAAAAAACCTTTTTTATTTATTTGTTAATTACTTTTCCAATTTTTGCAAGTGGGACTTATTTTTTTTTTTCAAAAATCATCTCTTAAATGCCATTCCGAATCGAATGATATCTCAATCCATAATTTTTTGAGATTGCTGACAAAACTTGATCAAAATGGCACTTATTGACTAGACTATAAGCATGCTAGTAAGTAGCATATATATATATATATATACCTTTATTAAGACAAAAGTGCTGAAGGGTTTGTATCTCTCTTTACCATTAATTCAAGGCAACTCGTAAGAAAGAGACAAAATGCCAGTAGTCAACGAAATGCTTGGAACGATTTAATAACTTTACATGTTGGAAACAAATGACAACCTTACATCAGTTATTTCAAGGTGCATATTTGAATATAAAATTTTATTAAGTGAGCGTTCCAGTTATGATATAAATTCCTTGATCTGTACCTATTCTCTCGTATTTATAAAAACCTGTTTGACTACTTCAAGTATGTATTTACATAGATCAAGTTTTTACCTTGCACATTTGTAAGGGATAATAATAGAGTGTTAATGGTGTTAAGAAGATTAATTCATTGATATTTAAATGTATACATATATATTTGTTATGTGTTACTATTACATTAATTATGAAAACGCTTGATTTAGTTCTTCAACAATCTATTTTTATCACTAATCTTAGTTAATTAACCGTATTTATTTTTTATTTATTTATTTTTATAAATTGCTAATATTAATTATTTATAAGATTCTTAAAAAAAGTAAAATATAAAAAAAAGTTATTGTATTATAATATCCACATTTTTGAAGTGACTCAGAACAAACAGACATAACGACCCCAGAGCAAATTTAGTTCGTAATATAATAATAGTTAACAAGCCAATATCAGATATACCGGGAGACACAAACTAACAGGTACAAGTCAGGACACATTAATTACAAACTAGAACTTTACCCGCAGAGAACAACATAGTTAAGCTTAAAACGTAGATCAACGGTAGTCGAAATCCATTAAATGCAATTAGGATTACTTAAATCAGAATTCCCTGTGAAAGTATAAGGTGGATGAGTTTTGTCTAACATTGTAGTTACAAGAACAACGAAATTAAAATAAATAATGTTAGTATTTTAAAAATATTTTTATATTACCCAGTCCAAAGTGTTTTTTAATTTTTCTTTTTCTTATTTTTACTTTTTTTTATTTATTTATTTTTCTCTGAATGTCCTATATTTATTCACATTAAAACCAGCCAGATGCAAACAGTACAACCACAGAGATTTTTCTTCAATTTAATACATACAAAATACGAAAAGACTTTCCCCGACTTATAATATAAATATCTGGCCGTGGTGACTGGCAGAGAAGAACTTTCCCGACCTTCTGTCAACCCGAGTCTTTCTTGCCGAGGTGTCGTAAAAAGCGACTAAGGCAATAATGGTACGAACAACTTTACACCAACCAGGATGGTGATGGGCAGCAGCGTCACCATATCCTGCCACAACACACTGGGCTCGCCAAACCGCCTGCCAAGCGTGGCGAGTATTGGCAATCACACCCCGAGATGATAAGGGAGGTCTACGTTCAAAAGTGGACATACAAAGGCTGATCTGTTGGTGGATTTTTCCATTCTACCCTCAAAAGCTTAAAAAATTTACATCAGCAGTATATTGAAGGCTGAATCGATCAATCAATCAATTATATCAAAATGATTATCCACCATTATTATATATACTGTTAAGTGCCATCGAAAGTGTACGAATCATCTGAATTAATTAGATTTGTTAAAAGTTCAATCTGCATTAGACTAAGCATTAAAAGTATAGTGACATTCTTTTATATTACTTGAAGTAACATTAAATGCGAAAGCCTTACATTGTACACTGTAGTAAATAAAATATAAAATTAATCTGTTTACCATTTACGCGATTGAGGTAAAAATTTTAAAGTCTGAATTTTATTAAGTCTAATAAAAATTTACAATTGAGGGGGGTTTCTGGACAAAATGATCTAGCGATTGAACGATTCGTTTAACAATTAATAAAAACATTGAAATTATGAAAAAATAAGATGGCTTATACGAATTTTATATAATTTATACAGAATGACTGGTAAATTACTATCAATATTTAAGGAGTATACTCGGTACATGATTCTCATTCGAATTATGTAAAAAAAAATTGGTATATATTTATAAACTTTTAAGTAAAGTTACTCAACAATTATCCAATTATTTACGCGTCGTCTGGACACCCTAGCAGCTAGCTGCACTTTCGACACAAAATAGGTAGTTTACCTACGCCCAAACGCCGCCACGTGTTAAAAGGGTAGCAGGATAAACAAGCATGATCCAGTCCCCCTTAATACTTTAATCCTGGCTTAGGATAGGCAAAAATACTAAGATATTTTACTCGTTTAAGCAACAAATTTGTTGACTAGGTAAATGATGTGAACTTTGGCAATTTTTAGATGTGAACAAGCGGCACAGTACAACATCTGTGCACGTGCCGCTGGCATGACTGGAAAAGTGTCAACGCTTCATTTATTTGAATTGAAATTTATGAAAATTTGCTCAAAAAATATGTACCTAATTTTTTTACATAATTCGAATAAGAATCATGTACCGAGTATTCTCCTTAAATATTGATAGTAATTTACCAGTCAGCCTGTATATATTTTATCAACTTAAATAGCATTCATGAATAGACCGTATTGACATAATTTCATATTCATTATACTTCATATGTAAGTTGTCTGCTTCATTTGAAAACAATTTTCAACCACATGTTGTTATTTAACGAACTTGTGTAACTTCATAAGCAACGATGCAATATTATGATACTATTGAGTTGATCGGATGATAGGTCTCGTTGATTAAACAGAAAATTTATAAATTAAGATACCAATGCTGGTTGGTGCCTTTGTGTGTAATTACAGTACAATATTAACTCGGGTTATGATTAAAGGGTGATTAAAATGAATATTTGTGTACGAATCTACAAAGCTAAAATTCTAAGCTAAGCTTTTTATAATTCGTACAAGGCTATAAAAATTTGAAAGAGTGTAAAGGAAGAGTACTTGAAGAAGGAGCTGGATGTAATTCCTGGTAATAACAATTCATTAATTTTAACTTCTGAAAGAAAATTTAGTATATTTTGTATTTTTATCACATTATATAAGTATTCATTGTAACAATGACACAGTCTAGTCTTGAATGAAATAAATTCGTTAAATAAACCTTCAAATCAGTTTCATTGTAAATAGATGAATACTATGTTTATATTACTTAAACACTAATTAAATTACACACGGTGATTAAATTGTTAACATATTAAATATATTCGCGTCAAAATTCACGTCAATACTTGAAAAATGAAAACAACGTGTTTTGTTAAACTGAATAGGGCTTCAATATATTGTTGAGTAGTTCCTGTTATCATCTGGTATGAATTTTACGAATTTCGGGATTTTTTCCTATAAGTTATGAAGTAATTGATTTACATGAAAATTCACTAGAATATATTCGAAATATCCAATTATTATTGGATTTTTTTATTTGGATTTAACCATTAATATTAATTTCAACTGAACTCTACACATAAATGAAGCATTTCAAGTATATCGATATATCAAAATATATCAATATCATTAATCAGAATTCGTTAAAAACTTGTATTATACCTTGTACAATTTAGCTTGATCTTTTTGACAGATGTAAATTTTTTTGATTGACATAACTTTGCAATGACGAACATATTATTTTCAAATTTTAAATTATTTTAAAAATCGTAAAAATATTAAAAAAATATAACACAAAAGTCCCTAAAGATTCAAGCGTTATCCGAAAATTTTAGGACTTTTTATTGCTTCAAAAGTAAAATTTAAATAAGAACACTGAAAATAATAGACGCCTGTACAATGTTACAACGGTCGAAACAAAAATCCGACCCACCGACGTTATAATATGTTCGTCATTGCAAAGTTATGTCGAACAGAAAATTTACATGTGTCAAAAAGATCAAGCTAAATTGTACAGGGTATAATTATTTTTTTTTTTACATTAAAATTGTAAATTTATATAGACTATCTGGATTATAGAACCTTATATACATTAATTTATGTGTTAAGTGATACATATGTCATTTTTGAAAATGAAGCTATTCAATAAGTACGCAGTTTTAAGATTGTTATTTAGTAAATATAAATATTAAAATAAGTTATAAAAAACGTCACCAAAACATAACTAAAAAATGAATCTTCCTTGAATTCTGATGTTAATTTTTTAATCTCGAAACTAAATATCATTAAATACAAAAAGGACTGGAATGTTTGTTTACATTTTTAATAGTGTAAGTAACGTTAAAATGTAAACAAACATTCCAGTGCTTTTTCTATTTAATAACAACATTTTTATAGACTTTAGGCATATCACCTGTCTTCGCATTAACGACTGTTTCTTTTCAGAGAAGGAAATCAGTCGAAACAAAAGTCAATATATTTCTGTATGGCTCACGGTTAAACATAGTCTCGCCCACGCGAATCTCGCGCCGGCACAGTCGCCTCAAGACAGCCCAGTTCCATCTACCTTCTCAGCGCCTTTACACGCACCAGGTCAGTGCATATATTTGACAATATCTCCTTAAATTAATTAATGCTGTGATTGCGAATTTCATTTTCCGCACACTATCACTGCAGTGCGACGTTCGACCGTTTTTGCATAAAGTGTTTGTTTTGTTTATAATCAACTGTTAATATCTGCGTTTTATGATATTTGTAATATCGAAAGCTTACTTCGTCTGTAATGTGGTTACGGATCCAGATGGTCGTTTATTTCAGTCTTACCGCATATCCTTCATAGAGCGCATAATACAATACTCCTGTCCGAACAAAAACCGGGTTTCGTTACTAAAAATATCCCCATATCGAATGTTTGCGATAGCTATTTTGGAATTTGTTCCACTCTTTGGCGTATATATTGGTCCTCTAGGAGAATATTATACCAGGACAAGGTGATCGATGCACATCTATACAGGAGTGCACATTCCTTATTTTAGAAAAACTATTTTTGTTTTTAATTTATACAAAAAAAAAAAAAACAATTAAGAAAAAACTACTTACGATTAGTTTTGATTGAAGGAATATTTGTCATTCATATCTTCACTGGCCGCTCTAATGACATAATTTTATTTCTCGTGCGTAGTTTTATTGAATGGCATCAAAAATGTGTTCGTGGCGTTATTTTTTTGATATTATTTATAAATGTAAAATATTTCGCGTGTTTATTATGTTATTATTAGCACGTAATGTATGATGTTAACATTAACGATTGAAACAGGATATTACGTGACTGAGATCTTCTGTTTCTTAGTTTCCAATGACGAGCCCGTATTGTTGCCAACATCGCTTTTACGATCGTCGTAAACCTATTCATCTTGTGCAAGAATACACACTAATGTTATTTTCTTTTACATTATCTTAATTGAACAAGAGTTATTACTTCGCACGATCTAACTAATGTATTTTAAGTATTTTAATTGAATATAATTAATAATTGATAATAATAATAATAATTTATTGACATATTATAAGTACAAATCATTCTTTACAAGTAAAATTAAACATAGTATTCAAATATATAAAAGAGGTTATCGTTGACAGCTATACTAGTATAAACTGTGTCATAGTTGTCAGTTTTTATGTCCAATAATAGTTTATTATATATGAATTTCACATAATTTGTACAAATTTGTGCGTTTGAAATTTAGATTTGAAGAATATTCTCTGTTTCCACATAATTAAAGTTCCTAATCCAATTTTTTACCACATATTTACATTTGTTTACAGGTAGTGAATAGATATTTTATATAAACGCAAATTAAATACTTTTGAGGCTAATCTAAACACGATACTCGCAACAATATAGAAATATTTTGTACTAATTCACTTCCGAAGTGACAATAAATCCGTTATTAGTATTTTCTAATATCTAACTAAACCTTTTAGTCACTTAAATAATTGTTTTAATAATATCATTTTTACATATAAAAATATGTTAATTACTAATTAAAGTTCAAATTTTAGCTTGCATATTTTAAATGTTAGACTTATTAGCATTACATTTTATGTCCTATTTAACTTTGGTTATTTTAAAAATTCTAATGGTCTCTTATATCAAAACAATAAATCATCAATATTTTTGATGAATAAGATGTATTTTCTCGTTATAACACTGTACCATTTTGATAGTTATATAGTTATCATATATCCAAATAACTTATTTGGAATCTTTGAATGACCAAGGCATAAGACCGGCAACGCACCCTATCTTTTTTTTTTTGACGCTGTGAAATGCGTTTACGCATCCCGCCTCCCGAAGGCGACGGGTATGTGGGACTCGCTGACTGCGAAGTCAGAATATCCACTAAAACACAGCGGTGCCCTCATCGTCGTAGTAGGGCGCCACGAGATCGCTTTCGCATGCAACCGTGACGGCCGGCAACGCACCCGCTAATCCTCTGCTGTAGCAGGTGTCTATGGATGTCGTTTTTACTTACCACGTTGTCTTTGTTAATCGACTGTCCGTTTGTCCCCTCTAATATAAAAAAAATGATCTTTACATAATTATTACCTAGGTAATAGAGGTTACTAATAGTTAATAATAGGTTACCTAGGTAACCTATTATATAGGTAATATGTAAATATTATTCAAAGGTAAGTACCTAAACAATAAGGTAAGTAAAGGTAAAGTACCTAAACATTCTAAAAAATAATACAACTATTCCAAAAATATTTAACCCGTACATTCAATGCAACCGATGTAATATCCATGGATTATACAAAGAAAAAATATAATTGCTGAAATGTTCAGGCAGAATTAGTATTATATTTTTATTATTATTTTATAGTATTTATTTTGAAGTATATATATATATATATATATATATATATATATATATATATATATATATATATATATATATATATATATATATATATATATCAAAATATATAATATATAATTTAATCAAACAAGCACTATACGAGTATTAAATCCAACGATAAGTAATAAAATTCCCTTTATACGCAGTAAATAAAAAAACCCTTTATACGCATGCTGAAGAGTAATAAAAAATGAAATTCGAGTATATACATTCATACGTATGCTCGAAAAAAATTGTAGCAAAATTGAAACACCAAGGAATCAAAATAGAACCAAAACACATTCAACAGGGCAGGAAAATAATTGATAGACAGAAAAAAATCTGAAACTTCCAAACTGAACAGTTTTCATTTTATTTATGTAAAATGAATATTTTTGTTAAAAGAGACTTATATAAGAAAATACTGTCACATAATATATTTAAAATGTAATAAAACTTGGTTAGCTCAACGGAATAACTATAATGTACTGGTAATAGTATGTAAATTTTACACTATTGGACACAGGCTCAATCTTATTTCGAGGGTAGGGGTAAAAGCTTAATCCATTATTTTAATGCAGGTAGACCGATACCCATGTCTGAGAATTTTTCTGAAACATTCAAGTACCCTCAGTATCATTTTTTTCACCGCCAAGGACGTGCTGAATTTAAAGTCAAATTTAGCGCTTTGAAATTTTGAATGTCTGCTTTGAATGTGCGCGTTGAAATTAACGTATAATATTTTATCCACCAAATGCCAATTTAATAAAGAGAAAACAAAACATTATTTTCCTACAATAACGACGAGTTTTCATACAAATTTTATAAACTAATAAAATTAAGAGACAAATTTTTAGATATCGTTATTTTAAATTAATTTTAAATGATTGCTTTTAACGTTTAATTGTACGTTATTTATTAGTCACATGGACGGTGTCAAAATTTTAATAAATATTTTTTAAATTACTGAAATCGAATATTTAGTCTTAACTATGCGCGTTTTGGAGTATAAAAGCATCCACAACAAAACTAATATTAGTGAGAAAGTCAAAAGCCGTGATATAAAATGAGCCGAGTCTCATTTAAATGGCTAAAGCACTCTCACAGACGCACTTACGTTATTAATCTGAGTGCCTTTGATGCAAAACCAAATTTGGAACGTAACTCTTAATATCCATTTGGGAACGTTGTGTTAATTAACAGTTAAGTAAAAATATTCCAAGGAATATTACAAATACAAACGCTTATAATAAAATACGTTAAGTTAATAAAAATAAATAAACACTTGTAAATATATCAATTCTAAAGCCAAATTTATAACGAATCGAATAATGTATAATTACTAGCTCAGAAAATAATAACTTTTAGTATTATATTATTATACATTTATGTAGTTCATGTAATACACTAATGTAGGTCAAAGATATAATATATCAGTCTTCGGAATGTTATGAAACATTTATTAGATTTTTCTATATAACGATTTTTTTTTTTAATATTAGATGCTATTCAGCAAATTTAATAATACTCTTCAAAAATAAAATATGTAAAATTAATAAATTTAAATTATTAGTAAGTGCGCTATACATAAACAAAGTTCTTCTGCGTTCACAGAATATACAAGATGAGTCGTGTAGGCAGAGGAAGGCGCACTCGCGTCTATGATTGCAACTACAACAAAGGTGAGAGCTACTACCGTCCGGTGCTAGATCAACTTGATGGCAAAGTACCACTTGCAAGGGAACCCGATAAAGACAAGATTAGAACAGACGTAGAGAATCGCATTCGCAGCGCTCTTGATGATATTGAAGCTCCGAGTGACGAATTATTTGATTCAAGGGGTGCTCGCGCTACTAGAGGAAGACCTCTCACTTCTGCTTTCGAAGACGACGACTTGACTGAAAATGTAAGATTTGTTGCTTATTAGAACCTTACACCTATCTTTAGATTGCAGTTTGAATAACATAGCAGAACATAATATACAAGCCGATTGCCCTTAAAATAATTAATTTTTAATTTAAATTAAAATAATTATCTTTAATTTTAATTCAAATTCTTAGTATCACACGTGGATCTAATCTCTAGTAAATTTTCTATCCCTTTTAAGAACAGACAAATATCTTAATCCAGCATGGGTCTGCATACGACTACATAATATATTATAATTTTTTAAATTTTGTACCGCAGAAATTCTAATGACTCATGAAGGTTTCCGTACGATATATTTTTTATTTTTTATTTATTTATTTAAAGGATCGCCTACAGATGATGCACAATTACAAAAAAAAAAAAAAAAAAATATACAAAAAAAATCTTACAAACTATGCTCATCATCATTTACAGGCAACCACAACTAGCTTTATTAAGCATTAGAGTCCGAAGAAAATCCTTATAAAATTAGTACTTTATAGCTGATATTTTGCCATATATTTATATGATTTTTATTGATATTTATCTCAAACACCACTTCACAGAAGTTATTTGGAAAGTAATTTTATGTTAAAAGCATATTTTCATACTTCGTCTTTCGTATTCTATAATAATATATTTATTAATTTCCATGGTGACTTCACATTATTGTAATGCCGTATGAAAACGCGTCATATGCGTTGTTAATTCATAAAGAGTCTAGAAACGTGTAGCGCAGTAGTGATTCCTTCTCACGTACCTTAACTTTTTCAAACTCGCGACGTCGCATCGTGTCGTCCAGTACCTTTTTCCTATTGCATTCTAGCATGCGGACCGATGGAGGAATGTTTTCAAAGGTATTTCATACGCTTCCATTGTGAATAATTTAACTGTTAAACTTCCACCTTAGTGACAGAAATGTTATGTAAAATATCTCATTTCAATTTTATAAATAGAAATTTAGTTTGTTTACTTTTTCAAACTACGTATTACGTGTATTAAAATAGAAAGTTGACATCATCGTTATATTTTTTTTTTTTCTAGGTTTAATAATGTAGAAAAATATTGTACTTTTTTCATGCTATTTCTAGGATAAAACTGAGCCCTAACCATTTATTTATCTGGTTAAAAACTGTTATCTTTTAAAAGTGTGGATGTATTCTTAATTATTATTCAACTGTACCTCATTTAACAAATTTGATGAATCGGACATTTTAAAATATTTTACACTTCAGTGAGTGAAATTTTAAAATAAACATGGTGACAGAAATATTCAAGTCAAAAAGCTTGCTTATATTTTATAACACGTTACATATAATCATAACATGTCATCAAAGCAGCTCTCAAAGGATTACCGACTTGTACCAAAGTGCGAAACCGTGAGTCAAGTCTTATTAAACTTTAAAATTTAAAGTGAACTTTCCAATACAATAAGTGAACTGTAAACTAAATATTGATAGTAAACAAAAATCACCATTAGATAAATATGTATGATTTTTCCAAAAAAAAATATATAAATAAATAATGTTGAATTAATATCTGATATTTTATGTTTAGAAGTGACGTTTCTTCTGCCTCTTAAAGGGTTTCCATTATATTAAATTAAAAGTACAGTTATATTGAATTAAAGTTATGTCGGAGAAGGAAAACGACGTAAAGTCTGTATGACTTGAGAGAAATTTGTGCTTGAAAAAAAATATCTATTGAAAAACTTAATCATAATAAGACATTCTTAATTCAAATTAACCATTGACACTAACCGTCTTGCTAAATTAAAACTGTCTGCGGCAATAGTATGATACATTTAATTTAATTTGTAAAACCAACCAAACCGTTGCATAAAATTTTACACCTTAATTAACAATTAATACGCCAACCTCGTGTGTATGTTTAATTGGACGCAAACGAAACGGCTTGTTTAATAATCCTGAAATGCAATCATTACTCATTATCGTGTAGATGCCAAATGCTAGCAGTGTATACGAATTTAGCATCATATTCACCTATTCGACTGTTTAGGTACCGAATCATTTCTATTTTAATTTGATATAATGTAGCTGATGAATAAATTACTATTTATGGTCAACAAACATAGCAAAAAGATGTTGACGTTTTACAACAAATTTGTCATATCTTATATCTTTAAACGTGCAATTCTTGTATATATATATTTGAATATCGGAAACGGCTCCAACGATTTTCATGAAATTTAGTATGCAGGGGGTTTGGGGGCGATAAATCGATCTAGCTAGGATTTATTTTTAGAAAATGTCCCTTTTTTTACGCAATATCCCTTTTTTTACGCAATTAAAAAATATATAGGAATCGGGCGGATTCGAAATCAGAAAACCCGGGTTCGAATCCAGATGTCTACAGACCTGTTTTTTTTTTCCTTTTATTTTCGAGTTTCTTCTTTGAAAAGACTAAAGTGAGAAAAACTATTATTGAGAGCACTTTTTATGTTTTATTTAAATAACCAGTTCCTAATTAATATTTTACCATTATGTCGGTAAGATCGAAAATATTGTGTTTCATCAGTATGTAATGTATCTACATATAATTTAACTGAGCAAAGCTCAGTCATCCAGGTACTTTAATTAATAGAAATATTTTTATTTTAAAAAGTATTTACTGAGCCAATTTTTTTTTTTCCTTAAATACTTAAAATAGACATAGGTCAGTAGCTGTCTTAAATTCGTACTAGATTGAGGCAATAACATTGACTTTTTTTATTATGTGTGTTCAAAAAAAAATAATAGTAGTAAAACAATACTAAAATAATCTTCGAAATAGTTGAATAGTTTCAGAGTTTAAAAATTTAGATTATGAATAAATATTCATAAACTAAATTACATATTATCCCTGTAAGACACTAATAATACGTAAGACACAAAAACGTAAGACACATACTACCATACTATTAAAAGTTATCAATAATATTTTTCGATTTTGTGACATGATATTATAGTAGCAATGGTTAGAAAGTGTACAAATATTTAAAAAACTACTAAAAAATGGAATTGTTAATTAAAAAAAAATATATTTAAATATAATTTAAATGTATTATTCTTTAATTTGTATATAAGTGGCAAAAAAAAATTAATGCAACTTCTCTATTGTATATTACCTTTTGTTTGCAGTTTTAAATAAATTTATTTTCTTCAAATACTTCTTTGAGATAAGAGAGGAACTAATTATATTAATTTAATTTTAAACTTGTGTTCATTGCTGGAGCCGACATGTTGTATATAAGCCATAATTAGTTAAGTAGCTTACGTCTGTAAAGAGTAATTCAGTGAGTAGGTAGTTTAGTTTGCTTTGGCATCAACTGAATTTCAAAGACGCCTACAGACTGTCTTGGATAAAACTCGAAATTTACTTCGAGTTACTTATATTAGTCAATTTCATTATATATATATATATATATATATATATATATATATATATATATATATATATATATATATATATATTACACTATCTAGAAAGAGATTAATTTTTAAACAATGTTTATCACTAGTCGATGTGTGCTTTTACAACACCAAAAACACTTCTATTTTTATTCACAAAAAACATTTCATCTGTTTTTATAACATTTGAACTATACAAATTATCGTATTAGCTAAACGTAGTGTGTCTACATTGTGTCATGATTTTTTTTACACAACCTATATCCCGAGTCGAAATTTAGAGCCGATTTAGCGGCACCTACGGTAGGCTTTATGTCTGACCTGTGGGCTCAAAGTTGGTCCTAACCTATGTTATATTAGGTCCGATTTAGCAACCAAAAATGGCATAAATTTTCGTTTTTTCCAGTTTACGACTAAAATCGGACCTAAATGGAATAAAAATTAGCGCCTATAGGCGCTAAATCGGACTACTGGGCTCTAAAACGGTTCTATTTCAGACTACTGAGCTCTAAATCGGTTCTATGTCGGACTTGAGGGAGCTACTCGTATGTCGGCTTTACCAGCAAGCATAGCGTCGGACGTCTATTCGTGAGATGGACAGATGATGATGATGATGATGATGAAGGTATTTTCAAATGATGAAATTCGGAATTTATTATTTACATTTTTGTCCATCCGAAATAATGAAATGCAATATAATTATATTAAATACAAAATCTTTCATAGTTTATTATGTCAATCGGTCCGACACGAATTAGATTATATTTATCTTAAAATAAATTAATATAAATAAATATTTTTTTATTTATTCTTGACAGCAGTAAAATATTAAAATATAAAGTATTTTTGTAATCAAAAATTATAAAGAAAGTAAAGATGAACTCAGCATACATAATAAATTAACAACTATAAATTGCATGCATTTGGATGTTACAAATTTGATCGTTTCAACTATAAATTCCCTGTTTATAGATGCAATTCCATATACATATGTATTTAACTCATTCACTTTGTGGTTCGGTGCCAGTTACCGCTGAACTAATATCTATACCTACTAATATTATAAAAGTAAAGAGTTTGTTTGTTTGAACGCGGTAATTTCAAGAACTACTGGTTCAAATTGAAAAATTATTTTTGTGTTAGATAGTCCATTTACCGTTGAAGGCTATAGGCTATATAACATCACGCTATGTCCAATAGAGACTGAGCTATAATGAGAAATGTTACAAAAACCGGTTGAGAAATGTTACATTTTTTACTATAGTTCCAGGCTGTCATTCTTAAAGTAATGGATTAAAATTATTTAAGCACTTTTTTCCTTACATTTACGCGGATGAAACCGCAAGGCACCGCTAGTAATAATATAATATCAATTCTAATTATTTATTTGCATCAACGGATTCTGTACAAATATTGACAGGTATGTTTAGTAAATATGTATTCGAAAACTGCAATTGAAATTATATTCACTTTGATCTAAAGTACAGTATTAAAATAAAGATAGATATTCTATATGGAATACGTAGATTAATTTTATAATTAAATATGGCCTCAACACTAATGGTTTTCGTGTTATTACATTCGTGTAATTTAAACATTTATAACAATACATTCAAATAACTTGATTCTCTAGAGGAAACAAAATAGAATTGGTACGCAACGCCATTGGTTAATTTACGAACCCTGACCAAAAATGTACGTATCATAAAACGTCACATGTACTATAATAATCAAACGGCGAGTTGCACGAAACCGTCGCTAACTTTCCGTTAGTTAAGTTGCAATTAATCTTAAAATTAGTTGATCTCATGATTAATTTAAAGCTGTTGGAATTAATCATCCGTTAGATAGGTCTTTAATTAAACTAAATTTTTTTGTTAACTTAATCAGATGTAGGTTTCATGCAACAGATAATCACGATTCTTGTGATTAAATTAGTTTAATAAACACTTAAATTTAAAATTTGTTTCGTGCAACTCGGCGAAAGAGAGTTATCGTTAGCATCAAAAGACTACGCATCCTTTTTTATACAAAAACATTACATAACAATTTATCCCAAAAACATCTTTCTCACTTTTCATCTATATAATATTAATACGCGAAGCAAAAACTTGGTACCCCTTTTTACGAAAATTACGCGGACGGAGATGTATGAAATTTGACACAGTTAAAGTTTATATGGAGAAGAAGTGCAGAATGATAATATTTTTTGTAATAAAGCTCAATAAATACATTAAAGTACCTGGATGACCGAGCTTTGCTCGGTTAAATTATATTTAGATACATTACATACTGATGAAGCATAAATAATATTTTCGATCTTACCGACATAATAGTAAAATAATAGGAACTGGTTATTTAAATAAAAAGTAAAAAGAGCTCTCAATAATAGTTTTTCTCACAAAAGAAGAAAATTGAAAAAAAATTAGTCTGTAGATACCTGGATTCGAAGCCGGATTTTGCACCTAGCTCTTAGCACGTCTAGAACTATTTTATCGAAAGTAATCTTGTATTTTTTGAAATTTTTTCTAGTGTTATTTTTTTTTTCACGAAGAAGATTTATCAATTTTGATGTGAACCACGAAGGATATTTATGATTATTCTGGTTTTTAAGAGGCACATATTTTTTTTAAATATTAACCCATAACACGTTCTCAAAAACCTCCACTTCGTCATCCATGCTGTTCAAGGGGTTAAACTTATTATTCCAATTTATTTCACAAAGATTTTTTTTTTTAAATAGATGAGAAGTCAGCTTTGTAGAAGCAACGTAAGCTACGTAAATAGGTCTCTTTCCGTCTGAAACTCCGATATGTTCAGAGTTCAGTTTGTAATTTTTGTTCTGCTTGTTGAAAGTTATGACGCGGCTAAAAATTTGTCGCGTAGTCTTATTGAGAATATTCGAGCAATTATGAATCTCGGACCTGTGTTAGTGTTATTAATTTTGGTCACTCGGGTATGGTGCAACAAATTTTCTTCGGTTAGATAGTATCCTACAGCTTTGGCAGTCCGCATGATTATTGCATTAAAGTTCTCATTCTTGTGTTCAGCTTTGGATTTCAACTTTGCACAACCTTGCATTTTGTTCCATAATATTTATTCTATTATTTAGTGGAACAACGGTATCCTGTAATTTAGTATATTGTGACTTGATATCTTTCACGTTATTTCTCATTAATTTATGATCGTATCTAGCTTCTTCAAATTTTCTATTATTTTTATTGATTTTTTGACATTATCCATTTTCTCCTTGAGCAGTGATAATTCCGAATAAATTATTTTTGATATATTTTCGTTTAATCTGACATAAAAATATTCATTTGAGTTTGCATGAAATCCGTAAGAATATCTCGTATATCCCGATGAATTAATAGTAAGTGAGGATCTACACTTGATTGGGGTGATGTACACGCTTGACGTTTATTTGACTGTTCCCTTACGGCTCGATCATTTTTATCATCTGAATTTTTATTCAAGCCCTTAGTGGAAGATGGTGGAATAGTCCACTGCATATTTGTTTATAGTGGAATGGTCCCAATCAAAGTTATACAATAACGCAACGTATTTCAAAATACAACAGGTAATGTACGTCGAATGACATGTCAACAGCAAATGTTGCCAGCCTTGATTTTTGTTATGGTTACGGTATGACAGATAAGCTGATCGTATTGTTATGTTTTTTACCCACTTTATATGGTGTGCACTTGTGTGTTTTTATTGTTTTTATTAGATATTGTTGTGTAATCACTTTTAATTGCTTAACAAAGTTTTATACAACAATTAACAGTATATTAACTTTAGTGCAAAAAAAATCCCCTTAAAACACAGTTGATAGCAGGTCTTTACTGATTACTTCAACAATGACATGGACAGTGAGTTACTTCTTCACTATCATGAATTGTAGCATGACGTTGTTGCCCATGACCTTGTATAAATCAACAGCTTTATTATATTAATATATTAACATACTAATTAACCGCTCATTTACCTATAAAGTATTGCAAAACGAGTATTTTTTAAAGGAAACTAATAACTACCATCCAAATATATGTATGTTTATATATATTACTTTTATGAAACTCCAACATAACATCGTCAGTAGTCTCCTGAGGGCATTCTCTTGATACAAAGAGCAATAAGTTACACACAATTAATATTACTTCTTAACGAAATACGAACAGATAATAATGAAGTCAGAAAAAAAAAGATTTATTGCCGCAAGCGAAGGAAGATGCGTTTAACGTTATGCGTTTAGATTTCACTCTAAAAACTATGCCTCTATTTATTTAAAAAAAAGCAGATACATAAAACCTTCTTTTTATATTACGAATACACTGTATTAATTGTGCTCATATGAAATTTTGCGTCAATATCTGATTCCTCTCACCAGATATTTTAGGGTGCTATTTCTTAATATATAAGCTATGAATTTACTTTATAATGTGTATGAACTTATTGTAATAATATTTGCAAGTAAAAACCAATTTTATTTAATCATATATTTTTACATTTCAATCATTTTGTTCGAAAATTATAAGTTACTTGACTGGTTTACTTTGACTGACTCGTTAGCGCAGTTTGCAGTGACCCTGTTTTCTGGTCCAAAGGGACAACCCACAAGGGTTCGATTCCCGCCCCGAGTTTGGGTGTAATATATGTTTATTTATATATGTATTATTTATATGTATATTTATTTAAAAAATGTAGGTATATGAGTCGGCTGTTACCTAAAACACAGGCATTAAGTTGCCTACCTTAGGGACAGTCGACTGTGTGTGTATGTTAAACATATTTATTATTTATTTACTTATTTCTCTTACAAACTGGTTATAAATTAATATACATGACCAACCCCACAAGCTTTCTAGCTTTAGACTAGTATTTATAAACCTTTCATAGCAGTTACTTTTAGTACCTTTTTGTACCAATTTTTATAATTTCCTGTTATTATTAATATCAAATTATAATATTTTTGAAAATATGTATTTTAATGATTGATAAAAACATTTTCGTAAGTCTTAAATAGGGCCTCGAAAATACATGAAATGGCAAAAGATACAAGGCGGTGTTGTTCCTGAAATACGGCGCCGCGTTATGTCACATAAAATTACGATGAAATGTTTCATTGTCTAATTGTGAACCACGTATATAACTAACTATAAATGATGTGATCCAAACGAATCACATCACAGTCGATGACGTTGACATTACTCGAGAATGATTTACAAAATACAACTCATTTATAGCGTTATCTGTTCAATCACGTTACAGCATCGCCTGTGCCCCGTCACGAAGCCGTAGTTGTACGGCTACTCAAATAGCACTGCACCTGTAACGATGCGGAAAAGTTCTAATACACTGAAATGTAAATCTAGATATTTTTTACAATTAAATGGGACTAAAATATTTATAATATTAAATTTTATTGTTAGTGTTTTATTCATTCAACACAACACGACGTATATAATATGATCGAGAAGGTTAATATATCGAAAGTCAAGAGAAAGTGATATATTTTTGTCTTCTTTAAATAGAGTAAATATAATCATAATTAATCAAAGAACAAGCAGCTAAAGTATTTCATAGGCCATCCCTTAAACTGATTACAAATCGATTAGCTGTAGTACAACAGAAACATTAACTAAATTTAGACATACTATTATACAATATCATCTTTGAAATTATGTCTTTACGAAAACAGGGTTTAAACTTATACATTTTTTTACTATATTTTTCAATAGCACATAAAACTTACCGACAGAGTAGGTTTATCAATTATATAGGATTAGTAGATTTTGAGTGAATAAGAAAAAATTAAGTGAAAAAAATATATACAAAATATTTTCCTTAATCGATTATTTGTAAATAAAACTTTTATGAGATCTTTTCTTTATTTTTCTTAATTTATAAATAACAAATATTGATATTGCTTCTAATAAAATTTTGTATTTATTGTATTCGATTATTATATATATTAAATGTAAGTATGTGTATTTAATGTGTTTTTAAGTAATTATAGTAGGTTATACAAAAAAAAAAAATTATATCAATTATTTTTGTAACAGCGATAGATGCCGAAAAACATTTTTTTATATTTTATGATTGTTTCGGAATCAGGCAAAAACTAACTCCCGAAAGTGTACGTCTCATATGTATAGACAAATTGGACATACAAAATACAGATGTTTCATAGTTCTCATCCTAGAATTGAGACTTGAAGTTTCATGTACGTTTTACCTTGATACAATGTCTATACCTTGTCCAATCGTTTATTATCTTTTTGACAGTTCGTCATTAGTTACACCCTCACACGTTACTGATTTGATTTGAAATAATAATCGATTTTATTTAAGAAGAACTTTCAATCGAGTTAATGAAATGTTTTTTGTTTAAATATTCATTATTCGTTTTTTAGTTTTTTTTAACGCGTGCATAGCTAGCAGCTGTCAAAAAATAAATAAACGAATGAACAGATTCATTGTTCTTTACTCTTGATTTGAACTTAATTTCCAAATTTTCGACTTAATTCCTTGCAAATAATGAATCTTGGAGTCATAGATACTATTTTAAATTTCTTTTTTTTCAAATTAATTTTACAGAAACAATACTTATATGAAGTCAAAATATTTTTATCATATGATCGATTTATCGATCGAAAGTTCATGGACTGTTTTATAGTCTGTTGTTGCTTGTTATGCACAGGACACTTCACTACCCGTCTATAAAGTACGACATTACTGCTGTACATTATTCCGAGAAAAAAAAACTTAATTTATAGAAGTAATCTGTCAAAAAGATTATAAACGGTTGGACAAGGTATAAAAGTAAGTACATATTACTTTTTTACAAAAAATATCTTAATCTATAAATATGTCACATGCCATTTTTCTTCAAAATAAAAAATAAATAAATAAAAAAGAATGTCGTATATAAAAGTCAAGTTTTTCTCTAATGTTTCTTACATTACGATTATTTCCACTATGACACTAGGGATGTATCGTTTTAAATTGTAAAGGTTTGTGTTTTCACATAGAGTATTTAAAATCCTAGAATTTCACATAAAATATTTAAATCTATATAATATAATATTTGTAGTTTACGTTTCTTTATTTTGTAATAAAATACCTTACGTTGATTTAATATAGGTTATAAGTAATAAAATCTCAACCTAAGTATAAAAACTTCTTTAATAAATCTTTAATTTGACATAATTATGTGACGAGTAAGCTTTTAAAATCAAAAGGATTTGCTTTGAATGAAATTATCTGTAATTAATATGGTTTTATGTTAAAAATAAATTTCGTCGTAGCCGCGACTAAGTCTAATCCGGCTTTGTATATAAAAAGCTTGATAGATTATACAATTAGTACTCATTGTAAATAACGATTTTAAATAGATAAATTCCCTTATACGAATTTTATATTTGTATTTTTAATAATGCGTATTTTTAGTAATCAAATCAAGCCACATCTGTGTTATTCATAGATCTACTGTAAAAAATGACATTTTGGGCAGGTGATTTACATTACATTACATTACATTTTAAACTATAATATGTTAGTAATATGCAGCAATGTATTTCATGTAATTTGTAGTTCCGATCTCTCTCACGTGATTGAACATCTTTCGAGAATTGCCGGGTGTCGAATTGGCATAAACGTAGGGTAGCCATCTCAAAAATCTGTAAACTAGGACAAGATACGTGAAAACCCCGGATTTCGGAACCCAAAACCCGGACGTTTGAACGGAGTAATTAGAGAGTATCAGTCTTATTACATTACTTAAAAAAAAAAAAAAAAATTAGACTTTTATAATAAACAAAACAAATTGTAGTACTCTTTTGTGTCGAGTTGCAGAAACCAGCCCTTACGGAACGGAAGCCTAGCCTTACAAACTACTTTCTTTTGGAGAAGATTAAAACAAAGTTTATAATAACTACATTTCTATTGTCAGTAAATAAAACAAGAAAATTATACTATTTAACTTCGAAAAAATCAACTTTAACTTCACTTAAACTTTCCTTACAAAATTAAACTTTGGGGTGCACGGCCGCGGGACGAGGCGCGTTTCGAGTGGAGCGTCGTGAGCCACACGTAATTTTAATCAAAACCAATATTATTTTTTCTATGATCAAAACCCGAACTACAAATACAACCCCGCCCGGACGCTCCCCGGACGCCTTCTAAACTAGGACAAATCCGGGGAAATCCGGACGGATGGCAACCCTAAATAAACGTAGTGTAAGCTGATGTGAAATACGACTATTTTATCATGCAAAATTAAAGTCAAACGTTAATTGTCAACACTAACGTCTAGTTATATCTAATCAGGCCTTTATCAGTCTATAATATATCTATTGAATATAGCTTAACTAAAATAGTATAATTATTGTAAATGTTAAAGGTTCATAAGCCCCACGGGGGATGCGTTAGACGTACTTTAGTGAATGAAAACATTTCGCCAAAGGCATGCACCCTCAGTAGGGGTGTGCGATAATAATCGATAATTCGTAACTATTCGATAATTTTTCATTCGATAATTATCGATAAGTTGTCATTCGATAGTTATCGATAATTTTTTGCGATCCGATAATTATCGATAATTTTTTCCGATCCGATAATTATCGATATTTTTGTGTGATCCGAAAATTATCGATAGATTATTTCGATACCGGACGGTGGATGACCTTTCTTTAGGTATTCTGATAGGGAACGGAGGATTATGTCGATACGGGACGGCGGATGACCTTTTTTTTTGTTTTTAGGTATTCTGATAGGGAACGGAGGATTATGTCGATACGGGACGGCGGATAACCTTGAATCATAAATAGAATTTTTTTTAAATTAATTAAGCAAAAAATATGTCAAAGTTGCTGCTCTCGATACCTACGATACTATTTAAAAAAATATATATTATAGTTATATGGCGAGAACAATAAACAAAAATATCAAGTAATACAACTGAAAAGTATTTAAAATTAATGAGCGTGATGCCGTGTGAAAAATCATATTCTTAACCGAAATGACATTTATTCTTATATACGTTTGGAATCTAATCTTATCTTATTCTTATCTTATCTTATATCTTTAAACGAGCAATTCTTGTATATATATATATAATCGGAATCTCGGAAACGGCTCCAACGATTTTCATGAAATTTAGTATGCAGGGGGTTTCGGGGGCGATAAATCGATCTAGCTAGGATTTATTTTTAGAAAATGTTGTTTTATCCCTTTTTTTACGCAATAAAAAAAATACCATTAGAATACGAAGGTAAATTTCGCTGTCATTGACAAGCTTCTAATAGCTCAGATAGGAATCGGGCAGATTCGAAATTAGAAAACCTGGGTTCGAATCCAGGTTTCTACAGACCAATCTTTTTTCCTTTTTTTAATTAAGAGATCTTTTTATTTTTTATTTAAATAACCAGTTCCTATTATTTTACTATTATGTCCGTAAGATCGAAAATATTATTTATATATCATCAGTATGTAATGTATCTAAATATAATTTAACCGAGCAAAGCTCGGTCATCCAGGTATTAATTATAAATGGACGACAAGATCGTACAGCATGATATTGAAAACGATTTTATAAACCACATTTACGTAAATGGTGCTTATTGTTAATTTTATGAAATAATTTCATTTTGAAATAAGCAATCTGCCTATTTGAATATTCATCAAAATATTCACATTGATAAACATTTTAAAAAGCAGATAAGGTATGTTAGTAAAGTTAATGTTTACATTAAAGGAAACTGACCGGGTGAAATATTAAAATTCAATATTTGCGCTTTAATATAAAAATGTCAATGTAACAAAGGGTTGATATACAACGATTTCCAGAAACAATTGACATTGTATTTCACAAGAAATTTCAAATATATTTTAGCTACTCATTTTCACGTGATCACGATGTAAATTGTTCGTACAAGTTTATTTCATAGCAATGTTGAGATAATTAAAAATCTGAATGTCTGTTCAGTTTCCTATGAGAAACTTTTTCATTGCATTCTGACGAATTCGTATGCAAACTATTTACAAGCGCGCTACATACGCAAAAGGTTCAAAGCATTCTCGTGACGATAAATTACTCAACTTCAGAATTCTATGATACGAAGTTATAAAATGATACCCGGTAATAAAATGATCCCGGATTTTATATTCACACGTGTTTGTATGTAAAAGCGGACGAATGTTCATTAACATTTTAATTAACAACTTTAACAAAAGCCTTTGTGACAAAGCGTTGCCTTTTCATGTTATTCGTCAAAACAACTATGTTCAACTATGTGTTTGTAACATGTCATAACTTGCATTAGAATGCAAGTATTTGCCTCTATTGCTGTAAATTTCATTCGCATCAAATAGGTAGATTTTGATGAACATTGTACGCGTATATCTCACCACAAACACAGCGACAAATTGCGAAAATTTCACTCATTAATGAATTCCAAACGATTTTGTTCCATGGCCAAGTATTAAACTATTCATTTTAACATATGTATATCATTAGTATATTAGTATATTTACCTCTATGCAAACGAATACAAATTATTTCCTGTATTCGTATTGAATGAAATAATACTTTTATTTAATTTTTATATACATTAGATATGTAATTAGTTACGAGTATATACTTTGTCTTATATTATACAATTATACCTACATACGATAATAAGAATAAAAAAAACCTATTTATAATCAATGATGGAATATATGTTTATTTTGTTAAAATGATTAAAAGTTTACCTACTTGTTTTAAATATGTTCTTAAAATAATATTTTAAATATTAATGAACCTCAATGTTAAAGAATTTTATAAAATAGATTATTAATAAGTTATGAGCTAACAACAAATATAAAAAATAGTATTAAATATGTATTAAGAATTTTACAAAGGGGATAGAAAAGCAGATAAATCGATAAAATTCAAGCTAATTAATAATAATAAGCTAATTAATAATAATATTAAAATTTCAATAAAAATGTATACTTTTGTTTTTTTTTTCTTTTCGGTATCAAAAAAATTAATGTTTTTAAGAATACAGTAAAAAAAACATTTCGATGTACTTCATTAAAAATACATTAAATCGTCATTGATGTAACGTTTTCTTGTCCGGTATATGTATCTTCATTTCAGTCCTAAAAGTGTTATCGCTTTAGGAGTGAGCAATTATTTTCTCATTTGTTTATAGTGTTTATGATGCTTACATATCTCTATAGACATAAGTCATATAATGGACAATATTATTTGTTTTTACGTCATCGATTACTTTTCCGTTTTATAAACTGACTGACCCGTTGGTGCAATTGGCAGTGACCCTGTTTTCTGTTCCAGGAATGTGGTTTCGATTCGCACTCCGACTCTGAGTGTAATAAATATTTATTTATATATGTATTATTTATATGTTTATTTAAGAAAATGTATATCAGTCGGCTATTACCTAAAACATAGGCATTAAGATGCCTACCTTAGGGACTGACGACCGTGTGTGAATTTATAAAGTTAAAATAATTTAGAGCTAAAGTTTTTAATTATTAAGTTTTTTATATTGACATAAATGTCTAGAAATTAGAATTTCCATAGAAAATTAGAATTCCATAAGTCAAAACTGATTATAGAACGGTATAGAGATAACGTTAAATATACCATAAAACGTAAAACGAGAATTATTCTATCACAACCTAACTGCTCAGTAAATAAAAGTGACTTACTACTAACTACTTAAGTACTTTTCTACTTTTTTCATTATTCATATAAATATCTATAGAGTGAGTTATTCCCAGTTTTCCATCATAATACCAAGTTTGATTTAAAGCTGTTTATAAAAATATTTTTTTTTATTCAATTAAGATATTTGTATTTATAATTATTTATTTCTGATCTGGGTGTTTCGACTGGATAGTCTCCCCATCAAAAGCAGAGCAGATCATTTAAAGCCCTCGGTCCCCGATTATTTCACAAGTAACAGATAACAATTATTACTCTTGGAAAGAAAAGTATCTGCCAACCCACCTATATGGAGAAAAGAACTTTCCCTGCAGTCAAATATTTACAAGGTGTTTCAGTTCAGTTCTGTTGTGTGGCGCAACAATCGGCTTTTATTATAGAAATTTATTCGGGAACGGTAACGTCTACCAAGTGCCGTATATGATTATTCGTACCACATTAAAATGCTAAACTATCTTAGATATTTTCGTAATAGTTAATGATTTTAATTTTAAAATTTTCTTCAATAAAATAACGAATTACAATTATTATTTCAGATCACAGAGTCACTGAAACGTTTACGCGCCGGTAAAAAGACTTCGAGATTCGCTGAAGACATTGACTTTGAGAACAGTGTCGCTAGTATTGAGAACCGAATGAAAATTTCTGATAAAATCTTAGAAAGTGTTGGGATTGGCCAAAGTGAAGTCAGTAATGCACGAAGAGCTCTGAAGGAAAACGAAGAACGCACAGAAAAACGTATAGCTCGTCGGTTAAATGAAGATAACTCACTAACAAAATGGAGTGCGATAAAAGAATTCGACGACGAAAGCGCTGCTGTTCAAAGGGCAAAAGCTACGAGAGCTCGTCTGTCGGACTTAGAAGATGAGATGACAGAATTGAGTGAAAAAACTGCAGCAAGAGAGAAACGTGCAGCAAGACTCAGAGCTCTTGTCGCAGATACCGATGCTTCTGACACGACCGTCTCCTCTGCGAAGATAAGCATCCGAGCTGAAAAAGAAAAGAAGCAAGTCACCTTCTAAAGACCAATAAAACGTCTTTAAACGTCCCAAACTCATATAAAATAGAGAAATTTTGGGGCATAGACAAATATGCTAGACTGTGTATTCCTTTGCATTTGAAAATGTAACACTTTCTAGTCGGTATATCTTTTATACTTCTTTCTTAGAATAAAGCTTTGCATTACCCTGGTTTTATTTAAGTCTTTAATAAATAAAACATTTGAAAAAAAATTCAATCGTATCTGTTTAACAAAAATTAAGTTTCGAGTTATACTAATATCACTACCTTGGTTCTATGATAAAAACAAAAATAGAAATACGATAAAAACAAAAAAAAATCTGAATATGAGACACAAGTTTCTGCCTAAAGATTTTTCTGGAGTAAGTTTTACAGAATATCTTATATACGTACTTAAACTTTACAGTACCATTTGAAATTACTTCGCCTTTTCATTAAACAAACTATGTTAGGTACTAAATTGTCACACACAGTTTTAAATAAAAAATATTGACACAAATAGATGAAACATTTCCAACATTACATTTGTCCAATTTATTCACTTTTAGTAGATTACAATGATTTTAGGCTTATTATCTAATAGTTAAACTATTTTATTTGTTTAAGGGGATTAAAATTTAAATATTTCGACTGTCCCTACGTATACTATCGAAACTGAAAAAGGGTACTTTCTAGGAGAGCACTTTTAAGTTAATTTTGTGTACAAAATTGTCATTTATTTGTTAAGTATTGATATTATACTCATGAAAAATGTGGTCTAATATGTATTTTTTTAGTTTATTCTCTATTTTGTATGAAAACATATATAAAAAGGAGTTTCTTAGTGCAATAAAAAAAAATCGCTCAGTTTCGATACTATACGTAGGGACAGTCGATTTATTTGAGATTGAGATCTAAATATAAATAGTTTGTGAAGGATTACTTAATGTGATTAATAAAATAACTTGCTGCTGGTTTGGATGAAAAGATTTACTTTTAATGAACGACCTTTCTCGAACAGCTTGTAACAAAGTTATAATAAAATATGACGTTGGAATAATAATAAAAAACAAGTGCATAGATAGTCAATTATGACAATAATAGTAATTTCTCTTACAAAACCGACAGGCGCTTCAACAGTTTGGAAAATCCAAAAGTGCACACCTCATAATCTCATTTTTTACAATAAAATTAATTATTTGTAAAAGTGTATATAAGTACGGAGATGCACTCGTTCTCATGTGGTGATTATTTAAAAAAAAACAATTAAAAGAAAAAAAGATTTTTTTTTTTTAATGAAACATTACATTTAACATAATTACACCTTCATTATATTTCTTTTGCACTCACAATGTAATACGCTTTTATTTATAAAAAAAAAATGTTTAAAAAGGTGTAAAGTTTTAGGGTTTAATAAAAATGTCTAATAGGTACGAATATGTACCTACTTACGATATGGAATTATTGTAACGTAGACGAATGTGGTTTATTATCGTAAAAGGTTGCAATGTATTTTTCCTAAATGATATTTTTCTTATCAGGTTTAAATTATTATTTTTAAATTTTTAAGTTTCTTTTATTAACAAGAACACAATAAAATCTTGTTATTGAACAGTTATTTTTTTTTTTAGAATTATTTTTCTCTTTTCTTTATAAAAATTGGGTATCTGATAAAAACGCAAGGATTTAATAAAAGGTGTAAAGTATGATAAATTATTATTATCTACACACTACACTAGGACCTGAACTAGGATGATGATTTATAAATAAAAAGTCCACTGAAACAACTCACTGCGAATTTGTACAACACGTATGCAACGCAATGGATGGAGGATCGAGGTGGATACCGTGTATACTGATTACTCTAAAGCATTTAACAAGATTTCATGTACTATTTATTTAAAAAAACTTGATACAACTGGTATGCATTCCGAACTTTTACACTGGCTTTCTTCATTTGCCAAGCGATTACGATCAATAATTTTGCTCGACCATTGTCCCAGTTACATCTGGTGTTCCTCAAGGCTCTCATCTCGGACCTTTTCTTTTTAACTTATATATAAATGATATTCGGCATATTTTTAAACATTCGTCTAAACTTATATATGCAGATGACATTAAAATCTAGTATAGTCTACTGTTACAGAATGATTTGGATGAACTTTGCAAATATTGCATGGCAAATCGTTTGCATCTTAACATCAAAAATGTAATGTTATTTCATTTGCACGTAAAAACTCACCGGTTATATTTAATAATTTCTTAAATGAAAATTTATTGAGTTGCGTCTCCCATGTTCTCACATGGGAGACGCAACTCAATAAATTACAGAAAACAGATCTGTCGATCTGTATGTGCACTTTAATAGCAAACTAACATTTAAGCCGTACGTAGTTCTAATTGTATCAAGAGCCTTTCGAACCCTTGGCTTCATTCTCAGAGTTAGTAGATATTTTCAAAACGTTAACACTCTAATTATTATATATAACTCTTTAGTAGATCCAATTTTGGAATATGGTTCAATTTTGCGGAATTCTTATTTTAAACTTTATATCAATGAAATTCAAAACACCCGACGGAAAGTCACCAAAACTATTGTTGCAACAGATATTGTAACTTAAATCTTATTTCACTAGAACAACGTCGTATGGAGAGATACCAAATATTCTTGTTTAAATTACTTAATAATATGATCAATTCACCGTTTCTTTTAAATTGCTTTAGCTTTAGATGTCTCAGTTACTCATCGCGCTATAAATCTACTTTTAATATACCCTTACGAGAACTAGGTACACACAAAACAATTTTGTATAGTCCATTCAGCAAGTCAAAAAACGGGTTAATTCTTATTATCGGTCCTAAAAATATGTGCGATAGCTCATTCGATTCAAAATAACACCTAGAAAAAAATATCTCGAGCATTTATTAGCACATAAAAATTACAATTTTTACTAACAAAATAAGATTTCAAAAATCAGTTTTTCCTTAATAACTCAAAAACTATTAATAATTAAGAATGTATGAAAGAAGATCCCCAAAGAAAAGGAAATTTCTAATTTTTAAAAAAAGGTTATTTATAATTTTTATTCAACGCGGAAAATCGGTCTCCGCGCGACAGTTACGGCATGAGCACAACGTTGTTTGAGACAGTATATTACACGAAAAATATTTTTAATTTGAAAAAAACGATGGTGTTATCAAAACACTTGAAAGAATAAAATACCATTAGAAAATTAAATTTATGTCGATTTTTCAAAAAATAGGGGATCGGACAAATTTTCAGAAAGTGTTTTAAATTAATCTTTATGGATACTTATTCCCATAAAAAATAAAACTTAATTTTTTTATAGCCGTTTAAGTACTCAAAATCATGTTTTAATATTGTCTGTTTAAAAATCCCGCCAAAACGCCACGCTATATCATCTGAGAGCGCGTGACGTCATCTGCGGCAATAACAAAACAGCTGCATGAGCATAAGTTCACGAGAAGTTTTGTTTCGTGGAGTAGATTTTTTATTTGTTCTTATGGAACGAAAAAAATATCGTTGGTGTGCAGTACCTCAATGTACGAAAACATCAAAAAAGTACTCCAAATAAAATATTTATTTGATGTGCCAAGAAAAGCAGATAAACGAAAAAAATGGTTAGACTTAGCGAGTAGAAAATGCAACGAAATGAATTCACCAATTTACTTTTGTGAAGATTATTTTCACGTAAATATACATTAATTACTACAAATAAATAGAATGAAATTTGTTTAAATTAATTTTTAGTTAATATATTATATTGTTTTCTCTCAACGGTCAACTACTATTATAGATTTTTTCTTTTTGTAATTTTTTTTTTGTAACACTAAAGAATGTGATATAGTGTTGACAGTATTCTACTTGCGACGACCGTTCTTGTGTAGTGGTGCGAGTAGTCGCCTCAACACCCCGCGCCGGCGATCGCGGGTTCGATTCCCGCTCGGGACAGATAATTGTATTTGTACAAATATTTGTTTCCTGTCTGGGTGTATGTTCTTGTGGTTCTCCCCACCGTGTCTCGGAGAGCACGTAAAGCCGTCGGTCCCGGTTGTTATCATATACACCTGATAGCGATCGTTACTCGTAGTAGTATATTATTCGCCAACCTACAATGGAGCGGCGTGGTGGATTACGCTCCAACCCTTTGTCTATATGGAGAAGAGGCCTTCGCTCAGCAGTGGGTGGTTTACAGGCTAGTACAGTAGGTACAATACATATATTGTGTAATATTAGAGGTTATTTTTCGAGGAGGTATTTTTCAAGTACCTAGGTATTTATGGCAAATAATATAATTATTATTATCTATATATATAAAAGAGATTTCCACGTATATATTGACTCATCACGATATCTCTGAAACTATAAGGCGCAGAGACTTGAAATTTGGTAGGAATATTCCTTTTACCGAGTAGAGGTCAACTAAGAACGGATTTTACGAAATTCTACCTCTAAGGGGGTGAAAAAGGGGGGCAAAATTTGTATGGGACAACATGATTCCTTAGTCCAATCTACTTCAAATTTCGCATAAATATTCTTTAACAGAATTGGTTGAAGACGTGTTTCGTATTTTATCGAAATTCATCCTCTAACGATGTTAAAAGGGGGGAGAAAATTATTTTGATATAAATACTCCATAGTGATTTTGATTTAAATTAAAATTTATTTTGACACATGTTTGACAACCAATCCGTCTGTTATAAAATATTTTCCAGTATTGACGCAGGTGTAGGTGATAAAAAATATAATTTTATATTTTTTGAAATTTTAGTTAAATACCCGTGCGAAGCCGGGGCGGGCCGCTAGTATATTTATAATAGTAATACAGAAGTTTTCACATTTCAAAACACAAATTTTGACACAAAAGTCTGAATTAATTGCAAAGAAATTGCAAATCAGAAACGTATTCACTCTGGGAAGATTTCGATTGTCGGCTTTCGTAAATCCTGTTTTCATTATAAAAAAACTGGTTAAACACCACGTGACAGCTTTTAAATCGATTACCGTATCCTAATTTATCAATAATCTTTTAGCAACTTTTATAACTTCAACAAAATTATGAAAATAAGTGAGTAAACTAAGTAGATAGTACCCATGCAGTCAATGATTGTCCACAGATGACGTCACGCACTGTGATTGGTGTTTCAGTACTGTTTAAAAATATTGAAAATAACAACATTTTATTTCTTCATTTAAAAATATTTAAATGAATTATATTGAATTATTATTAGGTAAATAATCGTAAAACAGTATATTTATTTTATCTAACCACATTTTACATTTTAATCTGATTACTGTCCGATCCCCTATTGTATGATCGTTAATTAATTAATTTTTATCCAATTTTTGTTCTTACAAAAGTCGACACAAAAGCTTAAATAATTAACCTTTATTTTTATTTTTTTGTCTTTAGAGCCCTTCTTATATACATACTTAAGTCCACTTCAAGATAGATGAGGTGATGAGCCAGACATAAAGTGCATCCATTGCACCTTGTCAGGTGTATCATTAGTTGCCAGCGTAGTCCGGTGATTGTTACCATCGCTAAAATGATACCAAATGTTTCAATATGTTACTAAATGTGACTTAATTTGCCAAAATTATAGTTGGCCTTTCATAACTTCTAAGTTAAATTTACTTTAACTGATAAGCAGTTATTATTTATTTTAAATAAAATTTCATAATGAAAAATATTTTTATCCATTCTAAACTTTTTTTTTAAATTTATAATGTTTTATTTACAATACAAATCTTAAACTAATTATTTACAGATAATAAAGTGTATTTAATCATAATACAGTGGTTACTGATTTCGAAGACAAACCTCGAAATAATTGATGATTAAACGAACTTCGAAATAATAATTGATGATGAAACGAATCTGTCGAAAAGTGGTTTCATGCTGGAACTACCTTAATGTAATAAAATTTCATTATTCAATCATATTTTAGTTTTAATTATCGCAATAATATTAGTAAATTCATGAGTTACCGGCTCATTTTAACACCACTTTGTAATATATTGTTACATGAATTTTCAGAAATATAATATGTATTTTAAAAACATTATGAAAATCAAATTTTGAGAACTTTCGTAAAGCCGATATTAACCATATTAAAAGATTTAGCGAGATTACTTTATATTAATTTTAAAATAATTTTTTCTCGTATTGCTTGAAAACGCTTATTTTTAAATATTATCATAGTGGTCCGATATAGATAATACAAAAGTAGGGATGGCGATTCTTCTAAAAAAAGATCGATTTTTTAATCGATGTTATAATTATATAGGTCTAAAAGATCAATTAGGAACTTCTCTATTATAATGAATATGTAACATATCATTATATTTAGTCATAGGTATATGACTCGCGATTATTGTTCCTTTCATTAAGCCTATAAAATAATGTATTTACGCCAGTTTAAGATGAGCCATACGTTCAAATGTTTCTATATATTCCTGGTTTTAAGTTATTTGGACATAATAAAATTAGTTTATGATATCTGTAATTTCTGACTAATAAACCAAATACCTTAAAATATTTATGTGACAATCCTTAAAATATATTCATTATTATAACAAAAAAAAATGAAATCTGAAGAAGCGTTATTGAATTACAACTACGTACACATTTTGATTTTCGTATATTCTTCCAAGGCAACCGGGATCAGTTACTGAATAAAAACTATCCAGTGTCCTTGTGGTCGACTATAGAAAGAAAACAAAGAAGAAAGAATAATTTTATTTGGTAATTCACAACAGACAATATTAGTTTTTAAATAAATAAAAACACAAGAAATACCATAAAGGATCTACCTCAGCTTTATGCTTCTTTACCAGGCGTACCCAGGAAAGAAGCGCTGGTTTTCAGGCAGACCCTATCAGTTGTCCTTGCTTGACTATGCAGTTCGTTGCAGTATGACTTCAAAGCATGTACAGTTTCAGTATTATTTACTCAGTAGTTTCAGATAAATGCGCCGTCAAGATACAGACGGATAGACAGAGATGATAAATATTACATTTTTGGATTTAATATTTTTTATACGAGTACATCACGTATCCTCCAAAGTTTTTTGAAATAATTACAATTCGGCTCAGTTTACGATTTTGCACAACTACAAACATCCACTCTTGTACGTCCCAAGGTTGGCTGATAAAAAATGCTTTTAGCATTAAGCCCGCCTTTTATACAATTCAATAATGTATTGTGCAGTAAAATATATATAAATAAATAAATAAATGTAAAAAAAAATTACCTTAGTTTTATCATAACTTTATCATTTATAGTCATTTAAAAATGTGTTTGCTTGTATTCAATAGAGATACTAAGATCTAAGTGCAAGAGATGTACCGAGTTTTACACTATGTGACCGTATTTATAGTCGGTGACTAGTCTAGAAAATTGGAGTTTTATAAAATTTCTTGGATTACAAAAGTACAAAAAAAGTAGACTAAAGATAATAGATAGCACTTATTAAGTCCCAAGCGAAGCTCAGTCTCCCAATTGCTACTAATTAAAAAAAAAGGTCATATGACGTAATAGGTGAATCCCAAAATATAAATCTGCCTATAGGCCAATGTTAATTACGTGTTAATCAACACCCATTTGTAAATAAAATATATTTAAATAGAAAACCAGTATAAATAAAAATATAATGCATATATAAATTTTACAAATTCAATGGACCCCGCCTTTTTCAGATTGTTCTTCAATGTATGTTCTTGTTTGACGAGTTTAGATTTTATTTTCAAATTAATTTTTAACGACAGTTGTGTTTTTCTTTTTTCTTTTTTAAGCAATATTTTATATTTTTTACAAAATATTAATTGCATATAACGGATCCACATTTTTATATTTGTTACCAGGTAAAATTTTGTGTAAATGTTTTTGCACGCGATAGATCAAATATAGACTAGAGCTCGTTTGAATGACAAGGTCGAAACTCAATTAATTGGGGACGACATATTTCGTAAAACAAACTATTGCCCAAGGGTGGTCACGTTTGTTTTACCAACAAATGAAAATACAGAAACTGGTTAATGAGCTATATTTGGTATGTCTTCATATTATAAATTATTGTTTTTTGTACTTCAACTTAGCCTTACACTAAACATCTAACCGACAAGTTCTATGTTATTGTGATAAAAATCAAATATAAAATTTAATAAAATAAGCGACACAAATGACAATACATCGAATCGTTAACGAAAAGTTCTGAT
This sequence comes from Euphydryas editha, assembly GCA_036937285.1. Taxonomy (NCBI): domain Eukaryota; kingdom Metazoa; phylum Arthropoda; class Insecta; order Lepidoptera; family Nymphalidae; genus Euphydryas; species Euphydryas editha. The sequence goes on along the minus strand of JAUPFZ010000005.1, from coordinate 15,794,545 downwards.
TATATAAATTCTGAAAACTTTAACCAGTGGAACACGCTATATAGTATTGGCACATGCATTAACGCACCGATCCGACTCAATGATTGAAGCCAAATTATTCGTCAATACTTTGCAACGTTAACGTCAATCACTACTCGCTGAAGCAAAATATGACAAAAATAACTGGTTCGAGGTCTTTTAAAAATCTGTAAATGTACTACATAGGTAAAAATTTTAGCTTCAAATTAATTAAATAAATTGTAACAACAACAAAGAGTTATTAAATTCGTTTTAAACAGACATAATTCATAGAATTATAGGCGTAGAAATCAGCGGGCGAGGCGGTGCCGTGCACCTGCAAACCTCAGACTGAAGTTACGGAAATTTCTCCTACCTTTAATATTTAAGTAGCACATATTGTATATCATTCGCCCTTTATCTCATACCAATATGTTTAAGACAAATTCAAAACGTTAAGCCATATCCCTAAATTATTTTAAGTTTTCGTGCAATATTACCATCCATACTACATATAACGTCTGATTTAGCGGATTGGAAAAAAAATGAAAATAAAAAATGAAAACAATACAAAAATAAAAATATAATATATACTTTTATTACATCTAATTAAATAAAGTAGGTAAATTCAATAATAACAAAATAAATTAAAAACTAAATTAAAGGTTTAAAGTATATCATTTAAAAATAATCAATTACACAAATACTATTCGCGATGACATTTCTATATATATATATATATATATATATATATATATATATATATCAAACTTCATATATCACACTTGCTGTTAATATATCGATTGAATCATATAATATTTATCTTTGAAACGCTCTCTGCTAACAGTATTTTGCAAAATATAACTCATTATATGAAACAGCCTTGATTATATCTCATCAGTAAATTCTTAAGGGCAAGTAGCGCTCAAAGAGACATTATAGCTCAGCAAAAAGTTAGATAATACGAAGGTCATTTAAAAAGTTCGTAGCCGAATACAGTTAGGAGCATGCTTTTTTAATGGAACTACCTTCATTTTGCAGTAACATTATTCTGGAGCAATTGCGTCAAATTTGATTTTCTTATTTACATTCGTTACGGTTTCTCACATTATAACATTGAACAAGTATTGATAATAATTAAAAAAAAATGATAATTTTTTTATAGCAATATTTTATTATATAATAAAATATAATAATATTATATAATAATTATAAAATCAAACATCGTTTTGTGATTAAGTACTTGAATAAGAAAAGTTTAATGTTAGTTTAGCAGAGTAGTTTAGTAAGTTTAGCAGAGTTCCAACGTAGACTAGAAAATGTCGAAGTTGACCTACGTAGTAATCGGCCATCGATGTCTATCACCGACGAAAACATTGAAAAAAATTGTGATTTGATTTTGTCTGATGATTTTATCCGGAGATTGACTGTTAAGGAGATAGCAGACACTATTGTCATCTCATCTGAATAAATGCACCACATAATTACCACTGAGTTGAACTTCAAAGGTGTCTGCATGGTGGGTGCCTATGCTGCTTTCAGTGGAATCAGGGGCTTGCCAGTCAATAATAATTGCACTAAGACATACGATTCATATTCGACAATTATTACATCAATATCACCAACCTAATCTATCGAGGAAGAAATAATTATATAGAAATAACTAATAGTGAATAGGTACGATTACTATATGGGTAAAATATAATTCATACAAATTTAGAAGTTCTTAATGTAGTGAAAATCATTAGTAAATTTTATTTCTTGCTTCATACGATTCCTATTTACCCCATTTTACGGTACTAAAACTAGTGACATAGGTCATTAGAAACACCATCTATCGACAAAATGAGCCTTTAATTAGCCTCGGATGATCTTGAATATAATTCATAACTTAAATAAATTCTACGTGTTATTTAAGTAAAAGTATTTGAATTTGAGGGTTTTAAAAAATTATTCAGTGTTATTATGTTCTTATTTCAAATCAGTAATACCACATTTACCACTTTATTTTAATTTAATTTTTTATGTTTGGTGATGTGATAGAATGATATGTAATAGTACAAATAACAAAGAACAAAGGGTAAGAAGTTGCAAGCCGCTGAGTTGAACAAAAGCACAATCGACTAACGATTTCTCGAGACTGTTTGGAGATGTTTGAGGCTGACCAATTGAATTTGTTGAGAGGTTTGTGACTATGGATGAAACCTTGGTGTACACCACCAAACTCCAGAGACAAAAAAATAAACTAAACAGTGAAAAATACCAGTAGCTCCAGCTCCGAAAAAAGCTAAAGTGGTTTTGTCGACCGGTAAAGTGATGGCGTCAGTTTTTTTTGGGATTCAAAGGTGTAATAGTACTACTAGTGTCAAATAATAAATTTGGCCTATTTTATTGTAACCTCGTGTGACTTTTAGGTGAATTAATTAAAGAAAAACCTCCTGGATTGTTACGAAGAAACGTTTTGTTCTACTAACATAGTGCGCGAGTTCGTACTTCAGTCGAGACTATGGCAGAAATTCATCAGTGTGGTTTCGAATTATTACCCCATGCCCAGTATTCTCCTGATTTCGCTCCATCTAACCTTTATATATTTCCAAAGCTCAAAACACCTTACTGTGACAGCCTGTAAACAACCCACTGCTAAGCGAAGGCCTCTTATCCATATAGAAGAAGGGTTGAAGCTTAATACACCATACTGCTCCACTGCGGGTTGGCAGATAATTTGCCTACCATGAGTAACGATCGTTATCGGGTGTCTTTAATAACAACCGGGACCGACGGCTTTACGTGCTCTCCGAGGCACGGTGGGGAGACCCACAAGGATATACATCCAGACCGAAAACAAATATTTGTACAAATACAAATATCTGTTCCGAGCGGGAATCGAACACACAGCATATTTTAAAGGTATGGACGAAGATTTTTTGAAAGCTGGTATTTATATATCAGATTTAAAAGAATCTTAATCTAATAGGACTGTTCGGCCGATGGAAGAAGTGTATAGAACTTGGGGGAGAATATGTTGAAAAATAAATAATAAATAAATTCCTATCTTTTCATTTTCCTGATTGGGCTACGAACTTATCAAACGCCTCCCGTAATATTGGTTATGAAAATGATCCTTTATTCAACTGAACAACGTAAAATTACTTTGTTATTATATTTAAAAAGGGTTTTATAAAATTATAGAACATTTATTATTTAAAAAACAATTTATAGTTTTTTATTGTTCAGTTTTTTTATTGTATATTTGCTTAGAAATATAAATACTATCTGGTGGTGATATTATTTGAAATTAATAAACTTTCTATAATAAATTGCACAAGACTCGACTAGGCTATGATTTTGATCAAATTTAAGTAAATATTTCTGCAATTCTGAGAAAACTGTCATCATCTTTGTCGTCTCTTATTTTCAATCATACCGCTCTTAAAGCTTCTGTAAGAGACGGAGAAACAAAATTAAATCTAGCTTTTCAGAAAATGAAATTTTTAAATAAACTATGAAAGTAACTGCTTTAAAAGCGAAATAGCATATAAAATTGTTTTTATTCAAGTACGTTGTTTATAACGATATTATAAAAAACTTTAAACTTCACAAATTATTTTTAAATATAACGTTCTTACTTTGGTCGTGCTCTTAATTCAAAATATACGTTAAAAAATTGGTTGTCTGTAAAGTCGATTTACGGACGAAAATATTTTACGTGACAACGTCATAAGAAAACATTAAAAAAATTTGCGTACATTTTTTAATTGAATTGAATTATTATAACTGAATTGTCATTATTTTGTATAATACAAAGAATGAGTTAATTCAATTAATTACATTTTTTTAATTGATAAATTAACATTTATTTGCACTCGTTAATTAATTCAAATATTTTATTACTTAAATTATACAGATTAATTACAAGTAACAATGTGCTATTACCAAATTATTTACAACCTATATACATGTGTGATATTTAAGATCCTCCAATTTGCGTGATTATTTTTCATTTACAAGCCGAACGCTTAGGCCGATCGTGCCTCTCTATCGCTTATGCCGCGCTCTCGCTCGCGACACGTGACATTTCTTCGTGCGTGCAACCGGCATCATCGTTTCACGTCAAAATCTTTAAAGAACCCAACTTAGTATACACTCTGTAATACACTGTGTAAATTATTTTAATAATGAAAAAACGTTGGTATCAACGTGAGCTCATTAACAAAATCAATTTCAAGATATAATTTAAAATGTTATCTAAATAAAAATATATACAGAATTGATTTTAAAAGAGTAACGACTAAGTTTCATGCCGTTGCTTATCCGTAGTAGTACATTCTAAGCCTGTGGTAGTACCGCCGGTATACCTTTTATAAGTCCACTTAAACAAAATATACATTTAGTTTAAGTTGTGTTATTTGTTGCAATAGTTTTGTAAAGATTTATTCTTTGTTATTTTTCGTTTGTCTACGATAAATTTTCCTATTTGTAGGGAAAAGCTCTATACTTAAACACTAAAAGTTTTTTATCAGCGTTGGTATTTATTATTCCGTCGTCTTCAAGAAACTTTCTCAACAAACGGGCTTTTTAACAAAAAATATTAATAACACGCGATTAGTGAATAGTATTAAGACACTCAACAATTATTCACGCAAATATCAACCCTTAGTAAAATAATAAAAAAAAATTGCCCCCACTTTTGGAGAACAAAACCCTGGATCTAGACTACGATATTTATTGCATTAATTTAGGAAATGAAACATTACAATTATAATTCCTATAGACTCAAGTGTGATATTAAGTAATTACTATTTCTATTATATACTTTCAAGTCTTTTAGCTCATTTGATTGTTCTTCAAATTTTGTTTGAAACACTACAAACATTTCTTTAATTTGTTCCATTTTTTTTTTATAACTTTTCTCAGCCTTTCTCTGCCCTCTAGCAATGGCTTAATGTATATATTTTTTATTTATATTATATAGTTAACAGATGAATTTAACTCAACATTATTATGATTTATATCCAAATTATATGTAAATAATTATTTTAATTTTTGCATTTAGACCGATGAAATTCTACTGTATCTAAGTACGGTTTGAACCGTAAAAGCGATGCTGACATATTGGCGATCGAATGAACTGCTACAAATTACTTCAACACTTAATATATATCCGTCGTCACCGATTTAATTTAAATTTTTTTTTTTTTCTTCTTTTATCTTTTATATTTAACCCCTTTTATGTTATTTAAAAAAATATTGAACAGTCTAACGGTTATACATATACAACACTTTTCTATGTACTCGTATAAAGCACTCCATTTCTCAACTCTTTGACTCAATGTTCGTATGTTATTGTAGTTGGTGTTATTATGACGAAATGGTTATAAAGAAGATTTCGACAAACACAGGTAATCACCTGTAACCTGTCACTTTTGACCGCTTTAAAAGTCGATTAAAATCTATGAAATTACTTATTACTCATAAGCAAGACTATGATGGATTCTCTCATAATTTAATTCACTTAATAATGTAGTAATACAATTTTAGTTTCTATCAAAATCGACGATCGATAATAATCAATTATTGAGTTTCAGATTTAACCTTAACGTTAGCCTTAGATAAGATTTTTATCTATGCTAACTTGAAAAATTATACCTGTATAGTCGTAATAATACTGTTTCCCATAAAACGCTGATTAATATAATAAAATTTATTAATGATAATTATTAGTTTTTAAATGATAAACTAAATAATACGTTAAAAAAAACTATTTTTTACGTATTATTTAGTTACTATTTTTTACGTATTATTTGGTTTTTTATAGATCTCCACTAGGAGATCTATAAAAAACCAACTAAAATTAATTAACTCTAAAAATTTTGCTAGGCACAACCGTTACAATTTGCGAGCATGCGTATCTTGTCGTCAATTTGGCACGAAATCAATGTCAATAGCCAAGACAAATCAAAACGTATTTCTAAAGATTTCTCACATTATTAAAAAAATAATAATTTTCAATCTAAGTCGAAAATCCATGAACTAGTATACAAATAAATTCGCGACGGTATAAACGCTCTTTTTGAAATTTAATTAATAATAATAGTACTCTTGGCTGCGTTTCATTAACACAAACAGGTTAAAATGACATCATAGTAAAATATTCTTTCCCTACCAAAAAAAATCCTTATTTAATATTTCTCTGTGTTTAAAAATATATAACATATCAATATTAATCATGTGCATGTAATTTATATTCGTATTAAAAATTTGTATCAATTGTCAAACATTTTACAAATATCGCATTGTGTTCGTCTGCATCAAAGTGAAAAGCACAAATTGGCGTGTTAATTAGCCGTGACAATTTTGCGGTGCACGGGTAGAGTATTGACAGAAAATCATTGGCAGCCGCACCTACTAGCAGCGCTTACGACAGTCAGGTGGGGTCCAAGGGAGATAAATCGGGTGGCTGCCGCGCCATCAGGGAACGCCTGCAGTCGTTTACGATCAACGAACCTCTTCACACGTTCTTCGATCTCAAGTAGGTTAGTGACTTGTGATTTTCGAGTCTAGTGAATGTTTGAATTAAATAGGTCAGTGTTAGTGTCGCAGTATATTAATTAGTGATGTATTTTGATCTTAGAGTATCCTAGGCAAGATGTGGGATGATGTGGTAGAAGAAGAGGCACCGAAGCCTGCAGAGGCTGCTGCACCAACACCAGCGGAAGGGGCTGAGGGTGCCGCTCCAGAACAACCTAAACCTGAAGAAGCCGAACCTCCACCACCGGAAAATCTTACTCGCGGCAATGAACCAAAGCGACTTGTTTGCAAACACTGGGTTAGGTACGATATTCGACTTTACTTAATATTGACGGAATTTTTATATTAATGAGGAATTATTTAAAATAATTATGAACTTAACAATTATAATTGGTATAATAACAATAATGAAAATGAGTGTAAATAAAATATTTATACTTTATTTTTGTGTATTTAATATTTCAAAAACTAACTTAAGAAATATTATCATTTTTTTTACAATTTCTTTACTTTTGTTTTCAATTTTTTAATACGATTTTTTCAATTTTTTACAGACCAAAGTTCTTACAATACAACTATATTTACGACTATCAAAGGAATTACTATGACGATCTAATCAACTACATGGACAAGCGGAATCATGGTATCCCCGTTGAGAGACCGGTCGCGCAGACTTGGGGCGAACGCGCTCTTAGAACCTACCTCTCAAAAGGCTACAGCTACAGCACCAAGAAATACAGCAAGGACACGACTCTTCTTCGTCATATCTCAGTCGGTGCCAAGTTCCAACGCGCCCACACGAAGTCGCTTATCTCGAGGAAGTATCCCAAACTAGGAATTAACTCCGTATACATATAGCTTCGCTCTAACAAACGCTTGACATTGCTCTGCGGACTTAGCTCCGATCTCCAATCGTGAACTTTATGTAAATTTTACAGGCTTTCGTTGTCGTGATTCAGCCCGAACTACTCGCGTTAGCCGACCAACAGAAATGATAAAATGATTCAGAGTGGTCCGCATTCCTTTGTCGATGTCAACTTGTCTTGAGCAACGAATAAATGTTAAGTTTTATTAATTGTTTTCATTTTAACCTTGCTTGCGTCTGACTGACCCAGCTTAGAACTATTTATAAAAATAAAAATATAAATTGAAATAGTATCTTATAATTTTAAATAATCATAATGCACAGCGATTTTTGAAAAAAGATGCAAAGCGATATCAGTTGCCAATCTGAGTAAATTGGAAATAGGTACTCAAAGAACTTTGAAAATGCCGTTATCGTTTTAAACGTCTTTAAACTGGTAATAATTTACTAGTATCAATACATAACTTTAATATCAGTTAATACGAGTATATCTTCATTACATTTTACCTATAACTGTTATAATTGTTAAATATAACAGTTAGTAAAATATTTTAATATTTATAAACATATCTGAAAAATAATGTTTTTTCTTTACAAACTTTGCATATGCTTTTTCCTAAATCAACATTAAATGAATAAAGAGAAATACGCTCAAAGCGAAGTTCATTACAAGAAACACTCTTACATAAAATATTTCGCAATTTAAAAAATAAACAAAGTCATGCTTGATTTAAATCATATTTTGTTTCTCAAGTGTGACATCTCATTGCCGGAAAGTTTTCAATGTCGCGATATCTAAAATAACTTACCTTTGACAGTTCAGTGAATGTAATCACTTGGAGGTACGCCAAGGCATTAGGCTACCTAGCAGGTAGGGCCGGCAATCAGCCAAATTGAACATAATTAAATGTTACAATGACCGACGGAACTTAGATTTCGATAGGTGTTAGCAATTGTACGGAAATAGATGCTCGTTGTGTCACCGCTTAAATCTTATAATCTTACATTTTTTTGGCACACAAATTAAAAGAATATATTTTGGTTTTACAATATTTCAATGATTTATTTATATTAACACGTTCATTAATTAGGAAACCCCAAAGCACATAATTATGTACGTACGTTCACATATACAGAGAAGAACGTTTAAAAGATTAAAATTATTTTAATTCATGGGGGTTTTCTTGAAATTTCCAATTTATTCATTACAAAAGTCTCATTTTTTTTAATTACATAAAACAATAATAATTTATTTTTATTTGCTGCTTCGGAGTTTATTGTTACAATCATATGTTATTTTTTATTTATTTATTATTTTTACTTAAGTTATACAAAATCCTAAAATTTATCATTTTTTTTACATTTAATAAAGACAACTTACAGATAGATAAACTCTTTAACTCGTTTACGCTATCAGCTATACTAATAGGAGCTATACTAGTAGTATTCAAATTATTTTATTAAACGAAAATTATTTTATCTATAGTCGGCTTACTTTCTCTCTCTCTCTCTCTCTCTCTCTCACTCTCCTTATATATTTTGCGTTACTACTTCTGATTATGTTAAATAAATAAAAATTTATTTATAATCATTTTTGAAATTTTTATTTTAAAGAGTTTTCCAAATGCTGTATTAAGTATTAAAACAATTTTTAGCGATGTATTTTTTCATAGATTCGAGTACATGAATGTGATACATAAGAAAAATATATTATATTTATATTTTAAGTATATTTATTCTAAAGCAATAAGAAATTCAATTTATCAGTATGAGACGGATATACCTGAAGATTTTTGATGGGTGACTGCGTTTACTACGTATATTAAATTAGATTATATTGCAACTTGAAGCTCTAGACATGAGCGTCGTAGGTGTTATCAAAACAAGTATTACATAAAGTTTTTATAATACCAATTTCACTTAATGTATTGTATATAAACAAACACATACAAATAATTTTAATTTCCGTTAGTAATAAATATTACTAATTGAAGTACTTTAAAATCAGTATGGACTAGTGGTAGGACTTCTTTCTCAGCGGCTTAATAACAGTACAACTAAGATAAATCAAATGAGCAATTATGTTATATTTATTTAAAAGAAAGAAATAACATAAATTTAATAATTTTCAACAAATATCGAAGTTTTCTCCTAATATTTCCTAACCCAACGATTTCTCTAAACTTTTTTGTGAAATTAAATTAGATTGAGTGTGCCATCTCCTCGTCATATAATATTATAATGTAGTAATGTCAATAACATACATATATAATTATGTCATTAACGAAAACAATTCATTTGTTTATATTTCCTATGTATTAAAAAAAATATTCTAAATGGCATTAAACGTCCGGGTAAGTAAAGAACACTTTACCCGACTGCGCGACGCACAGGAGGGTAATGGTTTTATTAGTCTATGTATGTATGTTTATTCCTATGTGGCGTTGTAGAGACCTAACGCGTGCACTGTTTTTGATGATTCATACATAAATCAATTCGTCTTAACAATGCAAGTGTCACTAAAGCCATGACAATTCCCATTCCTTAACGAATCAAATCTTCCCAAGAAGATTGGATATCTATTTTGCAAAGGATTTATGTAATACATTTAAATGAGCAATTCTTATATAGAAATATATATCGGTCAGCCAGGTACTGATTTGTTTATGTGTGTATCGATTATAAAACTATTTCAACGCTGTAGTTAGTTGTTCACTATTACTTTTAACAACATTCTAAATTACTGAGCATGTTTTTTTTGTTTCTTTTTTTTGTTTCATTATTTAACATATTTTTTAATTTTTTTTTTTTTTTTGCAATCGGTTTTTTTTTATATATAATATATATTTTTTTTAAGTTTAAAACGTTAAAAGGATGTTTATACCAATGTAGATGGTACGATATCCGGACTTCGGAAGTTCTCCGATAATATATGTACGTTTTCTAACCATGTTTTCTTTCGTCTCTTAACACGAGGTAAATTTTTACATAAAATTATTACTCTCGAATGTTGAGGATAATGGTAATGATTATAATTAATAACTTTATTTGAGACATGATTTAAAATAATAACTTTTATATACCTGGCCATTTACATAAGTCTTCTAATTTTATACATCTAATGTACTCTTAATCCTACTATCTGATTTAGTATTGAAATCATCATTGTATTTTCATTGCCATATATACTGTTCTTGTACAGATTATTATTGATTTTTACTACTTGTAAAAATAAACATATAAAGCCAGTATAACGTTCAAAACTGAGGTGTCATGATCGCACAAGACATTGTATTAAAAAATTAATTAAAATATATTCTATTTAATAATATATTTCGATTTCGCCAACCCGTCTTATTAATCCACAGATCACCTCCAGAGGTGGAGGTGATCTGTCTATTAATCTATATATCTATATATTAATTCGTGAAGCAAAAACTTTGTACGACTTTGGTGAAGTGACGTTTGAGAAGTGTGAAATTTGGGACAGTTAAAGTTTATATGGAGAAGAAATACATTAAAATAATTTAAAAATACGCTACACACACTACGACATACACACACATATGTAAAATCTACATAATTATATTCACAAATGTTTATTGTCAAAGTCTGTTGTCAACACGGTCTTAAATACAGGTCTTGCAATGAATTTTTTATCGAAATTTTTTAATGACTGCTGTATATGCTCACCATGTTATGAGCAATCATATTTTTATGAAGTTGACAATGCTATCAATTATAGATTAGGTCAAATTTCGACGACTGGACAACCATTAGTATATATATAAAAGAAATAATATAAAAGAAGATGTATATAATTCTATAAGAAATGTAATACAAGGCAGTCACTTGGCTATCTATATACGAGTACGTAATGACAATAGAAAATCCGACTTCGTGAGAAATGATCTGACATCAATATATATTGATAAATTACACAGAGTGTGCCATCTCCTCGTCGCATAATGTAATATAGTAATGTCAATAACATACATATATAATTATGTCATTAACGAAAACAATTCCGTTGTTTATATTTCCTATATATTATCTGAAGCCAATTTCACAATTTGAAGCTCACAGCTGAGCCAAAAATTATTAATATAATTTTATGTACATAGTGATCAATAGTAAATAAAACTTATTCATGGTATATTTAATAAACCTCCTAATATAATAACAGATGTACAAGACTGATATTGCGACCTTACACGCAAGGTTAACGTTTTTTACTCTATATCTGGCCATTGAGTTTTATTATTGAACTTATTGTTACACAAAAGCTTAAACAAAATTTTCTATTTTTTAAATGCAAAAATATAATTTTAAATTTACATATTTGCCATTGAAACTACACTATGACTATTAAATGATAACATAATATATTAATATTATAAAGAACACTTCCCTCTTATTGACCAGTGCTTCGCCTTTGAAAATGGTAAAAAGTGAAAAAATAGTAGGATAAAACCCATTGGAAAAGGAAAAGAATATAACAAATATGCAGGGAAAAATAAATTACGGGCGAACTGAGGTCGAGAAGTGGAAGAGAGGGGATTTAAAGGTAAAAAACGGTTTGTCGCGATTTCCGGCAAAACTACAAGTCCTATGAAGAAAAGTTAAATGTCAAAGTTGTAGGTAATAAAAAGATATACAACTTTTGTATTTACACTTTTTTTCACATAAACTAAAAATTTATGTAAAAACTTAAAATAACCAAGTTTTTGGTTTTTTATTTTTATCTTTCACAATTTTTTTTTTCACAAAATTTGGTGAAAACTTTTTATGTCCCAAACAATTTAGTTTAGACACATAGTTTAGAAGTTGTCATGTCACGATAGGCTCAGTGTTGAGTATCTAAAGTACGCCGGATTTCACCTGCCGAGAGTTCCCGCTGTTTTTTAACTTGTGTATGAGTCACAGCACAGTCTGTCGGAGGATCTCATGTAGGACTGTAATAGTAGCCATATTGAAAAATAAAACAGGGGATGTATCCAATGTTGCCAACTATAGACCGATATAGCTTGCCACGGCAATTTAGCTATGGCCGTGGTAGTACTAGACAAACTGCTTGATAGACATTTAGAGAAGTATATTAAGATTTAGGACACTCAATTTGATTTTAGACCAAGTCTTTCTACAGAGAGTGCCATCCTTTACTTCAAGCAGACTGTACAGTACTACACAGCTAAAATATGACTTATTTTGGCAAAAACTAGTTCCATCTATTTTGAAATATTGGTACCATAATCAGCGGAATGTGGTAAAATGGGCAGATACGTGCTCGGAAGTGTATGGGTTGGAATACAAGGTGGGGCAAGGGGGCTTGAACTCGCATCGTCTGTTCATCCTGTACAAAATTAGACTGTTCGGTGAGTTTAGCAATAACAATATTGGCTGCCATGTAGAGTGGGGGGGTCTGCGTCAATAACATCAGGTACGCTGATGATATGGTAATTGCTGAGCCCATCTATCGATGCGCTGAGTAATTAGTAGGATTTTTGAGAAATACGCTAAAGCCCAGAGGCTCAGATATAACTCGAAAAAGAGTAAGCTCCTGGTTTTCACAGAAGGCAAGAAAGTTTATGCAAATGTCCAACCTTTATATTTTGGAAGTGTTGCTTTAAGTAGAGTATATCGCTTTTAGTATCTGAGTCACTGGGTCACAGACAATCTAAGTAATGACGTGGATTTTGAACGAGAGCATAGAGGGCTGGGCATAGCTCATGCCAACATGCTAGCCCGAATGTTTGCACGGTATACTGACCACTTGAAGGTTGGAACCTTATTTAAGGCGTGTTGCCGATATTTCTACACCTGTAGCCGTGTACAATTGATTTTGACGGCCGGCTGGTCGAGTGGTCAGGCAACTGGACACTTTACGCAGCGGTCGCGGGTTCGAATCCCGCCAGGTGCAGATAATTTGTATGACGAATATAGATGTCTGCACCGGGTCATGGATGTGTATTTATGTATATATGTATTTATATCTTAAATTTATTTCCGTTCCTAGTACCTGTAACACAAGTTCTTACGAACTTACCACGGGGCTAGGTTAACGTGGTGTGATTGTTGGTTAATATTTATTTATTTATTTATAATTCCTTAAGAGTCCAGTACAACAATGCATTCAGAGCGCTGATCGGGTTGCCGTGCAACTGCTGCGCTTCCGGAATGTTTACGGAGATTCATGTCGATAGTTTTTATGCCATCATACGTAAGAGGTCTGCGTCAATACTGCAGAGATTAGGAACCAACTCGAAAGGCATTTTGTGCGCACTAGTGGACCGCTGGGACTCGGCAATGCTATGCTACTGGTTACGGCTACATACTATCTAGCGATGGTTGGTCGTTTCTAGAAGGTTTTGTTTTGTTTTATTTGTATTTATATTATTATTTACTAAGACAAGATATGCCATTTCTTTGTAATATTCACATATTAAATTATGTTTTGAGTTCTTCTGTCTGAAATAAAATAAATATTAAATACAAATTATTTGGCAGAGATAGTGAAAATAGTAAAAAAAAAATTATAATAAATGTCAGAGATAAAATTTCTTTTCTTTTTTTTTAGAAAACTGTTAATTTTGTTTACCTTTAAACAATTTAACCTCGAGCCACGAAGAATGGATATACAGGAGTGCGAAAGTAATGTAAAAAAAATGGCATCAATTTAGGTAGTAGATAATTATTTTGCCGCTAGAGTGCGCTAGAATCGAAGTTGTAATTTACGCGGGAAAGCTTGTTGCTACTGACAGCTCTGAATTTTGAAAATTGGGTTTATAGTTCATTTTTAACCTTTCTATTGGCTGTGAGCAGTCATAGGTGTGCGATTATTGCTTCGTAATTAAAATAGTAAAATAATGTAATTTATAATTTTCGTCTCTCTAACATAATTATGAGAAAAAAAGTGAGACAAAAACATCCCGCCAGGCCACCATTTTAAAGATATTTGACATGTAGTCAACATAATATGTCATGAATATGAATGATGATAATATGTCATAAGATTTTTTCAATTATTTATATTGTTTTTATCTTTAAACTTTGTAGTAAATTTTTATTAATAACTTTGATTCATCACCAACATAAAATACTCTTGGAGATTAAATTAAAGGTTAAACTTTTAGTTTAAGAACAGGTACGTAATTTTTAAATTATTAAATAAATATTAAAAATATAATGTACATTTTAAGATTAAGTATATTTGTTTAAAACTTTTTTATTTCATATTATATATTATGTAAAGTTATTTTAATTACATATTTGATAAAGTATGCTAATAGTAGTCGGTGAAAAATTTAATTTTTTTCAAAATAACATTATTTAGTATAATAAAATTTATTGTTATTTTCATATATTTTTCAGCTATGAAATATCATAAGAAGCCTCGCAGACAATTCACATAATTAGCATAGCATCAATTATCATGCTCTATCTTTTATAGAGAAGAAATATCAATACTTCTGTCCAAGAAATCAGATGATTCAGAGAATTCTAGATAAAATTACTATTAATACAAAAATAAAAAACAATGTATTTTAATAAAATTTCTGGATTTGTTTTGTTTTATTTCATCTTCCAAAATATTAATATTTAATACATAAAATTATATTTATTAAATATGCAACTAAAATAAAACTGTTCTAGAGAACTACTACCTATATTTAATTACACATATTATAATAAGTAATATAATAATAGCATCGGTACCTCACGAATACTCGCGCACCCAGTGGCAAAAAAGAGAACTATGATCTTTGTTTATTTTTGTGTACATAAGTACCGTGAAATTCGTATAGAACTACGTCTACCGTTCGCACTCCTGTATATTCATTCTTCGTGCCTCGAGCGATCCGTTGTTGAGTCTAGCAAACATATTTTTGTCAAATTTCTCTGTCTACTTAATTACAAAAAAAAAAAATTGTAATCTATAAACGTCTTATCATGGTTACTTATGATCTCTTATCTAATTTATCTCGAACTAAGACTTCTTAAAAATTGCTAATCTCTCGTTTAGTAAACTCTCATAAAAACTGATATATTGGTTTAAACTCAATATGGATTAAACATTACATGCAGAAAATTTATCAGCAACTCTTAATTCCCTTAATGTTAAGAATCGAGGTCGAGGGGATAGGAGCAGAAGTGCTGAAACAGTTTTTAAAATCTTAAGACGGCATTTTAACAATTGTTCCTATTCTGTTACACAAGATAATAGATTCGGGTTGAACCTCTAGATCTGCTGAAAAAGTAGCGAGTCACATATATTGTAGTAAATTGTCATACTTATTAAAACGCATGCATTTCCTTTGTGTCTTCTCTCAGGGAAGCTTGCCAGGTCCTTTCGTTTCCCGTACCCCTTTTGCTTATTTCTTTCCGTTTTCTTGTTCTTTATTAATCTAATGATCTTTTTAATTAAATGTTGAACCAAGTTGGATATTTATTTTTATATCGATATAATACAATAATATTGTCACGTGATATAGAAAATCATTAGATAGATTAACATATAATCTCATATGTAATGCAAATTACAGTGAAAATGCTAATCACCTTACTTTAAATACATATAAAACAAATATTCCG
This sequence comes from Euphydryas editha, assembly GCA_036937285.1. Lineage (NCBI taxonomy): Eukaryota > Metazoa > Arthropoda > Insecta > Lepidoptera > Nymphalidae > Euphydryas > Euphydryas editha. Next base: position 15,778,563 of record JAUPFZ010000005.1, on the reverse strand, counting down.
ACTGATAAATAATCTAATAATATATTATTTTTAGTTTATTTACACTGACAAATCATCGAAAAATTCAAACTATCGGTGGGTTTTAAAATATTGTTTTATGAATTTAAGTTTTAGTGATAAAAAAACCTTTAACGATATGATTAAAAGTGAACCTAATCCACAAAAATCTAATATAATATATATAATCAAATTATACTGTTTTTCAAATATGCTCACTTTTATTTAATACATATTATAGCTTTCTAATTTAAAATAAAGGCTATTGTATTTTTGAGATATTACGCTATATTAACTTTTGCATTTATAATATAATTTTAATAGATATTAAAGGTTAAAATTAAAAAAACAATTACCCTTATCTCACAAAATTTTTTTGAAATCGAGAGTCAAACGTAATTCATACTTCGACCTTGTTTCCATGTTACAGACAATTCCCAGGAAATTGGCTAGGTCGACAAAGTAATATTTCTGTTATGTCACATTTAGAGATATATTTATTAACATTCCCTCATTCTAGGCCAGTCTTTAGTGTTTATTTTTATCTCGTGCTCGACAAAACAATTGTCAAGAACTCTTTCGCCAATTGGAAAGAGTTTATAAGCAATGACAGTTATAAATCGATCGACAAAAATATTTTACATCAGTACATCTCTCGAGAAATAGTTAATATTGTTTTATGTAATAACTATTTTATATTTTTCGTGACTATAGATTACACAAATGTTAAAAAACTAGTTCTTGCTAAATTTTGCCTTTGTTAAAACTAGAAGTAAAAAAAAAAGACCTAACAACCTATCAATAAAAAAAACCTAACAACATAACATTAAAAACATATCTTTCGATAATCGTATAACAAAAAAATTATTCGTATAATAGGTACGACAATTTTTTAAATTTTTTTTTTCAAAAAAAAATCATGCGCCATCACAAAAACACTAGTTATGACGTTTTAAAGTCATAAAGATCTTCTAAAAAAAATCAGCCCCATTATGGCTGGTGACGCGATACCGAATAAGTACGATATTTTTATTTTTATTTTTTTAGGTCAAAAAAGGTCATGCGCCATCATAACAACACTAGTTATGATGCTTTGAAGTCATAACGCACCTCTAAAAAAAATTAGCCTCAAAATCGGTGGTGGCGCGATACCGAATATTTACCTGTTAAGCATCTGAAAAACTTTTAAAACTAAAAGGAATGTCGTAATATTATAATACGAGTATGTGAGCCTTTTTTTTAATTCACAAAATACGATTTAAATTTAAATACAAAAAAGTCATTATTTTTCATTTTATTTCCTTAACATTAAATTTATTTCAACAAATAAAGGATTGCTGTTTTATAGCATGTTTTTACTGCTAGTTTGCGTAATAATATTTTTACTACAGAATATTATAATAATTTTAACGCTCCCTTCGGAAGATATCGCTGGTAAAATTAAAAATGCCGCTGATGGAGAAGAGTTCATTAAAGAAATTATTAACGGTAAACGTAAGTAGTGTTTCAAATTGTAAATTTAATAATTTTATAGGTGTCAGTAAAAAGATTTTACATTTTTTATTACTATAGTTTAATCTAACTTATAAGTTTAAGAAGTATATAATAAGTAGCCAATTATTTTTAGAACCAAAAGATAGACCAGAAAATCTATTGTTTACTGCACCCTTTAGGATTTGCAAGGGACAGTGCAAAACAAATGTTAGCAATTACTTTATGCAATTCCCAATTTACATTGGATTAAAAGGGAACAAAAAGAATTATCAAAACTTATATCCTAGAGATCATGAAAATATTCACTCAACGAGAGAAAACGCTCCATTTAGAAAAAGCTCTACACGGGTTCCTTACATATTATGTCCTCCCAAAAATAAACAAACGAAGGAACCATTTATGTCCGGCAAATGTCCGGTAAGAGTTAGTAAGGTTAATTTCAATAAACAGAACCACAGAACTAGGAGCGTTGCGATACGAGAAAAACACATTTCTGATGAACAAAAACCTACTTTTGAGCATCTATTTCCTTCTGGTTTACGTCGACATAATAAAATTTACCCGCACTTTTTGGGCGTATGAAACGCCGTACGATGCATAAAAGGTTCTATATATTTACGGAACTGCACCGAGATCCATGCTTCGTGGAATCGTTTCCCTGTTATAGTAAATTCATACAATAAAATAAAATAAAATTTATCAATAAGCATTATTATTTTAATAAATTAATATTAACTACCATAGAGACCTATTATAATTTATAACATAGTTATTGAACGAAATTATTTTTTTAATTAATCGTTGTTATTTCGTTACTACTTGACACATGTATTAAATTGAATTCATACTCTTTAAGTTGTCATTAAGGAATTTATATACAAACTGGAATGCGCACGTCCATTAAAAAAACGTACCCAAGAGAGAAAATGCATCTCTTGCTACCATGGATTCAAGGCTACTCGTAAGAAAGAGACAAAATACCAGTAGTCAACGAAATGCTCGGAACGATGGAAACAAATGTCAACCTTATGTTAGTTATTTCAAGATGTAATATACAATTGTATTAAGTGAGCGTTCCAGTTATGATATAAATTCCTTGGTTGTCATCTAAGTATGACAATCGTAAAGTCAAAATGTATATGTCAAAAAGCAATATCATGTGACATTTTGAATATTTGTGTAATTCAAACATTTCTAATCGTTAACAAATAGATACGACAATCGCGAATAATGTTTGCTTAACCTAACTGTAAGTCATATCGATTTATTATTTAAAACTTTTAAACAAGTTCTGCAGACAAGAGTCACAAACACTTATAAAAATTATTGTTAAATTGTGAGAACTATTAGGACGCATACATATGTCGGGGCGTCACGGTGGCATGGGCCAGCGATCCCGTGGCGTCCTTGTACGACGATGAGGACACCGCTGTGTTTAAGTGGGTATTCTGACTTCGCAGTCAACGAGTCCCACATACCCGTCGCCTTCGGGTGGCGGAACGCGTAAACGCATTTCACAGCGTCAAAAAAAAAAAGAAGGACGCATACATATGAAATCAAATAGTATCTAACAGGCACTGAGCAACGATACGAATCAACAAAAAATCAACGTCCCATGGTATCCCAGAATTTGGTTTCCTAGCTTCTATATTGCCATTAAGTTCATTTTAGCAAAATAGCAAAAGAACCAATTTTTTGTACCAAGCAACTTTTCATTGAATTTATACATACTCGTGTAATAAAATATTTCGAGAATTCAAAACTGATCATTTAACTCATTTAATTTAAAAAAAATACAAGTCGTTCCATTGACTTTTTGTATTATTTGAAAAATTTAACACAATAAGCTTTAATTTTAGATTTAAATCTTTCGCGCTGTTTTCATCTTCGATAAGAAAAATATAGTGCACTTTTTTGTTTATAAAAAAACAATTTTATTTATAAACTACGGCTATTAATATAAAATAAGTAAATAGTTGATGTTATTCTGAAGATAATAAACAAAACCCAGTATCGATACGTTCATTCTTTTGGGAGCTAAAACACCTCTTAAAAAAACATCCAGTCATCCACGAAAATTTTTTATGAAAAAGTTTTTTTTTTTTTTTTTTATAGTAGCCAAACATAATTGTTTTCTAGGAAATATGACTTAGATTATTTAAACTATTTTCTTGAAAATACATATTATACTCATCTTATCTATCTTATATTATCTTATCTTATATATTGGTTATGCTAGAGGCTTGAAGAAAACAATATGAGAATAACAAAGTATATTCTGAGGTAACATTTAACCTTTATTTTTAAAAACCGCTTCATATCATAAAAAGTTATTGAAACATATATAAATATTGAATTTTGTATGATGTCAGTAAAAAGAGTAGTTAAGTCAATACATTTTATGTGATTTTATTTTTTATGTGATTCCAAAAATGGTCATACCTTTGTGTAAAATAATGTATATAGTAATTAAATAATACTAAGTAATAATTACTTATATTAAAAATTCAATGAACAAAAAAATACGAAAAAGAAAACGTCAAAATATTAAATTGTATAGGTGTGCCTCGTGATTCTTTTCTAAATCGTTCTTTTCTAACTATTTAGTTGAGAAAAAAAATTGATATTAAGGGGTGCGAGTAGTCGCCTCAACGCTGGCGGTCGCGGGTTCGATTCCCGCTCGGGGCAGATATTTATATTCTAGCAATTATTTGTTTCCGGTCTGGGTGTATGTCTTTGTGGGTTTCCCCACCGTGCCTCGGAGAGCACGTAATGCCGTCGGTCCCGATTATTATCATGGACACCTGTTAATGATCGTTACTCGTGGTAAGGATATTATCCGCCAACCAGTGTGGTAGATTAAGCTCCAACCCTACTTATATATGGAGAAGAGGTCATCGCTCAGCGGTAGGTTGTTTACAGGCTAATATGTATATCTATTAAATAGTAGAAAAAAAATACAGTGAAATCTACTGTGCCTCGGCTCAAAATATTTTAAATTATTTATATAAATTATTTATATAAATTATTTATTTATAAAAAAAGTATATTTTGTAATTAATAATTTTATGCCTTTATTTTTGCTTCTAAGATTCGTTTATTACTATATCTTTTTTCCCAAAGAGACATATGTTATTTTTGACGACAGCAACTGACTGATGCGCTAGCGGTCACGGTGTCGATCCCCGCACATGACAAATGTTTGTATAGTCCATACAGATGTTTGTCGTGGTCTGGGCGTTTGTGCTTGTGTATTATGTGTGTTTCCGGACCCCCGACACAGGATTCACATCCTACTGGGGGCCGTTGAGTGTGAGACGTTTATTTATTTATTTATTTATGCCTGAAGGAGGTTGCATACACACGCTACTTAAAAATACATATATTGATTGCTAAATCTTACTCTCAATTCGGTAATATTAAGAGTTTTTATTATTTACATTATTTTTCTTATACCGTCCATTAAAGTAAACACACGAGGCAAACAACGATTTGAAGTCGTGTCTTTGCATGAGCAAGTACGATAATAATTTTATCTGCATTCTATTAGAAGCAGGAAATTACATATTTACATTACAAATACGATAGCTCATTAGTTTGTGGATAATGGTAAAATCTTGGAACGTTGGCATTATTCAACTGTTTCACAGTAAAGAAAGCATAATTAATTTAACAGCTATGTTGATATATACATACATATTTATATTTTGAAACGTCGGGAAATAATTTAATTTAATTAAAAAATCGTTAAACTGTAAAGTTTTTAAACAAATAAACGCGATAAATTCCGATTTATACTTTTAATTAAATTAGTAAAATTCGCGTAAATATAAGAGAACAGTTTGCATATTGTTTCTTTTTTATCAGACAACTAGCGGCCCGCCAGGGTATGTATATGTACTTAAACCTTCTTCATGAATCACTCTATCTATTGGTGAAAACCGCATAAAAATCTATAGCGTTGTGGAGTGTTACCAGATCACTATAAATTTAAAATTAAAATTAATATTTATAATTTTAATATATCGATAACAAAACCGTGAAATTCTACTTTTATTTTATTAGCTTATTCTTAAAACATTTTTCAACGCTCTCCTAGTTTTTTTTCCAATTCTGTTGAGAGAATTTTTTAATATAATAAAAAACATGAACGACACAAACATGGTAAAAACACGAACATATGGTAAATAAATTTGAATTATAAATAAAAAAAAATACAGTACCAAACTGCCACCCCAATATCGGTTGGAGATTATACTCTCAAAGTTGTTGACGAGTACATCTACCTAGGACAAAATGTTCATCTTGCTAGGACCAACTTCGAGAAAGAGGTCAATCGTCGAATCCAGCTAGGTTGGGCAGCGTTCGGGAAGTTGAAAAACGTCTTTTCATCTGATATACCTCTGTGCCTAAAGTCGAAAGTCTTCGACCAATGTGTGTTACCAGTGATGACATACGGATCTGAGACGTGGTCTCTGACTATGGGCCTTTTCAACAAGCTCCAAGTCGCACAGCGTGCAATGGAGAGGGCTATGATTGGTATTTCTCTACGAGATCGAATCAAAAATAATGAGATCCGCAGACGAACGAAGGTTGCCGACATAACCCAACGGATTTACAAACTGAAGTGGCAGTGAGCAGGGCACATAGCTCGAAGAACTGACGGCCGATGGAGCAGAAAGGTTTTCGAGTGGAGACCACGTACCAGCAAGCGCAGCGTCGGACGGCCGTCCACGAGATGGACAGACGACTTGAGGAAAGTCGCCGGAAGCCGTTGGATGGAGGCTGCTTTGAACCGGTCGCTCTGGAGGTCGATGAGGGAGGCCTACGTTCAACAGTGGACATCCACCGGCTGATATGATGATTTAGGTAATTCGCATAAGCTATACCTACGCGTTCTCACATTGTTAAAATTAAATAAAGAAAGGTCATGTAATCCAACGACAATTACCTATAAACACGTAAATGTTGTCATTTAAAAATAAAACTCAACAAAATGAAGTTCAATACTCGAGTTTCGGTGCGGCCGAAAGTTTCGGCAATTTTTTGGCCGAAACCGAAACTAAGGCCGAAACTAGATTTCTTGGCCAAAACTGGCCGAAACCGAAACCGAAACCGAACTTTCGGTCGGATATTTCTTAATATTATCACATGAGTAAATATACGGTTTATTTACTCATGTGATATTATATTGATTGAAATATAGATTGAACACGGCAAAACGGCCTCAGTCGCGTGACACTTCTAATAGATATAAAACAATATTTTTAATTATAAATTTTATCATATATTTCTTGATTTATGATTTTAAAAAAATTGTTTTGGTATCAAAACCAACTTTTTTTACACAAATTTTCAATCGTTTTGGTTAATCCACCATAAAATTAATTACTCTATGTTTGAACTGTACTGTAAGCTTATGTCTGTTTTGTTTTTTGAAAAAAACACAGCCTGACTATAGTATTTTGTTATAGGTTGTTCATTCTATTCTAATATTACTTTCAACCACATATTGTAGTGTTCAAGGAACATTACCCTGGGATCGATGGTCGTGGTCGGCGCCGCAAGCACCTATTGAACATTTTTTTCGGAGATACGACAGTAACATAATGCCAATTAAAACACCCAGTCTTAAATGCGAATGTCCGCCAAATAAAGGTAAACTACACCTATATTATTTATATGATACCGATAACGTGTTTTCCTAAAGATATGTTAAAAAAAAATATTAATTATAAGCTAGAAGAGTTCAAAATAATGTTTTTCAAAAAATTTCTTATTTTCTGGTTTTATAACTATAATTTATTTGTTCCATGAACAAATTACTATATGAAATTAGTTGCCGTTTCCATAGTTGGGTTCCTGGAGATTTAAATAAAATTTGCTTAGTATACCGTATAAAAGAGGAATCATTAACGCATATCATTGATTTCTAATAAAATACGTGTTGTACGTAAAGTCACAGATAAAAGATAATACAATTAAAAATATATAAATTAAAATAATTTATTCTAATTGTTATCTAATTATTATTAAAATAATTTACTCTATTTCTCTCTTGACGACCGTTCTGGTGTAGTGGTGCGAGTCTACTGCCTCAAAGCCGCGCGCTAGTGGTCGTGAGTTCGATTCCCGCTCGGGATAGATATTTGTATTTGTACAAATCTTTGTCTCCGGTCTGGGTGTATGTCCTTGTGGGTCTCCCCACGGTGACTCGGAGAGCACATAAAGCCGTCGGTCCCGGTTGTTAGACGCCTGATAACTATCGTTACTCATGGTAGGGAATATTATCCGCCAACACGTACTGGAGCAGCGTGGTGTATTAAGCACCAACCCTTCTTCTATATGGAGAAGCTTCGCTCAGCAGTGGGTGATTTACAGAGTGATACAGATACAGACAGACTCTAATTCTTATTTGAAATTATAAATAATTAGTTTTATATTATTATTATTTTAAACGAGTCGTCATGAAATTTTAAATTCTCTTACTAGAGTTAGGACCACTACTTAAGTATTCTAGAGATAAGCAGAACTTTTGTTCGCTTCCACTGTTAAAAGTTCTTGAACTGTCTTCGTCAATTATTTCACTTTTCCTTTGAAATTATGACTCCAGGCCTAGGAACTACTTTGAAACACGTATTATTTTTGATATACCTATGTCCTACGTATATTTATATCATAAATTTTCAATATACTTATATTTATTACCAAGCGGAATTCTATATCTGTTGGTAACGAAATTATTGTATCGGTTATTTTATGTGGGTGACGCGAAATAATGCGAAACAACACGACATAATATTTATATAACTTATTACAGCTTAATAAATGATGAAATATCCGTTAAATCGGGCCTTTCATCGAATACCCATTCAACCGAGCGCCTAAATCTCAATTAGCCCAGTGATTGGAAAAAAGTTTTAACATTATAACTAGACGACGTTTAATTAACTGATTGTTATATTTAAATAATATTTTAAATAAATAATAAATAAATAAATATGTTTAACACACACACAAGGTCATCTGTTCCTTTTTTTTTTTTTTTTTTTTTTTTTTTTTTATTTTTTTTTTTTTTTTTTTGTCGCAGGGGAATCCATTTACGGATGATATCCAGGATGCCCGGGTCGGCAGTCCTAGACCTATGTCGGACTCGGCACTTTGGGAGTGCAATACCGTACTAAACCCCTGCGGGAGCCTTCAGCCGCTTTAATTGGAGGGTCCCGGATCTGCAGGCAACAGGATCCCTCCAGCGACAGGCTGGCCTCGGCGAAAAGGCCAGACTTCTCCTCCATGGAGACTGTCCGGCTCACCTCTGAACAGTCCCGACGACGCCGTATCTAGCAGGACCAGGTTCCCATCCCGGCCCGATACGGGCACAGGGGCGTTACTGGAGGCGCATTAAGTAGCGCCTCCTACGCACCCCCATTCGTCGCCCGCGGATGGAGGCCACGTCGGCGGCCTCCTCTCTCACCCGCTCGTCGGCCTCCTTCTGGGACATTACTGTCTCGCAGAAGGAGACCATCGCCTTCCAGGACTCGTCGTCGCCGAGCATCGCGATGATAATGCTCGGGAGCGACAAGTCCCCTCCGAGGACCGACGTCAGACTCTGACGCAGCGCCGCCCATCTCGGGCACACCTCGAGGGTGTGCTGGGCGGAGTCCACCGCCGCGCCACAATCGTGACATTCAGTCGTCGGCTCCCTCTGGGCCGTCCGGCACAGGTAGTCACCAAAGCAACCGTGCCCGGTGAGAACCTGCGTCAGACGGAAGGTGAGGGGCTTGCGTTTTCGACGCATCCACCGCTCAAGGACCGGGCGAATGGCAGCCGTTACGCGTGTGCCGTACGGCTGCCCCGCCAGGTCCTCCCCCCACCTCCGCATAAGCGCTTCCTGCCCCATCCGACGCACCCGCAGGATCCCGTCCAACGTAGGGTTCTCACCAAGAGCCCTCCTACCCGAGACGTATGAGTAGGTCTCGGCAAGAACCTCCGCCACGAGCTCCCACGGGGGGTCGCCGGCTAGAGCAGTAGCTGCAGCCCACGATACCGTACGGTACCCCCGAATCACCCTCACCGCGATTGTTCGCTGCGCAGCACGAAGCGCCGCTTTATTTTTCGCGGTGAGGCGATCCGCCCAAACCGGGGCACCGTACGTCGCCATACTCCGGCAGACTCCGGAGTACAGCTGCCTGCAGGCGGCGCTGGGTCCTCCGAGGTTCGGGAGGAGTCTGCCCAGCGCACTCGCCGCCTTGACGACCTTCGGTCCCACCATCGCGAAATGTGGGCCGAAGGTCCACCCTCCGTCCAGGATGAGCCCTAGATATTTCATTTGGGGGCTCATCCTGACTCTCCCCTCTCCAATCTGAAGGGTAGCCCCCGGTGGAGGTCCCTTACGGCCGGTCCCGCGGAAGAGCAGGGCTTCGGTCTTGTCAATCCTGACACGAAGCCCTAAACTCTCTATGCGGCTGATCACGAGGTCGAGTCCGACCTCGGCCAGCCGCGCCGCCTCCTTGTAATTTCGTCCCCGGGAATAAACGAGGGTGTCATCCGCATAGCAGATGACACCCATCCCGGGGAGAAGACGGCCTCGCAGGACCCAGTCGTACCCGATGTCCCACAGGATCGGACCCAGAACTGATCCCTGCGGGACACCGCAGCCGACTCGCCGCCACTCCACGGACCCCGACCGGTTCTCGAGGCCTACCCTCCGATCAGAGAGGTACGCCTCCAACAGCCTCCTTAGATACGGGGGCACTCCGAAGTATTTTAGTGCCTCCCGTATCACCACGTGCGGGAGACTGTTGAAGGCGTTCGCGATGTCTAACGACACCGCGACCACCACCTCCCTTCCATGTTCCGCCTCACCCGTCACCGCCCGTAGGCATTTGAGGGCGTCGACAGTCGACCGGCGTGCTCGAAACCCGAACTGGAATTCCGACAGTCCAGGTCCCGAGCCCTCCTCCAGGTGCTGAACGAGCCGGGAGGCCACTATCTTCTCCAAGGCCTTCCCAACTTCGTTCAGCAGCACCACCGGTCGCACTGCCGAAGCTGAGTCCGGGGTCCGCCCTGCCTTAGGAAGTAGGCAGAGCCGACCCTCTTTCCAGGCCCCCGGGAACTGGCCAGACCGCATGCAGCGATCAAACAGCTCCCGGAGGCTGTCGCCGAGGTGCCCGAGAGCAATCGCGAGGACTCTCCCGTGCACCCCGTCTGGACCCGGCGCCCTCTTCTTACCCTGGAGGCGGGTAATCACCACCTCCATTTCAGCCTCTGTGACGGGTGGCGGAACACCATCCTCCTCGTCCGGCGTCTGCCGAGCCATTCTGGGGGGCACGAAGCCCTCGGGTTCGTCGGGAAAGAGTTCCCCGACGATCCTCCCCAGTTGGTCCGGCTGGAGCGTTTCGCTGATGGGGGCCGACTGGGCGCGGAGCTTGTTCCGAGCCCAATTATACGGTCGGCCCCAGGGGTCTCTATCTAGACCCCCAACTAACTCCAACCAGGCCTCCTCCTTGGCTCGGCATATGGCCTGCCGCAGGATCTTCGTTCTCTCCACGTAGATCCTGCGCAGCCTGTCGTCCCTGTCCACGTCCTGGGGGCGTCTCCGCCTGCTCCGGGTATATTGTCTCCTGGCCCCGTTGCAGGCGGCCCGGAGACCGGCTATCTCAGCCGACCACCAGTAGAGTGCCCGCCGCGGGGATGGACGCTTCGCGGGCGGCATGGCCGCTCTGCAGACAGCAGTGAATGCGTCGCAGAGCCGGCTGGCCGCCTCATCCACCCCAAACTCCGACAGCGGCGGGAGGCTCCAGCGGCCGACGATTGCGGCCTCCTCTGCCAGTTCCCGATCGAGCTTGGAAAGTGCCCAACGCGGAAACTGGCTACGCCCCCTTGACGACGTTGACGACGATGATGACGCCGGACAGACGGAAGCTGGAGACACCTCAAACCTTATGTACCGATGGTCCGAGAGAGTCTCCACCTCCGTCTCCACCCTCCACCCATCCACTCTGCGTGCGATGGCTGGCGTGGCAAACGTGACGTCCACCACGGAACCTCCCGACCATCGCACGCACGTCTGGACTGCCCCCACATTGAGCAGGCACAGTCCGGCAGCTAGCGCCCACTCCTCCACCTCCCTCCCTTTTGGGTTCGTAACCGGGTTACCCCAAGCCGTGGACTTGGCGTTGAGGTCACCGGCCACGAATATCTGGAGGGGAGCTAGCTGCCTCACCAGCGGCCCCAGAACGTCGAGAAACCGTTCCAGGGCCGCCAGATCACGGTTCGGGGAGAAGTAGACTCCGACGAAAGCTACCTCTCCCCGAACCGCCGCCACGTACCCGCGGCCCCTCGCTTTGACGACGAGGGGGGGGCCGGCTCCAGGCCTCACCACGATCGCCACCGAGTCCTCGGTGTCCCCCGCCCAGTGTGGGCTAGGGGGCACGGCGTATGGCTCGGCGACGATCGCGACGTCAATACTCCACTCCGCCATGGACTGCAGGAAAAGGTCCTGGGCCCCGGCGGAGTGGTTGGCGTTCGCCTGGAGGACGCTGAGATGCCCGGGCATCACTCGGCCATATCAGCGTCTGCTGCCTCCACTCGGTTCCCCCCTTGCGACGATTGCGGGAGGAATTTCCCGCGGGTTGATGGGGGCTTACATGCCATGCCCCCCATCACGTGGCCCGCCGGCCTGCCGGCGTCCGCGCACACCGCGCAATGGGCGGCGGCCGAACACCCGGCGGCTTTGTGGCCTGCCTGACCGCAGCGATAGCACAGAGTGCTGCGGTCAGTGCCACCTGGGCACGCGCCGGCGACGTGCCCCAGTCCCAGGCATCGGAAACAATGCCTAGGACGCGCTTGCAGGAAGTGGACCGTCGCTTTGGTCCACCCCACCGCTATGCTCCCGACCTGCAGCAGCTTTTTACCTGCCGCAGCCGGGAGTTCAATGTGGGCTGACCCCGGGCCCCTTAGCCCCGTCCGGATGTTCCGCACGAGGACCTGCCCGGGGGAACAGCCCCCTTCCTTCGCCACCGCGATAGCCAGACGCTCCGCGGTGACCGCGTCGCTCAGGCCTGAGATTCTCATCTCCACCTTCTTCTCAGGCCTGAGCACCTCCACCTCCTCCGCTAAGACCTCCTTCAAACGAGCGGCGAGGGCATCGGCCTTCTCGCCGCTCGTGGAGCCAGGCACCTCGATGAGGCGCGCCCCGGTCGCCGATTGGCGGATCCGAAGCGGGCCGATTCCCAGCTCCTTTAGGTCGATACTGCTCTCGGCCTTGAGCAGTGTCGACCCATACGTGGCCCCCTTGGCCGCTGCCTCCGGCCGTAACTTAATTATTACGGCTGATGAGCGGGGGAGTGCCAGCTTAGGCTTTGTAGCCTCCTTCTTTGCCGGCGGCGCTGAAGCCGCCGGTTTTTCGGTCACCGGGTTCTTCACCGGCGGCACTGAAGCCGTCCGCTTTTTGGCCGCCGTTTTGCGGCGGACGACTTCTGTCCAGCTTGCCGCTGGCTTCTCCTGGGAATTAGCCTCCTCTCTCTCCTTTCCCTGAGGAGCCACTTCTTTTGAGGTGGAGGGACCGAACGCGGTCCACTCCACCTCCTTGCCCTTACCCTTCCCCTTTCCCTTCCCCTTGCCCTTCCCCTTTCCTTTGCTCGATGTTAGTGGAAGGGCGGGGAGCTCTACCGGGTCCACTGTGCTCCCGCTGAGAGTCGCCGCCGCCTGGTCCTTCGCCGCAATGGCAGCCCTGGTGGCTCTTGCCAGCGGACTGTTGTCCCCAGCCAGTGGGGGGCGGGAAGGAGGGGCTGCCGGGAGCTGGAAAGCCGCCAGGCGATCATCCACGGTGCTGGCGACCATATTTGCAATTTCTTGCATTAGGTCGGCAGTTCCCCCCGTGTTCGCGGATTCAGCCGCCTTTTTGCGACTGTCCTCGAACTCCCTTCTGTAGGCCCGCACTTCGTTCCTGACCAGCTCCAGTTCCCGCGCGAGCCGACAGTTGTCGGCCTTTAATCGGCGAACCTCCTCCGATTCAGTGCGGGTCACCAGGGACTCCAGCACCTCCCTGATGGATCCCGCTGCCTTCCTTATTTTGGAGGCGTAGCCCCCCCGCAGATTGACCGACTTACCGGTCAGGCTGAGGATCAAGTTTAGGTTGGCCTCCGAAGCCACCCTCAGCTCCTCGGCCCCCCGCTTATCCACGTCATCGATCTCGATGGGAGCTTCCTCCATTTGACCCCCCACTTCCTTCTGCTTTACGAAAGCTCTCTTTTGGAGGACTGCCTCAAACTCGTCCTCCCGGACTCTCTCTACACGCTCTCTTAGAGCCGCTCTGGCGCTAGTAAGGGTGGGCGCCTTGCCCCTCTTGGCCGCTGTCCGGGATCTACCCCCCGTGGCCTCTCCCGTCTCTGTCTCCGAGCCAGAATCCTCCGAGTCCCCGGAGTACAGGCGCTTCCGACCCAGGTCCGACTCGGAAAGTGAGGTGATGGAGATGTTCTCCAGAACCTCCATCTCGCCTTCTGGTTGGCCCTGATAAGGGCCGTTGGGTTGGCCCTGAGAAGGGCCGTTGGGTTGGCCCTGAGAAGGGCCGTTGGGTTGGCCCTGAGAAGGGCCGTTGGTTTGGCCCTGAGAAGGGCCGTTGGGTTGGCCCTGAGAAGGGCCGTTGGGTTGGCCCTGAGAAGGGCCGTTGGGTTGGCCCTGAGAAGGGCCTTTGGTAGCTCCACTTTTGCTCCGCGTAAGCATCGCAAAAACCACTTAGTAGTCACACAGACAAAACACTCTAATACACCCAAGTACAGTTTACTGCGTTCGGTCACCTGCCTGCCACCTGCGTTACCGGGGTCAGGTCAGGGTCCAGGGGAGACGACGTGGACGTAGCAATAAACACTTGGGGACTCCCCCAAGGTCATCTGTTCCTAAGGTAGGCAACTTAATGCCTGTTTTTTTAAGTAACAGCTGACTGATATACATTTGTTTTAAATAAATATACATATAAATAATACATATATAAATAAACATATATTACACCCAGACTCGAGGCGGGACACAACACAACCTTTAGAGCAGAAAACATGGCCACTGCAAACTGCGCCGATGGGTCAATCAAATTTTCACCTTTATATACATTAAACACAAAAATGGCGGCTGCGGATGCCTTTTTGACAAAAACTATATTATTGACGTGATAGTATTGAAGGTTACTAATTCAACTTTAAATCAAATACGTCGACTTGTTCGCAACATTTCAACTATAACTGCATCAGTACTAATTCAATAAAAAGGCTAGTCGCCCAACTGAACAGCTATTTGAACCAGTAGACTGCGATATATATATAGGTGACTGGTGAATTACTATCAATATTTAAGGAGAATAGTCGGTACATGATTCTCATTCGAATTATGTAAAAAAGTAGGTACTTAATTTTTGACCAAATTTCCATAAATTTCAATTCAAATAAATGAAGCGTGGACACTTTTCAAGTTATGCTGGCGGCGCGTGCACAGGTGTGGTACTGTGCCGCTTGTTCACATCTAAAAATTGCCAAAGTTCATATCATTTACCTAGTCAACAAATTTGTTGCTTAAACGAGTAAAATATCTTAGTATAATAAGTTACAATTTTACTACTAAAATATCTTAAGTACGTGTATAATAAGTCACAATTTTACTACATATTGCATGGTTGTCGTGTCAAGGAATTACTTAATATTTAGGTAAAATTAAAAAATAATAATATAACTGCTGTCTTTTTAGAACAGAAGATGTTTTTTCCTGTCAGATTGCCAATGTCTGACTATCCCACGAAGCAATTACACTATCCCCCTACTACACGAAGAGGCTTATTGAAGCAGAAATAATAACTATTTCATTATTAAGAGTAGATACATATTATTTATATTTTTAACTTTTTAAGGATTTTATTCATTTTTATTACATTTCATATAAAATTATTCATTTTCTAACGATTAAAAAAAAGACAATAAACTATAAATAATTAATTATGAATCCTTTTTGCTATATAATAGCTTTATTTCAAATATTTATCTAATTATCTTCAATAATATTAAAGGTATAGCTTTTGATTTTTGAACATTGTAATACGCTCTCCCTTAAAGTTGTTATCTAGTACTACAATATATTTGTAGAATTCGTGATCCGTCGATCTTACCGGTTAGTCACGACGTTTCGCAAAATGAGATATTAATGTCACAAAGAAACGGAGTAGCTAGCTAATATTAAACCTAACACAAATTTCTCTAGAATATTTAAAACAAGCCGTTGCATGGAGGCTGCTTCGAACCTTTCGCTCTGGAGGTTGATGGAGGAGACCTATGTTCAGCAATGGACATCCAATAGCTGATATGATGATGATGAATATTTACAACAAATGTTCTCAATAAATTACAGCGTAAATAAAATAGACCCGATCTTTTTTTAAATAAAGTAAAATAATAAAAAATCTGTTCTACTGAAATTATAATAGGTAGCTGCAGAAAAACGATATATACGAAAAACGATATGTTTTTTAAATTGTGTTTTTGTAGTATCAAATTATTATCGAAATATGTATCTAACATTTATTAAATATCTTTTATTTTTCATTTAAGAATGCAATATGGAGTATGAAATCAACGAAGATATGCTTTACTTTCAAAATCTTAAGGGAATAATCAAAGATAATGAATTAAAGCAACTGAAGGAAGACTTTAATAAAATTAATTACCGAAAGAATAAGACGATAAGAAAAAACTATAATGAAACCGAAGTGTTGACTAGAAAAAGACGGCGTAGCGATGTTATTTTAAATTCAAAAGACACAATTAAAGATTGCTGTTGCCCGACGAAAATTGTTAGAGTACCAGCTTTTATAACGAATCAAAAATTCGATGAAGTTATCGAAAGAATAAATAAAAAACCATCTTAACAAATAATTTTCGCGAATTTTTTTCCTATAACAAATATATTATAATCTTTTACACATATAATAAAATGGTAGGAAAGTCAAAACTGTCCATTGAATATTTTTTTAAAAGAATACTTTGGGTGTGATCTACAATCGATACCGAAGCCAAAAATATAGTTTTTAGATTTTTTGTCTGTTTGTCTGTTTGTTTGTTTATCTGTATGTATGTCCGGGATAAACTCAAAAAGTACTGTATGGATTTACTTCAACGGCCGATCCCAACGATCAATCCAGATCTGCTTTTTGCTTTGCTAGCAATAGATTTGTAAAAAAATTTGCAAAAAAATTATTTTAAAATACTATCCCAAGTAATCAAAGTCAGAGATAAATGCTATAGAAGTTTGGGTGGAACCCGAAGAAGTCATTGAAATAAATTTTAATGTTGTTCAGCAGTACTTATGTGTGACCGTATAAATATAAAGTAATTTCGTTACACATGTGACTGTCTATATTCTCCGAACACTAATCTTCGTATTGACTGCAACATTTATATTTCTTCTCTTAAGCCAAATGATACTAATTGCAACGTGTATTGATGAGTAAGCACCACATGCTCATTCCTCGGTAGCCTATCTATATTTATAAAAATAATCATAATAAGTTTACCATGCGTCATGACATCGCTTTGTTTAAATTTACCACTAAAGAAAATAAAAAGAGCTCATAGCACAAAAAAAAACATTTCGTTGAGATATTATTATAATTTTTATTTTGAAAATTAAAGAGTATATTTTTGAAATTTAAATAGTATATGTATGTATGTTTGTATTTGTGTATGTATGTATATGTTTGCGCACTTATATAAATCACAAATCGAATAATAGACTTTATGCACCGTTTCCACCTTTCCAATTTTCATTTTAATCCATTCATAAGGTTGCCTGTAAGAGATCACTTTTAGTGATAAGGCCGCCCTTGCACCATTTTCTTGTTTATTACTGTGTATTTCATTATTTTCTGTATACTTTGATGTGAATGCAATAAAGTGTTTATCTATCTATCTATCTATCTATAATATTCATATTTCAAACTTTCTAAATATGTTATATTCAATACAAACCTTGCCCTGACAATCACGAACACAAAACAACCGTTCTCGAATGGTGATCTTACAAACATGTATCAAATGATTTTTTATTCAAAAAGATGTTTTTATTTATAGAACTCATAACAAACAGTACACATGTGAGCCTACTTGTTTAATAAATCGGAATAATATGAACGTTTTAAGCACCCGTTCAATGTTTATTTTGAATGATAAATGAATAAATAAATCATATATTAAATTACGATGTTTATTGAAAAATATATTGCAGGTGAACAGTCTTCGATTTTGAAAACATATCTAGTTTCTTAAGTTTTACTGTATTAGTTAGATATAAATTATATTTAATTAAATTAATGCCAGTGGCGCACAGTCAATTTCGCCAATGTCACGTTATGTAATGAAGAAGACACTAAGAAGAATGATCGGTGCGGTTGACATTGCAAACTCCATTGAATAATACAGACCAAAAAAAAAAAAGAAATAGACTTTTGTTGTTAAACCATTGCCGAGTAATATATACAATATACAGAGTAACAATAATAAATATACTAGGACAATTAAATACTCTATCTACAACTTAATTATGTTACGTTCTATGTATTTACATAAAAAATGTCTAAAGAGGCTAAAGACAAATATCAACAAACGTTCAACATTAGTACAGCGAGGAATTTTACGATGAAGGATATCATAGACAAAATGAAGGAGCTAGGGACAGTTAAAAAATATATGGGATACTATGCCATAGTCAAGACCACATTAACACAGTGAATGATCGCGTATTTTTACTGGGTGGATTTTTATTAGGCGACAAATTATAAATGTCAGGTGCGTCTAGCATGTCTATAAAGAAAGATTGGTTCTTCCTTGTCGCCTTGGAATGTAAGTTTGTATTGTGAAGTAATATTTACACTTCACTGATTGAGATGAGTTCCAGTATTAGTTCTAGAACATGTCCATATAAGCTTAATCCAGGAGGTCTTCATAGGAATTTTCAAAACGATTAACGCAACGGTTCCGAATAGTAACTTAGGCACACAAATCTGCTATCGTTTCCAGGAATGTAAGTGTATTACAATAATTTACAAAGATATATAGAACACCTTCCCTTAAATATATAAGACATATAAAAACCTTCAGTACAAAAATATATAAAACTTACAAAAATATTTTGCAGTTTTCGTTTGACAATTGACCACTACGAGTTAGATATTCTTGGTTATATTATTACTATATACTATACTACTATTATTTATTATATATATTTTATTTTTATATTACTTAGTATCTACTAATTTTTTTACTATTTTTATTGTTAATCGACTTCAAAAAGGAGGAGGTTCTCAATTCGACTGTTTTTTTTTTTTTTTGAGTTTACTCCTTAAGAATCGATTTTCATATATAAGGCGCCCGGTATGAGAAAAATATGAGAGGTAAAATCTACTGATGAATGACCTCGTTACTTTTTCGGTGCGCGCGCACCTATGGTGCGGTGCGAAAGTAATGTTGCTCTATTTAATATTGAAAAATAATATTTAAAAAATAAATGATAATTGTCAGATAATAATAATTACATAATTTATCAACATTCCTAATGAAATATTTGTGCATATCTGAAATTGACTATTGTGAAAAGTTTAATGTAAAATATTTCGCCGATTAGTTATAATAAATGTATATAAAATGAATAAATATATATTTATATATGTATATTATTTTATTAATTTGTTAATTTACCCTTTCATATGGTATTAATCTTATTTTCAGTTGGATAAACTCTTTTTGCGTATGTTTAGACAATCGTACTTAAGGAGTAAACTCCAGTCGTGCGTCGGAGCTGACACACACATTTTTTTTTTTAATATTTATTACGCGATTATTCCGCCAATTATGAATGGAATTTCATGTACGTTTTTTTTAGTCGGTAGGTCATACTACTGAGGTAGTCCAATAGAAATTTTATCGGAATCAATTTAGCGCTTTTTAAGGAATAAACAAAAAAAAGAAAAAAAAGAAATTTAATAATATTATTAATAATATAATGATAATACAATTACACTAATTTTTTTTTAAACGATCTTCCTACTCGTCTTTAATTTCTTCCAAACGGCGCTGTCACTTTTGAGCAACGCGTTTTAAAAAAATTTTTTTGGAAAAAAAAAAACCGACTTCAAAATTATACCTACATACATGTACAAACTTGAACTGAAAAGTAGAAAATAATATTTTAATTACTGCAAAACAAAGAGCATTCATACAAGGACGATCAACGAAATTATCGATACTTATATACCACCTAAATGATCGGTTATTTTTGGAATCGGTGATGACATAAAAGCAAATAGGGTTTTTTCCTAGTTTCAAAATAAGGATAATAATTTGAGACTTTCAATGTTCTACGACGATTCCTTTTTTCTCTTATCACTACTATTTGTATATAAAGGAATAGGATACGTCGTTTTTTCGAGGATGAGGAGGAGGAATAACAGAATTGTTTGTGTAGGTTGAACAGCGTGGCGGACTAAGTCAAATCCCTTCTCCAATAAGAAAGAGGAGTTGGGAGAAGTTTCAGGCTGTTACAGTACAATACGATATAGCCTCTGTTATGTAATAAGAAGATTTTAAACCTTACATGGCTACAAATATTACAACCTTACAAAATATTCTCTATTGTACAATAAACCTAAAAAACTAAACAAAACTGGAAAAGGAGAAAAAACAATCTCTATTTTTATCGATCAAGCAATATCTTTCACCCTTGAACCGGAGCTTAATATTATAAAAAAAGCCTATAACGTATCTATTATAAATAAAAATCATCGAAATAGCGGCAAATTTTATTTTATATTTTTAAATAAAACGCAACCCTCATATAAGGATTATGTTTCTGTAAAAAAAAAAATACTAAATTAAAAGCAATTTTACATATACAAGAATGTTTTTAAAAACGATGGATATTGCGATATTATATTCTCAGATTAAAACGAAATATTTTTCGTTTCAATAAACTTTCAATTTGATCATACCAATTTTTTCATAGTTTACAATATTATTTTGTTTTATTGGTTGTTATTTTATGATATTGGTTGGGTTTTTTCGCGATGCATAATATTTCATCAAATATTGTATACCTAATATTATATTTACTATGCGTATGTGTTAGATTTCAAAACGCAATGGTAGTGAATAACACTGGTAAATATTATAATAATCTAAGATGCCAATGTTATCCTTAATATGAAATTATTTATTCATTAGTAAATCTCTAAACTTAATTAAGCGTTCAAGCTTATAACGTAATAATAATTTTGACTCAATTCAATTTCAGAGTGTAAACTAAACTGCGACCGACAGCCGATAGTTCTTTTACCAGTCTTCATTAAAATATATAGATATCCTCAAAAAGGACACAAGCGTGAAACGAAGTGAAAAAAATATTATCTCTTTTAACTCAAGTGATTGATATACTGAACTTTAATAATAAAAATAAGAAATAATTTTAAAACATTCATTTATTGCTTTATATTGCTTTAAAAAATATATATAAATCTTAATTCTTTTTTTTTTTAAATTATATACCATCATCATCATACCAGCCATTGGATGTCCACTTTAGAACGTAGGCCTCCCCCATCGACCTCCAGAGCGACCGGTTCAAAGCAGCCTCCATCCAACGGCTCCCGGCGACTTTCCCGCTGCGCTTGCCGATACGTGGTTTGCAGTCTTATATATATAATAATAATTTATGTGTATAATACCTGTAAAGTGAATTTCAATATAATTAATTATGTCTTATTATTTAAAAACAACATCTGCAAACCTATAAACCAAAAAGGGCCAACTAGCACATTACATATTAGAACAACCGTTCTTGTGTAG
Source organism: Euphydryas editha (assembly GCA_036937285.1). Classification (NCBI taxonomy): domain Eukaryota; kingdom Metazoa; phylum Arthropoda; class Insecta; order Lepidoptera; family Nymphalidae; genus Euphydryas; species Euphydryas editha. The sequence continues at coordinate 15,757,198 of JAUPFZ010000005.1, read as the reverse complement.
TGACGACGAATTTTCCATTCACGTTGTGGGTTCGATCAAGCTCGAAGCTGTTTTTTGTGTTTATAAAAATAATTGCTTATGGTATTTAGTCTATCCCATTTCTTTTTCGAACTCGAAGAACATGTAAAGCCGTCGTGCCAGTTGTTACAATAAACGCCTGCTAACGGTCGTTCCTCTAGGAAGCGGAATTATCCAATCCGCATTGAAGCGGCATGGCAATTAAGATCGCCCTTCTCCTATATAGGAAATGAAAGCCTTAACCCAGCGATAGGATATTTACACTCTATACATAATGGCAACTATATATATATATCGATTGTTATCAGGTGTATGATAACACCAAGGACCGACAGCTTTACATGTTCTCCGATGTATGGTAGCGAGATCCATAAGGACAACCACCCGGACCGGAAACAAATATTTCTACAAATACAAATATCTGTCGCGAGCGGAAATCTAACCTGCGACCGCCGGCGCGCGGTTTAAGACAACTACTCGCAATTATACGCTTTGAACTCTGAAAATTTATAACAAAAACTAAAAAAGTCGATTCAATTCGTTTTTGTTGTTTAACAAAAAATGTCGCATTTATAACGTGACAGTATTTCACTTACACATTAAGTCAATTACGTCACAGCGCAGGTGGTCTGTAAAATTTGTTCGGTGACATTTTTCAACAAAACACAAGAAAGAAACTATAAGCAGGTGTTAACAATACGTCGTTGAAACAAGTTGACATTTCACTGAGAATATTGTTGAAAATGAAACGGTATGTATTATGTATAATAAATAACTATTTTAATATAGTATATTTTATTTACGCTTATATATTTTAGTTACGCTTAGTCGATTATTGATTTATGTATGTATATAAATATAATATTTAACTTTTCTCGAAAATCGTACATAGGTAGTTCGTATATTATTTATTTATTTATTACTATTTTAATGCACAATACATTAAAGAATTTTTTTAAAGCTAAAAATATACATTATTTTATAAATAAATAAATATGTTTTGACACACACACAAGGTCGTCTGTTCCTAAGGTAGGCAACTTAATGCCTGTGTTTTAGGTAACAGCCGACTGATATACATTTTTTTAAATAAATATACATATAATTTTTTTTTTAAGTTTTTTATTGAATTAAAGAAGGATATAAATTATAAACATCAGTAAGATATATATATATATATATATATATAAATGATATGTACATATATAAATAAATACATATTACACCCAGACTCGAGGCGGGAATCGAACCCCCTAGAGCAGAAAGCAGGGTCACTGCCAACGGGTCAATAGTACAAAAGGAACATTCTCTACCAGCCAACCTTAGGACGTACAAGAGTGGACATTTGTAGGTGTGCAAAATTGAGGATTGATAAAATTCACTTTAAAAAAAAGGCAAAATAAGACAATTTAAAATAACACAAATATGAACATAATCGTCCTTAATAAACAGAAATTAATGATGAAATTTATTAATTTAAAATTTAAAGTAAAAATACTGTAATCGGTGTTGCAAATCCAAAGATTACCACATTCAAAGAAAATCTTTTGATTTATTATATTAATATGAAGTAAAAATAAAAAAACCAGTAGCAAATACTTATTTCTACAGCGCTTACATGCACGGGTATATATAGAAATGAAAATATATTACCTATTCACAAACAATATTCATCCCCTAATTTTCAGGTGACAACAAAAATTACTTTAATACCTTTCGTCGTTTCGTTACATTTGCTTTTCGCAATGTGCATAACTAATTTAATTCATCTGCGTGCCTCATCTAGGGTAATTTTTGTAAAAGCTTTTTTTTTTGTTTCCAAAATCACATTTTTGTCGTTTAATGAAAATCCAATATTTTGTTGTTTCTTGGAAATATTTACATGTATATTGTTATTTATATAAAAAATATTACTATACAAACTGTGAAACCCACACTAGCATTATACATACGAGTATTATAATACATTCATAGAATAATAGTCTAAGAAAATAGATCTATGACAAATAATAGCGGAAAATCAAGAAAGAAACGCGCCAGTGTATTTTTAAATAAGAATTTTTAGGCTGATGATTAAAATTACAATATAAAAAATAAGTATTATTAAAATATTTTTTTGACCAGACAAACTCGCAAAAGTTTGCTTATTTTAAAATCCATATTTAGTTCGTACGTTCGTTCGTAGCTGAAGGAAATATTATTGTTTTTTCTTTATACTATAAAAATTACTCTTAAATTATAGCTACAAAATTCAGATCACTAATTTTTATTTATACTTTTCAAGACATCTAATTTATTATTTTTGTTGCAGAACATTATTATGGACTTACATTATAATATTCCAACGAATAATACTACATTCTATTGACGCTTCCATCGCCGGTGTCACCTACATGGATGACTTTGACTTTGAGCAACGTTACAGAAATATTAATGAATGCAATCCTTTTTACTGGCATCCTCTTCATTTGCCAAAAAAATGTCTCAAAATATTTGAAAAAATTTTACGATCCAATATGGAGTCGTTTTTACCTTACGATAATGATGAAAATCAACGGGTATCTGAATATGAACATTCATCCGCTTTCCTAAGTGAATCGGACTATAGCATAGAGTCTATCGAACAAACTCTATCACCCTTTGAATTAATGTTCAAATTATTAAGAAGAGATATACGCAAAGTTCCAAGCACACCAACCGTTAGAGCTGAACCATATTTCGGGATGATCGCCGTATATAGACAGCCTGTTTCGTACAAAAGTGCTGACATAATAAAAAAAATGGCAAATATTTATATTTAAAAAAAAGTTATATTTTTCTTATTTCAATTTCAATGAATCAAGAGGTAAGTACAGAAACTATTTGAACACTGGAATTAACACTACACGTTTAGTATGTTATTCATAAAATGATTTATTTTATTAAAGAAGATTTACAATAAATTGTGTTAACATATATTTTACTGAGAGTACATAAAACATAACACATAAGTCTGTGTAAGTAAACTATACATCCACAGTTCCATCCCTAATATGATAAACTTACTACTGGTGTAAAGCTTGAATATTCCCTGTAAAAGCTTCTTGTACTAAAAGTAAGGATAGTTCACTACCAAATACGATATAATATATATATTTAGCATCAGAAGTGGTTAATAATAAAAAAAAGTACAAAAACAACAAGAAATCTGTTTATTAACAATTTGAACCAAAATAATTAATTAAATAGAAGTTAAATAAAATCAACACAAAAGAATAATAAAACTAAACACTGCAAAAAGAAAGATAAAATGGCTCACGTATACCGGGTAGACAAAATACGTCTGCTCTGAGCGCTGGCTCCCAAAGAAGAGAAGTGTGCATCGCTAAGTGCATGCTTTTATACTTCTACCCGCCATAGTGATTTTACAAAATGTGGGTACATCTAACAGAGTTGGTACATCTAATATTTTACAAAGTGTGGGTACATCTAACACGGCCTCTCCTGACAGGAGACCGTCCTCGGACTCCTTCGTCTTCTAGCTTTGAAGAACAGTCTCGAAAATCGGCATCGAGAGCCGTCATCGCTCGACGTGAAGGTGGGTGGCGCAGCAGGCTCTTCGCCTCGTGACTGCGTCCCTGGCGTGCTGAGTTGCGGCTCAATCGCGTTACCAGGAACGTCAACATTGGAAGGCTGGGTAACGCTAGGAGCTGTCGACTCCTCGTCCTTATCGTCTACACCTGCACAAAATAAAATAACCGCACAGAACAAATTCACAAAAGGCAATTATCAAAGTTGTAAAATCCTTTGTCAGCGCGAAAGGCTATCTTTCAAATTGGTATACTTGTAGGTTAAACTGACAAAAATAGAACAGCTTAAACACAGCGGATATAAAACAAACAGATATGAGTACCAACCACCCGGGGCAGTTCCCGTCGGGGGAGTGCGCCCTCATGACTCGATAGGGGTCTCTATGAGACATAACTGTGCATGTGTGAATCGGTACCCATAAGAGCATGTTTTAACCCAAGTTAAAAGAACGATCCATTTTTATATTAAATGGGGCCTAGGACGTATAACATGAAAATAGACACTTTACCAGCAGAGCCCTCAGGTTACTAGTCACCATACAGAGCCCTCGGGATGTATGACTGGCAGAGCCCTCGAGATACCAGAACAACATAGCACACGCCATAGGCGGCTGCCAGAAGGCAAGCGCACGTGGTTAACAATACAGCACACGCCATAGATAGCTGTCGCGCCGCACACGCACAACCCGCAGCAGCTCGTTTGCTGCAGCAGCCGACGAGGGTCCCGCTTCCAAGTCGTCACTTGCCAACTTTGCAAAGCGTGCAGATTAGGGCCCAGCTTCCACATCATCTGCCTCGGTTTCAGAATCAGTGTCTGTAGAACACAAAAATAAAATTAATATCGAAAACACGGTGCCAAATTTGCCTATCTTTCATCCTTCATCATTCAAGGCCTCTTGTACACACTCTGGCATTACTCTGGCACTCAAGTGAATTCCTAGCTAAACCACGCATTTTGAATTTCATACATCATACTCGCTACACATCGTCTCAATCATACACGACTAGTTACAGGTGGCGGTTGACTCGCGATTGCCAACCGTCACTTTCCACGCCACACGACGTGTGTCTCAAATGCATGGTAAAGCCCCTGTCTTTACGATGCATTCGAAGGCAATAGTCCATTCAGATCACGATAAAGCCCCTGTCTTTAATCGTGTCCGAATGAACAAAGCCTGCCCGGACCTTGTCCGCTAACCAGATCACGATAGAGCCCCTGTCTCAAATCGTGTCTGAAAGGCCAAAGCCTGCCCGGACATTGTCCGCTAACCAGATCACGATAGAGCCCCTGTCTCAAATCGTGTCTGAAAGACCAGTGTCCACTGGCCGCCACGCGCCACACAGGCCGCCACGCGCCACACAGGCCGCCACGCGCCACACAGGCCCGCGTCCGACGGCTGTAAGGCCGCATCAGACTCCTGCCGACTCGTCTCGGTTTGAGTCAGCAGCATTCAGTTACTCTGCACAGAAAACAAAATTATTATAAAAACTGAAAGATTTCACAAAATAAAAATAAAATGCAGCGCAAGACTCGGGACACCATTCCCTTTTCCATGACAACATGTACTGTGCTGTGGCTTGAGTGGTCTTACCAAGTGACGTTCTTAACAGTTGCAGTTCATACCACTCGTGAGACAAGATTTTCACAGCGCGGTAAGGACCACACATTCCAGAGTCTAGTTTGCCGCGTGTCTGTGTAGATTTAGAAAAGAACACAAAATCATTCGTTTCAAAAATGTAAACATCCTGTTTTACTTTATTGCTCTCCATCAGTTCAGATGCTCTTTGACAGTGTAATTCTCACATTGCCTCACGATTTGGATTAGGAGTATTCAGGGCAACATCGTGTATGAGAGACCTTGTCACGGATATGATACTGGCGCTAGGCACAGTTTTAAAAGCGTAATCGGCTATATAACGATGGAAGTATCCAGCTAAACCTAATAACTGTCTAACTTGCTTTACGTTTTTGGGTCTAAGCGAATTGGCTATAAACCTAAACTAACCTAACCTGTACCTTCGTATCGCTTGGCCTAACCTGACCTTGAGTAATTGTACGACCTAAGTATTCTACTTTCGTAGTCACGAATGTACTTTTCTAGTTAGTGTTGAATTATAATACTTCGCACCCTAATCTTCTCGTCGAGAGAAAGTGTTTACGGCCTGTAAAAAACCGGTGTGTAACTATTCAACTGTATACGCATGACACCAGTACTAACGGTTGCCACTGCTGTGCCTCTTATTAAATTATTCTTAAACTCGACAACAATCGACAGTAATTCATCGGGATCAGATCTCTCAAGTGGTGTATTGACGAACAAGTACTCACTGAAAATAATGTGAAATACACTGTTCTGTCTTTGTCAACACGCTGTTGTTTATGAACCCGTATATATGCAACGCCCTTTCGGTTTAATACATCCGTACCTATAATTGTGGGTACATTGCTACGTAGGTACTGTATCAGCCTGTAAACCACCTACTGCTGAGAGAAGGCCTCTTCTCCGTATAGAAGAAGGGTTAGAGCTTAATCCACCACGCCGCTCCACTGCGGGTTGACGGGTAATTTCTCTATCATGGGTAAAGATCGTTATCAGGTGTCTATGATAACAACCGAAACCGACGACTTTACGTGCTCTCCGAGGCACATACACCCAGTCCGGAAACAAACATCTGTACAAACACAAATATCTGTCACGAGCGGGAATCGAACCCGCGACCGCCAGCGCTCGGCGCTGAGCCAACCACTCGCACCACCATGCCAGAACGGTCGTCTACTACGTAGGTATTTGTCGGCAATTAAAATGTTTAAGTGGTGTCGAGGAATTAAAATAAACACACGATCTACTATCTATAAGTACGTCGGTAGGAACGTTCTATATCACCGCGGTCACTACATACTTATCGATCGATCTACCCTTGGAGGGTCTAGAACAAAAATTTACTTGTTGTTTATGCATTTCTAAAGTTTCTTTGACAAACACTCACTTGCGTCTTGTCCCGTCTTTTTACAAATAGAACACGATATTTTGAGTTTCCTTTGTACAAGTATTAATGAAATTACCGTATGCACGCTTATTATTTAATACAATGTTTGAACGCTTTGAGCATGATTTTTGAGTATGATCTACATCTCCACACGAAAAACATTTTTATGGCTTTAGAATTGTGATTGTTATACGAAAGTTTTCGTAAGATTCGTTCATTAATATTTCGCACGCTACGCACAGGCATTGGAACGCTTTGGCTTATAATAAATAGACAAGAAACCCACCAAATCTTTAGGGGATAATTTAGAACTTAGCGCCGCCGTACGAATCTTTGGATCTGCCGTACCTCGTATGATGATCGCAACTTTTAACTCGTCACTTAGATCTTTAACAATGTCTAAGCGCAATAATGATCGCCTTGCCTAATCTGCTACTACGTGGTATAATGATCGCAGTTTGAGCACATTACATTAAATGAAATGTCAGCGACATCGATTCTTCGTGCACATAAGGGCTTAAGTTTTATTTTAAAATTTATGTAACTGCGATCGTTGGTAAACCAGTCTTGGAGCCAAGACTTGGCATCACCCCTGAGACAATTACTAATTCTAGACAAACGTTCACTACCGTCCCAAACACTATCTTGGTTGACAAGAAAGAACATTTCTTTAAATTGACAGAAAACTCAGGACGGTCTACTTTCTTGCACCAGGTCTCTATGTCATTGACATTCGGATCAAAATAATAAGATTGGTTAGATCTTACCGGTATATTTATGAACCGTAACGCATCGACGATGCGATCAGCAACGCTGAAGTGGTCCGCCGTGGCACTCACGGGACGCTCCGGTGAGGACGGGGCTACTGAAGCCGGTAGCCTTGCACACCCTTGAGGCGCACTCGCAGGCTCGGACTTCACCGCGTGCTCTGCGCCGACGGCCGCCACAGGCGCTGCTGACTCAGCTAACATCGCCGTAGGAGCACCGCCGCTCGGCTCTCTTCGTTGAGACGAAGCCGTGTGCTATTGTCCCTCCAGTGACACTAATGTATAAAAAATGGTTGCATTGTTTCGATTAAAGCATTGCTAGAAGGGTTACGTCAGCTATGACGCGAATCACGTTGGCTAGAATGTGAACTGCGATTACACGAACGGCTACTACACTTCACTGTTTACTACGCATATTTTCTAATAATTACTTTAAATTAGGCGTATTTCAAATCAAAATATCAAAAAGTTACGCAAAATAGCCGTTTTGAAAATAAAACTTCTATTCACATTTTTGTTAAAAAGGAAAACTAGAACGTACTCACCAAAACTTTTGTTGCACTTAACCACAAGATTTTATCACCCTTTGTATATAAAACAACACCTCCTTTTTTTTGACGAGGGTAGGTGTCTAGGTTGCGAGGCAGTTCTACGTAAGCGTGCCGATCTTGACTTGGATACAGAACGGCGACGTTTACGGGCGCTATGACAGCGATGGAATGAGCTACCCTCTTCATCACTAGGCTCGCGACGAGGACTTCGGCGTGATCCGTGATGCAAACTACGTCGCGGGCTTCGCGAGCTGCTCAATCTGTGTCGCGAGCTATCACGAGAGCGAGATTCGCATTTCGATCTGCCTCGTGAACAACAGAATCGCGAAATATTTTCTGAAAACACAAAAAGAAACAAAGAAACCAAAACAGAATACGTAAACTACGTGGGCACATAAAAATAATATCGTTGCGTTAAAAGTGGGCTAAATGAATTCTTTATCCCAATTCTGAATTTAGCATCAGAAGTGGTTAATAATAAAAAAAAGTACAAAAACAACAAGAAATCTGTTTATTAACAATTTGAACCAAAATAATTAATTAAATAGAAGTTAAATAAAATCAACACAAAAGAATAATAAAACTAAACACTGCAAAAAGAAAGATAAAATGGCTCACGTATACCGGGTAGACAAAATACGTCTGCTCTGAGCGCTGGCTCCCAAAGAAGAGAAGTGTGCATCGCTAAGTGCATGCTTTTATACTTCTACCCGCCATAGTGATTTTACAAAATGTGGGTACATCTAACAGAGTTGGTACATCTAATATTTTACAAAGTGTGGGTACATCTAACAATATATATATACTAGCTGCTGCCCGCGACGTCGTCTGCGTGAACGCTATACAGCACCAAAAATACCTTTTAAAATAACATTCATTTACCCGTTTCTTCTTTACATTTCATATCTACAGAAAGTACAGTAACAGAGGGAGACTGTCTTTTGTAAAATTGACTTTCAAAAAGTGCTTATTTTTAGCTTGCTTTGAATAAATGACTTTATGGTGATTCTGCTGAATTAAGTCATAAGTTGTGACTGAAACGGATGGAGAAAATAATAAATAAGGAATACAGAATAGGGTAAAAATACATATTTATAGGACTTCTCGATAAACAACATTAGTAGTTTGGCTCTCCGCAGCCAAAATGTAAAGAGAGTCAGGACTGGTGATGCGGGAGCAAGCGACGTACAGCTGCCCGTGTGAGAAGCAGCTCGTCCTGAGGTCGACACCAGCTACCCTCAGTGTCTGCCCCTGCGACTTATTGATGGTCATTGCGAAGCAAACACTCACGGGGAACTCTACGCGCTTGAACTGGAACGGGAAGTTATGAGGTATGAGGGGGATGCGTGGTATAAATACTGCCTCGCCGACGCCACAACCCGTAAGAATTTCCGCCTCAATGGTGTGTTTGTGGAGCGAGATGACTTTAAGGCGGGTCTCGTTACACAACTTTGGAGGAAATAGGTTCCGGAGAAGCATAAGCATTTCTTATTTTTATGATATATATGGCATGCTTAATTTTCCTCTTTCTTCGTTATTTAGCTCAAATTGCTTACAGCAATAGCGTGCCGTTTTCGAGTTTAAATTTTGTTATAAATCTATGCAGTTCTTTTTGAGTTCTGTTTGTTATTATATACAGAAAAACTCGATAAATTTTTTAAGACATAGATGAAGCGGCTTAAAACTTATATAAACACATTTTTTTAAATTGTCTTGCTCATCTCTGAAACTTCTTTCTTATATTACATTCATTATGTTTATCAGCCTAAGTTACTTATATTTCGTGATTTTTATAGTGTGAAGATAGCTTATAGCATGGTTATTAACATAATAACAACATTCAAATATGCGTCGTTAGATTACACCCTGTTACAGAATGCGTTGAAGAAATAAAGGTTCACTGCTCGTTCCCCGTAGGTGATAGCGTGATAATATGTAGCCTATGTTATGACCCGACTTATTAATAATTATCGTGCCAAATTTGAAGTAAATCCACGCAGTACTTTTTGAGTTTATCCCGGACATACATACAGACAAACAGACAAACAGACAAACAGACAAAAATTCTAAAAACTATATTTTTGGCTTCGGTATCGATTGTAGATCACACCCCAAGTATTCTTTTAAAAAAATATTCAATGTACAGTTTTGACTTTTCTACCATTTTATTATATGTATATATATATATATATATATATATATATATATATATATATATATATATATATATATATAGTTCTAAACATCAACATTTTACTACGCATTTATTGCGGTATATTTTATTTACCCTAAAACAACTGAGAATACCATCACAAAATCAGGTCTATTGAATTCCGTCTTGTTTTAATAAAGTGAAAAGTTTGCCTGTTTTGCACTCATTGTTCTATGAAAACAATTAAAAATACCCTATTGTCTTTACAAAAAAAAGTCCTTTCATTTAAAAAAAAAACCTACATAGTGAGAAGTTCCACTTTAAAATCACAACTCCAATCATTGCAATCAAGTGTTACACTGATGAAAATTCATGGAACATGAATTACTTTCGAAAGGTATGTTAAATAAAATCTTTATAATATTACAAAATTATTAAAACTAAACCTATTCATAAATGTTATTTGCTTTTAATACTTTCATTTTGACTTTGATTTAACCTAAATTAAAAACTTTTGAATTGAAAAATTTTTGATAAGCCTAAATGGTTTACATTATATAATGTATAACCCAATACTCGTATAGTTTGTATTTAATTTAATTACATACTATACACATATTTCCTATTTAATATACCATTGATACTCGTTAACCGATCTAAGTTTATTAAAATGTGACATCAAATACTAGAGTATTAATAATTTCATTTATCGGTTTCACTAAAATAAACTGGAATATTAAGTTTGTTTAAGATTAATCAATACTTTCACAAACACATGCAAATTGTGCTGTATATTTTGCAAATATACAACACAACACACACACGGTCAACGGTTTAACAAACACACACGGTCGTCTGTCTCTATGTATTTAGGTAGAAGCCGTTACTGACTGATATACATTTTTTTGCATTAAAAACATACATATATAAATAAATATATATTACACCCAGACTCGAGCGGGAATCAAACCCACAGCCCTGGAACAGAAAACATGGTCACTGCCAACTGCGCCAACGGGCCAGTTATATGTTTTACATATACCACACTGTCTTACAATCACTCACCTTCGATATGCCGACGAATCGTGCTTAAGGCAGAATCCCTGGAAAACCTCAGCATTATGCTCAGTGACCTCGAAGGAGTTTCTCAACGGGTGGGCTTTAAAATGAACTTGGACAAGACAAAAATCATGTCGAATTTCCATACCGTACCCACCTGTATCCGTTGGAAATTCTACTCTCGAAGTTGTTGACGATTACATCTACATAGGCCAAAAGATCCAAGTTAGTAGATCCAGCTTCGAGAGAGAGGTCAATAGTCGACTTCAGCTAGGATGGGCAGCGTTCAGGAAGTTCAAAAATTTCTTTTCATCCATAATACCTCAGTGCCTGAAGTCGAATGTCTTCGACCAATATGTGTTACCAGTGATGACATACGTGACTGAGACGTGGTCTCTGACCTTGGGCCTTTTAAACAAGCTCGAAGTCACACAGCGTGCAATAGAAAGGGCTATGCTTGGTATTTCTCTACGAGATCGAATCACAAATGATGAGATCCGCAGACCAACGACCAACCATTTGCAAGCTGAAGTGGCAGTGGGCAGGGCATATAGCTCGTAGAACTGACGGCCGATGGAATAGAAAGGTTCTCGAGTGGAGACCACGTACCGGCAAGCACAGTTTCGGACGGCCGTCCACGACATAGACAGACGACTTGAGGAGAGTCGCCGGAGGCCGTTGGATGGAGGCTGCCTTGAACCGGTCGCACTCGGTCGGAGGTCGATGGGGAAGGCCTTGATTCAGCAGAAGACATCCAATAGCTGCTGTGATGATGATGATAATGATATACCACACTAAGTTCAAAAGATTTTGAAAAAAATATAGGATAGATTTTTGGGTCTTCAAATGAAATTGTCAAGAATTTATTCTCGAAGCAATAATTTTATATAGGTTTTATTATTTTAAGGTATAATGATGACGTATTTAGCTGATGGCACAATATTTTTAATAATTATTCTTGTTACAGATCCTAATCATGTATATATGCGCTCATATAATGCGATATTCAATGCTACATTGCCTAAAATATCCTTCAGGTGAAGATCCCTGTAACCCATTGTACTGGTATCCTAAAAATATTCCGGATTATTGCGCCTCTAAAACTACTTTGAAACCGCTTCCATCAGTAAACAATAAGCCTTTTTTGATACCACCAGATTTTCTATCACCACCAGTACCTTTTCCACAAATGCCAGTAATGCCTGTCCCTGTTCCACAAATGCCAATAATGCCCGCTCCTACTTTACCAGGTATGGCATATGGACTACCTTTTCCAATTCCTATGCTACCTAGTTATTATCCTCCCTTTCGGCCTCAAATAGGCATGGTTCCAGGCCTACCTGGAATAGTAAGCAGTGACGGTGGCATAAACATAATGCCTTTCTCAGACGCCTATGCCGATATTCTCGAAAACCACAAAAATAAGATGATAAGAAAAAGACTTCAAAAAATTATAAATAAGTATGAACGTCGCTATCACGGCTACAAGAGATATTACAAGTAATGAATAAATAAATATTTACTACAGAAAAAATGGTTGTCTGTAAAGTCGGTTTACGGACGATAATTTTTACGTGATAACGTCATAAGAAAACATAGATGTAGAATTGATGTACTCGAACGCGGTCCGATGGAGTGTAAGAGAGTTGCGTCATAAAGTCGAACTGATCGTGCCTCTCTATCGCTCGCTCGCGACACGTGACAAAATGGCGTCATTTTTGAAAAAAATACCCGTTAGCTTTCATCAATTTACTAGACGTTATCACGTCAAAAATTATTACGATATAGAATTTACAATTTTTTTTCCACGTATTTTCTATTTCTAAGATAGAAACTTAAACATTAGGTAAGTATAATATTATCAGATATTTATTATATATTTAATTATTAAACTATGAACAGTATTACTAATTCTAAATTGTAATATATACGAGTATATTAAATTAAATAACTTTTATTGCTTTATTATTAAAATTTTATTTTTAATTGAATCGAAAATAACAATTAAATACATGTTAAATCGTTTATAAAATCATCAGTAATGGTAATTTCATTAGTAATGGTTTAAGTAGTTCAATTATATTTAATGACACTTACATATGAAACTCGTATAATAATAATAATATCAACACTTATAAGTAAATAATTATAAACCTATTAATTGGACGGATTTTACCAAGGGCCACAAATATATACATACTATACTTAGCTTACTATTTTAAACTTATCAAAATATATACCTATTGTGATAATTTTTTTTTAAATTAATTTATTAATTTATTGATCTAATAATGAAATATCAATCAATAACTCAACTTCTGCCCCGAAATAAGAAAATTACTATCCTCCTAAAGCAAGCATATATATCATATGCTTGAGATATCTAATAAAACTTTATAGCAGAAAATATACATCATAAAATTAAACCTATTTAAGTATCATATTGCCGCAGAAAATTAATATCTCTACCTTGCAACTACTTCAACAAACAGTGAACAAACATAATCGTTAATTGTATTTTAGCTCATAATTATTATACACATTTAATTTTTTTTTAATCCTAATTAATTATAAGTAATAAAATAAGAGTAAATTACTACTATAGTGCTTTTGCCGACGTAGAATAATGTAGGTAGTGTAAATATTGCAAATACTTTCATAGCCAGAAAAGTGCATCTGTTACATGTCATATTATTTCATCAATTTTTAGTTCACTCATCACAAAATGTAACTATATTATAATCGTGATTTAGTTATCGTAAAAATAAAACTGTTACCTTTTTTTTTTAATTTTGTATCGTGTAGGTAATATTTTGTCATTTAGAGAAAAAAAAATACCTTTGACTGCTGTTATAGATTTCTATACATGTATACAGTTTGCTTGTTGAGGAAAACCAGAACAGAAGAACTGCACATGTTGTAAGATACCGGGGTTTGTTTTGTCTTTTAATTTTCATTAAATAAAAAATAAAAAACTTAAATACTTTGATGAGACTACCCTACAGAGCTGTCTGTTATAAATTATATTATATTCGCGCAAATATCACGCTCGTGATAGATTTGTGTGTTAAAATAATCGCAATAATAGTAGCATTGTATTACAAATATTACCTCACGCTTTCCTTTTCTTTTGTTTATGTTAATCGTCCTTATAACTATTACCAATAACAGTTTCATATGAAGTTGGAATACGGGACACGCGCTTTTCGTTTTACAGCAGTTATTGCGCAATAATCACTAAGTTTGTAATATTATTTTGACACACTCATTTTAATAATACAACTGTAATTATATAATTTATCTAGAAACTTTTAGAAATTGCATAGTTAATTAATTACAAAGCAATTAATACGAATTCTACATATGGACATAACATGAATGGACAAATATTATGTAACCAAATACTTCCAACCAAAGCTTGCGTAATACGAGTATATTAATTTACGATATTTATCAAATTTCTAATTTAGCTACCTTCCTAGAAATAACTGTTATATATTTAACTAATTTATTACTACCGAATAAATATGTGATTTAAAACTCTTATCTATTTTAAAATTAATTCATTACAAACCCGATGGAATTCGAAGACAATAAATACCTACATCTGTGGACCTTCGATATAACGTGCATGTCGAATAGTTAACAACATCCACGTAATCTTATGTGAACCACGATATCAAGCGCGGCGCAGAAAAGACATGATAAGTTTATTCAAATCGATTTGAGACATTAATTTGAGAATTTATGATAAAACTTTTCAACAGCGAGCAGCGTCATAACGAGATCCTCAGTACTAATATTAGACTAATAGCATATTCATAATTTTAGTAATTTTTAATACTTTCCTTAATTCTAGACACATAAAGTTAGATTCTACTTTAATATCTAAATATTGGAATGTTTGTATGGACGGTACATTATCTATTAATTATTTAAATAGCTATACCTATACGTATATTCTTAACTAATAATACATAAAACACAATACTAGAAATGTCTATAGACAATAAACAACTTACACCAAAAATTACGTCAAGTATAAAACAGAACCAAATAGTTATGCGTAATTTGTTAATACAATTTAAATTAAAAAATTCTACTTTTTTTTCTTTTGTATAAACCAGCCCATTTGTAAAATATATACTGTTTATTTAACTGAAACTAACGAATGTAAACTTGTAATTATGTTAAAACGTGATACTATTGACTGCTCCGAATTGAAATATGAATATTAAATTCTCCTCACTTTAATTAAAATTCTAAATACAGACTTATAGTATTCTGACCAGTGCTAAAGACGTATTTAATTATGTTTTACTTTACCAATGAATTTTAGTATGTACCGAAATTAACTTTACCTTCACATCACAAAATTAATTTAATAATATGATGCATAATATATTCATAATATTTAAAGGTTTCAATATTATGAAAAAGGACTTTGAAACAATCTTCCTCATGGCGTCCAAGTTAAATCGTATTATTTAGATAAACTAATTATATATTTAAAAAAATAATCTTGGGTTTCAATAAACAGGAAATTGTAAATAAATTATATTTAATTAAATGAAAAATTAGGACAAAATAGGACTCCATTTTATCCGTAACGAGTCGTTAAATTTTCAATATTTACACTCGCACTTGGAATTTTTCCTTAAAACCGGGAAAGCGTAGGCGATGAACACGCAATATTTACATCAAGATCTCAAATTCTATGAAAAGAAGTCCCATTATAAAATATATAAGACGAACTTATCGTAAAAGAAACTCATCCTAATCAATACAGATGTTACATTTGAAAAACGTAAAGTGAAATTACTTCTTTAATAGTATAAACTAGGAATTTATCACTATACAATATTTTGTCAATATATTAATATAACCGACTGGCCGAAATATAAAGTGGTTCATACTGATTTTAATCTCTTTTTTACAAATATTTACACCAATTCCAAATTAACCCTTGTTCCGAGTTCATCTTCACTACATAAGAGGATTCATATTTATTAATATTGTTTATTACCGATTTTTAGAGAAAATAATATAATTTAGTAAAATTAAATCTCGCCTTAAAAGCAGTTATTTATTCAAACAGGACGGTAATTAATTGATCTGGGCTTTATGATATCTGATAGCTTGTGGTCTAAATTAATTTAGAAAACTGTTTGTTCGATTCATGAAAGTCGTAGTCCATAGGTATAATCTAAACTCACAAGCATGCCACTTGAATACTTCGAGTAACGTCACCTGCGCACATTCCTACTCAGCGTAATAACTTTCAAATGGAAATTCAAATCAATAAATGATTTTCCGTGAATTTCTGTTTGAGTGTTTCGAGAGTTGGATTTTAATTAACTTCTAGATAATTCTAGAAAACACTTTGACTTCATGTACTTTCTAATGAAAAAGTCTTAATTACTACTATATTATTTCATATAAGGTACCTACTGGACATTATTCGTACCTTTGTCGATAAAACTAAAAAATCTTTACCTCCTACTTTCGGTGAATGAATGGTTCGAATACCTGTTTTTACTGTTAATTATTCACACTCTACGAAATAAATTACTTCACAAAAACAATTGTCGAATATTGAACGGGGGAATTTACAACAACAAATACAAAATTTACAAAAATGTTAAATGAATTTGATTACATCCAAACACAAAAACTTAACAAAACATTTAGATATTAAAACGGACATAAACTGACATGTATGAAATACTGCGAAAGCTACATTATTTTTTACTTTCTATACATCACGTTCATTCTGTGTAATGCATCGAGTTAATAATGATAATGAGAACAAAACACCGAACAAATAATACATTAAAATATTTAAATAAAAAAACTACCATCAGCCATGCTGCAATATTTATTTTAACCAGAGTTAAACTCAAAGTAGTTTCAATTATATTATGCTCCCTGTCGCGAGATGAAAAGACCAAATACATGATAATACTATATAATTCGTGATGAAAACTTTGAGCAGACTCTATTTCACAATTGTTCCTTTATTACTAACTACCGCTAATTTATAATTACGTTACTTTGCTTATTAAAATTTTATATAATTATGTAGTCTTACAATAATTAAATAAACCTTATAATGAACATACTCGTATTATTGCGATATAAATGCTTTAATTTCATAACACAATTATTAATTTACCAGAAATTAAATCACTACATTAATAATTCTGGCAACAAATCCAACTGAGATAAGTTATTAATAAAACAAAATACGCGTGAGTTTTCGTGATGAGTAAACGTGAACTAGAAACATTGCTTAATTAATAAACATTCGCTTTAATATCCTCACACTAATAATCCTGATGTGATAATAATTACATTTAACGGAAAAAAAAGACCATACAATATCATTTAATTGTAAAAGCTATATTCTGTTTTAGATTTTACTTATCACCCAATTTAAAAAAATGAAACAATACTATTCCGCTGAAGGAGAGGTGGCTCAAATATATAGTACTTCTCGTAGTTCTAGAATCTACAACTTTTATATGTTAATGATCAAGTAAATAAAAAGCAATGTACATTCTGTACCATTGCTGTAATTAGTGAATCGTCAAATCTGAATGCGATAGTATTACGTATAATTTGCTAATTTATATTAGTTTGTGATGTATTGAACTGTGATGTTACGTTGTTCTACTAATCGATGTTGGGGGCGGACATTTCACGTCAGTAATTAACATTTAATAGTTAATTAATATTTACTTGTAAAATATTTATATAAAGTCACAATAAAGTTGTTTCATGGATTAAAATATACTCTAGTCAAAATAATAATATTTTCCTTAGAATATAAGCTTAGTTATATAAGATGTATATAAATTTTATTTTTATATAGTAGAAAATAAATAATAAGTACTAAGAAACCTATTAAATCCAAATCATAAAAATGTTTTTAATTGTTGGCCTCGGATTAAGAATACAAAATCATTTTGTTCTAGGTATTTATAAATTCCACAGATTCTTAGCCGAACGTCACAACCGATTCTCAAAATTTATGACTCGCTGCTGGTTGTTCGGGTGGCGTCACGTTCATGCCCATGTTATCGTATGAAAAATCTAAAGTCGTATCTTCGGCTGGATGCCTATTGCTAAGAGCAGTGCTTATAGTTTTTGGTGTTGTGGCTCCCTGACTCCTCTCGGTTTGTGTCCTCGCATCTAAATCTCTGACGTTGAGTGGTTGTTGATTCTGTCGTTTCGGTGGTTCGGGATTTCGTATCTCCAATTTCAATTCGGGCTTCGTTTTCGGTAGCTCTGCGTGTGGATTATGATGCGTCAAATCCGTCGGGTATTGTTTAACACGATTCTAAAATATTAAATATTTAACTAGTATAATATATATAACAAAGATAATTCAATATTCTATTAATGATTACTTAGTTTTCGTTGTTAATTAGCTCGCTCTCATTACTTAATTTTAAAGTGTTTAAAAAAACGAACAACAACTACTGCAAAATATGTATTCTTGGGTAATTAAAAAATGTATTTTCATTGAATTTAAATGTTTGAGTAATAATTTAAATAGCTTTATCTCACGGTTTTGTGTTACTTAGGTATATGGCTTACTTATTATACGTTAATCTAGGTCTTCAATAACCTATCTAAATAACAAGACTCATCGCAAACTGTAGTTTTAGCGCGAAAGATTATCAAACATACATTCATAAATCCTTATATCGTTTCTCGTTTACAATACGTATAATATACATATTCTCACCTTAGAAGGTTGCAACTTTTGTTTGATATATCGCCAGGATAATCTTCCTCTACAGAGTATTATTACGAACAACAGAAGCACGGCGAGGGCGATGCTGCTCACAATCAAAGCGGTTTGCGCTTGACGCTGTACACCTTTACAAAGAAATATACACTAAAATATTATACATTTTAAGCATAAAGAAGTTTTGTCAATTTAAGAATGATAATTCTTTCGTTTTTTTTTTTTTTACACTATAAGTGAATGTTTTCATATCACCTATTTTTGAATGTTTGAGGGTTTGTTTAAAATATTATCGCCAGCAAGGATTTTTTTTTTCAAAATTAAAAATAAAATAACCTTTAACGCGGATTCGATTCCCGCTCGGGACAAATATTTATATTTGTACAAATATTTGTTTCTGGCCTGGGTGTATGTCCTTATGGGTCTCCCCAACGTGCCTTGGAGAGTACGTAAAGCCGTCGGTTCCGATTTTTATCAAAGACACATGATAACGATAGTTATCAATGGTAGAGAAATTATCCGCCAACTCGCAGTGGAGCAGCGTGGTGGATTAAGCTGCAACACTTATTCTATATGGAAAAGAGGCCTTCGCTCAGCAGTGGGTGGCTTACAGACTGCTACAGTACAGTACTGCAGTAAAGGCTAACCAGCAGCTACCACACCACGGATGACACCACGCGTGTTTAAAAATATAAAAAACTAATAAATAAATAAATGACTGCATATATTAAATTACAAAACATACATGATATATAAGTATTGAATATGAAATTTGAATATTCGCATAGCAAACTGATTCAATTATTTAAGAAATTAATTATTAGTTATCTTTTTTCCCACGATTTCCCAGTTTTCCCAGAAAAAAAATTTTCGACTAAAAATATCAAAAAATGGTTTCACATTCCGCAAGTAAACTTAGAACAAGTAACTTTATTATAAACAATGTATTATTAAACTGTAGGTACCAAGAAAAGTAAAAAAAAAAAAAACTTATGCCATGCATGTATTATATTAAATAGCCGCTTGAGTGTCCGGGCAATGACCTTTTAGTTTACCAATTACACAAAACTGACCAAGGTTGCAAGGAGGCAAGGTTGTCTCACGTTTTGTTACGTAATTTTCCATCGATGATAATGTGATATACGTTAATCAACCTGTAGTTGACAGGTGCACTTTGCGTACTAATTGCCCGTGTCGAAAAAAAGTTGATATGGGCAATATAGTCATGGCGACCATTACTTGACACGGGCGCTTGCTTTTGTTGCGGTTAGTTTGTAAACTCGTGTCAACTAGTAGTTTACACGGGCAGTTGAGCGGATAGTAAAAAAAAAAGTACATATTTATTCTCATTATAAGCAACAACAAGAATGACGTTTTTTTAATAATAATAATAACTATTTATTACGCACTAAGGTCCATATTGGGTTAGTAAAACAAAACAAACAAAATGAAAAACAAATTAAAAATAATGATGTTATAATTATTCGCAATAATAATAAAGAAACCAAAATTATAACAGTACTGTACATATAAACATAAAATCGCAAAGCTTATTTTGAGCAAGCTTTTTTTATTATATAACAAATTCGCATGAAGCAGTCACTTGTATAAAACTTTAGAATCACAATTGTTTGCGTTAACGCTATTTTCGCTAATCTAAAGTGGTTATTTAATAACATAAGTTTTTACTAGCGTCCTTATTTTGTATCAGTTGTCAATAACATTTTTATTACATTTTTAAAACGTTTTAAATAATTTAATATCTGTGTTTTATACTTACTACTTATATCGGACGGTGGTGCAACGCTCTCAGACTTCAGCATGTATCTCAAGTCTAGCAGATATCCTGAAAATTTTATAAACATGTACCTATTACTGAAAACTGTTTTTGATGACTCAGTGACGTGTTTCTATAACCAAAGGAATAATGAGTGCGGTCTCAGGTCGTTCAGTCCGATAGGAGCGGCCTAATTACATCATATTAAATTTATAGAAATTACAAATTAGTTTTATATTTAAACTTCTTTTTCTTTTGAAGTGCATTTTGTTTTACATAAAAAAAGCAATATTTAAAATAAGAATATAATATAATGAAGCTAGTATATATTATTTCATTTTTTTAAATCGTAATTATGTTGCTGTTACGTATCTAATATATTATAGCGTTCTATTACTTAATGTAATAAACTAGTATAGATAAACAAGTATGCTTAATTAAAAAAATCAAAAAACCCGACTGCGTAAAATACTCTTATTATAAACTAAAAAGAATAAAACAATTTACTAGCTTTCATTTGATACCCATATTGCTCCAGTAAGAAAAAAAAATTCAACTCCCCCCCTCATTCCACCATTTGCGGGCGCCATTTTGAAAATTTATATAGCCTATGTCACTACTACAATTTTGACAAATCCAACGACACCTCATATGTCAAAAACCGTTCAGCCGTTTGGGCTGTAGGGCGTGCCAAAGAAATGGACATACATACATACATACATACATACATACATACATACATACATACATACATACATACATACATACATACACTCGAAAAACATAACCCTCCTTCTGTCGCAGTCGGGTAAAAAGATAGTAAAGTACACAATTAACTATTCATTTACATTTTATTCTAAGCATTACCACCTATATAGTGCATTGACAGGCAGTAGATATAAAGGGACGACAATTCGTAGAACACGTAAGTCGATCCCGGTTATTATGACAGACATTTGATAGAGATCGTTATTCATGGTAGGGAAAAATATCAGCCAACCCGCAGCGGAGCAGCCTCGTGGTTAGGCTCCAAACCTTCTCCAATATGGAGACTAGGCGTTTGCCCAGTATAGATATAGTTCAGTTCAGTGCATAAAATATTATTTATATCGGTAAATATTACTTAAGTATATTCTATATGATTATCTAGTACTATATAACTACTATCTTTAGAATCGCTAGTACTTTAGCATTAATGCATGTTCCTAAAAAGTGATAAACAGATAGAAAAATATACAACTGTTAAATTGTAGTATATATGTAGTATATACAATTTAACAGTTGCATAATTTTCTGACTGTTTATCACTTTAAGTAATTAACTGAAAGAAATTAACTGTGTTATAAATGTAATTTGTATGTATAATATTGAAATTGACTCTAACACAGTTAATTACTTTCTATCGTTTAAAATATACAACGAATTCATTGTTAGTAGTAAACTAATCCCCTCTGTCTGTCAATACCTTATTATACAAAAGCACGGCTAGCAAACAAACATACATTGCTATTGCATAATTGCGCTATATGTTATTGATATTAAAAATTACATAATTTTGTTACATATGACTATTAAAATAGAACATATTTTACATGTAGATGCGTTCCATTCGTTACCCAATACTAAAAGTATTTGAAACTTTCATCTTCAATATAAAATGTTTTCCAGAATTTCACATTTCGAACTCGAAGCAGTAATTTTACGTTCAATTCATAAAAATGGAGTATTATGCTCACGGCTCAATAACCAGCTATGGTACGAATGAACCCCATATCACATTTTTTAAGTGCTCGACTACTAGAATTTTATCATACTGTAGTAGGTAATCAGTATATGTTGCTCTACTGCTGAGCATAAGATGAATTCATGAGCACTGTTCCACTAAGCCATCCCGCCTTGACTTGTTATAATATTTATTCATAAATCCATCTAAATTTCATTAATAATGTACAAATGAAGGTAATATAACATAGTATTGAATAAATTTATTATTATCAAAATTCTTGTCCTGTATTGAAACCATATAAATATTAAATAAATATCTGTGGTTGAAACCCTTATCAAAATACCCCGATTAAACAAAATTCCTATATATGACAAAATTCTTGTTTATTATATCTAAATTTAATTTTAATTTGAACGAAAACATAATTTAACTTTTTAAAATGAAATGCGGAGTATTTAATCTTTACCGCTGAGGGGAACTGAAATTATACTTGACATGCTCTTGGGTAATTCATGATATAAGCAGTTATAACGAATAATAGCTAATTAAGTTTCAATAAAATAAAATATGTATTTTCATAATAAATCCTGTGTATGCAACAGGAATAACTTTTAATATTACTTAATTTAAAAAACTCTCTCAAAGGGCTTTTAAAAATAATTAAATATGTATTTCTCGCTCCAGAAAATTAATACGAATAAACATTTCCAACAAGGAAAATCGCGTATTGCTTTACATAATAGAAATGGTGAATTATTATTTAACTTAAAAGAAAAACTTTTGTGTGTGTTTTAGAGAAATTATTTTCGAACTACGTTTTAATATAAATTAAATAACTAAAAATATTTGACAATAAAACATTTTTAAGAAATCTGCTAATTTAATCTTCGATTTTATTACAAAAGCTTACAAGATATTTATTTTGCTCTATACAGTCGGTCCAACTCACACATTTGTTCATGTTTCATACGGAAATGCATTCATGCATGTTGCGTAGTACCTGTCAAACGAAGCGGACCGTAGCATTATAGCATTGTTGTTACCCTAGCCAATGACCTGTTGACTGCCTTCCCTTTAGATCAATGGACCTGCTCAATTTGTAATCATTTTACTTCACCTTTCACGTATATACCTTTTACTTTTAATTTTACGGTTTATTATATAATTTCGTCTTAATAAATAAATAAATAGTCATAAATTCGGATAGTCGTCAAAACAAAACAACCGTTTTTTTTATTTTTGCACTGATTAAAATAAAAAATAAAAATAAGAGAGTTATTTAAGCCGTGCAAATAAATTAATGGTGCAAATTGCCATTAAAAATAAAATTATCTAGGCTAACAACGTGGATTTATCCGATATTGAGTTATGATTCTTTTAAATATGGATAATATATTTATTTAATGCTCTGATCCTATTTATTAAAACGTGATTGTTTTAACAGCTTTTCAACATATATATATTTTTATCGACTCAGTGGATTCTGAGATTAATGATTTTAAGCCAACTAATTATTCAGCTGTACCTACTACATTATATGGATGATCTATATACTTAATTTTTATATATTTGCCATAATTAGTGGATAGGGTAAATCATTTGAAATAACTTTATACCAGAAAGCTAATATTAATAAACATTAATTAACGTCACATTCAACGACTCTCAGTAGGATGTGAATCTTGTGTCAGGGGTTCTAAACACACACAAGCACAAATTCCCACTCCACGACAATCGTCTTAATGGCCTGTACAAATATTTGTCACATGCGGAAATCGAGCCCACGGCCGCTAACGCCTAAGCCAGTTGCTGTAACAACTACGTCAACACATCGTCAATAGAAAAATCTAAAAGCATATAATAAATATCCCAGAATGGATATGTAAAATATCTAAGAATAAATAAAAGTTGCTATGATTTTACGTACATTAATACAAACATGTGCATATTATGTACATGTTATGTTTAATTAATCATGAAAAGGTTTACGTTCAAACTGCAGTAACTTTATTTGTTTGTATATTATGTTGTTTGTAGAATCTGGCTTGCAATTGTCTCATCGATATAATCACGCGTATTGTAGCCTCTGATTACAAAACATGCTCGTCCTTTTAGTACTCTTTGTTACATATTTGTTTCAACTCGTATTTCCATAACCAAAAGAACATCAATATTACAGAGTTCTAAATTAATTTATGTTAAAATAGTAGTCACAGATAAATTAAACAAAAATGTCGAACTTTAGTCAAATTTCAAATTCCACATTTTTCACTAGGAGCGTTGCAAACATTTCTCATTCTCTTGTATTATAGTACATTTACAACGTTCAAAAAGTTTCAATTAAAATATAACAATTTTCCTTTATTTTCATGGTAAAAAATTTTCGAGGTAAAAATTTATTTGCGCTTCCATATACATAATACATAATATATCAACATAAGTATATTCTATCGTCTCGCAACAAGAGCATCCGGCACGATAATTTTCACTCCAATTACATTGATTTCATTAACTACCTTTTATATTCCTAATATGTACGTACCTAACATTACAAATTTGCTGCTCTAGCTTATATTATTATACGTATATGAATTTTTATTAGTGTATTGAAATTGTATTGAAAAATAGGTTTTAAATTTGTTAGCCTAAAGGGCTAATATGCTATGCTGCTATATCGGATAGAATAGTTTGAATATCGAATAGTTTTTTATTTCTGTAATTCAAAATATGAAATTTAGCTCTTAGGCCACAATTTCTAAACAAACGGTTTCGGTTCTATGTACAAGTTCTTGTATAACTTTTTACAATATCGCTACTGGTTGCCACTTGCGGCAATAAAAACCGCTTAGTTTACGGTTTCTCTATGAAAAGTATAATGAATTTGTTGTCGAAACTAGACAGCCCGTATTTCAGTGTCTTAAATGTAAAACTAATGTTTTAGTACTTATAGTACCAAAGTGCCAATGCCTAGAAAAATTAAATAATTATTATGTAGTAATTAATTCGTTACCACTAAAAATAAAATTAACTACTGAATATGTTGTGAATGTTTTGATTTTCTATAAAAATAGTAGCAACAATTTACTGAAATTATTTTTAAAAACATTAAAAGTAGTAATAAAACAGAACAACAAAAGTTTTAAAAAAACAATTAAAACGAAGTAAAAGTACTGCGTACATTTATAATAGACCCTACCTAAGTGAAACCAAAACTAATTTACGAACTCTACAATATGATTTGTAAATGATCCCAGTAAAGATGTTTGACCTGAAACTTACATTCTTTAACCAGTGTGCGAGTGAGAGAGACAGTATTAAAACGAGAGGGAATCGGAGGTAGCTTGCGGTCACGAAACTGGTTATTGGCATTGACTCAAGATAATAATAACCCTAAGACTATAGTATAAAAGCTCATTTTAACTTTTGATTTCTTAGACGACCCCCATTATTATTTTATGTACATGAATATTAGTCATCGTCATAACTTAACACACTAGTACTCATCTTCGGTCTCAATTTTCTTTACATGGAAAATATTTACAATATATTTAGTACGTTTAAAATTCGAAAATTATAGAACACCTTACAATAAAATTAATATACAAATGTAACTAAGTGTGATACTAAAACGAATTAACAGTATTTTTATAATCAACAAACGAACCTTGACACTCCTTTATGCAGAGGCCAGAATCGTAGTTGTGATGAGATTTGTTGCAAGCGACGCTGCATGGCGCGCAACGGTTGGTCTCGGGTGAACAGTACTCATCGAGCTGACAAGTCAGCTGACCGCACTTGATGCCATCCAATGTGAGCTGGGCTGCTGTTGCGCCGACAATTGCCAAGATACAAGCGTAACGAAACATTTTATTACCTGAAACAAAACATTACAAGATTTTATTATATTACCGGACCTAAGACACAAGACACGAGTGTTGATGTTTCTTAAATTATAAATGGGATTATGTAACCAACTATGCACAAGTTGAATTAACGAGATTTTGAATACAAAATTCTTGACTATTGGCTCTCGGTTCTCTCACTAACTAAAGATGTGAAAAACAGCTGTAAAGCTTCTTCACCAAGTTTTTCTGTAATGGTTTGGCCTGGGTCGGGCAAGCCTAAACCACTGAATTCAACTAGGATGTACTACAACAAAATCTTAAATACTAAAGCTGTAAATGTACCAGTTGAAAATTTTTACCTTATTGAGTCTATCTCATGCGAGCAGTCAAATACTATAAGTAATTAAAATCAAAATATTTTATGTTAATCGTAGTAATTTTCTTTATAACATCGATATGGTAGAAAAATTGTCATACATAGAAACTGATGAGGTGTTTACATGCGTATACTAAAAATGTCACACGTCAAATTTTGTACCAATAACACGCTCAGTCACTACTTTATTACTATAATATATTGAACATTAAAGTCCAATTATTGTTTAAGCTTCGTTAAATATTACTACATCTTACTATGAATGATATAAAAAAAAACTCTTACAATAACACGATTATCTAGACGCGTTATCGTAAAAACTGTTTTATAATTTACAGCACACGGTCTTTAATACTTCAAATACTGTTAAAAATTCAAGTGTGATATGACTGGAGTGAGTCATCCACTGCACTAGCAGGTAGCTCGAACAGGTAACATTTAAACAAGTTAAATTCCCGTTTTACCCACAATACAGGCATTGAAAATAAATCTTGCCATCTGAGTATTTCGTCATAATGAATAATAGAATATTTGGGACCGGGACTAAGTTTTTTTTTTTTTTTTCTTAAAAAAAATTGTCATGCGAAAGAATTCGAAAAATGATTTCCTCAAATGGTGTTAAGGAAGTAGAGAATGGGATATTAAGATGACCGTTGGAAAGAACTATATTAATATACAATTATCTTTTCGATATGGTATTAACATTTTAATTATATGAGGTAATATAATAAATTTATATTAAACGTGATTTTTCTAACGGAGATATTATGCACCTTAGTATTTTATTATAATTAATATAATTATAATTTAACAATTAAAATTAGTCATGTACCTACGTCTAATTGTAAGAATGAGTCATAGTGAAACAATGTTTGATACCTACTAGTGTGAGATAATTAACCAAGTTTTAAATTTGATTTCAATCAAGTTACAATTGGGATGACATAATAATTCTCGATATAATATGTAAGTATGAATTAAAAAACTAACTAAATATAAAAAATTAAAATTATAAAAAAAAAATTTCACTAAATATATTTTTCTATCATATTTAGTTACTGAAAAAAGTATACCTACGTATAATTATCATAGTGCATTTTTAAGAGAGGAATATTAGATGAAATATAATAATAGTACAAATTATTACCCACCGATATAAGCTTCGATCATTTTCATACTTGTATTACGGTGAAATATGAATCCTTGTTATATAAAAGTAAAAAACACGTTCATCATGGAGGAAACATTGATTCAACTATCATATTTCTTTTGAACATGATCACAAATAAATAACAGCGAGGACACAACACAGAGGCGGAGACCAGATCCAGAGTTTTTACTTTGGTTGCTAGGCAACAAAGCTAACAACCGACTAAAATATTTCATATTATAATTATGTACTACATTTCAGGGCGGATAAATTATATTCATCGCTCAGTTACCGTTGGCTTAACGTTAAACGCGTCTATAAACATTGTAGTGCGTAGTTTTAATATATTTTGTTTAAATAGATTTATTCAAATAATTAAACTATTTTATTTCTCTTCAGAAATTAATTAATCGAATATCTGTTATAACTACGTTAAATTTTTTACTTATTTTTATATCGAATTGTATAGTTTAGTTAATAAATTGCCTTGTATATCCCTTAAAACCGCGTCACTTAACTCAGGGGAAATGCTTACATTTCTTCGGAGCCTCCGATTTCATTTTTACGTACTTTGGAACTTGACACAACGCAGTACGAACGAGCGAGTCACTTTGATTTGCCTTGACTAGATACTAGGTTAAATATCGCTGCTATCTACCTACTTTAAAATAGATCTTTAAGAATAAAAAGATTTAGTAAATGTGGTAGAAGTTCAACTGTAGCTAATTAACAACAGATCGGACGCAACTGGCTCGAAATAATAGAAAACTAATATAAAATAGCTGTCTTTTCTTATCCCTTCGAGCTAACTTTTATGCGTGGTTCTCTTGGATAAATACTTTTCACCCCAGCAACGCATTTATGTATCTGTCTATACTGCTAATGTTATTGACTTCTGTAATCACTAAAAAGTACACATTCATTTATTGATTAAACTATAAAAAATAAATGACTAATTTCAACTCTGATGTTACTTTTCTTAATTTTTATTATTTGTGGTAAAGTCGTACATATGTAACGTATGTAATAACTATGTGACCGGGGACTACATTTTCAGAGAAAAGCAGCGTGAATTAGCTACAATAGCTCCATTTTGAACGCTAATTGAGAGAGGCGGAAGCCACCTCTCCCTTTTCCCACCTTTTAGCCAGCAATTAAAAAATGAAATGTAAATAATGTTAAACAAATTACAAGGATTACTTTAATTAGTAAATATCTACAGCAAATGATACGTGACATAGGAGACATCCGTCACAATAATCGCAACATTGGTCACCTTGGATCACAATTTGATGTGTTGAGAAAATTAAATCACGTTTATCGACAAATATTTCAAATATAAAAATATTTCAACATGATTTACCAATTACAAATAAACTTTATAAGATAAATTATCGAATCGAAAATCCAGATTCCAATTTGCTAGAATAATATACTGAAAATCAAAGAATTAAAAGTTAAAGCAAGTAATACACGCAAGCAATATACAAAAAGTGTAAGTATTCAATATTTTATTTTTATAAAATAATTATAGACATTATTACACTTCAAAAGGAATTAAAAAACAGTGTAGGTGACTTATACAGATACTTTTACTTATACTGTGAGTATCTATGAGATACTCGCTGAAGGTCATACAGGTATACGCACCGACCTCGGACACCCAGATGAAAAAGTAGAGGCTATGTTTGAGGACATCAGTAGAGCCATACATACAAATAAAACCTACTTCAATATTATATAATGAGGGACTTCAACGCGAAGATAGGCAAAAGACGAGACGATGAGCGGACGTAACGGGTTGGGCTATTTAGATATGGACAGCGGAACCCCAGGGGTCATAGTATTATTATACGTAAATACGGATTGGCTAACTTGTGTCGTAATTGTAAAAATAAATATAAAATATTAATTTAATTTTCGAAAATTATAGTTGCATTAGTAGCCGAAAGGCAATTGAGAATTGAGGTAAAGTGTCTTTATTGACTTCCGCATAAGTATTTAAAGGAGTACTTGTTGAAACGTAGCGCGGCCTACTGGTAAAATATCTGTCCCTAAATTGATGCCATTCTTTCAACATTACGTTCGCACTCTTGGTACCTATACTCCGTGTATATGACCTTCAGCGATTATCTCTGTCTAAAATACGCAACCCAGGTCGACACTTCCGATAGTTTCAATGTTTCCAACTCAAACTCGACATAGGTAGTAGAACAGTTTACCGGATTTCAGCGTTATCGTGTTCTCTTTTCAGACTTCAGATAAACCCTATATATCCCATTGTAACCTGTTCATTTCTTCTTCCAGCTCAATAATCTTTTTATCTGACCTTAAAGTGCGAATGTGGTGTGTTACCAAAGCTAAGCCAGGAGTCATCGTTAGTGGTAGCTGAATCTCTGCCGAAAATTCTTTGCACCATCTACCCTACCGTTATCTAAGCTGCACCGGCGACTAGGGGCCTAGATTCTTTATTACTGATTATTTTGGGAAGATTTCCCAATACACACACAGACACGCTTGTCAGGCGGATTGGCGAGCACAGTGTAATGCGGAATAGTGACGCTGCTGCCCATCACCATCTGTTGGTACATATGTGTTTGCGCCATTATGGCTTTTCACGTCACTTTTTACGTCATCTCGTGAAGAAGAGGGTCGACTCTATTTGTCTCTGTCGATCACTGAATGGCAATTCGTTATTTTTTTCCAAATAACTTGAAACAAGGAATTTACTGAAACCTTAAAGCTCATCTTGAGCTGGAGAACATACCTTATCTTATATGATTAATGAAAAGAATGGCAATCGCGAACAAAATCGCAGGTAGGGCTAATTATTATGCAACTGCATATCAAAAAATTAAAATTTAAGTATAGTAGTTAAAATATAAGTTTGTTCTCGCTGTGAAAATGTCGAATCATCTAAACGGTACGGTCTTATTGCCTCCTCTAGTAACAGAAGGGGAGTTCATTTTTCGCCCAGAGACACGGAATTGCGATTCAACAGGAAATGATGCTTGCATTCTTGCCACCACTTCACGCGAACACAATTTGCAATGTAATTTAGGATCAAAATACTTATTAAACTATGTTTTGTAATGTGAATATTTTTATTATTACATGTTTTGTTTACATACCGAAATTAAAAAATATAGTACAATATTTATATATCCTACAATTTCCTTACAATTCAATAAAGTTAAATTAAAAATAAATGCTATATAAATATTAATAGCATTATATGCTTCTAATTTTTTAAATAAAAATTAATCAATTAGAAGTGAAATTAATAAATGTGTAATTTAAACTATTAGTCTACCTACGTTATCCGGACAGGTAAGCAAACAACGTTTGTGACCTCTCGGCGTAATATCCGGAGCAGAGAACAGTTCGCCAATCATATCCGGCATTGACACATACAAATACATGTGTGTATTTGTACATGTTTCTCATTTAAAGCAATTTCGACTTAATTAATTGTTGTTTCATGTGAGACATAATAAGTATCAATTGTATTTTTTTAATTGAAATATTTTTTAGTATAGGCTATACATGTGCGCAATATCTAATATATTTATTATTATATATTTATTTGTATATGTTTCAGATTAAACGCTGACGTTCGTGGTTTATTATATTTGGGGTGTTCTGAAGAACTGTTTAACATGGTGTAACCGTCACGTTTTTACCATCGCACCCTTCGCCGCAGGACTCGTTATCATTCACATCACTTGGATGCCTGGTTTGCAACTAATGTACGGGCTTCATGAAAGTTTTTTCGCGTACGTTTAGACAGTGGAATAAACTTCCTCCTGAGATTTTTTCCTGAGCTCTGTAATTGGAGGGTTTTTAAGCGTCGAATATACAGACACCTTTTCCCTAAAGGTCGGCCACGTACCCGCAACACCTCTAATGTTTCACATGTCCATGGGCGGCAGTAATCACTTAACATCAGGTGGAGCGATCCGCTCGTTTGCCCCCTTTTATTATAAAAAAAGCAAATACAGAACATAAATAGCAATGAGTTAATAAAACGTAAAAATATAAATTAAGATCTAACTTTAAAAAGGGTTAAAATAAAAAATTAATAAATAAAACAGTACATTTACTCTGTTTTTTAAAATAGAGTAAAAGTACTGAATCGCAAAACTGTAGTTAATTAAATAAAAATCAAAACTTTTGAACCGTTTTTCTGTACTAAAGTTTAATTTTTTAATTACAAAACAATAAAAATAAATTTTCCAGTCTTAATCTTAGTTTAGTACCTACTCTTTACTTATTTTATTTACAAAAATATAGAATAATTGTGTTATAAAACCGGTTGCAGTCAATTACTACACGTAATTGCAACATTTTGGTAGTATTTACTTAATTATAATAACGTCGATTTAATTGTGAAACTAAATACGCACATTGTTATTGAAATATATTTTTGTATGAGTTTGTTCAAGTACAGGTTCACCGAGAACCTTTAGGAGCTCGAGCGACAGAAGCTCTCTTGCATACAAATTAGATAAAAACAATAAATACACCATTGGCATTCCCAGCGCCTTTTGTTTCGCTACCGCTTTCCTTAACACTCGGCTGTGACATAAAATTGTGATTATTGTCTACGCTCTAGGCCCATTCAAACTAACATAAAATGAAAAATAACCACAGCGGTCAATTTGTAATAAATGAGAGCTTCTTTATAACGGTTACGGATTGAACATTAATATGACTGTATTTAGTAAATAATACAAGAGAAAAAAGATATGCATTGAAGTGCGTGTGCAATTGAAATATTTGTGCAATGAAATGAGTGTAAAATCAGCTGGCGAGTTATAAGTTCCGATTTAGGTCCATATATTATTTATTTTCGAAAATTAAAAGAGATATAAATCACAATTACAATTTTCTTATTCAAAAATATCAACTATCAACAGTACCTACTTGCCTTCATTGTACGAAACTAAAAACATAATAGTAAAGTGCGAGTCATACCCGCACAAAAAACAAAATGTTTTATATTACATATTTTATAAGATCGAGTTAAAAACAAAAAAAAAACGTTTCTTTTAATTATGATCATATCTTAACCTGTCTATGTTTTAAAGCAGTCATACTAATATATATTCTATAAAAATTACATTTTATAGTCACAAAAAGTCCAAAGATACGTGGATTTATGGTCGACGGATATCGAATCATAGTAAAAAGGTTCCATTGGCGCCTTTTAAATACGGAACCCCAAAACGCTGTGAACGATGATAATTTTGTTCTTATCATAAGTGATAAGTAGCAGCACGTCTTATCTTATTTAAGGTAATTAAGAACGATTTCTCAGACGAGAAGCGTTTACTTCCGCATAATAAGATGAAAAACGTTAAATTTTAAAAGTAGCTCTTAAATACATATTTTATTTCAACCCCTAAAATATCTTTGTGGCTTTTTAAAAAAAAAAAAGTAACTTTAAGCATACAAAGTATTCGTAGTATTCGCATCTTTGCGGTACTTAAAAAATCTAAACAGTACCTATAGATATAATTGACAGAAACCTTACTAAATTATAATCATTTTATAAGAAATTTTACTTATCATTTGTTTTGCTCAAGATTTACAAAAGCAAATAATATTTTGTATTATACAAATTCTTAAGTTTAATCGCAAGTACATGCTTATAATAAACATGATACACTAATATTATTTTTATATTATAAATATATTGTATATTTATTTCGAAATTTTACAATATTATACATATTTACAGACAGTTATGGTATAAATCATGTCAGTATCATCATCATTGCAGCATTTCCCCTTTGAATCCACCACCACCCTCCTGTCATCAATGGAAGCTATGAGACGTGGATGTCAATTCTTTTAGAAATTTTTTCTCACTGCTACTCCAAGGTCCAAGTGTTTCGACTGCAAACGGCACAAAAACATAACTTGGGATAAATGACGAATATTTGTGCCGTTTAGTCATTTCACCTTTTTATATCCGTATGTTTCTCGGATAACTAACGTGAAAAGTTATATTATCAGTTTAAATAAAAACATTAATATTTTTAAATTTTAAACTTCTTACTGATCCACCACAATATGGAGTCAACATTCACTTATCTCATGCTGACCACATGTCGGACTTAATTAAAAGGTATCGTTATAAATAACTAAATCACGCTAGCAGAGCATAGTGACAAAATCGGATTTCAAAATGTTCAAAAGAATCTTGAAAATTTTAAAATCTGATTTCGATCACTCTGCTCTTCTAGCGTGATTGAGATGTTATAAATATAAATTTATAATACTTTCACAGGTAAAAATAAGAAATTATAGATATTGTTTGTTTTTCTCAATATTTCCAAAAACAGTAAAAATAACTGATTCATTAGTGATTAGTGCGATTTTCCATCGGCTCTTTCATTTAATATTATTTACAAGAAATGTAAACAATATTATCTGTTTATTTTAAAAACTAACACTATATTTATCGACGTAACCAACTTTAACGTTTTTCTCATACGGAGTTTCATTCATTACGTACTTGACCCCCTTAGTAAAAATGAGTTTATTTTATATATAAAAAGAATTTTTTTAATGTTTATGATAAAACTCAATGTAAAACTTTATCATTGTATGGAAAACAATTTTTAAATTACTACTTATTATATTTAGTTCATTATGTTGTATAAAATAACGTATTTTAAATATGAATTTAATGTATGTACTTGACGGTGAAGAAAAACCTCGTGAGAAAACCTGCATGTATTTATATTCATAGATAAGAGCAATCGAGCATTGTTAAGGAACAAATAATGATGAGAGAAGAGGCCTTTTTGACCTTTCTTTAGCTTTCGGACACTTACAAAATGTTACAATAAATACATTATAGTACCTACAAGAAAAGATTGTGTAAATATCTATACTTTTTTATCTACCTATTTAGATAGTGATATAAATGATTCTTTGATGAAATTTCATAAACTAATTTGTGTATTTTGGTCTAGTTAACTAATAACAATTCTATGTCGTTACTATAGGGTATTCTACTGTTTGAAAAAATAAATAAAATGTTAATTTTTCTACTGAAAAATCACAAAAAATATATTTCGGCAAAATAAACACGCTTTCTAGCCATAAAATTTGATTAAATTTTTAACCTTTTTTATTCCCGCGAAAACGCTGTCAGCCATTATGTTGACGTAATATTGTTAAAGCTGTGTTCCGATTTACACTGATTGTGAGAGCAGTGTGAGGTGTGACGTTAATTCAGTATACTAGCTGTTCCTTTTTAGTTTGCTGTAAGTAGGTTGCTGTATTGTACTATACTGGTTACTGAATTTTTAACATTATTTTCGAATAAAAATATATACTTTTCAGTTCAACAAGAAAAATTACTGTTTGAATATTATTGACATTTTTGAATAACAAGATTAATTAAAAATAATAACAATTATTCGCGCTGTTATATTATTTGATCACGTGATCAAAGTACTGAGAGTACCTTACCTCGAAAGCGCCTATGACGGCTATTTATGACGTCATATATTTCTCTATAGTACTGTAGCAGTGTACTAACAGTCCATAAATGAACGAATTTTTCACAAGTAAGAGCACTGAGCTGTGCTCGCAGTGTATATCGGAACGAAACATTGTCCTTACGACGTCACACCATGGCGGCTCGTGTTTTAGGTCACGTGATATGCAGATTAAAAATTACGACTTTTAATTTCAATATAATAAAACAATAATGTGCTTTTATGACTCAAAATCAGACTAATTATATTTATACATAAATTTTTGTTTTTATCAAATTTCATAATTTATTATTTACTACGGAAAGTACCCTATTGTTTATATATATATTTGTCTTATCATATATATAATTTACGACCAAACAATACTATTATACAAAATATAATATAATATCAAAGTGAAAATACAATATTTTGCTTTGTCGAATTCAATTTAAATTTAATACTCTTGTGAAAACCGACGTATTAATTTTCGTTACAATGTATTTATAAACAAATTTTCGGTAATAACACAGTTGATGTATTTCGTCATTAAGTTATTAAGTTACTAATTAAATATACATTCTAGTAACATGTAGTTTATGAAATATTTTTTGTATAAATTCTGATCTCAAGATTATTTTTAATTGTACCTAAGTAATTGGTTATAGTATAAGTATAGTACACTGATATCCTTATTAGGTATATTTGTGTTTTTATTGAATAAGTAACACGTTGAGTTATACTATCATTTAATTAATGTTTTTATTTTATAAAAACATTAAGATTTTTTAACTTTAAACTTCATACTAATCTTCAATGGCGTAGCTAGGTAACCAAAGGCCCTTGTGCAAAAAATAAACTAGGGCCCCAACTAAACTGTTTAAGTTTTATCAATACAAGCCAAAATATAAATAGTTATATTTAAATATTTCAAAGCTGCAAAGTTACTTTATCATCTGCTCTTTATCATGCATAGCAGGGCCCGTTTAGATTTTACACGCAAGAAAATTTCAATAGTTCAATTTATAGTTTGTTGGTCAGGTTCTGAGGGCCCCCTGAGCTTGAGGGCCCCGGTGCAAGGCACCTTCTAGCCCTCTGGTCGTTACGCCACTGCTAATCTTACACATGGAGTCAACATTAACTCATCTCATGTTGACCACATGTCGGACTTAATTAAAATGTATTCTTACAAATGTTTATTGATAACTCTTTCCCATGTAAAAATATAAATATCAATCAAAAGAAGGTCAGACCTTTTTTTTATTGTTATGTTATGATATTTATTCAATATTTTATTACTATTTTCAAAGAATAACACTAAATACAAAAGTTTACTTACTTAACTTGTGCCATTCGATGACTCATCCAAATAAAATGTTAAGAAAAAAACACGTTAGATCATTCTTGAAATCAGATTTCTATGTTTAAAAGTATCAAGCTATGTGATTAATGCTAAGATCATGTCAAGATCAATTATCCAAAAGAGTTTTAAACATATTTGGTTTAAGGAAAACTACAATTTCAAGGCAAGACCAGGTCAGTAATTAAAAAAAAAAACCGTATATTCATTTGTAAAAAAATTCCGACACGTACAAACATAATCATAATTATATTCTAATCTTGTGTGTTTAAGGTCTCTAGCGAATTTAAATATGATCATTTGATGTATTGTTATTTTCTATATATTATTATTTCTTTTTCTACAATTTTCTGTTCAGAAATGCGACGTTTATGTATCTACGAGTATTATGGAATATTCTCTGTAACCTCTCACAAGTAGGTAGTACCTGCTTGCTATTATATATACTTCAAGGTGATATCTACAAACACAGGACAATTTGGTATTATATAAAATAGTATAAACGTAATACGCATGATATATAATAAAAATAGTAACTCGCTAATCTGTATATAACTGAATAAGTAATGACACTTTGATTTGATCAGTTTCGTCGAAAGATTTGTCAGATATTTAAAAATTCCCGTCGTTAAAAGAATGAAAACAAAAACGATCATAGCGTTCTCATTTTATAATGGCACTTTACTGTAAATGAATACACTAAACATGATAACGAAAAACATTATTTAAAACAATTTCCTATTATCAAAACTCCATAACATAATTATATAAAAGTAAAACTTACCTCAAGCCGTTATCATTTTGTCACTAAACTATATATACACGTATTAAAACTGCCAACTTTCTAAAATTTATTTAAAACTGTTTCGAAGCCTTTACAGGCTCGGCGGCCAATCGTTAAGGTGGGTGACGGAATGTGACTCTTGCGCAGGTAGAGCGCCATCGGTGTTGGTGGATAAACGTCTTTGTGTGCGTAAATGTAATTATTTACATTGTATCCACAATTCATCCTACAAGTGTGCGTTTATAACGATATAAAATAGCACGTCGTAACGTTTAGCACACCTTATGTTTCCTAAAGAGACTTAAATAACATTCAAAAACAGACCTTAAAAACTATTAATTATTTCAATTCTTTATTGTACAATAATTATCTTAATGCAAGTGTTTACAAAAGGCGTGCTTAACGCTAATGCATTTTCTACCAACCGACGTGTGTATATGCAAGAAAGTATAGTGTGTAGGTCTATGATATATTATAGAACTTAAGTAGTTGGTGTAGGTGTACAATAAAAAATAATACAAATAATATAATATATTATAATACAATATAATACAACAAAAGATAACATAATATACCTACTACAAAAAATTATAATATGTATAATATAGAAAGTAATACGATAATATGATGTTACTCCAACTCAGTCATTGGGACCAATATTCTCCTGATTAAAGAGCTATTTTTTACGGAGATTTTGAAGTTTTTATAGAGCGTTTTTCTGATCTCTTCAGGTAATCTCTTTCACAGTCCTGTCGGCAGTGACAACGAAAGAGTAGCTTACTAAAATGACAGACCTTAAATATTACTAATAATGTTATAAAATGTCATAATTTGTATAACATTGCGAATGATCAATTGTAGAGCTTAAATAAACTAATAATTATGTAACAAATGTCTTGGAAGTCTGAATTGTTATACACGATATACCTACAGACATAGTAATGATGATGATGAGACCCTTGACTCAGCTAAGCTATAAAGTTAGATTTTTTTTTAAATTGTTTTATCTTGTTATATTTTGCACTGAGAGGGCGAATGACTAATTTGGTGATTGCTATAGTATAAAACCAGTAAGAGCAATACTAAAATTAATTCTAACGCTGATGACGTCGCCTATAATTAGTAAAGCAACCTAATATTGCTTTTTTATGATA
The DNA here is from genome assembly GCA_036937285.1 of Euphydryas editha. Classification (NCBI taxonomy): domain Eukaryota; kingdom Metazoa; phylum Arthropoda; class Insecta; order Lepidoptera; family Nymphalidae; genus Euphydryas; species Euphydryas editha. The sequence continues at coordinate 15,718,670 of JAUPFZ010000005.1, read as the reverse complement.
TAAATATTTCTTAATTTTTAATTTTTAATTTTTAAATTGCATTGCAGAGAATAAAATGGTAGAAAATACCTATATGTAAATAAAAATATATTTCTTGAAAATTTGTATAAGGCTACTACTGATTTCTCTTTTTAAAATTTTTATTTATTGGTACCCTAGGCTAAATAACGGGACCAAACGAATGTCCTTGCTGAAAACCGACTTAAACACGTTCAAGTGAGAGCATCTTAAGAACTGCTAAAATGTTACTTTAAATATTTCGAATCTTCAAATTTCCTTTGATACACTTTAAAAAATTCCTTATAAAAGACGTTTTTAAACACATTTCTCATTCTGTCCTATTTCATAAATATTGATACTATGAATTATTTTCAAACTACATATATTTTATATTGGTAGGTACATTGATTAGTAGATACATGCAAAATTATTGAGATATTTTTATTTACTAAGAAAATAATCAGCAGTTAACTAAGAGAACAATAAAAATATTAATGTCCGTTATAATGTACAATAACTTTAAATACTCTAAGAACAATTAAACAGATAGGCGATACTATGTATTACAAGACGATTTTGTAAGAATAACTAAGGGAAGTTGGCGGAAGTATAATATATAGGTATTATTAAAATGAACATGGACAAGACAAAAATGTCGAATATCCATGTCGTGCCCACCCCGATATTAGTTGGAAATTCTACTGTCGAAGTTGTTGACGAGTATCTAGGGCAAAAGTTCCAACTTGATAGATCCAACTTCGCGAAAAAGGTCAATCGTCGAATACAGCTACGGGATGGGCAGCATTTGGGAAGTTAAAAAACGTCTTTTCATTTGTCATGTCTCAGTGCCTGAAGTTGAAAGTTTTCGATCAATGTGTGTTACCTACCAGTGATGTCGTAGGGGAGAGTTGGATAATACCGCGCGTTTGATAATTCCACGCCCTAGCATATTTCAAAAACTAAACGCTAATTGCGCTATCCAGTCCTTAAAGATCACAGTCCGAGTCCTCTACCCCTCCCCGTGCACGACGCTAATTTACTCGGAGCAGCGATTAAGACACATCGTGTCTTACAAGTTTTTACTCTCGTTCCTTATAATTTCGCGGGCATTTTTGACAAGAGGTAAGCTATTCTATATTTGTATTGTAACACATTGATTACTTTTATTTTAATCCTAACATATTATAGAATTAATGACTAGATTGATTTGAATACACAATTAACTTGACTGTATTATTTTAAGGTTATAAAATGAAATAACAGAGTTTGTCAATTCCGCGCCCAGGGCGTGTACGAGTGAAGACCACGTACCGGCAAGCACAGTGTCGGACGGTCATCCACGAGATGAACAGACGACTTGAAGAGAGTCGCCGGAAGTCGTTGAATGGAGGCTGCTTTGAACCGGAGTCGATGGTGGGAGGTCTACGTTCAGCAGTGGACATCCAATGGCCGATATGGTTATGATAATTAATCTAGTCGTAAAATAATAATTATATCTAGGTATCGAAAGGAGTCTATGCTTCTTTTTCTACGAACGAGTTTATTCAACGTTGCATTTTTTTTTTAAATTCTAAGTTTACTGATAGAAATTGACGAAATTATTATGGGCACGGTTTTATCAAACCTTGGCACGATATTATCAGACCAGTCTGATAATACCACGCTTTCCTGTTTTTTTATTATTTTGCAATAATTAATTTTTGTTTATTTTTTGAAATATTGTGCCGTGATGTATGCGTAGCTAAATAAATTCTGTACTATTTACTGCATTTTTTGAATATATATATCGAACCTTCTCCGAATTATAGGTCCAAGTTCTTAGAGGCTCGGTAATATCCAACTCTCCCCTACAGATCTGAAAGATGGTCTCTATGGGCCTTTTAAACAAGCTCCAAGCCGCACAGCGTGCAATGGAGAGAGCTGTGCTTGATATTTCTTAGCGAGATCGAATCAGAAATTATGAGATACGTAGACAAATGAAACGTAAAGCAAATCGCATGCTCCTCAGTCCTTTTCTGCTAAGTTGCATTCGAATCGTGAACTTTCACGATTTCACAACTTTCAGCTTTCTTAGAAGAGCGTAAGAATAGATATTTAAAAAATATGCAGTTTTATCACGCTTGGAGAATTTTTTATTTAATGTTAGATCAGTAGTTGACGACCGTTCTGGTGTAGTGGTGCAATTAGTCACCTCAAACCGCGCGCCGGCGGTCGCGGGTTCGATTTCCGCTCGGGACAGATATTTGTATTTGTACAAATATTTGTTTCCGGTCTGGGTGTATGTCCTTGTGGGGCTCCCCACCGTCCCTTTGAGAGGACGTAAAGTCGTTGGTCCCGGTTGTTATCATAGACACCTGATAACAATCGTCACTCATAGTAGGGAAATTATCCGCCAACCCGCAGTGGAACAGCGTGGTGAATTAAGCTCCAACCCTTCTTCTATATGGAGAGGAGGCCTTCGCTCAGTAGTGGGTTGTTTACAGGCTGATACAGTACATTTAGACATCAGCAGGGGTAGACATAATTTTAAAGACTAAAAAACGAAAACAACTTTTGACGAAAAAAACTTTTTTTTTTGACATTTCCGAACATTTTGTTCATTTTCGTCTGGCCTCTCAAAATAGCACATGCCATTTTCTATTTTCTCACCTATTGTCTAAAGTACAAACTATTTAGATTAACGCCATCTTTTGTTAGAATGACAAACTACGTTGATTAGCGAGGTGACATTCGTCGTGACAGATATTTTAAGTTCCAATCATGGAATATTCTATATTCCATGGTTCCAATATATGGAGTATAGGAGTGCGAACGTAATGTTGAATACAGAGTACACTATAAGTTGAAAGAACAGCATCAATTTAGGGGACAGATATTTTGGCGGTTCAACAAATACTCGTTTAAATACTTATGCGGAAGTCAATAAAGCCACTTTTCCTAAATTCTCACTTGCCTTTCGGCCACTACGGTAATCATAATTTAAAAAAAAGTAATATTTAAATATAATTTAATTTATTTTTACATTCACGAGCCAGGTTAGCCAGTCCGTATTTACATGTAATAATAATAATAGTAGCGGTACGCAGGATTATACAATAAGTTATACGTACGTAAAAATACGATAATTTCCAACCCTGATCTTTTTTAGGTATTCGGATAGCCTCGAGCTTCGATTAAAACAAAAATTTTGTTTTAATCTAAGGCCTCGAGGGTAAAAAAAATGGGTTTGGAGTGGTTTTTTTTGTATTTGATTCTGTATGTTAATACCGTCTAAGTATTAAATTTTATCGTCAAAAATCATGTGCATAAGACGACGACGACGGTGTTCTTCCTGATAGACGTAGGTTTGAGTACAGGCCTATAGGCTGAATTTTTATGCCCGGGCATATCCTCACCGGGAGTCATCCTCTCGAATCATTTATTTTGGCCCAATGGCCAAACAAACTTACTTTTAACTTTTGCTTAGTAAGAAATTGGCGACCTGAATCGTCGACAGGTTAATAAGTTGATTATCGTTATTTTTTACTATTGTCACTACAACAATAACAATCCTACATACTTAAATTTTTCCCTTCTTATAATTAGTGGAACAAATCTTGCAAATGAATTTAAAGGTAGATTTCCGAATTGTTGCGTTTAAATTATGCCTAAGGTCAGGTTTGGGTGACGATGCATGGTTTGTGACATTTAAGTCCCACAGCGACGTACTGATAAAGATGGCGTTTCAGTTATTATTTTTAACAATTTACGTCAAATGCTGCTGAGAGGGACGGTGCCAGTATAAAGTTTCTGCCCTGGAACGAAAAAACATATATCTGCTGTCAATTTATACACAAGAATAAAAGGAGTTAATATGTTTACAATATATTTATTTTTTCTTTTCTTAATTAAAATTAATAACAAACATAAACCAGTTATATATCTAATAAAATCAATCTTTTATATTTATACCTAAACATATGCATGTAAAAATTATTTTGATCGTCGACAATCAGAATGTAACTATTATAATTATTTATTTTTACAACGCATTTAAATCTAAAAGCAACATCTTTTATTATAATTCTAACAGTCATATAAAATATTATTAATAAATGTTAAAAGTAAAATGAATAATGTTAAACATTTATATTTATATTATATAAACAATAATGTTTACATTGACAGTACAAAAAATCTGTTCTTTATAAGAAATATTTCATTTTAATTTAATTATTTTATTTTAAGAATATTACATTTCTTATCTGTTGTTCTAATGCCCTAAAAAGAAATATTACAAAAACATATTATGTTCAAAGAATTGGGTGCAAGTGAAGTCGTATTTGATATTTAAAATGACGTATTTTTTATTATCTTATGTTCACATTAAAATCAATTATTTTATATTTAAGAAACCATTAAAAAACAATTATAACTCAATTAATGTCTGTGCGCCATACATAATAAACACTTAAAGTATTAAATGAATATTTTTAATTAAAATTGGAAACTCGATTAATCGAGTTGTCATCAAGGCTCAAGATATATTAGAATATAGGAATATTAACTCGATTATTATCATATTATTTAATTTATTTATTATCAATGTTATAAAACTAGCTGCAGATAAAAAAATCTTTTTAAGGAATTTTATATTTAAAAAAAAATATGAAATTAATACTACTATATTACTTTTTTTTCATCATGTTACAACATAATAGAATCTTATTATTTCTTATTGAAATGAACACATTATCCATATTATATATGTATAGATTAACAATAAAATAATTTTAAATATATTCAAATATAAAACAAAAAAAAAATCTTAAACAAATCTATATATAACTAAGTATATATGGGCATTTATTTAAAAAATATATCTTGTAACAAGTGTATAAAATAAAAAAAATCAAATAATTCAATATAAAAAGTAATTATTAATAACATTATTCACTCAGGAATATAATCTAGATAGGTATATTAAGTGTAATCATTTTCTTTCACAGTAATAATACATTTATATCGAACTTATTTACTTAATTAATTTATTCAATAACTCCATGCAGCATCATTAAGCTTTGTCCTGTAATTGTGCCCTTTGTTTCCAAAACCTTACCATAAATATACATTTTATTAAAACTCTGCATTGATATCGTACAATAATAAAATTAGAAATATATTTATAATTTACGATAATACTATAAAGAGTTGGCATCTTTGTCTGGGGGTGGAAGCGGTGCATCCTCTTCATAGATCATTACTAACTTGCTATATTCTCGTTTTCGTCGACGACTCTGAAAATCGATTATTAAATTATCGTTTATTCATTAAATTCTATTATTATTGTAATTTAAACTTAGTGTTGATTGGATTTTGATTTTAATTTTAATTGTGATTTTAATTGAATTTTAGCATTGATTTTTGTTTTGGTTTTGATTTTTTAGTTTTTTTCTAGTTTTGATTGAATTTTAGTATTGATATTGATTATGATTTTAATTTTAGGTTGAATTCAATTTTAGTATTGATTTGAATTTTAAGTTTGATTGGATTTTGATTTAGTATAATTTATTTATCACAATTATTAAAACAAACAGTTTTAAGAAAAAAATTTAAGAAAAGAAAAAAAATGTAACTAACAAAAATATGGAGTGATGTCTGAAATAATAATAAATGACGATCGACTTCAAGAAAGAGATCCAGCAGCAAAAATCCCCCTCCCTCTTGCCCATACTGAGCACTCTCCCACTTTCCTTCATCTCTTTAGCCAGTAAAGCCTATATATTTGCGACTTCTCTGATGCTGCAATTGATTATCTACAGCAATCAGTTGTTCATTTATTAGCTAGTTTGATAACAAAAAGAAGGAGATCAAATAGCAATTTATCTATAGGTATACTTGAACCAAATTCGATGTGGAATTTATGTAAACAAACCAAATGTCATCGTGTATAGGGTTTTCACACTTTAAGTAATGAAAAATTGAAATTTATCACCAATTTCCTAGTTATACATTAATAATTTTACTTTAAAATTGTTTCCTAGAACTTAACAAAAATTAATTTTTTAAATTAAAATTTGCATATAATTTGTAATTACTAATATACATCTAACAACCCTAAATTTTTGCACTGACAGGAAAATTTCGCAGATAAGCAACAATTGGTCTTTTTTTGATCAGTCGTTATATTGTTAAAGGTAAATTGTTATCGATTTTTATGCACAATTTCAAATATTATATTTATTATGTTTATTCAATGTAAGTAAAGTAAAATAAATAATAAAAGAGAATGAGTGTCTGAACATAGATTTTTAATCATATTAAATCCATTTTAAAACATGTTGTTTTATATTGAATGCTATTCAGGGATAGTGTAGCTATTTTTAATATAGGCATATACATATTTATGAAAATATTTAGAAATAATTAAGTGATAAATTAGTATATCCACGTTAACAAGTAAATTTTACACATAATTATAGAAAATATATAAATATATCTAACTTTCTGACTTATTTATTTCAAGTTTTATTTAGCTTGTACTACTATGTATAAATATTAAAAAATATAATTATTATAATTATTTTTCAATAGGCTGTAAACATCTGCCTATGGTTGGTTGCTAAGCAACGATTTGTTGGTAAATATTCCATATCGAATTTGGCTTAAGTATAGATATACATATATATTTTTTTCAATTTTTTTATTTTTTTTATTCAGGACATTTTTCCCTGACCTGATTTTAATAATTAATCGTCTTTAATGTAAGCACAAAAAAAACCACCTTGAAGAGTGCGAAACTGGTTGTCTTTAGAAGTCGCTTTCTATTCTTAAATTTTGATAATACTTTTTACGATAAAAGCATCAACATACAGCAAGCGATAGTTAAATAACAATTATATATGTATCAAATCATATTTATCGCGATGCTGTCTATATGTAGGTAAAATTTACCTTTGATTTAGCTATAACAAATGACTCTTCTCCGGAACTACTAGAACTAGTAATTCCCTCTTCAAGGGTCAGTCTAGCTGCCACGCCTTCTAACTGTAGATCCAAGTATAGTTGTTCTAGTTGTTCGTTAACTAACGAAGGCTGAAACATTTCATTTATTATTAGAAACAAATTTAAAAATTATTAATACTGCTTTGGACTATAGCAGTCCATGTAGACGTCCCATTGTTGGACAAACCTACCAGAGAGCCGTCAAATGACCGATGACCATTAGCAAGTAAATTTAGTAATTTTATAAGTAAATAAATAATATTTCTTATTTTCTAAAATATCTGAACAGTAAAGTTCACAGTAGACATAATTTGCCAAAAAAATATTGTATGTTTTAATTTCTTTTTTTAATGTTTATCTTATAACCAAAAATTATACAGGCTAAAAACAATATAAAAAGAGTAATTAACTTGTAAATATAATTTTATTAACTTTTATTAATACTTACTTGTTCATATTTTTGTAATTTTTCTTTATCGCAAGTCAGAACATCATCCACATTCTCGTTTATTATTTGATATTTATAAACGAGTTCCGAAGTGACACGTACCTGAGAACAATTTGATATTTTCTCGTAAATTACATTACATTCAAATGTAAAATATTGATTCATAAAGTATGTTTGAATTTGAGATTAAGTTAACAAAAATCTTCTGATTCTAATAATTCTGGTGTATTCGACCCATTATTACTAATATATTTTAATAACTAAGCACAACAATATTAACATGGATCAACTAATTAATGATAAATATAATTAATGTTCGGGTACATATTCTTTAGTTTGTATTTTTTATTTCTATTTATCTGTTTTTGATTTTTAAATCTATTATATAAAAACAGCATTTGTTTTATTAGAAAGTTAATAAAATTGTAGCGACATCTATCTCGCCACATACGAACTGACGTATCCTACATCGCGCTATCAAAGTTTTCAAAGCGATTGAGTATATATACAAGAACTCGACAACAAACGTTAAGGTGGACATGCATAGGTCGACTTTCATACATTTTTATTTTTGATTATTCTTGAAATGTATACATTTTTTTAAACATTTAATTTGTTTTATCATTTCTTTAGAGCTTTGTATATGGGCAATGTTCATGTCAGGCAAATATTTACATTGTTTATAGTATAAAATCGGCATTCAAAAAGTGACAGATTTACGTATGTGTGAGTTCTGAAGTTTACATTAGCATTGATAGATGTCGCCCGTGTCGCCCAAATAATCATAGACGTATTATACCTCTATGCAAATAATGCGTCGAAAAGTCGAAAATAATTTTTTTGCGCCACCTATCGTTAAAGTGTAAAAGTACTTCGCTGTTACATGATATAAATTTTATAGGAAAAGGTAAGGTTCATAGGTATCTTATAAGAGGATTGTGAAATCACATTCAAATTTCAAAATTATCAAATGGTTTGATAAGGTTTAAATTAATTTAAACTTTTTAATGGTAGGTATTATTTAAATGTGACCTTACTCTGCAAATATGACTCAATTCAAAAATTAAGTTTTATATTTATTTTATCGTTATTTATTATATATCGTTATTTTTTATTATATATACATATTTTATATCTGTATGACCAAGCTTTGTTCGGTATTTTTTTTTGCAATTTACTTATCAAATATAATTATTTAGATACGATTAAATAGTGATGAAATATGAGTAACTACCTAATATTTTTCGATCTTACCGATATAATAATATATATATATATATATATATGAACTGGTTATTGAAATAAAAAATAAAAAGATCTCCGAATAATAGTTTTTCTCACAAAAGAAGCAACTTGATAAAAAAGGGGGAAAAAACTGAACTGGAGACAGGTGAATTCGAACCAGGGTCGCCCGAGTCGCCTTGAGTCGAGACCATCCCGCCTGAGCTATCGTTACCTAATAATTAATGGCGAATATTACATTCCTATTCTAATTATAGGAGTTTTTAATTGCATGAAAACAAATAAGACGACATTTTCTAAAAATGGATCCAAGCTAAATCGATTCACCCCGGAAACGCTCTGCACACTAAACGGGTTGGCGGATAATTTCCCTACCATGACCATGAGTAACGATCGTTATCAAGTATCTATGATAACAACTGGAACTGACGGCTTTACGTGCTTTCCGAGGCACGGTGGGAGACCCACAAGGACATACACCTAGACCGGAAAATATTTGTACAAATACAAATATCTGTCCCGAACAGGAATCGAACCCGCGACCGCCACCTGCGCGCAGCGTTTAGGCGACTAATCGCACCACTACATTAGAACAGTCGTCAATTACTTTTTTTTATACTTCTCTTTTAGGAATTCTTTACATCCCATTTTATAAATCTATATCTGTAAAAACTACACATCATAAATAAAAAAGAAACAAACGCCTGTACGTAAATCGCTTCCGTCACAGTATAATATGGTAATGTGGTAGGTACTACGACAGTTTTCGTTTTATTGCATAATGGTGTTTAGAGTATTAATTACCATCTTGTATATATTTTTGTATTTTTGCTACGTATATTTATAACAATACACTAATTTCAATGGTACCGTAATGAACATACAATATTATTCTCATAAAATATAAATACAATTTTTGCACGAATAATACAATATTATTGAATTGTAACTTATAACTCTGCAAATAAGACTCAATTTCAAAATGAAGTTTTATATTTATTTTATTGTTATTTATTATAAGTATATTTAATATCTGAATGACCAATCTTTTTTTTTGGTAAATCGTGTTTTGAGATATTATAAATAGATACGATTTACATACTTACTGATGAAATATGATTAATATTTTTCGATCTTACCGACATAATAATAATAAAATATGAACTGGTTATTGAAATAAAAAATAAAAAGAGCTCCAAATAATAGTTTTTCTCACAAAAGAAGGCACTTTAGGATAAAAAAGGAAAAAACTGAACTGGAGACACCAGGATTCGAACCCGGGTCGCCGAGTAATCTCGACTCAAGGCGCGAGTCGCCTTGAGTCGAGATCATCCCACCTGAGCTATATACTATAATACGACATTTTCTAAAAATGAATCCAATCCATATGCTAGATATATACGTGTGTAATATTATTGAAACTGTAAAATAATCAAATAAATGACAATCTATTAGAGCTTTCAAACATAATATGTATATGTATGTTTGTCCTTACATTTCTCCGAAAATATGCGACCGCTCATTTTACTGGCTTACATTTATTTCAACATAGGGAACAAGTTTCATTAAAATAGTTTTAATAGTTTTTAAGATTTGGACAAGTGTTCGTTGTGTTGGATAGTCCATTTACAGAGGAAGGCTATAGGCTATATAATATCACGCTACGACCAATAGTAGATGAGCATTCATAAGAAACATTACAAAAACGGGAAAAACATTATTTTTTGAGAGATTCCGTTACGTAAGCTGCGCAAACAGTTAAAGTTATGCAAAAATTATGTAAGTACAACGGAATTGATTAACATTAATTCAAAAAAAAAGTCCGCGACAGCATATATCTATCTCTTGAGGTTGACTCAATATAACCATTTTTATAGTAATCAAGTATGTTCTAAAATAATGTGTTATTTGCGAAGGTGGTTTTATAGACATGATATAAATCCTTATCCAAATAAATCTTCATCACAAATATGCCTTTTTGAACGAAATTGTCCTTAATCCTTAGGAATACAAAAATACTTCATCAACGAGGCAACTATATGTAAATAAACTTTGTCTTTTATAGCATTTAATTTGAACGCATAATTTAGAAGATAATGTAAAATCATATGAAACTTTGTAGTCACGCCGCGCGCAGACACAAGTCGCCTGAGTTATCGTTTGCTGTAACAATTAATGAAGCACATGGACAAACATTTAAACATATACCTAGAAATCGATTTATGTCAAGACTTCTTTTCACGCGGAGAACTATAATATGTTGCCTAATCGAGATCAGGTTGCGGAGAAAACCAGTATTTTCTTCTCCTTGGTTGGTTAATATTGGTTTTAAAATATTTAAGTACGTTTTTCCTTCAAATTAACGCGGGTGAAACCGCGGGGCACAGCTATATTAGTAAATAAAAAACGCTGTTGTTATTGTGTAGATTATTACTGTACTGTATTGTATCTGCCTGTAAACAATCCACTGCTGAGCGAAGGCCTCTTCTCCATAAAGAAGAAGGGTTGGAGCTTAATCCACCACGCTGCTCCACTGCGGGTTGGCGGATAATTTCCCTACCATGAGTAACGATCGTTATCAAGTGTCTATGATAACAACCGGGACTGACGGCTTTACGTGCTCTCCGAGGCACGGTGGGAGACCCACAAGGACATACACCCAGACTGGAAACAAATATTAGTACAAATACAAATTTCTGTCCCAAACGGGAATCGGACCCACGACCGCCAGCGGCGCGCGGCTTTGAGGCGACTACTCGCACCACTAGACCAGAACGGTCGTCAATTAGTTTTTTTTTTTACCAATATAACCTATTGTAAACATTGTAAACATTTGGTAAATATAGTTTTTCTTTGTTAGAATAAATAATTAAACGTTGACCAGTCAGAAAATGCAGCTGCAATTGTCAGAACTTGTATATTAAAAATAATATTTCTTTATATTACATAATTACCTACTTCAAATCACTCAATAATATGGTATCACCTCAATTATAAGCAATTTCATAAATTTTAAGATTTCTTTTTCAATCCCGGGATTCCCGACCGATGTTTCCCGGGTTCGAGAATGGATATTTTCCGAAACCCTAATCAGAAATCACAGACGTTCCGTAGGTACTAAAATACGTAAAATTCAATAATCTATTTCAAAGTAATTTATTGGTGGATTAAAAAAAAAATGCAGTGATTGATTAGTTTTGATCTATATTTTAATACCATTACGTTGAATATAATATTAACAACATCATAAAACTTCTCCAAGATCGTTATCATGTCTATGATAACAACCGGGACTGACGGCTTTACGTGCTCTCCGAGGCACGGTGGGGAGACCCACAAGGACATACACCCAGACCGGAAACAAATATTTGTACCAATACAAATATCTGTCACGAGCGGGAATCAAACCCGCGACCGTCGGCGCGCGACGCAGCGACTACTCGCACCACTACACCAGAATGGTCGTATATAAATTATTATATGATTTATATGTAAATAAATTAATATATAATAAATGAATTAAATGAAGACGTATAATAATAGTTTAAAATTAAAATCCATTAATCAGACATAACTGAATACACATTCAGTAAGTAAAACTTGTAAAAACAACAAAGAATTAATTCGGAGCGAAACTGCGAAAGTAAAACATTACACGTTCATATCGGCTGCGTTGCTATCGGCATCGACATATACACTAAAATACCGAATAGACGAGCGCGGGACGCGGTATGAAGCGGGAGGAGTATTATATCCGAACTAAATTTAAAAAAATACGAAACAAAACGAGACAGTTTTTGTTGCAATGCCATCTAGTTCAATTTTATAGTAAACAATTCGTCATTTATGTAAGAACCACAGAATTTGGATAACAACTCTGATGTCAGTGTGTGCGTGAGTGTTGCGTATATACAGTAATCGATATGACAGATATTATTATTAGACTATTTCACTAAATGGCTCCGTTTTAAAGTAAACTAATGATGTGATAAAATAATAGGCATTGATATACATCCGCTAAGTGTAATATTTTTAAAATCTGTGCATAGCAACATTGCAAAAATATCAAAAACCTGTCGAAAGCCCGAACAGCGCCATCTAGCGGGAATATGTCCATGAGGAGACGTTGTAATGACCCTTAAGTGGCGCGTAGCCCACCAGACGCAACTCCAGTCTGGTCGAAGGATCCTTCCTTTTCAAAGACAGCCCCTCTACGCCAAAATAGAAATACGAAATTTGGCGAGTATGAATAGATGTATGTTTATTATTCTTTTATGCAAAAACTAAGGAACCGATTGCAATGAAAGTGTGCATACAGATAGCTGGGGATCCAGAATAGCTCATAGGCTATTTTTAATACCGAAATGTCTACGGCATCAAACGCTACGCGCGTAAAATCGCGAGGCACAACTAGTTTTAAAATGAAAACGTTCCGCCAAAATAAAATCTCGTTATTTAGAAAAATATTTAAAATATTAAAATATACGCCGTCATCATCATTAAATGTAATAAATTACTTACTGTACTAGAAAGAGTATCCCTAACTCTTAATATTATAAATGTGAAATGTAAGTTTGTTACACTTTCACGCGAAAACTACTTAACCGATCATCTTGAAACTTTGTACACATATTCTTGGAGGTATTAGAAGTAGCATAGGATACTAATTTTTTGTCTGTGATAACCGTCATCCACGCAGGCAAAGCCATGGGTGGAAGCTAGTATTTTATAAAAACATTCAGGTAATGTAATATTACCATTATAGACTCACTTGTTCCATCCAAGGCGGATCAATTTTTCTTCGAGGGACCTCATTATGTGCGCTATTCGAACTAACATTCGCAGCGTCAGAGCTCTGGAACGACATCGTATCCGCACTTTGAGGGTTGTTTTGCCAGTACTGTATATTAATAATAAAGCTTTATTTAATTCCATACAGATAACAATAATAAATTCAAAAACATATAAACATTACGCACGCACTCGCCGTAACTACGTCTCGGACGCGATTGGCTGTTGATTTTCTCCCTTCTTCATAAGTACATCAACTATGACCAAGGAATTTATATACAAACTGTAATGTGCACGTGCAAAAAACGTTCCTAAGAGAGGGATTGGATCTCTTTCAACCATGGATTTAAGGGAACTTTTAAGAAAGAGACAAAATACCAGTAGTCAACGAAATGCTCGGAACGATTTTTTCACTTTACATGTTGGAGACCAATGTTAACCTTATGTCAGTTATTTCAAGGTGCATATTTGAATATACAATTTTATTAAGTGAGCATTCCAGTTGTGATATAAATTCCTTGGCTGTGACCAATCGCGTGCGACCAGAGAGAGATGGCATGTAGTCGATATGTCTGTCTCTCTCTACAATCTCGTCTACAATTTCGGTCTACGGGAAGTTGCCTCCAGGTTGTCACTCACCTTTACATCGTCTCTATTTACAATATTTTTCGTGTCGCTCTCTTCATTACTACCGGAGTCGGTTTTGAAAAACGACGAATAGAACGACGAGTAACTCGACTCTTCGTCTGTTTTATCATTTGTACCGTCACTGTTTCCCAGTCGCGCTTGTCTCTTGTTACGATTTTCAACGATAGCTTCTGTGCTCTGTAAGCGGTATTTTAAAATAACATCTTAACCAAATTAATTAATTAAAAAAAACCATATATAGTGTAGAAGATACGCTAATGTAGAGAAATTAAGTTTCTAGTATGTATTATTGTAGAACATAAACTGCATAGTAAACAAAACATATACTTTGAATCAAGGTTCGAGGATATATATCAATGGATATATATCATGATATATATCGTGATATATATCCGATATATATCAAATGATTTTTTATGATATATATCAATACAAAATTGGTTAATTTTTTTTAATATTATTAAGTAATTTTTGGCGTTTGTTACTGCATTTCTACTTCCCAAATGTAGAAGGCGTTGGAGTAGAGTTAAAACAAACTCCTTAATACGCATTTATTTTATTATTTTATTTTGAGAATTAACAGTGTATTACGAATGACTGATAACTGATTTGATAACTAAAATACTTATTTGATTATATTCTAGAGTTATTATTTGTGTTTTATAATAATAACCTTTAATTCAGGACTAGCCCATATAGTGTTAGTTACAAAGTTTTCTTATAACCATTGATAATAAGAAATTTAAATCGAAATTAAATCAACGACAAAATTCAATCACCTAAAAATTAAAAATCATCATACTCAAAATCAATATCAAAATTCATTGAAAATCACAAATTACAATTAAGAATTCAAAATCAATACAAAACTCAGTCAAAAACTATAATTACTAGAATTCAATTAAAGTCACAATTAAAATTAAAATCTAAATCCAATCAATACCTAAGTACTAAGTTTAAATTACAATTACAATTCAATCAAAATTAAAATTCAAAAAATTCAAAATTAAAACCAAAACCAAAATTAAAATCAAAATCAAAATCGAAATCAAAATCAAAATTAATATTAAATCAAAATCAAAATTAAACTTAAAAACTTGTTTTGTTACCTAAGTGTAGGTATGACCATTGACTGATTAGAATTTATAAAAAGGTTTTATGTTTTTAAGTAAATTTTTTAATATATTAGATTTTATGTTTTTTTTAAATTTGATTTTGCCTGATCTAGAAAGAGATTTTATGTTTTGGTTTCATTTGTCAGATTTGAAGTACCTAAATAAAACATTAAAAGCATTTTAGTTTCTTTTTTTTTATAATTCATTATGTTATAATAAATAATACAATAAATTAATAATATATCTTTCATACAAAATGGATATATATCAAAATTTTGATATATATCGGATATATATCATAAATATCCGATATTTTGATATTTATAATAAATATCGGATATTTTCGAACCCTGCTTTGAATCGTATAATAGTCATAACTAATTCATGAAAAAAATAATCTGTCTAGTGCAAAAATCTTTTTTATCGTACGATCTGATAATCCCATAGATTAGCGCATAGGTGCAAAAAAAAACTAGTTTAAAATAATAAATGGAAATAAAATTTTCTCACAATTTTTAATAATCAAAAATTCCTAAAAAATAGTTGAAGTTGAAGTGTTTATGTAATACCTTTAAACGAGCAATTCTTGTATATATGTATATATTGAAATTAAGAGCTCATCTCTTTACAGGCACATTTGTATATATTTATATGAAAAATGTACTTAAGTGTATTTTGTGTCAAGCACACACAGTTACTCTATCTATATATACTTTACGCAAATAATAGTACCGAACGCCAATGCGATTTTAAGTATATATACATTTGTTTTTAAATTTTTTATAGCTTAATTTCCCTTATATTATTAAACAATGTTTTTTTTTAGATTGTAATTTTTAAAATTTAAAGTTTTTACAACTTTAAAGATGTATCACTTCGAACAATACATATATTAATTAAATCTTTTATTACTGTTTAGTGATAACTTGATGGTGTAAATATTAAAATAAATAAATAAATAAAGAAAAGTATATCATACTAATATTATAAATGCAAAACTAAGTTTATTTGTTACACTTTTACGCGAAAACTCCTTAACCGATTATCATGAAACTTTGTACACATATTCTTGGAGATATTAGAAGTAACATGGGACACATACTTTTTTTTTTGGTCGCGATAACTGGCATCCCGCGGGCGAAGCCGTGGGCAGAAGCTAGTAATATATATTATAATACTTTTAAATGCAAAACTAGTCACTCTTACCCGCATAGAGACGTCCGCGGAAGAATTACTGACGTCATAAGCTTCTTTCTTATTTCCGCCTGACTCCTCTCTCTTCCTCGTAAGGTAACTGAATGATTTGCCAGCTTTCGGTAGTAAGGTCAATCTACGCGCCTGTAATGTATTATTGTATAATTATGTTATTCTCTTATGGGAATATTCCCTTTTTTACTGAAAATTCCGAAATTTCAGACATTATTTGACTATGAGAATTTTTCAGCATTTTTCAGTATTTTTATTTTTTATAATTTTTTTATATTATTAATGATAAGACTTTTAGTCTTTTCAGAGAAATCTCTAAAAGACTTTTAACTTTGACAAATAGATTGATATTTGTCTTTAATTAATCTCATACTCTTATAAGATTTTTCATTACAACCTACATTATATTTCACTCAGTCATTACAACATTTTCATATACTTTATAACACAAATAAACGAATAATTAATTTATTGAATTAAATCTTCCTAATTCACAACAACAATGCACAACTACACCAGAACGGTCGTCTTCTAAAAGGGACTACCTAATTTAAATTCAGAAGTATAATGAATTGTCGAGTATAAATATTATAAGAAAATGAGACGTGAAATGTAATGAAAAGAGATTACAATGAGACAACATTTTGTTATTTTTTTATAAGCTTACCTCTTCGGAATTTTTATTTGAATTGTCCAATGCATGCACATTGGTTATATTTTGTGGTACAAAGCTTTGTTGCAGAGTGTACGAAACTTGAGGGTCGATAGACGAATACATAAAAGGCGAACCATAGACAGCCTGTCCGAACATCACGCAGGGAACTAAAAAAATATTAAAAGTCAACTTGTGTTATACATTCATCATAATCATCATCATCATCATCATCATCATCATCATCATATCAGCCATTGGATGTCCACTACTGAACGTAGGCCTCCCCCATCAGTATTCAATGTGTTATACATTAAAAGTCTGAAAATGTCCTACTGCTTATTTATAGAAGAAAAACTTTTCCACTGAGCTAAACGGTTAAGCAGATATGCATGTCTCAAAACCTCTTCCTAAACACGTAGATTACCTCAAAACATGTTACTAAGCAACACGAGTTGTTAGAACAAATTATCACAAGGGTAGCCGTGATCTGTACCCGAACATTTATTCAAGATTTACTTTACAGAACAAAAAAAGACAAAAACAATAAGAGCGTATATATATATATATATATATATATATATATATATATATATATAATTTTGTCAAAACAAAATAATAATAAGAGATATAAAATGTATTGTATAATATGTATTAAATAACTGGACGAGAATAAAAATTTAAAACGCCATAATTCAAAATCAAACATAACTTACTTTGCTGTGGTTGGTATTGCAAACTAGAAGAGGTAGTTGTACATTCAGGGTTATTTTTTGCTATTCCATCACGTACACCCGTATGCTCTTGGTAATGAGGAACACTCATTTCCGGATATGTTCCATTTGGATCTGAAATATTAAATATATATAATAATTACATACACTTTAATTAATATATATAATTATAATTAATATATTTTTTATTCAATAAGTATTTATATACGTATTAACTTGAATGATCAATATAAATTTAGTAGATCTCCTTCGCGATTGAAAATTAATTTTGAGCACTTATCGGATTGTCTAAGGTTTAATATAGTGCTAATGTCGTACGTAACTAATTTTTTTACAATGTAATTAATATGAAACAAATAATTAAATTCTTCAACTTTACGATATTATTACACAATATCTTTACTTTTTTTTTTCAGTCCGAGACGGGATAAGTAAATTTTTATAAAAGTCACAGTAACCATATTTACATATAATTTATACAGGTATGAAGTTTTTAAGGTGTCTCAAAGCAAGGTGTCTTAATAGTAGAGATTTAATATATTTTTTAGGCGAAATAGGTACAAAATCTAGAAAAAAATTTAACTAACTTGGATATCCCTGAATCTGAAAGGTATTCGGATTTATATTGTTCGCTTGCGTTCCCGTTGTAGGTTGTATTGTCGCTGGCGTATAGTACATTGGAATAATTCCTAAAATAAAATCATAATAAAATAACATTGTTTTTTTCTAATTGACAAATAACAATAAATAATAACTCTCTCTGCTCACCTGGCATAGTTATGGAATTCACTAAGGACATTTGTTGAGGAATACCTAGTCCGAGTATAAATGTATTCATACTATTCACTGAACTGGTGGGCCAAGGTGATGATCCTACTGAAAAATCAAATACTTTGATTATGTTGGGAATTTTATATTAAAATAAGATAAAAAGATAGAATATATATATATATATATATATATATATATATATATATATATATATATATATATATATATATATATATATATATATATATGTATAATTTTTTTTTTTACTAAAGTCACTGCACTCATTTTGATGAATTTAATAGAATAATAGGGACCTTTTTCTAATGTTTTTTTTTTTATAATTTTTTTTATTTTCTTGTGTACATATATATAGCATACTAGCTTCTGCCCGCGGCTTCGGGGAGATCCACAAGGACATACACCCAGACCGGAAACAAATATTTGTACAAATACAAATATCTGCACCGAGCGGGAATCGAACCAGAGACCGCTAGCGTTAAGGCGACTACGTCGCAAACGGTCGTCTGTATGTAAAAGTCTCTACTTACCGACAGCTGTGGTAGTGGTCGAGGTGTGTTGCACACTAGTGGTCTTAGCAATCGGTTTATGTCGTGTAACTCTCGAAGATGAACATCGATGTTTATGGGCACTCGCTTCTTCAACCTGCTTTGACGCACGTTTTACACCATGAGGCTAGGAAAAATTAAAATTGGTTGTCTATAAAGTCGGTTTACGGACGATAATTTTACGCGATAAACACTGATGAAAAATTGCATACTTTTATGAATTGAATTAAATTACTATCAATATTTTATTATTTATTAATTACATTACGTTTTTAATTTGTATAATACAAAGGAGTTAATTGAAAATTACAATTTTTTTTGATAAATTAATATTTATTTGCAATCGGTAATTCAAATATTTTTTCTCTTGGTTATTTCTTCTACTTGGACTCATCTGACGATGGAGTGGGAGAGAGATAGATGCGTCACAAGGCGAACGCTTAGGCCGATCGTATCTCTCTATCGCTTGTTCTGCACTCTCGCTCGCGGAACGTGCAGTCGGCGTTCTTTGAGTTATAAGACGTTATCATAACAAAAAAACAGCTATAGAAAAACCCGCCTCAGTTTAGCACTGATACAGTCCATACTAATAAAACATAGAGGTGAGATTTTTTTTCTTTGTTACTTAACTACTGAACTCGTTTTATCAATTAAATATTTTTTCGCCATTGGTATAAGCAACATTAACCAGAAGTAGCAATGATGATGGGGTGGCCTACGTTCAACAGTGGGCATCTCTCAGTAATAAATGCTTACAAAGCATCAAACTACGACTTGTAGTGTAGCATTGGCCTTAAATATCAACGCAAGTCAACCCGCTAGAGAAAGAAAAATGTTCTTAGACAGTTCTCTCTTTCCATTGTTTAGTCTGTTCGTTGTTCGTGTAATTTTGAATTTTGTTATAACTATTTTATTATTATTTGTATTTGTTTATTGATAATATTATATACCTGTGTGTCTGCGTGGTCCTCGGTTGCAGGATGAAAGGAAGCGTTACATCTTGCGAGATGTTCTTTTTTCTTCTGACTAGTTTCAAATGACACTTTCTCTTTCTCATTTTTGCTACCGGATCGGTTTTCACGATGTATTTTTACTAATTCTTTTTCCATTTCTGCATTGTGTCTACAAATACGTATTATTTATTAAAATATTATACATTATATATAGAAATCAACGATGGGTAGTGTATAATTGTTTTAGGTTGTTCTTTACATAAATCTTTCATATTATGATTCGCATTATATAAATTGGATGGATTTTAAACTGCTTTGACGGTTTTGAATAAAAAATTAGAGATTAGATATTTAGGTCTAAAATAGTTGAAAAAAAATCTTTTAGGTAGATATTTTAATGAGTAATTTTAGATAATTTATCTTATGGTTTCAGATATCAAATGACGCTTACTGAGGTATCACGAAGTTTGGTCTACCTTTTTATATTTTATACTGGATATTTAATTATAAAATTATAAATCAATAAATAAAATTGTTTAGCATATACATATGGTCGTCTGTTTCTAATGTAGGCAACTTAATGCCTGTGTAACAGCAATTGATATACTTTTTTTGTAATATATGTACATATAAATAATACTTAATATATAAATAATTACACCCAGACCCGCGGCGGGAATCGAACCCACAACCCCGGAGCAGAAATCACGGTCAGTGCCAACTGCGCCAACGGGCCAGTCGATATACAATATGGGCATGGAGTCAAAACATAATATTGTTGAGAATAAATAAACTAACTTGTTTAGCAAGGACTCCGTCAGCCGAACTCCTTCATAGTCACTCATTTTATTGTAATTTTTCAAGGCGAAGTCACCATCACGTTCACCGAAATCCTCTGAATCTTGTGCCATTGGAGACACACATATACTAAAATGAAATAACACAATTATTTTTCTACACAATTAACTTTTTATCAACTAAAATCGAAGCACTGTGTTTTGCAATTGAAATGATGTGACATGCATATTTTTATAAAAATACTAGCTACTGCCCGCGGCTTCGCCTGCGTAGATATCGGTTATCACGACAAAAAAAAAGTATCCTATGTCACTTCTAATACCTCCAAGAATATGTGTACAAAAGTTTCACGATGATCGGTTAAGTAGTTGTCGCATGAAAGCGTAACAAACAAACTTACTTTCGCATTTATAATATTAAGTATGATTAAGGTATACTAGATATAGGAAACGTGATATATATAAAAAAACAACATTTGAGCCTATTTTAACATTTTTTAAGCAAATCTGGTAGTAATAACCTAGTTCAGGAAATAAATAAATAAATAAACAATACTGACCTACTACTGGCCTCAACTGATTCTCTTAGCTCGAGCTTATTCAGTGTTGGACGATATTCTTCATAAGGTTCATGGCTATCAAAGTACCTGGGGACAACAATTTGACAATACACATTATAAAAGTAAAAATAATATATTATAACTTAATAAGTCGTTATTTCATATAAATTTTTCCTATTGCGGAAAATATAATACTAGTTTCCGCCCGCGGTTTCATCCGCGTGAATGTCGGTTAGCGCAAAACTTTTTTTTTTAAAGGTATCCTTTTTTTTACGCAGGGGAATCCATTTACCTTTAAAAAAATGCGTCGAAAACGCAAGCCCCTCACATTATCACGTTATTTATAATACCTCCAAGAATATGTATACAAAGTTTCGTGACGATCTGTTATGTAGTTTTCGCGTAAAAGCGTAACAAACAAACTTACATTTCACATTTATAATATAAAAGGGATATAATTTTTCTGTTTCTATAATAGATAATTCATTGTGTTCAAAATCCATTAATAAGCTTAAACATCAATCAGTGTGACCTGATCTCAATTCTCAACACCTTTACATGTATCTTTCGCAGGGTAGACATTTTTTATTTTTTACGGACAAATAATTTTATATTATGTTGTTTAAATCACATATAAATCTTACCTTTGAAGTGTTTCGTTATAATTTAGCTGAGTGTAACTAATTGGAGTTTCTGTGCTTGACTTGCTTTCATTAAAATCATGGTGTGGCGACATCCCACCAAATATCACCGAATCACGCTCCTGTAAAATTAATTTAAGAGTACATTTACTGTATCAGCCTGTAAATATCCCACTGCGGAGCAAAGGCCTCTTCTCCATATAGAAGAAGGCTTGGAGTTTAATCCATCATGCTGCTCCACTGCGCGTTGGCGCATAATTTCCCATACCACGAGTAATGATCCTTATCAGTCTATGATAACAAACGGGACCGACGGCTTTACGTGCTCTCCGAGGCACGGTAGGGAGACTCACAAGGATATAAACTCAGACCGGAAACAAATATTTGTACAAATACAAATATCTGTCCCGAGCGGGAATCGAACCCGCGACCGTCAACGCGTGGTTTGAAGCGACCACTCGTACCACTACACCAGAACGGTTGTCAAGAGAGTATTTCTTAGTAGTAAAGTACATTCCTTAATAATATTTATGTTGTTTATGTTTAACACACACACACACACACGGTCGTCTGTTCCTAAGGTAGGCAACTTAATGCCTGGGTTTTAGGTAACAGCCGACTGATATACATTTTTTTTATAAATATACATATAAATAAACATATATTACACCCAGACCTGGAGCGGGAATCGAACCCACAACCCTTGGAGCAGAAAACAGGGTCACTGCAAACTGAGCCAACGGGTCCTTCAATATTTATAGTTATTATATATTTTTTCACGAAAACGCGCGACTACAGAGCTTATTATTTTTTTTTTCTTAATTATACTCATAACGAGTAAAAGTTTACGTCAAGTGTTAGACAGTTATCGAGAATTTCTTAATTTATTGTAGATATGTATATGTATATGTATATGTATATGTATATGTATATGTATATGTATATGTATATGTATATGTATATGTATATGTATATGTATATGTATATGTATATGTATATGTATATGTATATGTATATGTATATGTATATGTATATGTATGTATGTATATGAGAGACTTATTTAGATAGATATTGATGATATAGTGATTTAGTCTTTTAGGTGATGTCTTCTCGCAGCATAGGATAGGAAAATACATTTTCCATAATAAATACAATGTTTATAAGTGAATACAGAGTATTAAAAATTTAAAAACTATTCAATACTAGCTTCTGCCCATGGCTTCGACCGCGTGGACGTCGGTTATCGCGACCAAAAAGAAAGTATCCTGTGTTACTTCTAATACGTCGAAGAATATGTGTACAAAGTTTCATGATGATCGGTTAAGTACAAACAAACTTACATTTCACATTTATAATATTATATTATATGGATCACCTACCTACTTTATAGGTATATTACGAACTAAATAAACACATTTATTTTTTGCCACTAAATATTATAATATTTTAAATAACTATATAATTTAAATAACATAAAAACTAACGTATAAACTGTGGTTAGTATCCTGTATATCTATTCTTAGTTCCTCGTTAATTTTCGGTGTTTCTTCCATTAAGCTCTCCATAAACGTCGCCAGGTCTTGACAACGCTTTCCCATTTGCTGTTTAGCAGCTTCCGCTGGTTTTGTTAAAACCTATATTTAAAAAAAAATATTATAGATCCTATTGATTTCCAATGCAAAGGTTTTTTTTATATACTTTAATTTCGGCGAATGCTGAAATCATTGTGAAAAAACCTCAATTTTTTGAGAAAAAAAAATGAGATATATGTACATTAATTGACCTTTTTTATACAAGGTAGTATGGAATAGGCGTTAATAATCATTTATCCTAATATTTAATATTATAATATATATATATATATATATATATATATATATATATATATATATATATATATATATATATATATATATATATATATATATATATATATATATATATATATATATTTTATATTAATTTATATTTAATAGTTTTTAATGTTTAATATGTCTATCAATATTTACAAAAAAAAAGAAAAGAAACAAAAGTTGTTTAAAAATAGAAAACGTTCAGGACATTCCTAATGGGGTAATCAAAAAGAATTTTACTTATTATGAATTTCAAAAAGCCGATTAGTATAATACTCGTACAATAGTTCCGACGAGTACCTTCACTTTGTTCATGTGGCTCTATCTCTTCGTTGTAAATTTTAGGAATGTAATGAAATTAATTAAAAATGCAAAAGAAAAAAAAATCATGCGTAGAAAGTAGTAAAATGAATTTATTTTCTCTTTACTATTGTAGATCTTCAAAATGGAAATTTAACAATTAATCAATAAGTATAAAACTTACTTCATTCATAATTTTAATTATATTTTGTCTTAAAGTTTGAGCATTCGCCTGTTCTTCGTCGGTTATCTTTGGAGTTTTCTCAGAATCAGATGCCTGGAATACATCTGGGTTCTTTGGACCCTAGTCAAAATGATATAAAACATAAGATTATAAATAATTTAATTACCCAATAATATATTGATTAATTTAAATAAAAACGTCTTTAAAGATCAACTATTTAAAATCAACATTACCTCTACTATAAAATGTTTCCCTAAAACAAATTCAAGTTTTCTCGACCACGGATTAATAAAAGAAGACCATTCCGTTTCCAATTTCAAATAATCGCCATTTTGAGTCAACATCCTAAAAAAGAAATAGATACAAGTATAAAAAAAAATGTTTTATTTGTGAAATAATAATTATATTTTTTTCTATTTTATTTTTTACTAGCTTCTACCCGTGGCTTCGCCAGCGTGGATGTCGGTTATCGCGACGAAAAATATATAAATAAATAATAAAAGTATCCCATGTTACTTCGAATACCTCGAAGAATATGTGTACAAAGAAAGGGTAACAAACAAACTTACTATCGCATTTATAATATTAGTATGATGTTATAAAACTACCTGTAAGTTTTAGAGCGCTGCACTGCACCCTCCCTTACAATCGTCTCATAAACTTGACGCAAATATTCCAAATCATCGGGATGATAAAGTTGCAAAACATCTTTATCTATAATATCCTGTGGTAAATAACCCAGATATGGCACCGAGTCGGGGTCTATGTATTCTAATCGGCCACACGCTGAATGTCTTACGACAAACGGTTTAGGATTTAATATTATTTCGTTCGCCGCTAAAAAGATAATATTATCGATAATTAACGTTTCAATAGTTGTTATTTATGAAGTGGTATTAAAATACGAAATAGTATCTCATGAGTGTTTTAACACCTAATTTTATCAACAGTTGCATACAAGACTTTATCTACACCCATTATATGAATCCGCTATAAAACATTCTGAACCAGCTTACTGCTAACATTAAAACAGCCAGTCTTAGTATACGCTTTTTCATAACGCTTTCTTGATTTTTCCGGTAGTAGTTTGTTGGAAATGTCTTTTGGAGCGTTTAAAATATCTTACGATGTACTATCAACACTTGAATCGCTCATTTTTTGTAAACAAAACAATAAAAAATATCGAAGAAAAATGGCGGGGATTCGAGTACTTTCTACTTTTTTCTACGGCGCGCGGCGTTCTGGTAGTGAAACGCGCGTAAATGACAATGTTCTTTTTTTGAAATTCATACAGATACCACGCATCGAGCAGTAAGAATGTGACTGTCTGTTGAGTAAACTCATTGCACAGAAGGGATCGAAAAAAATTTATTATGAAATTCAGTACAACATTATATCATCCGTTTGAATATTATTATCATTAGGACTTTGGGCTTTTTAATGTTAGCAATAAACTGTTTCAGAATCTTTTATAGAGGACTTAAAGCATGGTATATAAAATAATTTACAAGTGCGTCAAACTCTCAAAATGAGAACGTTATATAAAACGGGCCGTATAAACGTGACCGATGGCCACGTGTAGTGTTGAACGTAACGATTTTAGCTTCAGTCGGAGTTACAATCGATCGTAAGTAGTATATATGTATAATTAAAGTCACACAGACGAAAACTTTACTCGACGACCGGTGATTTATTTTTCTTTTCTATTTAATAAACTAATACATTTCGCTGTTTACAATTCCACCAATATCCTACGTATTTTTTATTACGTAACAACTAAAGAATCTTAAAAGAATATCTTTTAATTCCTATTATTAAAAAAATAGATATTTTTTTAGAAAAAAAAAATTTTTTTTTTTCGTCTATCAATATCATCAATCGATTTCCACTAAAAATTGTAATTAACAAGGGCAATTATGATCAATGGAGATAAATGATGTATTATATATAACTGTTAATATTAAATCAACTTACTTTTAAATGCAGAGAACAACGGAGTGGCTCGTATAACCAGGTAAATAGCCTGACCATCCTCATCGTTTATTTTTTTAAATAAAAAATTTAGTAGAAAGGGCATATATGTAACCATTTTATCCTTAATTCTAAATCCTGATGTGAGCCCTCTGTACCTCCTTATACGACATAGCATTGTCGATTTGTGATTTTCTACCAGCTCTGGTTGAAAAAAAAAGCCCAACTTTATTATAGCGAACATTAATATCGAGGAATAGTCCGCAAACATTTTTATTTATTTAAAACACTTTATTGCATACACACAGTTGAGGTGAACATTAACATAGTAAATTATATTTATATATATACAGAGAAAAAAAAAATTAAGTAAAGAGTAAAAAGATTTACTGACAGCATGCAAAGGCGGTCTTATTGCTCTAAGCAATTTCTTCCAGACAACCCCAGGCGAAGGAGGTTAGTAATAGGGGTCAGTTAATAATAAAATTATGAAATTTCGAATTTTCTATTAGTTACAGTTCCAATTGGCAACATACATAACAATTAAATTAACAACATAATACATAATTTTAGACTAAAAATTTGTCAATCAATTAGAACGTTAATTTAATTTTATATGAAAAATTAATTATTATTAAAAGTGAACACATTCTGTTTTAAAAATGTAACCAACCACTTTACAGTTAAGATTACATAAACGCAGCGTAAAAACTGTAAGTACCTTTCCTCTTAAGGTGATTGATATTAACAAATGGAATAAGAAAACAAACTATCGATATCATTTTGGAAACGTACTCGGTTAAAGTGCACCGGCAGCTGTAAAGCCTAGACATATTATAACCTGGTAGGAGGGCTCTTGGTGAGAACCCTACGTTGGACGGGATCCTGCGGGTGCGTCGGATAGGGCAGGAAGCGCTTATGCGGAGGTGGGGGGAGGACCTGGCGGGGCAGCCGTACGGCACACGCGTAACGGCTGCCATTCGCCCGGTCCTTGAGCGGTGGATGCGTCGAAAACGCAAGCCCCTCACCTTCCGTCTGACGCAGGTTCTCACCGGGCACGGTTGCTTTGGTGACTACCTGTGCCGGACGGCCCAGAGAGAGCCGACGACTGAATGTCACGATTGTGGCGCGGCGGTGGACTCCGCCCAGCACACCGTCGAGGTGTGCCCGAGATGGGCGGCGCTGCGTCAAAGTCTGACGTCGGTCCTCGGAGGGGACTTGTCGCTTCCGAGCATTATCATCGCGATGCTCGGCGACGACGAGTCCTGGAAGGCGATGGTCTCCTTCTGCGAGACAGTAATGTCCCAGAAGGAGGCCGACGAGCGGGTGAGAGAGGAGGCCGCCGACGTGGCCTCCATCCGCGGGCGACGAATGGGGGTGCGTAGGAGGCGCTACTTAATGCGCCTCCAGTAACGCCCCTGTGCCCGTGTCGGGCCGGGATGGGAACCCGGTCCTGCTAGATACGGCGTCGTCGGGACTGTTCAGAGGTGAGCCGGACAGTCCCCATGGAGGAGAAGTCTGGCCTTTTCGCCGAGGCCAGCCTGTCGCTGGAGGGATCCTGTTGCCTGCAGATCCGGGACCCTCCAATTAAAGCGGCTGAAGGCTCCCGCAGGGGTTTAGTACGGTATTGCACTCCCAAAGTGCCGAGTCCGACATAGGTCTAGGACTGCCGACCCGGGCATCCTGGATATCATCCGTAAATGGATTCCCCTGCGACAAAAAAAAAAAAAAAAAAAAAAAAAAAAAAAAAAAAAAAAAAAAAAAAAAAAAAAAAAAAAACAAATAGACATATTATAACCTATATAACATTATATTATATTATTATATATAACTTAATAAGTAATCGCTCTTTAAGATTTATCAAATTTTGCGTTCCTCTAGCTTCTCTAAAACATTTTTTAAACGATTTTTGCACACGTATGTGACAATTTCGTTTGGAAAAAAGTTTCAGAGGCATACAACATACGGACAAATAAATACAAGCATAGCATAATTGGTTAATAATAAACAAATTACCTTTTATTTGCGTACCGTTAGCGTTTTTTGGAACTGCCAAACCATTAGTAATCTGAGACGCAAATGCATTGCGATCCTGGAAATTCATTATATAATTAAACTCTATGAAAATTAAACAAACTTCATGGAATCGAATCGATGGAAAATTTTCAGCATCATTTTATTTTATCTTAGAAGCAATTTAATTAAATTTTAGACTGTATTTAATTTTTCCATATCAAAAATGTCTAATTTTCTTCAAGTATAAAAGAAACTATATGATATATTAAGAAATTAAGAATATAAAACTTATTTAAATAATCTAAAACAGTTTAAAAGTAAGATAAGAGATAAATATGTACCTATATAATACAAACTATTATGTAGGGTAGAGCGGGGCTAGTTGAGCATAGGGGTAAGTCGGGCAATCGAAATATCTCACAAGTTATACAAACGAAGAAAATAAACGAGCTACGGAACAAAACTGTCGATCGAGTAATGTACCTATCTAAACACTTTGTTTATTAAAAAGTTTTAAAAAAAATTGTTTGTGAATATTTTTTTCTGTACGAGTCATTTTTATCTAGGATATACTAGGTAAGCATTATACTTTTATAAATTTACTATATTTTAGATATCTCGAAAGGATTTTACAACTTTAAATGAATGTTAGTTTTATATTATTTACTTTATTTTTGAAAGAGAACGTTTAAACCAAATGCTTTTAGAGGTATAAAGTAAGAAGTGTCAATGTCGCCGCTAACGAATTTGGTACCAAATTAGACAAGATTCGTAAAGAATGATGTTTGCTAGTTGGTAGTGGCCTCGTTTGCAAAGCGTTTGTAAAGCCTATACCGGAATTTACGGTGACCAAGTTCTTAAACGATGATTATCTCTATAATGTTTATTATTTACTTTTAGTTTTATTGTTTTTATTTTTAGTAACTATACATCCACAGGCTTTATTTGCCTATGCCTTTTTTAATTAACATTTTTAGACTATTATTATCTCTAATGCGTACTTATTTAGACAACGAGACTTAAACTAAGATTAGGATCTCTATATATCGCGAGTTCTTACACTGACCACACATTTACTTATTTAATTAATAAATAATAACTTATTAAATATACATATAAATAATATTTTTTAGTCTTACATCTATTTATTTGCATACTTTTTGATTCTATTATGTATATAAATACATAATTTTATTGATTAATTATAAACATAATAGAAAGACGGAGTATATTCCAAATATTAAGTTGTAGTTTTTTTTTTTTTTTTTTTGTTAGAATTATTTACCAAGGAGACTTTTAAAAAGGAATAAATTACTTAGCTAACAGTATGCATAACAGGAAATTTTGACTTACGGTTCAGGCGCTATGACCGTTAAAATTAAAAAACGACTCAATTAACCCCGCTCTACTCTACTAGAAAAGTAAAAATAAAATTTTAACTCACCTTTGGGTGGACAAAGTCTATAAACGACCTGCCTAGCCACATATCTTTGGGGAAGCCGAGAGCAGTCGTGATAGACGAAGTCGTATACATCAAAATACCGTCTTGCATTGATATCACACACGAAAATCCATCCTTTAAAATTAATATTATTAATAATATCCTGCCTATTCTCATCGTTTAACTGACATTGTAGATTTGTGGATATTTTAGGCGTTTCTTTTGGATAATAGCCCAAATTATTAAAATTGAATTACAAACTTCTGAGTTCGTTGATAGCAAAGTATTATTACCTTTCCTCTATGTATAAGTAAAAGGTTTTGCAAAGAAACGAATAAAGTAGAATCTAATAAGAGATATATTTAACCGTTTGTTTAATTTGTCAACCCCAATACAAACTAGTAACAACAAATGGAATTTTAAACAAACATGTCCCGTCAATTGCAACAAGGTAACTTTTCGACAAGAACGATCTTTTCCAGGCAAATATTGGGCAGAGTAGCGTAAAAATCATGAAAAAGGCCGGTTGTTGCGTTTTAATAACCATTTTATAATTGCGATAAATTTTAGTATGAACATAATATTTTAAATTATTTTTGTATAACGAAATCGAGTACATACCGGAGAATGTTCTAAGATGGGTCGTGTACTGACGTAGTTCATTGAAGTTGCTATCGGCGAGCGAGTGCCACACTAAGATAGAAATAAAAAAATATATTAAAACACTCAAACAATTAAGAGCCTTAGGGTGCATGTCCATTGATGCGGAGCGAGGCGGCGGAGTGGAGAAATAGAGAAATATTAACCAATAGGATTGCAAAAAATCTCCCTGCCAATTCAGTGAACAAGGGCTCTGCAATCCTATTTGATAAATATTTCTCCGTTTCTCCGCTCGCCGCCTCGCTCGGCATCAATGGACAGGCAACCTTATAAATGTTAGTCGAAAGCCTTTTTTTAATATTATTGATCCATAGTAACTGCATATGAAGTATAAATCAGGGAGATTTCAATTAAAACTTCATTTATATATAAGAAGTTAATAAAAATAAATAATAAACACAATATACTTAAAATGTGCCTCGGAGAACACGTAAAGCCATTGGTCCCGGTTGTTATCATAGACACCTGATAACGATCGTTGCTCATGGTAGGGAAATTATCCGCCAACCCGCAGTGGAGCAGCGTGATGGCTTAAGCTCCAACACTTCTTCTATATGGAGAGGAGGCCTTCGCTCGGCAGTAGGTTGTTTACAGGCTGATACAGTACAATACAGTACGTGTCCAGCTGTGGGACAATAACAGACTGTTATAACATAGTTTTGGTACCTCATCTTTGGTACTGCCTCTGTCCGAAGTGGAAATTTCCATGTTATCAGATACTTGCTCTTCTATTACGAGAGCAGGCGGCGGTGTCTGGTCAACTGCAGAACAATATTATAAACGTAAGATACAACATGAATCTAAAGTATCGACAAACTATCTTATAAAGCTGAAAAAAATAACGATATTGGCAACATAGAAAAACATTATATTGATTTACGTACCAAGTATTCTCCAAATTCGAGCGTTTAGAAAATTACGTACTTTACCTTTATAATAATAATTTTATTTAATTTTGTAACAAACTCCAGAAGAATATGTGGTAAGTATACAATTTCAAAAGTAAATCCCTTTGGCTCCGTAATAATAGTGAATGATTTATTTTTGTGCCGTTTTATTTCCTTTGGAGTTTTTTTTTTTTTTCTAATTCTTTATTAATATGAATACAAAATTTTCAATTCTTTTTGTGTCATTACATTTCTATAATACCTTCACAATTTCATAAAAATTATGAAAATATGACAAACGACCAGGTAGCCTTAACAACTGTCAAACAGGAAAACACAAATAAAGATATTAACCACCGAACCACTATAATCTTTCGAGCTATCTCTCACCCTCCTGTGAAAATTTTTAAATTGTAAAAATCCAATATAACATTTTATTGCTTAAGTATTTCGATAACGTAACTATGACTTCAATTAAATTTATAAATAAACTTTTTAGTATGTTCCCAAATTTCTTGGTCTTAATCATCGATATATAATATTATGTATATAATATTATACATATATATCGATGATACATGTATAACGATGGTCTTAATGAAATCTGAAATATTTGCTGTCAACCTGTTTTAATTAATATTCAAATCGTGATTCAAATATATGATACTAGCTTCTGACCGCTTCTTCGCTTGCGTGGATGTCTGTTATCGCGACCAGAAAAACAAAGTATCCTATGTTACTTCTAATACCTCCAAGAATATGTGTACAAAGTTTCATGATTATCGGTTAAGCAGTTTTCGCGCGAAAGCGTAACAAACAAACTTACTTTCGCATTTATTATATGATATTCTGAATTGCACAATATCAAATGAGTAAATAATAAACACATGACCCACCATTATTAATATTTTTTTCGGGTTCTTCGAAGACGGGGGCCGGTTCGGCAGGGCTTTTCATTACATCATTTTCTTTGGTTACTTGTGATTCGACTGACTTTTTCATTTTTTTCTTTCCTTCTTTATCTTTTATCCTCCTTTCTTGTGGTTGATTGAAATGATGGCTAATAAAATATATTTAACAAGAGTTAATTTACAAATAATTATTTATTCAAAAAAAATATTTTTAAGTGAATAAATAATATGCAATAATATTTTATTTTTTGTGTATAATTAACGCCAACAAACCTGTGACTATAAGCGGACAGCTTGCCGCCATATCCACTGCTCCCGCTCGAGTTACTACCAGAGTGCATAGATTTCGAGCTATAACTGCGATGAATAAAAATGGGTTTAAATATTTGAATATTGTGTAATCATTAGTTTATTTTTTAAATTAAAAGAATTAACATGATGTTAAATTACATAAGTCTCATAATTACCTTTTTCTAGACTGGCTGTTACTACAACTATTAGAATACGCGGAATCGGACACCTTTGCATTATTTTCTGTATCTTCCGTCTTATTCATTATTATAGAATTATAACTGCAATTAAATAATATTATTAGTTATCCACAGCACTAAGCATCTTAAACTGACCACAGTATGTTTTATAACAGCACGCCAATGCGCGCCATTTCGTGAATGTGGTGTGATTACATTTTTTAAACTATTTTCTAGTTTGTTATCTATGCAGGATCTTGAGAAAGTAATTAAGGTCTGTTTGAAATTTTAGGTGATCATTGATTCTATATTATGATAAATTTTTAAGTCGTCTGCATATAACAACATATAACAAAACTTAAAATAGTCTTTTATATCGCTGATAAATAACAAGAATAATAGAGGGCACTTTATCGAACCTTGAGGAACGCCAAAAATTATGGAAATAAATTCTGACTCATAACCATTGAAAACAACCTTCTGCGTCCGATTGGTTACGTACGACTTCAACCAGCTCCATAAGTTACCACGAATACAGTTCAATGCAAGTTTTTGCAAAAGGATTTTATGATCAACTCTATCGAAGGCTTTCCGAAAATCTGTATACACACAGTCCGTGAGCTTATTGTCGTCGATAATTTTAAATAAGTATGTCATATAAATTTAGGCTGCATGATTGATTGCTTAAATTGCTTTTCATGAGACTGAACTAATTTAATGATACTTATTATTCATGTAGAGCTTATCAAGGTTAATCTTAATCAAGGTTAGATTACAAGAATGATATTAGAACAACTTTAGAAATGTACCCCATAGTTAAATTATGAAAATATATTATTCAATTTAAATAAAATACACTCATATACATATTAGAGATCATAAAATATTAATAATATTGACAATACAACGAACCTGTAGCCAGGATTAGATTTCTTGCCGCCATACCCACTGCTTCCATTTGAATTACTCCCGGAATGTGTAGATTTTGAACTATAGCTGTTAAGAGAAACGTGAATTTATTATCTAGTTATGCCATGTTAGTATTCCATATATACAATTTAATAAACTCATATCCCAAGTGATATTTAAGCTGTATTCAAGCTGCATTTTGGTTTTGAAGGCTACAAGCATCTTAACTGAACGCTGTAATTGCTATAATGCGCTTTGCATAAGCGTTAGAAACTTCAATTAGTTCCATTAAATTGATCAACAACTTTTGTCGTCGTAGAAGCTGTAAAGTCACCATATAGAACTGAACAAGCTGTTTAACAGCTGCTACAGAGCTGTCATAAATGTACCATATTATGTTATAAATATAGTATGGGAAGGTACTCATACAACGTGACCTATTTTTTACAATTCTCTACCCTCCCCTCCCACCTATCGGTGACCACCCGTAGTATTTGCTAATCCACCCCCCCCCCCTCCCAAATTTTAACGTAATAATTCATACATAGGTTTTTAAATGATTTTTTTTAGCGTAATGTCGCCACCTGTGAGTTTAAAAAGCGCTATATTTTAATATAGCTAAAAAAAAAGCGCGAGATCTCTCTACAGGATATTGACTTCGTGACGAAAACGTAAGACACCCGCCCCAGTGACCAAACAAGGTATGTATTTTTGAAGACGACGGACGGAAAATGTGGAGACCAAAAGTAACGAAACGTTAATTAAGTAGACAATATTTTAAGAATATTGAAAATCTAATAAGCTAATGTATTGTACCTAATATAAAATTTATTTACGTCTAGTAAAATGTGGAAACTTGATTGGTTTATGTATAATTTAAATTTCTTATTTTTTATGTAAAACTAAACTGTATGTTTTCCGAATAAGTAATTAAAAATATTGTTTTTAATAATATCCGTATATTTAATTGATGCTTTTAAGTACTATCCAATTAGACCAACGCTAATAGAAATAGAAAGTTTTTTTTTAAATATAAATATAGTACCTATTGGCAAGTGCTTTTTCGAGATAAGTATCGCTTAGTCGAAATTACAAAGTCGCTAGTATCTTTGATCTAAAATTAAAATTATTCTTATGGCTCGTTGTTTTATATACAGCATGGTTGGCAAAATCGAGGTCATGTGTTCGGTAGCTAATGGACAAAATCCAAACGATAAATTTGAAGTTCCCTGATTACAGCGAACCATGTTTCAACCCTAACAAACATTGCGTTTATATTAAATTGTAACAATACCCAATTCTGCATTGAATTATTTTCAGTATGCATTATTTTTGCTACAAAAAATAATCAGGCGAAAAACAAATTTCTAAACCCTAAAATTTCTCGACTCAGTAATACCAACATTCTAGCGCAAGGGTAATTTATCACAGTTTATATTATGTAGTGTCTTAAGAAGCACTATAATAAAGAGACATCAGAATCAGTTAACACTTTTTGTTATGACAATATTTCCTCACAATAATACTAATTTCGGTTACATTTTAAATGTGTTACTTTATCAAATTATTTATTTATTTTTCAATGATGAACTTTAATCCAGTTGTGTTAAGTTTAAGTTAGTTAATGAAGACGAAAAACAGTTTGATTCCTTTTGATAAAATATGAGCACAGTGTAATCGAATAATCAAATATAAAAAAGTAATGGGTTAAATAATTAAAACTATTTTATTATTCCGATTATTTCATTGTGGTAGACACGAAATTAATTGCTTGTCACTTCATTAATTCTTCAATTGCTAATAACCCCCAACATAACCACACTTTTTCTTATTCTGAGCGAAAAGTTTCTTTTTTTTTTCTCAAACATTGAATTTATCATTTAACTTGATGCATTTAACGATTGCGACATTTTTTTTAAGATTTTCCAAGAGCATGGGCTCAATATTTTTATACAGATATAAAAACGTATAAGAGAAATATTAAAAACACATACACATGTAATCGACTTTTCGTAAAAATCGTAAGAAAATAAAGTTGAATTACGGTTTCGTTTATTTATACAAATTATAATTATAAAAAGCTTACCTTCTCTTTTTCTGGTTGTTGTTGCAATGATTATTATATGCTGAATCGGATATGTCCGCATTTTTTTCTGAATCTTCAATTTTATCCATCACGTACAATTTATTGCTAGAAATAAGTGATATTAATTTATTAGAAAATACATTAAGCGCAAACACATCATAATATACACTCATTTGCAAAAAAAACGGGCGGTTTCGATTTTCTTCCTGGCTGAAAAAAATAAAATACCAAAAAGGTTTTAATCATTTGAACATGTTACTGGCCAGTTATAAAAGTGCCATAATGTTTATAAGAGTACATTCCAAATTCAAATTTTTGACTGAGCCTGGTTTTCAAAGAAAATAACTTTTAACTACATTTTGTGGCGCGAATTCCCTATAGTTAATATCGACTCTAATTAACTTTTTGTCAATTTTTATTAAATTATCTGGTGTCCTTGACATTTAAAAGTATTGTTATTGCTGTTTAGCAATCTCGAAAATGGTAGATAAAGTGATAAAAGCGAGCAAAATTATTGCGCTGCTTGAAGAAGGTTGCAGTCAATGCTTCGTGGCTCAGAGGCTAAATGTGAGTCGGTCGACAGTTCAAAGGACCTGGCAGCGCTATCAAGAGACCGGTTCCGTCAAGAGAAGGCCTGGTTCTGGCAGAAAGACATGTACCGAACTACGGGATGATCGTTTTCTAGTTAGTCAAGCGTTGAGAAATCGCAAATCTTCTTATGTGGACCTCAAGAATACCCTCGAAGAAGTAAGAAATGTGCAAATTAGTCTATGGACGGTCAGGAGGAGGCTTCTCGCTGCTAATATACACAGTCATCGCCCGGCACGCGGCCCTAAATTACTCCGTGGACATCGAGTTGCCAGGCTTAGCTTCGCTCGAAATTGTGTGTCATGGACTCATGAAGACTGGGATAGGGTATTGTTCTCCGATGAAGCCAGGATATCTCTGCATGGTGAAGACCGACGTCGGCGAGTGCTACGTAGACGAGGAGAACGCTTTGCAGAGGCATGTTTTGAAGAAATCACACCTTAGGGAGGGGGCTCTGTTATGTTTTGGGCAGGAATAAATTCTATGGATCGTACGGAGTTAGTCTTCATCGAAAACGGTACACTTACTGGACACCGATACATAACGGAAGTTCTAATTCCTTATGCACAACCCGCTTTAACCGCTCTTGGCGAAAATTCAATTTTTATGGACGACAACGCTCGCGCCCACCGGTCTGGCGGTGTGGATGCGTATATGCTAGAAGTCGGAATTCGTCGTTTGGACTGGCCAGCTAGAAGTCCGGACCTCAATCCCATAGAGCATGTCTGGGACGTTCTGAAGCGACGAGTGAGATCAGTGCAGCCGGCTCCGCAGACCATCAGAGAGCTAAAGAATGTGATTACCGCGGAGTGGGAACGTATTCCCCAAGAAACCATAAAAGATATACTCACTTGCATGCCCAGATGAATGCAAGCTGTGATTTCAGCAAGAGGGGGTCACACTCAATACTAAACTTTTATCTGCTTTTAATGTATTCAAGAAAAACAAAGAAATTAACGCGTTTCATTTTTATTTAGCGAGCAGGTACAATCATAGTGTTTTTAGCTTAAACATTATTTCTTAATAATTTAATTAAAATGTTATGATAAAACTGATGAAAACTATTCCTTCCTAATTAATTTATAAAATTCTGAGGATAACAATACCTAAAATCGTCAAACAAAATAATAGTAACTATAAAATAGTTCTTTGCTTAAGTGCCCGTTTTTTTTGCAAAAGAGTTTATTTATTATATTATTACTATTGGCACTTCGTGAAATAATACTTTCTTATAGTATATATTATATAACGAAAATAAGGACTTTGCGTAGAGCTGCTTTATAGTAAATATTTTAAAATTATAACGTATTTTTCTATTTTACATGACGTAAAACGTCTTATGTAAAGCTGGGCATTGACGGTCGGTTTTTCACATTAGTTGAACTGACGTCCATCTATTTGATCGTGAGTATACAATCACCACTGCAGAGTTTTAACAGACGACGCGCCACGAAATTTTCCGTGACTACCACAAAAGGTACATATACACATGCTCATTACTAGCATGATTATTAGCACGCTTATAGTCTAGTTAACAAGTGCCATTTTAGTCAACTTTTTTAGCAGTCTCCGAAAATTATGACTGAGGTGTCATTCGATTCGGAATGGCATCGAATTGGCATCTAAATGATTTTAAAAAAAAGGAAGTTCCGGTTGCAAAAATTGCAAAAGTTATTTTTAAAAACTAAACCCTTTTTTATTATTATTTCTTAATCTTTTGCAATTTTTGCAAGCGGAACTTCATTTCTTTTCAAAAATCATCTAGATGCCACAATCATAATTTTCAGAGACTGCTGACTGACCAAAACGGCACTTGTTAACTAGACTAACGGCGAGTTGCACGAAACCGTCGCTAATTTTCCGTTAGTTAAGTTGCAATTAATCTTAAAACTAGTTGATCTCATGATTAATTTAAAGATGTTGGAATTAATCATCCGTTAGATAGGTCTTTAATTAAACTAAATGTTTTTGTTAACTTAATCAGATGTACGTTTTGTGCAACAGATAATCACGATTCTTGTGATTAAATTAGTTTAATAAACACTTAAATTTTAAATTTGTTTCGTGCAACTCGGCGTAAGCATCCTAGTAATGAGCATGTGTTCGCTGCTGCAAGCTGTACCCTTAAACCCATCACGGCGCGTCGTGCCTAACTGCTCGTGTGTGTGTGATCGTCTGGACGTGTCATAATGACAGAATTTATTGAAAAATATAAAAATTATGAATGTTTATGGAACGTAACTCATTCCCGATGCTAAGAAACGAAAAGTGGCAGTCAACCTCTCATGAGGGCTAATACGAGTAGCTTATCTCATATTAGTATCTTGTTTAGTAATATATGGAGATACAAGTTTTAAAAGCTTGAAATATGTCGTTCCGTCCATCCTTAAATAGTTTTGCCGGTCACTTGGTTCTAGCGATAACTCATTTGACAAATTGACGTGAGTGAATTGATTCCTTTTTTTAAGCCATTCTTTCATCCAATGCTCTCTTTTTTGTTTTTAGTGAGTATATGGCAACAAAAAGTCACTGCAGTAAGAATTAATGTTTCTTCCTCAGAAACAGAATCCATTTTTTGGAGTTTACTCCTTAAGAATCGATTTTCATATATAAGGCGCCCGGTATGAGAAAAATATGAGAGGTAAAATCTACTGATGAATGACCTCGTTACTTTTTCGGTGCGCGCGCACCTACGGTGCGGTGCGAAAGTAATGTTGCTCTAATTAATATTGAAAAATAATATTTAAAAAATAAATGATAATTGTCAGATAATAATAATTACATAATTTATCAACATTCCTAATGAAATATTTGTGCACATCTGAAATTGACTATTGTGAAAAGTTTAATGTAAAATATTTCGCCTATTAGTTATAATAAATGTATATAAAATGAATAAATATATATTTATATATGTATATTATTTTCATTAATTTGTTAATTTACCCTTTCATATGGTATTAATCTTATTTTCAGTTGGATAAACTCTTTTTGCGTATGTTTAGACAATCGTACTTAAGGAGTAAACTCCAGTCGTGCGTCGGAGCTGACACACACAATTTTTTTTTTCTTGACAAAAATAGAGAGTACCTACACGTTCTTTAAACAGCCCGGCAGGTCGAAAACTGAAGAGCTGGAGTGACGCCAGTGAGTGAAGAAATCTAGTTGGCATAAAACCATTTGGAGTGACGCCACAGTTTTACGTCTAGAATGACGCGAAAAACTGACCGTCAATGCCCAGCTTTAATCTTCGAGTTGGACGAACTCATAGCAACCGCACACCTTTATAATTTAAAACAATTGTAAAACTATAACTTAATAGTCACATATATCGCAGAAGCAAAAAAAGAAAAACCAGTACCTTACTTTATCTTTTAAAAAGGAGCTAATAATTGCAAAAGCTGTTACACTCGCAAGATAATCTTATGACATATTGTTTTATGTTAGAAGGCGTAATTATGTGATTTATCGTTCAAAATTAAATATTCATAAAAGCGAAACAATAACATAAATGTTGATAAAAACACGCGAGTCGTCCCGTTTATTTTTTGATATTTATATGAAACAAACATACTCCACAATAGTATAAAGGCGAGTTTAATTAACTCAACCAGATTTCACAGAGATTTTTTAGATTTTACCAATAAGTAGACAAAGTTGTTTTTGGGTATTACTACGGTCACGCATTGCTAACTTTTTAAGCACGAAAATGTTTTTAAAAATTAATCCCAATATGTAATGGACAATATCGTAAGAAAACTTTTGCTAGTCTGAAAAACTCCAAAACGTGTTTATGAACCAATATGTAGGTAAAAACTCAAACTCCATTTATTTTCCTTAGTAGAACATAGTAGCCGTCTTCGCTCATTATAATTGTGTATACTAGAGAGAATAGTTGTTATAGCGAATAATCGAATACCGATTAATCGCCATTCTATATGGCGAATAGTCGAATAGCTCGCCATTATTATTCGACATAAAAAATGAATATAAAAAATAATTTATTTGTTATCAAATATGAAATATCAATATCACGCCTGTAGTAATCTTGAACTTACCAATCAAAATAGACTAGAAATCCTCAAAATTTCAGCTTTGCTAAAATGACGTAGGTCTGGGGGCACTGGGATCTTGGACTACTAACTAATTAACTTCAACATGACGTGACTGATTTTTGGCCAATTTTTTATATAAATGACAATAATTAATAGGTACTGTGTTTTGTTTTTTAATAAATATTAAAGTTTGATTATTTTGAAGTCTAAGGTTTATTTTTTTTTTTGTTCATTAAAAGTTTAGAGTTAGGTTAAACAACTATTCGCCGAATGTCGAATAATACTGGCAATTATTCGGTATTCGACGTATACCAAAAAAATGTCAAGTAATGCCGAATAAATATTTGTCTCATATACACTTTGATTACATTTTAGACAATAATTGTAAATTGCAAGCAACAAAACTTTGTCATTCGCTAATCCATTATAAACATAATATACTAGGAACATGTAGCTAGCAAGCCAATATTATAGATATCTTATATTTTATTATTAAGAATTCGCATAGTCACGCTCAGCACCTTGTCTTGCAAATTACATAACAAAAGTTTATTCTTAATAAACCGTAATCATCCTTATTGAAAAAATTATTTTATTAAATCCGACAAATGTTTTAAAAAGTATGTTATTATTAAAGGAAAATTTCATTGCATAACAATAAAATTTCATGTAGGCTCATCATTCAATTTGTGAACTATGAAAAGACAGAAACTTCCTTTGAAGTGAAATTATTATGTGGTCATTAAAAAATTGTAATAAATAAATTTCATTAAGCATATTCAGTACCAATTATAAATTATCTTACAATTTCACTTTTTTTTCTCTTTTAATTTATCCTACGGCGTTAATATATTTTATATATAGATTAATAATTAGTTATCTTAGAAGATTGATTATAAGATTTAATAATTAGTTATATTTGTCATATTAATACTAGATATCTATAATTTTGGCTCAAATTTACGAATAAAAATTTAATAAAAAATTACTAATTAATGGTAATAATTAGTATTGAATTTTAATATATTTAAATATTTGAAAAAATATTTTTATAAACATTTAACATGTATTATATGGACATTTTCATTGCAATAAAGAAATTATCAAAAGGACAAGCAAGCAAACTATAAACAAACATCTCTCATAATACAAAATAGCCACAGTATATACCTAAAGGTACTGTTACTCATACTCATTACTAGCATGCTTATTAGCATGCTTATAGTCTAGTTAACAAGTACCATTTTGGACAACGTTTTTCACGTCTCCGAAAATTATGATTGATGTGTCATTAGATTCGGAATGGCATCTAGATGATTTTTGAAAAAAAAATGAAGTACCACTTGCAAAAATTGCAAAATTTACTAACAAATAACTAAACAAATTGGTTTAGTTTTTAAAAATAACTTTAATAACTTTCAACTTTAAAGCAACAGACGCTTTTAATATATCTAGTGTTCAAATGTAATGTGTAATACGCATCTTATCTCTGATAGTGATTTGTTTACTAATTTTCAAATGATTTTTATTCTAACTTAGATTACATGACTTAAAACAACAGCTTTTGTAACAACCAGAAATCTACTGAACAACATATTTCCATAAAATTGTTGCCTTAAAGTAATTTATTTACTAAGGTATAACTTAAAACATGTTTTATTTACCTGTAATATGATTAAAACTCCTTGATATTTATTTTCATTGATATCATAATAATCTTTATCTATAATAAACGCTTTGTGTATTTATCCACACTTTATCTTTTTACCTTTAAGTTCCAATATAGAAAATTTATTTATTATAACTTAAAAGTTACTATAACTGCGAAACACCACTTAACGCTTTGAAAGTCAATTTGGTTTACGTCGGTGAGATCGCTTAAAATGATGCTTATTCGTTGAATTACCTATATCGACTATCGATATCACAGATGACACGTAATGTATACCATATTTGATATATTTTTTTCAAATAAGAGGGGACTATACTTTAGTATATAAAAGTCCTCTCTAATTTATATTATTAAATTTACTTAATTAAGTAATTTAATAGTGTTAAAGATGCTAGTAGAATTTCCGTGTCAATACGCAATCAGATTTTCTGGGAGAAATTAATCACTTCTCAGGCAGCTTCGTTTTCGTACACCTCATGGTTCTGGCAAGGCTGCAAGATTACTACGTTCATTGAGTATGTAACTATGTAGTCAATATCTAATTTTTATGTATAATTATAAATACATATATAAATTATAATTTAATTGGCTTGCCAATCAAAATTTGCTCACGAGTATTTTTAATTAAATTAACATTAATTGACTTTTTCCAAAAAGTTTTGTTCACCTGTTATGAAAATAAACTACAATCCACTTCACACCAATATATGTAAAAAACTTAAAAAACTATACATTCATTAACATAACATTTACGTTAAGTGATATCGTAAAATAATTAAAACAAATTCAATAACCACATAATAACTAGTAAAAACATTTAGTATCGATAAACATCTATTGACGACGTCACTACAGTTCACACTCAAAAACACGTGAGTTGAGCACACTACGTGAAACAAAAATATATATCTGTTTCATGCCGTGTGCCCAAGAACGTGGCTTCAGATAGAAATAAATACCCGTGGCACATGTCTAGTGTCTATATTCTACCTTTGTATTCTGTCTTGTAGTTCTTATGAGATTTTTGTTATATGGTTATTTATTTTAGTTTCTATATACGGCAATAAAAGATTTAAAGTACCGATTAAAACAATTTTGAGAGTT
This sequence comes from Euphydryas editha, assembly GCA_036937285.1. Taxonomy (NCBI): domain Eukaryota; kingdom Metazoa; phylum Arthropoda; class Insecta; order Lepidoptera; family Nymphalidae; genus Euphydryas; species Euphydryas editha. The sequence continues at coordinate 15,675,455 of JAUPFZ010000005.1, read as the reverse complement.
TCAAATATTTATTTGTTTTCAGATATAAGTCATGAAAATATAATTTAATTAATTATAAAATTGTTTATATCTAACAGTATAGATATCTTTGAAAAACATAAGTGTGTAATAATAATAAATACAACATAACCAAAACATATTTTCGGCTAAGTTTTAGAAATATTTTTAAAAATTTACAAAATTTAGTCGTAAATTAACAATGTATTGTATGAATCTAGTACTTAAAGTAATAAAAAATATAAAATAAGTAAATAAAAAAATTTATGCTTACGATTAATCATCAGTGCTTTTTTGGTATCATTGAAAGCCATAAAATGACGACCGTTCTGGTGTAGCGGTGCGAGTAGTCGCTTCAACGAACGATCGCGGGTTCGATTTCCACTCGGGGCAGATATTTGTACTTGTACAAATATTTGTTTCCGGTTTGAGTGTATGTCCTTATGGGTTTCCCCACGGTGCCTCGGAGAACACGTGAAACCGTCGGTCCCGGTTGTTATCTTGGACAGGTGTCCACGAACGAGAAAGCCATGCTAGCCGGGCAGGTGCCCGGCTAGCATGGCTTTCTCGTATTATTTCTCTACATTATTTCTCTATGTCTAAAGTAGCTAACATGCGTGCACGTGATACTCTTCTCGTTACGTCGATAGAAGAGATAACATTAAGTTTTAGATATCTGTAGTATTTATCTCTACTCTCTACGGGAGCTAACATGACATAGTAATTTTGTCGAATGACAATTCGACAAAATCACAAAATTACTGATGACTACATGATGTGATTTTGACGTTTGAAGAAGAATATTATCGACGAGATTAAGTAATTAGAATTAATTTTCTTCGTAAGAGAATTTTGTCTCTCGTAGTGCGCATGTTAGGGTAATCGAGAAAATACTTGATGTAAACATATTATCTCTCTCTCTCTCTCGTCAAGAGATATCTCGGTACGCATGCTAGCCCGGCTGGTAATGAACGTTACTCATGGTAGGGATATTATCCGCCAACCCGCAATGGAGCATCGTGGTGGATTAAGCTCCAACCTTTCTTCTATAGGTATGTAGAAGAGGTCTTCGCTCAGCAGTGGGTTGTTTACAGTCCAGTACAAACAAATAAAGTCCATGTTCCGATATATACTGCGAGCACTGCAAGGTGTGACGTCATTTCAGTATACTGCGAAGCCGTTCTTTTTTAGTTTGCTATACTGTGCTATACTGGTTACTGTTTATAACGAAACGAAGTCCAGTATACTGAACCACTACTATGGTCCTTATTTTACGAGTTTTTATTCAAGTGAAAATATTTATCAGGCACACGTTTTCTATTCAATAACAAGAATTATTATTTGAATAATGTGGACATTTTTGAATAACAATATTAATTAATGATAATAACAATCATTCGCGCTGCTATACATATATATATATATATATATATATATATATATATATATTATATAATATAAAAAAAAATATATATATATATATATTTTTTTTTTTGATCATGTGATCACAGTACCGAGAGCACCTTAGCTCGAAAGCGCCAGTGCTATCAGTATAAAAATGGCGGTGATTAATAACGTCATATATTTCTCTATGGTACTGCGGCAGTGTACTGGCAGTCTATAACGGAACGAATTTTGCAGTACTGACAGCACTGAGCAGTGCTCGCAGTATAAATCGGAACACAGCCTTAATGAATGAATAAACAAGTTTTATAAAGCGTGTGCTTATTATTACAAAATATGCCTATTGGTTATTATTATTAACACGTTACAATCTTTACAAACCTTTTTTTTTACTTGAAATATTTATTAAATACAGTAGATAATTAATAGTAGTATACTACTAATACTATACTTATATTTATTACTAGCTGTGCCCCGCGGTTTCACCCGCGTTAATTTAAAGGAAAAACGTACTTAAATATTTTTAAACAATTACTTAATTTTTATAATTAGTTGGTCGAGTGGTCGCAAGCGTTACTGCCGAGCAAGTGGTCTCAGGTTTGATTCCTGGGTCGTTCAACGTATTAAGTATTATTTTTATTTTTCGAAAATTCTTACTAAAAGAGTGGTGTTATATTTACTGTGGAACTATAGTTAAAAAATGTCTCGAGAAGAGTAATAAAGGACGCAAAGGAAGCTCTCAAAAAAGATTTTTTCCCGTTTTTGTAACATTTCTTATTATTACTCAGCCCCTATTGGTCGTAGCGTGATGTTATATAGCCTAGAGCCTTCCTCGGTAAATGGGCTATCCAACACAAAAAGAATTTTTCAATTCGAACCAGTAGTTCCTGAGATTAGTGCGTTCAAACAAACAAACTCTTCAGCTTTATTATATTAGTATAGATAGGTACTTAAAAATAGAGATAGGAATAAGATTTGAGAGAGAAGTTAAGCATTATATTATTTTAGTAAAAATTTGAATTAAATCGGTATAAACAACCACTAGCATTTATGACTTATATATTTTGTAGCCTGATTTATTTATTTTTTAATACATTGAAATGTATATACTAAAATCTTGACTAGCTAACTTCAGGGTGTATTGGGGTGTATAGTCGGATCGCACATTCGGTACGTGCATTGTACGAGAAAGACGCAATATATATTTGGGGGAGTGAGAAACAGGATGAAATGAATGTTCCTCATCCACCATTGAAAAGGGAGGATCCTCCGACCAGATGGGTGTTGTATCTGGCGGTTGTTGTCGGGTTCTTGCATATATGTTCAATAGCTTTGATAACTTTGATATAAGTATAATACATCAGTTCGTATGTGGCGAGATAGATGTCGCTACATATATACTGGCGGACGCGGGAGTGACAGAGACAGGTAGTAAAAGGTTAATGTACGAAATTCTTCATGCTCCGTGATCCGACTATAGTATAACTATATAGCGGTCACCCTTCCAAGTACTGACCGCACCCGAGGTTGCTGGTTAACTTCGGTGATCGGACGAGAACCGGTGTATGGACGTTGGCAATTCAATAGCTATCTTCAGGATGTCGGTTTTTCTTGACGGTGTGCGCGCGCGTCGTAAAAATTTACTCTCATTTGCCTTAGAATATTTATTAGAGATTAAATCATTTTTATTAGAATTTAAAAAAAAAACTTCGTCCCAACCAAAACAAAGTTACAGAAAGTAAGCTCTGGACTGTTAGGAACCTCGATTACTTTTACTCTATTTTTCTTAAACAACTTAGAAGTAAAAAAAAAAAAAACTATTTTTACACTATAGGGCTATGCCCCCTTGCTGGTAATACTATCTTTCGATTCTTAAATCTAATCGAATTTTTATATTTAAGTAATATTTTTGTAACCACGAGTAAATTACCTTTATATTGTCGATACCAGTTAATATGAAATATTTGTTGGAAATAAATAAACTTAATTAAATTGAATAAATCCATTATTGGTGATAAAAAGAAAGATCATTAACATAAAATGTTTATTTTAATACAATCAAATATCTGGTTAAATATTCTTCTTACAAAGTAACACATAGATCATTAAAATATAAGACCATCAAATATATCATCTTATAATAACTTTTAATTGACGTTTTTCAAAATGATGTTTAACCAACTGCAGCTAAAAGTAATGTAGCAATGTCTTCCCGAGGAGATCGAACAGTCAACTGCATTGTAACAGCTCCTTGCCCTGATACTAAGCGAGCTCGGACCAGCATTGGAGTACCTTCTCGCCATAGACCGCCACCACGGATTTCTTTAATGGCATCGCCTCCAATTGCTGCTTTTGGTAATCCTAAATGTTTGCATACTGCAATAGCGGCTTCATTGACATCATTTTGAGACAATCCGAAAGTGTCACAAGCCTCTGCTGCTGTAGCTCCTCTTTCCCAGGAAGATTCCCACTCATCTGTCGGTGCTCGTGTACGAAATTGATCAGCGCATCCAATCTCGACTTCCTCTAAAGGATACGTATCAGCATAGCCCTCTCCAGCATCGGGCAAACCTGTTGTCGAATCGCAATCTCGTACAACAAACTCTAAAGTGGCTCCAAAGGTTCCTAAAGTTTCTATTGGGTTTGTTGGAAATTTTAACACACAAAATACGCTTCCTTGTTTATCATACGGTAATTTTTCGCAGGCTACTTCTCCAAGGATAACATAGCCCGGAGCAGGATCAAGACGTATATGAACTTTTTCCAATATCTGATCATTAAGTGTATTCAAACATTCAAATTGCAATATTAAATGTCGTGTGAAAATGTGTTTTACGCAGCGTACACGATACTCAGTTTCTGGTTCTGTCAAATCTATTGGCTCACATGTTTTGAAAATAGGTCCAAGTTTTTCAATACCGGGAACAATTTTTAACTGTTCTGAGTAAAGTTCTTCACGAGAGACAACAGGCTGATTCGATATTTCAACTTGAAGAGGTAAATCTTCACTCTCATTTTGTTCTTCTGTTGTTGGTATAGTCGAAATATTAAAAGGTTCATCGGGTTGTATTGCTATATGATCACTAAGAGCTTTCTCCAAAAGGACCGGATTTGGAACTGACACATTGATGATATAATCTTCAATAAGTTGTCTGTCATTAGAGTCCAAAATGGCACTATAAAATATTGCGCGATCGCGAACTTCATCATCGTCATCTAATTGACAACGCGATAAAAGAACCCTGATATTTGGAAGCAATTCTTCACGAGAAGCCCCAAACCGAGCAACTGCCGACACAGCAGCTGCACGAACTGGTCCAGACTCTAATATAACTCGATTGTAAATATATCTGATGTATCTAGACGGTTGACGAGCTTTAGGACCCTCACGCCCTAAAATATGTAGTATTCGAACAGCCAAAGATGTATGTTCACAATCTTCTATAAATTCACAAAGATGAGCTAAGCCTGTTTCTTTGGCATCAGGATTTTCCTCCACTAAAGCAATTATAGTATCTGCAATAGCCGTTTTATATTGTACACCACCCTCCTCACGTAGCATTCCTGCCAAAAATGATGCAAGAGACTGATGTTTCCGTGGATATTTAGAACAGAGGCGCCTTATAGCACGAACAACTACTATTTTAAATTCATCAGATATTTCAGACATAAAAGAAGATATTTGTTTCATTAAACGATCAATGGAACTCTCAGCTCCAGTTGCAAGCAAAGTTGTAACAGCTAAAGTGGCTACAGAACGGTTAGGATCGGATATTAAGTTTTCCAAATCAACTGCACAAACAGCAACAGCATTTGGATGCTTCGATGTTAGTTGTGCTAAAGTACGGGCACCTGCAAGCCTTAGGGTAGCCTTTGATGAACCACAAAATATTTGTAATACACTCACAGCCTGAGCAAGATCTCTAGCAGATTTTCTCAAATTAACTATGGCATGTGCTGCTTCATAAACAACAATTTCTGATTTGTGACGTAGACATGACTCAATGAATTCCAAATATGGTTCTGATGCCTCGCTTTGGTCTTCTTCAGCAAGTTTGGCAGCATGACGCACTAGGAGACAGAGTGCATATGGTGAGCGCAAAGGAGATCGGGCAAGTTTTGTGACAAGTTTCACTGTTGACAGACGATCATTTTTCCTAGCCCCAGCTACTACTGCAAGGGCATGGTATGAAACCATTATGTTGTCCGACATAATAGCTTCCTGGAACAAAAATTAAAATTTAAGTGAGAATTTAGTTTTTTTTTTTTTTATGAAATCGTTTGGGTTATAATTTGTGTAAAATTGACACAGCTAAAAGCTACATAATGAAGAACTGAGTTGAGTTAAATATAATTTTTTTTAATTTTTTTATAAAGTAACACAATAACAAAAAAAAAGTAGGTACTGATAATAGGTAGATGAAAATTAATAATCTTAATCTCAAAATATTATAGATTTCATTGGTGTATAATTTTTATTCAATATATATTGACATCAGTGTAATTTTATAATAAGTTAATATAAACATTGTACAAATATTCAATGATAATATATTTGTTTTAAATCACTCAAAATTCTAGCACAGGTTAAATAGCAATTTGTACCACAAGGCATCTTAATTTATAGATGAGGTTTTACTAGACAGCATTTTTTCAAATAAATATGTATGGCCATGGGTACGTTCGCGGGCCCTCTTCTAATTGATAATTCATCACTTTTATAGGAGCGCATGCGTACTTCATCCTTTTTTATCTATGCCTATCATAAAACACTCGCATAGCATAAAGAACTCGCAAAGCAACTTTTATAAAAAATTTAAGTGTATCATTTTAGAAAATAAGCTTTATTTAAATAAAACAAGAGCCAAATAACCTATATGAAGCACACTAAGATAAAAAATTTGAGAAGTAATATTGTACGCTTTCCCTTTGAAAGTATTTTTTTAACAAAATTGTATTTTATTTGATTCCACTCGGCAATGCAAAATTATATTTTTGTTAACCCTATGGTAATATTGAAGGTGTTTTAACAATGTTGTAATGGGTGAGTCGATATCATATAGAAAAAAAATTGAATTTTTTTAATAAAATGGTTTTTTTTTTTTTAATTTTTTTTTTTGTATGAATTATTTGAAATACATTCAAGTTGTTCAAATAGTATAAAAATAAAATTATTTCTAATGAAATAAGAAAAAAATAATTGGACTCGGTATGTCCAAAAGAATAATAACTGTCAAAATTTCATATTAGAAAGTACTGTGTCTTAGCTTATAGTTAGAACTCGAAATGTGTGCATTTTTATTTAAATTCATTAAATAGTTTTGGATTGATGCCCAGGCAAGATAGACAAGCAAAAATTAAGAAAAAAAAAATTTTGGATTTAGAATCAACTACAATGTCATCTAAAAAAAAATCCTAAATATCTTGTAATGCACAGAATTGGATCTGTTAAATGACATGGTTGTTTAATATTAGGGTCAGAAAAAAAAAATACACAGAACTAAATATTACAGAATTGTTATATGGCCAAGCCAGGTCAGCAGATCTTACCTATACATATGGAACTTTAATACAGTAACATACAACAATATACATTTTCTGAATGTTAATATTTTGCAGTATTTTACTTGGTCAGTCGAGAGTGATCAGTTGTATTATTGCTCTATAGATATGTTTGAAAAATGAGTTTCAAAGCTTAAAAACATAAAATACCTATAAAAGTATAAAAAACATGGGAAGGACTTTAGAATGTCTCTGTCTGTCGCCAAATAATGCATTTTTTTTTTTTGGTAAATCGGCAAACTGCGGAAAACCATTAGAGAAATGTTATGGCCTCATAAAGTTTTCCCAATTTTCATAGTATTTGAGGTTGACGGTTTGCACTAGTCTTAGCAAATGTGAGCACAGCAACATCGGTGTATTATTATATAATTATAAAGTAGCCGTATATTTGACGTTTTCATGCATCATCGGTCTGTTCATCGGTTCTGTGGCAGGTCTTATGATAATTCAATGCTTATTTTAGCGTAATTCTCAGTAAAAGAGTTTTAGGTCTGTCAATATTACATGAAAATATCAGTGATAAAAATTATTTTTTCGTAAATTTTACAAGGCTTCATAGTATTTCTATAAACTTGAAGCACTCTAGTTCGTAAACGGTCAAGTTAATAAAAAACTGAAATTTTTTCATCATAAATTATATATATATATATATATATATATATATATAAATACCATGTCTTTACATTAAAGTACATTTACAACATACAATTATTTTCAATTCCTTAAAATGAAACAAAACACTACATACCTAGACAGATTAAATAAACATTATTTTTATTTATATACTGGCGAGAAAACTACAATTTAATAATAAATAACTCAAAAATATTGTACATTATAATTACACAAATTAACATGTGCAACGAAATGCACGCCGTTCTATCAAAATGGCAGCCTTGATGCTCCATAATGGAAGATTTTGTACGGAATATATGGAATCTTTGACAATTTTTTTCTCATAAACCATTACTTTCCGCAACTTAATATTTTGTGAAAAGTTATCTTTTTGTAAGTACTATCACCAAAAAAAAAAAATTGGACCCGAAACTCGCTTCCAGACATTCTAAAGCTTAGCCAAAACTTGAGATCACAATAAAAATAACTGTGAAACACAGCATGTTATTCTTTCCTATTGTTGTGTTATATAATAAAACAAAATGTTATAAATTCTAATTATATGCTTTTAATTATTTCAAACTGTTTTTGTTATTCTCTAGTTTTAGATTTTTCTACCTAGGCCTTGAATTATTTACAATTAATTTGAAAGTACAGCTACAAATTACTCAATAAGAGATAATTACCTGTGCATCATTGACCCAACGGCGAACTAAATCAGGGACAGTTGCAGATAAATGCAGAGCTGACACGAGAGCAGCTGAACTTACTGCTGGGTTCTTATCTACTATAGCTTGTTTCATGTAACGTTCTATAGCTTGTAACATACTGCTGTCTGTAATGCTACAAAGTGCTCGGATAGCTGCAGCTCTATATAAATCTTCTTTTCCAGTCATGTCCTTAGTAAGAGATGAAGTTACGATAATTACATCTTGGGCCATTGAACTAAGTTCCTTGATGCATAGATAAACTAGACGACGTAACATGACGTCCTTCGATTGGAACAATTTAGTAGTAGCAAAAAACATATCTGTGGCCTCTTGAGTAGTGAGTTTTTCGCCTTGATTTAATAAGTAAATAATTTTTGTTAAAATGTGGATACATTTTCTAGGATTCACCGGGGTGGAATTGAAATAACGAGACTCCTGCAGCAATGTAGTTTTATCGAGATTTTGAAAAACACTGGCACCGCTATCTTCTTCTTCCTTTTTATCACGTCGAAACGAGCTCATTGTGGAAATTTTATTTTATATTGAGGCTAATGAAAACGGCAAATCAATAAATAATTACTACGGTCTACGTGTAATGAAATCTCAAGTGACAATATATTTTTTACTTAATAGACTACTGTCAAAGACTAAACTTTTTACAGCCTAATTTGTAGTTTACGCTGTCCACTAAACTATAACTGTTATTAAATACAATTACTATTCATCCGTAGATATAAGTTAAATTATTGTAAAGTAATATTTAACTTTTCATTACTAGGTAGTTCTGAACAATTTATATAGATAGGTTAGTCTGAATGCTGAACCTGAGTAAAGTCTAAAAAATGTACATGGCAACATTTAATAAATATCACAAAGCAATAATACAGTATTTTATATTCTTGCCTTGAATGGCCTTGAATAGTTTTAGGTTGTAACCTCAAATGCCATCTATCCTAATTAATAACAATAATAAATAACAATAGTACTTTTTGATAGACATGGATAACTCAGCAATTTTTTTTTGTGTTAACTCAGTAAATCAGGCGGAGATGGCTGCGCCGGCTCATTGAGCTAAATTAGATTTGCGCATTGGTGCAACAAAATGAAACGCGTCAAACGCGCGGAGTTATCTGTTATGCGTATCTATACAACCTTCTCACAATGTCGTAGCCAAGGAATTTATATGTCGTAGTAGGGATGGCAATTCTTCTAAAAAAAGATCGATTTTTAAATCGATTCGAATCGCAACATGATGAATCGATTCTTTAAAAATCGATGTTAAAAAAATCGATTTTTTAAATCTATTAAGAATAATATCCTTACTTTATGTAAAATGGTCATGCCAATAAGTGTTTAGAAAACTTAATTAATTAAATTGATGCTGTTTTTAATTGTAAAAAATGCTTTTAGCATTAAGCTCGTCTGTTGTATAAATACATGTGTATGTTCAACTAACTGAAAATTTTTGTTATCCTTTTGTATAACTTTTCGTAAGCTACCTCACTGATCTCTTATATTTACGCGAATTTTATTCATTTAATTAAAAGTCTAAAAACGGATTTTATCGCGTTTATTCAAAATTACTGTTTAACAATTTTATTTTAATTTATTTCCCGACTTATTTCCGAAATTATTCGGACACCCACCACCTCAGTCCCCCGAGATCATGGACGCTGTAAAGGGTCCGAAACGTCGGGAAATAAATTAAAATAAAATTGTTAAACAGTAATTTTGAATAAACGCGATAAAATCCGTTTTTAGACTTTTAATTAAATACCTCACTGATAATATTTTAATAAAGCACAAAATCGAATGTCGATTATCGAGGGTAAAATATCGATTCACTGAATCGATTCAGTACTAAATATCGATCTTTTTGGCTTGAAAAATCGATTCTTCGATTAATCGATCTCAGATCGCCATTCATATGTCGTAGCTTATTATAATCCGGCCGCTCAAAAAATGCGTTTCTGACTAGGATGAAGTATGATCCTAGGTTTCTGACCACGGCCGTGTTTCTGACATATCGTGATCGACTGGCGATGTAACTTTGAACTGGCGTACAATTTACGGCAAAATTTTAAATATCTTTTATTTACCTTATTAACGAGTGATAACATTAAAATTTGAATAATTGTGCCAACTTATATTAAATGTTTTAATTTTGGGCTAAAATTATTACAATTACTTAATTAACTAATATAAACACAATAGCTTTTAAAAGTCAAACCACGTCAAACGGCGCTGTTTCAAGGTTATGTCAACTGTTTGAATATATTGAAATATAATTCCTATAAAAACTAACAACATATAAATTAAATGGAATAAATATGCATAATGAATGCAGTAAATAACATTGTTTATAGTATATTATTGTTATAATAACAGTGTCAGAAACGCATTCTTTGATCGGTCGGACTGTAGGTAGAATTAGGATTTAGTCCATTGAAAAGTTACATTTGGGGTTGCGTTTTTTAGAGGACGCAATTTTATTTTTTTGATGTGTAGGGGGGTCAGTGTAAAGCTAAAACCAAGTTTGTGGGGTCGCCACCCTTGTCCCATGACCGCCATCTTGAAAATAGGGGTTGAAATGGTTTTTACGATGTATCTCTTAAACTATTTATCGAATAAAAAAAATTCTTAACATTTTTTGTTGCAAATTAAATTCTCTACAACTTTGGTCCAGTAATTTTTTGTCGTAGAACTATTAATAAAAAAGTTATAAGCGAAAATGTTCAGAAATTCGAGAAAAAAAATTTAAAATTTTCGATATAACTTTTTTTTATCATTTTACGAAAAAATGATATCAGACCATTTTTGTAGATCGTTTTTTGAGGAACAACTTTTATATAAAACATTTTTTCATTAAGTCAATAGCTAAGGTTTTACAGCGCTCCGAAGTGAGTATCATTTTTCAGTACTCTTACGTATATTATACGTGTGTACTAATAATGTGTAGAGTCTGGAGGCGCGTTTTTTTTTTACGTGGTATCCCCAATAGGCATAATCCACGGTGATTTTCTATATTAAAACTACTCCGTCCTTAATCTTTTCGATGGACCAGGCTGCGGCTCAGTATCTGATCGGCTTTCTGAATTAAATATCAGTGGGAGAACTGGAGAAGAAAGGGGTGTCATCAGTCATCTTCATTTATTAATTCTGAGAGCCCCATTACGTTGCTGCAAGTCTCTCCAGAACAATGGAAGCACACTGCAGAACATTTCAGCCCTGCTTTTCGACATCCACACATCGCTCCACAGTTTCCTTTGCAGTTGCAAAATATCAATTTTAGAAGCTCAGGGGGTGCTGGAGGTTTAGAGTTCTGCACTGGCATCAATAATTTTCCACATTTTTTCCAGCCCCACTCTTCAGGTTCAATATTATTACCAAGCCACGAAGGACCTGATGGTAGACTCGGAAAGTATGAAAGCGAGCTGTGTCTTGTGTTGGAGGAAGTGAAGATAAGTTAAATGTACTTTTTGTCATTGACTTGGCGAATTGTTTGTATCTTAGGCTGTCAAGAGAATTATCATCTTTATTACCACCGTATACAGAGATAAAAAAACGTTCACCAATTACATTGAGCAAAGCAGGGTCAACTCACTTGTTGAGAAACAAAGCCGTTCCACTTGCAAACTCTAAATGTTTTTCCAGGGTTTTTACAAATTTCATTTTACCGATATTGTAAGGAGCTGAAGTTGTGTCACATCCTGAAAAAGCATGAAGAAACAGCAAGTTATCCGTAATTACATCTCCGTACATAAAAATTGAAGCACAATACCTATAATTGTTCTGCTGATCGTCCTTTTGATGGTTTACTTAATGGCTTACTTTGGATACGACAGACGTGATGGAAAAGTATAAGTATGTGGCGGGGTATATTATTGTTGTTATTAAAATGATGTCAAATTATTATATGCTTGATTTATTTAGGTACCTATCCCTTAAGATATTTAAAAAAAAATGGATGTTATTAATTATGGATATTAATATATTTTAATAATTTTCATTACAATCTTTATCTTTACTAATAATAAATCTGTTAAAACCTCCGTTTCATTAATACACTATATATCATCAAGAATAAATTTTAATAGCGCGCTTTCATTTCGATCAGCGCCATCTCTTATCGTTTTTTTTTCTGTGTTCACGTATTACGTAAAAAGTACAAAACCAATGTAAATAACTTTAATACATAAAAATTAAACATAACTCACAGTATAATTTAGTTTTTGTTTCATTGTAATTAAATTTAAAAATAAATATTTAAGAAAATAGAAATACGCCTAGACGCGACATAGACGCCATCTGGTCTAACGAATTTTAAAAAAACTCACAAAACTTATTTTTGAGTTATTATTTTGTTAAACTTAAAAGTTTACTAAATATGTCAGATAGGAATAGAAATTTCCTTTCGGCACGTATAAAAAGAGTTTTTCAGGCTTTTAAAAGAAGTATTTGTACATTTCGGCACTATACAATATTTATACATAGTTAGAAAGGAGAATTAGACACAAATCGGACACTTAATTTGTTTCAAAGACACAATAAACCAATGAAAACACCTACGCGCCTTATCGCTGACAACGGGTTCCGACACAGTGACGTCACAGCCTACCGTGCCGGCCGGTTAGTGAACTCCGCTAGTAATTTGATCATAACTTCGTGAATTTTTGTCGTAGAACAAAAATTTTTTCACTGTATCTTAAGGATTTCTTAGCTCTATAAATCTGCATTCTCAACTAAAAACGTTACGGATCCTCATTCACACGTCGTATACCAAAGATCAAAATATTCAATCACGACTGTCCTCACCCACGTTTGTCAAAAATCTAAAAAGAGCAAAAAATTATAACATAAACAATAAATACCATTGTTATGAAACGCACACACGAACTATAGTGCGAAGTGTCACTTACCCCACGTACGTTTGTGCTCGCGTATCTCCAACGCCAGCTGATGCAACACTAAAATCACAGTACTATCCTCGCCCAAACTTCCTCATCTCCAGCTACACGAAGTCCCGAAAGTGTTGCATAAAATAGTAAAATTATGTCACGATACAAACAAACACTGGGGTATGTGACACACCTATTTTTTTTTTCGTAGGGGAATCCATTTACGGATGGTATCCAGGACGCCCGGGTCGGCAGTCCTAGACCTATGTCAGATTCGTCACTTTGGGAGTGCAATACCGTACTAAACCCCTGCGGGAGCCTACAGCCGCTTTAATTGGAGGGTCCCGGATCTACAGGCAACAGGACCCCTCCAGCGACAGGCTGGCCTTGGCAAAAAGGCCAGACTTCTCCTCCATGAGGACTGTCCGGCTAACCTCTGAACAGTCCCGACGACGCCGTGTCTAGCAGGACCGGGTTCCCATCCCGGCCCGACACGGGCATAGGGGCGTTACTGGAGGCGCATTAAGTAGCGCCTCCTACGCACCCCCATTCGTCGCCCGCGGATGGAGGCCACGTCGGCGGCCTCCTCTCTCACCCGCTCGTCGGCCTCATTACTGTCTCGCAGAAGGAGACCATCGCAAGTTGTATGCATATTATTGAATTTATTGAAGAGGATAAATTAAAATAAAGGTTGCACTTATCATACGGCAGCAGCAAAAATAAAAACTGAAAGGATTAGAATAAACTTCATAGATAATTTATGGATATGTTTCGACGCCGTGTCTATCAAGATCCCATCTCGGCACGATACGGGCACAGGGGCGTTACTGGAGGTGCATTAAGTTGCGCCTCCTTTTTTTTTATTTGTTCAAAATTTAAAAAACGCATACATAAAATTTATTCATAAGCCTGCCGCCTTTTAATCGCTGGCTAACCCACTTACATGAGTTCCGTCCATTATATTTTATACTAATACTTTTAGATATTGAAATGATTTCATTTGGATTTTGAGTATCTAAACATTCACGCCAATAAATTTTACGTAGTTCATTTTTTAATTAATTGTTATCTAATACATTTACAAATGTGCGAGCGCTCGATCGGCTGCGGCCGTGCTCGGGTGCATCGGCGGCTGACGTAATCGGCCACGCACAACCGGTCCTACGCACCCCCATTCGTCGCCCGCGGATGGAGGCCACGTCGGCGGCCTCCTCTCTCACCCGCTCGTCGGCCTCCTTCTGGGACACAGGGTTGCCAGACGTACGAGAAATCTCGTACATGTACGAGATTTAGCAGTTCCTGTACGAAAATCAAGAAAAGTAAAATCTCGGACACTTTTGTACGAGATTTTAACAATGTTGACTGCCTGTGCCATGTTTCGACATTCTTTTATTTTTCGACGACCTTTTTTTTAGGTACCTATTCGGATACAACAAGGATAAACATCGATGGTGGATCTCGGACGACCTTTTTTTTTTCGGATAGGGTCCAAGGGTAAACATCGATGGTGGATCACGGACGACCTTTTTTTTACAAATTCGGATAGGGTCCAAGGGTAAACATCGATGGTGGATCTCGGACGACCTTTTTTTTTTGCTCGCTTGATGATGCTCGGCAGCGACAAGTCTCCTCCGAGGGGTATGTCACACCCCACCACACTCCCGCCGGGTTAATTTCGCCTATTATACTACACAATATTAACTTAAATAGCTTGTAACTATGCTTTGTAATGTATTTGTGGTGTGTAATAAAAAATAAATAAATCGTAGATAACAAAGAAAAATAAATTCTTCATTAGTATGTATTTGTAACATAGTATTTACCTAACTGATTTAAAGAATTCTTATAGTGTTATTATATATTTATTTATTACAATAAATACCAGCATGATTTTAATAATAAGTAAAAGATGATAAAATATGCCACCAAATCTGACTAGGTATTCAGTAAGCTCAATACGATGTCTAAAAATATTTAAAAAATAACACAATCCGATGAGTTGTATCATTTCACTTTATTACTTTACTATTCTACAAATACATTTGTACATAAGTAATTTGAAACATCTCGTGGCATATATGCCCTAACACACATAATATAATATCTGAATCAATAAATTTGACTTACATTCTACAGTTCCAAAAAATCGTTTTCGCAGTTATCCTTCCTACATAATATATATAATATGTATTATTATTACAAATGTTAAATAATTTACATTATTAAATTGAAAGTTAAAACAAATAATATTAAAAAAATATTTTAAAACAATTAACATAAATTAGAATATTTCATATATCTAGATTAAAATTAAATTTTTATTTCAAATTTGAAAATTATAATTAAAATTAATATTTTTTAAATAAATTTTATTATGTTTTTCATATAAATTGGCTATTTTAAGATCGATCAAACTTTGGTCAAACGAGACTATTTCTAAAATCGGTACTTGACCCGGTAACTTTTCAAATCGATAATTTAATATAATCTAATATCTATTGGAGAATTCTATAATACTTCCTACCATGAGACATGTATTATAAAAATTACAATATAAATACTATTTTACAGGAGCTACTTATAACAACATCAAGTCGCCAAAGAAATCTTTTCTTTTCCATTAATATAACAATCTATTAACATGACATATTTTCCATATAAACATACATATTCACAAGTTAATCATAAAACAATTTAATAAAACAAAATAAAATGTTTTTCTTTCAACTACCTACTCACAGGCTCGTTTGGGCCTCTTGAACGATTTTTATAACAATAATAGCAACTAAATATAACGAATAAGAGTATTATATAAATTTTATATAATGTTTATAATAATACTGAGTTGTATACTTAATAGGCATTGAAAATTACTAAGCAACAGTTTTATTAGATTAACATTAAGAATTATTTACCTCTGCTAACGAAAATTAAAAAAAATATCGAAAAACAGGCTAAACTTTTTGAAAGTTACCATTTTAATGGATAGTGCCCATTTACTACTAGGTACTATAAATATTTTGTAGCAGCAGTAACGTTTGACATCACTTAAGCATTCTGCTAATAATATAATTATCCAATAATCCGTCAACCATGACAGCGACTAGACTATTATTCTTATAAGTTATTTAGACATTATTAATTATTATTTCAAGTCATTATTTAGAGGAGATTTAAACGAAATTACATAAATCAATTAATTTTTTTAATCACATTATACCAATATGTCTGATTATTCAATTTGAGTAAGGATATTATATATTTATGTATATTTATGAATATTCCGTGAAAAATGTAGTCGAGCCGACAATTTTAATTATTCATTTTACAAAATTCAATGCTAAAGTTTTTCATTATTTAAAGTGATTGCAACTTGAATCACATTGTGACTGAATTTTAGCAAATACTTTAGCCAAATAACTATTAAAAATTCAATAATCTGATTACTTTTTCGATGAAATTAAAACAATAAACAAACAAATTAAATTTAGCTAGTACAATAATAAATTATTACATACTAGGTAACAAGAAAAAAAATCATCGAAAACATTTATATTATGAAAAAATATTACATGAAGTAAACATTAATTAACAATAAATAATGCTCATTTTAATATTTTATTTTATAAACTGTTTCACTCAAAAGTTCTTATTCTTATTTGTGTTCTTGTTATCTTATTTGTGTTTAAGTTCTTATAAGCATATCTATATCTATTAGGCCTATTTATTATTAAGTTTAGGCTCATTATATAAAAAGTTAGGAATAAAATTAATAACCAATAATAATAATACTCTATGAAAATATGTGATACGACTTATTAGTTAAAACTAATGAAAAGAAAATTATATTTTTTAATCAAAGCGATTGTTTTTATATTATAAAACTTAGTTTACCGTGCCAAAATCAACTCTCTTCTAAAGAAATCCTTATTTATGACAAGTTTATCTAGTATCCAGACGCAAGTACGAAAAATGAAATAAGTTAAACCTAAGTCTTACACAATCATGTTATGATAGAATAAAGAGTACGGATGTTTTAAAACTCGACGAACTAATAGATCATAAGTTATATTAGTCGCCATAGATTATTTATACCTGTATTTTTTTTTAAATATTTTAACCAATATTTATAGATGTGATTAACAGGCAGAGAAATAGCCAGTAAAAATGAGTAATTGTTGTATCGTTATGTAACTCAGATCTATTTCTTATACGAATCAACAGAGTGTCGGTGCTTTTTTCATAGATTTTATATTGTGACTCGACATTATATTTTAAAAAAAAGTTTTAGGAGGCGTTTTATCTAGATTAATAATAGTAGAATTTCCTTTAAATATATCATTGTACAAAATACTGTACGAGCTAATTTTTAGGAATTGGAAGAATAACAATGATTTCTCCCTTAATCCCTTTCAACCCTTCTATATTGTTAACTGAACGACTGGTTGAAATTTTGCTTCCAATATTATCGACTTAATAAGACTTTTAGTCTCTTTTTAAAAATCATAATATTAAAAAAAGAAAACACTTTAAAATATTATTTTTGCGATGAATAGACGTAGCCCTAATTTTCGATAATTTTCTAATAAGTTTTTACATCCAAATGTATTACAATGTAATCAAACTGATTTTAAATAAGTAACTCTCTTATTTTTTTGCCAAATTCTTCTAATTATAAAAATTCGATTTTTAATCAGAATAATCCGTCAAAAAACATTCCGATTTATATTTGTATTAGAGTTACTTAAGGGTAAGACAATTTGTAAGTTACTGACTTTTGAATCAAAGTATAATGAGTCTGTTTGAATATGGTATATTTGGAATTAAACTTTAGCGAGTCTAAGTAGCAAGTAAAACGACGAAAATAACGATGTACATACAAGTTAGTTACACAATTATATCTATATTTTTGTGATAACAATGATAAAATAATATGCTTTATTCTTCCAGTTCTTAAACTTTGGCTTGGGCGTATGCCGAGGAGTAGGCGAATTTTTCTCTGTAGCGGAAGGCAAAGCATACGTACAAGCGTATGGACTTTGAAGAGTTGTTTAGCCACATGTTGCCTTGGCACGTTATTTTCGCATAGACCGAGTGTAAATAAGGGTAGTACTACACATCAGCATAGGCTCCGCTATAGGTAATTCCGCATACGCTTACTCTAACAATCAGATCACAATATGTAAATACACATTTTATTCTAAGAATATTATTACATTAGTTCTATTTAAAAACATTTTTGAAAAGTTTTATCTGACCATTTCTTTCAATATCCTTTTTTTTTTCTTTTTCCGTCGTATTTCCACCTGCATAGTATCTACTAAATTAAAGGCGCTCACTATCAACATTATTGATTAGTTGAAATTTCTCAAAAATACTTAAATCTTATTACATTGGAATGAGGTTTCATTTTGGTCTCCTTAAGTATCAATTTGTGCGGTGTAATTGAATATTGTTTCTCAAAATGACAGTGCTTTTAACGGGCACTTACACTAGTTATGCGATATTATACTTATGAAGTATGGTAGCGATAAAGATATGATCTTTCAACCAAAACCTACTATTGTGACTATCACATAAATACAGTTTGCGATTTATTGTCATCGAAGCTTATTGCGAGTTTATTAGCACTTTTTTTTTTAAATTATTATGTAAATAATTACACTTAGGTTGGTGTCTTTCAAGACACAAAAATGTAAATGCCCTCGAAAAGCGTTATCACTTCTTTGGTGTGCTTGATTAATTATAAACATACATAAATGTCAAAAGGCTATTTTAATCAAAGAAAAAGAAAAAAAAATGTTCATTTTGAATAAATATATTGAAAATAATATGCAAATTTGAGAAAAGTATAAACTGCATATATTTTTTACGTGATAACGTCTTGCAAATCGATGAACGCCGGCTGCATGCACGGAAAAGCTCGACTCATTGTCCCGTTCCGTGAGCGAGAGCGCGAAACAAGCGATGGCACAAACGGCCTCTCCCACTCCATCGGCAGATGCATCCGAGTAGAAGATAAAAAAAATTGAATTAACGAGTGCAAATAAATGTTCATTTATTGAAAAAAAAAAGTCAATTAACTCCTTCTTTATTTAATTCAAATCATAAGAGTATCCAATTTTTCATCAATGCTTTCTTATGACGTTATCACGTAAAATTATCTTCAGTAAACCGACTTTACAGACAACCAATTTTTTTCGTTACTCATCTCATTTTAATCTTATACAAATAATAATACTACATTATAACGAAATTATCTAGGCCGATCGCGGAAAATATTGTACCCATATTTTAAAAACATTTTACCTTTTCTTTATTTACTTACAAACACTCTTACTTGTTCAGCTTTAAGACAGTTTTGGCACGCACATAATTATTTAATACCCTTCATACAGTACCTCATTTTTAATTGTGTATTTTCAAGAAAACTAAACTAATCTTATCATTACTTTACTATAAAAGCATACACGTTATCTAAAATAAATTAATTGTGAAATCTAATTCCATTTATCAGTATCGATCATAACAATATAGACGATTATGCTGTTGCATACACAAACATCTACCTAATATGGTCCATGAAATTGTAACTGACCTATTTCTATAATTGTATCCGAGAACTCAATTCGAATGTCATCTTCTTATCCTAAACATCGAATGCTAACATTAGCTTAACACACAGTGTCCAGAATTACCGTTCCTGAGACTCAAGCCTGCGATTGCAATAAAATTGTGTTTAGTGGTCGACCATTTGGTATTCTACTGATCAATAGCGTTTTTACGGCGTGTTTGTAGTGTTTTTTTTTTGTCAGTACATTCACTTATCTAACATTTTATCACAATCACAAAAGTAGACTTGAGCTTTGATCGTTATCACATGATAATGTTGATATCAAGTAACTGCGCCAACCAGTCGTTTATACATCTAAACGCACATTATATTTGCAAATAATGTTTATAAATTATTTTAAACTTAAAACAACAAACATTCATCTCGATGACTCGATTTTGGCAGTATTTTTAAAAAAATGACTAACTAAGACAATTTAGAAACTCTAACATTTATTGGCATTATCATTAAATTTCGAATTTTCAACTTAAAAAAAAAACATGAAACAACTAAACATAACATTTGAAAAGTTATATAACATTATTATACAGTTGGATGCTGAGGGCAGAGTAAAAAAATCAATGTATTGTTCTTATATATTATTATTACTATACGCGTTTTTGTAAAGCCTTTTTAACTTTTGTTAAAAATATCGTATTCTGTTTTTGAATTTTAAATTCGTGTTTTTCAGAGTTATATGCAAAATTATTGGATTTTAAATATCATATTATCACTACTGGTTTTGATTATGTACTTCAAAACATTTTGGAATCTTTATTGACTTAACATTTAACTTTGGTGGTTTGACTTTGCTTTGATTCTTTGGATTCATCAAAGCCTTATCCTTCTTAATCTTATAACTAACTAATACTGTACGTAGTACTGTACTCTTAACGTAGTATTTCTTTAACAACTTTTTCTTCGAGAAGAATAAACATTGATTCTTATTATATCTATACATATTAATAACAAATTTCATTAACAGCTTTTGTCTTCTCGCAAGCTAAGATGCCGGATTTGACATTTCACAGATTTTCTTTGGCAAATAAGACCTTAGTAGTGCTATAACTAATGACAAAATATAAAACTAACATTGTATTTAAATAAAATATAATACTTCTTCACAACCAAGGCAAAAATATAAGCGTTCTAATCCGTATAATGAGTTTCTCATTGTAGCTTAGCTATTATTTACATCGCAAAACGTATGTTTAACAATGATTTTACGATTTAATAAATAACATAAAATTGTAACATCTTTTAGTGTTACAAAAACTTTTGATCGCTTTTTTTAAATGTATTCAATAATTATTATTTATCACTTCTCTAGTAATAAGATTTTTATATATGGTTTGATGTTAATCATAATACACAAGCATTATTATTAGTTTAGAATACCATATCCAGATAATGAACCTATAGGACACGTGCGATTAATATCCACAGATCACTGCTTGATCAGCTGTGATGTGTCAACGTTGTCAAACCCGATCTCTTAAATCGCTAAAGCTACGAAATCGAAGGCGCCAGCGAAATATCGATAATCATTTATTTATTAGAGTCCGTTGACTGCCCAGGAGGCTGGATGCTAATACGGACCGCGTCGCGACCCACGATGATTTTTACCTGAAAACAACGACGATGAAAAGTTTGCTTCTTTCGAAATCGAAGACAAAATTGCCATTAAAGTGGTGACATTATTTTGTTTGCCTTTTTGCGTATATGTTTACGGAGACAAAATTATATATAAGTGAAATTATTTGAACTCTTTTTGAGTCGTAGGAAATTTTGCGCATCTATTTAGACGGTGAATTTGAATGCTGATATCTGTAACTTCATTGTAACGGTTCTTAAATGAATTGACTTTTCCTTATGATTAGATGAGACTTTATATTTAATTAATTAAGAATTTAGTAAAAAGTTAACAGTATGATGCTATGCAAAAATTTCTAAATAACTTTTAAACTTGATAATTTATTTACCTAGTCGCCTTGTCAGACATTCATCGCATAGTAAACGGAATTCTGCGACGCAGCCATCGGTGACGTAGCGGTCGCCGCTCCTTCAGGCGCCCCTCTCGTGGACCGGGACGGAGACCCTGGTGCTGGTTGGTAGAGCGGCGCTACTACCTGAATAGTCATTATTTAATTGTAAAACAACGTAGGGAATTCTATTTTTTTTAAATAGTATTATCTGTGTTAATCTATTTATAAAAATTCTTTCTTCACTTATTAGTCTTACTATATTTATATTATGTCATTTACCTCTTTTTAGTATGGATAACATGAGTGTGTTGAATTTAAAAATATAATATACAATACACATATTAGAACTCCAAAAATAGCTTAAACATACAAAATTTAAAAAAAAAAAACTGTATTTTTTCGTAAATATATGAATACAGTTTTAATTCTAAATTATTCACTTTATATACTCTTTATTGTAGACGTACATAGATTAACATAATGATATTAAAGCAAGAAAAAAGAACAGATGTACAAGAGGCTGCCTTAGCGCTAAAATAATCTATTCCAGGTAACCTTAGGTAGACGATAGAGAAAAGTACGACATATACACACACACACGCACAAACACAAACACACACACACACACACACACATTTATGGACGCATGTTCATTTATATATTATTTATTCGGGAACAATATATACAAAAAAAAAAAAAACAGAAGTGGTGTAATGTCCCCGAAAAGGAGTGTCACTCAGCTATTATGAAGTATCTAAATACTTCATAGCTGATTTTCAGTGACCTCCTGAATTTTATATGTTTTGAATTTAAGATAAAATAACAAATTAAAATATTAATACTATTTTACAATTTTATTAACTACTTATATAAAATATATATTACATATAACTATCCATACTATTTAATATATGTATATACATATCTAACTGTACTGTAGGTATACAGAATGACTGGTAAATTACTATCAATATTTAAGGACACTACTCGGTACATGATTATCATTCGAATTATGTAAAAAAACAGGTAAATATTAATAAACTTTTAAGTAAAGTTATTCAACAATTATCCAATTATGTACGCGTCGTCTGGACACCCTAGCAGCTAGCTGCACTTTTGACACAAAACAGGTAGTTTACCTACGTCCAAACGCCGCCACGTGTTAATAGGGTAGCAGGATAAACAAGCATGATCCAGTCCCCTTTAATACTTTAATCCTGGCTTAGGATAGGCAAAAATACTAAGATATTTTACTCGTTTAAGCAACAAATTTGTTGACTAGGTAAATGATGTGAACTTTGGCAATTTTTAGATGTGAACAAGCGGCACAGTACAACACCTGTGCACGTGCCGCCGGCATGACTGTAGGGTGTCAACGCTTCATTTACTTGAATTGAAATTTATGAAAATTTGGTCAAAAATTAAGTACCTATTTTTTTTACATAATTTGAATGAGAGTCATGTACCGAGTATTCTCCTTAAATATTGATAGTAATTTACCAGTCATTCTGTATATCAAATTTCCAAAAAAAAAAAAATATTATATTATATTATAATAACTTATGTCTATCTTCTATTTATGCGTATGTTACGATTGAGTAATATTTTCGTAAATTTTTGGTCAATTTTAATAATTTTAAAAGTATGTGGTATTCGTAAAAAAATTAATAATAAAATAATGTATTTCAACCCTTAAAATTGTGAAAACAATTTTTTAATTTTTTATTACAACTAGTTGCCGCAAAGCATAATATAAGGCCAAGTATGTACCGACCGGTACGCGGTTCACTACAAACGATGATGTAGCGGTTCCAACTCCGCTACTACGCTACGAGTCGTAGCGAAATGTTGTACACGCTAAAATAGTTTCGCATTTATAATTGTTTTGAAGATATGTATTTATTATTTTCTAACTTATTTATCTGATTGTAACTAAAATTGCTTGAAATATTTATTAAAATTTTATCAAATATAGAGTTAATCACAACACACTGTGTGACAGTAACAGTTACGTTAAAGATTTTAACCAACGAGACGTGTTGATTGTCATTCGGTTTATTCCACGAAGCAATTGTTTATTCTTGTTTAACCGAACTATTTTTATGATGATTATTTAGCTTACTTAGGGCAATATTTCAATAGTAGGATAGCAATAACGCATCAACAGCGATTTTATATAAATACTAGCGGCCCGCCCCGGCTTCGCACGGGTATTTGACTAAAATTTCAAAAATTATAAATTTATATTTTTTATCACCTACACCTGCGTCGATACTGAAAAATATTTTATAATAGACGGATTGAGTTGTCAAACATGACTATGTGAAAATAAAATGTAATTTAAATTAAAAGCACTAAGGAGTATTGATATCAATTTCGAAGCAAAAAAATTTCAACCGCCTTTTAACCCCGTAAGGGAATGAATTTTGATAAAATACGAAACACGTCTTCAATCAATTCTGTTAAAAAATATTTATGCAAAATTTGAAGTAGATTGTACCAAGGAATCACGTTGTTCCATACAAACTTTGCCCCCATTTTACACCCTCTTAGGGGTAGAATTTCGTTAAATCCGTTCTTAGCTGGTCTCTACTCGGCGAAAGGAATATTCCTACCACATTTCAAGTCTCTAGGTCTTATAGTTCCAGAGATATCGTGATGAGTGAGTTAGTGACCTTTCGCTTTTACCTATATACACTCATTTGCAAAAAAAACGGGCAGTTTCGATTTTCTTCCTGGCTGAAAAAAAAAAATACCAAAAAGGTTTTAATCATTTGAACATGTTACTGGCCAGTTATAAAAGTGCCATAATGTTTATAAGAGTACATTCCAAATTCAAATTTTTGACTGAGCCTGGTTTTCAAAGAAAATAACTTTTAACTACATTTTGTGGCGCGAATTCCCTATAGTTAATATCGACTCTAATTAACTTTTTGTCAATTTTTATTAAATTATCTGGTGTCCTTGACATTTAAAAGTATTGTTATTGCTGTTTAGCAATCTCGAAAATGGTAGATAAAGTGATAAAAGCGAGCAAAATTATTCCGCTGCTTGAAGAAGGTTGCAGTCAATGCTTCGTGGCTCAGAGGCTAAATGTGAGTCGGTCGACAGTTCAAAGGACCTGACAGCGCTATCAAGAGACCGGTTCCGTCAAGAGAAGGCCTGGTTCTGGCAGAAAGACATGTACCGAACCACGGGATGATCGTTTTCTAGTTAGTCAAGCGTTGAGAAATCGCAAATCTTCTTATGTGGACCTCAAGAACACCCTCGAAGAAGTAAGAAATGTGCAAATTAGTCTATGGACGGTCAGGAGGAGGCTTCTCGCTGCTAATATACACAGTCATCGCCCGGCACGCGGCCCTAAATTACTCCGTGGACATCGAGTTGCCAGGCTTAGCTTCGCTCGAAATTGTGTGTCATGGACTCATGAAGACTGGGATAGGGTATTGTTCTCCGATGAAGCCAGGATATCTCTGCATGGTGAAGACCGACGTCGGCGAGTGCTACGTAGACGAGGAGAACGCTTTGCAGAGGCATGTTTTGAAAAAATCACACCTTATGGAGGGGGCTCTGTTATGTTTTGGGCAGGAATAAATTCTATGGATCGTACGGAGTTAGTCTTCATCGAAAACGGTACACTGACTGGACACCGATACATAACGGAAGTTCTAATTCCTTATGCACAACCCGCTTTAACCGCTCTTGGCGAAAACTCAATTTTTATGGACGACAACGCTCGCGCCCACCGGTCTGGCGATGTGGATGCGTATATGCTAGAAGTCGGAATTCGTCGTTTGGACTGGCCAGCTAGAAGTCCGGACCTCAATCCCATAGAGCGTGTCTGGGACGTTCTGAAGCGACGAGTGAGATCAGTGCAGCCGGCTCCGCAGACCATCAGAGAGCTAAAGAATGTGATTACCGCGGAGTGGGAACGTATTCCCCAAGAAACCATAAAAGATATACTCACTAGCATGCCCAGACGAATGCAAGCTGTGATTTCAGCATGAGGGGGTCACACTCAATACTAAACTTTTATCTGCTTTTAATGTATTCAAGAAAAACAAAGAAATTAACGCGTTTCATTTTTATTTAGCGAGCAGGTACAATCATAGTGTTTTGAGCTTAAACATTATTTCTTAATAATTTAATTAAAATGTTATGATAAAACTGATGAAAACTATTCCTTCCTAATTAATTTATAAAATTCTGAGGATAACAATACCTAAAATTGTCAAACAAACTAATAGTAACTATAAAATAGTTCTTTGCTTAAGTGCCCGTTTTTTTTGCAAAAGAGTTTATTTAGACTAGCTATCGTGATCAAAGAAAAAATGTACCCTATGTTACTTTTAATACCTCCAAGAATATGTGTACAAAGTTTCATGATGATCGGTTAAGTAGTTTTTGCGTGAAAGCGTAACAAACAAACTTACTTTCGCATTTATAATATTACTATGATATGTAATTCGAAATAAATAAATATTTTAGTTATTTAAATATACAAGCTATGTCCGTGAAGTATTAAATTTCAACGATCGCACTAATATATGGTTTAATGACCTCTGTGATATAAATTCTGTGCAACTAATGTCATCTAAAACTTTTGTAATTAAGTATTGTAGACAATAAAATACGCTCAATTTAGTAAGAATAGTTTTTAGAAAATTATTTCCATCATAAGAAAACACTCATAGAAAACCTGTA
Source organism: Euphydryas editha (assembly GCA_036937285.1). NCBI lineage: Eukaryota > Metazoa > Arthropoda > Insecta > Lepidoptera > Nymphalidae > Euphydryas > Euphydryas editha. Next base: position 15,648,967 of record JAUPFZ010000005.1, on the reverse strand, counting down.
TATTCTGTATGAAATTTTAAGCCTGTGGATTATGTCTCAAACTTTTTCGTTTAAGGGACTGAGTAGTAACAGATATAAAAAAATATTATTTATTTATATTTTATGGTTGTTTACAAAGCGTGTTAGATATCATGCATGTAATTAATGTTTTAGATTCTGGAACAAAGTTGAATTTAAAAATGAAATGTCCTAAAGATGTACAACATAAAATAAAACATATAAAAATGAACATATTGTTGCCTTGATAAAAAGTAGTATTGTAATAGACAATTGTTAAAATTCTTTATAATATATATATATATATATATATATATATATATATATATATATATATATATATATATATATATATATATATATATATATATATATATATAACATTATATGGTTATAAATATCAACAATAGAAGTATGAAGATGTCAATTATACACTACATGGAAAGATGTTTGAAGAAGATCTAATATAAGATTGAAACGTCCGTCGCATGAATTTTCAATTTTGGTATTTTGATTGGCACCTTATGTCCACTTCTCTGATAACTCCAGTAATATATAACAAATGGACGCAATGACAAATAATAATAATTATAATATTTCAAGTTGTGCCTAAAAATCGATTACAATTTACGTTTAACAATATAACGACTGATTAAAAAAAAATACAAAATCTTGCTTATCGGAGAAATTTTCCCATCAGTGCTAAAATTTAGGTTTGTTAGGTTTATATTCATATAATTATTAAAAATGTATTAATTTTTTATATAAGTTAATTTTCTTGCGTATTATGTATTTGGCGGCTAATTTAAGTTGTAGGGAACAGTGTTAAGGTAAAATTTTTATTGTATAACTAGGAAACAGGTGATAAATTAAAAAAAATCATTAATAAAAGTTTGACAACCCTACACACGATGACTTTTGGTTTGTTTACAAAAATTCCATATCAGCTTTGGCCTAAGCATATTAGGTTTTGCTACGCGCGTTTCTCATTTTCTTAATAAAATTAGTAAATTGTATCCCTGCTGGATCGCTACTACATAATAAAATTGACCTAGTTACGTTTCTGTGATTTGTATTCAAAAGTTCCATCTCATCGGTCAAGGTCGAATGCTATTTTAATAAACTTTCAAGTAGGGAACTAGTGCAATCAGAACAAGTGTAATAAAAGTTATTGAAATATAACTAGAGGCGTTTGCATTAACAAACTCCATTATTTACACATAATTAAAGTATTTATCATACGACGTTAAGGTGAAGCAATGTGTCTGATTTCCTTAATAAAAATATATTTATACTTTTTATATCTGTTACCTAATTAAATATTTTTATTATTTATGACGGAGAATATCTACTGTTACATTCTAGTTTGTGTTTCAATACTATTTTCATATATGGTGTAAGGTGTAGATACTGTTTACTTTTATGGGTGTAAAAAAAAAGACGATAATAAGTAAATAAGGACATGGTACGTGTAATAATAAGTAGGTAGCCAATGAGTTTCATTTTATTTTTATTTTTTTATAACTTAATATTTTATACAAAAATTCGAAACTTTAATTTTATTTAGTTATAATATATTGCCATTTTGTTCCATAACTTGTTGCCATCTTCATGTAGGTAGTGACATAATATCGTTCCTGCAGAAATCTTTGAATTTGTCATTAAAAAATGCGACAAGTAGTTTTGACAATGTCCAAATTCATAACTTTTTCTTCATGATACTCATTGCGCGATACTCGTTACTCGAAAGCTTTTTTCGTCTCAAAATCTCGAACTAGAAACTTCAAGTTTCAAATTGCTTTTTTTAGTTCCGATTTTCACAAAAGCCATCTGTAAAATCGCAAAAACATTGTGACCTTTTTTGATCCCTTAATTTTTCTACACTAGTGTATATATATGTGTGCCATTTAGTTTGATAATTTGTTTCTATCTGCAGGTAGTCATATAATCCCGTTCCTGCAGAAATCTTAGAATTCTTGATAAAAAAAATGCGACCACTAGTTTTCACAGTTCTCTCTTGTTGTTAACCTAACACTACTAAAAGAATTCTAAAGAGAGCGAAGCAGGTGAAAATCTGAGAGTGAAAGTCGGGACTGTATAGTGGATGCATTAACACTTCCCACCCAAGCTCTCTCAATTTTTAATTTGTGGTCAAAGATGTGTGTGGTTTGGCAATATCATGATGAAAACTAAAGATCACTCCTTTTCTGTTGATCAATTCCAGCAATTTTATCTCAATTTCTTGCTTGAGTCTCATTTGTTGTTGGCAATAGAGATCCGAATCGATGGTTTTGCCCGGCAGTAAAATAGTGTTAATCCGGGTTTCGGCTACAGTCTGTCGAGCTTAACTACCCTTTGACCACGATCTGTTTCGTCTTAGTTTGTTAGGTCTGTTTTTGTCGTTAGGTGATCTGTTTTCCATTACCATAGATCAATCTTTTAAAAAATGGTTCAGTTTCATTACGTTGCAATAGAAAATCGCAAAGTATAGTAAAGCAGTGAGCTCGTGTGGCACCCAAACATCGAACTTTATTGTATCGCCAGACTTTTTTTGTGATCAATCCTCAGTTTCTCGGTACTACTAATATTCCTATACCGTAACTACTAATATGCCTTTTTCGCTTCACTTTTTCAAAAATGGTATCAACTTTATAGGTATGAGGGCGACCAGAGCGAGCTGCATCTTTGAGATCAAAATTCCAAAACTAAAAACGCTTGAACTAACTTTATGCTCCTATTCCTGACACTGCATTAGATCCATAAATGTTACAATTTTTTTTCGCGACATGGGTCGCATTTTTTCGTTTTTCGTAATAAAACTTCAGAATGTATCGAATTTCTTCTTTAGATTTTCTTATTTTGACGGACAGAAAAATAATTGAAAAATGGTGGGAAAATGGTTTTTTTTACTTTTTTTTTTTTAATGTCCTATATTTATTGATATTAAAACCAGCAAGATATAAACAGTACAAACAAAGAGATTTTTCTTCAATTTTATACAGACAAACAGAATTTTTCCACTTCCATTTTTGTTTGTTTGAACACACATCACTGTCAAGTAATAAGTGTAGGTGAAAAAATTAGAAAAATGGAATCATTAATAATTATTCAATTTAGTCTCTTATTCATCAAAATCGCTTAACTCTATCAATAGTTATCGTAACTTCAATTTTGTATTTTGAGTGACGGCGTTAGAGAAGAGTAAGTTAAAATACATTTAAATGTGACTGAAAAAAGTAGAAATAACGTTGTGTAAAATAATGTTATATCATAGGTATCTTCATTTAAATAATGATAATTAATGCTTATATTCAAAACTCAACAAAAGAAAAAAACTAATTATTTAAAAAAAGGTAAATAACTCAATGTATATAATATCAACACATAAATAAAATAAATTGCTTTTACGTACAAAATTCATTTCAGTTTTATGAGTTAGTTGAATTTACCTTTTCAGAATAGCAAATCATTTGTTTTCCTCCACCGGGTTGCGGCGCAGGCACCGGCCTATACCTCGCGGGAGCGGGACACAGCGTCTAAAAATATTATACATATTTATTTTTATATTGAATTAATAAATAAATTAACTTAATGTGTACTATGTGATTTCATTTTACGTGGAGAACACGAAATTTGATATTAACATATAACAACTCTCATTATTTAAAGACGTAGATGTAATACCTATTCACATTCATTTTTAAATTTTATCGCCTTTATTACATTCTACATATTTATTTATTTCATTATCTTAAAATTAATGCGTTGTTATTTCGGATTAGCGAAGAAAGTTCTCTATTAAACTACTTTGACTAATTCAAAATTTACGATAAATTCTCCTAAATGCTTTTGTGAAAAAAAAAACAATTCAGTATTCAATGATCAAACATTAGTTGTGTACATTACATGGGGTATTATTCTTTTAAAAACAAAATTGGTTGTCTGTAAAGTCGGTTTACGAACAATAACTTTACGTGATAAGAAAACATTGATGAAAAATTGCATACTTTTATGAATTGAATTATTATCATTGAATTATCAATATTTTGTATACATAATACGAAGAAAGAGTTAATTGAAAATTAAATTTATTTGCATTCGGCAATACAAATGTTTTTTATCTTCTACTCGGATGCATCTGCCTATGGAGTGGAAGAAAGATGCTGAACGTTTAGGCCGATCGTGCTTCTCTATCGCTAGTTCCGCGCTCGCGGAACGTGACAATGAGTCATGCTTTTTCGTGCGTGCAGCCGGCGTTCATCGATTTATAAGATGTTATCACGTCAAATAATAAATACATAATAAGTCAAGTTTCGCGAGTCATCATTAATTTTAACTTAGGCTAGTAACTGTTTATCTGTTTAGTTATATATATATATATATATATATATATATATATTATATTATATTATTTTACAGTAATAATTATGTATTTTTTAGGTAATAACCGCCTCAGGTAAAGTTTACCTGTAGTTGTAGGGCGTGTGTGTAGTGGGCGCGCTGCGGCACGGCAGCGGGCGCTGGCTGCGGTGTGCTCGCGCCGCTTATCGTCTGTGTTTGGTAATACGAGTGCATGCGGTTGTCTAGAAATGTAAAGTTTTTCTAGATAATTTATTTAAGGTATATTGCATAAATAATTCGTTCATCAGTATAAAACATCTCAATATTGGGTATAATTTATTTTGTTAGACAAATTCAAATTGCTTGAGAATAATATTAAAAGCTTATATCATGAAAAACAATTAAGTACTAGCGACTAAGTAGTAGCGAGCGATTAAAGCGAGTGTGCTGTGGCAGCTGCAGTTTACGCATCTTTTCAAGTACGTCTGTTAAATGTAATCCACCTTTATTTAAACTGATGATTAATTTAAAAAAAAAGAAAGAAAGAGATTATGCCAGAGTCATCACAAAATAGCGTATCGTCTCGTTTTTGCCTTTTTTATTTTGCTCGTTTTGTTACATATTGTTGTTAATATATAATTACAATTACGAAGATTTAATTTCAACTGTAACACAAATTTAAATGATGTAAATTTATTAGAATTTATTGTAACTTTGGATTTTCCTTTTATAGTAAATCAATAAACCTAGACCAATTATTATTTATTATTATCACCACCACAATTTTACTACCAGTTGATTGTTTATCAATTAATTCACTTAATAATAATTTCAATACAAACATTTTGAACAAGATATTATTATGACAATCTATACGTATTTTTGGAATACAAATTGTCTGTCTGCCGGCATTTTACGCCACTTCAAAGGAGTTATTTAAACGTAGATAAAACAAAATATAATCTCTATCATCTCGGTAGAGACCACTATCTGTACAAGGAACTAAAGACTTATTTTAAACGTAAATAATAAAAAAATCTCTATATTATAAATATATATATATATATAATATAAATTCTTTTTTCGGTATCTATCACTATCTGTACTAATATAAAGAAGATAAACAATTTATTTGTATTCAATAATGCCTCAAACTTCTGAATCGATTTTAATAATTCTTTCAACTTTAGAAAGCTACATTATTCAGAAATTAAGGTCCAATTTCACCGTTTGCTGAAACGTTTAGATAGTTGTCTAACATATAACGGTACCTATACATTTAACCAAGTTGTAGATTATTAGGTAAAGAAAAACTGACCTAAGGTCCTATTTTATCTCCTGATTCTCCTCCTCTGATGACCTTTCAGTAACTTATGTGCAAGTTAAACTTTATCAGCTACCAGTGTAATAGGTCTTTAGGGTAAAACATAACCATCACGCTATCATCGTAGCGGAACAGTAGCTACTAATGCCGACGCGAGTGAAAACGCGAGGAACGTGAGGTAATACCTAAAAATGAATAATGTCAACTAGAAGTTAAAAAATGTCTACTTACAGTCGTTGGTATTCCAAGTTTGAGCATATTCCTGTTGGTAGTGATAATGGTTGCTGTATGGCACGTACAGTAGCTGATGGTGACTGCGGATTGGGGGAGGAGACTCCGGTCGTCTACATCGTCCAGATCTTACTGGAGATGTCTGTTCTGAACTCGTCTGTGAACTGTATAACTCTTGACTGCTGTCTGAACACCTAAAAGCACACGATGTTATGTTCTCTCATCTTATTTCTTTAGTGAATCCAGATAAACGAAACAAAAAAATAAAAATATACAGATTTTTATTATATGGATTTAAATTTTGCCGTATTTTATAAATTTACTCAACTACAGAAAAATATACACTACGTATTCTTAAGACTTATGGCATATTTTTATAGAAAATAGAAAGTGCAAAATTAATACCAACTCTACGAAAATGTTTTTAAAACACTTAGATATTAAAACAAAGGTGAGAATTAGAAATACATATCGACACGGTGTGAAAATGTTTTAAAAATCTAAACATTAAGATAAGAAATAAAATAATTAAAATGAACAAAATAATATTTTAAATATCATAAATAATTTTAACGTTAATATAAAGTTATGAATGCTGTGTCGATCGATTGAACGATCAAACAATTACGGCGACGTATTTATATGAGAATTATTAATATAGGTTGGATTTTAATAACATTCGTAGGTATATCGTTGTAATACGTAACGTAACGAATATATACAATCCGTAAACAACATGCTTAATTAATTATATGGAACTAATTAATGTTTCCTAGAATATAACAAAGTTATTAATATACATTTTCGTCAAAGTATTTTAATAATAAATCATAGATATTATAGAAATATGAACGAGACTAGGAGAAAACATTAATATTGCGAATGTTAATCTAGCACTAGTTTTAGTTCTATGTTTAGTTTTAGCCAATTTCCCAAAATATATATTACTCGTACTAGATGTGCCCGTGGCGTTTAAAGTGCATAAATGCAAACCCATTTCTTAAATTACATAAACTTTTTATAGAGTTAACCAATTTTCATGAAATAAAGACTAAATTATACTTGAGTACATTTTAGTTCATAGTAGTATTAGTAGTTTACAAAAATATACGTAAAATATAAATAAATATAAATAAATATGTTTAACATACACACTGTCGTCTATTCCTAAGGTAGACAACTTAATGCCTGTGTTTTAGGTAACAGTTGACTGATATACATATTATTTTTTCTAAATATACATATAAATAATACATAGATAAATAAATACATATTACACCCAGACTCGGGGCGGGGCACAACCCTGGAGCATAAAACAGGGCCACTGCCAACTGCGCCACGGGCTAATCTAAAATATAATTCTAGTCTAAAATATATAAGTTTTTTTTTTTGCATATCACTTACCCTATATTAGCGTACAGTGAGCAGTTTCTATACATGTTCTCGTGCTGTCGTTGGTAGTGGTAAGATGCCATGTTCTGTGCATGCGCATAGCAAGAGTCGGCATGCTGCGAAACTGGTGTACTGCTGCATTGTCGTGATACGTATTCCGATTTAGACCTGATTGTTGAACAATTTTAACTTATAATCCAGAAATAGATATATACGAAATAGTGTTAAATTAAAGCATGTAAGGGACAGGTAGTAGCAAATGAAATTTTATTAATAAAATGTAGGTTTTTTTTTTCAAACGAACGAATTAAGTTTTTCACTCATAAATAAATAAATAAATAAAAATCTTACACTTATATGAAATTCCAATATTTTATTAAAAAAATCTTAAAAGCATTATTTTAGTTAATTTCATACCTTTAAAAACTAATGTATTTATATAAGCTAGGTATATAGGAAACCGTTCTGGTGTAGTGGTGCAAGTAGTCGCCTTAAACCGCGCCCCGGCGGTCGCGGGTTCGATTCCCGCTCGGGACAGATATTTGTATTTGTATACAAATATTTGTTTCCGGTCTGGGTGTATGTCCTTGTGGGTCTCCTCATCGTGCCTCGGAGAGCACGTTAAGCTGTCGGTCCCAATTATTATCATAGACACCTGATAACTATCGTTACTCGTGGTAGGGAAATTATCCGCCAACCCGCAGTGGAGCAGCGTGGTGGATTAAGCTACAACTCTTCTTCTATATGGAGAAGAGGCCTTCACTCAGCAGTGGGTTGTTTACAGGCTGAACAGGTATATAATATACACATATTTAATAAAAAAATTGGATGATTTTTAAAAGGAAAGTTTTTATAGTAATAATATACCTATGTGAAGCATCTTGTTACAGTATACTATGTACATGTATTTAATATATAATATTAGTATATAATAGCTACGTGTTCGATGTGATTCACCATTGGGAATCAATCGAAACCTTATTAGTTTTTATGTTTCTAATATACAATAATAAAAGTGTTGATCACATTGTTTTTAACCGATTTAAAAAAATGAGAACATCATCAACGAAGTCGATGTCAATTATATACGCATTATTAGGCATAACTCAAAAACTACTCGTTAAATCTCGCCCAAACTTAAATGGAACTACATGACAAGTACCAGCATTCGAATATAAAAAAAAAATCATCAAAATCATTACACCCGGTAAAAAAGTTATGAGTTAACACACATAAAAAATAAAATCGAAATGAGAACCTCCTCCTTTTTGAAGCCGATTAAAAAGGCACATTTTCTACATTTCGATTGGTATCATCTACATTTATAAATTAAAATACAACAAACCTCCATATAAAATTTCTTTTACAATTTGTTGTATATTTAACGGTTTTGTAAATAAGAGGGCTATTGATTACATAAATAAAATTACGTAAAACATATTTTCTCAAATAAAAAGCAAATACATATTTTACTTTTAAGTATTGGGCTAAAAAATATTACTGATCTGTCACGAAACGATACGAAGTCAGTTATCATATTTTTACTAAAATTTATAACTTTATGGTACTTACCAATTACTATTTATACTCGTTCTGCTTTGAGGCCTAGAGTTAAGATTAGCTTCAGAGTAGTATGGCCAGGAGTAGTTTGAGTTGGTGCGCTGGCATGCGTGACTGGGAACTGGTGTGCTCGTACTCGACGTTGGAGTCGGTTGTAGTTCGTTCTGTATTTGTTGTAGGATTTCATCAGAAGCACCGAGTTGTTGTTTTACTGCGATACCTCTTACGGCAGGTCGACGGTGAAAACCTAAACGATGCATATAATATCTTATAATTTGTTAGCAACTTATCTGACCTGATAAATAACTGTCATTATCGTTCTATTTCAGTTTCATAGAAATCGGACTTTCAGTCTGATTTTAATCTTCCAATTTTAATTTCAGACAATGTATCTAAATTAAAAAAATCTAAAAACCCGACTGCGTAAAATAATCTTATTATAAACTAAAAAGAATAACACAATTTACTAGCTTTCATTTGATACCCATATTGCTACAGTAAGAAAAAAAAATTCAACTCCCCCCCCTCATTCCGCCATCTGCGGGCGCCATTTTGAAAATTTATATAGCTTATGTCACTACTACAATTTAGACAAATCCAACGACACCTCATATGTCAAAAACCGTCCAGCCGTTTGAGCTGTAGGGCGTGCCAAAGAAATGGACATACATACATACACTCGAAAAACATAACCCTCCTTCTGTCGCAATCGGGTAATAATCACAAACATTTAGTAATATTGTTAAATTCGGTCTGACATAAAACTCTTAGACTCAGAAGTCAAGCTTAGGTGTAGATTAATTAAACTAACGACTCACGGTTGGTAAGCTTTGCGCTGAATCCCTTGCTTTTTACTATTTATGCACTACGGCTGCCAACTATTATTCAAAGTTGTAAAAATGTAGTTCAAAAAGTGTATTAGACCAAAAATTGGTTTTAACTCAAACCTACATTTTGTAAGCCACGTAACAAAAATGATAAAAAATCTTTTATGGATTGAATTTTTGCTACAAGATATTGTCTGGCAGTGTTGACATGAAAAAAACGACGCCAGTCCCATAATTTTAAAGAAATTATACTGAAACTGTAAATGTTAGTGTTTATTAGAACCAACCAAAAGGCTGTCACAGTAGTGGCAGTGTGTATCTTTTCTAATTGGATACATTTTATTTTAATGTAATGGGTTTCTGAATTGATTTCAAAAATACCGGTTCGCTCGTAACTGCAAACTCCAAAATAATACCTACTACGCTGCTTTTAAAATTTCAGTACTCAAAATAGTTCAACTACTGTTAGTAATAATGTTGTCGTAGATCATGGTTATCATTATAAGGATACATAAAAATATTTTTAAGTTGTTTGCGGAATTTATTTGATTCCGCGCAGATCTAGATAAAGAGATCTAAGTTGTAAAAATACCCCTTACATTTTGTCTATTCAAAGTTAACATTTAAAACACATTAGACGTGCCTTTATTGTTTATTATCTGTATGATAGTTTATTTTTAGCTTTTGTCAAAAATAAAGTTTCGGACATCTAGCTTCAAAAATGGCGGAAGTTGCAGACAAACTCTTAATCCTTTATTTCATCCCCGTAAGTATGGATGGACTTCCCAAAATGTTGAAAAACGAAAATATTAAATTTTAATTAGCTAACCAATTAATCAATTGTCGCGTGTGTAAAAATATATACCATAAATATATACCATATGGTCAAAATGATTATAATATAATTAAATTACTTGAATTCCGTGGTAGCATTAGAATATAATGAATTATATGGCATTAAGTGGAGATGGCTCAGTTGATATACCATATGAATCTTATGTGGAATATCGTGAAGATCGAGACCAATTACGATGAAATTCCTAATACTCAATTTATTTTAAAATTAATCTAGTTTCCTGCGTTTAAGGAAAACTAACATGATAAAGCTTACAAAGTTTAGTAGATACTCAAGTACACATATCAATTTTATTGTATTCTATTTCAGTGAAACAGCTTGGCTATACAACTTTGATCATTATGACAAGAAAGAAGGTTTTTGCGTAGCATTAGGGTATTTACACGCCAACATAGTACAGTTCTTGGATATTAAGCAAAATTTCGTTGTCTTACCGTAGTCATCGTGCTCATCATCACTGCTAACCGGCTGTGATTCCTGTCCGTATCGCTGTCGAAGTCGATCTGTCCTCGGCGCAGACGCACGCGCAAATGCAGCTAAACTGTCGTCGCTTTCAGCTGCGCCTACGAGAAACACAGGCAAATCGGATATTATCTTTCCACTAAGTCCAGATTAAAACCTTGTATTTATTCTAACTTAAATGTTCTACTAATTGTGTCGCTGTACGACAAGCCTATTAAAATTACACGTCGTTTTAGTAATTAGAAAATAAACGCAAAGTTATATAAATCGCTTTTAGTAACACTATTTCTTCAAACAACAACTCGAATAAATAAACTAAATAATATGAAGCTTGAATCCGCTAAGAATAAAAAGTATACCTGGTGTTCCTGCGACTATATCGGGAGCTGGTGCGTCGCAATGTTCCTGGAGGTCGAGGTTCGTAGCTGAAGAGGCAGAAGTTCGATCTCCAGGAGGCACGTAGTAGAACCCTTCGTGATGTGCAGTGCTTCCGACGCAAGCAGTAAGCGGTGCGAGTGTTGATAAAAACTGCCGTCGCGGCTCTGATCTTTGCTATCAAATTTTTAAATTAATTTGAGTAAAATGTTGTAAACTTTTAAGAACCTCATATAAAAACGACAAATATCTATTGACTTGAAATTTGATTTCGTATTTATAATAGTTCTAATTTTTAGTTTTAGTTTTAATTTTAATTGCTTTTATAAAATATTTTTAGTCTATTGTACTTAATAATATAATAATATATGTATAATCTGTTATAACATAATATTCTTTTGTGTTTAAGATGATAACAAAACTCACGGAGTATAGATATATTCCGTGACAAAACTAATGGATTATTATTTATTTATTTAAAATAATGACATTTCTTTAATTGTATTTTGTTGGAAAGGAAAGAAGGAGAGAAAAAAAAGGATATTAAAATGGTTCAGCTTTAATTTCGTTTTTTATATTTAAACAGAAATTCTTGATTCTATATTAATATGGGCAAAAAAAAGTTAAAAAAAAAGAATTGTTTACATACCTTTTGTGGTTCCTGGTGCACATCTCCTAAGTCCGGTGGTTGTTGACGTGTTGGTACCGGTGCCGATAGTGTCGACGAAGATGAACTCGATGACGCACTACCGAATGCTTTTTCATTGTTTTTATCAAGACTGTTGTAGGATTTTTCGCTTGATTTATCACTTGTATTCGAGAACTTGTCTATATTTGCACCAGCTGCAGATGATCTCTGATGCACTTCATCGTCTTCCACGTCGCAAGTTAATAGCCGAATTCGTTCTGATAACGATGTTGTTTCTTGCTATAAATATATTAAAACTAAGATTACTTTACTATTAAGGTTGCTACACACGCATATGCAGCATGTTTTTATCACTTTCCATTTGTCTGATATGATAATAAAACACAGTTCCATAAAAACTTAATAGATAAAATTATTCAGCAATTGCCGAATTGGTCATATGGAAATAAGCTCGGATAAGTCACGTGATAATTATTTCATATTTAAAAGATTAATAAAATAATTACTATTTTGGTAGACGTTTTTACATTGCACAACGATCCTGTTTATTAATTCAAATAACAATAAAGAATTATTTTTTAATGTCTTATGCCGTAGTTTCGTGAATGTGTTACAGTTTTACGTGTTCTTTTTATATAATATTAGGACGTGAGTTAGTTGTGTTTAACACACTTTTTCGAGAGATTTTGGTGTTTTTGTTTGTGTTTTTAACCCTAATTTATAAGTTTTATAGGAGAAATAGTTGGTTACACTAATTTTTATTAACATTGGTGTTTTTTATAATGCATATAAAGCCCATATGCATATAAGCTCTCCGGGCCATCAAATTCGAAAACCATTTTTCATACACATAGATTAAGTTTATAATAAATGATGGAGAAAACCGAAACCTGAAGTATCAAAAACATTGGACCCAAGAAATTATCAGTTGAATTTTTCTCTGCTGAGGCAGTCAACTCTTTTATGCCCAATCCTATTCTAGAAATTTTTAAGTATAAAACTACTGTACAAGCATACAATATTACTAGAATGGGCTTAATCAAGGTATTCCCAGTAGACTTGTCTATACTGGGAAACTGGTGAAGTCTCTGGAGTTTCCTCCTGGATGTGAAAAGATCATCAAAGCTAGAAGTTTAAAATGAAAATATATTAATGAAGGTACTATTACCTGGGTACCACCCCATTCTGTAGTCTTGACTTTCAGGGGGCAATTACTCCCTGAAAATATTTACTTCTGCTACACATTCCTTCTTGTCAAAACTTATAAGCTCCAGACAATTCAATGACTGCTACCGGTACGATCACATCATTTATTTATTTATATTTTTTTATGAACACAAAAATCCACAGCAACATTTCAAGTTTACAAGAATTAAATAAAAATAACGAAACAGAAGACAATTTCAGGTTTTACATTATTTAATTAACATGAAGCAAAATAACAGGAAATAAATTTACCAGTTAAAATTATAATCACAATATCCAATATCTATGGTCAAATTTGTGTGTGTGTGTGTGTGTGTGTGTGTGTGTGTGTGTGTGTGTATGTGTCTGTTTGTGTGTGTGTTTTTATGGATTATTAATACGAAACAAGTAAGTACTTACTTTATAGCCCTTTAAAATGTACGTCTAGACTTCGAAAAATTAATCTAAATAAAATGTATATAGTTGTGGCATTCGACATCTCACTGAGTTTTTGCTATAACTCAAGCGACATAGAGGAACATATTATACAGATTCCTGGTACGTCTACTGCGAGTGTAAAGCTGTTACATATCTAATGTTAACTTAAAGCACTTGATAGAATTCACGGAATTTATATACAAACTGGAATGCTCACGTGCACTCAAAACACGTTCCTGAGAAAGATTGCATCTTTTTCTACCATGGATTCAAGGCAACTCGTACGAAAGACACCAAATACTAGTAATCAATGAAATGCTCTGAACGATTTTTTCACTATACATGTTGGAAACAAATCTCAACCTTATGTCAGTTATTTCAAGGTGCATATTTGAATATACAATTTTATTAAGTAAGCGTTCTAGTCAGGGCTGGATTTAGAATTGTGGAGGCCCGGGGCAATGGAGGATTGAAGGCCCCTTGATTTGAAAATGAATTGTGGTTTTTGTTTCTTACAAAAACAATGACGGCGAAAAAAAAAGGTCGTCACGATCTTACGCCAATATATATCGTTGCCGGGTGGACAAATTCTAAAAAAAAAAAGGTCGTCGCAAAGTCACGCCAATATGTTATCGTTGTCGAGTCAAAAAAAGATCATCACCTATTCCTGTTCCAAAAAAAAAGGGTCGTCCCAACTCCGGACCGCTCCAACTCGGTTGACTCTATTGTGGAAGCCCCTCTTTTGCGGACATGGGCCCCCTATTTTGTGGATGTGGGGGTCCCTCTTATGTCGGGGTCCGGGGCAGTTGTCCCTCTTGCCCTCCCCTAAATCCGGACTGGTTCTAGTTGATAAATTCCTTGATAGAATTAGAGCGGATGTCATGTTATAATATCTAATATTTACGAGACAACCGAAAGTAGCAGTCGACGACAATCATAATGTGATGGTAAAAGGTGAAGGTTTGTGTATCGGGTATGTATGTGTGTGACACACACACACACACACACACACACACACACACACACACACACACACACACACACACACACACACACACACACACACACACACACCACATCCACAAAATAGGGGGCCCATGTCCGCAAAAGAGGGGTTCCACAATAGATAGAATCAGCTGGAGGTGTAAATACCAAATCTGGGAGTTTTACATCGTCATTTCTAAATTATCGCGTGCGCAGCGTAAATCTCTTGATAAATAGTATAAACAATTGAAATTGTAACAAAAAATCATAAAAATAAGCTTACAACATTGTAAATAAAATTTTATTAAATGAATAAGAGATCCGGGGATGAGGCAGGGTCCGCTGGTATGCTAATAGTAAAAACATATATAAAGTGCCGCCATTCATTTATATTGGTCTTAGTAATTCAATACGTTAACGCTTTTTAGAATTATGTATATACGTCGATATTTATTAATTTTCGCGATAGATCAAAAACACTCGCATAAAATGTAAATAATATCATAGCTGTCATATTAGTTACAAAAATTATTCATATATGGCGCCTCGTTTACTTTTAGTGTAGATATAGTTTAATATACAGTCATCTGATGGCGCTCATATCATTATTAATAAAAAACAAAAACAAAAAAAAATTAACAACTTTTTTTTAAAATATTATTTGTCAAAAGCAACAAACATTTTATATTTATTAATTTGCGTGATAGATCAAAAACATTTGCATAAAATGTAAATAATGTCATAGCTGTGATATTAGTTAGCAAAATATTTGATAAGTGGCGCCCCATGTACTTGTTGTTGTTGCTGTAGTGTAGATATAGCTCAATACACAGTCAACAGATGGCGCTTATATCGATAATAATTATTTTTTTTGGAAAAAAAATTTTTCGTCTAAAGTAGGGAACATAAGCTTTTAAATGGTATGTAAATTATTAATTTTGGTTAGGTAAGTATATAAAAGGATCTAGGCTCTCCAGAAAAAAATACCTTTTAGAAATAATATATACGATATTTGTGCTTATATTTTTAAATTATTTCGAGATTCACATCACTAACCTAAGAGCTTTGTAGCTTTAATCTCGGATAAGATGTGTCGGTAATATTTTTTTTTTTATTATTAAAAATTTGAGTGCGTTTGACCTCAATCTTGTCTGATGGTAAACAACGATGAAGTCTTAGGTGAAGCACGCAAACTCTAATAATGCCTGTTCACTCTTGCCTTAAAAATCCCTAGGTTGTACGCATCGGGAAACAGTGGCGCAGGAAGAGAATTCCATTCCTTTGCAGTTCTAATAATGAAAGATGATGCGAACCGCGAGGTACGAACCGGAGGAATGTCGACCACGTATGGATGGAACCCCTGCCCACGTCGAGTTGTCCGATGGTGGAATGGTGCTGTAGACGACACACAGACTAGCAACCAGTCGGCGATGTTCGAGGCTCTGGAGCTGTCTTGAAGTAAACATCTCATCGCCAATGAGTTTCCTGGCACGCCTGTCGATAGCTTCCAGGGCTTCAAGCTGGTACCGGGCGGAACCATCCCACAGATGGCAACAGTACTCCATGCAGGAGCGGACTTGAGCTGTATAAAGCTTTAATAGCTGGTCCGGTGTGATATAATGACGGACCTTGGAGAGGATGCCCAGTTTTTTTGAAGCAGTCTTAGCCCTGGATTCGATATAGTTTCCAAAATTGAGTTTGGACGATAAGTCTATACCGAGTAGTTCAAGGTGGTTAGTGACTGGAACAGGTACACCCCGGAAAGTGGGAGCCAAGTTAAACGGGCTCTTTTTAGCGGAGAAAAGACACGCCTGGGTTTTTGAAGCATTAAATCTCACTAGATTAGCATCACCCCAATCAGAGACAGCCTGAAGAGTAAGATTGGCACGGTCGACCATTGCTTCTCTAAGATCGTCCACTGCAGTTTGTCTTGTTCTTGCACTGGAGAAGTATCTCTCCGCTACGGTGCTGTCATCTGCGTACCCAAAGATACCGGGCTTAAGCAGATCGTTTATGTGAAGCAGGAATAGCGTTGCGGAGAGAAGAGATCCTTGGGGTACCCCGGCATTGATAGTCAATAGGTCAGACGTGTAGCCATCAACAATTACACGAATTGACCGTTCCCTCAAGAAATCGGAGATCCAAGTACATAGACTGGTGGGAATACCGTAAGCAGGAAGCTTCGCAATAAGACCATCGTGCCAGACCCCGTCGAATGCCTTCGAAATGTCACCATATTTATCGAGGGCTTCCCCCCAGAGATGTGTAGCGTACACGAGAAGATCCCCAGTAGAGCGGCGTTGGCGAAATCCGTATTGCCGATCACTGAGGAGATCATTTTCTTCCAGGTAAGCCAGAAGGCGATTGTTAACAACACGCTCCATTACCTTGCAGAGGGTGGAGGTGATCGCGATTGGGCGGTAATTTGCAGGATCAGCACGACTACCCTTCTTGGGTACGGGTTGTACGTTCGCGAGCTTCCATGCTTTCGGAACAGTTCCAGATCGAAAAGAGAGGCGATACGGACGTGTCAGGACTGGAGACAGTTCGGCAGCGCAATTTCTCAACACAATAGCAGGAATACCATCAGGACCACTGGCTTTGTTCACGTCCAGATTGCGTAGTGTTTTGAGAACCTCCTTTTGGTAAATGTGAATTTCAGGCATTTTGCATTCACAAGGAGGTAACTGAGGTGGAGTTTTATTACCGGCATCTAGACGAGAATTTTCGGCAAATAGAGAGGCAAATAAATTTGCCTTATCCAAAGCCGTGTGTGCCAGTGTTCCGTCAGGTTTCTGCAGGGGAGGAAGTGAGGAGCGACAGAAGTTTGCTTCAACACACTTCGCCAGGGACCAAAAAGCTTTACTGCCCGATGGGTACGAAGCGAGTTTGGTTCCCACTCGGCCTATGTGGTTGAAGAGCGCTTGTTTGAGCACTTTTTCAGGACTTAGCTGCTGAGTTAAAGGCTTTCTTCATTTTTCGCGTATCTGGAGCTTTGCGATTTCTGGCTTCTAACCAAGCGTGGTATGCTGACTGTTTTATAGCCTCAGCTTTTGAGCAGACAGTATTGAACCAGGGTTGAGCTCTGATGCCAGAGGGCTGGTCGGAGAATGAGATATAATATTCCATCGCCTGTCCAATAACTTCGGCAATAGCGCCAGCGCAGCTCGACGGATCGCTTGAAGAAAAGCAGACTTGCAACCAAGGGTAAGATGCTAAGAAATGTCGCATCTCATCCCAATCCGCTGACTTGTATCGCCACACCCGCCTAGTTCCTCTAGGGTTGGAGTCGGGTAGAGGACACGTAAGGACGAACTTCACCAGACAGTGGTCAGAACTCCCAAGAGGGGCTGAAACAGACACTTGGTATCGGTCCGGTTCAGTCGTCAGCAGAAGGTCCAGGCAATTTGCTGTGTGGTTCTCAACATCCGGTACTCGAGTCGCCTGGTCAACCAGCTGGGATAGGTTCATGGTCAAGGCAAGCTTGTACGCCTCTCTACCAGCATGGTCAGTTTTCTGGTACGGGAACAACCATTGTTCACGATGGGCATTAAAGTCCCCCAGAAAGACGATTTGCGCAGTGGGGTACCTTTGTTGAGCCACGTCGGCGGCCTCACTTAGATATTGGAAAAGCCTTGTTGTCTCCTGGTCACCGCTATGCGAACGGTAGACACCAACATAAACAATTTGTTCTATGCCGGTATCCACATGCACCCAGATAGATGAGGAAGAGGGATCCTCCAGGTTACGGAGACGTTTGCAGCAGATGTCATCGCGCACAAAGAAACAAACCCCAGCTCTGGGACGAAAATTGTGCTCCAGGATGTAACCTGGGTAGTGGAGGTATGACGTATCAGCAGGGGTTCTGATTTGCGTCTCGGTAAGCAAGAGCAGATGCGGCTTGGCAGTGGCTCGAGATGGTGATGAACTGGAAGGAGATTAGAGTGCAGACCTCGAATATTCGTGAAGTGCACTTTAAGCGAGAGGCCGTGCATCCGCTGCAGATTCCTCAACTTTCTTTTTCTTTTGTTCATTGTAAATTTGAAGGGCAAGAGGGAAGGAAAGGCGAAAAGTGGCAGTTACGTGAGGCGCCAGCCAGACTCCACCAGAAGTCACAATACTGCCGCCCGGTGGAGAAAAACCTGGCTGGAGACCGCGGGGACGCCCGGACCCCCCCAGGTTCGGCTGTCGAGGCCTCTCGTCCGGTTGCCAACCGGCCCAGAAGCAACCCTGGGATTATGCGCGCGATGGCGGAGCAGCCTTTCGCAGGTGGCTAATCTGCAATTGGGCTCCCAACTATCGGCGGGCAGCCAGCGGAAAACCGTTTCTCCGGATCCCGCTGCTCTCCAGAACCAGGCACCGCGGACGGCAACACTGTGAGCCTGGATGCGGCACACCGGTAGGCGCAACTACGTAGACCCACTTTCCGTAGCGCTACTCAAGGTTAGCAGGGTGGAACGCGCGAGCGCTTGGCACCTTGATTTATACCTTGAGGGTGGTAACCAGCCACGGCCGAAGCCTGCCACCGGAAATAGTGTCACTCTTTAGCACCACCCAGGGGTCACGTGTAGGGTATCGAGAAAGAGAGAGAGAAAGTCATATTATGATTCTTAATTGTGGTAGCTTCGAGTAAAACACAGTGTAGACCTACACTCAAATATTTCAAATGCTCGTAACTCCATACAAGAAAATCTTGTGATGTTTCTAAAGACAAATCTATATCCTTACACTGTACAGATATATATTTTAAGACGAATAACACTTGAAACCAGAGTTTTCCTACCAGCTGTCCATTAAATGCATAATATCTCAGTAATCTCATACTTGGAAGCATCCTCGCATATTCCCGCTGCAAACAGATCCTATGCTGAGTTGGTAAAGGAAATTTTCTCTCCTGCTGTATACTCCTTTAGCAGTACCTCAAAGTCTAATCCAACCTCTCCTACTATTCCAATCACTTTATCTAATCGGTTATATCGAGAAAATGTTAGCCCCCTCCTCGTCTTCGTGCTCTATTAGGAAAAGGTTACGATAAACATGCCCATAATACCGTTACTAGTAGCTTTCCCGCTTTTTATGGCTGTGCTCTTAATAATAGAAACAATTCTTCGACATCCTCTAATAATACTAATATTTTACAAAATCTTATTCAAATTCAAATCACTATCATTACTACATGTACTGACTAACGCTGCCAATCCTTTGTTCCAACCCCTTTATTTATTAAAAAATGTCCCAAGACCTTTCCTTCAATGGAAATTTAAAAGTGTACCTTCAAAAAACACACACTTATTTATGTCCATAAGCTTGTCATTATTGCCCTCTGTGATACATGGTTGATTCCAGAATGCAATTTTGCTCCTTAAAACAGACGCTAGTTGCGCTAACTTTACTGATATAAAAGAGTCAATACAAATTCAGTCGGCATCATTCGCTATCCAACCATTAATTTGGCCACAATAGAAGCTCATTCCCAAGAATAGGGTTGTCATCCGTCCCGATTTTTGCTCGTATTTAACACAATATTTTTGTAATCTAAAAGTGCTAAGTGTTCACACTGACATTCGCTTATCTGAATTAGAACAGCATGACAAATTAATTTTCGACCCCTATCCCTAATACGAGAAGAGAAGAAAGTATCATTTCTGCTAAACACTGCCTGCCTTAGTTTATTTTGCTCTGTCTCCTTCATTGCTGTAATATTTTCGGTCGACTTCATATTTCAATGACGTAGTATTATTGTTTAGTGAGCTTCAAATTAATACTCCGAACTGAATATCTACCAACTCCATTTAACGAAAAGATTTGTAAAAATCTTATATCACACGAAACCATGCTTGGAACATATTCGAACTGAACACTTACTTGGATTTGGAAGCATTGCTCATTGGTGTAACTTATAAATAACGAACACCATTTACTTATTTTCATATATAACACATATATTCTTCTTCACTTATTTTCATTGTTTTGTGTCTTAATTTTGTGTGAAGTAAAGTTGATTCTTTAATGTTGTCGATAGTAACCTAAATAATTAACCAATTTAAATAGTATAATTTTCTGAATTCTAAACTCTTAAATAATGAATTTTTGTTTTTAATATAAACCAGTCGTCTATTTACAAATAATAAATAATAACAACTTTTAAAAAAAAGTTAGTTGTACAGCTACTATAGATCTTTTGATCCAAGCATTGAGGAGTTTTGAACTATTACCTGATAAGAACTAGATTCAACAGCTTACTTTTTAGAGTTCCGCACCCAAAGGTACCCTATAAACGGGACCCTATTACTAAGACTCCGCTGTCCGTCCGACCGTCCGACTGTCACCCGGCTGTATCTCGTGAACCGTGATAGTTAGACAGTGAACATTTTCACAGATGATGTATTTCTGTTGCCGCTATAACAACAAATACTAAAAAAAAAACAGAAAAAAAATATTTAAGGGGTTCCCATAAAACGTGATTTTTTAAATCGTTTTGCTAGATATTGATAACGACAACAGGTAGACGCTTGAAATATTGACAGAATATTTAGTTATATGTTCACTTTAAAAATAAATAATTAAATTAAAGTAAAACACATATTTTAGGGGTCCGATACAAAAAACGGGATTTTTTTTTTTTGCTCGTTTTGGCTCGATATTGATAACGGCAACAGGTAGATGCTTGAAATATTCACAGAATATTGAGTTATATTATTCAATTTAAAAATAAATAATTATCTATACATATAATAAAATGGTAGAAAAGTCAAAACTGTACATTGAATATTTTTTAAAAAGAATACTTGGGGTGTGATCTACAATCGATACCGAAGCCAAAAATATAGTTTTTAGAATTTTTGTCTGTTTGTCTGTTTGTCTGTTTGTCTGTATGTATGTCCGGGATAAACTCAAAAAGTACTGCATGGATTTACTTCAAATTTGGCACGAATATTATTAAGAAGTCGGGTCATAACATAGGCTACATATTATCACGCTATCACCTACGGGGAACGAGCAGTGAACCTTTATTTCTTCAACGCATTCTGTAACAGCGTGTAATCTAACGACGCATATTTGAATATTGTTATTATGTTAATAACCATGCTATAAGCTATCTTCACACTATAAAAATCACGAAATATAAGTAACTTAGGCTGATAAACATAATAAATGTAAGAATGAATGTAATATAAGAAATGAATATAAGTAGTATCAAGACAAGCAGCGCCATCTATGAGATTTTAAAAACATCAAGTCGAATTACATGTGTAAACCCTTTTTGGATATAAATAATTTAAATTTGATCATGTTGGCGAGGTTAATAGTTGTGTACAAAAGTCATAGATGGAGTTGTGCATTTTAATAAAAATTAAAATGCACAACTCCATGATGAGCAAGACAATTTCAAAAATGTGTTTATATAAGTTTTAAGCTGCTTCATCTATGTCTTATAAAATTCATCGAGTTTTTCTGTATGTAATAACAAACAGAACTCAAAAAGAACTGAATAGATGTATAAAAAAATTTAAACTCGAAAACGGCACGCTATTGCTGTAAGCAATTTGAGCTAAATAACGAAGAAAGAGGAAAATGAAGCATGCCATATATGTTATAAAGATAAGAAATGCTTATGCTTCTCCGGAACCTATTTCCTCAAAAGTTGTGGAACGGGACCCGCCTTAAAGTCATCTCGATCCACAGACACACCATTGAGGTGGAAATTCTTACGGGTTGTGGCGTCGGCGAAGCAGTATTTATACCACGCATTCCCCTCATTCCTCATAACTTCCCGTTCCAGTTCAAGCGCGTACAGTTCCTCGTGAGTGTTTGCTTCGCGATGACCATCAATAAGTCGCAGGGGCAGACACTGAGGGTAGCTGGTTTCGACCTCAGGACGAGCTGCTTCACACGGGCAGCTGTACGTCGCGTCGCTTGCTCCCGCGTCACCAGTCCTGACTCTCTTTACATTTTGGCTGCGGAGAGCCAAACTACTAATGTTGTTTATCGAGAAGTCCTATAAATATGTATTTTTACCCTATTCTGTATTCCTTATTTATTATTTTCTCCATCCGTTTCAGTCACAACTTATGACTTAATTCAGCAGAATCACCATAAAGTCATTTATTCAAAGCAGGCTAAAAATAAGCACTTTTTGAAAGTCAATTTTACAAAAGACAGTCTCCCTCTGTTACTGTACTTTCTGTAGATATGAAATGTAAAGAAGAAACGGGTAAATGAATGTTATTTTAAAAGGTATAATCGTAGGTATTTTTGTTGCTGTATAGCGTTCACGCAGACGACGTCGCTGGCAGCAGCTAGTATTAAAATAAAATTAATATTTAAGCGGGGCTCCAACAACAAACGTGATTTTTTTGCCGTTTTTATAGATAATGGTACAGAAACTTTCATGCGTGAGTCCGACTCGGACTTGGTTGGATAATAATTTAGTAAAATATGAACATTACTAATTATCAAATTTTTGCTTATGTTTTAGCATACATCATTGTTAGGTTGTTAGGTTAGTCATCTGCGGAGAAACTCTATTTTGGTTATTAAATTCAATTTGAGTACCTATTTCATCGGCAAACCGAAGATAATTAATGCCGTTGACATTGATCTTGGAGGAATTTCAGCAAATGTTCGCTTTCACTATTGATGTGGAACTAACTTCAGTTGTATGGTAGAGGAGTAGCGTAATTATATTCTTCAAATTACATGACAAAATCTTACTTAATTTACAATAATACCGCTTAAGTCATGTCTGCTATACTGGTTGATTTTAAGAATCATCATGAAACTACTGGATGACTTCTTTACGTTTCATAATTGGAATGGTTTTAATATATTAATATATTATACATTACCCGATATAAATAATAAATATATGTATCACAAATCGAGCTTTAGCCTGATAATCGACTAGCGT
Organism: Euphydryas editha; assembly: GCA_036937285.1. Lineage (NCBI taxonomy): Eukaryota > Metazoa > Arthropoda > Insecta > Lepidoptera > Nymphalidae > Euphydryas > Euphydryas editha. The sequence goes on along the minus strand of JAUPFZ010000005.1, from coordinate 15,625,435 downwards.
CAGCTTTATAGAGCGACATGACTATTAAACTTATATTATTGACATTAACAATCTGTTTTATCTAAGGTAAACTTTTACAACAATTAAGTTATGATATGACTTAATATTCGGTAATATATAAGAGCATCAATGAATACAAAAATAAAAATAAAAAAATTTTCTTTCTAAATACAAGACGTATTAACAATGACTAAGCATATTATATATTGTACAACTGGTACGGTTTCCATGCGGTTTCAATAAACGCTTGAGTGTACGGGCAATGACCTTTTAGTTTACCAACTGCACAAAACTGCCCAAGGCCTCTCACGTTTTCCCGCCGGTGATAATGTAATATATACGTTAGTCAACCTGTAGTTGACAGGTGCACTTCGCGTACTCGAAATGCAGTTGACATGACATGGCGCTTGCGGTTATTGCGGTTAGTTTGTCAACTAGTAGTTGACACGGGCAGTTAAGCAGATAATGTCCGATGTCTTCTTGTACTCAGACATCCTCTGGTCGTGGTAAAGCAGCGGCACCGTCGACATGTAGCCTTAATTGGCTATCATCTTATTTTTTGGATATTTGTAGCTAAAATACTGTTTCGTGAAATGAATAATAAAATTAATATATAAAAAATTGTCTGTTTATTAAAATAAAAATCATTATGTTACTTATTTATTAAAGAATCCAAAGGTTTTAAGCAAGAAAGACAGCTTATGATATTTTGTACGCGCTCACCATTGATCTATAAAAAAGCGCTCCCACACATGATTAGACTTTAATGACATATTCGTTTTATAAATAAATTTTACGTAATAACAGCTATATCTAAACTGTTGTAGAGTAAAATCTCGATCGACTCTTTGGTCCATAGGTTGCAGTATCGACGGGGCAAAAACTTTACTTAAACTTTAAACTTCCCATTTCCCGACTTAGTGTTTCAGTGGACGTGTGAGTTGGCGCATTATCTAACAAGAATAACACATCGCCTTTTCCCGCATCGTACTGAAATTTCTTCACCTCAGGAATAAATGTATTTTCATGCCAAATAGGAAAAATATCTGTTTTTATCCATGCTTTTTGTTGGTTAGCGTAAATTAAGGGAATATCTTATAGGCAACTTGTTGAAAATTGGACAGGTGGAAACGGTCCATGGTCTATTTTCCGAGGTTTTCGATTAGTGAATTCTATAAATACGTAAATAGCGTATATACTCATATACACACACTAATACATATATACATACATACATTATTTAAATTCTATATAAAAATGTAACGTGTACTTTAAGCTTAAATATGTGCTTTTTTATTTGTTCAAATAATAGTGTTTCAGAAGATTTTTAAAAATGCCAACTGATTCAGATTGCCGAATGTTCCTGAGTAAAGCGTTTCATAGTTTAACCGATTTAATGGTGAAGAACTCACTATAACATTGAGAGACACAGAAGGGAATCTCGAGCAATTTATCATTTTGTGTCCGAAGCTTCATTGTGGAACTTAAGTTTGTACCAAGAAATGTAGCGTTCTTAAAGGTATAGAGGAGTATTGGCATGATGAAGGATAGAATACAGAAGAGTTAGAGAGTGAAGCTTCTTGCGGTGCTGTGAAGTATGGTCTAACATTCTTAACCCATATATAAATCTAATTATTAAATTTCACAATCGACCGAGGTTAACAAGTTACTGCTGTGACAGGTCTAAGTAGCAGCAGTCTGGATAATCAAGGAGTGGAAGAAGAAGGGATTGAGATAAGGCTGTTTTAGTTTTGATAGGAAAAGATTTTTCCAATTTTTCAACCTAGAATATCTTCCGGCTTATCTCGACTACTTGTGGACTCCAGGAGAGCGTATTATCTACTAATAGGACCCAGATTTTTTAAGGTGCTTGTATGTTATATTCTAAATCCATTTAGAATAGGAGATAGGCGGGAAATATTTATCTTTGATAATTGACTACGACTACCAAAGACAGAAAACTGTGATTTGCTGGGATTAATATTTAATGCATAAGATTTGCACCAGACGGCATCTGTGTTTAGATTTGAATTGACAAGTTCAATAGTTCTATACATGTCTTCAACAGTCGTAGCTTCATATATTTTAGGTCGTCAGCATACAGATGAAAAGGTATAGTCAGATGTTCAGTTAGTGAATTTATAAAAATAGAGAAAAGTAAACCCTTACTTTAGAATACACCTCTCTGCGGTACACCAGCACTTTCTCGTCACCAGAAATACGTTGTTCACGGCCACACAGGTAGGAACTAAACCGATCCAAAGCATTAGAAAAGATTTTGTAGACTTTAAAATTGCAAGGAGGATATAGTCTACAGACTTAAATGCGGTAGAAAAATCAACAAGAACAACAATAGTAACTTGCTGTTGGTCAATTCCTTTTCTAATGTCATCGCAAACTTTAATAAGGGCTTTTGCAGTGCTGTGCCTTGATTGAAAGCCAGACTGAAAAGGATATAATATATTATTTACAGCTAGATATAACGAAAGTTGTTGATGTACTATACGCTCAAGTATCTTGGATAGGAAAGGAAGAATAAAAATACTTCGGTAATGAAATCATCTGATGGATTTGTTATTTTGGAAAGAGGGATTACCAATGCAAATCGCCAAATTGCTGGAAAAGTATAGTGAGAGAGAGTAGTTATAAAAATTGCAGAGTATGAGAAGAATATTATCGAAAGCTAGCATAATCGTTTTTCGACTTACACCATCACTATCGACAGCATCCGATTTAATTGCAGATATATGCTTTTTCACATCACCTGCAGTGACTTAGTGAAGTTAAAGGGACCAAAAGAAGGTGTTGGATGAAGAGATAATAGATTTAATGTACCTTTTTTGACGTCATTGTTAAGCAAACAAATCGTTGTAAAGTGTCTATTGAGTGCTTCCAGATCTATATTACCTCTTTTTTAAATTTTTTTTTGCTGTTTGACATACCATAGCATCAAGGAATTTCAAGACTTTACCTGGGCTGCTGTTGTCAATGGAATAGTAAATGTACTATCATTGGGCAATTCTACAAGTCCTATTACATCGATTCCGTAGTGTTTAATATTTATTTCAATTGACATTAGTGGGATTCTTTTTATATTTTGACTTGGTAGAGTTACGCTTAAGAATGAGTAATTTAATGTTTTCTGAAAGCCACGAAGCTGGTAAGCGTTACATTTTAATTGATCGGAGGGAAGCGTGCATATCAAATAACTCAGTTAATATGGAGTTAAAAATTTTATTGTGTCATTCATGTCTGAAGCACTAAATATGTCATCCAAGGCAATCTGATTAGGGTCACGTAAAAAGGTAAGAGATCTTCGTGATAAGGCCGCCCTTGCACCATTTTCTTTTTTTATTATTGTGTATTTCATTATTTTGTGTATACTTTTATATGAGTGCAATAAAGTGTTTATCTATCTATCTCTCTGATAAGCGAATTTTGACATTTTTTAAATAGCATGGATTTTTTGATTTGCCAATAAGTAAAAGTAGCAATCGACGAGTTCCCTTAGAGTTCGCGTATACCATAACACTTACTTTGTGAATTAAAATTCAATGTTTTTTCACATAAAAGAGGTCCAGATATAGGCTGCCTGCATGCTCTCTTTTGTAATAATCAAGTAAAAACTGCCTTTTCCAGATTTTCATTATGAGTTTTTTTTTTCATAGCTTTACGTTGCGTATTTCCATTTTCGTTCTCAAGCATGACGGTGAATTTCAATATGGAGTCAGAATTCTTTTTGATATCTGATATCGTTGAAGCTCCTACACCATACGTTTGTGTCAATTTACTGCAAGATTCACCATTTTTCAAACTCTCAATTATCTTTACTTTGTCTTTAAGAGATAATATTTCTCTTAAACAAAAGTAAAAGACAAACTATCAGTTGAACGCTATCAAATAAAATGAAACAACAAACACCATCGTGCAAACAAATGAGAGTGGGAGTACCTACCTACATGTCAGAGTCGGGAATAAACTTATTGTAACATGTCTTGTTGCGCCATCAAATCTTTTCTAAATCCGTAATTAGAGCCGCGAAGAATAATTCCGGTTAATTGAATATTCGGTTAATCGATGTTCTAATCGAGATTCTTACTGTAGTACCTTTTCCTATGCTTCCTATGCTTATTAGATTACTTCAGTAGCCTTATTCAGTAGCCTATATAATTTTTGTATGTAAATATATATTAATTCAACCTGCTGATGCAAATGTATTTAAATTTTTTAAGGTAGAATGAGAAAATCCACTACACACATCAGCAGTTGGATATCCACTGCTGAACGTAGGCCTCTCCCATTTTATCTATGGGGAGAGGGGTTTGCCAATACTCGCAACGCTTGGCAGGCGGGTTGGCGAGCGCAGTGTGCTGTGGCAGGATATGGTAATCTATCTCTATGGATGGCATGGACTATGTTCTTACGAAATATACCTAACCACTATCGCGGTTGTAATAAGATAGGAACCTGGTGTATGTTTAACAGAGTTATATAGCAGTAAAAAGTGTAATTACTTTGTAAATCACGTATAAATTTAAAAAAAAATATACCAATGAGCCGAAAAAAAGAGGTAAAGATCGAAAAAAATATTAGTATGTTGAATGCTATCATTAGACCAAACGAGCGCTTAACATTATATTATATTCTTTAATTTTCTGATCACTACACCAAGTTTTTTACTCGTTTAGTTCATTCCTATTTACATTCAATTTCAATTTTATTTTATTTATTTTATTAGTAACTAGATATAGAAGATAATCAAAAAGGATATTTTTATAAATAACAAAACATTGTTGTTTTGTGGAGTTAAAATTTTAAATTTTTATTCCCTCCAAATGACTTTTAAACTGACGAGTGAGAGTGAAATGAAACTGGAAAAAGCGATAAAAATAGCATTATTAGTTATTATTAAAGACCGACATTTTGATAACAACTTAGACTTGCTTTGGCAACGCTGCAATATTATATAAGTATAGTATACCTTCAGTACAATCTTAGTAATGGCTATATAGAGGTAAGATTTAGAGTCGGTCTCTTAAATCTGTCATTAAAACTACAGTATAAAGGAATCAAATCGAAAAACAATTTTGTATATTATATAGATGATATTTAAAAGTTCTTAAAACATTACGCATTTATTATTACTATAATAAGTTTAAATATTTTTAAAGATAATATTATTTATTAAAAAGTGAAAGTTATCGTTACCGTTACGATGCTATTAGTAACATTTGTGAGAAAAAAGGTTTTAGCAAACAAATTTTGGCAAATTAATTACATTATTTAGTCAATTTATTGTAGTCAGAATTAAAATTGACAAATAGAGTTCTTTAACTATTTATCTGTTAGCATAGAATAGTAACATAAGCTCACTTGAAAATAATGTTTCCAAATGTATTGCTGCATTTTCATATTTTAAATATTTACGTTGATTTATTTTTGTATGTGTATTAGTTTTTCTTTTAAATATTGTTTTATCGCACATAATATATATTTATTATTTAGTAAATAACCTGAAATCTTGAAAAATCACTTTAAAAGCAAAATACTCGTAATAAGTACCTTCGGTTGTTGCTTTTTTCTAGCTTCGCTTCTGAGAAGTGAACACCTCAACGCGTTTCTTTCAGCTACGCGTCTTACTGCAGCCTCTTCGGTTTTAGGTCTTACTCCGGCGTCCCACGCTCTGTATAATAAGGATTTTATGACTATTAACAATGTCTAAAAATAAGATACACAGCTTAATAAATCAAAATAGAAAGTGATATTTATATTCAATTAATTTTTATCCGTTTTGTAACCATATTCACTTACACCTAAAACTTACGTTACAAATATATTTCAATTAATAGTCTAGGCAACATGTGCCTATTTAGTCAACTTTTTTAGTAGTCTCCGAAAATTATGATTGAGATATCATTCGATTCGGAATGGCATATAGATGATTTTTGGAAAAAAATGAAGTTCTGCTTGTAAAAATTGTAAAATTATTAACAAATAACTAAAAAAATAAAAAAGGATTTAGTTTTTTGCAATTAATATCTCAAAAACTATTAACATTTTTAAAATTTAAAAAATGACAAACGAGGAAATTTCCAAAAATATTCTCAACTCCCGGAACTGTTGGAACAATATTTATAATTTTCTTGCGTAAGCCACGCCTATTTTGGATACTTTATTTATAAAAATTATTTTAACATATTAAATATAAAATGTAAGAAATAAAACAATATACACCTGGATAGATAAATGAACAATAATCTGCCTAAATAAAATTTAAATCACAATTTTTCAATTAGTTATGCAATAGTTAATTAAAAATATATATATTTTTAGTTTTTAATAATGTTTAAAGTTGTTACAAAATCAAAAAAACTTCAATTAATCATCGAAAAAAATTATTAATAAAAAATGCTGGAACTTTTTTAGGGAAATTTTCTCCTCTTTTTGAATATTTTATTATATTTTAAATGTTAAAAATCTTAATTGGTTTTTGAGATATTTGCAAAAAACTAAACCCCTTTTTATTCTTTTAGTTATTTGTCAATAAGTTTAACAATTTTTGCAAGCGGAAATTCATTGTTTTTTTTTTTCAAAAATCATCTAGATGCCATCCGAATCGAATGACACCTCAATTATAATTTTCGGAGACTGCTGCAAAAAGTTGACTAAAATGACACAAATTATGTTGTACGTTATTACAAAATATTTAATTTAATAAAATTAATATAAGATTATATAAAAATACAACTTATAAGTAATTATTAAAATGAATGCTAAAATTAACTGTTTTGAATAATGATACCGGTCTATAAATATTAAATAGGTACATGATATAGTATAGTTAATTATATAATCTTCGTCGTTGTAAGATAAGCGATATTCTCAAACACATTTGAATTTCTAATTAATTGAATTTAAATTTTATTGTATAAACACAATAAGATACAATTTGATCGGTTTATCGTTCTGAAAGTCATTAATAATTAATTATTGTGAATAAAAGACTAAGAGACATAATGAGTTTTTAGTATTATATTATTATAGTTTATATTTTATTCAACGTTATACGTTTTAAATATTAATTAACAAATCATAAATTTCATGAATATATGTAAATGGAACGTGTAATTTAACCTGAGAGTTTCAGAAGTAACCAATTGGGGTTCAATTGCCGGTGGCGGCGGTCGGCTGCTGTTAAATAATTGTTGCACTGCGGAATTGGCTTTGGGAGCACTTATTGTCAGGATCAACGGTGTCTCTAATCTGTTTAACCAAATGATTGAGATAAATATTAAATTTATAAAATATTTATTCTAATAGTGATTAGCATTGAATAGTAAGATTATTGAATTAATAGTATTTATTGTCACTAATAAATTATATGTAAAACGTACTTATGAGCAACGTTTGAAACGACATGACAACTTTGTTCGGAATCAGGCGATTGTAGTTGTTCCGTATCGTTCTTATTAATAACTTCATCTTCACATTCTTTTGGTTTTTCGACGAATCGAACAGATCTCGGTGTTACAGATCCATCTTCGTCACTGGCAGTCGTCGAGCGTTGGTCGTCATTCTAATAAATACAACAATATACACTATACTATATTATATATAAATATAATATAAACTTAAAAAGCAAAAAAAACTATTCGTTTTTTTTTCTTTTTCTTTTTATAATTTCATTTATTACATTTTCAGAAATAACGCATTGTGTATACGTAAATATACACATGTATATTATTAATTTACGTTTTAATAGAGGTTACTCTTACTAGGCGTGCGTAAATTCAAGCAACTACTTCGAGTAATATAACAAAATATATAATATAAGTTTACTCTCGTATTGTAAGCGTACCTGTTCACATGTGTCTTTGTCGTTATCTAACGATTTCCAAAGTCTCCCTCCCTTTAATATTCCCGCTCGCCGTTGTCTAAGTGGAGAACTTTCTGACGACATTCGTCCTTCGTTTTCAGTGGTATCATTTTCTTCGCCTTAAAAGTTTGTTTAATTTTATTAATTAAATTGATTTCGTAATTAAAGAAAATAGAATTCTAAACTATAACAATTAATAAATTTAAAATCCAAAGTTGGAAAAAAAATTAAAAAAACAATAACAAAAAAAAATACAATAACCAAATACATTGTTTTAAAAACAAGTTTAGTAAAACATATTTTAATCTTTATTAGATTGCCTAATTAATTTGTAACTGAATATTTGAATTATGTATTAGATACTTTTTAATACCAAATTCTGAGCTAAATCGAAAAAGAATTTTTACATCAGAAATGGAAAAATAAATACAATGAATATTCTAACAGCTAAATAAATAATGGCACTTTATGTACATACATTATAACGTTTAAGACGGCTTTGTAAGCTAATTTTAAGATCCAACCCATAATAAAAATATGGAAAGATAAAATCTTAAAATATTATATGTAGTATTTTATAGTTAATTTTTTTTCATATTCCACTAGACAAAATGATTTAGCGAATGTCGATATTTTTAATCTAACAGTTACGGTATATTGACGATGGGTTGGCTAGCGGTCGCTAGCAGCGCTAGAGGTCGCAGGTTCAATCAGCACACATGACAAGTGTTCCCAGACGCTCATGTAGCACCAACAGTATTCTCACTCTAATGGAGACCAGAGTACTGTGAAGTGTTTATTAAATTTAATTCATAAAAAATCATTTGATTAATTTTATAATTATCACACGCTTCTAATCGTTCACCAATTAATTCGCTAAAACATTTTCTCTAGACAATGACTCCTAGACTATAAAAGGCAAATATGAACTACGAACTCGTTATGGGGACCGTCGTTGACAAATCTGTAGGCGTTTCATCTATACAAATATCTGGAGGGCATTCTGCAACAAAGAAGGTTAGATAATACAACTTACTGAAAAAAATATTTATGAGAGCTTTCTGGATACTTTTTTTTTTTGCTTTCCTTTTCCTAATATCATAATATATTGAAATGAAAAGTATTTTATTACGGTATAGGTACATATATATTTACAGTCTTTTTTTATATTTATATTTTTATAATATTTTATTAAGTATTATTCAAAATACAAATTCGTTATATTATTCAAAATACAAATTCTAAAAACGTTTACTTATTTTTAAGTTAATACAACAGTTGCTACTATTCTATAAAAATACATTAATGTTATATATCTAGGTTATATTAATGAAAAACCCCCGTGTTTAAAAATACACACATATGTGTAGGGACATTTTTTGTTAGCCATTTTAGAGTATCGGAAACATTTTTACTTTTTCAATTTGACCCATTTCCATTTTATTTATTGAAGAAAAAAATAATTGTGTAACTTTTTTCAGCTTCGGAGAATATTATCACAAATCTTTGAAGTTACGTTTCACGTTTCTCAAAATGAATATTGGCGAATTGTCGGAAATAAATGACGCATTGAATGATGGACGATCGATTTTGCGTCCGATACACCATCTGTTACGTATTTACGTAAGTAGATTTTATCCGCAATTGTTCAAGTGCAAAAGTATACTTTATACATATACTTTTAAAACAATCTAAGATTTATAAAATAATTCCTAATTTTATTTTACCCCTAAGTGATGTACTTATAAGCAAAAACACATCCTTATTGATTTTAAATAAAAGCTCAAATAAGGCTTCTAAGCTATTAAACTTTAATTAACTACAAAGTTACAGAAACCAGGAGAAGCTCAGAGCACAGGAGCTCTTTTACCTGTTTATTTCTAATAAAAAGCCAACATATAAACGTTCGTACTAACAAAACAACTTACAAAAATAAACGAAAACATGGGATTTTGTTAATTTTCGTACGTAACGTATGCTTATATATATTCATTCACCGGTGTTTACTCAAGTAGTGAAATTTACAGAAATGTTAATGACGTTTTAGGTGCTTCAGCACATACATAGTTATTTCTAATAAGAGAAGATTAAAGATAAAGTTTTTCTTCAAGGTTTGCCACCTTTTTTACCCTTTTTAACCCTTTAAGGGCGAAAGTTATTTGTTATTATAAACCCACAAAATACTTCAAACTTCAAAAACTGAGGTACAGATACAAAATTTCATCCCTTATGTCATCCCTTTATATTGAATCTACTTAGCTTTTAGCCCGCGACTTCGTCCGCGTAGAAGTCGAAAATGGTTATAATAGGATTTTTATTTGTTTTTTACGTTATTAATTTTATTATAACATATAAATTATTATGTTAAAATATTTGAATACTTATAAAGTATAACAATCTTTATTATAGAGTAGGAATTTAAAGTTTAAATAAACATTAAAATTAAAATAAACATTGTTATATTTTATGGACACGAAGCTCGGCCCTTTATCTGGAGAAGGTTACACGGGGGTATTATCTTTTTACAACGAAATCGAAATACCTACTACCAAATAATAGTTCCACCTCAAATGCCTACGTAAAATACTTAATATTCGATGGTCTGATCGCGTAAGGAATACCGAAGTGCTACGAAGAGCCAATGTAGGTGGCATTGAGGCTTTCCTTGTACGGCGTCAGCTTCGGTAGTGCGGACACGTGTCGCGTATGGTGGAGCGGAGAGTTGCTAAGCGCATCTTTTACTTGGAACTTGAGTAAAGCAGGCGAAAGCTTGGCGGCCAGCACCTCAGGTACACAATTTACACATTAAAAAAAAAAAACTTTAGTGTTTTTATACATTTAAAACTGCTTTAAAACACGTTTTAAACACTGTTTAAAACACTTGTTTAAAACAATACCAACCCTGATTATAACGTATAATATATCACAGGATATCACGTTTTTATTGGTGGGTGTCAGAGTAATAATTTAATTACAAGAACGGTAATACGTTTGAACCGATTCCGTTTCCAGGAAATCGACTTAGAAAGTTAGTTATAATAAGTGATTTTATTTTATTATGTAACTTGTTATGAACAAGCCCACCCCATATTATGTTAATTAAAGAAGTGGTGCGTAGCCCACCAGACGCAACTCCAGTCTGGTCGGAGGATCCTTCCTTTTCAATGGCAGCCTCTCTCTACGCTAAAGACGTTTTGTAATTAAAAAAATCAAAAAACCCGACTGCGTAAAATACTCTTATTATAAACTAAAAAGAATAAAACAATTTACTAGCTTTCATTTGATACCCATATTGCTACAGTAAGAAAATAAAATTCAACTCCCCCCACTCATTCCGCCATTTGCGGGCGCCATTTTGAAAATTTATATAGCCTATGTCACTACTACAATCTAGACAAATCCAACGACACCTCATATGTCAAAAACCGTCCAGCCGTTTGGGCTGTAGTGCGTGCCAAAGAAATGGACATACATACGTACATACATACATACATACATACATACATACATACATACATACATACATACACTCGAAAAACATAACCCTCCTTCTGTCGCAGTCGGGTAAAAAGAAAACATATTTACAAAGGCTCTAACACAGTGTTTCCCAACATTTTTTAGGCCATGCCCCACCTTAACATTTCTAAATTTTTTATGCCCCTATGCATAATTTTTAACCTTTAAAATTGTTTTGTTCCTTTAAGAAATATAAATGATAAGTTTTAGGAAGAAATCACTATGAAATTGTTATCAAAACATCGTAAGTAAAATTTCAAAACATATAATGAAAAAAAAAAACTGAAAGTTATAGACGTAAGCTGGCAAAAAGATAATAAACGGTTGGACAAGGTATAGCATTGCATTTAAATAACCCAAAGTGAAAGGGTTAAAGTCGTGTCGAGTCCATTTTTAAATTGCCCCCCTTAACTATCAAATTGCCCCCAGTGGGACGTGGGCCCCACGTTGGGAAACACTGCTCTAACACTTTGAAGCCATCAAAACAAGAAAAAAATTAATGAAGAAAAAAAGAACGTATGCGTTTTGGGACGCCCGACAGAAGTGATAACTTAAATTAATTTAAGTTGATCTATTTAATATTGAAATTAATCATTATTATTTATATCAATTAATCACTTTCAAAAACAGTGATAGTTTTAGGTTATATGCTCACTGTTAACAGTACATGTCTATCTCACACTAAACACTGAGTAAAGAGAGGGGGAAATCGTCTGTACGAAATACAGCTAGCGCTGTAGGTTAGAGTGAGAGAGGAGGCGCCTGCCTAACGCTGCCGCACGCGTGAGAGAAAGGGAAGCCAGACAGACTGGTGCAATAACGCGTTACATAACAAACCGGTTTACCCTAACATAAGATGTTATCACTTCAAAATCTATTAACGGGTAAAAGCGCATTACAAAACTAGTCATATAGTGTGTGTAAGTGATATGAAAGTGAATATATCTATATTAGCTAACGTTTTGTATAATGGCAACATTAGGTAACGGCCGATCCCGTAACTGAACACATCCCACGACCACGTGACCCTTTCGGACGAACCTGCTTTAGTTTTTTTCTTTTCTACCAGGAATATCATGTGTTTTGTTTACAAGGGTGTCTGAAATATCGATTTCAATTGTTGTTTTTTTTATTGCATAATATGTTTAATAAAAAAAATAGGTTAATTATATATCACGAATGAAAAAATTACGATCTTTACCCGTTTAATTTATTTTTAAACATTTAAAAAACAAAACGTTTTTTTTATACCTACTCCACATTTATGTAATCCTTGTACATATCTTACCTTTATCAGTTGATTTAGACAGACTGGCGCCGTTACGCGTTACGTAAGGATTCGGTTTACCCTCCGTAAAGAAGTTATCACTTGTAAAAATATAATTGATTCGCAGTATAAACGCTAATTAGAAGAAGCGTTATTTCTTTTAATTTTATTCCGTCTGAAAAAAAAAGCACTAAAATATTGTGTTAACAAAAGTTAAAATTGAAAATAACTTCGTAATGCAATTAATTTCGAAATCCGGTAGTTATTATTATTTTTTTTTTTTTGTAATAATGTCGAAACAAAGTATCAACTCTTTGTATTTTTTACTAGTTATATACACAGATGGGTCCCTTAATCAAAGTGTACTAAAGAAGTAAAAATACGATATGTAGCAATATGTCTGGATTAATCGGAAATATATACGAGTATAATCAATCGATACAAAAGCAAAGTAAAAGTAAAAAAGTAAAAGCCGTTGAATTTTTAATGCAAGTTTCTTAAATACTTCTTGTTCATTCATAGCCGAAGATTCGCTCATAATCACGGTGCGACGAATACAATACGAGAACGTAATTATTTAAAAATATTGACTTGATGATAAATTTCCTATCTATACAATGTAAATAATACACAAATACTCGTATTCACTTCGTAGATACATAGTTTAATAACTGGTACCATTATAATACACTGCTAGTACAAATGGAATTAATCGTGTATACGAGATAGGATTAGCGCAGAGAACTCTCGATTACAAACTATACACGGACAGTTGCAGCTTGCCATATATGACCTCTCTCCGTTTATTACTTTATGCGCACTTCATTCACAAAAATTGTCTTATATGAATATGATTAATATTGTGCATACAAATTTATTTTAATAACCAGTTGTTAAGACTATAATTTTATTTGATTACTAGCGGCCCGCCCCGGCTTCGCACGGGTCTTTAACTAAAATTTAAAAAATTATACATTTATATTTTTTATCACCTACACCTGCGTCGATACTGGAAAATATTTTATAATAGACGGATTGAGTGACAGATTTATTATATCTATATACAGTGCAACCTCGATATAACGAAACTGAAGGGAATTAGGAAATATTCGTTATACCAAGTAATTCGCTATAATGAGGTTTGTTATATAGAGGTTAGACTGGTTAGTTTTAACGAGGTAAGAACTTGGAATTAAGTGGAAATAATTAATAGGATACGTTATATTAAGGTTTTAAGTTGAAAAAATTCGTTAAATAGATGTAAAAATACCTTTTACCTATATTCTGCAATGATTGAAAAATCGTTATAAAGAGGTTTTTGATAAATGTTATTTGTAATGTAGAGGTATATTTTGTATTATCTCTTACGGGCAGTTCTAGGGGATTTCGAAAAATTCGTTTAATCGAGGAATTCGTTATATTGAGGCTCGTTATATCAAGGTTGTACTGTACATACATACATACATACATAATATATGTATATAGATAGTACTGATGAAACATTTGAACTGTTTTTTTTTTATTAATTATTTTCTCATTGATGAATACCATATTTTAATAAGTATTATTCCCGACGAAGACAAATCCAAAAACACAAAAATCATAAAAATCGTTCCACTCGTTCTCGAGTTATAAACGGTGTAACTAACACGACTTTATATATATATATAGATTACAACTTAAATAGCTATAACCATCCAACTTTGTACAATCAACAAACAAATAACGACCAAATATTTTAAATTTTAACAACGAACAAACAATCAAGACCGTAGTACCCTAAAGTATTTAATTATATACAAAAAAGAAAAACAGATTTTTAAATACGGGCGAGTATCATTCTTTTGGCCGAAGTTTTGGTCAGCGCGATTCAGAAAATTATCTGCGCCATCTATCGTATAATTGTAGAATACCGTTTTTATATTTAGTGACATTTAACATAATTAATATTTAACATAGTAGTATATTAATTGAAAATGATGTTTATCTAAAATATTAAAACGATTTCTATTCCTATCCGACATATTTAGTAAACTTTTAAGTTTAACAAAATAATAACTCAAAAATAAGTTTTGTGAGTTTTAAAGATTCCTTAGACCAGATGGCGTTGGCGGCGTAGGTACCTATTTCTATTTTCTTAAATATTTATTTTTAAATTTAATTACAATGAAACAAAAACTAAATTATACTGTGAGTTATTTCCAATTTTTACGTATTAAAGTTATTAACATTGTTTTTGTTCTTTTTACGTGATACGTGATCAGAGAAAAACACGATAAGAGATGGCGTTGATACAAAAAAATACGCGCTATTCAAATTTATTCTTGATGATATATAGTGTATTAATAAAACAGAGGTTTTAACAGATTTATTATTTGTATAGATGAGTCTAGCTAGTAACTGTCATACTACTCGAAATTCGTCAAAAAAAAGTATTTATAGGACCTCGCAAAACGATGTAAATATGATTCACTAGCTTCCGCCTGCGACTTCGCCGACGTGGTTATATTGACAAAAAGCAGCCTATATCCTTCCCCAGGACCCACCAGAGGTATATAGCTCTTACAACAGCTCGGTAACAAAGACATATACAAAAAACTTTACCCGACGCTCGCAGAGTGTACAGCAATAAATGCTCTCATTTGACACTTTAGTGAATTCTTAAATAGAGTATTTATTAAAATAATAATAATTATAATAATTATATATTATTAATAATAATTATGATTAAAAGTAATATATTAAAATTTAGTGGTATGGGCGTCACTTATGCGTTTTCGCGTGATAATTTTTAAACTGTGATATATTATCGCCAAATTACACAAAATCTTTATAAATCCCCTAAAGCCTATGTGTTATTCTGATGTATAAGCTACATTACTGTCAAGCTCTGTTTTTTTATAATCATTCATCTAAATCCGTTCAATAGTTTTTGCGTGAAGAGTAAAAAACATCCAAATAAACTTTTCCATTTATAATATTAATAGTATTAATAGGATTGCCAAGAAAATGCCTACTCAGTCTTCTTTTGAAGGTACGCAAATTAAATGTGGAAACAGGTACTAGAGAGACAGTGTTTTACACAGCAGTTCCTTACAGAAAAAGTGAGTAAGAAAAATTTCCTTCGACTGGGTGGCATTTTTGTGTAGTTGACATCATCGATGACCACGTAAGAATGCCACTAATCATCCGTCACAGTGATAGGTATCTTAGTTAGTAGTTTTAGTCTTTGCTACGGAATATCATGATAATTTTGATTTGTTATTTCAGAAATTACAGACTTAATAACCACCAGTTTTAGACCCAAATAACTTCAAACACGAATGTATCTACAGAAACCTTTGAACGTACACGGCTTACTTTAAGCCAGCGTTTATCTTATAGGCTTAACGAAAGGTGTGGCAATCGTGAACAAATTGGCGGGTGAAGCTAGTATGAACATAAATATTACTTGAATGTAAACAATAGCTATTGATTTATTTTACAATATTTTATAGAATATTTTCTATAAGATATTATACTAATAAAATAACTGAAGCATAACAATCACGCAGTATTGAGATCGGATAGCCTGGCATTTCTTAATGCATAAAATGCAAAGTAATCTTCCTACAAGAGAGACAAAAGAGAATTCTACAAAAAATTTAAACTGCATTTTAAGAGCAACATTGAACACTAGGTATATATAGGTACTGGCATTAAGCTCTTTTTTATTAAAAACGATAAAATATAATTTTATCTATTTTCATCAAAGACTATAAGTTCTACACATTTGTCTTTTTGTATTGAAAATGTATTGGCAATAAACCAGCTTTAAACTATGTACTTTTAGTGCATTACATACATCGTCATACATTCTTTTCTTTTTGTCTACTTAAATATAAAGAAGGTATCATAAGCAAATAAAAAAATCTACGAATACCGTTTAAAGGGTATTAAAGAGTAATTCATAAATGTATCTATATTAATATATGTATTATAAAGCTGAAAGTTTGTCTGTTTGTTTAAACGCGCTAATATCAGGAATTACTGGTTCGAATTGAAAAAATATTTTTGTGTTGGATAGTTTATTTACGAGGAAGGCTATAGGCTATATAACATCATGCTACGACCAATAGGAGCTGAGCATTAATAAGAAACGTTACAAAACCAAGAAAAAATATTCTTTTTTGAGAGCTTCTGTTGCGTACGCTGTGTAAACGTTTATTGACATTAAAAGTTCTAAAAAAAAAGTCCGCGACATATATCTATCTTTTACGGTTAACTCATTATAACCTTTTTTATGGTAATCAAGTCTGTTCTAAAATAATACGAAGGTTTAAAATAATTTGCGAAGGTGGTTTTATAGAGATGATATAAATCCTTATCCAAATAAATAGGTACGTTCATTGAAAAAAAACAAAATATTCATAACTTTTCGTGCAATGAAGTTATGGCCATGCTGTGGAAAGATTTTTTGTTGGAAATTACCTCCTCTATCTCCCTGTTTCGTTTGATCCACGACTTTTTGACCATTCTGTATAGGTTTAGTGGCAGGCACTTTTTTCATGCAGAACATTTAACTGAATTTTTAATCATTGAATATGGTTTTGGTAAAAGATCAGCTGTTAACTTTCTTGTCAATTAATCTCAGAAAAAAATTACATTTAGAATCAGTGGTAGCTTTACATTAACTAGGATTTATTAAGTAAAAAAACATATCGAAGTCGAATTTCGATCACTGGCGACCACTAGTATAATATAAACATTTAATAAAACATTATAATATTAAAATAGAACTTTTTGAATTTTCCGGCAGTAGAGTGGAAAATGACTGCAAAACACTCTCCGAGGATTGAAGATGCTGTTACGTGGGGTCGAACTCAAGTATGACTAGATATTGAAAAGATTGAAGTATTCTCGAAGTCTTCACCTGCTGACGCACTCGTTCTGACCCAAATGCACTTAAATCACAAAACATTATAAAATCGGATTTATATATTATTACTACTAAGATAATAATAATAATAGTTTTAATACTAATCTTTTATTAATAGGTACTAATTATATAACTTCAAAGTTTTACAAAACATTTTAATAATTATAGTTTGTCAACATAGTTGATGATTATTTTAAAAAAAATAATGAGTGATTACTTAAGAACCAAAGAAAGAATCGGATTAAATATTTTATTGAGCATTTTTATAAGCTATAATATAATAATATAACGATGAAAAATTTGTTGAAAAATTGTTGCTTGTAATCGATAAATACTCAAACTACTGGAGATATTTTATAATTCCTTTACCAGTACAAAATAAATTGGTTTCAATCGAATATCAATAGCCATGGTTTATCATTACACTATCTAATCATGACATGTGTTATAAGTCGATTGAAAGTTGTAAATTGTTTGTAGTTGATTTATATCATATCTAAACATATAAATTCAAATATATTGTTTTATATCGTCGTTGTATTGTATTTTAACGTTATTACATATCTGGAAAGTACCTTTTCTCCAATGAAAGAGAAGGCTGGGCTCTTAATCAGATACGCCGCTCCATTGCGGTTTGCCAAATATACAAAACTCAATAAAAACAAAACTAAAGCAAAGGAGGTTCTTTCGATACGTCAATCTTAACGAAACGGAATTATAAAAAACAGACAATTAAGGTTTGAAACGGAGTGCTAAAAAGAGGGTTTGACGGCAGTGATGCCAAAGGATGAGGAAGTTTGGAGAATTCCAGAAAACTGTCTATAAGGTAAGATGGGGATGTTCTCAAATTAGTGTTACAAAGTAGGGATAATTCATCTAGTCTGGACCATAAAAGATGGGAAAATAATTGGAGAGCTTTGTTGACAAAACGATCGCATAAAAATTTCCTTCTGAGGTGTAAAGGTGGATCAACGCACTCTGCCTATAAGGTATTCGTAGGTGTAGACCTCATAGCCCCTAGAATAATTCTTAGGCTGAAGACTTTTTATTAAGAGGGTCTAAAATGAATACACCATAAACGAGATGACTTCGTACAATTGCATTATAAATTAGTTTTACTGCAAAATGGGTGGGCACCCCACCAAACGCCTGTTACCGCTCTAAGGGCATTAATTTTTTTTTACATTTTTTGGTGATGTATTCTGAGAAAATCTGCTCAGTCTGTGATCGAGTATTATACCTAAGAATTCAGTCCTATCCGTGAGGTAAATGCGTTGATTCCCAAATAATTCTCTTTCTGGTGAACACAACTCCATGGCTTTTAGGGGCTGATAGGGATAAGCCATGGTTGGAAAGCCACTAGTAGTCAAGATAATGCAAAGCAGAATTTAGCCGAAAAGTTATATCATCCTGGGAAAAATTCATTATTTCATTGTAATAATATTGCCCAACCTTCTACTATAGATATGTCAAAAACACTAAATGTCAAAACTGTCATGTAGCTCCGGTGTGACCATATTAAAAAACAAAGTTCATGTTGAAAAACCCGATTATACCGTGGTTGAAATAGTCTCTTGGCTCTCTATAGTTGAGCTCGCGACCCAAGGAATTTATATACAAACTGGAGTGCTCACGTGCACTCAAAAAACGTTCCTACGTCCGGGATTGCATCTCTTTTTACCATGAATTCACGGCAACTCTTGTAAGAAAGATACAAACTACCAGTACTCAACGAAATGCTCGTAACCACGGTCGTCCGTGCTCGGAACGATTTTTCACTTTACATGTTATAAGCCAATTTCAACCTTATTTCAAATATTTCAAGGTGCATATTTGAATATACAATTTTATTAACTCAGCGTTCCAGTTATGATATAAATTCCTTGCTCGCGACCTTAAGAAGACACTATAGTCTGTTCGCGTTAAGAAAATAGTGACTCATCAAAGTAAAGGCGTATTCATACTGGGGTAAAAATTTAACCATTAATATTAAAGCAAAGTTTTATGACAGTATTTTAAAATATTAAAATTAAGTATTTATTACATTAAAAAAATGATTAGAATCGTCAGAACCGTATTTTCAGAAACACCGCATGCACTAGCCTTTTTCACTACTATACTCTCCATAGTCACGTTTTGGCCACCACACTGTTTAAAGTACTTAAAAACATTGTAAATCACTCGTCTTTCTCCGCTATGTAATATTGATCCACTATTATTTTTAAGAATAGGTGAGGTATTCATTTTTAAAATTGGCAAAGAACACGTGCGTACTGTCTGAAGGGTTTCAACTGTTCAAAGTGAACACGACTTTGTAATTTACTGTGATCTTATTGGTCAAGAGGCGTGGCTAAGCTGAGTGACAACGATGAGTCACTATTTTCTTAACGCGAACAGACTATAGTTACAAATTTAGTATAATTTAAAATACCCGCGTTGTAACGCACTAAATAAATCCATTACACAATAGTAATACTATTGCTGTGTATTAAATAATTATAATGCTTTATTTTTTTATTGTGTATTAAATATATTGCTTAATTATAAGATATTAATTAGTAGTATTTTAGTCTAGTAGTCTCTACCGAGGCTCATTTTGTAGTTTCCTAGTTAGATGCGATATTGTGTTATACCGAGGAGCTTAAAGTATATTGTAGTGAAATTGTGTTATTCCGCTATATTTTACATTGAATAATATATTATATTAATATATAAGATTTATATACAGTTTTTAAAATATATTAAAATGTAAATACACGTCACCATTTCTTGGTTAAATTTATATAAAGGTTAAATTAATTACTTTTTGTGTTTTAGTCGACTTTTTTTTAACTTTTCTTTTACTTAAAAGTCCACTAACCTAGAACAAATTCCGTCCGGTCGTGAATCCCACTAAACGCAGTTTTGTGGTCGATAGCGGATCTCGGGCGCCTGAAGTCACAAAACAGAATATCGCCAGACTTCATTGCTCGTGATTTAATTGCATTACTATAAACGTATCGAAATAAAACGTCCCAAGCGACGAAAAAATTTTTACAAGGATCATTTAGTTAAAGTAGCTTATTACTTTTTACAACAGTTGATTTGAGTTCTATATATTCATTAGTTTATATCATATGCAAAAGAAAAAGAAAATCAAAATGGTTTATTTTTTAGAAAATTGTTTTCATTCGCGTTTTGGCTTACTCAAAATTCTTTACAATTTAGTCACATATTAAGTCCTTGCATATGAAATTGGCGTTTTTCGTACCTATTGGCCACTTTGAACTCAAATATTTCCTCTTTGGTTAGGAATTCCAAGTCAAATTTATACAAATATGGACATCACTTCGGACATCACTTCGCAGATCGCCAAAGCACGAGCAACCTTTGCGCAGCTACGACCCGTATGGCAATTACGGAAACTGATACGGAGAGTTAAGCTCAAAATATTCCGGTCCAACGTGAAGACCGTTTTGCTCTACGGGTGTGAATCGTGGAAGGTCACCAAGGTCATCTCGCACAGGCTTCAGGTCTTCGTAAACCGATGCCTTCGTAGAATACTGTATATTTATTGGCCTGAGAAAATATCCAACGTCCACCTTTGGCAGCGCTGCAGTGAAGTCCCGATCGACCAAGAGATCAAACGTCGCAAATGGAGCTGGATAGGCCACACTCTCCGAAGGGAACCAAATCACATCCCGAGGCAAGCCCTTGACTGGAATCCCCAAGGAAAGCGCAAACGTGGCCGTCCAAAACAGACCTGGCGGCGGACTATTATTGACGAAGCGAAGGCTATCGGCAAGACTTGGCGAGAGATCAAGCGAGATGCTCAAGACAGACCGGGTTGGCGACGCACTGTCGACGCCCTCTGCCCCATCTAGGGGACATAGGACCTTAAGTAAGTAATGGCTGTGGTGTCGCAAAAGAAAATACAGTGTGTTTTTGGTTTCAACGTTTTCGTTCTGGAAATTTCGACCTGCAGAACAAGCCCCATGGACGGACGGAGTTCAAAGTTGATAATGAAAAATTGAAGGCTATTATGGAAGCGAATCCATCACAAACCACGTCCAAGATAGCTGCAGGCTGTGGTGTTAGTAATAAAACTGTTTTAATCCACTTGAAGCAAATTGGGAAGGTAAAAAAGCTTGAAAGGAGTACCTCATGGATTGAGTGATGCAAACCGACAAACGCACTTAGACTGCTGCGTTACATTACTCAACCGCCATAACAATGAAGGAATTTTAAGTTGAATCATTACATGTGATGAAAAGTGGATCATATACGATAATCAGAAGCACTCATCGCAATGGCTGAACCCTGGCGAGCCAGCCAAATCCAAGCGCAGTTTGACTCAAAAAAAAGTTAATTGTGAGCGTTTGGCGGACTAGTGCCGGTGTCGTTAACTACAGCTTTCTTAAATCTGGCCAGACGATTATGGCAGATTTCTATTGTCAGCAACTGTAAACTATGATGGAAAAGCGAGCTGCTAAACAACCGAGGCTACTCAATCGCTCTAGGCCACTGCTGCTTCAGGACAACGCTAGACCACACACTTCATAACAGACGGCTACCAAATTAGAGGAGTTTCAATTGGAATGTCTAAGACATCCATCGTACTCCCCGGACCTTGCTCCAACAGATTACCATTTTTTTCGAAATTTGGATAACTTTATGCAAGGTAAATAATTCAACTCCGATATGGCAGTCCAAACCGCCTTCAAACATTATATTGATTCCCGTCTGAATGTTTTTTTAGTAAAGGTATCAATGAACTACCTATAAAATGGCAAAAGTGTATAGATAGCAATGGTACTTACTTTGATTAATTAAATATATTATATATATAAAAAAATGGTCTTTATGTTCCGACCATACAAAATTTCATATATTTCAAGGACCTATTATATAATAATTGATAGCAAGAGAAACAGCAGTTTGAACAATAGGATTTTATTTTATTTTATTTTTACTGCTGATTTATAATGCCATGCTGTTTCTCGTCGCTACGTTTACCTTGTGTACTATTTATCTGTAACTAAAATATTATCTAATATAACGATGCTGAAATATTCGCGAGGGATTGCGTTGAAATTTATTCTCTTCCTTTTTATATATTTGTAACAAAATGAAGTCTATTATTTTATTTTTTTTCTACTTATTTTTTATAACTAAACTATAAAAGTTAAAGCTGTCATTGCTAAATGCCATTTAAATAATATTCGTAATTCTAAAAAAAGTCTGAATCGGACGCAGTTCAATGGTTCTAATGAACGAGACAATAGCTTAAAACTGATAGGCAACCAGTTAACATAGATCTCTGTCCTTACATTAACCTACTCTGTGTACTACCTTGAAGAGAAATCTGTGAGGGACGAGGCATATCCGTGTAAAATGGTGGCTTAAAATTAGAAATGGAGTGGCTTGGCGCGATGCCAGCTTTCTTGCCCTGTTTGTCTTTGCGTACGACGGAGAATCTACCCTAACAAAAGCTCTAATTAGAAAATATTTGGCACAATTTCCTCCTTACCTTTCCTTTATATCATCGTGATACGAAAGTGTCACTTATAAAATACATACAAGAAATTATTTTATTGAGATGATTGATAATGGTTATAAAACTATCGCTTGCATGCAGTTAATTTCTTTCTGTAAAATAAACTTTATAAATGCGAATAAAAGTTCCAATGCCATAAAGATTCAATTGACTTGACGAATTGGATACAAATCGGATCAGATATTATACATTGATGATGCCTCGCTGTTTTTCGTAGCTACGTTTACCGTATGTACAACTTATCTATTACTTATCTATAACTAAACTATTAAGATCTTAAATTATTTTGGATTATCATTAACCTCTGACAGAAATATGAAAGTAGTGAGTCCATCATATATATATATATATATATTGTGATAAGAATTTAACGTCAAATATTTTATATAAATTGATTTCAATATTGGCTTACCTATTAAAAGATAAAACGCCTTTTTTGGATGACATGTAAAACAAACATTAAAGTTACGTATATACTTTACTGATATTGTGTAATAATTACGAAATGTGATGTTCCCAGTTTATATGTAAGTGGGTCAAGGTCGTTCCCATTTCGTGAGGTCACCTCCTAACGCCCGCAATCGTGTATGAAATACGATTGTCTAAATAAAAGACAAAATATAATACTTCTTATTATAACTTACAGGTTTGTCTCACTGGACTTTTTTGAAGGTAATTGAATATTGTTTAAGGAACTGAGTAGCAAAATACGAAAAAAAAATCTTACTGTGCGAGCGGAAGAAGAAATGAATAAAAATGGTTTTTCAAAGGTTTTAATATGGAAAACATACTGTTTGATGAGCAATGGATCAAAATAAAAATTAAGGGCTTTGTTATAAAAAACCGACTACAAGATTTTCAGATGGGACTTTGAGAAAAAATAATGAAGCACTCTAATGTATATGTAGGTATATGGAGTATAAGAATGATAAGCAAATAACTATTATTTATATAGTTTATATTCAACAATATAATAATAAGATAATACAATACAATTTGGATTCATAGAAAACTACTAATCTTATTTATATTAATTTATAAAATAACTGATATTTTTTAAACATAAAATAGCTACATATAAAGTGTGTTACGTAAACATGTACATATGCTGTACATTTTATGAGATATGCTGCTTTCTCGTAGTCTGAGCGGCAATCGATTGTCGGGCGCCTTTTTTGCGAACACGTTGAATTATTTACAAAAAATGGGAGTGCTTAGTAGGCGCTACTTAATGCGCCTCCATTAACGCCCCTGCGCCCGTGTCGGGCCGGGATGGGAACCCGGTCCTGCTAGACACGGTGTCGTCGGGACTGTTCAGAGGTGAGCCGGTCAGTCCCCATGGAGGAGAAGCTGGAGAAGTCTGGCCTTTTCGCCTTCGACTTTAGTCGCCTTTCACGACAACTCGGCAAGAAAGAAGTCGAGACTATCCTTCTTTGCCGGTGACCGCTCGGCATAATCATCGCATAGCAGAAATACATAGTTGAGACAAATCTATAAATATAACAGGGTCACGTTAAAAAAATCATTTAATTCAATTAATTAACGCAATTCTTAATATATAGAAATTATCTCTTAACCCTTGTAATTTGATATAATTTCTGAAAATTAGAAAAATATTGAACGGAGGCATAAAATTTGTAGGTATTGTAATAAATTAGAAATTGACTGATTAGATAGGTACTAGTGGATGACGGACTAAAACGTTCCTCAGTGTATAATTGAATTTATTATATTAATTATAATTACAACAAATCAACCTAATTTTAATACCTAGTTTGTTAGTTGTATCATAAAATTTTAGGTATACTTTTATTTACAATTACGTTGTAAAATAAACTGTTACTTTAAATAAAATGGGGTAAATCCAATCAACAGTAGGTATCCAGAAATTTGTGTCCAGTATATAGAAATCTAAAAGAGTTCATGATTTTTTTTTAAACTGTATCTCATATGAAGGCGGTAAAAATAGTTTTTTTTTTTATAAAAATAAAAAGGTTACATTTCATCAGTATAATTGTAGGACAATAGAAACAAAACTGGATTAGAAAACATATAATTTTTGACGCATCGTTACTCGTACATTAAAATAGCCTACATTTTTTTTTTACAGGTTAATAATACTCACGTAGTACAAATACTTCTTAGAATACAGCCTTATAGACAGCCCACAAAACGGAATTGCGTGTCTACGGAGAATTCTGCCAGCGTTATTGCCATTATTCTATGCGGAAATGATTTATACTATTAAGTTGTCTGTAAATAATTATAAAAGTTTTGTATTGTATAAAATATACAATTATTATTCGTCCGTGAAAAAAAGAGTGTTAAAATTAGTGACGACGACGAAATTGGTGAGATAAGCGACATCAGGCGCTCCACTAAAGTTACATTTATAAATATGGTTGAGTTGGGAAATCTTTCGACATTATTTTTTAATACTAACCGATTCTTGTGAAACCTCGCATACGAATTCAAGTCTCACCCAACTTAGCGTCCTTGGAGGTTTCACCCTCGTTGACATTTATAACTACTGAATCTTAGCTAGATTCTTTTGTTACCTTCGTTATTTGTGGATGACGTAGCTAACTAATTATAAAAGTTTTCCTTTCAGAATTTATGCGATATAAACAAAACAGTATTTGCTTTATGTAATTTTGCTGTATAAGGTAATTTTAATCTTTTTTTTTTTTCTTAAAATTTGCAGGAAAACTATTTACATAAAACGTACTAGCAATGTTAGCATTTTGGAAATCGAGCTGACTTTTGTATACGTATTTCTACGTTCTTTTTCTGATTTATAGAATCATTAATATGATAAAAAGTTAATCTAAACTGAACTGAACTGTATCAGCCTATAAACAACAACCTACTGGGCAAAGGCATTTTCTCCACGTAGAAGGGTTGGAACTAAATCCACCCCGCTGTTCCATTACGAATTAGCGGATAATTTTCCTATCATGACTAACGGTCGTTATCAGATGTCTAAAATAACGACCGGGACCGACGGCTTCTTATGTTTTCTCTGAGGCACAATGGAAAGAGCCACAATGACATACATCCAGACCAGAAACAAATATTTGTACACATACAAATATCTGCCCCGAACGGGAATCGAATCTGAGATCGCCGGCGTTAAGGCAAATGTACGCACCACTATACTAGAGCGGTTGTCTGTAATAAAGTAAATTAAAAGTATATAATAAAAAGTAAATCAGGCTTATTAAAATAAGCTTTAAAGTGGAGTAGGTACTGTATCTAGTTTATTTTTATCAACTCCCATACTTTAAATCCTCTATGAAATATTCTGAAACAGTTAGCTTATTGCAACATTAAAACACCCAAAGTCCTAATAACCATTATATCATCCAAACGGAAGATATAATGTGGTATTGAATTTCATAATAACACTCCGTTTTTTTTTTTTTTGTTTTTTTTTTTCGATTCCATTTCATTCAATTCGATCACATTCTTACTGCTCGATGCATGGTATCTGTATGAATTTCAAAAAAGAGCATCTGTATAAATTAAAAAACAAGAACATTGTCATTAATGAAACACATCACTACCAGAACGCCGCGCGCAGTAAAAAAAAATCAAATTTAGACTAGGCTGTATGGACTATAGTCCTTTACCTTTCCTTATTGGAGATTTTTAAAACAACAACAACGTAAAAAACATGGGGGTAGATAAAGACTTGTATGCTAAATTTTGATTTTTGCAAATTGTGTTGCTTCTATATTATCCGAAGGAACTTCGTTCCTACCTGGTGCCCCGTGACACCATTCATTTTTAACTGCATCAATGAAAAAGTGTCGAATTCAAACTAAAGCAGAAATTGTTGGTGGACTGTCAGGAGGCAAATCAAAGGAGAAACAGACAAAATTCGATGTATTGTTTTGTGACTCTGTATGGGTTGATCAGCAAGCCCATAGCACATTGGTCTGAGAATTGTATCAATTACTTTTTAGTAATTCTCTACTTTCGCTTGAACTATTTAAAAATATTACATGTTGCATAATTCCTTTGTGTAAGTTTTATGATCTTTAATTTAACCTTTCATAAAATCGTTATTAATGTTGCAGAGAGTTACTGGTTTTTGTGGCGAGGCAGATTAACGAGTAGTGAGGAGACGACTTACGTACACATGTACTGCAGTGAACATATATTTAGGTCTCTATATGATGGCGAAGACAATTTTTTTGTTTTTGGCATCAATAAAATTGTTTATGTAAAACTTTTCTAAAATATTTTTTTTAATCGTTATAGGTCATACGTTACAATAATTTTATTCAAAAACAATTTATTATACTTATAAATATAAATATAATATATCATCATCATTATCATCATATCAGCCGTTGGCTGTCCACTGTTAAACGTAGGCCTCCTCATCGACCTCCAGAGCGACCGGTTCAAAGCAGCCTCCATCCAACGGCTTCCAGTGACTTTCCTCAAGTCGTCTGTCCATCTCGCGGATGGCCGTCCGACGCTTCGCTTGCCGATACGTGGTCTCCACTCGAGAACCTATCTGCTCCATTGGCCGTCAGTTCCTCGAGATGTGTGCCCTGCCCACTGCCACTTCAACTTCCGTTGGACTATGTCGGCAACCTTTGTTCGTCTGCAAATCTCATCATTTCTGATTCGATCCCGCAGAGAAATACCAAGCATAGCCCTCTCTATTGCACGCCGTTGGACCCGGAGCATGTTCAAAAGGCCCATAGTCAGAGACCACGTCTGTGTGTTTAATACCTAGCTTGCTGTCATCACTGGTAACACATATTGTTCGAAGACTTTCGACTTCAGGCACTGAGGTATGACGGATGAAAAGACGTTTTTTAACTTTCATAACTTTATAAAAATATAAATGTACTAGCGGCCCACCCCGGCTTCGCACGGGTATTTAACTAAAATTTCAAAAAATATAAATTTATATTTTTTATCACCTACACCTGCGTCTATACTGGAAAATATTTCATAATATACGGATTGAATTGTCAAACATAATATTTTAGCCCGCGACTTCGTCCGCGTAGAAGTCGAAAATGGTTATAATAGGATTTTCATTTATTTTTTTTATGTTATTAATTTGTTATAACATATAAATTATTATGTTAAAATATTTGAATACTTATAAAATATAACAATATTTATTATAGAGTAGGGATTTAAAGTTTAAATAAACATTAAAATAAAAATAAAAATTGTTATATTTTATGATCAAGAAGCTCTGCCTTTGATCTGGAGAAAGTTACACGGGGGTATTATCTTTTTACAACGAAATCGAAATTCTACACCTTCCGTAGTATTTCTTTATAAACATTATTTTTTGTTTTCCTTCGGGGTGCTAGAATCACCAGGCTACTCTGAAACAGCCACATACAACTGGCTGTGGGAGAGAGAAGCAGCTTTCGCTATATATAGTATACTCTCGCTACATTAAGAGTTTGACCTTAAGCTTTGTTAGTGGTAAATACATACTCATATATACTCATACATTATATTATTATCCCGTTCCCGGAAATCACCATTTCCTATTTTAAGCAACAAAATTAGGTCTAACAACAGTCCGGCAGTAACATCTCCCCTTATATGGACTCTCATATTTATGGTAAGGCTCAGTTTCGTCACTGAAGGCCACAAATGCTTCTGTACTGTACTGTATCAGCCTGTAAACAGCCCACTGCTGAGCAAAGGCCTTTTTTCCATATAGAAGAAGGGTTGAAGCTTAATCCACCACGCTGCTCCACTGCGGTTTGGCGGATAATATCCTACCATCTGTAACGATTATTTATTATAAGGTATCCATGATAACAAACGGGACCGACGGCTTTTCGTGTTCTCCGGGGCACGGTGGGGAAACCCAAAAGGACATACACCCAGACCTGAAACAAATATTGGCACATATACAAATATCTGCCCCGAGCAGGAATAGAACCCGTGACCACCGGCATTGAGGCGAGGCGTTGAGGCGAGTACTCGCACCGCTACACCAGAACGGTCATCAATGCTTCGTTCGTTGTATCGTTGGTATAATTACACCACAAGTCAATACGATTTTGTCTCTAAGATTTGAATAAACCCGCAAGTAATTATTTTTTAAATTTTGATTGACAGTTGGTAGTGACCCTGCTTTCTGCTCCAGGATCGTGGGTTCGATTCCCGCCTCGAGTCTGAGTGTAATATGTATTTATTTCTATATGGATTATTTATATGTACCTACATTTATATAAAAAAATGTATATCAGTCGGATGTGTTCCTAAAACTATTATATCCTTTATTAGTTCCTAAAACTATATATATTAAGTTGCCTACCTTAGGAACAGACGATCGTGTGTGTATGTTAAACATATATTTATATTTAATAATAGTCATTGACAGCTTTTATCTCCTCCTTCTTAATTTTAGTGTAAGATAAAGTTAAATGGGTACATGATTTATAATGTTTTCTGATCTTGTTCCAACATTAGTCCGTGGTGCCAATCTGTACTAATTGGGCTGTTAATGCCGTATAATTCAAAAATGTTTTCAAGTTCACTTCGGTGTCTTCTATATCTGTATCGTTGTGAACTACAGATGCCTTGCTGATGAGTCATTTAGTTTAAAACACTTGACTTAAAACAACAGAAAAAATATTATATAAAACACTATTTTACAATAAAGAGATCACACGGTATATTTACAACTCAATTTTGTTACGTTTAATATGTATAAAGCCTTGGCTGTTCCACCAGGAGCACCCAAAAAAAGATATCACCTACACCTGCGTCAATACTGGAAAATATTTTATAATAAACGCAGACAGATTGAGTTGTCAAACATTTGTCAAAAATAAAATGTTATTTAAATCAAAAGCACTAAGGAGTATTTATATCAAAATAACTTTCTACCCCCTGTTAACCCCGTTAGGGAATGAATTTCGATAAAATACGAAACACATCTTCAATAAATTCTGTTAAAGAATATTTATGCAAAATTTGAAGTAGATTGGACCAAGGAATCACGTTGTCCCATACAAACTTTGCCTCCCTTTTTCACCCCCTTAGAGGTAGAATTTCGTAAAATCCGTTCTTAGCTGACCTCTACTTGGCAAAAGGAATATTCCTACCAAATGTGAGAGTGACTATATCTATAGAAAGTCTGCTATATATATATAATATAATAATATATTATATATATATATATATATATATATATATATATATATATATATATATATATATATATAGATAATACTAGCGGCCCGCCCCGGCTTCGCACGGGTATTTAACTAAAATTTTAAAAATTATAAAAATAAATTTAATTTATACTTTAGCCTCAACAACAAGTGGTAATTATGCTGTTAAAATGTAGCTTATATGACACGTTCGTAGATTTACCATAGCAGCGCCATCTATTGATTACTTACTCAACCCAGTCGAAAGGTATCGACATCTGTTAGAATCATTTGGAGTTAACAGATAATTGTGACTGTCAAATAATAACAGACAAATAATTAGCAATAAATTAAAATTGCGACTATAATAAAATTTGAGATTTAAACTATCCTATCTCTCAAGTTGGATCGAACTGCACATGGTGTGCGAATTTTATTATAATCGGTTAAGTGGTTTAGGAGTCCATTGAGGACAAACATTGTGACACGAGATTTATATATATTAGAAGATTAGATAAGAATATTTATGTTACAGTTAATATTCAAAAATTATTATTCACATGAAGGAGTCCGAAAAGTAAATTAATTGATAGAAAATGAAAATGCTCTCAATAGGTT
The DNA here is from genome assembly GCA_036937285.1 of Euphydryas editha. NCBI lineage: Eukaryota > Metazoa > Arthropoda > Insecta > Lepidoptera > Nymphalidae > Euphydryas > Euphydryas editha. The sequence continues at coordinate 15,594,550 of JAUPFZ010000005.1, read as the reverse complement.
CAGCTTGTACCGAACTAACACTGCAACGCATAAAGAAGCTATTTGCTTTGCACGTTAGCGAACATGCGTTGCGTTACGTTGAACATGTGCCAACAATCGATGCCGTTCACAGTTTGTATTGGTGTGTGAGAGAAGAACATAGAGAAAGAAACCAAAGAAATGGTTTCTTTTTTTACAAGCTATTTATAACGTTTTAATCCATCATTCTCTTGCAACATCTTTGAGAATTCTTTACTGTAAATTTGACATGCGCGCTAAAGTAAATCAATATAACAAACAAACTAACACAAACTCGATTCTATGAATTGAAACAAAAATTGGTTGTATTTTATCCAATGAATACTTATTTTATTATTTTATATCACGGTAAATAAAATTGAAGAAAGCGGCTTTTACCTTAAAAAACTTTTAAACAAAAACAAAAAATCTACGCGAGTAAAACCGAAGTATCTAACCGGCAATAAAATATAATGTTAGACTAAATCATAGAACAAAAAAAATTACCGGTAATCGTAAAACAAGTCGAATTTAGCGTGGGTGATACTGCGGAGGACGTGAAGTAGTTAGTTTTTGACTAATATTATATCATAGGTGGTTGGTAAATAATATTACTTATAATTAAAAAAATCAAAAAACCCGACTGCGTAAAATACTCTTATTATAAACTAAAAAGAATAAAACAAATTTACTAGCTTTCATTTGATACCCATATTGCTACAGTAAGAAAAAAAAATTCAACCCCCCCCCCCCTCATTCCGCCATTTGCGGGCGCCATTTTGAAAATTTATATAGCCTATGTCACTACTACAATTTAGACAAATCCAACGACACCTCATATGTAAAAAACCGTCCAGCCGTTTGGGCTGTAGGGCGTGCCAAAGAAATGGACATACATACATACATACATACATACATACATACATACATACATACATAGATACATACATACATACATACATACACTCGAAAAACATAACCCTCCTTCTGTCGCAGTCGGGTAAAAATTTATCTAGGATTTATCAAAATTAACTATTGACATCAATTAAAAAGTTGTGACATTGTAGCAAAAAATCTTTTAATTAATTCATTACGTTGATGTTATAGTCAGGATTGTACATCAAATGTATAAATTGCCGGTATATAAATACAATACTATTACTTCCAATGTACACTAGTTAATTCAAACTTTACTGGACCTAGTCCCAATTAAATAACTATATCCTTTTGATATTTGCAATAGTAATTCAATTACCAATGTTAACATGTTATATTTACAGTAACTAAACCAATATAAGTTTCTATAAGTGATATTATGATAAAATACCTTTTCTATTTTATTTTTTTTAACCCATTCACAAGGTCGTTTGTTCCTAAGGTAGGCAACTTAATGCCTGTGATTTAGGTAACAACCGACTGATATATTTTTTTTTAAATAAATATACATATAAAATAATACATATATATAAATAAACATATATTACACCCAGACTCGGGGCGGGAATCGAACCCACAACCCTTTGAGCAGAAAACAGGGCCACTGCAAACTGCACCAACGGGTCAGTCATAGTCATATTGTCAGACGATGTCTAAGGTAGTCGTAACTTCACTATTATAGACTAAAAGTTCTCTTCATGATAAATACAATAAATCCGAATACATGTTGCCGTTGTCTTGAATGTCTAACGAAACCATCATAATTTTCTATACGTATAACGATTTGGTATTGTAGCACAATTCTGTCGTTCTAACGCCATTTTAATGTTAGATTTAAAAAAAATTGGGATAAAAATAAATATGATTCCTCTTTTTTAATCGCCTTCAAAAATGGAGGATGTCCCATGTTCCCCAAATCAATGAAAAAATATAAAACATATATATCATATACATAATAGTCTCGGAAGACGGTTGTATTTTTGATAAATAGATATGAACCGCAATACGAGTATAAAACTTGATCTGGCAATCAGTGTAGAAACTGGAGAACAACTTTTGACTAAGTTTTAAACAGTCTAACACCGGTGACCGTCTTTATGAAACATGACTCTCTTGACATAGTGACACAACATAGCTCAATGGCTTCGCAACTGAACCGCGGCTTTTGATCGTCGTGTTTACATAACTATGAGTGTCGTGAGTAAATAATAAGTTTTATATACTTTTATTTGTTTCCTATTAAACCTATTATTATCTATAAAAATATATAAAAATTAAACAATTCATTAGGGTTAAAAAATAGTAGAAAAATAAACAAGTGCGAGTCGGACTCGCCCATGAAGGGTTCCGTAGCAGCAAGTAACATCATATAAAAGTTCTTGTAGTTCGTTGTAACTTTGATCGATGTTTTAATAATAGTGTATTTTTTTTTATAAAAAAAAAAACTACTTACTAGATCTCGTTCAAACCAATTTTCGGTGGAAGTTTACATGGTATTGTACATCATATAAAATTTTTTAGTTTTATCATTCTCTTATTTTAGAAGTTACAGGAGGGACACACATTTTACCACTTTGGAAGTGTCTCTCGCAAACTATTCAATTTAGAAAAAAATTATATTAGAAACCTCAATATCATTTTTGAAGTCTCATGATCACGTTTTCATAATTGTCTGAGGTCTACCTTCTCATTATTTAAATTAACACATAAAAATAACATAGTTAAATAAGATATTATTGTCATACATAGGTACGTACCCCATATATATGTACGCCCGTTATTGCAATAGTTAATTGAAAATATATGATTACAGTTCTTAATATTGTAAAATCTTACAGCAAATTAAATGGTTAACTTTTGCTGAAAAAAATCAACAAAACGTCAATAAAGAGTAAAATGTACTTCATAAATATTGTTTTAGTACTTTTACAAAATTAAGCACCTTAGAATTTCGCGGAATTAATTTCAAATAATTTACACGTATACATATAGATTAGTCTTTATATATATTTATATGGTCTATTTTTAGGTTCAAAAATTTCAATCTGTTTCCAAAATTGCTTACTCCTTTGAATTCTGATACAGCGATAAATCTTAAGGTATACCTAAGATTTTTCTCGCCCCTGCACACTTTGAAAGTTACTAAAATGGTCTAGAAGGTAAAAATGACATGTACCAGATAGAGTCGGTCTTATCCTGGTTTCCGGTTATTATTAATGTTTTATGAAAAACTCAATTAAGATTGACGGAGTCGTCATTGTGCATGTTAAAATCGCCCAGTGTTTGTCCAAAAGCGTTACCTGATGAACGATTTTCAAACATCTACATAATCTAAATCTTAGAAGACTTATGTGCGTTAGATGGCCGCAGTGTAGACTTCATAAGTTTAAGTGTTTAACACTGATATTTAATGTGCCTCTTACCAATAAGCGATCACTCCCGGTTTTCACACTATAGATCACGGAGACGTCATTGAATATCTGTCGTTTGGTGGTCACCAGGAAGTCTTTATCGTTCCTAGTGGAACCATCAGGACTTATCCAGGTCCATTTCCTGTAAGACGGCTTCTGGAAGAAGGAGTTCATCATAAAGAGAAAAAAATCCTTCTCCATAAGATAAGCCAGCCTCTGTCCTCTTTGATTCCGCTGTCCATATCCAAATTACCCCACTCTCAGCTCATCGTCTCGTCTTTTGCCTATCTTCGCGTTAATGTCCCCCATGACAATATTGAAATAGGTTTTGTTCGTATTTGATGTGTATACTGATGTTCTCATACATAGCCTCTACTTCTTCATCTGGGTGTGCCGAGGTCGGTGCCTATACCTGTATGACTTTCAGCGAGTATATTTTAGATACTCTGAGTATAAGGTACGTAACCCTGTTCGACACACTTCCGATGGTAACAATGCTGCCAATGAGGGACCTGCGGACCATAAATCCGAAACCTTTGGAGTTTATGTCTTGGGACTTTATGTTCGCCCTCCCGGTAGTAGAAAAAAAATACTATAAATAATATATAAAATAATATAATATATATAAATAATTGTTCAATATAAGTACTTTTATATAAAAAAAAAGTTATATAATAAGATTTTAGCTGCGTCGACCCAGGCGACGATGGTGGTAGTTGCGTTATAACTTAATTATAACTTTCGATCTAGAGTTGGGCTTGTTTCCTTTCCTTTTTTATATGGAACTTATAAAACTTCAATCAATTTACATAGAACTTGTAAGCTTGTAAAGCTTGTAAAGGATTCTCAATTTCAAATTAAGAAAATATTTTTAGGTTTTTTAATATTACTTCAGATTTCAATTTAGAACTGTAATGATCTTTAACGAAAAAAAAGTCAAACTCGCATAAAAAAATACTATAACTCTATTGTTTTTCTTTTTTCTTTAAAATTATTAGTTTCAACTTATAATATAATTTTGATTTTGTCGTGCTTTTTTTACATATAAAAAAATTGCATTGCTGAAAAATAAACAATATAAATTAAAATATTTTCATGTTTGAATAGAGTAATGTGATATTTTGTGTTTCAGAACTCACTAATCTCTTAAATTAATTTCATAAACGGAAAATATGTAACTAGAAAAGGCTATAACTTTTCTTTTGTGTCAACAAAAGAAATGTTGGGATAGTTTTAACAATGTTATTATCGATCGTGATTACTACATTATGAAATTAATGGTTTGTTACATATATGGTATCAACATTGATCTATAAAAATAGAACAATGGGTCAACGAAAACCTATTACAATTTTAATTAAAAAATAATAATAATTTGAAAAATCCAAAAGTGCACGCCTCATAATCTCATCTCTTCACAATAAAATTGTTAAAAAAAAAATTTTACCACATCGACCGTGAAATAGAATTCTATTGCCTAACAAAAAACCAGCCAATTGCGAGTAGGACTCGTGCAAGAAGCGTTCCGTACTCCGTTCATTATCTATAAAAATTTAAGTTCATTATCTATAAGAAATTTTTAAAACAGTTTTTTAATTAGTTTAAATAACAAAAATGGCATTAAAAGTATCATGAGTGTTAAAAATAGTATTTTTTTTCTTAATATGTATAAATTATTTTACATGTGCAATATACGATAAGTAAAGACATTTTTAAGTTCGAAAAATCACTCGTTTTGCGTGAATTGAGAGTAGAAACTAGAACCCTACTCAACGCTTTGCTTATGAGACGTGCAATAGTGTAATAAAAGTTATTCCGACACAATCTAACCTAACTGGTTTAGATAGTGTGAACAATTACAGCTTTAACATGCTATTAATACGATTATAGTTAGACAATATTCAATCATCTGTCACATGACCGGTGACTAGCTTCAATTAGAACTTTTTATAGGTACATTATTTCATGGTAGTTTACTTTTTAGCGTAAACTGCCTAAAAGCCACAGTTCATAATGCTCGTTTTACGTAGGGGGATTGACAGTCTTAAAATGTGTTTACCTTTATACATACTATCTATACATATTTATAATAAAAAATATAGTTTTTAGAATTTTTATCTGTTTGTCTGTTTATCTGTTTGTCTGTATGTATGTCCGTTATAAACTCAAAAAGTACTGCATGGATTTACTTCAAATTTGGTATGAATATTATTAAGAAGTCGGGTCAACATATAGGCTATATATTATCACGCTATCACCTACGGGAAACGAGCAGTGAACCTTTATTTCTTCAACGCATTCTGTAACAACGTGTAATCTAACGACGTATATTTGAATGTTGTTATTATGTTAATAACCATGCTATAAGCTATCTTCACACCATAAAAACTACGAAATATAAGTAACTTAGGCTGATAAACATAATGAATGTAAGAATGAATGTAATATAAGAAATTAATATAAGTAGTATCAAGACAATTTTAGAGCAGCGCCATCTATGAGATTTCAAAAACATCAAGTCGAATTACAAGTGTTAACCCTTTTTGGATATAAATAATTTAAATTTGATCATGTTGGCGAAGTTAATAGTTGTTTTTAAAAGTCATAGATGGACTTGTGCATTTTAATAAAAATTGTATCGTTAATTCGTTTCAGAGATGAGCAAGACAATTTAAAAAAAATGTGTTTATATAAGTTTTAAGCTGCTTCATTTATGTCTTATAAAATTCATCAAGTTTTTCTGTATGTAATAACAAACAGAACTCAAAAATAACTGCATAGATGTATAACAAAATTTAAACTCGAAAACGGCACGCTATTGCTGTAAGCAATTTGAGCTAAGTAACGAAGAAAGAGGAAAATCAAGCATGCCATATATATCATAAAGATAAGAAATGCTTATGCTTCTTCGGAACCTATTTCCTCCGAAGTTGTGTAACGGGACCCGCCTTAAAGTCATCTCGCTCCATAGACACACCATTGAGGCGGAAATTCTTACGGGTTGTGGCTTCGACGAGGCAGTATTTATACCACGCATTCTTCACTTCCCGTTCCAGTTCAAGCGCGTACAGTTCCCCGTGAGTGTTTGCTTCGCGATGACCATCAATAAGTCGCAGGGGCAGACACTGAGGGTAGCTGGTGTCGACCTCAGGACGAGCTGCTTCTAACACGGGCAGCTGTACGTCGCTTGCTCCCGCGTCACCAGTCCTGACTCTCTTTACATTTTGGCTGCGGAGAGCCAAACCACTAATGTTGTTTATCGAGAAGTCTTATAAATATGTATTTTTAACCTATTCTGTATTCCTTATTCATTATTTTCTCCATCTGTTTCAGTCACAACTTATGACTTAATTCAGCAGAATCACCATAAAGTCATTTATTCAAAGCAGGCTAAAAATAAGCACACTTTTAGAAGGTCAATTTTACAAAAGACAGCCTCCCTCTGTTGCTGCACTTTCTGTAGATATGAAATGTAAAGAAGAAACGGGTAAATGAATGTTATTTTAAAAGGTATAATCGTAGGTATTTTTGGTGCTGTATAGAGGTCGGTGAGAGCGAATATGCTTGCTCGAAGGTTTGCACGTAGTTCACCCGACGTTAAAATAACATTATTTAGAGCATATTGTACATCTTTTTACACGTGCAGCCTATGGGCAGGATATACTCAAAAATCTTATAGTGCTCTCCGCGTTCAATATAATAACGCGTTCAGGGTACTGTTGGGGCTACCTCGATGCTGCAGCGCCTCAGGGATGTTCGCTGAAGCGCGTGTTGACTGTTTTTACGCCCGCCTCATGAGAAAAAGATGTGGGTCTCTGGTGCGTAGGGTACGAGGTAGTGCTAACAGAATTCTGGGCATGATATCCAATAGACTGGATTGTATATACATAAATCGTTGCTGTGCCGTTGCAAACGGAATGGTGCAGCGGTGATTCGTGACAAAAAAAAAAACAAATGTGTAAAAATACAACTAACCTAGTCTGTAAGGAATACTTTTGTTTTACTAACTATAATGAGTCACTGGTTACTTGAATAAAGAATTATTATTATTATTTTCTTATTGCTACACTCCACCCGTTTAATATATACATATACACATAGAAATAAATATAATATAATACAATACTTATATAAGTAATATAATAAATTTACATAGATAAATATAAGCGGGTGGAGGATTACGCCCCGGCAGGGAGATCAAAGAGAGGGGAGTAATACCGCCTTTTGCATCCTGGCTGCGAGCGAACTGTCACGGATACCCAGCTGCCTCAGATGGTGAGCGAGGCTAACCGGGATCAAACCGTTGGCAGATATAACGATAGGGATGATTTCAGTGGAATCAACACCCCACATGTCGACAATCTCGTGCGCCAGATCCAGATATTTACGTTTTTTCTCTGTTTCGGCTTTCACGAGGTTCTCGTCATGCGGAATGGTGATGTCCACTAAAAACACCCTCGACTGTGCCCTATCCATCACCACGATATCAGGCTTGTTCGTCAGTATCGTCCTGTCCGTGGCGATAGGCAGGTCCCAGTAGAGCCGGACTCCGTCGCGTTCGAGTACTGGCGCCGGTGTGTACTGGTAGTACGGCATCCTCTGTTCCAGGAGACAATACATTAGAGCAAGCTCTTGATGAAGAATCTTGGCCGCTTGGTTATGTCTGTGCAAGTACTCAGTGTTGGCAAGCGCTGAACACCCCGTAAGCACATGTCTGAGTGACTCGCCGGGATGACGACAAGCTCGACAGAAGTCAGGAGTGCCATCCTTCAGAATGTGCTTCCGGTAGTTGTTCGTCTTAACCACCTGATCCTGTATTGCACAGACAAAACCTTCGGTTTCCCCAAAGAGGTCTCCGAATCGCAGCCACTGCACGGAGGCCTTGACATCCACGTGAGGTGCGTGGAGCGCCTTGTAAAACCGTCCATGCAGCTCCTTCTCCATCCATACGGTCTCCCGGTCGGAGGTGCTAAGTACAACCGGTCTTCGCCATTCCTCTTTGGCCAGGGATAAGGGGGTGAGACCTTTGTCACATACTACAACATCACCATGCATAGCGCTCTCCCTCCTCGTTTCAAAGTAGGCCCTGAGGCTGCACACCTCCCGGTTATGCATGGACTTGGTACTTAATAGGCCTCGGCCACCACACTTCCGTGGGATGTACAGTCTTATGACCGACGATTTCGGGTGATGCATGCGATGGTGAGTCATAGTCGTGCGGACTCTTCTGTCCAGGGCGTCGAGTTCGGTCTGAGTCCATCTGAGCACGCCAAATGTGTACAAGAGAGTGGGCATGACCCAGCCGTTATAAGCTCGGACCTTGTTGGCGCCCGACAAGTAGCTCCGAAGAACTTTTGTCAGCCGTCCAAAAAAGACCTCGCAAACTGCCTGTTTCATATCCACCTCCTGTACCCCTATGCATTGTGACATGCCCAGATACCGGTAAGATTCAGCTTCGGAAAGGGTCTTGAAGTTCGAAAGCTCTAGACTAATTTCAGCCGATTGCGTCACCTGTCCCCTGTCTACATGCACGACCGCACACTTATCCACTCCAAGCTGCATCCTGATGGAGCCGCTGAACTCAGTAGTGATTTTCAGCAACTCCATAAGGCGTGCAGGATTGGGTGCCAGCAGCTTGAGGTCATCCATGTAGAGAAGGTGGGAGACTTTAGTACCTCCTTTCCGAAACTGAAAGCCTGTCCCCGAACGCTCCAGCAGAGTGCTATTATTTTTATTATTATTATTATAGCGTTCACGCAGACGACGTCGCGGGCAGCAGCTAGTACAGTCATAAGAGACGTTTTGTGTTGTTTATATTTTTATTTTATAGTTTTATTGTTTCCACCATTAGTCAGTGGAGATTTATTGAAAAAGTTAATAACATTTTTTTCAGCTTCTTGTGCTTCTAACAAATTAAATTCAAAGAGGACGATGTTGATTTGTCTCTCAGAGCGTTTTTTGATTATTTTAAATTGTTCAAATAGTTAGCTTTAGGTCTGGGTATCTAGGATGTATTTTTTAGAATAAGAATTAAATAAAGAGCTACTTCTCAAACGGAAATATAAAGAAATGATTATGTAGCTTTATGACTAAATGTCGAGGTAAAATTAAATAAAAGTAGGTAAATCGTTCTTATTAATATGATAGTACCTACTTCCGCATTGCACATACTATGAAATAAGAAAATAATCTTCCTTAGTGTGTTAACTTAAGCAAAACTTTCGCGAAAAAAAAACAAAACAAAATAATAAATTAAAAAGGTATCCAAGAAACCTTACCGTTATACAACAATCTCATTTAGGCAATCTTGAAATAGAAAAAAAAAGGGAAAATTTTCCGCTAAAACATGCGTTGTATTTATCAATCTTAGTCGTTTAATACACTAAAAACGTATCTTCGTTTCTTAGAATAAGCTTCTTCAAAAAATAAAATATAAATTTAAAACAAATAAAATATAATATTAAATATAAAAAAATTCTATATAAATTAAAAATAATTTGCCGCATGTTCGTAAAAGTTAAGACAAGACAGAGACGTTAAGTTAATAGAAGACAGTTTTCATTTTTTTTTTCTTTTTTGAAGTAACAATAATGCGTTTTCGTGTGAAATTCACAATTTATACAATTTTGGCATTTAGTTTACGCACTACTGAAATCAGTTTAAGAAAAGAGAATGAATATTTTGTTTGACAGTCCTACAACTGCATAATGACTCCCAGAAAACGGAAAGCATAAAACAGTAGGGATAGCAACATGTTGTAAAAAGAAAAAATACCATGTAATTTTTTTCTAATCGTACATAACATTAATCATTAGTAAAATGCACTCGTGCGAAGACGAGGAGCTTTAAATATACTATCCAACAATCAACACAACATTTTAAATTATTATAGACACAATACTCATACAGTCGTTAAACGTACTCATAGGTTTACTTACATATTGTTACATAAATTACGTGTATACGTTACAAACTGTAAAGCTATATGTTAATTTTAGACTGAGTAAACTAGTGAAAAAATAAAACATACAATCTGGCACAATTCATCGCAAAAAAGTTTACAGGGAATCAAAGTAACATAGTTACATCTGATACAATCACTGTTATCGAGTTATCCGGCGTTGTTACTAATCTAGCTAATAGTTACCCCTCTGCCGATATCATTTTTAAACAGAATTTTAAGCGTCTATTCAACAAGACAGGAAATCTACGTCTAGTATTTAAATGTTTTTATAGTTTATCCTAACTTTTGAGCCAGTTAGTTAGTTGTAAATCTGTGACCACAATAAGGTACAAAAATAAAAATAAAGATAATAAATTTGAGTTTTATTTACCTTCAGTGGGTGTGGTTTGTTGACTAGAATTGATACGTGGTCGCTCTTCTCCGGCTGCGATGTGCTTACCAGTCCTGCGAGTCAGTGGCCGCAACTCTCTGTCGACATCACTGTTCTCTTCTTCCTCATAACTATACTCCATGTCTGAAATACGTACGAATAGATGAATATCTTTACTAATATTACTAAGAGAAAAGGATCTAGACGATTTTATCAATTCTTTCACCATTGGAAGGGTTTATTAGTACAACCAAATAGATAATTTAGAATAACTTTATAAATGTCAATAGTAGCAAATTCAATTGTAACAGAAACAGTATTAATTTCTTAATCCAATAAACAATACTATTTACATTTCGTACATATTTCGAAGGTTAATAACAATTATAAGATCGAGATTAAATAAATAAATAAACACTTCACATTCAACGACCCCCATTAGAATAAAATTCTATGTCGGGGGTCCGAAAACACACACAAAATCCATATACACATATGCCATGTATGGGCTATACAAATATTAGTCTTAAGCGGGAGCTAAATCCAGTCGATAGCGTAACAAACACATGCTGTGACCACTGCGCCAACTAGTCGTCATGACGTTATAATTATTTTGAAAATAGTGTTGGGCTTATTAATTTATTTATAAAATTAATGTTCAATGTGTAATTTAGGAAAAAACGATTCTATTTTATAACTAAGTATATTGTTATGATTTTTTTTTTCTAACAACTATTTAGGTTAACTTATATTATATTTCGTTAATAGCACTAGTTTAATAATAGTAAAATGTCAAGCTTAGGCCTGAACGGCCGCTGAGGACAAAAACCATGCGTTGTATTTATTAATCGTAGTCGTTTAATACACTAGAAACGTATCTTCGTTTCTTAGAATAAGCTTCTTCAATGATTAACTTTTTACAAAAATTGTATAAATCCTATTCAATTGTATGTAGCCCAACTTGTTTTACTAATTTTAATCATTGTTTTATTATTTACTTTATTTAAACTTTTATGACACTTTGTACTTTACCAATATCACTATATTTGTAAATGTATGCATTGTTCTTTCGCTGTGCGTTACTTTCAGTTTTGATCAAATATGCTATAATAAATAAAATAATTTAAAATATGTGATAACTTATAAATCGACTGTCCCTACGTATACTATCGAAACTGAAAAAAGGTACTTTACAGGAGAGCACTTTTAAGTTAATTTTGTGTACAAAATTGTCATTTATTTGTTAAGTATTGATATTATACTCATGAAAAATGTGGTTTAATATGTATTTTTTAGCTTATTCTTTTTTTTTGCATGAAAACATATATAAAAAGAAGTTTCTTAGTGCAATAAAAAAAATCGCAAATTTTCAGTTTCGATACTGTACGTAGGGACAGTCGAAATGTACAGCAACAGCCAGTTTTAGTTCACAAAAAAAAAAAATCTTTAAAAAAATATTTAGATTACAAAATAAATATTGATTCATCCACATACAAAGATTATATAGCAATTTCCTATTAAAACAAAAAAAGCATACTGTATAGGCTATATAATATAATGGTTTTGGTAAAGTTGTTTAAATACAGACGTTTTTTCACTTGTTGTATAAAAATGTCACTTAAAAAATAAATAATAATTTAAATTTTATAAAAATCATTTAGTTTTAATAAAAAAATTCAAATTAAATCTTGTTATTTAATTAACACTGAATATATGTTTACGAAAAGTATGCCAGGACAATAGTAAAAATATCGTATGGTATTATAATAAAACTATTAAGTAATATATAATATCAATATGAGCTCAGAAATTTAGTTTTGCAGTGGTGGATTACTGTTAATGACACTATAAAAGGTCCGTGTAGAGGACCATTTGACGCATAACTCTAGTGCATTAACTTTTTTAACTGTCGTTGATATTTTAAGGGTCTCAGCATTGTCAGCTATATGGAAAATACGTCGTACTAGTATCCGGAAAGAACTTCAGAGTAACAGAGAGAGCGTTCGAACTCGAAGTCTCGAGAAGGCCAGCAGATAGTGTCTCAGGAGACCAAGGTTCGATGGTTACATGTCAGTACATGCATGCATAATACAAAAAAATATATAAACATGATTTTAATTTGATACAATTATAAATTCAAAGTTTATCATTTTACATATTTTACAAATAACAAATTATGATTTCTCACTTGAAAAGTATTTTAATAGTATGCTAACCACATGAATAAAGAAACGGGACAGAGCATACAGAGGCAAAGCTACTAAGGAGGGAGCAAAATTTATACCTATTTTGATAGGGTTGGCACAGGAGGAAAAAATTTAATAAACAATAGTTAGTTATTGGACAAAATGACAAAGTTTATTTTTGTTGTGTTTTGTGTTGTGTGTTTTTTTTAATATTTTCAAAAGTAACTTTATTATTTTTCAAGATATTAAAAAATTTCTTCTATCAAAGATATTTTTTTTATGATCTTGCGATTTAAAAAAGAAAAAAATGATTCTTTCCTAGAAATATTTGGGAAACTTCTCCGTTGATATTTTTAATTTGGATTGAAATTCGTTATCACTACTAGCTTTGGCGAACTTGGGATACGGACGGAACGGCTATTCAGTTCCGTACTCCTGGCAGTCCAGGAGTACGGAACTGAATAGCTCTCACATCCATATTGGTGACTCAAGAATCCAGATAACTAGTTATTTGTAACTCATGAGGTGTCACGAATAGTCTTGAACATTCACACAGCATATCAGCTTTCTGTATTCGACTTTGCGACTTCGACTTGCTTAATCTCAAATAAAATAGGGTTTAGTCATTAACGTGTTCACTATAATTATGAAATTTGTTATCGTTGTTAGATAGTTTATGGTTTAGTAAGAACGAGCCAGCATGATGCATTATTGTCCAGAGCACACCTTATGGTTTGCATTTTATGAAATACCCGCCCGTCAATGTGATTAATGATTCGATTTATGCCTTCGCTTAAGTGGATGAGTATTTAGCGATATGCTAAAGCATCACAATGTTACGCACTTGTAGACATTTGATACTATGATTATACTGTACCACAACAGGGGAACATAAATCAAAATACGAATTTTTAACGAAATTACGCCATTGTAGCATCACATAAGTAAAGAAACGGTACATAGACAAAGCTTCATAAAAGCGCGCTACGATAGGTACATTAGGTACTACAAGCTTGAGGCGCGTGTATGCGTGAGCACTCGCACTTCGTCACGTACGGAGCGCTCAAACTCAAGGGCTGCAGTAAGCCTCGCGCGTCGTGTCTTCTTCATTTAATGATAAATTATTAATTTAAATAGTGTTTTAATTTAATTTTAATAGTGTTTAAACACATATATTTTTATTTATCCCAAGTTCGCCAAAGCTGGTAGTGATAACGAATTTCAATCCAAATTAAAAATATCAACGGAGAAGTTTCCCAAATATTTCTAGGAAAGAATCATTTTTTTCTTTTTTAAATCGCAAGATCATAAAAAAAATATCTTTGATAGAAGAAATTTTTTAATATCTTGAAAAATAATAAAGTTACTTTTGAAAATATTAAAAAAAACACACAACACAAAACACAACAAAAATAAACTTTGTCATTTTGTCCAATAACTAACTATTGTTTATTAAATTTTTTCCTCCTGTGCCAACCCTATCAAAATAGGTATAAATTTTGCTCCCTCCTTAGTAGCTTTGCCTCTGTATGCTCTGTCCCGTTTCTTTATTCATGTGGTTAGCATACTATTAAAATACTTTTCAAGTGAGAAATCATAATTTGTTATTTGTAAAATATGTAAAATGATAAACTTTGAATTTATAATTGTATCAAATTAAAATCATGTTTATATATTTTTTTGTATTATGCATGCAATCATGGTGTTTAAATATTTTTATTGGAAATATAATAACAAATTTTTATTTAAATTATCATCAGTAATGAAATAACGATATCGCTTCACAAATAGAAAATAATAATAATATTAATAAACTCTTTTATGTAATGTAATCAAGTATACAATGACATACGGCAATTGTGCACATAAAGGTATGGTAAGGTTATAAATAACATTAACTGAATATACCTAATCGAATATAGACCTAGCCTAACGTAACCTAATATTAGTCATAAGTTGATTGATTACACTCAATAAACCCTTCACTGGAAATTATCTGAAATGACAGTCGATTAAGCTCAATGTTCAGCTTTCCTCGAATCGCTTGAGGTAAATGTACGTTTGAATGTGTTACGTACGTATGTAAACAAATGACGTTACTGACAATTGTGGATGTATAATTTATCAGTCAGTCAAATCTCCAATATCTACGTATCTACGTATCTACGATGTAATTATTCAAAATTAGAAATATACTAGATGGTCTCGGCAGTTTCGGTTAGATTCAGATAGTTTTTCGATTATTTTAAATTACTCTCTTTTTCATATCCTACTTTAATGTTAAGAAAAATATTAAAAAGCATTTGTTTGAGAACGTGCTGTTTTCTATTCCTGTAATTTAATATAAAATGAGCGTGTAATATATGTAGCCAACTACATTGTTAAACTTTGTGGTGATTATAGAAAATAAATACATAATTGATTGTTTTTCACATTTGAAAAAAACTGTTACAAATTCGTTTTACCAAAAATAAGACCTAAATAAAATAAATCTTAAGATTCAACTCGATACTTTGATTATTACTTAAAAAAAAAGAGTTGATTGAATAATCAATAATATTATATATTATATATAATAATTATATATAATAATTGCCTTTAAACACATCTAAAAGAGCATATAATTTGTGGTCTACGAGAGTTCTCTCTTATTTTAAAAAATTCTATCTACAAACTTGTGAATTCGATCTCATGTATAAGAGCACATCTCGGATATTTCTTAATTATTAAGCTAAACGTTTATTTTGCATGTAAAATATTTCTATATTTTACATTGGAAAATAGCAACTTTATCCAGTAGTGGGATATTTACAGGCTAACTAGCAAACCCGGCGAACTCCGTTTCGCCACCAACTTATTTTCGTTAGGGATACTCACACCACGTACTGCCGCCATGCAAAACCATATTGGTTTGTAGTACATGCTATGTATCAGAGATGGCGCTGTATGTGAAAAATGATTTTCCCTGTTTTCCTGCTTTTCTGTTCAAAATTTTCCTGAATTTAGTTTGCTATAAAGCTCACGGGGTCCGAGACCTTTCCAACGAATGCAAAACCGTGGAAATCGGTTCGTGCGTTCTGGAATTATAGCGTCAGGAAGGAAAACCCGACTTATTTTTATATTATAGATTACAAAATTTATAATTTTTAAATCATTTGATGAGAGTCAATGATGACCCTTCTTCTATATGGAGAAGAGGCCTTTGCCAAGCAATGTGTTGTTTAGAAGTTGATTCAATGCACTTCAGTTCATTATGAGATTATAAGATTATATTACTATGATTTTCCCTGTTTTCCTGCTTTTCTGTTGAAAATTTTCCTGAATATAGTTTGCTATTGGAGAAGAGGCCTTTGCCAAGCAATGTGTTGTTTAGAAGTTGATTCAATGCACTTCAGTTCATTATAAGAGTATAAGATTATATTATTATGATATTCCCTGTTTTCCTGCTTTTCTGTTGAAAATTTTCCTGAATTTAGTTTGCTATAAAGCTCACTGAGCCCGCGACCTTTCCAACGAATGCAAAACCGTGGAAATCGGTTCGTGCGTTCTGGAATTATAGCGTCAGGAAGGAAAACTCGACTTATTTTTATATTATAGATTACAAAATTTATAATTTTTAAATCATTTGATGAGAGTCAATGATGACCCTTCTTCTATATGGAGAAGAGGCCTTTGCCAAGCAATGTGTTGTTTAGAAGTTGATTCAATTCACTTCAGTTAATTATGAGATTATAAGATTATATTACTATGATTTTCCCTGTTTTCCTGCTTTTCTGTTGAAAATTTTCCTGAATTTAGTTTGCTATTGGAGAAGAGGCCTTTGCCAAGCAATGTGTTGTTTAGAAGTTGATTCAATGCACTTCAGTTCATTATGAGAGTATAAGATTATATTATTATGATTTTCCCTGTTTTCCTGCTTTTCTGTTGAAATTTTTCCTGAATTTTGTTTGCTATAAAGCTCACGGAGCCCGAGACCTTTTCAACGAATGCAAAACCGTGGAAATCGGTTCGTTCGTTCTGGAATTATAGCGTCAGGAAGGAAAACCCGACTTATTTTTATATTATAGATGTAGAAAATATACATTTCTAAAATACGATTATGACACCGATTTAAGAGTTTGAAAATTAAACCCTTAAAGATATGAAAAAGAGATTGTATTTTTGCAAAAGAAATATTTGAATATAAAACTTTTAATTAAAAGTTTAAATAAATAACATTACAAGTTAAATAATGTTTGAATATACGTAATATCAAAGTATAATAAAAAGAAATTACACCAGTCGAAATATAAAAAGGTGTATAATATAATCCATTCCCACGCGCGCGAAACTAATTGTAAGAGTAAAAGCCAGTAATTACATTATGAAAAAGACGCCAATAATAATAATAAAAACCATGTGTTTATTCAAGTTACTGATTAAAAAAATTACGCATATTTACATAAAAACGAGAACAAAACTTAAAGATAATATTAGATACAAATTCTGTAGTTCCAGACTACCCAACCCAAATAATTAGTCATTTATTTGTTAATATTTTATTACTTAATTAGGTTAAGAAGCAAATATATATTATTATATATAAATATATATAATATATATTATTATATATTTGCTTCTTAATATTATTTGATTAATTTCTTGTATCACTAGTGCGATTAAACGAGTAGGTACATAAGAAGATATCAATCAATATTCATAAATATAATATTTAACGTCAGCACAAGCGATACGCAGTCTATAACCTTCATCAGAGATGTGAACGCTAGTTAATACACGACAGGAATTCTGACTTAATACAGAATTTTGGTAAAGTCTATATATATCCTATGCAATAATATTGAGCTTAAATGATGATAGAGCAAATTGACGTAGAAATACTAACATATTCGTATTAGATACGTTGAACTAAACTTGGTGCTGTTTGGATTTCTGTTTGCAAATACCGAATATTTTAAATAATCGCAGTCAGTGTACGTTCACCAAAATCATTGAATGTTACTTATAACATACATGCCTCTAACAAGATAAATTACCAAAAAAAAGTGCCAACTTTCCGTATTAATAATTATGTCATTGTGTTGTGAAATATTCCGAGGCAAATGGTAAAAATTATACTCACTATTAATTATACTATTTTCAAAAATAAAAAAAACATGGGCCTACGTTCAGCAGTGGACATCCAATGGCTGATATGATGATGATGATGAATATTGTAAAAACTTATTTATTTTTTAAGTGAACTGAATCAGCCTGTAAAGGTCACTCTCTCCATATAGAAGGGTTGGAGATTAATCCACTACGCTGCTCAACTGCGGGATGGCAAATAATTTCCTTACCATGAGTAATGATCGCTATCAGGTGTCGCTTTATAACAACAGGACTGATAGCTTTACGTGCTCTTCGAGCCACGGTGTAGAGACCCACAAGGACATACACCCAGACCGGAAACAAATATTTATATTTTTTTATTTGATAACAATACGATCCTCCAAATGTAAGTAGAAAAAGCCAAAAGGGCAGAATTCCTATATAAACCCGGCTATAATCTTGTGTTTTTTTAGCCACACACATGTTACTTTGTTTTGTTCCTTTTTTTATATTTTTATTTTGTCATTATTTTTGATATTATTTAGATCATTGCTTGAATTTTTTTTATATATTTTGTTTATTTTATTTTATTTTTTTTAGCATAGTTTTTTAACCAAAAACACGTGTTGCCTTTTATAATTTGTATTTGCTTGTGATATTGTTTAAATTTTTGTTTTTTTTTTTAGTTTTGTTTTTTCTTGTTTTTCTTTTGTTTAGTTAGTTTAATTTTTTTAACTTATTTATTTGGTTAAAGTTTTTTTAAATATAGTTTCGTGTTAAGTGTTCTAAGGTAACTGGCGGATGAGTGTACCTACTTTTTTTTATTTATTTATTTAATTTTTATAATTTTTTTTTTTACTTTAATCGTTTATTTTTTTTTAATAACTATATTTATTTGTTATTATTTTTCAACTTATTATTATTTATTACAATTATAATTATTTAAAGTAGTTATTGTGTATAAATAATATATATTATTATTTTTATATAATTATTTTGTGTAGTTTATTTTAAAGTGTCATATTTTTTCGTTCTGGACAATGTTTATTAATAACGACGATTTAAATGATGGCTTCCTATTCTTTAATTTTGATGATTCAAGTAACAATGGATGTACCTACAAGTAATGACAGTTTTCACAGTAATTCTTCACTTAGCGAAACTCCTAATTCAAATATGTTCTCAGACTGAGTGAAATTTATTAATTATTAATTGTCATATATATTAACGCTCAGAGTTTTCCTGCACACTATCCTGACATGTTGTTATCCTTCGAATCTGATAAGATACATGCTATTTTTATATCTAAGTCATGGTTTAAGCCATGTCTACCTTCTACTTCCTATTCGCTTCCTGGGTTTCATTTGATACGTAATGACCACGTGGGACGTACAGGTGGTGGAGTAGCGATATATCTTCGTTCCCATATTCTTTATTCTATTATCACTCTTTCGCCACCTCAAAATGACGCAGGCCCAGAACACCTTTTTATAGAGGTGACTTCTGGACATACTAAGTTTATTTTAGGGGTTTATTATAGTCCTTGCCTAACGGTTGATTATTTTTCATCACTTGAAACTCTTATGTGAGCAACTTATGCAACTATATACCCATACTATTCTTATAGGAGATTTTAATACATGTCTCCTAAAAAACAATAACAGCTCCACTCGCTTAAAATCTATTTTGAACAGTTGAGATTTGAAAATTCTTCAACTACATATCTGCTACTCATTGTTTTCCTAATTACGTTCCGTCACTTTTAGACTTAATAGTGGTCTCTTCCACTGATCATATTGCAAAACATGGACAGTGTTCTGGCCTTGCCTTTTCGTACCATGATCTACTTTATTTCACGTATAAAAAAATGTAAGGCTAAATCGAGATTCCTCCTGCAGCGTAATTTTGGTGGAATGGATATAAGTAGACTGCAGGAAAATGCTGCCAATATTGACTGGAGTGTCGTGTTGAATGCCAATACTGTTAACGAACAGATAACAATTTTTAATTATTTATTATCACAACTGTATGACATTTATGCAGCAATTCGACCGGTCCGCATAAAACATTTACCAGCCCCATGGCTTGGCTTGGGCAAAAAAAGGAATATTGCTAAATCTAAATATAAATGCAATCCAAACGATATCACTCGAGATAAGTATTTGAAGGCTCGAAATTACTGCAGCAGGTTGTGAAGAGACAGTCAACGACGCTATATTCATACATCTGTAGCTGAAGAAGTAGAATCGACAAAGGTTTAGAAATTTCTCAAGACACTAGGAGTTGAGAAAGCCTTTTAACCGGTCCATTAATTTAAACACTGTATTTTTGCTAAAATTGAAATTTTAACAGAACCAATTTCAACAGATAAAATATGTACACAACATTTTGACGTTTCGATACGCTACTTTGTCTTTAAATCATAGAGATGTGACATTTAGAATGAATTAGCGAGAATGAAATCTGAACTTTAAAAAAAAAATAACAATATCTTTAAATTACAAAAACGACATTTTGTTCAAATTTTATTAGGTTTGAAAATAGTAGTGTCTTCAGTAGAATATAGAAAATTTTTAATTGCTTTTCATCACCTTATATTTATTATTTATTTGTTATTATAATATTATTTCGTATCTGGGTAAATATTTGAAAATGCGCATATATGGCATAGTTACAGAGATTAAGAAAAAAAAGTGAGGAAAATGGTTCTTTATATGATTTTCGTAATCTCAGGGACGTTCTTTTTAAAATAGAATCTAAGGGAGTGTCTTAAAATATTTACTTTTTGTATGATAGGCAATTCAAAATTCATACGAACGGTAGTGATAAATATGAATAATTGGTAATTAGGTCACTCACAATGTAATGAATAGTTTTCAAATAGTTATTATGAAAAAAAAATTAGAGATGATAACTAAGATATAAAAGCTGCTTTACCAATTAGAGATGGTGGCATCGGCGTGAGAAAAATTTCTAGTGTCGCTCTTCCTTCTTTTTTTGCTTCTGTGCATAGTATCAAAGGTCAATGTTCTGAAATTTTAAAATTAGGTTAGGTCCAAATAACAGATGCTACAGATGCAGTAGAAAACTGGAGGTTAATGTGTCCTAATGACGATATCCCCAAGGAAGTTACAAAACAAAAACTTTGGGATACGCCATTAGTTAACAATACTCGTGAAAATTTGACGCAAAATCTAACAAGTGACAAAAACCGTGCAAGACAAAAAATGCACAAATGTCACATGTGGAGGTTATGAGACGTGGAGTTAATTCTTTTAATTATTTTTTTTGCACGGCTACTCCAAGGTCCGTGTGTTTAGACTGTAAACGGCACAAAAACATAACATGGGATAAGTTACAAATATTTGTGTCATTTAGTCATTTCAGCTTTCTCCGCAGCGGCGCCCACTCTTAAAGCTGTCTCTCTGACGTGAGACGGAGCTAATGTACCGACGCAGGTTGTGTCTCATAAAAGCGCCTGTTCCCTTTCCCAGGGAATCAGTGTTAAAGCATCAGGCCTCTCCATTATCGCGACTAATTCCAGTAGGCTCAATAAGAGCAGGAACGTCGATGGTGGCAAGAGCCCTTGTAATGGTTTCATTCAGGGAACCATGGCGGGAAATCCTGCCTGAACTCTTGTTGCAAGAAAGGCAGTGTAGTCCGAAAGAATCAAACTCCTTTCCGCACCGTGTTCAAAAAACAGTGGTGCTCGCAACCGGAGACCTACACAAATTCGAAAACTTTCATTATCTAAAAGTGTCCCAAGGTTTTTTGACGGCATTCTGTGTAATCAGTAACCTGATTCTTTATTTGATAAAGCTTTAAATTACAAACAGTTACTAATTTTAAACAAAAATTAAAGTTTCTTTTCTAAAATAACAGTTATGAAAATCTTAACTTTGCGTATCTTTGTCTGGCGATTTTTCCTGTTCTCTAATAGGGGCAGGAGGAATTTCTTGTGGTTCTTGTCCGACATCATTATTGATTCTCAACGAATCATCGGTATCACTTCCACTCTGAGTATTTGCATTGATAAGCTCCACTCCTCGTTTCTGCAATAGTTTCCGCTGATAATGTCTTCTAAAATTATTCCTCCATCTCTTTCTTTGCAGTTTTTTAGCACTAAGTGTCAGTTCTTGAATACTAAGTATTTTTTGCTTTCTTTTCTTTTCACGAAATCTCTGATGTTCTTTCTCTTTTTCAATGGCATATTTTACTGGATCAGATTTTATCTTTTTATTCGAGCTGATTTAGCTTTTTATAGAATTTCTTCTTTTTTTTGCTTCTTTCGAGGTATGGTGATCCCTGTTATAAAAACCAGAAAACGTGTAGATTTGTTTTTGGTACACAATGAACATTTACACTTAAAGAACTGGCAAAATACAGACAACTTTCATGGTTTAAAATGTTAGTATATATATTTTTTTTAATAGTAGAGGGGGTAAACGGGCATGCAGCTCACCAAATGTGAAGTGATCGCCGATGCCCATAGACATCTACAACACCGGAAGGATTGCAAGTGCGTTGTCAGCCTTTAACCAATGGGAAGGGGGATTGGGAATAGGGCGATCATCATCATCATTAGCCCATATTAATCCACCGTTGGATATAGCCTTCCTTAGTGAACTCCAAACCGTCCGATCTCATCCAAACTGAACCAGCGACCAAACGGAAATCGTCATCCCATTTAATTGTCGGTTGACCAACACTGCGTTTACTCAAACGCGGCCTCCATTCTAGAACTTTATTAGACCATCTTCCGTCCCCCGTCCATCGACCATCAGTTCTTCGGCGAATATGACCTTACCACTGCCACTTCAATGTCCTAATTCTTCGAGTAATAGCTATAGGAAATAGAGAAGATAGGGATAGGGAGTAGAGAGAGAGTTAAGCAATCCGAATTTCTCACAAACCGTACGAAACGTGGCTAAAAACCACAAGTTAAGTGAAAGAGAAGTACTTCCTCGGCACGTCGCGTCGCCTAATTCGGCTGCAAAAGCCTTTCAGTAGGGCGCTACTTCTATAATAAAATAGACCAAGACTTCAAAATAGACCAAATGTGTAATTTTGTTGTTACAAATTATGACGAAATTTTAACATAATTACCATTTCTAAAAAAAACTAATTACCATTCGCTTATGCGAACGGCAAATATCGGTAATGAGACAAATGGTAAGTAGTATTTCAACTATTTTCTTAAAAAAATCAGTCTTTTGTTAGAAACATTCTAATTCTATTCTCAAAATCCAAAAGGTGTCACTATAAGGACTACATAAAACATGTTATCAAAAATATGTAATTGATCACTTGCCTAAAAAACAATAAATGGGTATTAGATAATATTTTGACAAAAACACTTTGAGGACGAGATAATCACAATTGGCGCCAAAAAGACTGATCTTTGACACTAGCCTTCGCTCGGTGTCCGAGCTCTGACTGGTACCCACGCGGCTATGTACTATTGGGTTGGAATATTCCAGTTTTTACAAGAAAAATCATTACGGAATATTCCCAAATGGTAATTAGCAAGTTGTCGATGGACATTTTTTAACTGATCTTATTTTTAATAAGTTATGTTCTTTACGTGTTATAGCATAGTTTTATTTGTTCATTAACAATTTAAGTTTATGAATATCTAACCAAAAGTATAATCTTCAAGAAGAATTTAACAATTTTAGGATAATTTTTGATTGAAAATGGAGAATTGGACACAAACGGGAATAAGATTTTGGCACTTTGATTTGTAATATCTCTAAACTCAATTTATAAATAAGATTTTTAGTTATCGCTCCATATTTGAGATACTTTTTTACATGATAAATAATTCACAAAAGTAAAAATACATATTCCGCATTCGTTCTTTAAGAACCGCCGCGCGATTTGCACATTTTCAAATATTTGCCCATCTTATTGCACTGTTTATTAAAATGGAGTGAGAGACTTTGCTCCTGACGGAGATCTCTCGACCGCTTATTTGTTTTATTAGTTTAAAGTTTTTAAAATGAGTTTATATTATGGCGAAAAAGCGAATATTTTTTTTAAATAAATAATATAACGTCGGATGTCAGTTTTGCAATTCTTAAATAATCATGTGCCACATGTTTTTTATAATAAGTTATCCTGTTTCCTATCCTAGATTGTATTAAACATGTAAAAAAAAGAAGAAGACAAAATGTTGCAACTTGACGGCTTAATAGATGCTGCAACAGATGCACCGACCCTTAGTTTTACAATACATGTGTCAGAAGAGTCGAGCGAATCGTCATCAATGTCCGAATAATAAAATTATTAAAATATCTTGTCGTATTATTTCTACCCAATACTTTACGTTCACTGCATAAAAAGCATTAAGTTCAGTCGTTCGCATTCATTCGTCATTGTCATCACTATGAATTTTCTCTGGTTACCTGTACGCCATATTTGTTAAGACAGCTAAGAAAAAATAGGGTATATATTGTAGATATGTGCGGTACACACCCGTTTTATCTATTTCCTCTATCTAAGGTTGCCTGGAAGAGATTGCTGTTTTAGCAATAATGCTGTACTCTTGTACATTTCGTTTATAAACATTTTAATCTATATTTGTAAATATGTTTGTTTTTTGGTGTATTGCACAGAAAGAGAAGAGTTTTTGTAACCTTTAAGACTTATTTTCAAAGTTTAATTACATTTAATTATAATACATATGTACCGTTTTATTCGATAACTTGTTGCTACCTTGTTGGTAGGTGATATAAATCCGTTCCTGTAGAAATCTTGGGATTGTATATTTTAAAAAATGCGACAAGTAGTTTTGACAGTCTTCTCTTGATGTTAACCTAACACTACCCAAACAATTCTGAAGAGAACAAAACAGGTGAAAATCTGAGGCTACAAGGTCATGACTACATGGTAGATGAATTAACACTTCTCAACCAAACTCTCAAATTTTCATTTGTTTCCAAATATGTAGTATAGTACGTAGTAGTAGTAGTAGTACGCCAGACTCCAGTCTGGCGTTATCATGATTAAAGGCCATTCCTATTCTGTTGATCGATTCCAGGCATTGTTTCTCAATTTCTCGCTTGAGTCTCATTAACTATATACAACAGAGATCCGGATCGATAGTTTTGCACGTTCTTGTCTTAGGTGTTCAATTTTTCAACACTAGTGATCAATCTTTTCAAAAATGGTTCAATTTTATTACGTTTCAATAGAGAATCGCAAACGAGTACACAGTGAGTTCGTGTGGCACGCAAATATCGAGCTTTTTTTATAGCCAGACTTTTTCAAATGCGTAAAAACGTTTTTGTGGTCAATCTTCAGTTCCTTGGCTATGTCGTAACTACTAATGTTACAATCTTGCTCCACTTTTTCAAAAAAGGCATTTAATTTATGCGTATAATGCGTATGACTAGAGCGAGCTGCATTAACATGACGCTTGATTGATATGTGACTTAGTTTAAATGATAGTAATACTTTATACATCAACTGCTTTCTGTCTAGAGAAATCCTATACTCATGGTTGCCTGTAAGACATCGCTCTCAGTGATAAGGCCGCCATTGCACATTTTCTGTATTTTTTTTTCTTTCAATGTTATTATTTAATAAAGTATTAAATAAAATAAACAAATAAAGATCACAAATTTTTTTCGCGACCTAAATCGCATTTTTTCGTTTTTTGTAATAAAACTTCAGATTTTTATCGATTTTTTTCGATAGATTCACTCAATTTGACGGACAGAAAAACAATTGAAAATGGTAGTAAAGTGTTTTTACTTTTATTTTTCTTGATGTCCTATATTTATTGATATTAAACCAGCCAGATAGATACAAAGTTTTTTTTTATACATAGGCAATAGAACTGTTGATTAAACTGTTTTTTATCACCAAAAAAAATAACGAGAACATCATTTACATAGTCGAAGTCAATTAAATACGTATTATTAGGGATAACTCAAAAACTACTAGTTGGATATCGATCAAAATTAAACAGGGCCACACTACAAGCACCAGCTTTAGAATATAAAAATAATCATCAAAATCGGTACACTCAGTAAAAAAATACCGTCAAATTGAGAACGTCCTCCTTTATTTGAAGTCGGATAAAAATACGAAAAGATTTTCCCCGACCAATTAGATTAAAAAGTGAAAATATCGAGAGTCAATAAAAAAAATGAATATAAATGAATATAATATAAATGAATATAAGTTTAAGCGTGTAACAAAAATAAATCTGCGTAGCAGCGGAACATCTTAGAACTGCAGCATAAAGGCCGTCGGTCAGGTCACCCTTTGAACTGTCCGTCGCGTCGTAGACTACTTTCGTAGAATAAAATGTTGAATTTAAACATTCCATTCATATTTTACAAATGTTCAGTAATAAAAAAGTGAATTTCGTCATTTCGTTGCGTAGATTTAAAAAAAAATTTGACGTGAACAACACATCGTTGAAAGCAATAAAATTTACAGTCGGTATAATAAAAATATATCAATTTCAAACAATATTTATAGAAAAAACTTATATTTCAGTAAAAATGTCAATCAGAAATTTTTTTGCTACGTTCTGCAAAATACCATTTATTAGTATAAACTACTACTACACTTAATTGCTGTATTACTCTACTATACTTAATTGTTGTGTAGTACTATACTATACTTACGAGTAATTGCTAGATTTTAAAATATTTACCATATCGCTCATTTGGAGCGACAGTGACACAAATGCAAATTAGTTAACTTACACCAGATCAGAATAAAGGTTATTTAATAGTTCAAAAGAAGATTCTGAAGCATCATTACGGCTAATTATTATTTTAAAATTGTTTTATTATAGCTGGATATTGTGCAATTTTCACTACCAACGCAGATGTTTATGCATAGTATTTTTGCGTATTTTTGCAAATGTGTCACTGTCGCTCCAAATGAGCGATATATCAAAAGAAAGTTGGTACATCTTTGTATTTTTCCTTTATTCGCATCCAATTGATAACAATGAGGTTGTCATTAATATAAAACAAAAGTGTTCGTTTGTGTCTGTTAGCGATGAGAAGCTTCATTTGGTTACATCAGACTGCATATCAGGGCGTCGTCGTAGTGATTTATCCACCCCCTTTTGATCCAGATGAAAGATCACATGACATCAGAGACTGGTGCGCTCTGACTGATTAACTGTATCAGTCTGTAAGCCACCCACCGCTGAGCGAAGACGTCTTCTCCATATAGAAGAAGGCTTAGAGCTTAATCCACCACGCTGCTCCACTGAGGGTTGGAGGATAATTTCCCTACTATGAGTACACTGTAAAAAAATTCTATAGTAATTTTAATAATTTGTGTAGGAAGTTTTTACGTACTACCGTTTTGGAATAAAGGAACTCAGTGCTGTAATTTTACTACACAATTTACAACAACTCAGTTTCTTTCAACTCAGAAAACTTTGTGTAGTAATATTACTTTACATTATTTGTAATTTCACTAAACAAAATATGTCAAATAAATATAGTTATTTTTCAAAAATCTATTGTAATTTTACTACACAACATTGAAAAACAAACATAGAAAAAACGACTTGATACATTTGAAACGTTTATCGTTCAACACGTCCAAAATCACACCTACTCTACGGGACCTAAAATATAAATACCCCGTTGCAAGGTGAAATGACTTTGATTTAATAAAAAAAAACCCTCAGCCAATTAATTTTGTATTGAGCCCTATATATAGATTCAGTAGAACTTAACGTTTGCGCGATTTAGCGCCTTGAAGGATTGTTAAACACAGCGTACATGATTTAAAGGAAAGTACCTGGATGACCGAGCTTTGCTCGGTTAAATTATATTTAGATACATTACATACTGATGAAACATAAATAATATTTTCGATCTTACCGACATAATAGTAAAACAATAAGAAATGGTTATTTAAATAAAAAATAAAAGGAGCTCTCAATAATAGTTTTTCTCACAAAAAAGAAACAAAAAAAAAAGAAAAAAATTTGGTCTGTAGAAACAGGGATTTGAACTCGGATTTTCTGATATTGAATCCGCCCGATTCCCATCGGAGCTATTTTAAGCTTATTAATGACAGCGAAATTTACCTTCGTATTCTAATGATATTTTTTAATTGCTTAAAAAAGGGATAAAACGACATTTTCTAAAAATAAATCCTAGCTAGATCGATTTATCACCCCCGAAAGCCCCTTCATACTTAATTTCATGAAAATCGTTGGAGCCGTTTCCGAGATTCAGATTATATATATACAAGAATTGCTCGTTTAAAGATATAAGATATATAGTATATTTCATATCACTTATTGTAATTCAAATAGCAAATTTTGGTTAGTAATTTTATTGGTTATCTTAATAAAATTAAATTCTGAATATGTATAGAAAATTTACGAAATTTGAGATTCAATTCTACTACACGGAACTATTTATTACAAAATTACTATAAGTATCTGATAAATACAAAAACATTATGCAATTGTAACCTGTTTAGTACTTTGGCTATAACAAGATGTAATATTAAAACAAATGCGTATTAAAATAGCAACACAATACAAGGTTTTGTAATTTTAGTATGCATTTGCTTACAAAACATGTAGTAAATTTACAAAAATTTTTAACAGTGTAACGATCGTTATCAGGAGTCTATGATAATAGCCGAGTCCGACGGCTTTACGTGCTCTCTGAGGCACTGTGGGGAGAACCTACAAGGACACACACCCAGACTCGAAGCAAATATTTGTACAAATAAAAATATCTGTCCCGAGCGAGAATCGAACTCGCGACCGCCGGCGCGCAGTTTGAGGCGACTACTCGCACCACAACACCAGAATGGTATGTCCTTGTGGGTCACCCCACCGTGGTCCCGGTTGTTATCATAAACACCTGATAACGATCGCAAACCCGAAGTGGAGCAGCGTGGAGGATTAAGCTCCAACCCTTCTTCTATATGAAGAAGAGGCTTTCGCTCAGCAGTGGGTTCAAGGGTTGCTTACAGGCTGATACAGGACAGTACAGTATTGTCACCGTAAAGAGCATATCGATAAAAAAATTATAAAAGAGAATATGATTAAAAAAGAACTCTTAAAATTCTTTGGCTCAGAAATCGATAAATACTTGTAGTTCTATCGATCATAGTACTACTGCTGTTACAATAGGTCATAAATATTTCGTTTATCTTTTCGACAACTGTTCCTTAAATTGTGAAAAATCTGGTTGTTCTATACCTGGTAAACGTAAAATTATACAGAATGACTGGTAAATTACTATCAATATTTAAGGAGACTACTCGGTACATGATTCTCATTTGAATTATGTAAAAAAAAAGTAGGTAAATATTAATAAACTTCTAAGTAAAGTTACTTAACAATTATCCAATTATTAAATATTGATAGTAATTTACCAGTCATTCTGTATACAGTAGTATACAACATTAGTGTATGACGGTATTTGTGTCGAACTCGAACTTTTTGTAACACGCAAACTCAATATGATATCTTAATAGGTTTTGACATTGAAAATAGTCTTAGTAGTAGGTCTTAGTGTCACATAAAAGATAGCTTTTTTATGGAGGAGGAACGGAGAGACAGTTCACCTAGTGGTAAGCGAAAACAACATCCATAGACACCCGCTACATAAGAGGATTAGCAGATGCGTTGCCGCTCGACCATTATATTGAACCAGCTGCCACCTACGGTATTTGATCACCGCCAAATACCGTGGGTGGCAACTGGTTCAATATATGATCCTTAGTAAAAATACAATTTTGGCAATATAGGTTGTATTAAAAATATAGAATTCTATTACCGAAATTCTATTATCTAGTAAAAATACAAGTGAATATTCTTTTGGATCACATCAATGGTAAGCTTCAATAGTTTGAAAGCAAATCTATTTTTAATAAACGTAAATATTAAAAAATACGCTCTATTTTTGTATTTATATAAATGCTTGTATAATTACGTTATGTTATTTAATTTTAAAACTATCTAGTCAGTGTGAGAATTAAATTCATGAGCTGCCAAGAGCGAATTAATAAATATGAAGGTTATATTAATGTAAATAAAGTACTAATGACAGTTGGTTTTAGCGACAAATAACTTTTTTACTGTCTGGTAGAGTATTTTATACGAGTATACGTTGTTCGACGTGAGCTACAAATATAGTAACGAAAATATCAAATAGTCATTTACCTATATCATATCTCTATAAGCTGTCCGTCTATAAGCTGTCCGACGTCACGTTAATTCACGTCAAATGATGTATTAATCGCATCACGTCGCATGGCTTCGCGTTGTGTCTCGCAGCTTATAAAAGACAGCCGCATTCACAAACCAACGACCAGTTATTAACAGGGAACATTAGAAACGGTTTGTGCGATTTTATCGGATGATATATGTTAAGTTTCATTCGGCTCTATGCCACTGAGTGCGTATTAGAAAATCATAATAGGTATAAAATTGTAATCAATCAATTACATATGAATTTATTTACCGGATATTGATGCCTCACTGGGAGCTGTTTTATAAAGATAATCATTTAAATAACTTTAATAGCAATTTGTCAATAAAATATCAATTATAGAAACACAAATCAAATATTAGTAGGTACTTATAACAGAAGCCGTAATAAGAACTAGTATACTATGAAATATAAACGAAAGTATCGTACACGCCTACGCTAAGAAAATTAAATCTATTGGTATTTAAATATTTACGTTTTAATGTTAGCTAAGAAATTTATTTTAATTGAAACTTTCAATTGAATGAAATAATTTATTTTGATTCGACATTTCAGCTGTAAAATATCAAATCAGACGATAAAAAATTTTTCATGTAAAAAAAAAATTGGTTGTCTGTAAAGTCGGTTTACGGACGACAATTTTTACGTGATAACGTCGTAAGAAAACATGAATGGAATTGAATTATTATCACTGAATTATCATTATTTTGTATAATATATATATAAGCTACAGGTAATTAATTGTATTTAATATAAGAGCGAAATAAAGTTAAATACTTTGATATGTAATACAAGAAATAATCAAGTTTAATAAAGAAGCTAAGTTTAATAACTTAAAGTTAGCAAAACAAATTAGATTATCATATCATCACCACTTATGAAAATTGTAAAAATATACTAAATAAAAACAGTTTACTTTTTATATGATCGTAATTATATGAGTCATAATAACTTTTTAGTCAAAATTGTAATATAACCTTATATTACTGCACTCGCCCACCGATGCTACTTATTTTATAATCAAAGAACAAATATATGAGATTATATCGCTAATCGGATTCTTAAAATGCAAGAATTAATTACCTTTTTTGCTGCAATTGTTGTTGTAATAAACTATGGTAACCATTTTATGATTTTATTAACTTTTGTATTATTGACTTACATTTATTTACTTATATATTATTAACTTATATTATCACATTACATTATAGTACCTGGATGACCGAGCTTTGCTCGGTTAAATTATATTTAGATACATTACATACTGATGAAACATAAATAATATTTTCGATCTTACCGATATAATAGTAAAATAATAGGAACTGGTTATTTAAATAAAAAATAAAAAGAGTTCTTAATAATAGTTTTTCTCACAAAAGAAGAAACTTGAAAAAAAAAGGAAAAAAAATCGGTCTTAAGACACCTGGATTCGAACCCGAGTTTTTTTATTTCGAATCCGCCCGATTTCTATCCGAGCTATTATAAGCTTGTCAATGACGGCGAAATTTATCTTCGTATTCTAATGATATTTTTTAATTGCATAAAAAAATGGATAAAACGACATTTTCTAAAAATAAATCCTAGCTAGATCGATTTATCGCCCCCGAAACCCTCTGTATACTAAATTTCATGAAAATCGTTGGAGCCGTTTCCGAGATTCAGATTATATATATATATATATATACAAGAATTGCTCGTTTAAAGATATAAGAAAGATTATCAACTTTGTACTATTTGACATTACTTCAATATTGACAAAACAGGTTCCCGCCATTTGCCGCTGTCATTTCTACTCGGACGCGTCGTAAGTTAGGCCGACCGCCGATCGTGAGCCGAACGCTTAGGCCGAGCCGATCGTACCTCTCTACCGCTTGTTCTGCGCTCTCGCTCACTAATTGTGACAATGATGACGTCATCTTCTTCGAACGGGCACCCCTTCATCAATTTACTAGACGTTATCACGTCAAAAACGTCTATCTATTTATTACCTACTTAAAGGAGATGTGAAACCATTTTTTTTTTTTTAATAAAAGCTCACAAAATGGTAGAAATCGAAATGAAAACAAATGAAAATAGAAAACGCATAGATATACGTACATAACATACGTTAACATACGTTATAATTATATTATTAAATATATCAATAATTTTATTTTAAATATAACTTTATAAATTTATTTCACGAATAAATTGCTTTTCATTTGAAAAAGCTAAAGATTGAAAGTACACACACTGTCATATTTAGCGGAACATAAAAAAAGGGTTGATATCAGTATCATATAAGGTTGCTGGCTGATTTATACGTCATTTAATTTAAAAAGAAATAATTTCAAATTAAGAAAAAACTGAACATCACATTTAATGCAATTGTTTTAATTTTATTCAAATACACCTTATCTGGAGCGAACTTCGAGTATTTCTTCCTTCCGAGTTTGATTTAACATTTCATTGAAATACTGTTTTTTTGTTAGTTTTTTTTTTCGCGTATCTTTTTGGAGTTGAGGACTGGATTATGCCTGACTTAGCCCTAACGGAGATTGCCAGGGCACTCGAAATGCGAAGAAATGGTCAAACCTACAGAGTAATGTCCAGAGAACTTCGTCGAAATAAAGATATATTAAATACAAACGCTCATTTTATTAGGGGGCGTGGAAATTACGTGAGATGTTTAAGGGGGAGAGGGGGTCGAGTCAAATCTCATCTAATCTTACGTTGGAGAGAGGGGGAGGGGGGTCTCGGCAAATATCACGCAATTTTTTTTCAGATTAACCAATATATATATATACTATTTTGGTTCATTATCCAAATTGTAGATCATTCACTAATTCGTTCGAAAGAAAATAATTTCATTCATACTTCGACGTTATACATTACTACTGACTGTCAAACCACCATATTTGTTTTATACCAAATAGCTCAATTCAATCTGAATTTACGATACAGTGCAACCAGTCCTTTGGTTTCAAACTGCATCTCACCAGGGGGGAGGGAGGGACAGAAAATTTAAAAAAAAAACACCTCACGTAATTTATGGACGCCCCCTTACTGATTCCAAATCGATTTTGTGGTTTCGACAATATTAAATTCCTTTTGCTAATATCAAATGACATATTAATAAATAATATGTCCATTATTGTTGTACACCTTATATCAATATCAATGTATTTACGTTATTGAATTTAGCGTATGTGAGAGCTTGATTATATAGGTCATCCGAATAATTTATAATCAATATTAAAAATAACAAAAAGATGAATTTATCAATATAACATAAGTTACAATTTCTATTCATTAATTTTGAACTTAACTTTAATTATTGAATTAACTTTTATAAATCTAAGCAGTTCTTCAATTCATCTTTTTTCGCATTACATCGGAAATCAATGTTTAGGCTTTACATTTAAAAATCGAAAAGAAAAGGTATTACAGTTTTTAAAAAAAATAATTAGAAGAAATAAAGCAATAAAAATATTCCAAGATATTTATTTATTTATGTTTATTTTTGGAAAAAAAGCACCACCACGTTTCTGTTTCAGGCTTCCGGCATTACACCCTCAAGTAACACGGAATTAAAGAGCTTCTGAAGGGCTTTAAGTATCGGGGTTCCACCTGCTTTTAGAAGCTCTGACGTAATACTGTCCTCGACCGGTGCTTTATTGTTTTTAAGCTGTCCCAGAGTCATACTAATCTCCTGCAAGCTGATGTCCGGGATATCTTCGAAATAATGTCGGGTAAACTTGGCTCTTGGATCTTCAGCTGAGCTGCGAACAGGTTGGTTGACCGAGGTGTACATCATCAGAGGTGTCATTCATTTCAATTTTTTTTCTCTCTTTCTCTTCTCTTTTTCGTTATCTCCGCTCTGGTAATTAATTTTAATTATGGTAATTCCATCCTGCTCCATCGTTCTTCCATAAGATTTTGAGTTTGGGTTCTTTGACCAAAATCGGCTCGGAAGCGCATAGAAGAATGATATAGGTACATAAAGATTTACAAACAAAACTAGATATAACTAGATATAACTACTACTAGATATAACTAGATAAATCACTCACCTTTGAAAATAAAAGAAAAAACATTTAAAGTTATTCTTTCAGGTTTTATAACATATAGTTTCTTATGTTAATAAAAATTTAAATCCTTGAATGAAAATCCTATGTCACAAGCGTCAACCGAGACATAATACATTATATTATTATATTATATTTCTTACAAGAAAAATCGGTGTACCCAGTAAAAAGCTATGAGGTTATGAGGTGAGTTATGATGATATTAATACACATTTTTAAAAAAATACCGACGAATTGACAACCTATTCCTTTTTTAAATTCGGTTAAAAAGAGGCGGACACTATCATGATTTTCTTATAAATACAATAAAAGTTTTAAAAAACCTTTTGTAGTGGACCAAATTGTGAATCTAAACCATTCTTGAATCCACTTAAACAAATATAATTTTTTTTGATCAAAATCGGTCCAACCCTTTCGGAAGAAAATACTTATTTAAAAGATAAATAAAGTTTTAAACAACCGTAAAAAAAAATATTTTCTTCTCTCACCATCTTGAAAGATTATAATTATTATGGATAATATTTGAAAAAAAAAAACATATTACGTAAATTTGGATAACTTAAAACTGAAAAAACACAACTTACAAAGAAACAAAATATCGCTAGCAATTGAACAATTTTAAACCCAGTTTTTCATTTTGAGAGCCAGCTCTCTTTGCTATTGCGATTATTAATTACCCTGTCGATCAACATTCTTCTAATGGATAGGTACTCAATAATGTTTTTCATTCTTCTATAACGATTTTGTAATTCGTTATTCTTTTCTTTTTCAGTTTTTATAGGTTCAAATTGAAAACTATGTTTTAAACGCAAAGTTTTAAAAAATCATGTAAGCTAACCTATTTCCGATGCAATGCAATTATTGATACGATACGAGCGCCTCGTATGGTGTATCGCATCGACAAATCAACGTTTTTGAAACGTACTACGACCTGATTTAGAGCTTACTGTAACGGTAAATAAACGAGGCAAAGGAAAATAGGAGCAAACCCTACATTATCCGTTACAGCCGGCAAAGAACAGAAACGTGTGAAGTATCCTGGCAGCATTACCACACAATTACGAGCGTTCTCCTCATCGGTTCCGATTAAATCAGCCTTAAAGCTATTGTTCTCATAGATTTTAGTTTCTTTTTTTTTTTTTTAGTTAAACGTTTTCGAAGCTTCTTACTAAATAAACATATTTTCGACAAATTTATAATTGTATAAAATAACTTAAGAAACAATTTTCAAATAAGTCTTCTAAAAATTATTTATTATATTACAATATTATTACAAAAAATTTTCAGTATTGCGAGCATTGACAGGGTGTGTTTATTCAGAACAAGTCTGTTACACACCTGAATAAAGAAAACACTACGCATGCGCGCAAATCTCTCTTCTAAAGCACACTGAATATAATAGAGCTGAAGTATACACACCTTTTTTGTTAAATTTTAACACTACCTAATTGTCTCATTGAATAGATGCGATGTTTAATATAATTTAATAAAAATTTAAGTATTTCGATCATAGTATGACAATGCGAATAAATTAAATTTTTGTTTCTTTGTATAAATGGAAAAGTCAAATTTATCAATACGATTCTTCCTTGACTTTAAAAAAAAAAGAAATATAATCATTAGGAT
Source organism: Euphydryas editha (assembly GCA_036937285.1). NCBI lineage: Eukaryota > Metazoa > Arthropoda > Insecta > Lepidoptera > Nymphalidae > Euphydryas > Euphydryas editha. The sequence continues at coordinate 15,558,678 of JAUPFZ010000005.1, read as the reverse complement.
TACATATAGACTTATTTGTCTTAGTTTAATTTTGAATGTATTACTTCTGTTGTTACATTCAGTAGAAAGTAACCTTACCTGTGCTACACGGAACACTTTTATGACATAAAATACAGGCAGTCCTCGACTTACGTCGTTTCAAGTTACGTCGAACAATTTTTGACACTATTCCTCAAGCATACACAGTTTTACATGTAAACATAATATGAAAAAATATGTCTCGACTTACGTCGTTTTGATTTACCTACGTCGCGTATTTCGAGAACCTAACATGCCGTAAGTACGAGGACTGCATGTATATACAATTTACTGCGCTTTACAAATTCTCGTAGTAAAATCTTGTTTAAATTATTGGTTTAAATATTATATTGTGCATTACTTAGTTGTATAATTCGAATTTAATATGCACAATAATAATTACCAATTTCACATACCTATTTATGACTTGTAACAATTTTATATTTCCACTTAATACATATTTATCCTTATTATAGATATCTTTTTGCATATATGCTATTCTCATCGATCTTATATTAATATTAGTACTCCATTCCCGTCACTATTCGACGTAGAATGTCGACGAACCGTTCGTCTACAAGCTGACCCAGACGATCATTTACATTCATATTACATTCACTGGTTTACATGTTACTCACAGATACGTCATGTCAGCGGACAAACATAGATAATGTTGAAAATAACTGCTCATTACGCCAAAATATTTGAAATGTAAGTCCTCAGCGACTTATATAAAGTCGTAAATATATTTTACAGATTTATTTATTACGCTAAGTCAGACTTTCGATCGATAAATAAAAAATAGCAATAGAAATCCGTGACAAAAGACAATATTTATATTTAGTATGTCGTATGGTGATGTAATATTATTTCCAAATTACATTATATATGTATGTACTCGTATATAAGTATCTATACTAATTAAATACTGTGTAATGTCTTCGTCTCACGCCTAAAGAAAAGCAAGCGAGGGCAAGTTCCTTATATTTCACCTCGACGTTTGCAAGAATGATATTTATATGCGGTATGCGGTATTTCTCTAAATGTACAATGTAAATATCGAATAGCGGCAGTCTTTGTACCTCACCACTTCTATTGCACGCCACGGACCACGGTACGATCGTTCCGTACCCGCATGCGCGTCTATACGAATGGTACTTTAATTACTAAATTATACAAGTACAATTAACTTAAGGCATAAATACATATTTAATTTCGTAAACGCAAGTGTGAAATATATTTTGTTCAAAATTTAGTGAGTCTTAGAAAAAAATAACGGGTAATTGGCGTCCAGTCCTAATCGATTATAAGAATGAAATTTCGTTGACGAATTGATGTTTGTTGAAAATTGAGTGAACAGTTTGACACTCAAGGGGAGCTAGAGTGTGGATAAAGTTTTGAAAATTAATTAAGTATCAACAATATAAGTCAAAGTGATAAAAAACAAAAGTGGTTAATATTTTTGTAGGTATTTTACACCAGTTAATTTCTATCCCACTTATATTCTAGGTATCTAGGTATATTGTCAAGGTACGAGTTTGATTTACAGACTATATATTCGATTTCATAACAGGATACTAGCTTATTTATTTAAACGCAAACCATGTAACTTATTTGATTTAAGATACTATTATACTATTTATCAAATTATGAAAATAAAATTATAATAAATCAAGAGTTCCAGTAAAAAAGTTATACAATTTCGGTGGGTTAAATAATTTTAGATTATTTTTATATCTTGTACTTATATCAGTCATGTATAAATAATTAAAGAAAACACAAATATTAATGTAATATACAATATATAAATAATATATAACAAATGTAATAAATAATATAATATATAAATTATTAAATACATTAAAGAAATAAGATATCATAATACTTCTATGGCATAAAATACGTCTATATTTATTAAGTCTTTGGCTGATAAGCTTTTCTGTATTGACACTTTGATGTCCTACTAATTTACATAGCTTAGCAGAATGGGATATCTATAACGTACGTGTAGTAAAAGTATGAAAATATATCTAAGTATCGGGACAAAGGATCTTTCATGTAACTTGCCGCTACGAACACGACGCGGCTGGCCGCGTGTTGCTTTATCAATATGTGCAAACCATCCCCGTTCATGTCACGACTTTCATTTCCATACTAAATTAACGTTTTTATTGGCCACGTTTGGTTAGTCGTCATGTTTAGTACCTACCGTTGCTGCACGGCTGACGGCTACCTATTTAGGAATGAGTACCTATACTATAGCGTAAATTCCATTAACAAAAAATGTTAAAATAAAGTAAATTTGAATTCATAAAATAAATACTTATTATTAGTAAATCAATTAATTGTTCATATAATTGAATAAAAATGTAGATAAAAATTTGCTTAGTATGACTAAGACTTGTATATGCTATAAAGATGTTTGCTGTGGTCTGAGTTTTTGTGTTTATGTTGCGTATACTCAGGACCGGATTTAGGGGAGGGCAAGCGGGTCAACTGCCCGGGGCCTCGACAAAAGAGGGACCTCCACATTCGCAAAAGAGGGGCTTTCACAATAGAGCCAACTGAGTTCAAGCGGTCCGGAGTTGGGACGATCTTTTTTTTTAGGAATAGGAATAGGTGATGACCTTTTTTTTTGACTCGGCAACGATACTATATTGGCGTGAGATCGCGATGATCCGCAAAAAAAAACACAAATTTATTTTCAAATCAAGGGGCCTCCGCTCCTCCATTGCCCCGGGCCTCCACAACTCTAAATCCGGCCGTGCGTATGCTTTCAATGCATGATATAGGATTCTCCTCCTTCTGGTGCCGGTGCATGTAGTGTTTATTAATTTATTATGGAATGTCGATAAAAATGATTTCTAAATAACAAAATACATGGTACTACTGCCGCCTTTTACAACGTGGTTGTGGGAAACTTCAACGCCAAAGTGGGACTAAGAAACCGCGGCGAATCGAAAATTGGACCAAATGGATTGAGTCCCAGGAATCACAGGGGGCAGATGCTAGTCAACTTCCTCGAGTCGGAGGAGCTCTTCTTGATGAAAACCTTCTTCAAGAAGATTCGCTGAAAACCACTAGTAACGTGGACGAGATTCGACCCAGCGTACAGACCGTCTTCACCACGTTGTCGAAAATATTGATTTTAGAATATTTTCGATGTTTGCGTGCATACGTTTATTTTGTTTATTTTCTCTTACAAGGGGGTGGGAGGGAGTCTCGATAGTTCTAACGTAAGATCACAAAAATGCGCAAAGTTAAAATTATACTTTGAAAAAGCGCAGGCAATCGCATGAGTGCCGAGGTTTTCTCGGATGCGTATAGGTAAGGTAATACATATAGAGATGTTCCAGTGGCAGATTCCCTTTCGAAGTGGGTTTTTGTTAGATTTAGAACAATAAAAACATTATTTATGCCCATCCACTTTAACTTTTTTTAATCTATGGTACACAGAAGATCTCTGCTAATTATTGTCTTGTTGCATATTTGTTTCTCTCATAATGTCTTTAAAATATACAGTTGATATACAGAATAGAGAATCTAAAATATATGAGCGTTTTTATTTACCCAAACCCAATAGTTTTGAGCCCCTGGACTGAAAATCTTATGGAGGTAAAGATGAATAATTAATACCATAGTTTATTACTATCGAAAAATAAAAATTAGTAGTACCTTTGTAAGTACAAATAAATATTTCTAAAAATTGTTACTTTGAAAAGTAAACATTAAAACTAACCAAACGTGTATTCATTTTTCCTTAAGATTCTTACCTAATAAATATTAAACGGGGGGGGGGGGGGGGGGTCGGTCTATTCTTATTTTTTCATAGGGGGGCGGGGGTCGAAAACGTAATTAATGAATGGCCCCTTACATGATATATCATATTGTACCCGTATTTTTACCGATTCATCATCATCATCATCATATCAGCCATTGGATGTCCACCTTTGAACATAGGCCTCCAGAGCGACCGGTTCAAAGTAGCCTCCATCCAATCCGTATACTGTCTTTAGGTACAGGCTTAATGACTACGCAGCTGACATCAGTTTCTTTTCTTATTTTACATGAAGGCTTTGTATGAACTGAATTTGAGCCTGACATTCTTGGTTTACAAGAGAATTTAAGCGCTCTTCATTATATTTAGATAGTTGCAAAGCCGGTTCATGTTTACTAATCTCCCTAATTAAGAAAGTTAAAAAATGTCTTTTTATCCGTCATATCTGAAGTCGAAAGTCTTAGACCAATGTGTGTTACTAGTGATGACATACGGATCTGTAACGTGATCTCTGACTATAGGCCTTTTAAGCAAGCTCTCGATACTCTCACCACATGCCACCTGCTCACAATGAACAGTAGTTAATTTGGTGTTTTATAATTTCAAATACAAGACAAGACAATTTAAGTTTTTTACGATGCTTCATTTTAGGGATTTAATGTTTATTTATATATACACCATATTAAAATAAACAAACAACACATGGCTTATAAACGATATAGCAAAAGTACGAGTACATGCATTCTGGACCCTCTGTATCAGTTTTTGCTTTCTGCTTAATAAACGAGGGCCGAAAATGTTGTCCATGTAAATCAATTTTGATAAAACAAGTACTTTTAAAAAGTTCCTTATTTTATACAGAATGCTTAACGTGTAAAAGCAATTAAGCTTAACTGAGTCAGACACACGTTTTTCAAATCGGATATTACAGTCCATGCACAATCTTAGATTACGCGTCTCATACACCTGCTCTATGGGAATGTCCACGAGCAAGACATTTAGCACGTTGAACGCCACGTGGCCCACCGGTGGTCAAATTTTATTCAAGCAAACCCATTTGGGCTAAATGAAAATCATAAATTCCATAAATTTTTCACCTATGTTAGTATCGATACTAAATGTTAGTATCGATACAAAACATAAAAAAATAGCTAAATTTGCATATTTAATGTGATTTAAACAATTTTTTGCTTGATATTTTCTTAAGGAAATGTGTAATCGGTCACCGATGACCCCTATGGCCTGGTGATATAAAATCTCGATATAACATCTGCGGGGGCCGCAGAGTCACCGCGCGGTCCACTCCGCTTGACTGCGCAACTTTCTCGCGCGGTGTAAGTTATTCCTGCTAGCCGCATTTAGTGGCTACAGTGATGATAGAACACATGCACGTATTATTATTTATTGTCGTTGCGTCGTTTTGTTTTATTCTCTTTTGGCGACTTTACGTAAAAGTATAATATAGTATAACTGTCATGAAACGGCGAGTCAAAAGGGAAGTTCTTATTTCGTGGACAAAGCACTCTACGGGATTCCATGTAACAAAATGTGGAAAATTATATGTGATTTTAACAGAGCAAAAAGGGCCGTTGATTTGTCGGACCAAATGGCTGCCTATCCTACACCTTTGCGTAAGTCGGTTAAAAGGTACAAGAAACTGGCGATAGATCTTCTTTTAAAAACTGCTATTTTTAATGCTTTGACGTTATATAAAAATGTAACAAAAATAGCATTAAAATCATAGATTTCTGAAAAAAAATTATTGGAGCATCTATACATAGATCAGAAAGTACAAGAACCTGAAGTGCTAGTAAGACCGAGAAGATAAATAAGAAACAAGTCTTTTCAAAAAGAGATGGTGAGTAATCATAAGAGCAGCTAGAATAACTTGTCTCCAATGCTATAAAGAGAAAGCTGCAACCATCGGTAGCAAAATTGCTAAAAGTCATAAAAAGTGATCACTTTTTGCAAACAATGTCCATCATCCCTTTGCTTGACTTGTTTTAATAAACTTCACTAATATGTCAATTTTTTTCTACCTTGATATTTTATAGGTCTTATAATTGTTAGCTATTATTGTAAATAAATGAACACAAGAAAAATTATACATTTTTATTCTGTATTAAGACATCCCTAATATCTCCTCAGAAATTCGCTATAATTTTTAATATTTTCTAAATATTAAAAAACCAAGTTCTTTTGGCCGTTTCACAGGGCCACGCGGGTCATATATTTACTGTTTTCATTCAATATTAATGCCCCGTGGCTTGTAATCAACGTTTGAAGTGAACACCTCACTCGGGTCGCGGGTGTCCCCCGTGGCCCGATCAGTTCAATAAAGGATCGCCCACTGGTATCCGCCATGGCATGACTAACTGTCATTTTTTGCTCGGCGTTTAAACATGTTAATTTTTGTTTTATTTGACTTAACTGTCGCTTGCTTTCGCATTTTTTCTTCCCGAAAGGCATAGTGTATACTGAACTACAAATCTGTTTTTCATTTTATTGTTTTATTTCTTATTTCATTTTGTACGTCTACCTTAACACCCTTGCATGTCTTAGAATTAGCTGGTAGACAATAGGCATCCGATAAGAAAGGATTTTCCGAAATTCTACCTCTAAAGGGGTGAAAATGGGGGGCAAAGTTTGAGAGAACGTGATTCCTTGGTCCAATCTACTTCAAATTTTGCATAAATATTCTTTAACAGAATTGATTAAAGACGTGTTTCGTATTTTATCGAAATTCATTCTTTAACGGGATTAAAAAGGGGTAGAAAGTTATTTGCCGAAGTTGATATCAATACTCTTTAATGCTTTCAATTTAAATTACATTTTATTTTGACACATGCTTGACAACTCAATCCGCCTATTATAAAATACTTTCCAGTATCGACGCAGAAGTAGGTGATATCTTTTTTGGTGGAACAGGCAAGACTTTTATATAAAATTTACTGTTGGCCAAAGTGAGAAGCAATCGCGATATCGTCTTAGCGATCGCATTGTCCAGAATTGCTGCCACACTGCTGGGAGGAGGTAAACCTGCAAAATCTGCGTTTCAACTTCCTTTTAATTTGATACAAACTGAAACCCCTTTCCGTAATATACCCAAACAAACGCAAAACGAAATTAATTGTTTAGGATGAGAGTACGATGGCTCATAAAGGAGGTTTCGAAGCCCTAAATAGATCGTTACAAGATATCAGGAATAATAAGTGTCAAATGGGAGGAGTTACTCATTACTGTATTGTTAGCAGCCGATTTTCAGCCGACTTTACTAGTAGTACCAAGAGGAACGCGAGCGGACCAAGTTAAAGCGTACGTGAAGCATTGATGACCGTTCTGGTGTAGTGGTGTGAGTAGTCGCCTCAACGCCTTGCCTCAATGCCGGTGGTCGCGGGTTGGATTCTCGCTCGGGACAGATATTTATATTTGTGCAAAATATTTGTTTCCGGTCTGATGAAAATATATATAAAGAAAGTGTGAAGGCCCTTAATGGCCTTTTTTAAATGGCCTGCTATAACAGACTGTCAGTAACTTATGCACTAGTTAACCTATGTACTAGATAACCTATGTACTAGATATCGCATGTACTAGATAACCTATGTACTAGATATCCCATGTACTAGATAACCTATGTACGATATATCCTATGTACGAGATAACCTATATACTAGATAATTTATATACTAGATAACCTATATACTAGATAATCTTTGTTCTAGTTAACCTATGTACGAGATAACCTATGTATGAGGTAAGCTATGTACTAGACAACCTATGTTATATATATCCAATGTAATAGATAAACTATGTACCAGATAAACTATATATCAGATAAACTATGTACTAGATAATCTATGTACAAAATAACCTATATACGAGATACCCTCTATACTAGATAACCTATGTACGAGATAATCTATTTTATTTTTTATTTTTCGAAAGTTTTAAATAGGCACATACTAGTTATGGAGGCCGAAAATAAGAAATGTCCAAGAAAATGTCACATTATGATTAAAATTTTCGTACAAAAATATTATTTAAATTTTATTTCCTATCAGGAGTAACGATCGTTATCAGGACTTTATGATAACAACCGGGACCGACGGCTTTACTTGCTTTCCGAGACGGTGGAGAGACCCACAAGGACATACACCCTGACCGGAAACAAATATTTGTACAAAATACAGATATATCTGTCCCGAGCGAGAATCGAACCCGCGACGGCAGGCGCGCGGCGTTGAGCCGACTACTCGCACCACTACACTTGAACGGTCATCAAATTAATAGCTTTATTGCAATGAATAGTTGGTATTTAAAATTTCCATCCCTTTAATCGAATAACGAAGAGTTAAATTGCCAATTTGTTAGACAGCTCAACATGCGAGCGTCGTGAATGACTCAGATGTTTTATATCTATATTTGATCGTAACCACAGCTTCCATTTACACAGATAAAGTTCAACCCCTTATTCATTGTGTTCTCTTATTGAAATCGAATTAGTATTAATTTTCTCTTTTAATATTTTTATTGATCCACACTGAAACATCAAGCTATTTGTAACTTATCATCGTTATTTAATAAAAGTTATTTGCGTTATATATTTTTAGCATGAATGATAAGGGTGAAGATGTGATATGTTTCTTGTTTTAGTTCGGATACCTATATATATATAATTATATATAATATATTAATACGTATTGTTTATCAAACAAATTATACAAGAAATGCAGTAATAAATGTCCATAGCTTTAAAAAGTAGTAAAATCTTAATGCCATCAAAAACATAACTTGTAAAAAGTATAACCACGTAATACCAAGTCGGCTAATTTATTCAATTCCTACTTAAGGGTCCTTCTGTTTTAAGTTATGACGTAATTAGCTAACCTAACAACATCTTATAGTGACCATATCAATATTAAAAATCTTTGATGTTTTAAATAGATAGATTGAGTTTTTTCATTCGAAATTCGTCAAGACGATCCAAACGAGCCCGAACTCGATGAGTTTGTGTCGTTTCATTGCGAAGTTCCTATAGACCCCTTCCAGCTCTATTATGAGATCAGACCCTGGTAACTATTTCAAAACAAAGTATTCATCAAGACGAACCAAAGGAGCCAAAACTCGATGGGGTTGCGTCGTTTCATTACTGAATTCCTATGACCACATTCCAACTCCATCACCAGACCCTGGTTACCATTGAAAGACAAACTACTCGTCTAGAGGATTCAAACGAGCCCAAAATCCTTCTTTTGGCTACCTTCTAGCTCCTCCATCAAATCAGCACCATGTAATCATAATATTGCATTGTCACATGATTTACTTTTGAGTAGTTTTAGAGCTTTTTTAAATAGAAACGATGGTATCATTCTATACATTAAAAACAATCTTTGCCATTCGTTAATACACCAGAACGTGGATGATGCTAGTTCACTTATTTGCAGCTTAAACGGAGAAGTGTGTCTGATTGCTCTTTATCGCTCTCCCTCTATTCGACAGCTTGATACATTTTACAATAGTTTGAACTCAACACTTTCTTTGTTAAAATATTATAGAACTATAATTCTAATGGGTGACATCAATATAGATATTTTTCCACCACAAGGATACAAGAGCACAAGACTATCTCAATTTGATGTTCTCGCATGGACTGATTTCATCCCATTATCTTCCTAAGCATGGTCAAAGTTGTATTGATCACGTTTTTATAAAGAGCCAATACAAACACATCACATTAATTTTGAACTCATCGGTTACAGACCATTCACCACTATGTTTTGTGTCGATTTGAAAATTCACCGTCAATATTCCAGAAGGTTCCGAACCTGTACTGACTTTAAAGGAATCTCTAAAAATATTAAATGTGTACAGTTGTCTGCCATCTTATCTTTGTGTGACACTAACGCTGCTGCTGAGTTTTTGGTTAGTTTTCTTTCCTCTATTGTTTTGTCCAATACTAAACAAGTGAAACTCTCTCAGAAGAATAATATCTTAAAGCCGTGGATAACACCTGGGTTGTTGCGATGTATCCGTCACTGTGACAGATTGCACAAAAAGCATAGATTGTCACCCAACAACCAAATATTAAAAAAGATATATTGTCGCTACAGGAATTTCTGTAACAACTTACTAAAGAGACTTAAACTTGCTTACGAAAAACTAGAATTTAATAGAGCAAAAAATAATGTCTCCGCCACATGGAATGTTATTAAAAAGGTGGCCGATTTGGATTCAGAAAATTCTTCAGCTACTGAATTACTTAATTTGTGTTCTACCACTGAGGACTCTGTTATCAGGTTAATAGATATTTCTCTCAGATTGGCCCTCAGTTAGCTCAGAGTATTGGTTTGGGTTCAGGTTCCAATGCTGGGAAACTTAAGGAAAGTAACGTTAGACCATCGAACTCTTTTGGTCTGATCCCGGTAGATCAGGGAGAAGTATTAAACTTTTTTACTGATCTTAGAAATGATTGTTCTGTTGGCTGGGATGGTATTCATACTAAGGTTATAGAACTAGTGCTTCTGTTCTTGCCACTTTGATTGCTCATATTTGTAATTTTTCATTCTCCTCGGGTGTCTTTCCCGATGTTTTTAAAAAGGCTTTAGTCATACCAGTTCATAAGGGCGGTGATAGGGACTGTGTGGGTAATTATAGGCCTATTTCTGTGCTTCCAGTTGTCTAAAATTTTAGAAAAGATTTTAAACAATAGGTTAATTAATTATTTAGAAAGTAAGGATCTCTTAGCTGCAAACCAATATGGTTTTAGAAGAGGAAGGTCAACTGAGTACGCCGTTCTTGATGTAACTGAGTCTATTGTACGAACGTTGGACAATCAAATGAAGTGTATTGGTATCTTTTTGGATCTCTCCAAGGCGTTCGATATTGTTTCCATCCCCATACTTCTCTCTAAGCTCGAGGATCTGGGTGTCGGAGATCAGGCATTGGATATTTTAGAGATTACTAATCAAACCGCCGTCAGCGGGTAAAAATTGACAACTACGTCAGCGAAGATGCAAAACTTACATACGGTGTCCCACAAGGTAGCATCTTGGGTCCTACGTTGTTCCTAATATATATCAATAGTCTTTGTCGTCTAAATCTTGATGAAGGTAAAATTTTTGTTTATGCTGATGATACGGTTATACTGGTGTCTGGCTCCACTTGGGATGGAGTTTTAAAAAATGCTGAAAATGCTATGAACAAGGTTTCTGAGTGACTGTCTACTAATATCTTAAGCTTAAATGTTAATAAAAGCAAATTTCCGACTTTTACTCCATCTATTCGCACGCTGCCATCCCCGGGTCAATGTATTCTTAAAATCCATAGTTGCGGCCTATATCCACAAGACGGTTCCTGCACATGCCCAGCTCTAGAATATGCAAGGAATACTAAATATTTGGGTGTTTTAATCGATAGTACGCTAACTTGAAGCCTTCATATAGCTAATATTGCATCCAAAATAAGAAAACTAATTTATGTATTTAGGAAACTGAGAGCATCTGCTTGCAGAAAAACTCTTTTTAGTGTGTATAATGCCCTGGTTAAATCGCTGCTTGGATACTGTATTACTGTATGGGGTTGTAGTTCTAATACATCTATGCTACAGGTGGAGAGAACACATAGGGCGGTACTGAAGGTTCTGACTGGTAAGCCGTATAGATACCCCACCGATGACTTGTATGAAGAGTGTAAAGTTAGACGTTAAACCGTTAGACGGTTCGCCAGCTTTATATTCAGACAATTGTACTTCGTAAGCATTGCATGATAGGCTACAGCAGAGGCATTACAAAAAGGAGAACTGATCTGGTATGTGCTGTCGAGAAACATAGAACTAAGCTGGCGCGAAAGCACTTTTATGGAAATGGGTCGATAATTTATAACTCAATTAATAGATCATTAAAAGTATATTCTCTTACCAAACGCCAATGTAAAAATAAAGTTTTTAGCTGGCTTCAACAAAAGTCTTATTATGAAACGGAAATGTTGCTTAAGGCAGATATAAACTAATATTATATCACTTTTACGGATGAACATACGTACACATATACTCGTTCATTTAATAAAAATAAAAATACACACTCCGACATCTCCGGCATTCACATACACACACATACATAAACATACATACATAAACATAACATAACATAAAACACGCACATAACGCACGCACGCACGCACGCACGCACGCACGCACACACGCACGCACGCACGCACGCACGTACGTATTATTATCGTACGTATTATACACGTATTATTTGTTATTAATTATTGTTTTGTATCACACTTCACGTCTAATTTGTAATAAAATAAGATTCCTAGAGGGGAGAACCCTGTTATTCTGAGATACCTACAGTTATCTAACTAGTTCAGATAACAGGTGCACTTTAGTATGAAATACATTTCTATGTACCTCTAAAATTGTAAAAGTGTAAATTGTATCTTTTATTTGTAACTAATAAAATACTTTTTTCCTTTTTCTTTTTTAACTATTATTTTGGATCAAATTTAATTTGCAAAATTTGATGACAAACATCGAGACAGGTGAAATTAAATAAAAGCTTGTAAAAAGTGAGTTGACACATCCAGCGCAATGAAATGAGTTAACGCAATTGCATGGCGCCTACTAGCTAACTTTATGCTGTCGATTTTTTGTCACAGAGTTCACGCGCATCGTATAACAATTTACTCTCATCGAGAAGTTATAACTTTAAAATACAAAAGTTATTTTGTGTCCTTATTTTCTATATTTATTTTTATTTATTTAATGTTAATGTAATTAATGTCGTCACGAAATAGATATAGTATAATTGATTTGTTTATTTATTTATTTATTTATACTTTTGCACATCAATACAAAATAGAGATAATACATGGAAATCAAATCAATTACATTGCATCAGTTGCATCAGGCGGCCTTATCGCTAGCACAGCGATCTCTTCTAGGCAACCTTTGGGCAGAGGACTAGACGATTTCATTATTATTTTTTATTTCAAATTCAAAATACATTTGCCTTGCCTTTACCTGCCTTTTTTAATCGTCTGTGTTTAATAATCACTTTTGAGTAGTCATATTTAAATTATATTTTGATGTAAGTGATTCTACCGAAGATTCAGGATGTCGTTTCTACTGAGAAGCATCCGGCTAGAACCTCAATAGTTACTTTTTTTAATTTGTTTACTTTGATTACTTGAAAGGGAAATATTATCCCCTCTCAAGTTCAGCTTATTAACTGAAGCTATGCCTACTAAATTTCTCATCAATTGAGAGTGCTAAGACATCACCAAGTATGGATACATTAAAATCATTGTTTACAAGTTTATTTATTTATTGTAATACACTATATTATTTCTTCTGTTACCATAATTAATACTTTTTACAAATCAAATTAAAAAATTCTGTATTCAAGTAAGTTTCAAAAGTACTTTTGACTCATCAGCTTACAATGTACACATAATTCTTTAATTATAGTGCGTTCAACGAGACAAGATACCAAATATAAACAAACCAACTGCCAGGTCATTCTTTTATGTAGGGTTTGTAACCTTTTTTACCTACACAAATTTATTAAAACTATATATAACAGCAACAAATAACAAAAAAAAACAACTAATAGAACAAATTATAACTAAAACTAGTAACAAATAAGAATAATTAACGAAAATATTAACAGGAAATAACCGACAATGAACAAAATTTATGTATCATCCCGAGCGCTTCAAGAACGGAATGAAATAAAAATAAATAAATAACTACGAAATCAAAAGGCCGCGCAAATGGTTTCAAACCCGCAATAGTCTCGACTATTGCTTTGCCCGACCTTAACTGAGAGCCGTGCAGTAGATAACAAACAAACAAGATAGAAAGAGATAGACTATATTTTCATGTTTCGTCGGCATTGTTTACATTTGGTATCTTGTCTCGTTGAACGCACTATAGTTAAATTATAATTAACACAGATTTGTAATATAAATCCTAGTGATAAGAAGATACGCATAAAACAATAAGCACATTGAAAAATCAAAGAAACATCTTTTTTCTTTTCGGTTCTTTTGTTTAAGCACTTACAATGTCTGGCTAGAATTTTATTTTCGTCCCGGATTTAAAAATAAAATTTTTAACGTTAGCAAATAAACATTTTAGAAGTCATCAAGGTATAATTAAAATCTACATCTAACATGGACTACACAAGCACTTTCAGATTATTACGAAGCTACGCCACAGGTGATATACACGTTCCATCAAATGTAACATCGTATCCGTTCCTTCACGCTTCGTTGCCTAAGCTGAAAATAGAACATTGATATCAAATCCTACTAGTAGAATGCTACTAAAGCAATACAACTACATGTACTAACAACCAATAGCACTTACAACTTACAACCACGTGGACAACTGTTAGATGTGTAAAATGAAGATTCCACACTTAGCACCGATATCTATATTGTATAAAACCCTGAACAATATCACTTTATCTGGCTTAGTTTCTAATTGCTAGAAGTATTTTAAAGATACACACACGCCTGTGTGACTATTCCTAAGGTAGGCAACTTAATGTCTGTGTTTTAGTTAACAGCCAACTGATATATTTTTTTTTAGTATTTGTATATAATATATAAATATAATAAATACGAACAAATAACTCTTTGTTTTTTTAACGATGGGATGGATGGGAAGCTGGCTGCGAAGCCAGAATACCTACTAAAACCCATCGACCGTCTGCGCCGTAGAAGGGCGCCACGGGATCGCTCGCGCATACAACCGTGACACGTTTGTATGCGTGTTGCGACGCGCTGCGACGTGTTGCGACGCTTGGCCCGGTGGCCCCTCCACATGTGATTGGGGCCGCTGGACTGGTCCACTCTGCTAATTCAGAGAAGTATCAGGATCGGCCCCACCACCGAAATCTCCGCGCCCTCTCGGTGCGACTCCCTCACCGACTGCACCTCCTGTGCCAACATTCTCACCACGCTTTCGCGCCCCGCCCACGCGCCCAGACGGCGAAACCCCTGAGTTGGACCCGCACATCAGCTGGTCCAGGAGCCCAGTGGCTTGTGCGAGTCTGCACCCAACCACTCCGCTTTCGCGCCCACCTGCCACGGAATGGGGGGAAAATTTACCCCCCATTTATCCGCGCCCTCCCGGCACCACGCCCTCGCCAACTGCACCTCCCGTGCCCACACTCTCACCGCGCTTTCGCACCCCGCCCACCACTGGACGCCCAGCTACCCCAGACAGCGAACCTCCGCTGATGGGACGAACCAATAACGCTGGCCAACTGCGCCAACAAGCCAATAGTAGGTACAGAGTTTTGTCAGTTCAAAGAATAGATGGTCATTAGGGCCAAAGGGTATGAAATAGCATGCCCATGTCGGAAAACAGAGCACTGACAGACATGTGGACAATCGACTTTAAAAGAATAGCAAGGAAAGATATTAGATTTTTTTATTAAAAAAAATAACGGGCTTTCAATACTGAAAAATTACTACTTATAATGTATCTATTCAAACCTACAGATTCTGTTTCCACGCCTACTCTTTTTCCAACATATCCATATTTTGATTCGTGATATAACATTATGTCATTATCAATAATAAATTATAAATATATATTTATATTTATATAAATACCATAAATAATTATTGAATATTTATTTATTTATATATTTAAACACTTTATTGACCAACAATATTTAAAAAAAAAAAACAGTTGGAACAAAAGGCAGACTTAATTCCTAGTGGCATTCTCTCCAAATAAACTTTTAAGTCAAACATAAAAATAAGTTAAAAGTAATTAAAAGTTTTAACAATTTATATATTGTTTTAACAATATATAAATTGTAAACTGAACAAAAGGTTTCTTACCACTGTTTTGTTCAACAATTCTTATTTGTTAAAGTCTTGCTAAAAACGCGACAAAAAGTTTATCTTATTACTTTATGTCATTATAGCGGCAATAGTAACACATTTTGTATATAATGTACGTAGCCTTAGTGTAAATTTAGGGTTAATGTGTAAATAGGGGTGACAAACCTTTGGAGGTGTAAAACCTTAAAAATATTATTAATATTATGAATCTCTAAAATATTTTTAAGTGATCACTTTGCTAATATAAAAATTAAAAAGCTATTTGTATATTTGTATCTATGTATAAGTAAATTTTAAACGTTTTTTAATATTCTAATTTACGTCTTTCAATCTCCTGAACTTTTTTTTCTAAATAAGAATTTAATCTTTTTATTTAAAAAAATAAAGTAGGTAATATAGGTAGGTACCTAAATAAGTTAGTTGCTTAAGTGATGTTTATTAATATTTAATTAAGTAATTATTATTTATTAAGTAACTTAATTAAATTGCTAAATAACTAAAAATTTAATACTATATTATAAACAATAAACTTCATAGCAATATTTCTATAAAGAAAATAATATTTCAAATCAATCCGGTAGATTTAAATATTAGCTAATATTAAAGGACAGATGAATTATTTATTTTATTCAGAAATCTTGTACAAGGAGTTAAAAAAAAATCAAAATAGAAAATCAAAAGAAACAAACAATAAATGGGGTTACAAAAGAAACTGGTTGGAACATGGAATATACACAAATATAATCCTCTATTGTTAGTGACCATAGCGTCTTGACCGACCTGACCTTGTTTCATTGTGAGTTCTGTTTACAGAGTTCACATAATTATTTATATTAATCTAGCTATTTATTGATACTGGGATGATGATTGTATTATATAGAGTCGCGATCCGACCTTACATTTGTTATATTAAATATTTATATATTACTTGTATTGTATATACAACATGAAAATACTCAAGCAATTCTTCAGTTACAATCAGTTATTATATTATGTACCTATAATATATAGTTATCTCTTCAAATGTGTTTTTTATAAATTACTTGTAATAATTTGTTTTTATTACCGCCTATTTCGATTGAATGGTGTAGTTACAAATATTTATTCTTTACATAATCTCTTTATTAAAGAAAGTACCTATATTTTACAAAATATTACCTACTAGCAGTTGAAGTGCCACAAGCATTCAAGTTAGGTTTTTAATTTTTATACTGACAAAACAAATTATTTTCATACTTCGCTATTCGCATCGAATCATAAAAGATAGATTAACATCCAACTCGATCGCCATTGTAGATAATTGATATTTAATTAAAGTACTAATTTTAAACGTGTTGTGTCTGTTGTTATAATTATTAATTTTATGATGCTAATATTATATTTGCTTTTTTATAATTGATTTTAATTTTATTTTTATTTTTAATGGAAACTTTTATTTTATTACTTAGTTTATTTTATTATTTGCTTTTATGTTTTTTATTTTGTCTAGCTTAAAAATCATCTCATACTACGAGTACATGTTAAAGACATATTTTAGTTAAATTAATTATTGAAACACTAATATAAGTAGCTACGCTTTTATTTAATTCTTATAAATATATATAATATCATTAAACATGTAATTTAATAAAGTATAAATTTTATCTATCACTATCTTACTCTATAAAAAAAAAAACAAAAATATAGCCGGACTTTTTCAATTATTAAAGCTAAATACGTATTATTTTTTTAAACTATACAAACGTTATGACATATGCTTTCTTTTTTAATGTTTCATTTTCACTTTCTGTTTCCAGATCTAGTATTTTAATCCTCTTAAGTCTTCGTTTATGTAACTTTTTGTTCCACATATTCCACCGTTTGCTATTTATGTACATTTGTTTTTAATTTGTAAACATATTGTTACTGTTTATTTTTAATCATGTATATCAATTTCGAATCGTTATATCTTAAGGACTTTGTTTTAAACATAATACCTAATATAGTTATCGTATGCAATATGGCGACATTCGTCGCTTACCAAATTAACGTTTGTATAAACGGTTTAACGCTTTTGTAGATTTTACAGCCGTCATGATTAATTAAGCGCAATGCTGATATTTTCGCTCATGCCATTAAATAACAATTACCATGAATTCCTAGAACGATCCTTACGATATAAAAACATAATATTTAAATATCTAATTCAGTTTTCGCTGAGCAATTTTATTACTATCGCAAAAGCTATAATAAATATTAATAAACTATGAATAATTTTAGTTCCTCTTGAATAATCTAAACATACAACTTAACGATAAAATTAGTTATAACGTCGCTGTAAAAATCGTAGAATTTCACATAATATTAATTTAATTATTTTTTTGTTTACAAATTATACAGATTTGAACTGAAACCGTGTTTCGCTAGAGAAACATGAGACTATTCAGAGCGAGGCCAACAAGAAGGCACTCGTCCTTGGCAAGGACATAGGTGACTCACCGAGCGGTTGATGAATCGCGGTGTGTGCGTCACAGTCTGCACACACGGTGGAGCGCAACATCCTCTCCCGCTGTAACCTTCGCAGGAGCTGCAGATGCTGCGGTGTGAACACCGTCCCCGACCGCTCACCCACCAGCACCACATCACCGGCATCCCACCACGCTTGCTCTCGCAAAGTTCCGTCCCGATTGAAGAGCCCCATATCCTTGTATCCCTCCGGCGGACTGAGCGCGCCTGGCTCCGGCTCCTGAAAGCGCTCGCACGCTCCACATCCCGAGCACTCCTCGTTCTCTCCCTCGTCAGAATATCCGCACTCATCTCGGACAACAATAATATAGTCGGCCTCAAAAAATTCATTCGCGCTCTCATCGAACACTACCCTATGCTTTTTAGTCTTTGCTCCTTTTTTAAGAGACGATTTCAAGTTTTCATGGTCCTTGTTGTGTCGCGTGTCACGAGCGGCGCGGTCACCGCGCATCGTCGCGTGTGTACGTGGCGTGAGTGATCGCCGTAGTGGTTAAGTGTCGAAGAGCAGCGGCTGGCGTACCAAGGCGCGACTGCAGCGCCGCGCCCGCCTATCGATCGGGGCGACTGCCTCATCGGCATCGCGGATTCAATTCCACCGCCATCGTCACCGCAGCCACATCGCGATGAACCCGTCATCGTCGTCTGATTATTACACATAAGTATTAACAGTCTTATTATACACTTATTCACCCCGAATTTTTTTTTAAGCAAACGTAAAAAAAAATATTATTTCTGGACACCTAAGTCTTAAAATATCACAAACCATATCGTTATTTTTTAATATCGTAAATTATCAACGTAGCATAATGCAAAGAAATTTAAATATAAAAAAACTATTGTAAAATATGAAAGAAGTAATAAGTATATATTATCATAAATTACCATATTGACATTTTCTTACAAATATTTCAAAAATGTCTAAAGCTTCAGTAGTCCTTCTCTGAGCAGTCAATTGCATAAAGTGCAGCTATAAAATTTCAAAGAATTGCTAAGGTACGTTTCTGATAATGGGAATTTTCTCATGAAATAATTTGTTTATAAAAAAAAATTATACTTAATATTGATATTTGCATAAAACATTTTGAACAATTCTCTCGACAAAGATATACAAAGTGTATAGATGGCGAACGGTAAAACATTTTTTAATACACAAAATACCTCTTGTGATTCTTGTACTAATGTAAGAGTCAAAATATCTTATATTCTACATAATTTTGTCATTTGATAATTTATAAAAACATATCAACATAATCTAATTATTTTTAGTGTTGTTCACTTATTTCTTTTAAAACTAGCGTTCAATGTTTCAGTTAATATCTCTATTTCTGACAACTGTCAGCGGAAAATCGCCACAAAGCGATCGAACCTACCTATTGTATCATATTTGATATTTTAATTTAATTTATTTTCTGTGTATAATTATCTTAAAGTTTAAAATTAAAATAAAACAAATAGAAATACATAATCATTATCAGCAAAACTTCAAAATATATTACTTATTTCTTTCATATGAAATCACCCTTATCATCTTTCATTGCGCTGCGTTTCATATTTAATTGTGATACGCAGCAATGTGAAGGAATTAATAGATCAGAAATATTTTGATCTTAGGTACTTTCGATTACCCGACTCTATTTTATTATTAATAATATTTTACAAGCTCTTTTTATAATTAACTTGCTAGTTAGTTTGTGTCGGTCTGATTTCATATAAATAAATGTGATGTTTCAATAAATGTAAAGCTAAAATTTAGTAACTAGGCTGAAAATGAACTGTACGAGCTGTAAACTATGAAGTAATAGAGAGATTGAGAAGAAAGAGGAAAGAGAAGACAGTTTTTCTAGATTATGTTAATTCTATAAGTTTCATATTTAATTGTGATACGCAGCAATGTGAAGGAATTAATAGATCAGAAATATTTTGATCTTAGGTACTTTCGATTACCCGACTCTATTTTATTATTAATAATATTTTACAAGCTCTTTTTATAATTAACTTGCTAGTTAGTTTGTGTCGGTCTGATTTCATATAAATAAATGTGATGTTTCAATAAATGTAAAGCTAAAATTTAGTAACTAGGCTGAAAATGAACTGTACGAGCTGTAAACTATGAAGTAATAGAGAGATTGAGAAGAAAGAGGAAAGAGAAGACAGTTTTTCTAGATTATGTTAATTCTATAAGTTTCATATTTAATTGTGATACGCAGCAATGTGAAGGAATTAATAGATCAGAAATATTTTGATCTTAGGTACTTTCGATTACCCGACTCTATTTTATTATTAATAATATTTTACAAGCTCTTTTTATAATTAACTTGCTAGTTAGTTTGTGTCGGTCTGATTTCATATAAATAAATGTGATGTTTCAATAAGTGTAAAGCTAAAATTTAGTAACTAGGCTGAAAATGAACTGTACGAGCTGTAAACTATGAAGCAATAGAGAGATTGAGAAGAAAGAGGAAAGAGAAGACAGTTTTCTAGATTATGTTAATTCTATAAGTTTTAAAGCCGTTTGTATGACTATTAAATTAAAATGTATTAAAGATAAAATGAATAATATCGATAATAAAATCAGGTGGACAATAGTGTCTGTGGGAAACATAATTATTGTTGTAAATTTTGTCAATTGAGTCACATATAAATAATATTATCGTAAATTCAGAAAAAGAATTGGCAAATGTCCTTGGAACGTTTTTTTGTAGAAATACCTGTTGATACCTATAGGTTTTCAACTTAAATCATACTGACTAAATGTTAAGCTACTAAACTTTTCTGAGAGAAATAATGTTCGTAAATGTGATGTTGATTTTTCATTTTTGCAAATTTCTTCATTAAATATTATAAAATAAGTTAAAATTTAATATTTAAAAAAATCAAATGAATTTGGGCCCTTACATTTAAATTAATTAGTAGTATTTATCTTCTTTATATAAGATATAAAAATCTTAATTCATCGACATTCATTCGTAGACTCTATGTACAAAAAATTATGATTTCTTCCAAAGTAATGGGCCGATTACTTTAAAATAAAAATAAAATATTAGGTATGTACTTGGCGGTAAGGATAAAATAACAATTAGCTCGCAAAAAAGTGACATTATGATTTTAACTTTGTGAAGAAAAAATTTTTTTTTTTCAATTATCTCTAATTTTCTTAAAATTATGCCCACAACACCGGGATTTTTTATGATTTATTATTATTCTCTACCATATTGAAATAAAAAAATGTGCCAATCCTTGGGAAACAATATAATTATCTTTAAAAAAAAAAAACTTCCACTTCCCTTCATCGCTTCTATCCATATATCTATTCTAGTTATAACACATCAATCTTTCCTAATTCGGTTTGTTAAGAATAAGCAGGTAAATAATGATTTTAAGTAATATCTTTATGCTATATTCAACAATCATAAAAACTAAAATAAACTGACTATCTCCGGAGCTTTAATTAAATTCTTGTTTGATTACCTACTACTTATATTGCTAACGCATAGATATACGTTAGCTTTGTCTTAAAATATTGGTCCATGTACACATAAATTAATATAGAGCCTATTAGCTCGTTTAATATGCAAATTTTTTTTAAATATCTTTTATCAAGCTGTAACGGATTTATTAATGACTTAGCTAGGCAATCTATTGCCAATAATATGAATGCATATTATATATTCAAAGTCAAAGTTATATTTTTATAATCATGATAAAGATAATACAGATATATAAAAATTATAACGAAATATATTTAAAAACAACCGTTCTGGTAGAGTGGTGGGAGTAGTCACCTCAACGTCGGCGTTCGCGGGTTCGATTACCGAACGGGACGGACATTTCTATTTATACAAATATTCGTCTCTTGTCTGGGTGTATGTCCTTGTAGGTCTCCCCACTGTGCTTCGGAGAGCACGTAAAGCCGTTGGTCCCGGGTGTTATCGTAAACACCAGATAGCTACCGTTACTGATGGCAGATAAATTATCCGCCAACCTGCAATGGAGCAGCGTAATGGATTAAGCTCCAACTCTTCTCCTAATATGTTTATATTTAAAAGCAATTATGTACATAAACACAAGTACCATTTACAGAAAGAGGTTGTTTCAAATTTATATGAAGCCTGGGCCAGGTATTTGTACAGTATTTTAAAATGTTCAGGGTCATGAAATAATGAATATTTTTTCTTTATATCTCATGAAAAGGCCTTATTTACGAGGTAGTTTTAATTTGCAAAATAAAATCGCAACAACTTTTCTTCTTCTTCTTCTTTTATAATTGGACTCCCATAGGATTTGCCAAAGTCAGAGTGATTTCGCTTAATGACTTCTGAAGACTCTGCTCATAAGATTAGCTTTATGATATTACAAGGTTATGTACGGTTTGTTTCACACCATTTATTCGTCTAAAAAAAACACATAACAAATGTTAGTATGTTAGAAAAAAACTTCACAATTTAATATTGTTAGCTAAAATAAATGTACTTAAAATATATACTAAAGGGTTATTTACATGTGATAGAATAGATTTAAAATCGATAGGTCGAGGAATAGATGGAGGGGGATAGTCGAATAAAGACCGGTTATTTGGGCAAGAGAAGAAAATATGATCCAATGTGCCTTCATCCAAACCACACTCACAGATAGAACTATCCCGGACTCTAATTTTTGCTAGAAATACAGGGGAACAACAATGTCCAAGTCGCATGCGGCAAATTGTTGAGCAGACGGTTTTGATTGCTTTCCTGTATTTATAAAACCAAGGTTTAACTGGAATTCCAACCTGAATGGAGGCATAATGCTTGCCTCTGTCCCTACTAGATATAGTCCACAGGGTATCCCATTCGGTTATTAAATTTTTTCTAGCAAGGGGTAAAAGATCATGGCAATGTGCTTTATACTGGCTTAGTGTACCTGATGTTGAGGCTTCTTTAGCATAAGCATCTGCACTCTCATTACCAGCGATTCCACTATGGCCTGGAATACATGCCAGCACTACTTGAATGTTTCTAGAATGACAATCAAAAAGTAACTGCCTAATTTTTAATATTATTGGTAGCTTATTCCTCGAGTGAAATTGGTTAGAAGCAATTGCCTCCAGAGAGCTTCTGGAATCCGAGAGAATAATGGATTTATCCAATTGATGAGATTCGATAAATGGAAGAGCTTCTAGGATAGCTAGTGAGTTCCCAGAAAAAACAGATGAAATACCTGGGAGTTTGAAATTCAAAATCCACCACCAATTGGAATCCACACTGCTACACCAACGCAACTTTGCTAATTCAATTTGGAAGCATCCGTGAAAATAAGCAGCCAATCTCTAAAGTGCTTATTAATAATTTGTAGAAACTGATAATTGGAAAGAATGGAACCTTTATCTATTGAAAAGTTTAATACTATATTCGGAGAGAAAACAAGATATTTAAAAGGCGTCTCAAATAGAGGATTAAGTCGACATTGAAAGATGGGACAGGGTAGGCGAGTAATTTTTTGATAGCTGATAATAAGGCATGGAAGATTTTTGTGCAACCAATAATTTGAGGAACAAACTAACTGTGACAGATAATGAGTTTGTCAATAAGTGGGTGGTGGGTAAATATTGCCTTCTAAGTTGAAGTGGTGGGTCAACACACTCAACTTGAAAATCAATACTGACACTGAACTAAACACCAACTTGTTTTTGACTTGTTGGTTTTTTGCTTTTCACTTTTTTACATAGTTATTAAAATATATCTACAAAATAAAAACATTATTTAATTAAAACTAATCAAATGAGGCAAACAGTGGCGGATTTACCAGTAGGCTGAGTAGGCTGGAGCCTAGGGCGGCAAATTTTAGGGGGCGGCAAATTTCAGGTTCAAAATATTTTTTTGCCTTAGGTACAGAAAAAAAAATTAAAATAAGAAATCCTTATATACACAGACAAAAGAAGTCCCGAAAATTTAACGAATTTACAATATTTTGCTACTCTATACAATATACCGAATCCAAACAACTCCGACATCTGTACATATAAGAAAAATTACTAAACGCTTTGTAAAGTAATATACTTTTGTCAATATGAATTTTTAAAATATTCCAATAGCATAATTAAATATTACAATTAAAATTTAGTAACTTTGACCCGTTTTGTTTTATTAATTATTACAAAAATTCATACAATTCGCTTAATAAGGGCCCTTCTTATATATTATACATACTTAATTTACATACGTGACATACATTCCGTGATCTTGATCACGTGATAAAAGTTTATTGAAGTTTTATGTTTTGTTTGTTATAATTTTTTAAATAAACAAAAAAAATTATACATACTTTCGATACATTTTTCTAGACGTCATTCCGAATCGAATGAGCCATCGCTCATATTTTTAGGAACTTCAACAAAAATTAACACGTTTTTTAAACTTCTTGACTAGCCTATAAACGCGAAGGTATGCTCTATCAGCGCAAGCTAAAAATTAAGATCTAGGTGTTTCGTTACATTATATCGTAATTAACAGATAAAATCCAAAAAGCATCTTATTAGAAAGAAAAGTGATCACTGGACTTAGCAAATTTTTTTGCAATCGATCAAGCTTTTTTAAATTAAAAAAAAAAGTAATTCGAACAGCTTATACTCGTATAATGTGGATTTTTTAACAGACATAAATTTTGGTAATGAACTTTTTTTTTAATTTTACATGTCTTGAGTGCGAATTTTTATAAAGATATTTAAGTTTATATGAAATTGACTAATTTATACTGAAAGTAAAAAATCTGTATATTGTAGACCCCGTTTGGCATTCGGTCTATTGAAGTATAGGAGGACTCAATAATTCTAGAACGAAGGATTTAATGACTGGAAAAATGCAGAACACCTAATAGCTCAGCATGAAAACTCTGTGCGTTATAAATCTAGTATCCTTAGTTTGAAAGCTAGAAGAGAATAGATTTATTGCCTCGACAATTTACTGCATGTCCAAATTTATGAAGAAATTACTTATTGGAGAAATGTTCTAAGGAGAGTTGTTGCCTTAGTGAAGCGACTGTGTTCAAGAGACTTCGCTTTCAGAGGAAAAAATGAAAAGTTCGGTGATTTGCATAACGGAAATTATCCTCTGATCGAATTCGATCCTTTTTTAGCCAGACATATTCGACGATTTAGGAATCAAGAATCAGGGAGTACCAGTTACTTATTAAAGACCATTTTCGATGTGTTTATTCTTTTAATGGGTCATAAAGTCTTGGAGACGAGATAATAAGGGCGGAATATTTTTCCTTAATCATCGATTCATGTGGATCAACTTACCCTTGTCATTAGATACGTTTTCGAATCAGGTGAACCGAGTGAAATATTTCTCAAGTTTTTGCCGTCAGTGAGACATAAAGCTGAAAAAATGCTTTCTGCTACTATTTTGGGACTCAAAATACTGGGCATAGATATTGAAGATTATCATGCACAGTCATATTATGATAATACCCCGAACATAGACTAGCCAGGTGGCGTCTACAATGGCTTGTAGACAAAAATTCAAAATGATTTAAACTTTTTACGTGCCTTGTTCTGCCCATTCTTTGAATTTAGTGGCAATTGCGGATCTCGATTCGTGTACATCCTTTCCTGTAGCATCATGAAGAAGCTTGTAGCTTTTTCATGAAGTTCGACACAACACTGGCAAAAATTAATGAGTGGAATCGGGAAGTTCAAAACTCTGAAGACTGTGAATCTGAAACTTTGGTCAGCAAGAGAGGATGCAAGGAAAAGTTACAGGGATTCTTGGCACGTTCACGATTCGTGGCAAAGTTTTTAAAAAATTGGAATTAATTAACGATGACTTTACCGAAAAGACTATAATGCGATAAGAAGTCGCAGATTTACTTTCGTTTTTTGAAAAACTGGAAATGGTGGTAATGGTTGTTGTATGAAATTTTTTTTTTTTTTTTTTTTGAAAGAATAATAAACTTGAATGTCCAAATTCAGAGTAAATACCACAATAGATTTAATCATCGTTAACAATCTTACGAAATCACTCCCGTAAGATTTCGTAGCTGAACGAAAGAATTTCAAGTATTCCGAGGAAAAGGCGATGGAATTAAGCATTTCCAAGCAATATACATAAGAAACCGGAAAGAGACTTCCGAAAAGAAAAACAAGATTCGATGAAACACCCAATGTTTCTATTTCTAACCAAAATGAGGGAGTTGTTACCACCAACCTTGATGAAAAAGCCGTTTTCTTGGAAAAAGTGTATCCTTATCATTTAGAAAGTGTTAAGGAATGGGTACACTTTCAATGCCAGAAAGAATTTTAATAAAAAATCATTAAAAAGTCTGTCTTTGATCCTGCTAAAATAGAATTTGGAGAAAATTTATCACATAAAACATAAACTTGGATAAAGCACTTCGAATGGCTCTACCAGCAACAAATTGTTTGGGTGAGAGAAGCTTTTCTTGCTTAAAGATAAGTAAATCTAAATGCTTTAGCTCCTTTATGGAAAAGTTAGAACTAATGAACAAGATTTCATACGATGATATAATTGATGATTTTATGGACCTAAAATCCCGCACAAAGGTAATGTAAGACTCAGAACTTAATTGATTTCATTGCCATCACAAAACGGATTATTTACAGATAATTTAATTGGTATATTGTTCGTATTGGTTTTAGACTGTAAGTGCAATAAAAAGTATATAACAACGTTTATAGAATTAACATTATTTTGTGTAAGTAGTTTTAAGGCACGCCTTACCACAACTTATATATAAGTATGTAGTAGGGGATTGAGGTTTTGTTAGCTCAGAAATATACCCAGAGACTATTTCTTGAGTAAATTTCACTAAATTGTGAGTAGTAAGAATACCCTAGGACAGGGCTGGATTTAGAGGTGTGGAGGCCCGGGGCAACAGAGGAGTGGAGGCCCCTTGATGTCATAGTTTGTTTTCAATATATTTGTTTGCAGACAGACGACGACGAAAAAAAAATAGTTCGTCCCAACTCCGAACCGCTGTTGTTTACTCCGTCGGGCTCTATGGATTCCTAAAAAAAGGTCATCCCAACTCCGAACCGCTGTTGTTTACTCCGTCGGGCTATATGTATTACTAGAAAAAAGGTCATCCCAACTCCGAACCGCTGTTGTTTACTCCGTCGGGCTATATGTATTCCTAAAAAACGATCATCTCAACTTCGAACCGCTATTGTTTACTCCGTCGGGCTATATGTATTCCTAAAAAAAAGGTCATCCCAACTCCGAACCGCTGTTGTTTACTCCGTCGGGCTATATGTATTCCAAAAAAAAGGTCATCCCAAATCCGAACCGCTGTTGTTTACTCCGTCGGTCTATATGTATTCCTAAAAAAAAAGGTCATTACCTATTCCTATTCTTAAAAAAAAACAACATTAACTCTATACAATTTCAATTTTTTCCCCGAAGTCTCTGTTGTGGAGGCCCCTCTTATGTGGAGGCCCGGGGCAGTTGCCCCGCTTGCCCTTCCCTAGGAACTGATACAACGATCCCTTAGTTCACAATCATACTAATAACGGGAAAAAGCTGATGAAATTATGACGATAGAGTACAAATTATAAAATTGCAATTTCATTAACAAAAAAACAAAGTAATTAATATGATTGTAAACTAGGGTATTGAATGCCAAAGTAAGGAAGGGCGGCAAAATTGAATAGCCTACTGGCGGCAAATGTGTAAATCCGCCACTGGAGGCAAATAAGAATATAGATCTGAAAAATTTTTTTATCGCACTCAATACAGTTTTTAGAATTTAAAAGATAGGATTAATAATCAATATAAGTCGACGTACCCCCACTACAGACTGCCGCTGCAAGTTCTGTATATAAGACCTAGGATCAAGGAGTATACTTCATCCTAGATAGTAGATATAAGACCGTGATAAACCAGAGACATGATACTTACAACTAGACAGTGTACAAAAAATAATTGTTTTGCTAAAATGAGATCTATTCTTTGACTGTTACGGTAGGTATTTCCCTATAAGCGGTAGCTAGCTAAAAGCGGTCCGAGCGAGAGCGCTTCCGCTGGTAGTGTGTCCTTGTCTAACGTCTTGCCAGCTCACATAATCATTTCGTTTGATAGAAATGGTAGAAAATTAAATACTTTTCTTTTTAATAATTTACTAATACGAACGGTTGGTAAACTTAGAAACGTATTTAGACGTATTTCTACAGTGTCAATAAATAATAAATCAATCGGTTGTATTTAAAAAATTATTAAATACTGAGTAAAGGTAGTATTAGATGTTTGGGACTGGTAATACTAAATGTAAGATGGTGGTTTGCTTATTTGATTACTTGGTTGATTGTCGTGTTTCGATTTGCGATTGTGTCAATTTTCTCACTGAAGTTGAATGTTTTTCCATGAAAAATGGTTAATTCTTGTTGTTTGACAGGGTGCAATAATGAGTCTTATTCCGGTAGTCGCTTTTCTTTCCACGAGTAAATAAAAACAACAATCTTAATCTTTAGGGTAACCATGAATTAGAATTGGAGATGTACCGGTCAATGACAAGAGTATACAAAATGAGCAATACCCGAAACTTACATTTTTTATGAAACACTTAAATTGTTTTGTTGAAGTTAACTAGTCATTCTACTTTGTAAAGATGATGTTTATCATTAATAATAAAAGTAATAGTAAAAGATAATATAAGTAAAGGGTCCGAAACGTCGGGAAATAATTTAAATTAAATATTGTTAAACAGTAACTTTAAATAAACGCGATAAAATCCGTTTTTTAGACTTTTAATTAAATTAATAATAAATTTCTTGTATCTTAGATTTCCGAATAATGGAAACTACTACTTGATTGATGTTTGTGAATTTTCTTCTTTTATAGCCTTTGTAGACAGAGGAGGCCTAAAATATGCTTCAGCATTTGTGTCAAGAGTTTACAAACTAACCGCAAGCGCCCGTGTCAAGTAATGGTCGCCATGGCTATATTGCCCATGTCAACTTTTTTTCGACACGGGCATTAGTACGCGAAGTGCACCTGTCAACTACAGGTTGATTAACGTATATTACATTATCACCGGTGGGAAATTACGTTACAAAACATGAGAGGCCTTGGGCAGTTTTGTGCAGTTGGTAAACTAAAAGGTCATTGCCCGGACACACAAGCGGTTAAATAGAAAAACTTTTTTTGGTAATGTCTCCTAATTACCCGAGTGCCGGAGGGTAATGTTTTTATCATTTACATAGTTTGAATATGAAAAAGATGCTTAATATGACATTACATCAATTCTCTCCAAAAAATCAAGCGTGTTTTACCTGTCCATCCAAGCTCTAACGAAACTCATGAATTGGAATTGATTAAATATATTCATATTAAAATTGTATTTGTTCGGGTGCTTACCGCGTTTGTAATTTTATTGAGGTCCCTATATTTCGACAATGTTTCAATCGCCATGATCACGGGGAGACTGACGTACGGTGATGGTGGATGGTGGCAGATCAAAAAAAATCTGTCTACTAGAATGGTTTTGGTGTTTTTTTTTTAGTTTTACAAAAATTAGGTACATACACACCTGTAGGTAGTGTAGTTAGATTACATCAGTATAAATTATCAGAATACTTACACAATCGTTTGAATAATTAGTCCCATTTTTTGTTTAGTCATGGTCACCTCACTAGAAAGGGACACACTACCACGGGGGGGCCTCTCGCTCGGACCGGTTTTTGCGCCACAGTGCACAGTCTAGTTGTAAGTCATGGAATTATTATGTACTAGGTACAACTGGAAGGCTTACTAGTAAAATCCTGTCAAATAAAATTGAACTCTATATGTAAGATGATATAGTTGTTTTTAGAATATCAAAATACAGAGTAAAAAACGGTCTCGACAGAGAACCATTTAAGCTTCGTTGTGTCTCTTTCGCACGATTGCCATGTAAAATATTTGATTCCTTTAGTAAAATAATATTGTCTAAGAAATGAAAATTAAAACGTACTTTTTTGCATAATATGATAAACTTATGTGAGTACCGCAGATGTACTAAAACAAATTACTTTCGCGTACAGTTTTACTTATTAAGAACAAAAATATTTCTCACAATAGCGCCGTAGGTAATTAGTAAATATTATAAATTTATTACTAGCAATACCGGTAAATATGGTTGTCATGTCAGCTGTTGTAATTTAATGGCGTCTCCTTTGTTGTTCTAAGTGTTGACAAGGACGGGTGAAGTTTTGAAACCTCTCTTTCGGCTCGCGCTTATAATCTGAGTGAACCTTCCGGTTGTACATAGTACATAATAATTCCATGTTGTAAGTATCATGTCTCTGTGATAAACATACTCTTTGACAATTCTTTGACGTATCATCGGTTTTTGATTTTGACAAACAATGCTACCAATTTTTACTGGGATTGAAACGTAACCTCCAGTACTAGTACTAGTTTATTCTCACTCTCAACTAGTTTACTATATTTACCGTGGTAAATATAGTAAACTTAGGGATGTTCATCATAAAAATATTCGATAATTTTACTAACGATAATTATCGTATCGTGTTATAGATAGTTATCGAATGAACAGTTATCGATAATTATTGGATGAAAATTATCGATAGTTGGCGACAGTTATTGATAATAATTAAATGAAAATTATCGATAGTTATCGGACGATTCGATAATTATCGGATGGATTTGATAATTATCGGATGGATTCGATAATTATCGGATGGAGTCCAGAATTATCTGGTGAATGAAGACAAGTATCGATAATTGTATCATAAGTGACGACGAAAAAAAAAGGTCGTCCACGATCCACTGGCATCGATATTTACCCATGCAGTCTATCCGAATTCCTAAAAAATCGTCGTCCCTTCTCCCAGTCAAAGTTATTACTCAATATTTAGCGGTTGACGCATAGTCATAATTATCGAATTCCCATTATCGATAATTATCGGATCACAAACAAATTATTAGTTAAAATTATCGATAATTATCGGATCAAAATTATCGAATTACACTTATCGATAAATTATGATAATTATCGAATGAAAAATTATCGAGTAGTTACGAATTATCGATAATTATCAAACACCCCTAAGTAAACTTATTAACGTCAAGTAATCAAGTATTATATTAGTCTTTGGTCGCTGTACTGTGTTCTGTCTACGTTAAAGTATGTTTACAATTTTTTAAGAACATATTATCACTTTATTTCACATTACGCAATGTTTTAGTTGATTTTATAAGAATGAATACTAAGATGTCAATACAATATAGTGATAAATGAAATACCTGTGTTACATTGCACTGTATAAAAATAAATTACATATGCATGTATGTTGGTACAGCCGTAATGAAGTTTTGATTGACAATTTGACATATAAATATTCAAATCAATTAAAGTTGTAATATTTTGATTGTACAGGAATTATTAAATACTAAAGGTATGTAGGAAATATACTTCAATATATAATTTTACAAAGTACAACAATATTTACTGCGGTCTTATAAAAATTTTCTTATATTAAAATTAAGATGAATTATTATAAGTTTTTGGATTTATTCTTACAATACATTACAACAAAAGCACTAGAGTTCTATTATAGAAATTAAAAATTATCTTAAGCACTGATCACTAACTGTAAATTACACATTCAATCTTAGTAACTCAATCACTTTCTATCACTTTGTTTGTTCAGTAAATGAAAGAATGTTTCACATTATTTGTTTAAATTTTAAATTAAATTTAATGTTTGATCTTATAAATACCCCTTTTACCTACCACTAACATGTATTGAAGTTATTTTAAAGAAGTGCTATTATTTTATTAAAAGTTAATGTAATATGTATGTTTACATAATGTATAATGTAATCAGTAATGTTTTATTAAAAGTGACAATTAATAATATAATAATGGCAAGTAAAGAAATAACATTGTCAATTTAATGGTTCTGATGTCCTGTAACTTATAACTAACAATTCTGCATTAGCTTATAACAGTTCATTATTACAGCACAATGAACACATTCAATATCGAGCATACAGCTCTAGGGTTATAGAAAATTTTAAATTTTGGTAACTTTCTTAACATATTTTGATATGTTAATAAATAACTTGGTGCTAGGCATGTCCATATGTCATCTATAACTATGTATATACACTTAGTAACAAAGACATGCCAGAAAGTTATTGCTAAAATCAAAAACCAGGTACTACGCACTGTTTGTCTTAAGTATTGTCTTAATCAATATTAAGACAGTCTTAAAATGCAATTAAACAATATTTTTAGTAATTCTATATGCTCATAATACTCACATGTTTTATTAAGACACAAAAAGTACTCACTTGCAAATGATGTTTATACTATATGTAAGGAATATTTAGTATGATATTGTTTGAAATACAACTAGAAACATATTTGAAGTAGGTTCTTAGATTTGTAGTAAAGTAATCAAAGGTGAGGCATTTTTAAGTGAAATTCCTTGTTTTGTTATTATAATTATATAAAGATTAAAAAAAATCCTCTTATGTCAATGAATTATTTGAATGAAAGAAATAAGTTTTATGATTAAAGGTAATGGGTGATTGTTGCTGCAAGGAAAAGGAACCAGATGAAACAATTTATACTCCTACTTCCACACCAGCGGTATCCGCAATGATCGACAATCGTGTGCGGATACCAAGGCTTGTAGACCCAAAAATTGTCGACCAACTTGTGCTAGAAATGTTAACTGTTGCGGCTTCTCGGGTTGATACGTAAGTGATTTTTTGTTTTGTTTTTGTGTTTTCTAAAGGTATAATAAATAGATTTATTTAATCTGTTTAAGTTGCTAAAAGTATGAAAGATATCACTTCAACAATATTACTTTTTGTCAATTTTTTTTTTTTGTGTTCCTAATTATCACAAGATGAACAATATATGAAAAATTTACTGAAACTGTCTATAGTATCCTTTAATGAAAGTGCAAATAAAAAAATTGCGAAATCCTGTTTTACAAGCACGTTTTCATTACAACAAACTTATCAAATTGTTTTTACTGTAAGCACTTCTCATTTTCTTCTTCTTGTTTGAGTTTATTGTTATGTTTCATAGCATTGTATCATAGCGTTATGTTTTATAGCCCTTAACAAACCCTAAAACCTTTTTTAGTGAACAGGCTTTTTTAACCTCGAATGGTACAAGCATACACATTGTTTTACTTTAGTAAAGATTTATATTTAGACTTTAGAGAAGCCAATATTGTTCCCTTTATATCGTGTATTTAATTTTGTCAATGAAACATACTTGCTAGTACCATATTTCAAATATCTAAATGTATAATCATAATAATTTGATGTGTAAATTTTTTGGATTTTTTTTATACATGAACTGTTTTACCTATGGTTTAAGGCTCTTTATATGTTGAAAAGCAAGCGAATTTGTTTCTATTAATTGTATTGTATTTTTTCCGCATATATTATATGTAAATTTATCTAATGATATAATGGCTGCGCTAAGGAATATAATCTAAGTTTGTGGACAATATCATCACTTCAATTGCTATAAAATTTGATTTCATTCATCTTATAATAAAAACGATACCTATTTACAAGGTCATTTGTTTTATAAATGAGGTGAATGATTAAGCATGGAACTTTTAACACTTGTCTTAATGAATTCTGTTTCTAAAATGTTTCCGTTATTTACTTCAAAAATCGTCAGGATTGAGTTCAGCGTCAGGGTTATCTTCCTTCTTTGTGTGATAAGGATGATGACGAGACACAAATTTACATGAGATTTAAAGTATTAAAAATTCAACTTTATATAGAAGTGCTAAAAATAAGTGCCAGCATATTTAAGCAAATGAGTGGTCACACAATCATCACTGACAAGGATAATGGAGGAGTCAAAAAACATGTAATTCTTGTGATATAATAAGCAGTGAATTGTCCATTACGCATTCGCGGTTTTTACGGAGAAAAAAAAAACGGTCTAATAAAGCGCTGAATCCGACTTTTGTATTTTAAAAGATGACAATTAGAATCTAGTTTAGAAGCCTAGAGTGGTGCCAGATTTTTATTTGTATCAAATTAATTCTTAAGGGTCCTTCTTTCATTGAACAAGTATTATTTTTTTAGCATTGCATTATTGTATTAAAATTATAATGTATGTTTCCAATATTCAATGTTTGCTCTTTCACTGTGTGCTGTGCGAATATATTTTTTTTAATGTTTTGAAGGTAATAATATCATTGCTGGTCATTATGTCTAATATTATTATTATAATGATTGATATATTATTATAAAGTATATTATTATAATGATTGAAATATTGATTATAATTATTAATATGCTTATTATTATATTATGCTAAATTTTTATCAATTAGCCAACGTTTTATCTCAAAGGCAGAAAATATTTACATCGAAATAATTAAACCACTAATTACAAACTAGTACCCTCGCAGTTTCACCTCGAATTTCGATACTCTTCAAATTAATTGATTTTTGAGTGGCTTCACATGTTTATTTAAAAATAAATAATTGTAGAATCATCTTTGCCGAACCTAGAAAAAATTACATCTTTTTTTAGGAGAAAAACAAACATTACCTCTTACGACGCAAAGAATCCTGTTATGATTTCGATATTAGAAACTAGGCTGCTACCTTGCTGCTCAGCTTTATAATATTGATTTAGATAGTGACTTTTTGATTAATTTCCCTATTTCAGTGACGAAGAATCGCCAGTACCTCTCGTGAAGCTTCACGTAATAGCTGATAAGGAAGAGGGTTGGATTCAAATGGTAACCTCAATGGTGAACGTTATTCCATTGGAAAATCCCTTCGGACCCACCGCTATTTCTATATTGTTAGATGATTGTCCTTTGCCTTCCAAAGAGTCGGTAATAAAAGTAAGTATAATCAAAGTTGTTTTATATACCCAAATGACGCTCGCTACAAGTTTATTACGATTATGGTATTTTGGGTTGATGATTATTGTACTATTGTTATTTGTTCAAATAATATTTAGATGAAGATGTCAACGTAGATATTACCCGTACCGACGCAGAAATTAGAGAGAGCAGTTTGTTAATCAAACGCAATAGACAGTATAGACAAGGGATGGTGAACCTTTATACATCAACTTGCCATTTTGTCTACAGATATTTACTGAGAGCATAGGCGTGCCATCAAATAAAAATAAATTGTGTCAATCAGCTCAAAAGTGTTTATTGTATGGGAAGTGCACACGAAAAAAAAGGTCACCCCGCATACCGATGTTTAGAAAAAGGTCATCTCCCGTGCCGATGCTTACATCCACAGGCTATACGTATTCCAAAAAAAAAGTCGTCGCTTCTACGTATCGATATTCCTCGATAGTTATTGGGTGAAATTAATCCCCAATTGTATAAACCCCGCCCCCCCTTTCTTAGTGCATTATGAATTTCGTGATCGTGACGTGCCCAAAATATTGTGTCGCATGCCAACAGTGGCACGCGTGCTATTGGTTCGCCATCCCTGGTATAGACAATTGTCCACAGATACCAAAAACTACGGTTGCACTTCTATTTCAAGATTAAGAGACTAAACTATATAGTTAATAATTGACAGTAGATATATAGAACAATTCTGGTTACTAATCCGCGCGTGTAACGCCCTAGCTTTCTTTTTATAGACTACTTATTTTGATATATATATATATATATATATATATATATATATATATATATATATATATATACTAATATGTAATTGAAACCTTACCTTGTGGCTACATCCTATTTTTATTGGTTTTTAAATTATAAAATATTATATAAATAAAACTTTTATAAGCATGAACTGACTAGGAAATCGTTTGTATATCTTTAAATTTAACCCTTCGTCGGGCGCCCCTCAATAAATCCCGGCGCAGTGTACCCAATAAGCTCAGCTTCGAAAATTGACAATTATAATTTTTCTTTATAAACGATGCATGTACGTCTTGAGTAAAATGTTTACAAAATATTTAGGCACAATAGCAAAATATATACATGTATATATTACTTAAAAAATAAAAAAAAATAAAAGACAAAAATTTAATTTTTGATGGTATGTACTGAGGAAAGGTTGTATCATAGACACCTGATAACGATCGTTACTCATGGTGCGGAAATTATCCGCCAACCCGCAGTGGAGCAGCGTGGTGGATTAAGCTCCAACCCTTCTTCTATATGGAGAAGAGGCCTTCGCTTAACAGTGGGTAGTTTACAGGCTGATATAGTACAGTCCAGTACAGATTCAATACACGACGTTGCGTTTTTGGTGGTTTCTTGATAGCCTAAGATCCCACCGCTTGATTCTGCAGGTATATGTTTTTTTGATGAAATTAATTGTAAATGAATGTTGAGGGAGTATGCAATGGATTAGCGATAGGTTGCCTAAAACAAATCAGCCGCAATTATCTGTAATTAATTTTCGTATAATTAATTCGGTAATATAAATTGCAGCTATATGTTTTTTTAATCAATTTTACGTCATTTTAAAGGAAATGATGTAAAGAATAGAAAAAAAGATGGTTGCCAGCTCTCAGCCAGCCGCAAGTTAGGGTTGCCAGGTGTAAACATGTATTTGTATAATTGTTGATTATTTACAGTTATCCGTTTTTTTAAAAATTTTAATACAAAATTGAAGTTTTATATTTCTTGTTTACGATGATTCATGGTTGCCAGTGAAAAAATGGCCGCAAGCAGTGGTTGCCATGCTTTCAATAAACGATTCTTCCTCCAGGTAAATGCGAGCGCAAGAGTAAAGATCTCTAAACAAGAGTACAATGTAGTGTAGATGTAGATCTAGTATTTCTTTAATAATTAAGTCAATATATGTATATGTACAATTGTAAGATTTACATTTAGAATAAGTATATTGTGTATTACATAATTTTTATAAAAAATATATTTTTAGTTTGTTTTTAGATCTTTTATTGAAATATATTTTTAGATCTTTTATTGAAAAGATCATTGAAATCAAAATTATTGTTGAACGTCATTATTTTATGTTCTACTGCTCTGATTGACTAATACTTATTATTTTTATTTAATTATTACGAATCTAATACGATAATATTGATAAGATTTATTATTAAAAAAAGTAACTAGTTCTAAATAAAACAAAACAAAAAAAAATACGAAAAAGTTATTATACATGAACATTGAATGAACAAATTTGAATTGAATGAATACATCGATGTGCTTGAAAGATTCTGTAGATGATGTTTTTCGATGAAAAATAGTTCTTTTTTCACGCAAAAAGTTTTTTGTTGTACTCAAAAATTATGCTTTATAAATACTAATTAAAGAAATACTAGATCTACATCTACACTACATTGTACTCTTGTTTAGAGCACGTAACAAACCGTGTATCTTTACTCTTGCGGTCGCATTTACCTGGAGGAAGAATCGTTTATTGAAAGCATGGCAACCACTGCTTGCGGCCATTTTTTCACTGGCAACCATGAATCATCGTAAACAAGAAATATAAAACTTCAATTTTGTATTAAAATTTTTAAAAAAACGGATAACTGTAAATAATCAACAATTATACAAATACATGTTTACACCTGGCAACCCTAACTTGCGGCTGGCTGAGAGCTGGCAACCATCTTTTTTTCTATTCTTTACATCATTTCCTTTAAAATGACGTAAAATTGATTAAAAAAACATATAGCTGCAATTTATATTACCGAATTAATTATACGAAAATTAATTACAGATAATTGCGGCTGATTTGTTTTAGGCAACCTATCGCTAATCCATTGCATACTCCCTCAACATTCATTTACAATTAATTTCATCAAAAAAACATATACCTGCAGAATCAAGCGGTGGGATCTTAGGCTTTCATTTGGCAGTTTTATCATGACCCAAATAATAATCTTTACTAGGAGAAGAGTCGTCATTACTTGAAGACATCCCATTTTGCTCTGTTGATGACTCTTTTTCCGCAACCTCGATGTTGTCTTCTTCATCAATCTTACTCTCTTCACCAATGTCTTCCATATATCTAGTCTTCATTAATGTCATTTTGCAATAAATTAGTTATTTCTACTAAATCATGATTTGCAACGTCCATATTTTTTTACGCGGCATGTCGATAGTAAGCTAACCTGTAAAAAGTTTGTATTTATTAACTAAATATAAACATATAATATTAATAAAGCATAAAAAATCAATTACTATACTAAAAATTACACTAATTACACTTACCCTCGAAATCGTGACGAGTTCGGGCGCGGTGTGCCTCATTGGCCATACAGCTTATCCAACAAAAAAAAGTATATAACCTCTTTTTAAATATGCTATATATAATATATTTAATTAAAAAATATGATTTTATTTACCTTCAAAAATGTGATGAATCCGGGCGCGGTGTGCCTAATAGGCCAAAAGTGCTCTCACTGCTCTCTGCAAACGCGAAGAGTCAACTGAGCTTCGTGTAGAGCGCCAAAAATTATGAAGCTACTGAGGGAGTGGAGATTTCCCGATGAAGTGGAAAAAAACGACACACGAAAATATTTTTGCTGAGCCTGTGAGATCAGCCGCGCCCGAAGAGGGTTAAATAGATCAGATATCAGCATATTTCAAAATATATTAACAAAACCTAACTTAGAAGAAATTTACAGTTTGTTTAGATTACATTGTAATTAAGTAAATATTAATAATAGAAACTAAAATTGAAGTATAAATATGTATAAGTGTATAATGTTGTCCTTAATTTAATTTTAACTTTTTGTAAAATTTTATTTAAAGTAATAATAGGGTAAACATGCACATTTTAGTGTAAAAGCATTTGCATAGCACATATCATATATAAAAATATGTTTTTTTGGTAATAAAGGATACAAAAAACTTTACATTCAGTACAGTCAATACAAATACAATCAAACAAAATAAAGCGGACGCAGGTGAAGTTTTGTAATCGGTACACGCATAAAAAATCATTTTTAACATGTCAGGTTTAACAGTCGGGACTCATTCTTCAACCAATCAAATTTTCCCAAGGAGGTCTGTAAAATTTAAATGTGTCCTAGCTGTTAATCTTTCTGTCTTGCAAATAATTTATGCTTTGTTTATGTGTATATCGATTATAAAACTATTTCAGTGGTATATATGTTCAGTATTACTTTTAACAACATTGTAAACTACTGAGCTTGTTTTTTTTTCTTCTTTTTAGTTCCTTTTTATTTCGTGTAATTTCAGTTTTTTTTTACTCAGTCGGGTTTTTGTTTCTTTATGATTATTTTTTATTTATTTAGTTTACTCTATTGTTATACTCGTATGTTACTATATGGCTGTAAAGATATGTGTCTGGTCCTTTTTATTTATTTTTACTGTTTTTGTTTGCTGATCTCCGAAATCGGATCTATTTATACACTGAGTAGAAGCTTAATACATTTTATATGAAAGATTGACATTTAACATAGTATAAATTTTATTAACCATTAAACAAATTCTTTGTAACAAAAAGAATTTTCATAGATTTTTAGATAGATAGCATCGTTTAATAGATATTTAGAAAAGTAATAAACTCTTTTGCAAAAAAAACGGGCACTTAAGCGAAGAACTATTTTATAGTTACTATTAGTTTGTTTGACAATTTTAGGTATTGTTATCCTCAGAATTTAATAAATTAATTAGGAAGGAATAGTTTTCATCAGTTTTATCATAACATTTTAATTAAATTATTAAGAAATAATGTTTAAGCTCAAAACACTATGATTGTACCTGCTCGCTAAATAAAAATGAAACGCGTTAATTTCTTTGTTTTTCTTGAATACATTAAAAGCAGATAAAAGTTTAGTATTGAGTGTGACCCCCTCTTGCTGAAATCACAGCTTGCATTCGTCTGGGCATGCTAGTGAGTATATCTTTTATGGTTTCTTGGGGAATACGTTCCCACTCCGCGGTAATCACATTCTTTAGCTCTCTGATGGTCTGCGGAGCCGGCTGCACTGATCTCACTCGTCGCTTCAGAACGTCCCAGACATGCTCTATGGGATTGAGGTCCAGACTTCTAGCTGGCCAGTCCAAACGACGAATTCCGACTTCTAGCATATACGCATCCAAACCGCCAGACCGGTGGGCGCGAGCGTTGTCGTCCATAAAAATTGAGTTTTCGCCAAGAGCGGTTAAAGCGGGTTGTGCATAAGGAATTAGAACTTCCGTTATGTATCGGTGTCCAGTCAGTGTACCGTTTTCGATGAAGACTAACTCCGTACGATCCATAGAATTTATTCCTGCCCAAAACATAACAGAGCCCCCACCATAAGGTGTGATTTCTTCAAAACATGCCTCTGCAAAGCGTTCTCCTCGTCTACGTAGCACTCGCCGACGTCGGTCTTCACCATGCAGAGATATCCTGGCTTCATCGGAGAACAATACCCTATCCCAGTCTTCATAAGTCCATGACACACAATTTCGAGCGAAGCTAAGCCTGGCAACTCGATGTCCACGGAGTAATTTAGGGCCGCGTGCCGGGCGATGACTGTGTATATTAGCAGCGAGAAGCCTCCTCCTGACCGTCCATAGACTAATTTGCACATTTCTTACTTCTTCGAGGGTGTTCTTGAGGTCCACATAAGAAGATTTGCGATTTCTCAACGCTTGACTAACTAGAAAACGATCATCCCGTGGTTCGGTACATGTCTTTCTGCCAGAACCAGGCCTTCTCTTGACGGAACCGGTCTCTTGATAGCGCTGCCAGGTCCTTTGAACTGTCGACCGACTCACATTTAGCCTCTGAGCCACGAAGCATTGACTGCAACCTTCTTCAAGCAGCGCAATAATTTTGCTCGCTTTTATCACTTTATCTACCATTTTCGAGATTGCTAAACAGCAATAACAATACTTTTAAATGTCAAGGACACCAGATAATTTAATAAAAATTGACAAAAAGTTAATTAGAGTCGATATTAACTATAGGGAATTCGCGCCACAAAATGTAGTTAAAAGTTATTTTCTTTGAAAACCAGGCTCAGTCAAAAATTTGAATTTGGAATGTACTCTTATAAACATTATGGCACTTTTATAACTGGCCAGTAACATGTTTAAATGATTAAAACCTTCTTGGTATTTTATTTTTTTCAGCCAGGAAGAAAATCGAAACCGCCCGTTTTTTTTGCAAATGAGTGTATAATTAAAGATAAATCTTTTTTGACGTGATAACGTCTTATAAATCGATGAACGCCGGCTGTACGCACGAAAAAGCATAACTCATTGTCACGTTCCACGAGCGAGAGCGAGATCGGCCTAAGCGTTCGGCTTGTGACGCATCCATCTCTCTTCCAATCCATCGTCAGATGCGTCCGAGTAGAAGAGAAAAAATATTTGAATTAACGAATGCAAATAAATGTTAATTTATTGAAAATATTGTAATTTTCAATTAATATCTTTGTATGTTTTCTTATGACGTTATCACGTAAAATTATCGTCCGTAAACCGGCATCACAGACAACCAATTTTTATAAAACAGGTAACTCGTATATACGGGCTGTCGGCGGAACGAGCGACCACGGGTGAAGTGAACACGCGCGTCGAACGCAACATATGCGTGGCTCTCGGCTGCATCGCGGAGAAACTGGTCGGACCGAACAGCATGGCCATACTGACGAACGACACGCTTGAATATCTACTGGCTTTCCTTGTGAGATATTAAATATATAATATATTTGTTTAAATTTTATATAATAAAAAAATGAATGGTTGATTAGTTTTATGGCTGTGCCAGTGAAGCACGGCCAGATATTACAAAAAAAATATTTGAAGGTGACGTTGTCATTTGAAGTTTCGAATTTGGAAGAGGATGGAGTATAGAGTTATAGGAGCACTCACTTGTGTTACGAAGTGTTTCCGAAATTACCTTAAAGATGGCGTTGCTGTACCAGAGGACCGTTTTTAGGTTCGATAATTTATTTAACTCGCTAGCCATTTAACTTTCAGTTACAATATAGTCATATGAGATAGTGATTCTTTACCTCTATACTTCATGTGGAAGAGGTATGCAGAGAGATCACAGATAAAATATGCTCTTCGAACTTGTCAGCACAGATAATAAATTTGTATGTATTATTCAATATTTGATATAATCTGGAAAACCTTGGACTATAGAGATATGTAGAATAATATTTCTTTACTAACTGTGCTGGTTTTAAACGTGTCAGCCCTAATCCGGTACTAATATCAGGATAAGAGATAAAAAGTATTTATGGGTATATCCAGAATACCAATTATCTTTATACAAAGTTTTACCACCAACTATAAAAATTCATTCGTTTTAGGGTGTAAAGTATTAAAAGTTTCTATCAATCCTCACATCCTTTCGTGGTTATAATAATTTTCTAAATATTCTTTCCTTCATAAAAACCAGAAGTATATAGTCGATAGATCTTAATTGTTGGTCGTGTTCGAAATTAATCACTTCGAAATTAAAATAAAACGTAAAACTAAATGTATCAAATATTCAGACAAATGTACAAATGTAGATACGTCAAACTATAGTGAAACAGTAATAAACGTTTTATAAACACGAGAAGGATTAGAGCGTTATCTCTGTCTCACAATACATAATTGAGGTTGTTCAATTGCGGTGGAGTGCGGTCGCGTTCAGTCCAAAATATATAATATAGAGTTGTTAAAATTTTAAATAATTTAAATTTATACGCTGATATTTTTAAGAAAAAGTGGTATCTTTACAAGGTCATTCACGCGAAACTATCTACAAAGTTTATAAATATGTAACTTGCTCTTGTACGTCCTAAGGTTGGCTGGTAGATAATGTTTTTAGCATTAAGTCCGCCTTTTGTACAATTCTTTAATGTATTGTGCAATAAAGTTATAATTAATAATTAAGCTGAAGAAGAA
Organism: Euphydryas editha; assembly: GCA_036937285.1. Lineage (NCBI taxonomy): Eukaryota > Metazoa > Arthropoda > Insecta > Lepidoptera > Nymphalidae > Euphydryas > Euphydryas editha. The sequence goes on along the minus strand of JAUPFZ010000005.1, from coordinate 15,515,693 downwards.
AGATTTACGATTTTGTAATCAAATGTGAGAATTAGTATCGAAATCTCAACATGCTTTTGACAATTACACTAATATACTTGTGATAAATACTACGGCTGATAGTGACAGTGATATTAACCCGAGGTATTTATATCATAACTGGAATGCTCACTTAATAAAAATGTATATTCAAATATGCACCTTGAAATAACTGACATAAAGTTGACATTTGTTTCAAACATGTAAAGTAAAAATCGTTTGAGCATTTCGTTGACTACTTGTATTTTGTCTCTTTCTTTCGAGCTGCCTTGATCACATGGTAGAAAGAGATGCAATCCCTCTCTTAGAAACGTTTTTTGAGCGCACGTGCGCATTCCAGTTTGTATATAAATTCCTTGTGTTAACCTCATTGAGAGCGCAGATGGAAGCAATTGAGAATTTAAATGATTACAAGTTGTTATTAGAATGTGTCACTTGAACAATAGGTATAATAGTGTTTGTTATTTAAATATGATCTTTATATGTTATTTTTCAACAACCTAAAGACAGCACTTATAGAAAAAATTAGTGTATTTTATTCAATTACACAAAATCAAAATTGTTTTACCAGCTCCTAGTAGATACCGGACTGTTAGTGTTTCATGCGAAAAAGATAACGCTCTACGAATCCGAAATTAGGCGATGGTCTCTTTTCAAAGGTCGATGTGCAATATTTATTGCCGGGTACTGTATATTATATTGAGAATAAAAAAAAGTGTAACTGTTGAGTTTCTTGCCGATTCTTCTCTGCAGAATCTACATTCCGAATCTGTGGTATATTCACATCAACTATAATTAATTATTAAAAAATATATGTATTCTTTGTAAAACGACCAGTTATGTGTGCTTTTGAATCCGACTTGAATAAAGAAATTGTTGATTTTATTTTATTTAAGCCTTTAACTTCAAGAATAATACAAGTACAGACTGTTAATTTTTGTGCATTATCCAATTTCCTAGAAAATTTCTTAATATAGATAATATGGGATTTGAACCAAGTCAAGCGCGTTGGTTTCATTTTATTTTGCCTAAAGAAAAGAGGAAGTGGATGAAGGAACATTATTATTATTATATAACTTATATTTTGCATATCAAAACTTTTTAAAAAATTCTTGAACTTTGTAATAAAATATATTTCAGACACCAAACAGTCCACCTTCCGTAACGCTATTCGCACTCATAGCACTCGAGAAATACGCACATACAACGGAAAATAAGTTGACAATAAAGAATCGTCTCGAAGAATTCGACGAGCATCCCTTATTACGGCTAGAAAAGTTCGCGGACAGCGATAACTACTTGTGGCGACAGGTCGGCTTCTGTGCGAACTGGCTACTTGATAATTTATGTAAGTTATTAAAATTACGACCGTTTTGGTGAAGCAGATATTTGTATTAATATAAATATTTGTTTTCGACATAATTATTAACAACATAAAAATTTATATATATATATATACAATAGGTATACATCAATTACAAGAAAATATTATATACACATCTACCGACCTCTTCTATTTTCATAATTAACTATAGTCTATTCGCGTTAAGAAAATAGTGACTCATCAAAGTAAAGGCGTATTCATACTGGGGTAAAAATTAAACCATTAATATTAAAGCAAAGTTTATATGACAGTATTTTAAAATATTAAAATTAAGTAGTTATTAAATTGAAAAATGATTAGAATCGTCAGAACCGTATTTTCAGAAACACCACATGCAGTAGCCTAAAATACTTAAAAACATTGTAAATCACTCGTCTTTCTCCGCTATGTAATATTAATCCACTATTATTTTGAAGAATAGGTGAGGTATTCATTTTTAAAATTGGCAAAGAACACGTCCGTACTGTCTGAAGGGCTTCAACTGTTCAAAGTGAACACGACTTTATAATTTACTGTGATCTTATTGGTCAAGAGGCGTGGCTTAGCTGAGTGACAACGATGAGTCACTATTTTCTTAACGCGAATAGACTATAATATCGCCTGGCTACTTTAGAATATTTTGATGCAAATGAATATACTGAGACTGTTTAAACTTGAGACATCAATCATAAACAAACTAATAAAATATATAATCATATGTAATACAATAATTAATTTAAGTTTTGCATTGTAAATATGTATAATCATATTATAATGTTATTATTAGATGTTTTCTCATCCAAGTGAATGCTATTCTTAAACCAAAATGTAAAATGAGTAAAATGTTTGGTGAAACAGTAAAAACTATAGATCGTTGTTGATTTAGTATGTAAATGTTATTATTATAAAAAAGAATTCATCTCGAAATCAAATGGGAATATGTTTTTTTTTTCAACTATCAATTTCACAAATCTCTCTTCTTTTCAACTTATCAAGTTTTTTGATTGATAATACTATACATATAAGTATTATTTCGAACTAAATATATTTTTGCTTGGCACAATATGATATATCAAATGTATATAACATTAATTATATATAAATATTATATATAGTTTTATTTAAAAATATAATTGTTACGAATTATTTTTATTTATTTTTTTGCCTTTCAAACTAAATATATACACCTACAAACTTTCGCTCTTGTACGTCCTAAGGTTGGCTGGTACAGAATAATTTTAGCATTAAGCCCGCTTTTTGTACAATTCATTTTTGTGTTGTGCAATAAAGTATAAATAAATAAACATTATATTTTCCTAAAAACCAATATTAGAATAAACTCACCATTGAATATTTAACAACTTTTCAGTAATTTAATTATTTATGTTTCAGTTATTGTGGAGGGTAGAAAATTGTCTTATGAAATAGTTGACATGTCCGGTATAAATGCTTTGCTCAATTGTCACGATGTGAGCGAATACTTGCAAATATCAAGCAATGGCTTAGAAGCTCGATGTGACTCATATTCCTTTGAAAGTGTCAGATGCACATTCCAAGTGGACAGCGGGTGTTGGTACTATGAGTCTATTATAATAACTTCTGGAGTGATGCAAATTGGATGGGCAACGAAAAACAGCCATTTCCTCAATGACGTGAGTCTACATTAAATTACTATTTTAATAGAAAATATGACTTAAATATGAATTTTCGACACCCCGCAGTCGGGTGACAGATTTTTTGACCCAAAACCTTTTTCTTATTAGAAAAATCGGCCTTAGCCTATCAATTCGCTATTTACAGACTAATTAAGACAGTAACATTACTCTTTCAAAGTCAGCTATTTCGTGTAATTTTAATTAAATTTTTAACAAACCTCAAAATCACACTACGCTGTGTATATAATTAAATTAAATAAGTTGATTAGTCGCACGTTAAATTTAAACAATAAAACGTTTGATTTATAAATGGTGGGCTTCAAAAAATTTCTAAGAAATAAAAATTGTGTTGTTTATCTGAACAATGATTTAATTCTATCATATAGAAATTAAGATAAGAGTTGTGAAGATCTTTATTATCATGTGAATTTTTGAAGAGTGTCAATGATAATAAAAATATATCTGATTTTATTACCCTTATATTTTGAAAGATATTATATTATACTATATTTCTCTACAAAGTCTGTCGAAAAAAGTGCCTCTACTTACTATCCCAATCAGTGTAGGGGATTTGTGCCAAGGATTCCTGGATATAATCCCAGGATTTACATTTTTACTCGATTGTTACAGAATAGTAGTATCACCAAGTTTATTTTGTTTCAGGAGGGATATGGAATTGGCGATGACATGTATTCTTTATCCTATGATGGGTGTCGCAAGTTAGTCTGGTACAATGCTAAGCCCACTAAAGTGAATCATGTACCAGCTTGGCGTCCTGGTGACGTTCTTGGTTGCCTGATCGACCTCAACACCAAAGAAGTTATATTCTCTCTAAACGGACAACAAATATCAATTTGTAACGAAATATTCGAAACAACCAAGTAAGTTATACTGATTTTCCACAGTGGTTTTACTCGCGTACGTCCTGATCCCTTAGTCATTTCAAGATATACTTTTATTCTGAAATAGTTTACTAGTACAGATATAATAGTTCTATGTGTTAATACGGGTCTTTGTAATTATATAATCAAATAATATAGTATAATTTTTTTTTTTGTATAAATAGTAAGAAACAGCCTATCATCACAATCTCTTAATTTTATATTTGTATGTATTATAGAAATGAAACACTGAAAAGGCTAGACTAGACTGGTTTTGATTCTTTATTGATTTTAATCTCTCTTTTTTTTATATAATATAACCACTTTCTTGAGAAATACAAACACAACACATTGCGCTTACCAACCCGCCTGCCAAGAGTGGCAAGTATTAGAAACCCCCCATAAAATTGACCAGAAAAATTGAATCCAGGTCCACAGTCTCCGGTGACCCTACTATTTCCGGTTACGGCAGCGGCCTGGGTAATGGTAGAGTACCTCCGGGTGATATCGATTAGTATGGCTCTGGGACAGCTTAAAAATGACAAGGCACCGGGTGAGGACGGTAATACTTAAAGCCCTTCAGAGGCACTTTAATGCCGTCTTGCTCGAAGGCGTAACGCCGGAAGATTGGAACGGAAGCGTAGTTGTGCTCTTCAAAAAGGACGATAACACCTTATTGAAGAATTGCAGGCTCATTTCGCTTCTGAGTGACGTTTATAATCTGCTCTCTTGGCTCATTACGAATCGTCTGATGAGTTTCCGAAAATGTTTTAGTACCATAGACCACATAATATATACGATGCGGCAGATTATAAAAAAGACCGAAGAGTATAGTCAGTCATTGTGCTAAGCGTTGGTGGACTATGAGAAAGCGTTCGGTTCGATAAAAACATGGGCGGTGCTGAAGTTTCTCTAGTGGTGTCACATTGACTACCGGTATATCGAAGTGTTGCAGTGCTTGTACAATAACGCTAGTATGTCGGTTCGAGTATAGGAGTACAGCACAAGAGCTATTCCAATGCAGCGAGATGTAAGTCAGGGAGATCTCATCTCTTCGAAACTGTTTACATTGGAAGACCCTTTTGCTTGAAAGGAGTGGAAATTATTCGACTTCAATATAAACGGCGAGTACATTACTCACCTTCGATTTGCCGACGATATCGTACTTATGGCAGAATCTCTGGAAGACCTTAGCATTATGCTCAGTGATCTCGACGGAGTTTCCCAACGAGTGGGCCTTAAAATGAATATGAACAAAACGAAAATCATGTCGAATGTCCATGTTGTACCCACCCCGATATCGGTTGGAAATTCTACTTTCGAAGTTGTTAACAAATACATCTACCTAGGCCAAAAGATCCAACTTAGTAGATCCAACTTCGAGAGAGAAGTCAATCTTCGAATCCAGCAAGGATGGGCAGCGATAAAAGTTAAAAACCTCTTTTCATCCGGCATACATCAGTGCTTGCAAGTCTTCGACCAACGTGTGTTACCAAGTTATATGACATACGGGTCTGAGACGTAGTCTCTGACTATGGGCCTTTTAAAAAAGCTTCAAGTCGCCTAGCGTGCAATGGAGAGGGCTATGCTTGGTGTTTCTCTGCGATATCAAATAGAAATAATGAGATCCACAGGCAAACGAATGTTACCGACGTAGTCCCACGGGTTTACAAGCAGTGAAGTGCAGTTGAAGTTGCTTTGAACCGGTCGCTCTGGAGGTCGATGAGGAAGGCCTACGTTCAGCAGTGGACATCCAACGGTTGATACGATGATAATTATGATAAAAATAACTCCATTATAAAAAAATATAATATATTAATACACAAATATTTGTTAATTAAATCAGCTGGCGTATTACCTGTACTCACATACTCCATTTTGACAATTTTACTAAATATATCCTGTTTAAAAATGTGACATTTAACACCTATGTGTATCGATGTTTTATGAAACACTGGACTCATAGAAGACAATAATTGTATACTTTTTATTGGTAATTTTATAACACAATTAATATATAGAACATACCGTATAATTCGTCATTCAATAAAATATTTTACTTGTGTTGTTTAAACTGTCTCTGCTCCAAATATTTGTAAAACTCTCATATTCAAAATGATTCCGAGGATTAACAAAATCAATCTTACAAGTATTCTCGATCTGATAGATGCACGATAGTAGAATATTATAATATTTCCGAGTCGCTCATCCTCTGTATCTCTATTAATTCTGAACAATTCGCCTTAATGTTGTACTCATCACTAATTTATAACTTTGTCTTTAGATTAAATAGTCTATAGGGATCTAAATAAGAACAAGAAAAAGAATACATATCTAAATAATAATTTACGTAGAATATTTACATATATTTTTTCTTTAAAGCAAGGAATTGCAACATTTCGTTGGGCCCATAGCCTGTAATAAAAAGATGTTCTAGAGAGACATATTAAGTTACATTTATTTTCATTACAATAGTTAATAGGTATAAGATAGTTTGTATACCTATAATATAGCTTAGACGATAATTTTTTTTTTAATATTATTTAATATACATGTTATTTTTCGTTAAGGTACGGTTTCTTCGCGGCCGCTAGTTTCATGGCATACCAGCAGTGTCGTTTTAATTTTGGATATGAACCTTTCAAATTTCCACCAACGGACAGAAAATTTTCAGCTTTTAATGATTTCGGAGAATTGACCGATGAACAGAAAAAGGTAAATATTTACTTATTTATGCGCTTATCGCTAAATTGATACACAATTATTATGCTAAAAATATATTTAATCATATCTAAATTGACAGTTTACGTTTTTGACAGAATAACATATAAATACTTTTTTGAGAATATAGTGTGAATTTTTTGTTTATATATTTATTTATCACATAAGAACGAAGATGATGAGGAAAACTAAGATCATAGTAGTACATGTAAATTTTCTCAAGAAACTAGCTCTTATTCTCTTTAAAAAAAAAACTGATATTTTTTTTAAAAATATTTATTTAGATAGCCATTTGGCTCGATCGATTAAACAAATGAGATTTCATTATAATTTTAATAATACTGTGAGAGTGACTTAAAATTTGCGTAGTCGAATTTCAATGAATTGTAAAATGTGATTTAACTAAAAAAATGCCTATGTGCACAATGATAAATAAAACGTTAAAGTATTGACTTTGACTACTTATTATATATTATAATTTATAAGTAAAAAACGTTACTTTATAGTTTTTTTTACGTGTTACGTCTTAAAAATCGATGAACGCCGGCTGCATGCACGGAAAAGCATGACTCATTGTCACGTTCCGCGAGCGAGAGCGCGGAACAAGCGATAGAGAGGCACGATCGGCATGAGCGTTCGGCTTGTGACGCATCTATCTCTCTTCTATTATTTTTATATATCTTCTATTCATTTTCTTATGACGTTATCACGTAAAATCGTCCGTAAACTGACTTTACAGACAACCATTTTTTTTTTCAATTTCCAGGTTATACCTCGACGAATTTATCTAGAACAATTACGATGTTCCAGTGTTAAAGAGGATTCATGTACGCTATGTTTCGATGACACCGCTTGTTGCATACTCGAGCCTTGCGGACATCGGTAAGACTTATTTCTGTTTCTCAGGGAAATCTCTAAAAGACTCTGAAAGTCTTACCTTTAATAAAATTTAAAAAAAAAAGCTTTGATAATGCTGTGAAACTCTAATAAAGTCAATTATTGTCTGAAATTTCGTAATTTTCAGTAAAAAAGGAAATATTTCCATAAGAGATAGTAATTGTGCATGCAAACAATGTATGCACTCCCTCCATCCAATCACAAGAATTATAGTTCGCGTCATGTAAAAAGAACGCTCAAAGAAAGCGGAGGGGGTATGTTTGCGCATGAGTACACTCGGGCACGAAAGTACGAGGCTTATTGTATTATTTTATAACTAGCCTTTCGCTTGCGGCTTTGTAAATTACTATTAATAGGTACATTAACAAAACTATACAAAATATAAATACAATATATATTAAATAGAATAATATAAAATAGAATTTAAAACATTTTTGATTCAGTGTAGAATGTCAGTGACTTAATTACAAAAATTAAAGTAATTTAAAACTTTTGTGCGCGATGGTATTTTAAAAACGAAAGTAACGTGGACACAGTGCGGAAAGCAAAGGCCGACTGACGAACCAATAGCGCACCGGCAAGCATGCAGCACGTGACAAGGCCGCCCCGCGCCCTACCTCATACGACCAAATAGATCGATAAATCGACTTTTGCGCAGCTTGACAGCCAGCGTTCTTTTTACATGACGCGACTTATACTTGAGGAAATATTAGTTATATGTTATTATTAGAGACTTAACATCATATGTCTCAGGATAGGCAACACATAAATGAGTTGGCTGGGCTAGTTCCAGGTGAACTAGTTTATGTTCATGGGCGACGTCGACCACTTACCATCAGGTGGCACGTCTGCCAGTTTGCCTATTCAACTAACATATTAGTGCATTAGACAATTATTTTACTGGGGAAGATGATAGACTAACCATTCTTCCTATTAATGAAACTCGTATAATCAATGATTAGAACCGATAGATCTTAATGGAAAAGTCACAACTTTATATCCTGGTTATCAATGCTGAATGTCCCGGTTGTTATCATAGACACTTGATAACGATCGTTACTCATGCTAGGGAAATTATCCGCCAACTCGCAATGGAGCAGAGTGGTTGATTAAGCTCCAACCCTTCTTCTATATGGAGAAGAGGCCTTCGCTCAGCAGTGAGTTGTTTACAGGCCGATACAGTACAAACTTAAATATATGTTTGCAGTGGCTTTTGTTCCGTGTGTACGTCGCAACTCAAAGATTGTCCGATGTGCAGAGCAGATATATTGAATGTGAAGAGAGAGAACACATGACACGAAGGCTCCGGATCTAGCGAAGTAAGCGGAAGTGACGCCATCTTGTCCTCACCTGACGACGTCGCTTCCTTTCACTCTCTCGCGCCCAATCCGGAACAAACACTCCGACGGGATTCGTTCGAAATACCAGCGCTTGAAATTATGTCCTTCGACAGGTTTCAGCTACGTTAAATGCATTTATTAATTGACATGTCGTCTAAAACGCTATTGAAACATTTACACTATAATGTTTACTAAATTTATTTTTTATTTATTACTTACTAGCTTCTGCTCTGGATGTCGGTTATCGCGACGAAAAAAAAAAGTATCCTATGTTACTTCTAATACCTCCAAGAATGTGTGTACAACGTTTCATGATGATCAGTTAAGTAGTTTTCGCGTGAAAGCGTAACAAACAAACTTACATTTCACATTTATAATATTAGGGATTGTAGGGTATTTTGATATAAATGAGTCATATAATTTAAAAAAAAGATTATACACATGTATATAATAATTAGTATAATATCTTTTGTTTTACTCTTTTTGTTCACCATCTTATTTATAGCAATAGCTTAATCAGCATTTGCTTGTCAACTAGGCTTTCTGACATAAATTTCGTTTGAGGAAACAACGTAAAATAAAGCAATCAAAATGTAAAAAAAAATTGAGAGAAACTATGACATCATTTATCAGTCCGAATAAGTATTCAGATATAGGCTTAATTATTTATTGTACCTATGATTAATAAATACGCATATTTCAATGTAAATAGATTAACACGCTGGTAAAATATTTAAATATCAAACCTCTATTTAGTGCAAAACTATCAGCATCGCAAATTGTAATTTCGTCGTTTTTAAACTGTCTAGTGTTAATATTTAAAAAAATTATTTATTGGTTGAAAAAAATACCAATTATAAGACCTAAATTTCGACAAAAAACCTCATAAGAGGAATATAATTTACGTGTTGGTCACACTGTTTCAGTCATTATAGTTGAGCCATTACAAACGTGCGAACTGAGTCATAAATCGTTTTTATCAAATCTCTCGTTCACACTTATAGGCATATCGGAACTCTCGCTCGCACTAATAGTGATGTGTGTAAAATCAAAGAAGGGAATTGTCGATAGTCAATAGCAGGTAAACAAGGAAAAGTTAATTTTTAATATCTGCTTTTAAAACATACAATATATTATACAACTTAAATTAATATAGTTATTACCTGCGTCCGAGCGGCATCCCTTTATCGATAACAAGTTGTGCGGCATTGTCACATTCCTTTGACGTAATGTTTTATGAGTCAGTTCGCACGTTTGTAATGGCTCTACTATAGTAGACAGCTAGCTATAGACGAATTATTTTTGCGATAATGATGGTTTTCAACAATATCATTACTATACACGTATTATGACATTTTGGTAGAAATAGGAAGAAATGTTAAAAACAATCGAAAAAAAATTGTTTCTGAAAAATTACAGTAAACATTGCGTAAAGTCAGATAAAAAGAAAAAAAAATGTTATCACCGTTATTTTTTAGACGTTTGTACAAAATCTATGAATATAAGCTGTAATTAAAAAAAATTATATATTAATAAGGCTTGTTAAATTGTATACTCCAAGCAGTATTTATATAGTTCAGTTTCTGAGGTTACTACTAATAAATAAAGGATATATCCTCTCTCTATGTCTCTTATCCATGTGGATATATCCATAAGACCTCCTTGTTCCTGTCCGATCGACATTAAATAGAAATATATGTCTATTATATATGTAATATTTCCTGACTTTAATAGCCATAATAGGCTTAGTCGTCCTTAGTAGTACTTATGTACTTGTACCATAGAATATTTTCATTGGCATACAAAAGCAATGTTCTCGACTCATTTTTTTGTTTTTTTTGTTTTTTTTATATTAAATGTTGCCACAGCACAAAATCACACAGCCTTAAAAATGCATTTCGATATCGAAAAATAGTTTTATTTTACATGTAAAATAAGGTTTAAGTTATTGTTCTCTTATATATATTTAAATTCACATAATGAATTAAACACTATTACGTTATAATAGATATAATACAAAATATATTTACAACAGATATTTTTTTTATAAATCTGTATATCTATTTCTGTACAAAAATTCATTATTGTCCCAAATATTTTCGGACACAGTATACAATGACATACCCATTACATATACAAAGATTGTACACTCACTTTTATTGCACTAAAAAAGAGATTCAAAATATATCTCGCCCTACTTTTTTATCTTATGATTTATTTTAATATATTCCAATATGTAGAAACTGTAAGGGGCAATATGCTTTTTAAAATTCACAATAATATATTTTTTATTAATATACGATGCTTAGATTATATGTATTTTATACACAAATAAGAATGAATAAATTTTATCTTGTTTAAAAATTAATTTTATCTTAAGTTATAATAATTTGCTCTATTTGTCATGACATGACTGTTGATATGATTTTTCATTACAATGGACATTTTAAATTTAGTTCTGATTTTTCTTTATGTATAGACATTCTATAGTCTGTTCGCGTTAAGAAAATAGTGACTCATCAAAGTAAAGGCGTATTCATATTGGGGTAAAAATTAAACCATTAATATTAAAGCAAACTTTTTATGACAGTATATTAAAATATTAAAATTAAATAGTTATTACATTAAAAAAATGATTAGAATCGTCAGAACCGTATTTTCAGAAACACCGCATGCACTAGCCTTTTTCACTACTATACTCTCCATAGTCACGTTTTGGTCATCACACTGTTTAAAGTACTAAAAAACATTATAAATCACTCGTCTTTCTCCGCTATGTAATATTGATCCACTATTATTTTTAAGAATAGGTGGGGTATTCATTTTTAAAATTGGCAAAGAACACGTCCGTATTGTCTGAAGGGCTTCAACTGTTCAAAGTGAACACGACTTTATAATTTACTGTGATCTTATTGGTCAAGAGGCGTGGCTAAGCTGAGTGACAACGATGAGTCACTATTTTCTTAACGCGAACAGACTATAGTTATTAAAATTAACAAAAAACGACCTAAATAGACTAGAAAGAAAAATGAAAAACATTGACATTTTTTGACATAATATATAGTCTATTATTAAAATTTCGTAGATAGACTATTCCGAATTTTCTCGAATAATTAATTTGTTATAAAAACATGACCTAAATGTGTTTTTCTGTAAAATAATGTGTCACAATATTCTTTTAATTACTGATACTTTAGGGAAAAAATCTACAAAAATTAAGTAGTACGAAAATATTGTGGACAATTGTTTATTATTGAATCTTAATAGATAAGTAATTATAGGACAATACTACTTTCTAATTATGTTTTTCACAAAATTGTAAGCGTATAAGTATTAGTAGTAAATGGGACTCCATCCAACGAAAACATATATTGTATACACATATTACTTCACGTAAACAACGATCATTTAATACAACTATCTAGACTAGCGTCATTTTGCTCTAAAATATAATTTTAATCATGGGTTAAAATTTGTGTTAAAATAGCAGAGGATGCATTATGTACCTTTATCCTTTATATTTTACGCCAAACAGTAACACAAATTGTCACATTAATTTTATCGCATATGACATACTAAGATTATGCAATATTATTCCATCGCAGTTTACTTTATATAATTTTGCAAAGCCAATTTAAGAAAAACTATCGTCACTCGATACAGTAAACCAACTCAATGATCGTCGACGTAACTTTTGGAATGATTTTCAGTATTATTTCGTTTCTCGAAAAATTAGGATATTTATTAAATAAATAAAAAAATAGCCTATCTATTATTCGTCACATAATTGTATTAAAATTTTTAATCTCATATTTTAACATTTGGGGGCGTTCAAGTATTACGTAACGCTATTTCTGAAGATTTTTTTGACACTCTCCTCCACCCATGTAACACGCCGTAACGTTTTTCTATATCCCCCTTCCCTAAAAGTTACGTAACATCCCTAGTTAACACTGAAATACATAATTATGTTATACGAGGTACTGGAAAGTCGCTAAAACACCTTTGCTATTGTTTTAATCGTGTTTATGGTAATAATAAATAAAACAAGAGATTTCTAACTCGTTATACAAGAAGAACAAAATATAAATGACGTACAATACAATCGAGGGACTCGCCATAAAACATAAACGAAAAGGCTTGCCTACTAAGAAAACTTTAATTTCCTAGTTTTTTTAATTTTAATAAATAAAAAACAATGTTACGTAACGCTTTGTATGAATCTCCCTCCCGCCTTTGTAACGAATCGTAATGTTTTACAACCCTCCCCTTCCTCCCTAAATTGCGTTACGTAATATTCGTATTCTCCCTTTTCAAACTTATAATTTTTTTTCAATCACTACAAAACTGTGCTTAATCTACCTGGTATTTAACATTAACCATGCTCTGAAATGCTACATATGCAATTGTGAAATTTTTGTTGTTTGAATAAAGACAAAATATATAAGGAATGATGAGGCTGAAAGTTCTATTAAAAACCTCATCTTTTGTTAAAAAAAATAATGTAAAATAAATGTTATATAATAGTGTATTATGTTCACAAAATTATGGAATTAGCTTTAAAGTAGAACATCTATTTTTCACTTGTGTAATACAAAAACGCTTCAATAAAATAAATTTATGATACCTACAAGTCTTAGAAAGTCTGAATTCATGTTTAAAAAGTGTAATAATCATATTGTGATTTAAAATTAGTAATAACTAGATAAGATATGGATGGAATGCATACTATTTAGAATACTAAAACAAAAACTTGGATAACAAGAAGCTTATAATAGTCACGAATGTACATGAAAGGACCATGCGCATTTTATATGGATATCTGGGCCATGAGCGAACACAAATGAAAGTTATGTACATGATTAGGATTTTTCGTGACAAACAAGGATATGCCAGAGCTATTTAAAGTAGAATGAAAGAACACGAGCGACACATTGGTTATAATTCAAAAATAATAAATAATTATAAATAAAAAAATGTGAGCCGTCACGGGACGCCTGGCAGATGTGAAACATCGACATTATTTTGTAAAAGTAATATGCAGAAAAGAACATATTGTGATAGGAACTAAATATGTCATAATGATAAAATAAAATATTACGATTTTTTTCCAGATAACGATGACTATTTATTGAATAAACATTTATTTTCATTAAATACAAAAATTTACGAATTTATTTCAAATCGTGACTACTTAATTCGTTTAATCAGTGACTTCGAATGCGCATGCCGTGACGCGTCGCCACGGCATGCGTCACCACGCCAGAAATCGGTTTTACGTGCGCCTATAGATGTTTCACATCAAAATTTTTGGCGCCACCTATTGATCCTTATGAGTACCTACTCTAAAACGTCAAGAAACTTCACATTTTCAAGCAGATTTTATGGTACTATATAATTGTACCATAACTAAGTCAAAGAGTAGTTTTTTAGGAAAATGTCTTATAGCGGCATATATAACTTGATAAGACCTACACTTTACTATAGTGTCATCTTTGTTCGCTCGTGTCCCAAAATGCCCATCCTCCTTTGTTGATTGTCAGGTAAAGGCAAAATAAATACTAAATAAGCAATAATGAATTTAAAATATTAATTCAATTGCTTCATTCGTTTAGACCTAATTACTTCTTTATTTTTCTTGTAAAATACACGCAGGGCCGGCCTAAGGGATGTGCGAAGTATGCAGCCGCACACTCGAGCTATTTAGGAGGGCATACAATTGGGGCATAAAAAAGAGCATAATTTTATCATAGGTGCATTTTTCATATATTAGTGATGACCTTTTTTTTTTAGGAATACGTATAGCCTGGCGGTGAACACATTGATACGGGGGTCGCGATGAACTTTTTTTTTAGAAATAAGTATATCCTGTATAAGTATAGCCTGGTCATAAAATGCGATAAAGTTTTCCATGAACATTCTTAATATAAGTCTTGCACACTCGCCATTTTCGCCTTAGGCCGGCCCTGTATACACGACAAAAAAAAAACTCGATTTTAATACCTTTGCCAAACTGGTTGCAAATTTAGCTTGGCGTTAATAAATTAAAACTTTGTTATTTTTTTTTTGCGACGTTTTAGTGCAGCGTCAATATAATATACGCAACATGTTTGACCAAAGCATAAAATAATTCTGCTTTTACAACTCGTGGTATCTCTGTTGCAAACATTTTTATTCTGTTACTCCTATTTAATTTTTTTTATATGTCCCACTGTTGGGTAAAAGCCTCTGCTCTACTACGAGTTGCGTATGTTCATCTCACAGCAACAGCGCAAATTTTATTTATTCAAGTTTGAATTGAGTAATGTTTGTGATTGTACCGTGAGAGCACTATTTTTCTAATTGTATTCATTATCGTTTGACAACGAAACTTAATAAAGACTTCAAAGAAAAATCATCTTCAATAAACTACGAATATTATTTTATAAAACCTCTATATGGCCTAAATTATTTACCAACTTACAATAGTAAAAGAGCAATACTTTTGGTAAACTTAGCTAAGCTCACATTAAAAATGAAAAAATAGTATTTAAATCGCTATTTCGTGACACTTAATTCATCATGAGTCATATATCATAAGTATGTAGACTTCAGTCTTTATTAACTTAGTTCGTTTCATCTAAAACACTACATATATATAATAATAACTATTGATGCACCTAATAACTGCCATCTTTAATTTCTTACAGAATATTATAATATTCTGTAATAATACGAAATACACATCTAAAATAATAGTACTTTATTCTAAACCATTTCTTACATATTTGAAAAGTAAGGCGAAACTTCTGAACTAGAGTTAGACCAGTGCGTCACAAATTATAAAAATGGCTTAAAAATCAAATACAGGACAAAAAATCAGGCAAATTGACGTCCCTACTCCCTGCATCATTTCCTATTGACAAGAGGCAGACTTTTATGTTACGAATATACAGAATGACTGGTAAATTACTATCAATATTTAAGGAGAATACTCGGTACATGATTCTCATTCGAATTATGTAAAAAAATAGGTACTTAATTGTTGTCCAAATTTTCATAAATTTCAATTCAAATAAATGAAGCGTTGACACTTTTCCAGTCATGCCGGCGGCTCGTGCACAGTTGAACAACTGTGCCGCTTGTTCACATCTAAAAATTGCCAAAGTTCACATCATTTACCTAGTCAACAAATTTGTTGCTTAAACGAGTAAGATATCTTAGTATTTGCCTATCCTAAGCCAGGATTAAAGTATTAAGGGGGACTGGATCATGCTTGTTTATCCTGCTACCCTGTTAACACGTGGAGGCGTTTGGACGTAGGTGAACTACCTGTTTTGTGTCGAAAGTGCAGCTAGCTGCTAGGGTGTCCAGACGACGCGTAAATATTATAATTAGATAATTGTTGAGTAACTTTACTTAAAAGTTTATTAATATTTACCTTTTTTTTTACATAATTCGAATGAGAATCATGTATCGAGTATTCTCCATAAATATTGATAGTAATTTACCAGTCACCTGTATATGTATATTAAGCGTAACGGCCTTATAGATATCAAAAATATATAAATAATAAAATGGTAGGAAAGTCAAAACTGTACATTGAATATTTTAAAAAAAGAATATTTGGGGTGTGATCTACAATCGAGCCAAAAATATAGTTTTTAGAATTTTACTGTTTATCTGTATATATGTCCGGGATAAACTCAAAAAGTACTGCATGGATTTACTTCAAATTTGGCGTGAATATTATTAAGAAGTCTGGTCAACATATAGGCTACATATTATCACGCTATCACCTACGGGGAACGAGCAGTGAACCTTTATTTATTCAACGCATTCTGTAACAACATGTAATTTAATAGCGTTCACGCAGACGACGTCGTGGGCAGCAGCTAGTTAAAAATATTAAGAAAGTATTTTATTCCTTTTTTTCGTTAAGCCGGTCTTTTTGGTTACAATTTATTCATATAAAATATTTTGTCACATCATTGAAATTAAATGACATCTATAAAAATAAATAATACGCTGTTTTGTTTTAATTAACAATTAAAATCAGTATTCAAATGAGCCGTTGAATGTAACTATGTTTTTAGATTCGTAGAAAAGACCAATTAGTTTTTAGTATTTCTTGATTAGGATAACTTTGGAATAATATTTCTTTGTAAAATTAAAAATTTAAGTATTTATTGGTAATGCCAAGTACCTACCCTTGAATCTAATATCTCATTGACATAATTATATAATAAACTGTGACCACTAACAAATAACACTGTTCTCTTATATTTACGCTAAATTTACTCATTTAATTAAAATTTAACTAACAAATAACTTAAAATCACAAATTCTGAGTTCATGTAGGTACATACAATATTTGTTAAATCAGATCATCCAATCGCACATAAACAAAAGTATTATTATGATTTTTCTTAACAAAACAAGTATGCCTAATTTAAAAAATCAAAGAAAAACCCGACTGCGTAAAATACTCTTATTATAAACTAACAAGTATGCTTAATTAAAAAAGTCAAAAAACCCGACTGCGTAAAATACTCTTATTATAAACTAAAAAGAATAAAACAATTTACTAGCTTTCATTTGATACCCATATTGCTACAGTAAGAAAAAAAAATTCAACTCCCTCCCCCTCATTCCGCCATTTGCGGGCGCCATTTTGAAAATGTATATAGCCTATGTCACTACTACAATTTAGACAAATCCAACGACACCTCATATGTCAAAAACCGTCCAGCCGTTTCGGCTTTAGGGCGTGGCAAAGAAATGGACATACATACATACATACATATATACATACATACATACATACATACATACACTCGAAAAACATAACCCTCCTTCTGTCGCAGTCGGGTAAAAAGAATAAAACAATTTACTAGCTTTCATTTGATACCCATATTGCTACAGTAAGAAAAAAAAAATCAACTCAACCCCCCTCATTCCGCCATTTGCGGGCGCCATTTTGAAAATTTATATAGCCTATGTCACTACTACAATTTAGACAAATCCAACGACACCTCATATATCAAAAACCGTCCAGCCGTTTGGGCTGTAGGGCGTGCCAAAGAAATGGACATACATACATACATACATACACTCGAAAAACATAACCCTCCTTCTGTCGCAGTCGGGTAATTAAAGAACACTTAGTTCATAAAATCAAAGAACAAACAATCAAGAAGAAAATTAAATTAATGTAGTACCTACATATTTTATAGTTACGTTAAAATCGTACAATCTATTTGGAACTATTATTATTTTAGTGGGAACATAAGGGGGGGAAGGGGGATTATCAAAAAAACTTACCGCCAAAAACATTCTCAAAATTTAGGTACTTAAGTTAGTTTAAAGTTATTGTTCTCTTATATATTTGAATCCACATAACGAATTAAACACTACTACGTTATAATAGATATTATAGTTTGAAATACTCGAGCGTGTCAAATTTTCTAAATGAGGATTCACTTTCATGCTTGAGACGTGTTGTTACATAATCTGACCATATACATAAATGAATAAATATGTTTAACATACGCAACCTGTCATCTGTTCCTAAGGTAGGCAACTTAATACCTGTAACAGTTGACTGATATACATTTTTTTTTTTTAATATTAAGGTGACCAACTGTACTCATTTACTGAGTTTTGTACTCTTTTTTCGCAAGCCGTACTCTTTTCAAATCCTGTACTCTGAAAGTACTCATTTGTATAATTTTATACTCATTTGTATTTCAAAAACATTTGTTTAGATTATTTCATTTCAATTTTATTAATTAAATATTATGACAGTGATTTGAACAACAGTCTTGACCTACATATTATATTGTAATTTGTGGTAGGGGTGTGCGATAATTATCGATAATTGAGAAGTACTCGATAATTTTTCATTCGATAATTAATTGGTAATGACGGTATGGTGGATGAGGTTTTTTTTTTTTTTTTTAGGTTTTCTGATAGGGTACGGAGGCCGGACGACCTTTTTTTTTTTTTTTTTTTTTTTTTTTTTTTTTTTTTTTTTTTTTTTTTTTTTTTTTTTTTTTCGTCGTCCAATAACTTTCATCCGATAATTATCGATAACTGTTGTCAATAAATTGCCAGAACTTTTTCAAAAATTGACCGTTGGAGAACGTTTTTTTTCCATTTTTTTCTTTTTTATATAATACTTGCAAAGTGTACTCTTTTTGAACAAAAAATAGTTGGTCACCTTATTAATATACATATTACCTACACCCAGACTCGGGGTGGGAATCGAACCCACAACTCTGGAACAGAAAACAGGGCCACTGCCAACTGCGCCACGGGCCAGTCAATATACAATATACCACGAAGCAATATATACAGTTTACATAAGAAGAATTTTAATAAAAATTTAAATCTGACAAGTTGAATTTTTTTTTTTTTTTACCTTTTCGTACTTTACTTATTGAATGAGACATGAAAAATAGCATAAATTAAAATAAATAACAAGTTTTTTGAAATCAAAATAAACTCTTTTGCAAAAAAAACGGGCACTTAAGCAAAGAGCTATTTTATAGTTACTATTAGTTTGTTTGACAATTTTGGGTATTGTTACTCTCAGAATTTTATAAATTAATTAGGAAGGAATAGTTTTCATCAGTTTTATCATAACATTTTAATTAAATTATTAAGAAACAATGTTTAAGCTCAAAACACTATGATTGTACCTGCTCGCTAAATAAAAATGAAACGCGTTAATTTCTTTGTTTTTCTTGAATACATTAAAAGCAGATAAAAGTTTAGTATTGAGTGTGACCTCCTCTTGCTGAAATCACAGCTTGCATTCGTCTGGGCATGCTAGTGAGTATATCTTTTATGGTTTCTTGGGGAATACGTTCCCACTCCGCGGTAATCACATTCTTTAGCTCTCTGATGGTCTGCGGAGCCGGCTGCACTGATCTCACTCGTCGCTTCAGAACGTCCCAGACATGCTCTATGGGATTGAGGTCCGGACTTCTAGCTGGCCAGTCCAAACGACGAATTCCGACTTCTATCATATACGCATCCACACCGCCAGACCGGTGGGCGCGAGCGTTGTCGTCCATAAAAATTGAGTTTTCGCCAAGAGCGGTTAAAGCGGGTTGTGCATAAGGAATTAGAACTTCCGTTATGTATCGGTGTCCAGTCAGTGTACCGTTTTCGATGAAGACTAACTCCGTACGATCCATAGAATTTATTCCTGCCCAAACCATAACAGAGCCCCCTCCATAAGGTGTGATTTCTTCAAAACATGCCTCTGCAAAGCGTTCTCCTCGTCTACGTAGCACTCGCCGACGTCGGTCTTCACCATGTAGAGATATCCTGGCTTCATCGGAGAACAATACCCTATCCCAGTCTTCATGAGTCCATGACACACAATTTCGAGCGAAGCTAAGCCTGGCAACTCGATGTCCATGGAGTAATTTAGGGCCGCGTGCCGGGCGATGACTGTGTATATTAGCAGCGAGAAGCCTCCTCCTGACCGTCCATAGACTAATTTGCACATTTCTTACTTTTTCGAGGGTGTTCTTGAGGTCCACATAAGAAGATTTGATCGATTTCTCAACTCTTGACTAACTAGAAAACGATCATCCCGTGGTTCGGTACATGTCTTTCTGCCAGAACCAGGCATTCTCTTGACGGAACCGGTCTCTTGATAGCGCTGCCAGGTCCTTTGAACTGTCGACCGACTCACATTTAGCCTCTGAGCCACGAAGCATTGACTGCAACCTTCTTCAAGCAGCGCAATAATTTTGCTCGCTTTTATCACTTTATCTACCATTTTCGAGATTGCTAAACAGCAATAACAATACTTTTAAATGTCAAGAACACCAGATAATTTAACAAAAATTGACAAAAAGTTAATTAGAGTCGATATTAACTATAGGGAATTCGCGCCACAAAATGTAGTTAAAAGTTATTTTCTTTGAAAACCAGGCTCAGTCAAAAATTTGAATTTGGAATGTACTCTAATAAACATTATGGCACTTTTGTAACTGGCCAGTAACATGTTCAAATGATTAAAACCTTTTTGGTATTTTATTTTTTTCAGCCAGGAAGAAAATCGAAACCGCCCGTTTTTTTTGCAAATGAGTGTATATTCATAACAAAAAATTTTACATAAAATAAAAAAAATTCAAATATTTGTTTATTAATCTTCCTCCTCAGCCGTCGAATCATCTACATCTTCTTTATCTGGTTCGGTTTGATCATCAATTTCACCTGTAACGAAAAATGTCATAATATTTAATGATAGGTATCTTGTTTTTTACGTGAATAGTTTATTAAAATAGGGACAAAGAAATATATTTAATTCTCGGGTATCCTCTAAAATATCAGGTGTTATTACTACATCTTCATAAGCTTTTGGTAACTGATCACCGACGAACCAATTCATTTCAAATTTTCTATCGACATCTGTCTAGCCATAATCTGTTAGTAATATGTTGATTATCTTTGCATTATGTGCATATCTCCATAATCGTGCAATATATCTAGTTCCGTAATACGTGCTGTTGAAACTCCTATTGGCATATAGTGGTAAGTTACAAGCATTGTAGTAAATATGGGACATTCAACGATAAGGGTTGTGATATATCTGACACTTTTATATGTCTTATCTTGAAAAATTAAATTCTACTTACATGGACTTAAAAGTCTTTGGCCTGAGATAGTAACGGCGCCACAAATTCAAAACTCATGTTTTCTTTGTAGAGTACCAACCATAACTTAGATACAGTCAAAATTTCATGACATTTAATATACTCATTTTCAAGTTATAGGTAGCTTCCGAAATAACGCTACCTCTGATTTTTTCTAAACAATGGAAAAAAGTGAATTTCATGTTTTGATAAAACATTATTTTTTATGAGAAAAAATACGGTCCAAACAAAGGCATGACGTTGAAATGTTATAATACATCAGCCCCACCATATTCAATCATTAAGTATTGGTTTGCTGAATTTTGTCATGACCGTTCGAGCACCAGTGATGCCCTGCGATCGGGAAGGCCTTATGAGGCAGTAACTTCGGAAAACATCAAAAAAAGTCACGGATCTTCTATTGAATGATCGCAAAATTAAATTGAATGAGATAGCTCACATCATAGGCATCTCAAAGGAAAGAGTTAGACATATCATTCATGAATATGCGAAAAATGTGCGCGCGATGGATACCGCGTTTCCTAACAATTGATCAGAAGGCAAAACGTGTTCGTCTTTCAAACCAAAATTCGGAGGTGTTTCGCCACAATGAAAATCAATTTTTGAGACTATTTGTGGGAATGGACGGAACATGGATTCATTGCCACATGCCTGACTCCAATCGGCAGTCTGAGGAATGGTTATTGACTAGTGAAAGCCGTAGGCAGCGCCCGAAGATGTAACAATCAGCAGACAAGGTTCTAGCCAGTAATTTTTGGGATGCACATGGTATAATCTTCATAGACTATCTTCAACATGGAAAAACAATCAACAAACAATATTACATCAGTACATTATTGGATCGATTGGACAACGAAATCGAGTCCAAACGACCTCATTACGCTCCTGATACGACCGATAAATTGAAGAAATTACGTTACGAAGTGGTTTTAGCCACTGTATTCGCCACAATTAGCCCCCAGCTACTATTTCCTGTTTTCCCGGTTGAAAAATGGCTCGCTGGAGAGAGATTTTATTCAAATGAGGAAATCCAGTATGAAACAAATGCCTATTTTGAGGGACTGGACGCGGACCACTATAAGAAAGTCATCGAAATGTTGGAAGATCGTTACACTAACAATAAGAGCATTACTCTAGATGGAGATTATGTCAAAGAATAAAATCGTTTTTGCACAAAAAATATTGTTTTTTCATTGGCAGGCCAAAGACTTTTCAATCCATATAGTATCCATATAGTAGTAATAAACCGAAATAAGTCAAAAAAACACTTTTGTGGGAAATCGCTGTTAAAGTTTTGAACCTCTACCTTGTTGGAGGCATTCCGTCGTCTTTGTGATCCATTGAATCGGTCATTTTGCTCTGTTTCGGGTGGCAACCAGATTGTACCTATTCTTTGAGCTGAGTTAGTTAATTTTATTAGAAAAAGTAGAAATCAACAAATTTTGACTTATTTCGATTTAATATTAAACGCGCGAAATTTTTTTTTTTTTTTTTAATGTTTGTATTACATCTACATTCTTTTTATATATTTTTTCATATATTTTATTGTTATATACAGACGTTTTTACACAGCAAAAGTAAATAAGTACTTAAAACTAGACTTAATATCTCTAGTCCGTGAGACGAGAGTCCAAACTGACCACTTCTATACTAATATATATACATTTTTTTTTCAATATTATATGTACGTGTATTTCCTATTTATATTGTTTTACAATACTATATCTAAATCTACTTTTACTACGCGCGAAATATTAAAATATTCAAAAAAAAAAAACCTAAATCAAATAACTACTAGGATAATTTTATTGTGGGTATTACTATTTTTTGGTTTCATAATAAATAATGGCTGGATTAACATCAGCTAAATTTTAAGCCATATAAGTGCCACATAAATGATTGTAAGATATTGAAATTCTCATCCGCATCATAATCCTCTGATTCCAACTCAACAAATGGTTTTGAAAAAGTTTTGAATTCATTAGAAGTTCTAAGAAGTTTTTCCTGCCTCGTCTATAAAATGCCGGGTTGAAGTGACATCCTATTAGCGCATGTAAAGCTGAAAGTGCTCGCGAAACTGTTGAACCTAGCTTGTTGAAAAGGATGCAAATATCGATATATCGGCGAGCATTATTTACTCCAAGATTATCCATATTTCTACTGATGTATGAAGATATAATCGCAAACTTAATAATACAAACAAAATAATACCTCGCGACATTGCTGCTTCAAGCGAGCATGTAGTATTACATCGATTGTTCGCGATCGTTCGCTTTTCCCACGAGGCAGGCTCTCGGTTCACGTGCTTACGTTTCCCCTTAAATGTGCTTTCATTTCACCCTCCACGTGCTTACGGCTAGCTCTCAACGTGCTTACATTTACGTGCTTACATTCGCCCTCCACTCGTTTACGTCACCCTTCAGTTGTATCCGAGTTTACGTATCAAGGTGTGGATACGTTTCAATTATTTGTTGATTATAAATGATCGTAAATTAGGCGGTGTCGATCCATTTCCGAGATACGTGTGTTACAACTTTACTACAGTAAAGCTGCAATCAGGCGTCACCAATGTGTTCGTTTTAAACCATTCTTTTTATATCTATTCTATACAAATAATAAATCTGTTAAAACCTCCGTTTTATTAATACACTATATATCATCAAGAAATTTCAATAGCACGTATTTTTTTGTATCAGCGCCATCTCTTATCGTTTTTGGTCGTGCACGTATCACGTAAAAAGTACAAAACCAATGTAAATAACTTTAATACATAAAAATTATTCATAACTCACAGTATAATTTAGTTTTTGTTTCATTTTAATTAAATTTAAAAATAAATATTTAAGAAAATAGAAATAGGTACCTACGCCGCCAACGCCATCTGGTCTAAGGAATCTTAAAAACTCACAAAACTTACTTTTGAGTTATTATTTTGTTAAATTTAAAAGTTTACTAAATATGTCGGATAGGAAATCGTTTTAATATTTTAGATAAACATCATTTTCAATTAATATAAGTACTATTATGTTAAATGTCACTAAAAATAAAAACGATATGCTTTCATTATACGATAGATGGCGCATGTAGGTGATAAAAAATATAAATTTATAATTTTTAAAATTTTAGTTAAATACCCGTGCGAAGCCGGGGCGGGCTGCTAGTTTATAATAGATACGTATAATTTAACATATTATAGTATCTTATATCTTTAAACGAGCAATTCTTGTATATATATATATATATATATATATATATATATATATATATATATATATATATATACTGAATCTCGGAAACGGCTCCAACGATTTTCATGAAATTCAGTATGCAGGGGGTTTCGGGGGCGATAAATCGATCTAGCTAGGATTTATTTTTAGAAAATGTCGTTTTATCCCTTTTTTACGCAATTAAGAGTGGAGGCCCCTTGATCTGAAATTGTTTTTTTTTTTCTTGCAGAAAACAATGACGAGGAAAAAAAATGAACATCACCTATTCTTACTCCTAAAAAAAAAAATCATCCCGACTCCGGACCGCTCCAACTCGATTGCCTTAGATCTATTGTGGAAGCCCCTCTTTTGCGGATGTGGGGTCCCGGGGTAGTTGCCCCGCTTGCCCTCCCCTAAATCCGGCCCGGAGCTCGTCTCCGTTGGTAAAGATGCGCGCATCTATACTCTACAATAAGCCTGCTTCTAACAAAGACATATAAGCCGAGGAGCGTCCTCACTATCGAGCTTACTTTCTACCCGAGCCGAGAAAAACTGATTGGATCTTATTATTGGATATTATTATGAGTGGATATAAATATATATATGCGTCTAATCATATATAAATTAGTATAATTATATCTAATTTTTTTTTTTTAATTTCATATAATCATATCCAAATATATATAGCTATATTTATTATATCTAATAATAAATAACTCTTGAAATATACATATTTATAGTTATAGAGTTGCAAGCTGTGTACCCCTAGATGGCGTAAGACGTCATTTAGATCGTGTTATTATTTGTGTCACATTTGTTACATTATCATTTGTGAGACTGGAAAATAAATCACCAAAATAATCTCAATTTGTATGTTATCATCTGTAAGACTGGAAAATAAATTACCAAAACAATCCACACAAAACGTACCAGGTTTCATTTAATACTACACCAGAGGGAACTAGTTCCCAGGGAATTACGGATTGTTCATTTTAGTCCTTCGAGTCGGATGGTGTCAGCAGAGGGCGCTGGCAGGAAAGAAGACAGAAGTATTGAATTTTATAATTGTATATGTGTATATCTAACTATCATATATATATATATATACAAAACGTACCAGGTTTCATTTAATACTACACCAGAGGGAACTAGTTCCCAGGGAATTACGGATTGTTCATTTTAGTCCTTCGAGTCGGATGGTGTCAGCAGAGGGCGCTGGCAGGAAAGAAGACAGAAGTATTGAATTTTATAATTGTATATGTGTATATCTAACTATCATATATATATATATATATATATATATATATATATATATATATATATATATATATATATATATATATATATCTTACCATACATAATTATATCCGATTATATGCCATTATTTGGATTTAATTATATCTAGTCAGTTAGATCCAATTATATGTGATTAAGTAGATCTAATCATTTTTTCTCGGATAGACATTTGCGTGCCTTAATTTTACAGCCGAGAATCAGAACTCAGCCCTTTCCAGGTAATGCTGTTTCAACCAAGTATAACTGCTATTATTTTAAAAAAGAGAAAGATTCTTTGTAGATAATGACAATAAAATATGTCTTTTCAGAATTAATTATAATTGTACTTTTTTAGTGCAAAAACAATAATATTGCTGCTTGTTTCTTTCGACACAAAAGTTCTTTATATATAGATATTAATTATAAGTCGACTCGCTGAAGACCTTGTTTCAATTTAAAACACCAATATCCGTAGTAGGTATTCAAAATCATTTGTAAATATCGTTTATACGAAAACGATTAAGTTTTTGAGGTCATTTCAAAGAACTCAGTAGCTCATTCAAGCCTTTCTAATATCATAATAGAAGTTTCTTGTAATACGTTCATTACAGACAGAAGAAATAAACTTTTGGTAGGTAGTAGTAGTAGGTAGGTAGGTAAGGTACACTTTTTGTATAAGTGTACCTTCCCCTTGGTGTTCCAATATAAATATCAAATCTCCTTCTCTATCAGAGTGATCTGCCTCTTTACACGAGTCAAAATTTACAAGGAAGTTTTTTATAACAATTATTTATCGATAACTTTTACAGAAATATGTACTTTTTAAGGAAAGGCATACTTTCGCTTTGACCATATTCTGTGACGACTTTGTAAATAATTAGGTAAATCTATATTTTTTTCATCAATTTATAAAAATCTTATAGTGGTATTTCGTGTCCTCTGCAAGTCCTTTACGTTTAATCAGATAGTACTACATGTCTCACACCGTTCTACTCACTTTAAGTAAGGATATTTGTCGAATTCGTTGACATTTTTATTAATTTCTCGTGTTTGGATATTTTAGCCGAAAGCCTGGGGCGTTTTAGCCAATAATCTATCAATAAATAGGCATGTGGTCTAACACAAAAATAATTTTTCAAATCAGTCCCGTAGAATGGGTTTGATGAAGTTTTCAATTAATATTTTCTGTTTTATTTAATTTTTACGTCGTTTTAATACACAAATTTTGGTTACCCATAGTTGGCTAGATTGGTTAATATTTAAATTGCTTCAAAATAAATTACAAATGAGTCGCAAAAAATAAATAAATAAATATAAATAAATATTAACCAACAATCACACCACGTTAACCTAGCCCCGTGCTAAGTTCGTAAGAACTTGTGTTACGGGTACTAGGAACGGAAATAAATTTAAGATATAAATACATATATACATAAATACACATCCATGACCCGGTGCAGACATCTATATTCGTCATACAAATTATCTGCACCTGGCGGGATTCGAACCCGCGACCGCTGCGTAAAGCGTCCAGTTGCCTGACCACTCGACCAGCCGGCCGTTAAAAAATATTCGGAGTTTGAATTATAATTTTATCGAATAACTAACGCTGGTTTTACAAAAACCTATCATGTCATATTTTTATTTATAACATATATCATAGGGATAACTATCCTATAATGTTAAATGTAAGATAATGGAATAAATAAATAGATAAATAAATAAATAAAACGGGTATAAGCTTCCTAACCCCACAGACATTCTCCTACCCAATTTTTTCATGAAATTTACTTTCTTTTTTTTGGAGTCTTTTGTTTTGTTTTTCTAATTGTATTCGTTGTACCTACTTATTAGAAATACAAAATATAGCCAAAATAATACAATCGTTCTCAAGCGGTGTACTTACCTATAAACAGCCTTTATTTTTTCTTTATCGAAATGAAATTAAGATTTGCATAATGTTGAAGTAAAATACAAATTGAACTTACGAGGGTGCGGTTTTATGTTCGCGGAAATAATATTAGAAGTGATCTGGCGGGCTCGTTATAATTTTAACATGTCAAGTGACTCATAATTAGTATATATGTCAAGTTTTGTTGTAACTGGATCATTAACCCTTGAATTATCGTTGAAAAAGCGTGAAAAAACAAAGTGCAAAAATGGAGAAAATCGAATATCGCGCGGCAATAAAATTCCTTAGTAAGCAAGGAAACTGTTCAAACCATACTGAATGAGATGTCTCTGGTTTACGGGGACTCTTGCCCGGGATAAACAATGGTTTACAAGTGGCATAGTTTGTTCAAGCAGGGCAGGGAGTCACTTGAAGACAATCGAAAGCCCGATCGGCCCGATGAGGTGACCACGCCAGAGTTTATTGCAAAATTAGAAGAAATTAATATTGGAAGATGCTCGACTAAAGAAGAAGATCTACTAAAGAAAAGATTTGCAGAAATGATTAAAGTATCGGAAACAACAATTTTCAAAATTCTACACAATCATCTTGGCATGACTAAGATTAGTGCAAGATGGGTGCCGCTAATGCTCACGTCAGCACAAAGACAACGCTTCCATTCACAAGAGTCGTGTTGCGCTGGCGGCCCTGCATAAGGTGAGCTTCGATATTTTAAATTGCCCACCCCCAGTCCAGATCTAGTCCCGAGTGATTACCTCTTTCCAAAAATAAAAAGAGAACTGTGTGGTAAAAAAATTTCCACTGACGATGAGGTTAAGGAAGCACTTTCATCATATTTTTTGGATAAAGAAAAAACATTTTTTTAATGATGGTATAAATAAGTTAATTGAAAGATCTGAAAATTTATTCGTCTTTCATATATTGATTTATTCATTTCATATATTGGTATCTCTAAACATACATAAGTATGCAAATATAAAATGTACAAAGAATAGTCTGTTTCTTATAATATATATTCAAAAAAGAACATTATCATATATTTATATATAACTAGGTATATTTATCCTAAGACCACGCCTCGTGAAGAACTCGTATCGATTTTTAGTTATTTCTAAATTAATAAGGTCACGGCGCTGATGTCGTTGGATATTTTTTATCTATTTAACTTTATTATACAAATAAACGTAAGAAAAATATTTATTTTTAATACAATTATAATTATAACGTAATGTAGTGTAGTTATTATTCAAACGTATGTCCGCCTTAAACTTTTATCTCCCCCAGGACTTTATATATAAATACGTGATGTTTGGGAAAGGGATTTAAATAAAAATTATAACGAAATCCTTTTATTTGTCGTAACATTTCTTTTAAATATATATATATTTAATAAAAATACTTAAATTCTTCTCTGTAGACATAACTTCTTGATCTTTGTTCCAAGGTTTCGTGCTATATTGTGACCTGGAAAAGTTCAATTAATATTTTTTAAATAAACATCTTAAATATATTTTAAGGAAACACAGTTTTAATAAATAACAAAAAAAGCTGTAAACAACAAATTATAAGACAAATAAATCATATCCATTAAAAATGTTTACTCTTATAACAAAATTAAAATTGTAATTGTAAATACCATTTCACAAATATGCTCACATTTCAAATAAGTATAACAATTGTTTTTCAAGTATTCTCGCCGGTCTATGAGGTTAAAAACGCAACAATGAAGTCAACAAAGCTGGCTGTGATATGCGGATATAGAACATTCCACAACCACTTTGTCGGCTCCCTAGTTGCTGCTCGACTCGGTAGACGTTGAATCCAGACCTTCCATCCGAAGTCGCTCATACGCCAATTATCGCTCATCAAAGCTGGCTGTGATATGGGTGTTGAACACATCACAACCACTTCGAGAGCGACACTCGCACGTTACGCTTTAAATTTGAGTAGAAGAGTTGTCAAGCAGCCCAACTCGTCAAAAATGGCTGTGATATGAATCTATACCATGGCACAACCATTTTTACGAATGGGCCACAGACGAGACCCATTAGCGCTCTTCCTTCTTTTTGCTCTCGTTACGATTATCGATCTCCGTAAACCGACCACATCAAAGTGGCTGTGATATGAGACGATAAGACATTTCACTGCCGCTTTGACAGGCTAGGCCAGAGAATTATCGAATTGCAAACAACGGACGTGTACGGCGTTATATCGGCAAAGTAGCAGCACAACGGCGTCGCAAACGTGTTCTTGCTCATCAAAGCTGGCTGTGATAGTTACGTTCTGACCTATGACAAACCGACTTTGATGACAAGACCACATTCCGCTCAAAAGGTGAAGATTATCTGAAAATACTGAATGATAGACTTGTTACGTTGTAGCTTTATAAACGTTGGTTTAAGAATTATTTGAAATAAGATTGATAGTTATAAAATAACATGGATTTAAAAAAAAGATACTTAAAAGACAACTACTAGACAAACTGTTCATTTTCTTTATATTTTAGTACAAAAGGGCGTTGACAATAAATAGGTATAAATATTTAAGGAATTCGTTTGCTTCTCGTCTGTTTTACATTTAAATAAGAACTAACGAAGATTTATTAAAAATATTTATAATGATAACTAGTATACTTATGTAAAATTTTAAATCTCAGTTTATATCTGAAATAAAAAATAAGTAGTGAATCTTTTATAAAACGGGACGTTCTTAGAACGTTTATGGTGGCATTAGTCATATGTTGTAAAGACAGAAAACATAAACTTGTAAGTTATAATAAATAAATATTCAATTGTTCTCATACATTCCAATATAATAATTTACTAAGTAGACATGACTTGGTTGACTTGTAATACCTTAAGTAATAAAAAATGCCTAATAATACTACTATTTTTAATAGGAAGAAGCACTAGAAAATTACCTATAAAGTTAGTATTCGGTCAATGGTAGTGGTAACATACCGAATGAAAACGATTTATAAATCTTTACATTCCGTTTTACAATTATTTTATCATCTTAGTCACAATAATTATAAAAGTTAATATAATTTCTCAAAATACCACATCAATTTTATGTACATAAAATATGACTTCAGTAATCAAATTAAATACATGGCGTACATAATATTCGTATGTAAATAATATTGGGCATAATTTCATTAATAAGCCGTTAGCTTTTAAATGCGAACCCTAAAGTAATTGTGGTGTGCATTGAGATCCTAATAAATCGCTAAGCTTATTCGCAAAATACACGAGCGTACAGCGTGATCTAATCACCTTCCGACAGCTTCAAACAATGCGTTCGGAGTACTATATAGGTATGCGTACAAAGCCGATTATGGGATTACGATCCAATCGAACGCTGCTCGTGTAATTTTGTAGTTTACTAACAAATATAAATAGAAGTTGTTTAAATTCAATAGTACACGGTGGCTAGTGTTTTAGGTAAGATCGAGCCAATTATATTACCACTTTTTTTAGTGTAATAGCTCCTAAAACAAGTCGAAAATATTATATATCAATCTTATTATAAAATATTTAAACTGAAGTTTGATTGCATTTACTATGTTTAATGTTTAATGAGAACTTCTGACTAAATGCGGATATTACGCAGCGAAATTCTAAGCCGTTAATTTACAAAGCAAAAATTATACGTTGAAACACGTTTGTGTACAAACATTCCGTACAACGCCTGTAAGTTTATTGATAAGTCGTATTATTTCACTCTGTGCCAAATAACAAAACCTATTTAGAAATAAAGTTAATTTCTCTGACATCTATACATATCTATACTAATATAATAAAGAGTTTGTTTGTTTGTTTGTTTGAACGCGCTAATCTCAAAAACTACTGGTTCGAATCGAAAAATTCTTTCTGTGTTGGATAGCCCATTTACTGAGGAAGGCTATAGGCTATTTAGCATCACGCTATGAGCAATAGGGGCTGAGCAATAATAAGAAATGTTACAAAAAACGGGAAAAAATAATCTTTTTTGAGAGCTTCCGTTGCGTCCTTTATTATTTCTCTTCTCGAATCATTTTTTGACTATAGTTCCACTTTTAAAGTAAATATAACATCACTTTTACTGAGAATTTTCGGAAAATAAAAAAAACTCAATAATACGTTGAACGACCCAGGAATCAAACCTGAGACCCCTTGCTCGGCAGTAACGCTTGCGACCACTCGACCAACGAGGCGGGTACCTACACTTAGGGTAATTGTTTAAAAATATTTAAGTACGTTTTTCCCTCAAATTAATGCATGTGAAACCGCGGAGCACAGCTAGTGTATATTTAAAGGACAGAGCTAGCGCACGCGCTCTTAGCGCTTATTATCTATACATATAAATATAATAAAATGGTAGGAAAGTCAAAACTGTACATTGAATATGTTTTTAAAAAAATACTTGAGGTATGATCTACAAACGATACCGAAGCCAAAAATATAGTTTTTAGAATTTTTGTCTTTTTGTCTGTTTTTCTATTTGTCTGTATGTATGTTCGGGATAAACTCAAAAAGTACTGCATGGATTTACTTCAAATTTGGCACGAATATTATTTAGAAGTCGGGTCAACATATAGGCTACATATTATCACGCTATCACCTACGGGGAACGTGCAGTGAACCTTTATTTCTTCAACGCATTCTGTAACAACGTGAAATCTAATAGCGTTCAAGCAGACGATGTCGCGGGCAACAGCTAGTTTGAAATAATAACGATATCATTATTTTAATAAATAACCAAGACTAACGTTTACTAACGGTAACTACTTAAATATATTGCAATTGCTAACTAGTAGAGCAATTTTTCACTTACTCGGTCACAACACCGTAATAACAAGTCCAGATATATTAATATATGAACTGAACTGAATCAGTCTGTAAACAACCCACTGCTGGCCAAAGGTCTTTTTTCCACATAGAACAAGGATTGGAGCTTAATCCACCACGTTGCTCCACTGCGGGTTGGCGGATAATTTCCGACCATGAGTAACGGTCGCTATCAGATATAATGAAAATAAAATTAAAACAACCGGAGCCGACGGCTCTACGTGCTTTCCGAGGAACGATGGGGAGACCCACAAGGACATACACCCAGACCAGAAACAAATATTTGTACAAATATAAATATCTGCCCCGAGCGGGAATCGAACCTGCGACCGCTGGCATTAAAGCGACTACACGCACCACTACAGCAGAACGGTTGTTGTTGTGAATATATACCTATATGTCGATAATAAACGTATTTGTTCCTTTTCTAAAATCTCATAGTTACATATTACTTATAATTCGCATTTAAAAGATGCAGTTGTTTTACGGAAGAAAAATACATATTATGCAATTATCATGCATCAATCTACCCCATAGGTGAGGTAAGTTGAGTAGCGGCACGGAGTAAATGAAGCAGTAAGAAAACGTAACCAAACCATGCATTAGAAGTTTATCTGTCATAAAACGAAATTACTATTTGACAATAAGACTTATTTATAATACTTTAGGCATTAAAGGGTAACGTAAGGGTAAAGTAAAGGGTAAAAGTAATTTTCAAAATTATAAATCAGGTTTAACTTATTATTTAGACAACAATCTTTGACTTAATATGTGACATATACTTAATCTTTATATTGGATCTAGACTTTAAAATTTAAGTATCTAAATTATTTAAAAAAAGAGAGAGAAACACCTTGATTTGCTCTTCCATAGAAAATTTCTGCTTATTTCAACTCGACGGACTCGGAAACTGTTCGGTCGATAACAAGTGACTATGAAAAACTATCGTCACTAAATATGTTATTATTATTATTTTTTAAAATACTTATTAAAATAAATAAAATATACGTCAATTCCTTTCGTCTTAAGGTTCGTCTCAACTTACCCCGCTCAGACAATTCGAAACAAAAGTGACGAGTAAGTCGAAAAAAAAAATAACTGTTTGAATTAGAGGCAAATATATGTACTTTTTTTTATTTTTATTTAATAATATACTCAATTTATAAAATCTTAACACTTACTTGATTTTACATAGACACAAATTTTTTTTTAGTAGACAAAGCGTGCGCGTACTTCACTTGATCGAGAGATCGCAATTGAACATTCGCATTTCACGTGATGAATTCTCCTTCTGAACCTGAACGCTCTTTTCACCACATGATGCGTATTAGCGTGCGATATATATTATAGTTTCCGAGATATTTCGATTGCCCAACTTATTTCTATGATAAATAAGCCCCGCTCTACCCTACGTAAATATTTATTATTTGAAATTTAATAGAAAATTAATTTTAAGTCATAAAATAGTTCAAAACGTTACATTTTTTAAATCGAATGTGTTTATAATTTCGAATTATAAAATAATTAATTATATTATCTTTATACTTATTATTTTTATTAGGCATTATACTAAACGACCTGCACGACTTCGTTTGCATTTATATTTACTGTCATTTGATTTTTATTTCTCATATATACTATTATACTTCTCCTTAATAAACAAGCTTTCTTAAAATCGTACTAGTACCTAAAAAATTTGATTAGTGCCTTTGAACAATCAAAGCAACTCTTTAGCTTTATTCAATTAGAAGTGACATTGGTAGATAACGGATTATCTATCAATAAATATTAGTCAGAGTTAGGAAAAAGGAGATCGGTTAAAAGTGATCTCGTGACAAGGGAGTAGACGAGTTGTTGATTTCTATCCATCAAAATTAAAAATAGAAAATATTGAAGTCAGAGGCCTTGTATATAGGTGACCATTTATTAGGGGACAGGAGATTGGTTTAAAAATTATAAACTTCGCGTAATGTACTTTATGGATAGCTCCTAAAACTTTAACTTAAGACGTACAAACGAACGAAAGAACGAAAGGCACTACTTATTAATTAGACGAATATTTAAAAGATTTTAGAAAAAAAAAATGTACTTCCATGATAGTGTTCATATACAAAATATCCTTTTTATTCATAACTGTTAAATAGTTTTAATATCAAAAGTATAGAATAGCACATTTGAAATCGTTACAAATCATATACACCCGATACACAAACCTATCTATTTGTCAGTTACTTTCTTCTATTTTACGCAACAATTACTAGTTCGATTTCATTAAATATTTAGTTGTTAGTTTGTTTACGAGCTGGAGCTTGGTAGATAGGTGGCGAATCAGAATAACATAATATAGGTTGCTTTTTATCTCGGAATTCTCACATTTAAACTGCGGCACTGTTACTAATGTTTATAATATTCGCGGTTTTACCTTTTTTAATGAGGATTTTGGGTTATTCGAACGAACTATAGATAAAATAATAATTGAGTTACCTATATATCGTAATTTAAAAGAAAAAGGCAGAAATATCTTACATCATAATTCTAGGTCACCTTCTTACAAAATGTATTTTGTTTTCAACATAAATTGAAATTTATGTATATTCTAGCATACTCGACACAGCACAACTGTATAGAAAGTATTAATAATAATATACTGTGTCACTATCGAAAAAATATCGAAATGTAATGTCTATTCGTTATCTTCCAATTAAGAAAAAAAAAATCCTCCATAAAAAGAATCATCAAAATCAGTACACCCAGTAAAAAGTTATGAGGTAACACGCATAAAAAATAGACGAATTGAGAACCTCCTCCTTTTTTTTTAAATCTGTTAACAAAATTACGTCCATTCATTCTAATATTAATGAATTACAAAAATCACAAGTTAAGAATTAAACAAGAAATACAATAGTACAGTTTACGTTAATGTATTGTTATTATGCATATTACAAAATTAAATGGTTTATTGTCTTTTCGCCTTTTTATACGACTTTCTACAATATTTAACACGTATATCTTTTAATGATTTTTTATTTTATTTTGATAGTAAAATTTGTCAAAAAATCAACGTCAGAATGTAGGGATCCTTGTTGACAGTAACGTTTCTAATACCTTTACTAAAATTTACAGAATCTTTTTCAAAAATCTAAAATAGAAATGATTAATTTGGTCATACGAGTATATAGGCATAATCAATTACGCAACTTTGTAAATACAAAAACAACGGTGTAAATAATTTTAATAACGTAAATTTATCAATTTGTTTGAGATAGATGTATTAACAAAATAAAAAGATACTTTAATAAAATTTATCAATGAAACATCATTGTTATCACTTTAAATTAAATTTTTAAGTAATCGTAAACATTTTAAGCTCATGTGATAAAAGTTAAGTCGGACGCGAGGTTTTTTACGCGAATTCGCCTTTTCATGACGGAGTTGTCGTCCTACTTTAGCGTCCCAATGACGAACAGAAGAGATATTGTGACCGGAAAACTTAGATTTCAGCCTCGCTTTCTGCTGATCCCTGCATCAACAGTCATAACGATAAGTTTATAAATACTAGTGCAGTGATTCTCAACCACTGTGCCGCGGCACTTTTGTGTGCCGCCAAATTTCAAAAGTGTGCCGCCAAATTTTGTAAATATATAATAATGTTAATATTATTAAATTATATCATTTAAAAAGAAAAATATTTCCTTAATAAACGTTTAGTTATTATTGTAGTATATATTAGTTTATTTCGTATATTTAAAATTTTTGTCATAAACTATTTATGCAGTGTGTTGTAGTAAGTAAATATTTTTCATCTTTTTCTTTGTGTGCTGCCAAATTTTGAAATCGTTAAATATGTGCCGCAACAAAAAAAAGTTGAGAATCACTGTACTAGTGTATTGATGAAAACTGTTCCTTTTTTTTACTTTCCTAAAACCTAAAACTATTATTAACATTATAAAGACTTAATGGTTCGTAATATTATAATCGATTAACTGCGGTTCTAAGTCACCTTTAGAAATATACATTAAGCAGAAGTTAGATATTATGCATGTAACGTTCCATAGAACAGCACGCTATGCCTCATAGAAACAACAGCAGTTACGAATATCAAAGCTAATCAAACCACGAGCGTTATCTAGTTATAATTTGAACATCGTAAAATATTAAAAACAAATAAATTCAAACTTTAATAAGAGTATTGTAGCATTTACATACATATTACATATTTGTCGGTTTATCTATAATAAGTGAAGCAAAAACTTTGTACCCCTTTTTACGAAAATTCCGCGGACGGAGAAGTACGAAATTTGACACAGTTAAAGTTTATATGGAGAAGAAGTGCAGAATGCTAATATTTTTTATAATAATGCTCAAAAAATACATTAAATTCATTTTAAAAAAAACGCTACACACACTACGACACACACACATATGTAGGTACATTGTACTTTGTTTATTGTCAAAGTCTGTTGTCAACACGGTCTTAAATACAGGTCTTGCAACGAATTTGTATCGAAATTTATTCTCACAGATCAGGTCCAATGACTGCTGCATATGCTCACCATGTTATGCGCAATCATATTTTTATGATGTCGATGCTGTCAATTATAGATTAGGTTGAATTACGACCACTGGGCGGCCACTAGTAATTGTCTATTATATAAATAAATTGTGCGAATAAATGTATAATATGCATATGCGATATAGCGATATAGTCATATATAGATATGCGATATAGTCATATACATTACGTTATGATTTACAAAAGTAGGTATTGATCTGCCTGTGCTTAAACATTAAACATATTTTAACATTTTTCAAATTATAAGGTACTTAGTAGTCGAATAAAACTTCTTGCACTGCAAATGCTCGCTAACATAATATGAAAGATCCTCTTGTAAAACACGGGCGAAAAATTATTGCCTACATTTGAATTATTCTTAAACACAATATAGGTTTTTGTTCACAGATATTTGTGTTTTGTAGATTATAAATAAATAACGAAATTAATTTTTTAAAAGTAATTATAGCAAAGCAACCATTTTATTATGTAATGTATTATTATTTATTATATTATTTATTGCATTTAAATCATAAATATAAAAAAGAGAACCCCTGGATAGTAGCATTATATGTTAATAAATGATATTACTTGAAAATAATAACAAACCATGTAAAGAGTAAATATTAGTTAAAGAATGAACATATAAATATTCTGCGTGTACCCTTTTTATTTTGAAACGTAATTATTTAATAAACGTAAAAGGTAGGTATTCCCACGCGTAACGATTGTATTTGAACGATTTAATTAATTTAATTAAACGATTAATAACGATTTAATTGAATTCAATCGATATTAAGATGAAGTACTTAATATTATATATTCATAGATAATAATTAACTACCTTATTTAAATAATACCTTCAAAATTTAAACATTAACAAATAAAAAGAAATATAACTTAACTATATAACGATTTATCCAATGCAACATCATGAAATAAGAACAAACTCTAATATTAAACTTACATGATATTTGCCGAGACCTCCCTCCCCCTCGCATGAGATTCTGTGAGATTTCGCTCGACAAATGTAGGTATAAATGTACACACAATATTGTGAGATTAAGTATTTTTTATGTTATATCTAAAACAATCACAACAAACCCTGTCAATGTATATATCACACCGTACATTTAGCAAGGCTATCAAAAATATAAGGTTTTTCAAATAGGCCGTAGTAAGTTGTGTATCTTAATTAACCTTTTTAGGCTTAAACACTCGCGGTTTACAAACATAATTTTTTTCTTTTTTAAGGATAAAAAGAGTACAGACCACGATATAGTTTTTTTAACGATTTTTAAATTATTAGACGGAGGGTAGAATGATATTGCCCCGTGGAGGCTAACAGGTGACACATCGCTTCACAGCAGTCTCATCGACTGCTGAAAAATCGACAAAAAACTATATTGTGTATCTTATACAGCATAAATATTACATTTAGACATACAAGAAAAAATATAGCAAAATATGTTTATGCATACAATTTTATATAAAATCATTACGAAAGAACATTTATGGTAATAAAATATCAAGAAATTGTTCAAAAGAGTGAAGTACTCCGAGCATAAGTTGAAGCAGTGAATTTAGGACCTAAATAGTAACTACGTAAAATTTTAGGACATTATCAGACATTTCTCTTGGATCTTGGAATAGATCAAAAACCACTTTGTACATAGATTTTACTATTGACCTCCTAAATTTTAGTGTCTAATAATGTCCTTCTAATATCGAAAGTAACATAATTTTTTTTATGTAAAAGCCGGTATACGGTAATTGAATTTTTAATATGTTCCGACTGGAATACAATTACATTTTACATATACCGCCATTATGAATGAGAAGTTAACTATTTCTAAACTTACTTATCTTCTATTTATAAATTTAACTTACTAAATAATTTATATGAACATTTAAAAAAACATTGTTTTTATTTACATTGTTTTAAATAAATAAAATCAGAAAAAAATACAAAATACAATAAGAAAACACGAATTTTTATTTTGATATAACAACTGTAATTTTATGCATTTGTATTTATAGAAAAATATTATAAAGATTTAATTTTTAAGGAAACTTAAACATTTAACCATTGCCAAACTTATCGTAATGATAATAATTTTTAAAATAAAATATTGATTTTAAAAAAACGTTTTAATTTTGGCGATTAATTTATGCGATATTTATAACTCATCCAATTACAAATAGTAATAAAATCCTATAAATAAAGACATTTCAAAACTATAAAATTTATATAACTATGCAATTTTTTGCATCTACCACTGACAATGAGACATGAAACTGTTATTACTCGTAGCTTGAACAAGACCGTATCTTTCTTTTCTCTCCCCCCTTAAAATAATTTAGACCTATGTTTAATATATTATTAAACAAAGTTATGTATCTATAGTTGCAACTAACTAACTAACGAACTAACCGATAATCCCATGATGTAAGAATAAAATGTGGATATTTACGAAGTATAATATAAATGTACAACTAAGAACTTCAAATAGTAATATATTTATGATTTTATTATAATATTAATGAATGTTATTACTTGAACATAAAGACAAACCATATAAAGAATAAATGTTAGTTTAAGAATGCCAATATTTCTGCGTGTACCCTATAATTTTATAACTATTTTTTTTAATATACAAAATTTAATTTTAATTCAATCGATATTAAGCTTAATTAAATATAATGTATTATTTATTTATTTATTTTTGGATTTCTTTTATTGTACAAATTTCATTCATAAGGATTTTGAGGTTGAAGACTTAAAATTTACTTAATATATATTACATAAATTATTTTTAATTCTGTAATATTTCATTTTGTCTTAAACAATGATTGAGTATAAAATCTTCGATTACAAAAACAATATATATATATTTTTATATATCGAATGCAAACTTGATTGGTGAACAAAGACAAGATTCAGGTTAGGTTATTGTTAGATTTTTCACCAAGTCGAAACGCACGCGCGATAGAAAACTAGGTATTTAAAGACAAATGTAAGTTTGGTATCAATAACTACAAAACTTGAATGCTTAAGAAAAACATTAAGATTATCATGATTTATAAATATATATAGATATTTCTTCGTTTACGTGTTTTATTAACTTTCTCATGGGGAGTTTATTTTCGTAATGTGATACGATGATTGATAAAAATACAGATGATACAGGCGAAAACCAACACTGATAA
The DNA here is from genome assembly GCA_036937285.1 of Euphydryas editha. NCBI lineage: Eukaryota > Metazoa > Arthropoda > Insecta > Lepidoptera > Nymphalidae > Euphydryas > Euphydryas editha. The sequence continues at coordinate 15,475,178 of JAUPFZ010000005.1, read as the reverse complement.
AATAGTGAATATTTTGCATGGTAAAACTTATAACATTATATGATTATGTTTATGAATTTTATTATAATATATTTATTGCATTTTTATTTGCAATTTCAATAATAAATACAATAAGGTCCTCTAACTAACAGTAACAGTAAGCTGTTGTCAATAACTTTCCGATCCCTTAAAAATATGCACCGCTATCGCAATTGAATGTTTCAAATATTTTATAAGCATTTTAAATTACTACGCAGAGGCATAAGTTTTATGTATTTTACCATAAACGATAAATGTTGAAAAGCCATAATACGACGATGCAATATAGGCAACTAGAATTTCTTCTATACACTTATATAATTATAACAAATGCATAAAAACAAAGTTGTCTTAATGATGTTCGTACTTTAAGCTTTATATCTTATATATTATTACTATTTATTTACCAATATTAAATAACCAATAAAGTCGGTGGAGACCATCTATTAAACAAATCATGCGAAAGAAAATGGAAAGGATTCGCCATGCTTCGTCGACTTTAACCAGTCCTCGTCTCGTTATTTCTATCTTAAATTTTAATACAAAAATTCATTTTAAATATTTTAAATTAATTATTGTCAGCAAAACAGCAATTAATTATACTTCTTTCAAAAATATTATTTCTTTAGTTTCCGTGCGAACCTTTATAAATACAAACTAAAGATGAATGGTATTGCGAATTCATTTTAAATAAATAAAAAAATTAAAAAAAAACATTAAAAGAGGGACCAAGAGTTAGTTAGTTTACTTAAAATAAGCGTTAACTGGAACTTCAAATTCAAATGTCAAAACATTCGCCAATCTCTTTCTCACAACACAAGCATATCTGTAAAATTGCACTGAGATCACAGAACCTCGTGTCAAGTTTTCTCTTTTCTACTATTTTCGCAGAAATATTTTATAGACGGCCCCTTGGCTATAAAATTATATAAGTAGCATGAAATAAACATTAAAATAGTTTATGTATTAATAAATTAATATTAAATAAATTTTCTGTTCTTCATAATTCAAAACGTAGAAATTAGCTCGATCCGCATGAAAGACAAGGTAGTGAGAATTTTTGATGTACTAGGACATCTCACTACCCGAGTCTTTCACGAGGCAACGAGCTGTCTTCGGCGACTGGTGATAGACGCTCAAAGCTGGTGTCAATGGGTTCAAACGCCGTTCCAACGCCCAAATACCGTTAAACACAAAAGCTCATAATTTTTATAAACAAGATTTATGCGTAATAATCCAATAAACGGTAAGTACACAATGTAATATGGTAAATAATATACTTTTTATAATTATAATAATTAATTATTTCCTATTATCAACCTAGTAAATAATTATCGCTGCGCCCTTAATCTCAGCTATAGTATAGAATTAAATCTTGCGTACCTACTACGTAATATGTTAGCGAGCATTTGCATAGTACATTCAGAGGAATGAGTCATTTATGTGAATGATAATTTCATATCTATATTAAGTGTGATAGTACAATGTCACGAGAATCGCGTCCTTTATCAAATGTTTAGTAATTTGCTTATAAACTACGTACAGATATTTTATTGTTGTTAGTATGTGCGCATTATCAATTACAACCAATGTAATAACGCAATGTATTTGTTTGTAAACAATAAAATATCTGTCTTTATAATAAAAAGTTATATTTTGATTTATCATTTGATAATAGATTTTATAGTATTTATATTGATTAAAAAAATCTTTTGAGGTACAATGAGTTATCTCCATAACCAGCTGATAAAGACTGGTAAAACTGATAAATAATTTGTAAACAGAATTACGTTCCAGACAACTTAATAGCTATTTTTACCCGACTGCGGCAGAAGGAGGGTTATGTTTTTCGAGTGTATGTATGTATGTATGTATGTATGTATGTATGTATGTATGTATGTCCATTTCTTTGGCACGCCCTACAGCCCAAACGGCTGGACGGTTTTTGACATATGAGGTGTCGTTGGATTTGTCTAAATTGTAGTAGTGACATAGGCTATATATATATATATATATATATATATATATATATATATATATATATATATATATATATATATATATATATATATATATATATTTTCAAAATGGCGCCCGCAAATGGCGGAATGAGGGGAAGGAGTTGATTTTTTTTTTCTTACTGTAGCAATATGGGTATCAAATGAAAGCTAGTAAATTGTTTTATTCTTTTTAGTTTATAATAAAAGTATTTTACGCAGTCGGGTTTTTTGATTTTTTTTAATTAAGCATACTTGTTCATAACCTTGTACTATTAGTAAGTAGTGGTAGTAATTAAGTACCAGAAAATAAGTTTTAGATTATTCGCTGTCTGTATTTTATCTTTAGGTTATTATTCTTTATTGACTTACATATTTTGAAGGGACGTTTACAAGATGTAGCTCATGTTAATCTCATTAAGTAGTAATTTTTACTATTTTAATTGAAGAAGGTTCATTTTGTATTTTAATACAAAATAATTTACTTGAAATTGTTCTATCTATTACCTTCTAAGACTTGGGTCGTAATTGTACTATACGCAGTTGTGTTATCATGTATTGTGTAAAACCATTATTATTTATGTGTAAACCACAAAAATCACAATATATAGAATTTTAAATAACTTATAACTTTATCAATCTATATTTATCGTTTTTATGTATTAATTACATACAAGTGTGATACATGTATAACATAAATATTTAAAAAGATCTTGAAAAAAAACGAGTATTAAAATTTTTTTAATATATTAAACGGGTATTTTTTTAATTATAAAAAATAACTATATTAATAATTATGTAGTACAAAAACATAATAATTTAACGAACATAATTTGATAAAAACATAATACTTATAATTGTATGTTAATTTTGTACTTGATTCGCGTTGAGTAGTTCGAGGAATGGTCGAATATCCAAAATTAAATCAGTTTGGATGGTCGTATACATAGACACCGGCAATGTGCGCAGTGCAGGAAATTTTGAGAATCATAAACAACAAAGTGTTGCGTATGCTTCGACGCATGCGTATGAGACGCAATTCGTCGTAATCCATATAAACATCTCCTTCCCTGGCCAGTAAACTCAGTACGGTTCTGTACGTTGTAGTAAGTAGGTAAGTTCTAATTTATCTGCGTGATAAAATATTATTATATTTACGTCCGCTACGTCATTACACAAACGTGTCCTATAACATTTCATTATCACTTAGAACGACTTCGACGTCGCTTAGTGTCGATAACACGCGTAACAACGTCATTTACAATAAAGCATACAATTAAAAACAAAAACATAACCTGTATTATCTTCTTATTTTATTATAATATTTATTATTATTATTATAATTATTTTTATTTCATTTTATTATTATATTATTATATTTTATTATTGTGTTATTATTATAATATTATTATAATTATAATGATTTTATTTATTTACTCGCTTTAGTACCTATATAATTTAATGGCACAAACAATATGGACTAAGTGGCGAGGCTGGGGATGATATGAGGAACGAACCGAACCTTTTAAAAATGTTGTCTAAAATTTTGTTACATAGGTGCTAATACTTTTCAACATTATGATAACATACTGTTCTCTTATATTTACGCGAATATTACTCATTTAATTAAAAGTCTAAATCGGATTTTATCGCGTTTTTTTGTTTTAAAACTTTACAGTTTAACGATTTTTAATTAAATTAAATTATTTCCCGACGTTTCGGACCCTTTACAGCGTCCATGATCTCGGGGGACTGAGGTGGTGGGTGTCCGAATAATAATAATATGATATGATAACGGAAACATATGATATGATTATGATAACATTTTTCTTAATGATACATTTAAATTTGTTTTTAAATTCAGTAGGAGAGATTTTTTATTGAAATGCGATAATAATTAAGTTGTTTACTTATACGCTTATAACATTATGTTGGGAGAAAAAGATAAGCAATTACGTATGTTATATTATTTTTGTTTAATACTATCTGACTACGAATATTTTATTAGTTTTATTAACTTTTGTGCCAAATAGCACAGATGATTTCACCAATGTCACGTGAAGAAGCCACGAAACGAGGTGGATGGTATACAAAATTATATAATGATTGTCTAACTCATCTGTAGGTCAGATGAGTCAATATTTGATTTTTGTAAATTATTGTATAATATATTTAATTTTTTTTAGTTATAATTTAATTTGGCTAAAGATATCAATAAGGTTTAATTGTTATAGAAAAAATTATTCGTAAATATTGAATCTAGGCTTTATCACACCCATATTATTTTAACTGAAACGCTATGTTCCCACTACGCCGGACCGGCGAAATCGCCGGAAACCGGATCCCCGAACGAGGTGTTCACATTACACCGGATCGGCAAAAATACCTCACAAAACACCGGATCCGGTGTTTTCGCCGGAACCGGATAAATGTGAACAGCTTCATATAAAATGTATGGCTACAAGCCTTTCCGGCGGTTTCAAGAATCCGGCGTCTGGCGTAGTGGGTACGAGGCCATAAGTTTAATTTATCTTACCGAGAAAAAATGATTGGATCTCATTATATATGAGTGGATATAAATATATATAAAAGTTTCTAATCATATATAAATTAGTATAATGATATCAATTTTTTTTTTATTTGATCCATATAATCATATCCAAATATACAGGTGAATGGAGAGTCACTATCAATAATTAAGGAGAATACTCGGTACATGATTCTCATTCGAATTATGTTAAAAACAAAAGGTAAATATTAATAAGTTTCTAAGAAAAATAACTTAACAGTTATCTAATTGTTTACGCGTCGTCTGGACACCCTAGCGGCTAGCTGCATTTCGACACAAAACAGGTAGTTTACGTATGTCCATACGCCGCCACATGTTAACAGGGTAGCAGGATAAACAAGCATGATCCAATCCCCCTTAATACTTTAATCCTGGCTTAGGATAGGCAAAAAATACTAAGATATTTTACTCGTTTAAGCAACAAATTTGTTGACTAGGTAAATGATGTGAACTTTGACAATTTTTAGATGTGAACAAAGGCACAGTACAATACCTGTGCACGCGCCGCCGCGGCATGACTGGAAAAGTGTCCATGCTTCATTAATTTGAATTGAAATTTATGAAAATTTGGTCAAAAATTAAGTACCTTTTTTTTTACATAATTCGAATGAAAATCATTTACCGAGTATTAATATAATTAGATCATACGATATCTGTTTATATCTAAATTATTAGATATAAACAGATATCGTAATTATATATTCAATCAATAAAAAAAAATATGACATCTGACTGACTGATGATTCCTTGATGATTTTATATAGATATATATACTTTTTTGTAGTTGAGTTGCAAGTTGTATACCCCTAGATGGCGTAAGGCGTCATTAAAATCGCGCTATTCCTATTTCACATTTGTACATTAGTATCTGTGAGACTGGAAAATAAATCACCAACACAAACCATACTGGTACGTTTTATTTATTAAGACACCAGAGACAGCTAGTTCCCAGGGAAATACGGATTGTTCATTTTGGTGCTTCGAGTTTGATGGTGCCAGCAGAGGGCGCTGGCAGGAAAGAAGATAGATGACGTATTGAATTTAATAATTATATATGTAACTACCATATATGACTATATATATACCTATATTTTACCATATATAATTTTATCCTGCCAATATTTGGATCTGTCAATTAGATCTTATTATATGTGATTAGATCTAATATTTTTTTCTCGGCTTGTTCTTTATTTTTGTGTACCGCCGCCTGTATGTTGTATATATAATATTAATGTTTATCTTATTTTCTCAAATATTTAAAAAGAATTATATTATTTTTAGAGGTAAATTCTTAAACAGTAAAAAAACGATATATTAAAAAAAGAAAATCATGCGATACATCGATTTTTTATGTAATTTTCGCACATTTCGATTCGTTGACGAAATAATTAGTCAATCGTTATGTGCAAGCCTTGTTTTTTAAGAACTCGGCAAAATTACAAAGGTACTCGTATATATGAACACCTATTGATTGAAATATGTATTTGGTGACGTCAACAAAACGTCACATATCTTCGCAGATCACGTGGCGCCAGCTAAAAACGGGTATTTTCGATAATTTTTTAATAAATATTTCGTCATTATTTTATTTTAGTCGGATTAATGCATCTTACTGCACGTATTGAATGTTACTTTACATTCTCCTAACTTAGCCTAATCGAATTAGTATTTTAGATTTACAACAATTTTTAGCAGAAAATTTTTCTTAAATTTAAAATAAACGAGTTACTCGATAACCAAAAATTCACCGCCACTTTTCAGGTATAAATCGAAAAATATCGATCCTACGAAAAAATTGACAAGAACCAAAATTGTAGGAAATTTAATTTTAGACAACTTTTGTAATAACTATTTTCCGTGTAAAATTGAAAATGAACGAGTTATTCAAGAGACAAAAAATAACCCTTTAAATCAAGATGGCGGATGAAGCGAAAACTCCGATACCTGTACTTTTTGAATTTAGACTACCAGTGAAGCCCCCAACGAATTACGAAGAAAATTTTCTGCTAAATTTTTTTGTAAATGCCCGTTTTTTGAGCTAATCTGAGTGGGCTAACTGTTGTTTTGAATGATTTCGCAGGTTCTGCCCAAAATACTACTTAATTAATAGCACATTAATGATAAACACTAATTATGACGATTTTTAAATCGAATGTTCGTCATATTGGAATAACATACGATAAGATAAATAAGAATAATTTAATTATCAAGCATATTCGTTTATTTCAAAACTAATATAAAATGATTCTCCATCTGCTCCATTCTATGTTGTCTGGCCGTCTATCACGGAGTTCTTTGAAACCGTGGTGGATAGATATTTAAAAATTTTAAACGGAGTATTACTAGGACCGATATAACGACAAATAATATATACATAATACACAAAAAATATATTATTTTTAAGAAACGTGATTGTTGAATTTGTTTCAAAACATATCAAAAAAAAAATTTTTTAATAAAAAAAAATGTACTATGTAGGTATATTATATTTTATTGCACTAACTTTTAATACTGACAAATAATAATTTATGTAAAAAATAAAATACTGAAAAGATATATCGCCAATATTATCGATTTGGATAAATTTCCAATAGACAATTGGTTCGCAATAATAAAATGTTACATTTTTATTAAAACTGTATTAAAAAAATATTTATTTTGGTATATTGTAAAACATTTGTTGACAGTAAAAAATTATCAAAATTTACTGTTACTTTTCATTGTATTTAAAAAATATATGGCCAGTTCCAAAAAAGAAAAGACTAAATAAAAATATCGAACGGAATAGTAGAAATAGTAATAGTCGTAGTAGAAGTAGTAGTAGTGGTCGTAGTAGTAGTAGTAGTAGTAGTAGTAGTAGTAGTAGTAGTAGTAGTAGTAGTAGTAGTAGTAGTAGTAGTAGTAGTAGTAGTAGTAGTAGTAGTAGTGGTCGGATTAGTAGTAGTGATGGTCGTAGTAGTAGTAGTAGTAGTAGTAGTAGTAGTAGTAGTAGTAGTAGTAGTAGTAGTAGTAGTAGTAGTGGCCGTAGATGTAGTAATAGTAGTAGTGGTGGTGGCCGTAGTGGTAGTGGTAGCAGTAGTATTAGCAGCAGTAGCAGCAGCAGCAGCAGTCGTGATAATCGTAGTAGTATTAGAAGAAGTAGAAGTACTAAATTATTAATAACACCGGCACACGAAAAAAAAAATTGTACACCGGGCGTCACCTATCTACGGGGATGTTTTTCGACCCGCTGAATACGAATTCAGTTTAGGCCGTCCAGTCTTCAATTTCTAGTAAATTGCAAAAAACCCCAAAAAATAGCAGCAATTTTCTACTATTTTATCGATTTTTTGCAATTTTATGAATGTTTGAGGGAACTATGGCCAAATTTATCCGGATCCATAAAATTTTTTATACCAAGATAATTCCAATTTTCTTCGATTTTTGCAATTGTTGATGATTTTTTTACAATTTTTTTTTTTAGATTTAAAACAGTTTATGATTAAAGTACGATCGAAATTAGTATTTAACAGATCAAAATACATGAAAATTATACTTGCCTTAGATCTCAAAAATTTTTTTTTTCTTGGCAAAACATCGAATTTTCGCTTTTTTTTTTTGTATGCCAGTGTAATTTATTTCTTACTTTATTGTGACTTATCTCTTATATTGTTCATACTTAAAGCAAAATACGAAACCAGTATTGACGTCAGCTAATAATATTATAAATTGATTTATTTATTATAAATCATTCATTTATAAAACATTTAATAATTGAATTTAAATAATTTAATCAATTTACATAATTAGTATTTAAAATTGTATTGGACTGGTAAACCCTACTTACTTTATACAATAAATTGTATATTCTATTTATTTTATTCAACAATATTTTTTTTTATTTTTTAGTTACTAACTTACTAGTTTTATTTTAGTTATTTGTCACTTTTTTAAAGATAAGAGAATTTCAAATTCTGTTTTTACATCAAAATATAAAAAAAATAATTGAATTAATGAGAATAATAAAATAAAAAAATCCAAATTTACTAAAAAAAATATATACTACAATTTCCTCAACTTTTTTATAGTTAAGTACTTGCAAAGATCATATTCTTATGAATATTCTGAACAACCTATTTGAGGAAAACGTTCTTGCTATAATATAGTTATATCCAACGACATATTATTAAAGAATTTTAATATGGGTTTTTAACTTATTAAATTAAATTAGTCAAACACCAAAATTATTGTCCGTAGAACTTTTTTTTTTGTGTAACAACTACATGTAGACTAGGTTTCATACTAGTGTGCCTAGTAGAAATTATGTCAATGCCCTTTAAAAAGTATTTGAATCTTTAGTTAAAACAAACATCGAAAACTCGATTAACCGAACCATTTGTTCGAGATAATCACACACACACACTCAATATGAAAAAGAAAACAAACATTTTAATTTAAAAAAAGTAATCTTCGTCGCTTGTCGAGTAAAAATAAATATCTTTTTTTTTCTTTTTTTAATTAGTAAGACATTGCAAACCTTATCACGAAATTAACAACAAATATTGCATTGTCGTTTGGCGGTCAGAGTAGATTTTCTCTTGATTGGTTAAATCCTGATCGCGAATTCATATAAATAAATGAGTTGCAGATAATCGAGTCTTCATTGTATTACAATATTTTTTTTCAATGTACCTACATAGTAACGTTACTCATTCATGCTCACGGCTTCGCGAGCGTTATTTCTAAAGTTTTACATACATATTATATGTATCTTCTAACTCATTTTCTTTCCTTGTAAAATTTCTGAATTTTTAATGAATACACATTCAAAAACACGTTGTGACATTGTTTTATGACGTTTACAGTTTAAGTACCTAGTAGTAGTTTTTAAAACAATAAACAGGAAAAAATTATATAATCGATAAAAATATAATGTTTTATGTATTCTCGATAAAGGTTTACAAATGTTACAAGAAAAAAAAACAAATTACACAAATTTGTTAATATAATAAAATAAAGTATCGACTAAAGGGATACAAATTTGTAATTCTCGAAATTATATAAAATAAGGAAAATCGCAGGAGCTTGTATGAAATATCTCGCTGGCAGTGTGTATGAACGGAATAATTAACCAAATTAAAATATAACGAAACAGAAATGAGAAGAAATATATGAATAAAACTAAATTTCGTTTATTAAAAAAAAAGAACAAATATATTTCTCCCGTAAACAACTATTCTGACCTACCTGATCGGTAATAATGGTCCTCTGACTAGCATTGATGTATCAAGGTGACGTCATACGCGATGATGGTAAATGCAGCGCCTCACGCCGTACAGGAAGCTGTCAAAATTTATTTATTCCATTCAAACCGTTCGATTACCCTTAAAGTAATGGCCATAAATATAAATTCTGAAATACCGTGTCATTAATCGCAATTTACAATCGCAAAGCTCACTGTAACGTAACGAAACAATATTATAGTGCTGGTTAGCTTTGGATGATAAGTATATTAGTCATACAATGTTTTAAACGCATCCAATGTTAACCATTGAGATGAGATGAGAATAAATCGCATTAGCATAGTGTATATTCGCATAGCATTAAGTAATTAACACACTCAATGTAAATATTTCTTAGAAGATAAGATAAATTAATTTAAAAAAATATAATACAATGTTTATTTACCTGGAAATGCGTAATTCCTTTTTTCTTAAATTTCTTCAAACGTTGTCAACGTCTGTCTTTGAATTTGAAGTGAATCAGCAAGGAACAGTCATTGTTCAAAACCTGTAACAATAGAGAAAGCATTCTTTGATTGCAAATTTACGAAAACAAGCTTAGTTTAAACGCATATACAACTATTAGACTATATGACGCACAGCTTATTTTAGCACATTTCACTTGCAAATATATTACATTATGTACAATAAAATATAAGACAATTCGCATATTGCAACATCAGCTTATAAAAACTAGTGTGAATACAGGCAATTACGATAAGGAGAATATAATAAAACTTACCAGTCAGGTCTGAGACTAATTACGACGCATAATTAGTTTATTTCTCCTTCCTCGATGTATTTATTATATTATATACCTGCAGACATAGAAAAAGAAAATATTTGAAGGATTTAGGAGACTCTTAAGCTGAGTTTTTAAACATTAAGATATTAATATATATGTATAATAATTAATAAAAAATATGACGGGAAAATGGGTTGTTTCTTTATACCTGGTTGAAACATCGGTTATTTTAAAAATTTGTCTACTGAAGAGTGGGAAATACTCGGAAAAAGCATTGAATTGCTGAAGCCATTGGAGGAGATTACGGAGATTATAAGTTCAAGTTGCTCTTCGGTGTCTGAAATAATACCCCATTTGAAAACGTAACAGAAATATGAAGAAATGTACATTGGAGAAAACAAAGAAACCGTGCAATGCTTGCTGGAAAATGTTTTGAAGAGTAGGTTTGACTTGGAGCATAACAAAGTCTTCACCCTGGCTACATTATTGGATACAAGCATCGATGTTTCGAATTTTTGTAATTTTTTGTGTAGGTACATCATGTAGGTACATGTCTTGTGTTTAATATTATTAAGTCTGTTAATAAAAAAATCTTAGTCTTTTATTCAAAAATAAAAAGAAATATTTATAAATGTTAATATTAATAACCAGATATTATATTGTTTTGTGTTAGTAAAAATATTAATTTTGTTTAATAATAATTATCACAGATATTTTTTGCTTACAGTAAGTAATTTTAGAGACTTATTACTAAAGGAAAAAATCTTTGTATTTCAAAATGTGTTAAACTGATTCTAAAAGCAAAAATATTAATTAACAATCAAGGTATTTATTAATGTAATTTCTCTTAAGTATATACATTTTATTGAGAAATACATACAAATTACAAGCCGGATAGTCGGCGCTCCTTGCCGAATAGTCGCCGACTAATCGCCGACTACAAAAGTGGCCGGATAGTCGGCTTAACCGACTAGTCGCCGACTAGTCGGAACATCTCTAATACCTATATATAAATTGTTACAAAATCGAAGATAAAATACTTAACCCTACACTTGCAGCCTCAATCATTTCCGATCTAAAATTGTTTCCGCGAATATTTAGGTATCGAACACGTAAGTGGCTGTCAAAGATAACGGAAAGAAAATGTATATGTAAAAAATATATGTAATTCTTTATAATTTTTTTTTTTTTTTTTTTGTAAGATTGCATTAAAAGAAAAATTTGTAAATCTCTTTCACTAATCTCGGGTTCTACTAAAAATAATTGAAAAATAAAAAAGTAAAATATATTTAAAATGATTACATAATTTATAATTTTGATTTTTTTTCTCACAAAGCTACGAGATGCGGCTGTAGTTTGCCGTTTAGCGAATTAATATATCTCAATTACTGTGACCAATTTTTATATACAGCAACGCCTTTTAACTGGCTCATTTCTCTTTATTGATACACTGAATGGAAGTACCCTTATTAGATTCTTGTAGTTCAAACCTGATTTTGGATCTTTTTAAGTTCATTAACCCCATAAAAATCCGGGCGGACACGAATGTCCCGGGTATACAGACGGAGGGTGCCAATGAAACCAGAACAGACGAAGGGTTAAATACGTATTTACGAATATATTTTTTCCTAACACGTTCTGACATATTATTTAATATGAATGAAATGAAATGATAATTATTTTTTATAAAAAATTTATATTGTGGCAAAAGTCATCTCTGTCCCACTTACTATTCACGTTATTTTATTTAAAATATTTTAAGTATAGATTAAAAGGTAGAGTAACCTTTTTTGTTCCTCAGCTATAGTAAAACCGGTTCAAATAATTTGTTATAACTTTATTCAAAAATAAAGTTAAATTCATATACGACGAACAACTAATTGGAAACAACCTGTTAATACACACATTGTAAACTGAAAAGTATCGTAGCACGCTAGCATAAAGTACGAAATATGTGGGAGAGGATGTTGAAGAATATAATAGAAGAGCTTCCCATATAGAAATCAATCGAAACGCACATGCGCGATCAGAACGGCTGGGATTCGTCGCTACGAGCCAATAGCGGAGCCTCGATATTTAATTAATTTAAGTCTTAAATGTCACATGGTAACGATATTCTTGGAATTATTTATATTATTTAAACAAGTATCGATGCCAATCAACGCGTAAAATTAATAATCGACTAAAGCGAAATTCTAAATTACGAGTACATAATATTATAACGATCGTTGTCTAACCGTAACCGTAATTACTGAATGTTCCGTGAGTCTCACGATAATTTAAAATCACAATAAAAAGCATCGAGTAAAAACGGCGATGAAACAAAAAGTAAATTTAGAAAGAGGATAAAGAGAACACGTCATTAGCGCAGACAAACAGCTGATTTTTATGCATATTTCGAGTGGTACGCTTATTCATCGGTGATCCGTCCTGACCTCGGATAAGCTAACGGCCGCGGTGCATTCGCGGTGGGTTCAACGGCACTCGTTTTTTCGCCATAATTTACAACCGACGCCATTCAAGACCCACCGTGTCTCTTGCGAAATTTAATACATCTACATCATACTTTACTAGCGATCGTATGAACCTTGTGTATACGTACACCTTTATACGAGATTTTTATTAAAGATCAATAATTAAACGGTTATTTGTACTTTAACATTGCAACTCATGTTAAAGATATATATATATGTATATACATAAGAAAAATATTTTTTTTAATTCGCAAAAAAAAAAGAATTACAAATATTTGACCCATACAATTTATTTAACCTTACTTTATTTTTATGTCTACTTACCCGATTGTCGAAGGCGGGTTTTTTTTTAAATATCTTTATTTATTTGTAGTAATTTTAGTTGTTGTTTTCATGATTTGAATTTGTATTTCTTTCTAATCGTCTTATATTTGTGAGGAGGAATAAATAAATATTATTATTATATTATTATTATTATATTATAGTTTGCAATGAACAATGAAAATAACAGACGCCAACTTAGTGATGTTATATGAAATACTTATATGTTAAATTATAAAAAATACAGCATACGCGTTTTAATTAATATCACTGTATAAAGAAGACCTCATGTAAACTGTCAATTGCAAATCTGAACCTTATAAAGCTGTATTCTGTTAGAAAGTTGCTCTCTATTATAATATTTTATTTTTATTTTAGTCTGATTACATAAATATTTTAAGTACTTTTTCCATCCGACCTTCAACCAAATCGAAGTAGCACTAAAATAATACATATATAATATATTTTAGATATGAAATTGGTAAAAATAATATACAATTATATCAACCGAAATAATTACATCGGTTGTTTTAAGAACGCCTTAAAAATAACCTGCATTTAATTATGTTTCAATTAAAATACATTTGTGATTGTTCATTTAATCTACAACATAACAAAAACAAACCGCGCTTGTTGCATGACCTCCCGATCATATCGTACGTTAACTCGAATTAAAAATTATTAACATTACGTACTTTGTAAGTTATACTTGTGAAAACAATTAAGGAAATCTTGTGAAGAAATCTCTGGTCAGGTATTAATATCATGTTGCCGAAAATTGTCGTAATTAATTCAGAAATTGTGACATAACTATTTAAAATCTCATGTTTTTTTCTTACGTTTTCAATATTACCTTTAGACCGAGACTCCACCAGATGACCAGAGCGGAGATGTGCGGAGATGTGTTTAAACAACCAATAGAATTTCGTTATTCACACACCTCGTCTCGTCTCCGCTTCAGTGGATACGACTGAACGAAAGCGTAATCGAAAGTGATGATATAGCACATATACTAGCATTATATCAGTATTTTGTTATGGAAAAAAAAACAGTATTCTCATTTATTACAATAATTCGAACTTACGACGAACGACGTCATTATTTTTTAACAAATGATTTAGTAACTTTATAAAAATTAAAACATAATATACATACGTAAGTTAATCTATTAATCTTATCAAGATTGTTTTATCGTATACTATATACATGTAAACGTAATCCGTAAGGGTGCCTGTCCATTAATCCGAAGCGCAGCGGAGAAACGGAGAAATATTAACCCTGTTGGTTAATATTTAAGTTGGTTTTTGTTTAAGATTGCAAAAATTCTCCCCTCCGCTCTAGTGGATAAGGGCTCTGCAATCCTATTGGTTATTTCTCCGTTTCTCCGCTCCGCCCTCCGCTCCGCATCAATGGACAGGCAACCTAATAATCAGGTGCGAACGTTACATACGTGATTCTTGTATTCGATAAGTGAAGTTTTAAAACTGAGCAAGCACTTCTGCAGTATTCAAGTGGTTAATATTGCTTAAAATTTCAATCGTTTATTAATATGGGATCTACATTGGTATTAAGAGGAGAGATTTGTTTATTTGATTTTAATTATTAATGTCCGAAACTAGTAAGCTTATTTTAATAAGCAGTAACCATATAGCATAGCATAGCATGCAAGGAATTTATATACAAACTAGAATGCGACCGTGCACTCAAAAAACGTTCCTAAGAGAGGGATTGCATCTCATTCTACCATGGATTCAAAGCAACTCGTAAGAAAGAGACAAAATACCAGTAGTCAAAATGCTCGGAACGATTTTTTCACTTTACATGTTGGAAACAAATGTAAACCTTATGTTAGTTATTTCAAGGTGCATATTTGAATATAGAATTTTATTAAGTGAGCGTTCCAGTTATAATATAAATTCCTTGGTCCTATGTCTTACGTATCATACATATACACAGTATGTAAGATCACAGTATTCACAAATTACCAAAATATTTTTACTTCTTGAATAGTAGGTAATTTATAATATACTTTTAGAAGAAAATACAAAGAGCACATTTTTTTTTGATCGATACGTTATGAGAAAATCGATTTAACTCAGCGAGTAAGAGCTGGCAAGTGAATTATCCGTGTCGCTGACGTGTAAGACAAGGCGTCGCTCTCGTGTTCTGCTCTCCTAAAACGTCACGTATTATCACTGACATACACGAATATTCCCATTAAATTGCCTTATCAAGAATCACATCACAGAATTATCTATTGTTTTGCATTGTTATGTTGGTACAGTAGAACGATGCATATTGCCTGACTCTTACGTGTATTTCATTACCACTGTACTAATATTAAGAGAAAATCTTGAAACTACTAGAACAATTTTAATAAATCTCACTATTAGAAAGCTACATGTATTGTCATGAAGTAACATACGTTGTAATACATCACGCAACTACTTATGATAATAGTAGCTTTTTATGGTTGAATTTTTAGAGAGTGGAATGGATATTATTGATTTTATCTTATTATAATCGTTATTTTAAGAAAAATATTTTCTTGTTTTTTTTTTTTTTTTGTTTTGTTTAATGTATCTTTTAAGGTGCCCACGTTCTGGTTGTATCAATATTTCATATAATTTTAACTTTTCAAGAAGGTTATCCAGTTGCCATGTGGTCGATTTTACGCAGTTATTAAAGGAGGTAAAGATTTGGCAACTTTCCAATATTATAAACAGAAACTGCACTAATATACAACCGTTGTTATTCTGTTTCCACAATTCTCTATAAAAAATTTATAAATACACGTTTGTTGCGTTCTTAACCAAAAAGGAACCAGCATTTTTACCATTACAAAAGTAGATACCCAACTCATCATGAATGATTGCTGATGAAGCTGCCAAATCCAGCCATTGTAATTCCAATTATTGGCCAGTGATCAACTGTTATGACACGATTCTATAAGCTGAAACTTTCCCGAGGATAATATGTACGGATATACTATTAGATGCCTTACCTTCCTTTCACATGATGAAATGTGCAGTCTAGACGCATTTGTTTCGTTCAGTGCAGATGAAGTTTTTCTAGTTCCATTTATACCTCCCTCGCATCATCGGTCTGTTCAGACATGTGGTCATATCTACAAACAAAGTTTACATTTTAAACCTAGTCCATATCCAACAAATGACTGACGAACCAAATAATATAATATGCAACTCCATGATGATAAATAATAGAAGTTATTTTTGGAAAGTTGGCGACGTTATAATACGGGAAACGACTACCTCAAGCTAACTGTAAAATTAATTCGGACAAGTTATTGGCAGGCGATATCAGCGTGATTTATTCTTGAAAACAACGGAACAACGTGCATATAATTTATGCTGCCTATATACCGAGAATATACCGTTTAGTGATTTTAACTTCAATTATTATCATAATCACACTGACTCACAGACTTTATTCGAGTAAGCTTTTTGAAGAACTTTTTAGTAAGTGTAGCCACCATTGACTCTGAATACAGGTTCAGCTTAGATAGCTCTTTTTTATTAAGTATTGTTTTGGAAGTTGGAAACTTATTATTGTTATTATTTTATCCTTACTTCTCATGTCTCTAGTGTCATACTTCTAGATCGAAAATGCTAAACTTTCATGCTGATTTTTTTCAGTAGATAATCCTGCGCAATGAGATACCTACTCCAGTGATGTTCTCATTATGTATGTGTGTGGTGTACCTTTTTAATTTTCTTAATAATTTCTTTAAAAAATTAGGGGCATCCATTAATTACGTGAGATTTGGCGATTTTTCGACGCCCCCTTGGTGAGATGTCGTGAAATTTTGCTCGACCCCCTCCTCCCAACCCTAGTCTCACGTGAAATTTTTCAAAATGCGTATTTGTAATGTAAATGAGTTAATATGTGATCGATTACATTAGATTTATTAAAGAAAAAAGAAAAACTATTTACAATTTTTACATATTTTTTATTTTATTTTATTTAAGACTAGCGTTTACGATTTTTAATGACGTAGCATAGAATCACAATGAAAAAATCAAACAATAAAATACTTAAATAGGAACTACTAAAATTCGTATAAGAATATTCAACATAATTCAATCCACGAAGACACGTGTATGATCTCAAGAGTGACTACTGGAACCACATGTCCATGTACACATGTCCATGTAATTTTCAGTAAAATCATCTGCTCCATCAACCTCGCTCTTATTTAGTCATTCTAAGCCGTTATCGCTTTCACACTAGGAGTGTGCGATAATTATCGATAATTCATAAATAATCATCATAATTATCGATTTGTTTCATTCGATAATTATCGATATATTTTATTCGATAATTATCGATAAAGTATTTTCATTCGATAATTATCGAGTAGTATCGATATACTTCATTCGATAAAATTATCGAGTAGTACTGATATATTTTATCCGATAATTATCGAGTAGTATCGATATATATCGATACGTAGAAGCGACGACCTTTTTTTTATTCAGTAGTAACGCGGAGTTTAGAATAGATATAATACATTGGATATGTAGAGGCGATTACCTTGAATAGGCATAGCCTGGAGGTCATCTGGTGGACATCGATATGGGGTCGCGATGACCTTTTTTTTCGTGTGCACTTCCGAGACATGAAAATTATCGGTATAGCGATAATTGTTGATATATTTATCCGAAATATCGGTTCGAAAAAAATATCAATATATTTTTCATACGATATATCGCAAACTATCGATAACACGATACTATATATTTTATCGATAAAAATATCGATAATTTTTTACATGAAGATCCCTATTGCACACAGAAGCTCAGTAGCTCGAAGTGTGATAATCCGTGATGTTGGCACATCTTTTAATTAATTTAACCCAGTTTTCTCGCATTTAACCTAACACTGTTTCTTGCGGAAAAAAAAGTGATTTTTGCCGAAACCCCCTCTCCTCAACGTGAGAATGAGCGAGGTTTCGCTCGACCACCGTGCCCTAAATAGGTACCTTACGTAATTAATGGTTGCCCCCCTTATTAGTCATTGTGTCTGATGTGTTTAAAAAATAAAGATGTCAATGAACAAAAGAATACGACTTTATATTTTTAACCAGGACGAAAATGATTATGTTAATACAATAAAAAATTAACTATAAAACTTTTATTTATTTGATATTCCTTGCAATTAAAATTTAAAATACTAATGACAGTTCTCGACTCCTCGATGTAATTGTATAAAAAATATAGAATACCATTATGAGGGTTACATTTTGACTACCGAACATTCTCAATGTATTAGACCCTTATTGTAAGAACTCGATTCTTTTTTGTACAATTTTTTTTCTAAGGAAGCAACATTGATTGTTCATCGCGTTTCATCACCCTGCAATCACCATAAGTAAAAAAGGAAAAATAAGCCCGTTGCGTAATTTCGAGCGCGTTTTTTGTGACGACTTTTGTCGAAGGATCAAACTACCTGCGCCTCCTAGTTCATGGAATTCATTTTGTTTTATCAAAAAAAAAGACGTTTCACAATGGCGGGAATGCCATATAACGATTTCGTTTCAGCCACTTTTGTTTATGACCACAAAATTTATCCTAAATAAGACTACTTATTCAAGGTAAATCTCTTAATTAATTATATACATTTTCATTATACTCTAAATATTGATTTTAATATGATAATTAACTTAATGATACGACCCATATATACGAAAACTATTAAACTAAATAATGACATGAAAAACACGTAAGTTTTTATTTTTTTTATAAGTTTATATATTGAAACGGCCTATTCCTAAACCTATGGCTATATTGAGGATATGACCGTTATCTGGATGAGTGGACGGTGGATGCATGCGCGCTTGGTCACGTTAGCTATGTTAACTGCGTACCGACGCTCTACTTAGTGTAACGGAACGTCACGACATGCCTTGCGTGACTCTTCATCCGGTTTTTTGAGACTTTGCATATATCTACACTAATGTACATTTTTAATTTAACATTACTATAGCATCATCGACAATCTCTCACAAACGATAAATACATTAACCGATTATTTTTATAATACCATCATCACTACATATTATAAAACAAAGTCCTCCGACGCGTCTGTCTGTTTGTTCGTGAAAACTACTGTATGGATTTTCATGGGGTTTTCACCAATAGATGGAATGATTCATAAGGAAAGTTTAGGTACATATACAAACCCCAGGCACAGCCGGGGCGGGCCGCTAGTGTAGTATATTTAAATGATAGCCGTTAATAGATTTCCAAATGGAGAAGAACCTTTGTATCATTGTGTCGACTTATTTATTCAAATGCGGTCATACGATACCATGTCACGTCTCATCGAACTCTCAGGTTCTCAGTAGGCGCTGACCATGAAAGCTACATTACAAATATAACAATAATTGTGTAACAAATATGATGAACGTTTATTAAGTAATTATTTTAAATAATTATTTCACGGTCGACATCCGTTTTGAAAGTGATAAACAATAAATCAGGAAGACATCCGCTCACTGGATTAAGTTGATACTGTTACTATTAATTACAACTACAACTAATAATGACGCGGTTCGTCAAAAATCCATAGAAATTTTCTCATCAACAAATACATACACTTAACTGATAGTAATTGACAGTGAAATTAATTAATTTATTATTAATGTTTAAATTTAACCATCATGGCGCCTAAAAGTATTTAAATTATAATAACAATAATATTATAAAATTTAGTTTAAAGATTTTTTTTTAATTATTTAAAATTATACAATTATTTTAAAATTTTGTCTTAAATATGTTCGCTGTTGAATGTTTTGAAAATGAATATTATAAAAGACCATAATAGGAAAGTTAATGTTTAAAATCATATTGCGCTTGTAATTAGATCAAGTTTATAAATTGCAACAAAGTATAAAATGTAACGTAGTGACGCGTACACTAACGCGCGCCATCTAGTACTTAAGTTGTATTCCGATTCAGTAGCGCGCGAGAGATGAGCTTTCTTCACATGCCGAGCGTTGCGTGTCAGCGCGATTGTAGTCTGTTGCTACACTCCACTTCACACGATCTACTCATATTATGAACCGCGTGTAACGTATCTTTATAATAATAACCTCATCAATACTTTCAATATTCTCCTGAAATATTATGTTTAGCATGGTACTTCTAAAAAATCAATATTCAGTTTTAGAAAACTACACATTCTGCAAAGGCGTTTAATTTTAACAAAATAGTTATCTATACAGATTACGTAACATAAATATCTGAATTCGCTTTGTTAAATGAAAGTGTAAGTAAAAAGCTCATCAATGGGCTTGCGTTACTGTCAGTTATAAATGCATAAAGCTGATGAAGCGTAAGTACATCATATTTTAAAGTGTATCGCTTCTGACAAATTTAGTGAGAATGAAAAAGACAAAACATTCGTCGGGCTGACATGCGCGCGCAGTTTTTACCGACCGAGTCACAACTTGTTGCCTTCGCTGCCTGGTACAGGACCGGCGGTGGCGGGTATAATGCCATCGATGTGTCTACGCCCTCACATACTTTATTTTTTATGATCGTTGTACGCATAGTTTCAATCTTAATGCCATATATTTTAATATTTCTTTTAGTTCTCTAGGTTTAGGTCTTGATTAATGAAACATTCGAAAACAATTACTTTTATACTAAAATCAATAATTACAACCAAAGGACTTCTAATATTTTCGATTGTTGCTTTACAATCTTATCTTAAGCGTTTTAAAAAACCAAATGCACAATGAAACGAAACAAAAATTATAGAGCTTGAATTTATTAATGGGTACAAATACAGTACACGTGGACGATTGACAAGAATATACGCTAAATTAAAACTAGTGTGTACGGTGGTGCACCGTCATTGCATTAGTCATTGGCACAATAAACAGGGTCTTTGTTCGCAATATACCTTGGCAATAACTGACCTAACACTAGATGCATCTTCATAGCAACCGAGGGTCGCATGGCACCTGGCGAGTAGCTCGTTTTTACACAGGGACTGTATCTGTCCGTGGCAGTTTATTTTAATAAAGAGCGCGCAGATGGCGCAAGCGCAAGCCACGCTCGCTCTCTAGTGTCGCGATTGTACACCCTATCGCTGGTACTCAGGGTACAGTTAGCAGCGCGCCACTCCCGAGTTCTGAGTTGTAAACAAACCGGGTGAGGGCAATGGCTGCCTGCCACTCCCCGCGCTCGTTGCGCCGACGACGCCATTCAACCGGGAAGTT
This sequence comes from Euphydryas editha, assembly GCA_036937285.1. Taxonomy (NCBI): domain Eukaryota; kingdom Metazoa; phylum Arthropoda; class Insecta; order Lepidoptera; family Nymphalidae; genus Euphydryas; species Euphydryas editha. The sequence continues at coordinate 15,453,545 of JAUPFZ010000005.1, read as the reverse complement.
CACGCTTTATTTTTAGTTTCACGGAGAGGACTATGCCATATTATAAAATATAACGGAATTTGCCGGCCTTCGTGATAACGATTCAAATATGAAGAAACATGATTCATTTACATACATTCGTTGTAAAAAGATTAAATTTAGAAGCGTGGTGAACGAAGATTTGTTAAGTACGTTGCCCAGCGAGCCAACGTCTTCAAATAATGATCGAAAAACTCATCAGTTTCCTCTCCAAGGTTGCTGATAAATTACATCAAAAATATAGATATTTTAGAAAAAAAACTAGTGACTTTATTACACAGTTAAAAGTTCTGTAAGAATCATTTCTAGTATGTACTTATGAACGAACGTTCGTATTTTGATAACTAACGAATTGCAGCTATCTAATTGATAGTCTTATAAGATTTTCTATATCAGGTAAGAACACTGAGGTCAATATCCTGTCCGCAATATTAGCAGGTACTTAACTGAATGATGTCTTCACTGAGGCGTCTCACGCAGCAGGGTGTAGAACTTCCGCTGGGAAGACGTGTAACTAACGGCATTGACATTGAAAATTGAAATATCGAGGCCCTACAGAATTCCGAGGCCAAGAGCGTGGTACTGCCGCTATCGAAAATTGTTGTCTTCAGCAGCGTCGGCTGCTACGGTTGTAGCGGCGGTGGCCGAGCACGAGTCAATGACCCGAGGGCGAGGAGGGCGCGGGAGGGTGCGCGCGCACGCAGCGGTGCCCCGCCTTTATTTATTACGCTACGCGCGGTGCGCTCGGCGCCGGCAACGCGCGGCGGGGCGGAGGCCGCATTCCGGGCGGCCGGCGCCGGGGCCCGCCGGGCGTAGCTAAAATAACGCGCCCCAAACTATCTCGCAAATCGGCCGACGTCAGTAACGAGTCACACTTTAAAATAAGCCATCTCGAAACTTACTCGATTTCAGGAACGAAAGCCCGAACACGTGCGTCAATCTTGTCAACCACTGTCTTTGTGCACATGCAACATATTCACTGTCCATATTCTTTAAATCATAATTAAGTATAAGAAGAGCATTTTGTGACCACGAATTACTTTTTCTACCAATATACATAAATCAACACAGAAGTTCACATGGCGCGCGCGAACTGTCTTAACGGGTTAACAAGCACACGTCAGTTCAGTAAGCGATATGACGCATTAGTGAGCGCGCGGCGCGGCTTTACAGTATGCGCAAGCAACGGGGCGAAGTAGCGGACGCGGGGCCGAGGGAGCGTCGCCCCACACCTCTCGGCTCCGTGCTGCCCTCTACGTCGGGCTCATCGACCGCGCTCGCCCTCGCCGCGGTCCACGCCACCGTACTTCTGCCATGGCATGGCACTCACGCCGTGCCGCAAATCGGAGTATTCCTATCTGGGCGCCCATTTCCAGCAATCACACATGCAAACAATAGTCGTTTCATACCATATCATTCTATAGAAACATTTTACTGAATCAAACTTGTCAAAACTGGATTTAATATTGTAATGTTTTCCAGAAAAACAATACATTATACTTTTAATGTTTATATTTATTTATTTCTAGGTTTTAAATCCCTATTGTTTGCCTAATATTAAAAAATACATTTTTTGAAATTTAGTTTTGAAAAATATTAATGCTAAGTGTACATATATTGAATATTAAAATTATCAGAAAAATAAATAATAATACATATGAAAATAAAATTCTCACTATCAGTAAGATTATTTTTTTTTTTCATTGAATACAATGATTTTAAAATTTAAAATATATTTATGAAAATATAAAAATGATTAGATATTTTTTTATTGACCAAACTTACCATATTATTTTTACAATAAATAAAATATGATAAAAATCTCTTAGCTAATCCAGTGTAAGTTTAGGCTTTAATGCCCAACAATTTAATTATTTAGTTTAAAAATATTTATTGCAAAACTTGTAATAAATATTTTAATTTTAAAACAAATATTTACATTTTTATAGCTACTAAGGTTACAAAGTTACAATTAACTAAATATTCTCATTATGTCTGTAGATTTTTTATCTTTTAAATGAATTTTTTTTAAGTAAATGAAAATTATTAGACCTCTATAAGCATATTAACCATAAAACTTACCATGGAAAAAAAATACTTTAAAAAAAAATAGCTTCAGGTTGTGTATTACAATAAAGTCATAGTTTATGTAAATTGTAGGAGGAGAGTCCAGGACAGTTCAACCCCCCTTTACTGTAACAGGTATAAAACTGTAACTATGGCATTTATAGTCCAGCCACTCTAAGAATGCGTTTCTGACATATCGTGATCGACGGTCGATGTAACTTTGAACTGGCGTACAATTTACGGCAAAATTTTAAATATCTTTTATTTACCTTATTAACGAGTGATAACATTAAAATTCGAATAATTGTGCTAACTTACATTGTTGTTAACAAATGTTTTAATTTTGGGCTAAAATTATTACAATTACTTAATTAACAAATATAAACACAATAGCTTTTAAAAGTCAAACCACGTCAAACGGCGCTGTTTCAAGGTTATGTCAACTGTTTGAATATATTGAAATATAATTCCTATACAAAATAACAACATACAAATTAAATGGAATAAATATGCATAATGAATGCAATAAATAACGTTACTAAATATTATTAATGTTATTTATTGTACATTACTAGTCATGACGAATTGACAGGTGTCAGAAACGCATTCTTTGATCGGCCAGACTGTAATTTGACATCAAACTGACGTATACACGGTACAGGTAGTTAGTTATATAGTTAATAGTATATAGTTGCATAATCGAAGATGCCTTAAACCCATTAATTTGAGATATATTGAAGTTTTTACCCGACTGCGACAGAAGGAGGGTTATGTTTTTCGAGTGTATGTATGTATGTATGTATATATGTATGTATGTATGTATGTATGTATGTATGTATGTATGTCCATTTCTTTGGCACGCCCTACAGCCCAAACGGCTGGACGGTTTTTGACATATGAGGTGTCGTTGGATTTGCCTAAATTGTAGTAGTGACATAGGCTATATAAATTTTCAAAATGGCGCCCGCAAATGGCGGAATGAGGGGGGGAGTTGATTTTTTTTTTCTTACTATAGCAATATGGGTATCAAATGAAAGCTAGTAAATTGTTGGAGTTTACTCCTTAAGAATCGATTTTCATATATAAGGCGCCCGGTATGAGAAAAATATGAGAGGTAAAATCTACCGATGAATGACCTCGTTACTTTTTCGGTGCGCGCGCACCTATGGTGCGGTGCGAAAGTAATGTTGCTCTAATTAATATTGAAAAATAATATTTAAAAAATAAATGATAATTGTCAGATAATAATAATTACATAATTTATCAACATTCCTAATGAAATATTTGTGCACATCTGAAATTGACTATTGTGAAAAGTTTAATGTAAAATATTTCGCCGATTAGTTATACTAAATGTATATAAAATGAATAAATATATATTTATATATGTATATTATTTTCATTAATTTGTTAATTTACCCTTTCATATGGTATTAATCTTATTTTCAGTTGGATAAACTCTTTTTGCGTATGTTTAGACAATCGTACTTAATGGTCCAAGATCCCAGTGCCCCCAGACCTACGTCATTTTAGCAAAGCTGAAATTTTGAGGATTTCTAGTCTACTATGTAGTTAAGACAGTATGCGTATTTACTACCTCGAAAGCGGGGCCCTTTCACAGGTAGCGCGAACTAAAGGTGTATAAAAACTTTACTCACCTACGTTAAAGTAGAAACGCTCATATTTAAATATGTTTTTAAGAATATTATCAAAAACTGATATTTATTATTGCCAGACCGTTTCCGTGGGCCATTACTTCCGCCAGACGTTATAAAGGTTCTTTAAAAATTAGGCAAACTACGTTATAGTAGCAAGCCTACATTTTACATATATCACTCATGGTACTATTTCCAGATCCTTTGTAAGCAGCCAGACCAATCCGATGGGACAATCCTTCTCCCAGACTTTCCAATTTATTGCATCTAAATATGCAATTTATTGCATATTTAGATGCAATAAATTGGAAACAATAGAAGTGTAAATAATTTTATGGTTATTTTTTATTAAAATTTTTGTTTAAAATGTTACAGTTGACAAATTATGATTAAAAAAATATTATCTATTATGCATAGTTTATTAATATTTTATTTAATAGTTTGTAATTATTCATCTTCATTGTCTTCGTTGCACGAGTCTCTACTTCCCTCATCAAATTCACATTCATATTGAATATTGAATACATCTTCACCATCATGTTCATCGTCATTTGGCTCCTCTGTTAAGATAAATAATTTAATGAGGTTGCGAATAGCTACAAATATATAAAGATAATTTAAAGTGAAAGTAAAATAACTAATTCATTTTGTAGTGAGTCACTAACAAAACTGGGCAGTTGATCACCATCAAACCAATTAAAATAAAACTGACTATCTTTTAATATCCACCCATTGTTCTCAGGACTGAGAGTGCTGGAATGTTTCTCATGAGCATTGTTCCAGATACTTGCAATATAATTTGCTCGTCGAAACAGCTGAAGTAGCTCACTTTTGCACGGTGGTAAACTGCTTGCATCGAAATTTCTCAAATTTTTCCGGTTAAATTCTTCATTTATATTGACAACTGTATATTTATTAATAAAAAGCTGAAGTCGCGCAGCATCTACGTCAACTATTCCTGAGACATTGTATAGCTCGCAGATAAATTTTTGTATTGTATCAAATACATCTTTTTCTTTATCTTTATCAGTGAATAATTCCAGTTCACCGAATTTAATAAACGCTTTCTGATATTCAGGACATCTTTGTAATATTTTGAGCGGTTTTTGCTTTCCTTTCTTAAAAAAAGCCGGATTTTAGTCACATCCTGTTATTGCATGGAATCCTATTAATTTAATAAAGTAGCCATTATATCTTCCCAAACACTTCAAATATTGTAATTTTTAAACTAATAACTCGCGTTGTCAACGTTACATCAGCTGCACGATTATAGTCTAAATAGAAAACACGCTACAGACACATAAATAATCGTGCAGTTTATGAGTATAGAGGTGTTCGTACATGTTTAAGCTTTAACTCTTTAAGGCGTCTGGGAGAAGGATTGGCCCATCGGATTGGTCTGGCTGCTTCCAAAGGATCTTGACATAGTACCATGAGTGATATATGTAAAATGTAGGCTTGCTACTATAACGTAGTTTGCCTAATTTTTAAAGAACCTTTATAACGTCTGGCGGAAGTAATGGCCCACGGAAATGGTCTGGCAATAATAAATATCAGTTTTTGATAATATTCTTAAACACATATTTAAATATGAGCGTTTCTACTTTAACGTAGGTGAGTAAAGTTTTTATACACCTTTAGTTCGCGCTACCTATGAAAGGGCCCCGCTTTCGAGGTAGCAAAAACGCATACTGTCTTAACTACATAGTAGACTAGAAATCCTCAAAATTTCAGCTTTGCTAAAATGACGTAGGTCTGGGGGCACTGGGATCTTACTCTATAAGGAGTAAACTCCAGTCGTGCGTCGGAGCTGACACACACAATTTTTTTTTTTTTTATTCCTTTTAGTTTCTAATAAGAGTATTTTACGCAGTCGGGTTTTTTGATTTTTTTAATTAAGCATACTTGTTTTTAATATATATGTGGTTCAAATGTCCCTAACCCATGGGAGAGTTGACCATAACGATTGGGAGACGACGATGATATTTGTAAAGGGAAAACAATGATAAATATGTTCTAAATCTGGAATATTTAATAAGAATATGACCAAAATATGTTACTTATTGAAAAATATACTGTACTCAACTATAATCATCAAGAAAACAGCCATTAGCGAATAATAAAAAAATAGGTTTAAAAAAAACGTAAACTTTTTCTGAAAAATACAATGACATGAAAACCAAAATTACACTATAAATAAACATATCTCCTTTAATTAAATCAGTATTAGTCTCCAATATTCCTAATATTTAACATTTAAAATAACATTTTTTATCACAAATATAAAAGTCAAAGGACTATTTTACACTTATAAATGAACATAGACGTGTATAATATATCAATTCACGAAAGAGATCAATCATCAGTTTTCAATGTATTTAAAGACGTAGAAAGACGTTGATTTAGTCAGCATCACTACCTCCTGATGAACTAATGAAGCTGATTTAAAATTGGTGTCATTTATGATGTGTTGATTATTCTCTATAGACCGCAATATACTTAGAGAGGATCCAGAATCTCCAGAAGAAGCGGTTTCCAAATCGCATTGTGAATATGATATAAATTCTAAGCCGCCTGAAAAAACAATCTGTGCTTGACGGTTTTGAAATGTAGTGGAATCTTCAGGAAGTAACGAATCATGAGAGAAATTTCTGTCAGTCACTGAAGAGCACATGAAGTCATCTTATTTGAATAAATCAGGTGTAAATGTGGATCCATTTAGCTGTATTTTTAATTATCGCAGTAAAGTGGTTCTGTCTATGACATATTGTACCGCAGTTTTTCTTATACATGGATATACCAGATTTCACTTCTCGAATAGCATTTTCCAGTTCTTTTTTTGTGACGTTGTGCGGGTACCGCTCCCTCTTTTGCTTTGTATTGAAATGGAATGGCATAAGTACCTACCTGAAAGAAACATAAAATATTAATAACTTATCCGAGGGAGATGATCATATCTCCCGCACCCATCATGGATCAAGTCTCCCTAACCTAATCTTCCTCACTTTACCACGTGGTTACAGAAAAATGTGATATCATAATATTAAATCGCTATGAACCTAAGACTACATTAATTCTGTAATTTAAATTATTAGAAAGTTATTACTTACCCGTATCTACTCTCATGCTTTATTTATTTATTTATTTATTTATTTTATTTCTTAGGAAAACTTACAGCTAATTACAAGTTTCATAAGAGAAAAAATAATGTGAATACAAAAGGCCAATTACAAGTTTCCACATATAGAATGGTAAAAAGTGACATTCATGATAAATATAAACAATTTTAGTATACATAAGTAGGTAAAGTATAGGAGTACAAGAGATAGGCTTGATTAATATGAATATATATAAATGTAAAGGCTTATTAGATAAATTCAGAGCAGAAAACAAAAACAAAAAAAAAAGTGGTAATATTTATGAGAAAATAAAGTTACTCGTACAGTATAGTGTAGATAATAGATATCATTCTTGAAAAAATTTTTGGCTCAGTTTGCGTTTTAAGGCGGCTACACTAGTATTAAACAAATCTATGTCTAGAATATTAGATAAAATGTTCAAAGACCTGCTCACTCTTATAAAGTATGAATTTGACATGTACTTTGTTTTAGCAGTCGGTATATAGAGGGGAGCATGAGCTCTGACCATGGTTGACCTTGGTACTCGAAACAAAATGTTGCTCAGTAATTCAGGAGAATCAACTTTAGAATTTAAAATATTATAGAGAAAAACTAAATCCGCAATTCGCCTACGTTCATAAAGTGGAAGTAAATGGTGCCTTCGACACTGCTCAGTATATGAAATGTCAGAGCTTTTGGTACGATACTTTAAAAAGCGCAAGAACCGTTTCTGAATCCGTTCTATACGATCAATATACACATCATAGATTGGGTTCCACACTTGTGAAGCATATTCAAGGTGACTACGGACAAAAGTACAGTAAAGAATTTTAAGTGTTTTTACCTTTTTAAACTCAGAAGATACTCGTAAGACGAAGCCAAGAGATTTTGATGCTTCTTTTACGATATTGTCAATGTGCATATCAAATAGAAGTTTGGTATCTAATGTTACACCAAGGTCCCTTATAGAGGTAACTCTGGTTATTAGCGTATTGTTAATATCATAATTAAATTGTATGGGTTGAGGTTTCCGAGTAAAAGTACAAACGAAACACTTCGACACGTTAAGGTCCAATCTACACCTTCGACAGTAATCATAAAATGAATTTAGGTCTTTCTGAAGATTACGAGCGTCATCGATTGAACGAATGACATTAAATATTTTCATGTCATCGGCGTAGAGCAAGATTCTACCAAAGGCAAAACATTCGGTTATATCGTTAATAAAAACGGTAAAAAGAAGAGGTCCAAGCAAAGAGCCTTGGGGAACACCTGATGGAATGGAAACCACAGAAGATGTAAAGCCATTCAAAACAACAGTTTGGGTTCTTTTAGCAATATAGGAACTGAACCACCTGAAAAGATTTCCTCTAATTCCAGCAGCATAAAGTTTCCGTAGGAGAATAATATGATCAATTCGATCAAACGCTTTGGTGTAATCAGTGTATATAACGTCGACCTGGGATGGCTCAGACATATGTTTGGTTAGGAAATCATTAAATAAAATTAGGTTAGAGGTCGTAGATTTGCCCTTAACAAAACCATGCTGTTCACCAATAAATGACTGTTTGAGGACCGAATAAAGTTGGTTATGTACCATCTTTTCAAGGATTTTGGCGAAAAGACAAAGTTTAGAGATCGGTCTGTAATTCTCTATATTATTTCTCGCTCCTTTTTTATAAATAGGTGTAACATATGCTGACTTCCATATACTAGGGACAATACCCTCTGAAACGGATTTGGAAAATAATAAGGAGATAGGTGTTGTCAGACTCTCAGCACATTTATTAATTAATATAGCTGGGATACCGTCCGGTCCAGCAGACTTTTTCACGTCGATGTCCCTTAACAACTGATAAACTTCACGCTTGTTTATTTCAATTGTTGTGATATCTTGCGTACAAAGGTATGGTGACTTACAATCATCACGTATGAGATACTCGCTATTCGACGTGTTAGCATCGTTCTGTAAGAAGTTGGAGTGAAAATAGTCTGAAAACATATCACAGATCTCAGACCCATCACTAGAGGTACGCGAACCATATTTCATTAAATCCTCTATAAAAGGTTCTGAATCTGAAACAGTTAGCTTACTGCTAAGATTAAAACACCCAATGTCATAATAACCATTATATCATCCAAACGGATGATATAATGTTGTACTGGATTTCATAATAACCTACCGTGAAGGTGCGATGCCCGAGTGCGCGGGGTGTTGCATAGAAGAAAGCGCCCGATGGGGCTGCCGCCTGCGGGCCACGGAGCAACGTACGCGGTACCCGTAGTCTGCCTTGTAAAGGCGGGTGAGGGCGCACGGCGGGTTATTTTAGTGGGTGAGGGCCCCACACTACCCCGTTGTCTCCCCGGATTTCATAATAACACTACTTTGTTTTTTTTTTTTCGATGCCTTCTACGCAAAGGGTTAACAACAGACAGCCACATTCTTACTGCTCGATGCATGGTATCTGTATGAATTTAAAATAAAGAACATCTGTATGAATTTAAAAGAAAAAAGAATAATGTCATTCACGTGCGTTTCACAACGAGAAAGCCGCGCGCTGTAAAAAAAAAAGAAGGAAATTTAAACTAGGCTGTATGGAATATATTCCTTTGCCTTTCCATATTGGCAATAAATTTTAAAACAACAACAACGTAAAAGGTTATTCGAATCCCCGCCACTTTTCTTCGATATTTTTATTGTTTTGTTTGGATTTAAAGCATGGGAGTAGATAAAGTCTTGTATCCAACTGTTGATAATTAGATATTAAAACACTCATGTGATACTATTATTACACGTAGCTTCGCCTCGTGTGATATTATTATCACACATGGCTTCGCCTCGTCTGATAAACACACATTAGTGCTTTAATACCCCTTATTAAACAACTTTCTTATTGGAAACCACAAAAAACTTCTTTCTTTCGCTCACCGTCAAATCGGCGTAAAGGTAGCTAATATGGTATCGTGTATGAGTTAAGGAATTAGACTAGCTCGTAATATATTGTTAACAAACTAAATGGTGCAAAGTTTTAAATGATTTAATCGAAGTGGAGCAACTCTCCTCCCTGGGCAAGTCTCCCGGACTTCCCCTACGATTGTACATGATTTTAAAACATGCAGTGAGAAGTTCCGGGCAGTGTTATCAACTCTACCAACTTTTCGGTAGATCTACCAACTTTTAATGTCAAACTCTAACTCATATCTACTACTCACTTCGAAAAACTATCTAGCAACTAAACAATCTAACAACAAAATAATTATTTCAGTCTCGAAATCAAAAAGTTCTGTGTTGAGCATTTTGAAGTAAGCACATATTCTGACAATTCAAAAGCAATATGTCATTTTTAATTATAAATTTTTGTCTTCTGATCTTTGAGCTGTTATCAATTATTATTCTAAATAAATAAGTATACATTTACAATTATACATATATAAATATACAAGTATGAGTAATATTATCACGAGTACCTAATATTATTTATACGAGTTTCTTTTGAATATTCGCTGTCCATATTGGTTTTGTATTGGCGATACTTTTTTATAAGTATCGGTATCGGTATCGATATCGGCGATACTTTTTTATAAATATCGGTATCGGTATCGTATCGGCCGAAGTGCGTATCGATGCGTCTCTAGCATATATAGGTATTTGTTGTAATAGATAATTATAATTAAAATATAAAGGATTTTTGAAATATTAAGTTTTATTTTCGAAACTTTCCTGTTGCGATATTTTGCTTCTTCGTCAGACCTAGGACATCAACTAGAAGATGATATATAAAACGTGTTGAAAAGTTTAAATATCCCGTGGCTTTTGTAACTTTATTACAACAAAAAAAATATTAGCTTGGCCATATATTAAATTTTTAAACAATAAGTAATATTATTTCATCATTTGAAAATATCACGAGTAAAACCTGTACCTATGTGTTTCGGTCTCGGAAAGTGGTCTCTTTGTTGTGCTATCGTTGTTTGATTTCATTGAAGCATTATAAAGTTAATGACGGCTTTTCAGTTCATTCATCCATCCAAAGAAACCAAAACATCTTATTTGATGCGGTTGAAACTCTTGTTTTGGAAATGGTTTTGCATATTTGTTCTTGTTGGTCTGAAGCCACACTTAGTTCTACTCATTTTTGTGTTCATGCGTACTGGGTTGGTCGTCCCGCGCCGATAACAATTTGAAGATATAAGATGATAAAACAAACAATTCAGCGTTGGGTTTTGTTGTATAAATAAATATAAGAATATCTAATATGCGTCCGTGTTATTATTTATATATAAATCAATTAATCGAGGAAATTGTCCGTTGTTAAAGTAGTTTTTATTCAGTAGTATTAGTTTCTAATATTGTAATACATTGATACGACGTATAATACGATCATTTAATTGTTATCATGGTGAAAACGATATTATAATAGTAAATTTTCAACAATTTAATCCTTGACCTATATTAAATATTACTATGTTTAATATGATAATGCATTTAACGTAAATTTAGAATGTTAGAAATAACAAAATGAGGTGACTCTGTGCGGTTTAAAAAATGAGAGATGTAGCCGTACCGTGTATGCCCCTGCCGCCTACGCGGGACGCACAGAAATAGCTGCGCGAGCGCCGCCAGTGACTCAGCAGAGACAATGGACACCATATCACCGCCTGCGACTTTCGTCAACAATTTGCACGTCGCGTCGTCTACTGTAACGGAAACAACATTATTTGTATAAAAGTTTTTGAAAATTACAATAAAAAACTTATTCGACATCAAATATGTTTAAATCTGCAAATAGAACAACTCATGGAATAGGTTAACAAAATAAAAATAAAAAATGTAATGAAAATATATTTAAAAATAATACATCAGTACTGATTACAAAATAATACGTTTTAATATCAAAAATATTCCGCAGTGGCTTAAAAAAGGATACTGTTAATTAGTAACTTTATTCTAATAACTTTCCACCTAAAATAAAAATTATTGTTCATTATTTGAAAACGCAAGTATAACAATTAACAGCGTATTAAGTATATTGGTATGTTTTACTATTCCTACGTAAGTTTATATTTAGTAACTACCTAGTACTTCTACTTCTACATCAACATTCGTGGCTCTCGCATTCTTCTGGTTTGTCGCTACAAATGAAAATTAGATAAACAAAAACCGGTATCGAACTCTAAACTAGTCATAACACATTTATATGGAAATATTAAAAAGTTTGACACGAGATTGTTCGAAATCTTAGCTTATCGTTTAGATTATTAATTAAACAGGAAGTTGTATGGTTAATGCTCTGCTTCTAGTAATTATTATGTGTTTCATATGTTACTTATATGTTTTTATCCTTTCTCGGATATTTTAGCATTATTCACGACTTTTCAATTTGGTCCCAAAGATTCTAATTCGATCAATGCGTTCAAACAAACTTACGCTTTATTATATTAGCATATATTCGCAATTAAATCTTATGGATTTAATGGCAACTTAAAATTCAATAAGTAATACTTAGGAGTTTAGTTTATTAGTTTAACAATTAAGGTAAATAACTTTTTAAACAAAGTGGATAAAATAAGGAGGTAATAACTTCACTTTCCCATTTTTACTTGTACTTAAATGCTATCACAAATTATGTTTAATTAAGCTTAACAATTATCTAAAGCTAAAATTGTGTCACAAATCGCAATTACATAAATAAATAATAAATTACAATAATAAAAAATTCAATAAATAATAAAAAAAGCTGAAAATTAATTTAATACCTAATAATGAATGCGCCAACGCAATTTTCTGCGGACTTGTCGCCAGCGACAAGTACAACGGATGGGCGCGCCTGTGAATGGTAGCCCTAAGAGTCATATTTTGACAATTCATTCCTTGAGAGGGTCAGATAAGATATAAACTTCGTCTTCACTGTGTCATCTCTCTAGTCTAAAGGCCATAGAACATTGGATTGATATGACCTTTATGGGCCAAGGTGTACGCATATGTAATCTAGCATAAATCCCAGGAACAATCTTACCAACAAGATATTGTCAACAAATAAAGTTTATATTTAAAAGTTTTTAATAGCTAAAGCATATTACTCTTTACAAGATAAAATATATAGATAACAGGGTGTGTGGATTTAGTAGGGCTGTCTTTCACGCAGGACATATTACTGAAGTTTTTAACGATTGAATATTAATTGACGGTTATTTTTTTAACGTAACTAAAAATTTCTTGCCGATTCTTTTCATCCGAATCTACCTTCGGTGGTAGCTTCACATTAACTATAATTAATTAAATAAAAAATACCTATACTATGTAAAATAATTAATCAAAAGTGCTTTTGAAGCCTACTTGCATAGAGAAATTATAGGTTTTTTTTTTTATTTGATTTTTTTTTTTATAGGAACTTAAAATTAAAATATGTGAAACTTTTATGGATGGATGTTTGTTACTCTTTCAGGCAAAAACTACTGAACGGATTTAGATGAAACTTTACAGTAATATAGATTATACATCAGAGTAACACATACGTTACAATTTATAAAGATTTTGTATCATTTGGCCATAGGTAATATAACATAGTTTAAAAATTATCACGTAAAAACGCGAAAGTGTCGCCTATACCACGGCGCTTACGACCTTTTTTTCGCGAGAATTCATTAGTAGACTGGGAGCATTTATTACTGTACACTCTGCGGAAACTCTGGAGGAACGTTTTTTTTATGAGAGTCTTTGTTACCGAGTTGTTGTAAGAATTTGATACGGATAGTCCGAAGCCTGGGAATGACATAGGCTACTTTTTGCCAATACAACAACAAGGGCGAAGCCGCGTTCAGAAGCTAATATATAATAATCTAATTCATTGTACATTTTATAACAAAAAAGAACATGAAATTTGTGAATTTATAATTCAAATATAGAATACACGTAGGAGATAAAAAATTAAAATTATTTTGGTATATGTACCTATTATATTCAATTCCCGCTGTCAATGTATAATCGTTTTTATAATACTTTTCTATGGCTGTTCTTAAAACAAAATGATGTTGGAATCGAACAAGGGGTCAATTTTATACACATCCTGCTAAATAATTCCGTAATTGGCAAACAGAGGGAACGAGACACTCATAATAATGAGATGCTAATTATTACCCACGTTGAATGACATATTGATTTCAGAACGCTCCTAAATACAACTGTACACTGTACGGGTATGAACAACAAAGTTTTACAATTAGTAACGGGTCTAGGTCTTCAAAGAAAGGAAACCAATATAGCGGACACACTTGTACCTCGGCTGCACGAAGTTAATTCAACTGAGTACAGTTAGCGCGTTATGAGGTTGTTGTTCACATGGATTGTTGGTACCAATAGGCATGAATGCAATATGCACACAGCGCACATAGAAACACCTACACATACAGAGAAAAATACATCATCTCTACTATAATAACTTGACATTCACTATTCTTGTATAAAATTAATACACGTACAGGTTAAATTAAATTTTTACTTCAGAAATGTGTTCAATAGCATTTTAAAGATCAATAAAAACCTTTCTTTTTTATATTAAAAAAAAATTTCAAAATCAACCACAAAAAATATTTAAGTTTTAGTTTTCTATTTCAAATTTTATTAAGTTAACGACAAGTCCCAGTAATAATATGTATTACTAGAAAACAAAGTAAAATAATTATTATTATCAGCAGTAAGCCTACGTGTTATTGTATTAAATAAACTATATAAGTATGGTATATATACCTACAAACAAACATCTACATCGAATATCGTTCGGACTGGTTGTACAGCATTCTCGCTTGCTACCACACAACTCAACAAAGGGCTCTCATTTAAACCAATAACTATATTCTTTACACACTGACAATATACATAATAGTTAAGGATTAAAAACCTGCACATGTTTATTGACAATTAATAATTTTATAAATTGCTTTAAGGGACGAAAAATTAACGGTTTATCTATGAGTGTACCGTGCTTTTCTATTTCTTTCTATTCGCATAGAAGGAGATCGTTTTTAACTGAAATGACCAAATAATGACTGCACTCCTATTGTCTCCTATCCAAACTTTTATTACCTATTTTCTCGTCCTTTTAGAAAAGCTGAAACTTGGGTTTTTGTTTATTTCTAACCAGAAACATAAAAAAATTAAGTTTTAAACTTTTATTTTAAAAAATACCGAAAATCCCCATTTACATTTTCAAACTTATTTCACCTTGAAGAAAACCCAGTTAACATTTCAAGAATGTTTCCCAACTATTGGATATTCGGTGGTGCACCCAAGTGATTATATTTCATATTATGTAGAACTTCATGCCTTTTGCCTTATATGCTTTATTTTACTTGACTGAAAATATTTACAATTCGAGTTATAAAAACACATGATTAGCCAATAAAATAGTAATGTAAATATAAAGTGTTAAAAATATATATAAAAATGACTGGAAATAGAGTTTAAACTGTTAATCAGTTATTAAGTTATTTAATGAATAAATGTATATATTTTTAGTTTTATGCGTGGTTTTTTAACTTTCATAACTTAAATCGTTTTTAGGAGAAGTGCCGATGCAACCTGGATTCACGGCACTGCTATGTTCAAATATTGGGGTTAATAATTTTATTATCAAATGCATAGTTTGTTTTGTTTTGTTGTAGTAGTGGGTAATAAAATCAATTTTATTGTACTATACAATAAAAGTGATTTTATTTTCATTCTATTATATATATACCCGTGTATAATACCCGTGGCTTAGAAGCTCAGGTACAGACAAACAAAACTAACAAATTAATTTTATCGTA
This sequence comes from Euphydryas editha, assembly GCA_036937285.1. NCBI lineage: Eukaryota > Metazoa > Arthropoda > Insecta > Lepidoptera > Nymphalidae > Euphydryas > Euphydryas editha. Next base: position 15,437,881 of record JAUPFZ010000005.1, on the reverse strand, counting down.
TTTAGTTAATATTTACTATTGAATCTAACAATCACGCCGTAGTTACTTTTTGCGAAACCATGCAAAACTATAAAATAAGGTGATATATATATATATATATATATATATATATATATATATATATATATATATATATATATATATATATATATATATATATATATATATATATATATATATATAATATTTAAACAAAACTAGCAAACCCGGCGAACTCCGTTTCGCCACCAGATGGCTTCGTTTTTTGTAACATTTCGTTTGGGGATTAAAAGATGAAGAAAAATTCTATTTTTTGTTTTATATTTAAAAAGGAAAATTTTTTTTTGGCGCTGTATGTGAAAAATGATTTTCCCTGTTTTCCTGCTTTTCTGTTGAAATTTTTCCTGAATTTTGTTTGCTATAAACCTCACGGAGCCCGAGACCTTTCCAACGAATGCAAAACCGTGGAAATCGGTTCGTGCGTTCTGGAATTATAGCGTCAGGAAGGAAAACCCGACTTATTTTTATATTATAGATAATCATAATAATAATGATAATAATAAGCTGAATCTTACCGGTATCTGGGCATGTCACAATGCATAGGAGTGCAGGAGGTGGATATGAAACAGGCGGTTTGCGAGGTCTTTTTTGGACGGCTGACAAAAGTTCTTCGGAGCTACTTGTCGGGCGCCAACAAGGTCCGAGCTTATAACGGCTGGGTCATGCCCACTCTCTTGTACACATTTGGCGTACTCAGATGGACTCAGACTGAACTCGACGCCCTGGACAGAAGAGTCCGCACGACTATGACTCTGCATCGCATGCATCACCCAAAATCGTCGGTCATGAGACTGTACATCCCACGGAAGTGTGGTGGCCGAGGCCTATTGAGCGCCAAGTCCATGCATAACCAGGAGGTGTGCAGCCTCAGGGCCTACTTTGAAACGAGGAGGGAAAGCGCTCATGCATGGAGATGTTGTAGTATGTGACAAAGGTCTCACCCCCTTATCCCTGGCCAAAGAGGAATGGCGAAGACCGGTTGTACTTAGCACCTCTGACCGGGAGACCGTATGGATGGAGAAGGAGCTGCATGGACGGTTTTACAAGGCGCTCCACGCACCTCACGTGGATGTGAAGGCCTCCGTGCAGTGGCTGCGATTCGGGGACCTCTTTGGGGAAACCGAAGGTTTTGTCTGTGCAATACAGGATCAGGTGGTTAAGACGAACAACTACCGAAAGCACATTCTGAAGGATGGCACTCCCGACTTCTGTTGAGCTTGTCGTCATCCCGACGAGTCACTCAGACATGTGCTTTCGGGGTGTTCAGCGCTTGCCAACACTGAGTACTTGCACAGACATAACCAAGTGGCCAAAATTCTTCATCAAGAGCTTGCTCTAATGTATTGTTTCTTGGAACAGAGGATGCCGTATATTGTGTACTGGACACACCGGTGCCAGTACTCGAACGCGACGGAGTCCGGCTCTCCTGGGACCTGCCTATTGCCACGGACAGGACGATACTGGCGAACAAGCCTGATATCGTGGTGATGGATAGGGCACAGTCGAGGGTGTTTTTAGTGGACATTACCATCCCTCATGACGAGAACCTCGTGAAAGCCGAAACAGAGAAAAAGCGTAAATATCTGGATCTGGCGCACGAGATTGTCGACATGTGGGGTGTTGATTCCACTGAAATCATCCCCATCGTTATATCTGCCAACGGTTTGATCCCGGTTAGCTTCGCCCACCATCTGAAGCATTCGGGTATCCGTGACGGTTCGCTCGCAGCCAGGATGCAGAAGGCGGTATTACTCGACTCGGCTAGGATTGTCCGCCGATTTCTCAGCCTACAGCCCTAACCCCCCGGCCGTTTGATCTCCGTGCCGGGGCGTAATCCTCCACCCGCTTATATTTATCTATGTAAATTTATTATATTACTTATATAAGTATTGTATTATATTTATTTATATGTGTATATGTAGAGGAGTGTAGCAATAAGAAAATAATAATGATAATAATAATAATAATATACTAATAATAATATACTAATAATACGTTGTACTTAGCACCTCCGACCGGGAGACCGTATGGATGGAGAAGGAGCTGCATGGACGGTTTTACAAGGCGCTCCACGCACCTCACGTGGATGTTAAGGCCTCCGTGCAGTGGCTGCGATTCGGAGACCTCTTTGGGGAAACCGAAGGTTTTGTCTGTGCAATACAGGATCAGGTGGTTAAGACGAACAACTACCGGAAGCACATTCTGAAGGATGGCACTCCCGACTTCTGTCGAGCTTGTCGTCATCCCGGCGAGTCACTCAGACATGTGCTTACGGGGTGTTCAGCGCTTGCCAACACTGAGTACTTGCACAGACATAACCAAGCGGCCAAGATTCTTCATCAAGAGCTTGCTCTAATGTATTGTCTCCTGGAACAGAGGATGCCGTACTACCAGTACACACCGGCGCCAGTACTCGAACGCGACGGAGTCCGGCTCTACTGGGACCTGCCTATCGCCACGGACAGGACGATACTGGCGAACAAGCCTGATATCGTGGTGATGGATAGGGCACAGTCGAGGGTGTTTTTAGTGGACATCACCATTCCGCATGACGAGAACCTCGTGAAAGCCGAAACAGAGAAAAAACGTAAATATCTGGATCTGGCGCACGAGATTGTCGACATGTGGGGTGTTGATTCCACTGAAATCATCCCTATCGTTATATCTGCCAACGGTTTGATCCCGGTTAGCCTCGCTCACCATCTGAGGCAGCTGGGTATCCGTGACAGTTCGCTCGCAGCCAGGATGCAAAAGGCGGTATTACTCGACTCGGCTAGGATTGTCCGCCGATTTCTCAGCCTACAGCCCTAACCCCCGGCCGTTTGATCTCCCTGCCGGGGCGTAATCCTCCACCCGCTTACATTTATCTAAGTAAATTTATGTAAATTTATTATATTCCTTATATATTGTATTATATTATATTTATTTATATGTATATATTGAACGGGTGGAGTGTAGCACTAAAAAAATAATAATAATACTCTTTATTGTACACCATGAAAAGAACAAAAGTCAAAGCAAATATAGAAAGATGTACAAAGGCGGTCTTATCGCTAATAGAGCGATCTCTTCCAGACAACCTTTGGGTATAGGACACAGTAAAGTAAGAGCGGATAATGAAGTGTACAATGGCATATATAATATAATATATACACATACATACACATATTCATACATATGCACATACATATACACATACATACACATATACACATAATATTATAGATATACATACAGAAATATTAGGTAATAATATATCATACATAAAATACGTACGTAAATTATACTAAAAAAAAAAAAAAAGAAGTTTATGGCATATTACAGACAAATAATGTTCTTTAAGATGTTTTTGAAAGCAAGGGAGAGATTGAGCTTTTCTTATAGGAAGGGGAAGGGAGTTCCAGAGTCGAACAGCTTTGGCAGAGAAAGAGATAGAATAAAATGAAGTAGAATAAGAAGGAGTTTTAAGAATCAAATTAGAGCTAGACCTGAGGGAACGATCATGAGAATCGCTAAGAAACTCGAAGCGTTCTTTGAGGTAGAGGGGCGTGTTAGGGTAGAAGAGTACACAGTATAATAGCGAGAGGATGTGAGTATTCCTGCGAAAACGGATTGGGAGCCACTTGAGTTGGTTGCGAAAATTATACATACATACAAATATTATAAATGTAAAATTGTTTGTTTGTTAAGCTTTCACGCGAAAACTACTTAACAGATCATCATGAAACTTTGTTTAGTAGTAGTATGTAACTTAACAATTTTTGTATATTTAATAGCAAACTTTATCAGAATTTATCAAAAACATTGTTGTTAGTGATTATTGTCCGCAAAAACATACCAAGAGAATGTGAAAGAGAAAATTATACCTACGATCCAGTGCATAGGTAATTATGAGAAAAATACTAGAGAATGTGTTGGATGAAGTCGACCGACCTTGCTAGGTGTTTACATCGCGCGCATCGGTCGCGGGCGCGTCACGGCCGCTCGTTGCACCGTGTGGGACACAAACAACCTACATACTTATACGTACGTCGTACAGCGATGCTAATGTGGCTATCTACATAGTGGTTCGAGTATGCAGGACGCCGCCGACCGCGTCCGGTTAGGCGCGTCGCGTTCCGATCAAGCTCAAGGATGGCACTGAACTCTTAACGCCTATAATGAACCCCGAGGCTTTGCGCTGACCACCTACTGCCTGTAAGTTTTAAATGAACGGACCATCCATCCTTTAATCGAATAACTTTCGAGAAACTAATGAAGTATGTTTTCGATACGTTTATTATCTACTATCATTTATGAAAATGAAAAATCTTTTTTTCATTTATAAATTCAAAAATCGAACACTAGTTTGTGAATCAATGAAGCTGAACTTCAAATAATGATAAGAGAGCTCAATACATTCATTAGTCCGGTGTAAGGGCTTTTTTATATTTACTGTGAAAAATATAATCACGCATTAGTCGGTTTATTAGTACCTATAATGGAAAATAAATAAAGTGCGAATATTTGACATTTTTATACTGTTAATGATAAGGGAATAATGAAGTTTTTAAGAACTCAGTCAAAGTAGCAAAAGTAAGTTAATGCAGTGAGTTAGTTATGCGTACAAAATGCACAATGTCCATTTCTAAATTATCACGCATTCGTGATACTATGATCCTGCATAATACGATATTACACGTTGAATTTGGTTGAAAACTTTCGCTAATTTAGCCTTAAGTTACGCATTCCCAAGATGGACAAACTTAAAGTTGAAAAATATTAATGAAAATATATTTGAGGAATATGGCAGGAAATTAATAATTGTTAAATTGCTAAATGACAGATTTTTGTACAACACTACTACTTAAATGTAAAATATGCATGTGCTTTTATTGCCTGGTTCTATACTAACGATAAGATGATAATAATAAATATACACTCATTTGCAAAAAAACGGGCGGTTTCGATTTTCTTCCTGGCTGAAAAAAATAAAATACCAAAAAGGTTTTAATCATTTGAACATGTTACTGGCCAGTTATAAAAGTGCCATAATGTTTATAAGAGTACATTCCAAATTCAAATTTTTGACTGAGCCTGGTTTTCAAAGAAAATAACTTTTAACTACATTTTGTGGCGCGAATTCCCTATAGTTAATATCGACTCTAATTAACTTTTTGTCAATTTTTATTAAATTATCTGGTGTCCTTGACATTTAAAAGTATTGTTATTGCTGTTTAGCAATCTCGAAAATGGTAGATAAAGTGATAAAAGCGAGCAAAATTATTGCGCTGCTTGAAGAAGGTTGCAGTCAATGCTTCGTGGCTCAGAGGCTAAATGTGAGTCGGTCGACAGTTCAAAGGACCTGGCAGCGCTATCAAGAGACCGGTTCCGTCAAGAGAAGGCCTGGTTCTGGCAGAAAGACATATGCCGAACCACGGGATGATCGTTTTCTAGTTAGTCAAGCGTTGAGAAATCGCAAATCTTCTTATGTGGACCTCAAGAACACCCTCGAAGAAGTAAGAAATGTGCAAATTAGTCTATGGACGGTCAGGAGGACGCTTCTCGCTGCTAATATACACAGTCATCGCCCGGCACGCGGCCCTAAATTACTCCGTGGACATCGAGTTGCCAGGCTTAGTTTCGCTCGAAATTGTGTTTCATGGACTCATGAAGACTGGGATAGGGTATTGTTCTCCGATGAAGCCAGGATATCTCTGCATGGTGAAGACCGACGTCGGCGAGTGCTACGTAGACGAGGAGAACGCTTTGCAGAGGCATGTTTTGAAAAAATCACACCTTATGGAGGGGGCTCTGTTATGTTTTGGGCAGGAATAAATTCTATGGATCGTACGGAGTTAGTATTCATCGAAAACGGTACACTGACTGGACACCGATACATAACGGAAGTTCTAATTCCTTATGCACAACCCGCTTTAACCGCTCTTGGCGAAAACTCAATTTTTGGTCTGGCGGTGTGGATGCGTATATGCTAGAAGTCGGAATTCGTCGTTTGGACTGGCCAGCTAGAAGTCCGGACCTCAATCCCATAGAGCATGTCTGGGACGTTCTGAAACGACGAATGAGATCAGTGCAGCCGGCTCCGCAGACCATCAGAGAGCTAAAGAATGTGATTACCGCGGAGTGGGAACGTATTCCCCAAGAAACCATAGAAGATATACTCACTAGCATGCCCAGACGAATGCAAGCTGTGATTTCAGCAAGAGGGGGTCACACTCAATACTAAACTTTTATCTGCTTTTAATGTATTCAAGAAAAACAAAGAAATTAACGCGTTTCATTTTTATTTAGCGAGCAGGTACAATCATAGTGTTTTGAGCTTAAACATTATTTCTTAATAATTTAATTAAAATGGTATGATAAAACTGATGAAAACTATTCCTTCCTAATTAATTTATAAAATTCTGAGGATAACAATACCTAAAATTGTCAAACAAACTAATTGTAACTATAAAATAGTTCTTTGCTTAAGTGCCCGTTTTTTTGCAAAAGAGTTTATAAAGTTTGTTCGTATCACCGTATTAATATTAGGAGTTATCAGACAATTTTGATAAATTATTTTTGCGTCATAAAGCCTGTTGTAGTTTTAGACTCAGAATTGGAGCGGTAATAATAAATGTCATCTAATGTACGAATAACGAATAAGCGAATTCCAAGGCAGGTGTAACATCTAGTAACACGTTATTGAAAGAAATTTTAGGTTATAATCGCAATATGACGCGAAGCCGGGCCGCCCGCCGCGTAGGTATTTAAATAATATGTGGTAAGAAATTTCACCGTAGATAAGATAATTTAAGCAGTTTTGTGCAAATATTCAATACAAATATTTTCGAACTTTATCACTACAGGTTTGCGTATCAATGTATATAACATTCCCCTATTCGTAACCTTGGATGGACTTTAGAACATTTTATAAAGTTGTAACACTCACACTGAAGTTCTGACAAAATTTGAATAAGATTCTTTGAAGAGACAAATCGAAAGACTAAAAATATTCTATTTATATTTATTTAAATAGTAATATATACCTAACCAATATTTAACTAATAACAATACTGAAATTTATTTAATAAAATAGTAAACAGTTCATGCTCTCTTTTACTCTAGAATGAGAAATAAAAATCGCTAGTGTACCACAGAGACCAACCAACGGTTGCGGAATGCGGCACACTTAATTTTTCTAACGGACTACGGGTCGAAAAGCGTGCGTCGCAAGCGAGAGGACCATGTAGTACGGGTCGCGGGGCGGGCGCGAGGTATCGGCTGTAGTACGACGGCCCGCATTTCTAGTAAAGGAAGCGACCCTGGCGCGGTCATTGCTCGACGCGGCCGCATTCCTCGCCCCCGCCCGCCGGCCCTCTGCGGCGCCTGCGCCATCAATGAACGGCGCGCGCGCATTGCCGCATCCATATTCTATTCGCCCTATCTCATTCTCCCGACAATCCGCTTTTGGCCCTTCCTTCACTTCTATAATAGCTAGGTAGCTGTTATCAAACTATAAATACTTCAGTTTATATTTTCCTTCTCACTGGATTTACAAAAAGCTAGTCAGTTTTTTTACGTCGTTTAACGTATTGATTATTTTAATATTGAAATTATTATTTTTATCGAATAAATATGAACACTGGAAATTATTTTAACTTACAATTTATATATTTATTATATTTTTTAAGGGATAATAATATACGTATATACAATAAACGTATGTGTAATGTATTGCGGTAATGGCGTTGTAAATTTGTAATAGATAATTTCAGATACAAACAGTCTATGTAGATTCGTTACCTACAACTTACACGGCAGGAACTTAAAATATATTATTTTATTTTATATAAAACAATTCATATTGTGTTGTCAATTTAATAGGTTTTTAGGCACCGGTATCACAAATAAGAATGTGAGAACAAGAGTCAGAAACTCAGAACATTTCAATCTTAACAACTTTCTTTTTCTTAATATTTGTTCTTTAATGTTTTATTTACTTATTTATGTTTTTTTTTATATTAGCTAAGTGCAATATCATATTTTCAATAAATAAATAAAAAATGGTATAGTGTACCTCATGATTATGAAAATGGATTTATGTTGTTGACTTTCGAATTCTTGTAAATAAAGGCAGAAACCATCGACAAACCGTTAAAAATAAATATTCACATATTTCATGTAGTTAAATATACGTATGAATGGCTTCCTCAGACAGTCGAGCCAAAGCCAAGGTCAATGTCCGTTTTCTGTCTTTTCTAAAAGCGGTTCCTACTATAGAAGACATCATATTTTCTGTGGTAACCCTTTTATTTAAAACTAGAACTAGCTTGTAGGTGTCCGTTAAAAAATTTAATCTATTTATAGCTGTTTAACATTACTGACCCAACAGTCCCAACACTACTGTCTTTTAACATTACTGTCGATCGATCGTATGATCTTTTACCTAAATACATCAAATGATTAATAAATAAATAATTCACACTCAACGAAGTGGGAAGTGAACCTTATGTCGAGGATCTAGAAACACACAATACATTCGAAAACGCCCACACCAAGACAATCATCTGTATGGCCTATGGGATGGGATGGATAGGATTGAACCAGTTTTTTTTAAACCAAAAGTGACTGCGGAAGCCGTTTTCTAGATATACCTTGTCTAAGCAATTTACTTTAAGAGAATTACCATGTAAACATAAAAATTTAATTAAAAATATACAAATAAATCAATAATTTATTCAAAAAATTTAATCATTAATTCAAATAAAAAGACAACGACAATGCATGACTTTAATTATTTATACGTCAAAGTGTTTTATTATTATTATTTTCTTTTTTATAAATATGTAATTTGTTCATCTCAATAATAATTTTGCTTTATTTAAACTTACTTAGTATGTACTTCATAACCTAATCATGCTTAAACTTGAGGGCCAGATTGGACCACTCTACCTGAGAGAACCTGAAAAGTCAAAAACTGCAACACGATGAATTCTGAAAGTCAGAAACTGGGTCTCTAAATGTAAATTTGTAAATCGCCAATTTAAAATATTAATTCAATTCAAATAATAATTTTACGCACAAAACTTTATTTTGAAAAACCTAAAGAAGTAGATAAAATATTTTTTTTAATAAATTTAATTATCATATTAATTATTGTAGTATAACCTCAACCGTCACTCTAAAAAGGTCAGAAACTGGCCACTTACGTTAATCTTAAATATCAAAGTCGCAAATTTACAAAAGTGGAAAGCCTGGGAATAAGTTTTACACAGGAGTAAATAATCTATAAGTGTGTATTAATGTCTATTCGACACTAAATACAAATGTATATTTAAAACTTGAGTGCCTAGTCTGATCTAGTGCTTTTTTTTTTTTTTGACGCAGGGGAATCCATTTACGGATGATATCCAAGACGCCCGGGTCGGCAGTCCTAGACCTAGGTCGGACTCGACACTTTGGGAGTGCAATACCGTACTAAACCCCTGCTGGAGCGTTCGGCCGCTTTAATTGGAGGGTCCCGGATCTGCAGGCAACAGGATAATCTGATCTAGTCCTAAGCATATATAGTGTTATGGATGAGGGTCTTTACTGCTCCATAACTTCTACGAGGCCATCCATCATTTATTAGCCTCTAAGAATAACGTATTGATGTTCACGTTATATTCGATATGTGTACCACACGATGAGATATGTAGAATGATGAAGATGTATCTAGTCCTAATCCCTGAACTCTTCACTTAATGTAGATTTAGTAAAAACATTTAACGCAATAAATAAAAACTAAATACTTAATTAAAAATTTAATTAGACTTAAAACACTTTTGTTAACATGAAATCAGTTACTATATCATACTACACCACTAAAAACAAACCAAACCGAATTTTCCAGGAAAACGATTTACGTTTTTCAGCCCGTCCAACAGTGGCTCTCAATCTTTGAAGCTGGGTACATTAAACATTATTATCTTGTTCCGCGGAATACCTACTTACGATACATCGTAAGCTTTAATCAGAGGTCGGTAACCTTTTTGAATTCGAGAACGCAATAAGAAAAAGAAGTTTATCCGCGAAAAGTTCTGGTAATTTGCTTTATTATTACATCATCTTAATGAAATAATTTATTAAAAAGCATCGTCGTTTTGGAAAAAAAATTAAACAAAATTGACAAATTTGAAAAAATCTGCTAATACAAAAAACCTCGATATTTGGGTGTTAAGCGAGTTCACTAAGAGAAACATTAGGTTTCTCTTCTTCTAGGACTTAATGCAGTGTCAGTAAGAGTAGCACAAAGTTGTTTCAAGCGTTTCCAGTCTGGGAATTGTAGTGTCAAAGATCAAAGATACTGGTCCTCATATGGATAAAGTTAATGCGATTTTTGGCTGGCTATACAAATAAGCCCGATATTTAGGTGCCACACGAGTTGCTTGAAAGAAACCTAATGAATCGTGAACTGAACGTGTGTGAATGAAACTGAACCATTTTTATAAAGATTGATAACTGGTGATGAAAAATAAATCACCGACAAAAACATGCGAAAAAGATCATGACCAAAGGGTAGTCAAGCTGTAGCGAAAACCGGATTAACACGCAATAAGGTGATGCTGTGTGTACGGTACATACCCACCGCCTCTCCGCGGCGGGAAGCGTAAATGCATTTCCGAGCCAAAAAAAAACCGGCCAAGTGCGAGTCGGACTCGCGCACGAAAAGTTCCGTATCATTATCGTATAAAAACTCTTTGAACCGGTCGCTCTGGAGGTGGATGGTGGTGGTGGAGGCCTACGTTCAACAGTGGACATCCAACGGCTGATATGATGATGACACAGAAATAGTAATAATACTATTTCTGTGGATGATGATGATGATGATTGTATGGGAGCCCCCCTTAAATATTAATTTTATTTTAATTTTATTATTTATTTTTAAAATTAATATATAACTAAATATTCTGTGAGTATTTCAAGCGTCTACCTGTTGCCATTATCAATATCGAGCAAAAAAAAACAAGTTTGTTGTATATGCGAGCCCCTTTTTAAATATTTTTTTATTCTGTTTTATAGTATTTGTTGTTACAGCGGCAACAGACATACATCATCTGTGAAAATTTCAACTATCTATCACGATTCATGAGATACAGTCTGGTAACAGACGGACGGACGGACGGACAGCGGAGTCTTAGTAATAGGGTCCCGTTTTACCCTTTGAGTACGGAACCGTAAAAAAACACCCTCATTCTCAAATTTTTACCTGTTTCGGTCTCTTCAGAATTCTTAGGATAGTATTAGGTTAACATCAAGAGAGGACTGTCAAAACTACTAGTCGCATTTTTTTTGTCAAAAATCTCGAGATTTCTACAGGAACGGTATTATCACTATCACTTTTTCCCCGATCAATATATTACCACCAATTTAGAGATCAAGTATTTTTAATACTCTGTAAAACTTAATTCCAGTGACTGTAGTGTATCAGCCTGTAAACAACTCACTGCAATAGATATACCTACTTGTTTTCAAAACCATTGGATGTACCTATATTAAATTTTGTCAAATCCAGTCTCAGTACTTGTTGGAATATTTCTTCTCTATTCCTTATAGTTTCAAATTTGATTAAGCACACTTGAAAAAAAAAAACGAATTAATTTAATGATTATATTTTTAATTAATTCTTTTATTATGTTAGATTCTGTGAAGCTAATTGAATACAGCGCATTTATGGCTAGCTCGACCGGGTTCGTACCACCTTTTCAAAGAAAATCGGCGTAAAGTAGCAACTTTAACTGCATAAATATGGTTAGTGTTACTGACGGAGGCAACATCCCCCACTAGCCTCCATCCTTAAGTCTCTGTGACTTCTCTTCAAAACTTTTGGACGCAACCCATTTATGACTCTTCTGGGGATGCAAGGGCTAAATAACGACGATTATTTCTTTATCATCGTCATTTATAATAAAAATGGGTACTACATTATGGACTAGATTCAGGTCACCCGTCACTATGTGCAATGTGGTGCAGAGCACGATGGCGCAAAAATAAAAAGACGTCAAGCGTGGAAAAATTAAAAAAAAAGAAACTTACATATGGCACACACAAAGCAAAGAGTCAAAAAATGTCTGTAATATTTCGTTAGACAAACTTAAAATTTTTATATTATATATATTCCCGTATTTTTACACACTGTTACTACTTCCACCAGTTTAGAGAGCAAACTCGGAGCAACTTACAGCCAAGACTTTTACAGAATAGGTAGCAGTGTATTTTTCATTGCTGAGAAAGTCTCACTTTATTTTTTAATCAATCTTAAACAATTCCTTGTGAAAAAAATTGAGATATTTTGACAATTAACATTCTGAAAATATGATAGTTTGCTCTAGTGGATGGACTAACTAATTGACACAACTAATAGCCATACAACAAAGAATTGAATTGAATTGAGAGACTAATTAACTATCGCACTCATTACCACAAATTATTACACGTTTCTGTATTTTTAGTTCAACTATACAAATAATAATAACGAGCGTTGTTCCAAATGTCAATTAGTAGGGAAGTTTTAAAAAATATAACATAACATGATCGTAGGATATTAGGTACGTTATCTTACATTAAAATGTCTCTGCGATCGAACAATCGTGAACACAATCATAACTATAATTATACACCTACTGACAAACAATTCTGAAAATTTAGTACGAAATACTACGAAATACTTTTAACTGTCACAATATTGAATTTTGATAGCGAGAATGTTTAATTTATCCGACATTCAATTACCACTCCGATCAATGTTAAATATATATAATATGTAGTGGCCTAAGAGCTACTGAACAAAGAGTAACCCGTTTCCCACAAAGCTAGAAATTGTTTAAATTATCTTTTATTATCGGTCAATTATGAAATTGCAAGTCTGGCAGGCATATCGCGGTAGCGTCATTGTGACGACCCTTAAATTTTTGAAAATGTCAATAGAAATATTTTTTTAATCTTCTCCCACAAGACTACAATTTTAATACGTAGTAATTTACATAAAGTTAAGTGTGATAAAAATTGCCAACCTATTTTGAGGGTTGCAAGTAAGTGCCAGACGATAGTAAAGTTGTCATCGGGATAGTATTAGTTTTATTGGTTGTGATTGCAATCTATTGTTTTTCAAAAAGAGGGAAAACGGCCTTTTCATTACTTAATTAAAAAAAAATTATATCAAAAAGCTTACAAAAAACGTGTTACTCGGTGTATGGTTCAGTAGCTCCTGCTATAGGTAGATTGCAGTTGACGGCGCGGGCAAGGGAAGAAAGGGCGGTGTTAGGTGACTATTTGATTAGCCTTTCATAAATTCGATTGTTGTGTACTTTTTTTTTTCAAAGTGCTGGTTCCATTTTAAAAAATAAAATTTAAAATTTAAGTTTATCGATGTGTAATTCTTTACAAATAGAAAATATAGTATGGGATATGTCGATACCAGGTGTACTATATTATTTCATTGTAATTAGAACACATTCTAGTAATTGGAGCTTGTTTTCCAAGATTGTTCTAACATATATGTGTTTCGTGATGCGAGTTGCGATTGCGGGAAACTAATCGGGACTGACAATACTCGTAACACATGAGTAAAGAAACCGGTTTATTTACTCATGTGCTCGTAATATGCGATCGAAAAAGTTACTACATTTTTTATGTATTACGTCAAACATTCTGAAAGGGGGTGGAACACCACTACTTAAAGTCCTTCAGAGGCTCTTTAATGCCGTCTTGCTCGAGGGCGCAACGCTGGAGGCCTGGAACAGAAGCGTGGTGATGCTCTTCTTAAAAAAGGGTGATAGCACCTTGTTGAAGAATTATAGGCCAATTTCACTTCTGAGCCACGTTTATAAGCTGCTCTCTAAGTTCATTACAAATCGTCTGACGGGCAAGTTTGATGACTTCTAGCGTCCCTAACAAGCCGGTTTCCGAAAAGACTATTAATACGCTGCGGCAGATTATACAGAAGACCGAGGAGTATAATCAGTCGGTTCGAGTACGGGAGCATAGCACGAGAGCGATTCCAATGCAATGAGGTGTCAGGCAGGGAGATTTCACTTCTGCGAAATTTTTTACCCCAGCATTGGAAGACGCTTTATCAAGCTTCTGGAATGGAAAGGATTCGGCATCAACATAAACGTATCGCTGAGAGATGTGAAAGAACGAATGATTTGTCTGTACCTTATTTAGAGGGATGGAAATAGAGTTATTTATTGTATAGCGTTATCCCTTTCTCTCTTTGGAACAATTCGTATTACCGAATTTTAACGATTAGTCATTTGTGCGACTCACAATAACACATAACTGCATAACATAAACATAACCTTTAAAAGTTTTTATTAACGATAAACATAAGTACCTTTGTATAATTTATAGTGTTAAGTACACAAAAACAAAAGTGGCAAAAAAGTAGATATAATACGAATATTATATCGCTCATTTGGTGCGACAGTGACACATTTGCAAAAATACGCGAAAATGACTTATTAATGCCAAAATACTATGCATAAACATCTGCGTTGGTAGTGAAAATGCCACAATATCCAGCTATAATAAAACAATTTTAAAATAATAATTAGCCGTAATAATGCTTCAGAATCTTCTTTTGAACTATGAACTAACCTTTATTCTGATCTGGTGTAAAGTTAACTAATTTGCATTTGTGTCACTGTCGCTCCAAATGAGCGATATATTTTTCTCAAAATTATTAAGAACTCAAAAATTTCGTAGGCGTTCATCTAAAATAACATTGAAAATTAATTTCTTAGGCACTAAATCACCAGAAATACAACTTTTTCGATATTACACTTACGTTATATGGTAAAAATATGTTTTTATATGAAATATTGCACAAAACAATTTTATTATAATCCGTTGGATGTTTGTAACTTTTTTAAGATTGCTAAATTTGACATAAAAGTAATAACACTATAAGTTAAAAAAAGCGTCATGGTACCAAATAAGCGCGGATTGAACGAACAATACGAGATGACGTCACCAAAATAGCTAGGAAAGTATGATCATTTTCAAGCTTATAATAATATTGTTTTAAGTACGTTGTGGTATGAAAATTCAATCTAAGATTATATTAATAATGCTAGATTGTGATAGGCCCCCCTTAGTCTCTGACTATGGGCCTTTTAAACAAGCTCCAAGTCGCACAGCGTGCAATGGAGAGGGCTGTGTTTGGTATTTCTCTGCGAGATTGAATAATAATGATGAGATAAGCAGACGAACGAAGGTTGCCGGATAGCCTATCGAGTCATAGCCATAGTCGATGGGGGGTATCTACCTACGTTCAGCAGTATATATCCAATGGCTGACATGATATATAGGTAATTATAAAGACATGAAACTCGTGTAAATTCATGCATGGCAGTGGACATCCGATGGCTGATATGATGATGATGACGATTATGTATAATTTTGTGAAGAAAACATTGATCGCGTATGATTCGTCGTTCCGAATCGTTGTGAAGGGATATCAGTTTTAAGCTTAGACGGTCGTTGCAGTATGAATAGCGGAAAATGCAGGATGTTAAGTAGGATGGAGTGCAAGGTGTCTAGTACGAGCTCTTTGTATGTTTTCAGTGCGCTGTGATTGAATGTTGTAGAGAGGATTCCAAATTGTACTGGCAAACTCTAGGCGGCTTCTCACAAAGACAGTAGATAATTTTAGTACTGCAAGAGAACCTTTTGTGTTACGTTTAATAAACTCGATTAACTGCGCCGATTTTTGGTAATAATGTGTATACAAGATGAGAACGTTAATTTTTTTTTTTATTAATAGTGAGTCCTAGTACCCTTATCATTATCATTATCATTTATCATCATATAATGATGAGTCCTAGTACCCAACTTTCAAAAAAATCTTCTTGTATTGCATTATTTATAGAGTAACTAAACACAAATAGTTTTTCTTACTTGTGTATTTTATATGTAAGCATTTAGTAGTATTTAGAATAATTCTAATGACGTTTCACCAAACTATGATTTATTGAGATCTTTTTGTACTAGTTTGACGTCGTCAAACGATTTTATGAAATGCAATGCAATATTTTATTACAGTGATGTGTTTAATGTATGACAAAAATGATCTGAAAAAAAAAGTTTGACAAAGACACAGATAAACTGCTGTGCTCTTATAAGAAAAGTATTTAGATGTTCGGTAAGTATAGGATGTACAAAATTTTCGAAGAGTTTTGAGAAACACGACAAAGTTTATTTGAGATGGTAGATTTTTTATCTGCCTGATCGCCTTTCTTGAAAATTGGAACAATTCGTGCTTTATTCCCTCTAAGAAATATACCTTCCTCAAAACAAAGGTAATATATCAAAATTAGAGGGAAAGCAATTCCTGGACCACGCCGAGGAGGCAAATCATCAGGACCGGTACCCTTATGAATATATAATGTTTTGATTTTTGTTAGAACTTCAAGATTTAAGAAATTTTAACTTATGTACCTGCCACTTTGATGCATATTTATGTTTGGACTGACTTCTTGGGTGCGTTTACTATACATATATAGAGGAAAAGTACCTATTTGGAAAAGAGATTATATAATACATATTTCAAGAGATTTTTTTCTCTACCTGAGTTAGCTAGGTTAAGTTTTAAGAGTAAGAAACGGTAGCATTTTCTGAGAAAATGTACCACAGTAATGTATATTTTTTACACCATTCTGATGGTGACTGAAATTTAAAAAAAAGCATATATTATGACGTGAAATTTTCGATTGAATATTAAGGTGCTTTTTCAATATTAAGTCAAAATAAGGTGAAAAAATAAATATTTTAAATAAGAAATTACAGTATATTTGGGGCATAAAAAAAGTAAGTTTTCACCAATTTTCGTGAAAGAAAATTATTTTTTTAAGAGATAAAAATAAAAAACCCAAAATTTAGTTATTTCAATTTTTCACATAAATTTTGAGGTTATGTGAAAAAAGTGTAAATACAAAAGCTTGTAGATCTTTTTATTACCTACAACTTTTCCAGTTAACTTTTTTCCATAGGACATGTAGTTTTACCAGAAATCGCGATAAGCCATTTTTTACCCCCCCCCCCCCTTCCATTTTCTGACCTCAGATCGTCCGTAATTTATTTTTCCCTGCATTTTTGTTATATTCTCTTCTTTTTCCATTGAGTTTCGCCTATTATTTTTTTTTTGTTTCAAAAATTATCGGCACTGGTCTATAGGTACTGTCAAAAATCGCATTTAGTTACAACGCCTTCTTACTAACCAATTGAAACTAGTTTACATGCCTTTGTTATAACTAGAATTTGTTACAAATCAAAAATAAATTTAATTAAAATAAGTTTCTGTACATTATTCCGTTATTTCAATTATATTTTTGAAGAAGCTACTCGATAGACTATTACAAAGGTTATTGTCAAAGTAGCGAGAGGGAAAACAGATGGCGCTGTCGACATGTCCAAAGACAAAGAGGTCGTTTGAGGGTAGATTTCTTACATTTCTTCAAAGTTAGACGGGGGTTATCTTTTTACAACGAAATCGAAATACTACTCCTTTCGCAGTATTTCCTTATAAACAATATTTTTTTGTTTTTCCTTTGGGTGCTAGAATCACCAGGCTACTCTGGTACATGTCACATACTATGCTATGGGAGAAGCAGCTTTCCCTCAAGTATACTCCCATTACCTTAAGAGTTTGACCTTAAGCTTTGTTTATGGTAAAAAAAAACATACTCATACGCAGTCATACATTATATTATTATCGAGTTCCGGGAAATCACCATTTTCTATTTTAAGCAACAGATCTGAGAACTGTCCGGCAGTAACATCTCCCCTCAGATGGACTCTCATATTTATGGTAAGGCTCAGTTTTGTCACTGAAGGCCACAAATGCTTTTGTACTGTACTGTACTGTATCAGCCTGTAAACAACACATTGCTGAGCAAAGTCCTCTTCTTCATATAGAAGAAGGGTTGGAGCTTAATCAACCACGCTGCTCCACTGCGGGTCGGATAATCGGTATAATTTCCAGGTATCCATGATAACAAGTGGGATCGACGGTTTTAAGTGCTCTCCGAAGCACGGTGGGGGAACCCACAAGGATATACACCCAGACCGGAAACAAATATTTAACAACACATACAAATATCTGCCTCGGGCGGGAATCGAACCCACGACCAACGGCATTGAGGCGAGACGTTGAGGTTCGATTCCCGCTCGGAACAGATATTTGTAGTTGTATAAACATTTGTCTGGGTCTGGGTGTATGTCCTTGTGGGTCTCCCCACCGTGCCTCGGAGATCACGTAAAGCCGTCGGTCTCGGTTGTTATCATATACAGCTGATAACGAACGTTACTCATGGTAGGGCAATTATTCGCCAACCCGCAGTGAAGCAGCGTGGTGGATTAAGCACCAACCCTTCTTCTATATGGAGAAGAGGCCTTTGCTCAGCAGTGGGTGGTTTACAGGCTGATACAGTACTATAATTATGTATATATAACTCTAATTATTAAAATCGTGAATAAATGACGATTACAATACCGTGATTAATAATAATTCGACAGCTTACCTCGCCTTTACCTGCTTATTATTATATATTTTTTTTTAACTTAACATACACACGGTCGTTCCTAAGGTAGGCAACTTAATGCCTGTGTTTTAGGTAACAGTTGATTGATATACATATTTTTTAAAATAAATATACACATAAATAATACATATATAAATAAATACATATTACACCCAGAATCGGGGCGGGAATCGAACCCACAACCCTGGAGCAGAAAACAGGGCCACTGCCAACTGCGCCACGATTACTTATTATTACTTATACATATTAGGATGCGTGCCCGTAGTCATGTTGGGGCCTCAAAATTTTGAAGTTGATGCTTACCCGGAAGAAAGTTCATTTATAATTTTACACTAACAAAGCTTCGTGTGCCTATAGGCCTCTTATTGCTTAAGACGGCCTATACTACAGAGTAATGTGTAAGTGACAACAGTTTACTCCAGTTCCAGTATATGTCAGAACATGGTTAATCTATACTTAATATTATAAAGCTGAAGAGTTTGTTTGTTTGTTTGTTTGAACGCGCTAATCTCAGGAACTACTGTTTCGAATTAAAAGATTCTTTTTGTGTTGGATAGCCCATTTACCAAGGAAGGCTATATAATATCACGCTACGACTAATAGGGGCTGAGCAATAATAAGAAATGAATAATAAAGAATCTCAATAATACCAGGAATCAAACCTGAGACCCCTTGCTCGGCAGTAACGCTTGCGAACACTCGCCCAACGAAGCGGGTACCTACTCTTAGAGTAATTATTGAAAAATATTTAAGTACGTTTTTCCCTCACCCTAACTCGGGTGAAACCGCGGGGCAGAGCTAGTAACGTCTAAAATAGTGCTTACGAATACAAACAAGTTTAATATGCGTACTTAAGTATATTTACGTAGAGACCACGTCGTACATGACGCACTTACCAAGAATTGTTTTAATATGGATCTATATATACATATAATATATGGATTTAATACAGCCTTATAATTACAGCATTTATTTATTTTATTCTTTGCAAGAGAAAACAACAATGTTTGAATGAATATATCTTTTAACGTTTTTACCTTCTCGTTTTCACAACTTACGAATATTATAAGTAAATACTTAAATTTGTAAATAATATAAATGTATTCGTTAATAAGTTAATAAATAAATTCTTACATATTGAGAATTATTTAAATCAATACATCCTAATTATTATCCCGAGGTTAACGAACTATGTACATTTAAATACGTAGGTACGTCATACGTTACTATATTTATAAATTCTTTACTATCTACATACTTAGAGCGTATAATAAAATGTACTAATTGATTGTTTAAAGTGGAGGCTGTGATGTGTCACATTTTTCCATTGCGTAGTTATCTGTTAGAAAACTGGGCTTACAATTTAACAATTTTTAAATGTTTTATAAGTATAATAATTCAACTAATGTATTTACAATAAAATTTCGATATGTGTTGTATTATAATGTATAAAATAATATACTTATTTGATAAGAAACAAAAGAAATACAATGGTAAAAATAACTAAGGTACTGTAACGATTAAGGGAAGGGCGATTGTAAATGCTTTACGGGAGCTATCGAAAACGTCCACTGCAGGTTGTCCAACGGCTTTTCGCTTGTGGCAAGGCGCGCGGTCAATGCTCGGCAAACTGCCGGACTTACAGGTTGAACATGGGGCAATGGAATCCGCGGGGGACAAAAAAAACACGCGACCGCGCGGTCCGCCGTGCGCATTTCTCGACTACTAAACAACGACACATAGCCGCATCGTTCAAACTCACGCGTCGTCCCGCCGTTTTGTACTGAATTTTCTTACTCGGTATCAATTGAGACAAATATGTATATCGGTATCAAACTAAAAACTACTGATATTGTAGGTAACTATATCGTAAGTCAAGTAAGTAAGTCACGACACCGGTCTCTCTCGGTCTTGACTAAAACGAATTCCCAGAAAAACAATCCCATGACCCCATCTATTTAATATACATAGAAATATTTATTAAGTTTTATATGAAAATATATTGGAATAGACTTCTAAGTAATTTTTGTGACATTTAAAATCTAAAAGATAGTTTAATGCCATCAAAAACATAGCTTGTAAAAAGAAACCAAGTCTCGCAACTAACTTCTTCTTCCGTAAAAAGTATTCAATCCCTACTTAAGGGTCCTTCTGTCTTAAGTTATTACGTAATTGGCTAATCTAACAACATCTTATAGTGACCATATCAATATTAAAAATCTTTTATGTTTTAAATAAATAGATTTATATATATTATATATAGAATTAATACTTTGCGTGATTTTGGTACAGCTACATAAGACATGTCCCATTCTTGCTTTTTCATTCCGTTGAGCATTTTACAGGTTACCTTTTGAAGATAATTATATCTAGGTACCTATCTACACCCATTATTCCGCTATATTATACTTATACAGGTACACTGATTCATTCACTGCAAATGTAACTTTGTAATCCTATATATTTATATCGGATTACAAAATTATTTATGCAGTTGGTGTATCTAGAAAACTGGACCGAAATTGCAAAATGTTTGTCCTTAGTTTATATACTAAACACTAATGTTATTCTAAATTTGAAGCTTCTATGTCTGCTAGAACTAGAAGTGCCTTAGAGTTTTGATGATCGGTCAGTCAG
The DNA here is from genome assembly GCA_036937285.1 of Euphydryas editha. Taxonomy (NCBI): domain Eukaryota; kingdom Metazoa; phylum Arthropoda; class Insecta; order Lepidoptera; family Nymphalidae; genus Euphydryas; species Euphydryas editha. Next base: position 15,416,642 of record JAUPFZ010000005.1, on the reverse strand, counting down.
TGAGTGACAAAATTAGGAAACTTTGACTAATTATAATTCTTAAACTACTGGTTCAAATTGAATGAAGTTTGAAATATACCGTGTTTATACAATGCCTGCTTAGGTACTGAAAATTCACACTTCTAGTTTTATCCACAACGAAGTTATAGGGGATCGAAAATGGCCTGAATTGCTTCGAGAAAAGGATGGTACGGCCGTGCCACTTTTTTTTGCTCGACTTGGTGGAGGCACTGCCGTGCCTCCAGATAATAATTGTGTTGGTTGGAACGCAGTTACAAATAATTTTGATTAGGTAAAACTGTGGGAACAAATTTAAAATTTAAGTGTTTATTAAACTAATTTAATCACAAGAATCGTGATTATCTGTTGCACAAAACGTACATCTGATTAAGTTAACAAAAAATTTAGTTTAATTTAAGACCTATCTAACGGATGATTAATTCCAACAGCTTTAAATTAATCATGAGATCAACTAATTTTAAGATTAATTGCAACTTAACTAACGGAAAATTAGCGACGGTTTCGTGCAACTCGCCGTAAATCTCTAAAATGAAAATTTGATTTAAGCGGGTATTCGTATTCTAGGTTAGAAAGTTAAAAATAATTGAATTTTTTGAAATTCGAATTATTTTAAAAGTTAAAGCCATTTTAGTGTCGTTGTAACTGTTTGAGACGGGACGAATCTAACAACAGGCGATATACAGACTCCGACTTCCTACATGAACATGGCCAGAAAGGTAGAAGTCGTGTCAACCTGGACACGCAATTTTTCCCCTCTACTTCAACAGCGTACAACTTTGTGAAATTTATATATTTATTTTTAATTTAAAAAAAAATGGATCGTAAAAAAATTGACTACTTTTTTTATTGACCGTCAAATAACGCCCGAAATTCGGGCTTCTAGACTACGACATTCCTTTATTATATTACTAGCGGCCCGCCCCGGCTTCGCACGGGTATTTAACTAAAATTTTAAAAATTATAAATTTATATTTTTTATCATCTACATGCGCCATCTATCGTATAATGAAAGCATATCGTTTTTATTTTTAGTGACATTTAACATAATAGTACTTATATTAATTGAAAATGATGTTTATCTAAAATATTAAAACGATTTCTATTCCTATCCGACATATTTAGTAAACTTTTAAGTTTAACAAAATAATAACTCAAAAGTAAGTTTTGTGAGTTTTTAAGATTCCTTAGACCAGATGGCGTTGGCGGCGTAGGTACCTATTTCTATTTTCTTAAATATTTATTTTTAAATTTAATTACAATGAAACAAAAACTAAATTATACTGTGAGTTATGAATAATTTTTATGTATTAAAGTTATTTACATTGGTTTTGTACTTTTTACGTGATACGTGCACGACCAAAAACGATAAGAGATGGCGCTGATACAAAAAAATACGTGCTATTGAAATTTCTTCTTGATGATATATAGTGTATTAATAAAACGGAGGTTTTAACAGATTTATTATTTGTATAGATTATACTATAATAATATTATACTATAATAATGTTTGAAAAATATAGTTAGATGTTACAGAAATAAAATCTATTTTTTACTCTTTTAGTAAAATAATTAGAAAATTATAATGTAACAATGCAATGCAAATTGATGCACATATAGTCTTTCATTAAGAGCTTCCTATCTTTAAATTTAAATAAAACAAAGTGCGTATGAGATATCATCGAAATTCTTTATTCCTTTGAAAGTTCTATCGAGTCTGTTATGTATGGAATCAGAGGCGTAGCTACCGCCGTATCAGCCGTGTCAATGATACGGGGCCCCAGGTCTACAGGGGATCCCAACGTATATAAACAAAAAGTTGTAACTGTTATCTTAGAACTTAAATAAATTATCGAAATCGTAATAACTTATAATCACTATGTTATTATTTTAATCCAATGCAATCGTTTTTGTTCTGTTATTGAAAAATCTTTACCCTTCATTTGGGCCCAGTTACATTTTGATACAGGGTCCATCTAAGGAAATCTACGCCACTGTATGACATATTACATCCTGTAAATGTACGCCGCGGCTTCCCTGGGTGGCGCGCATCCGAAATGTCCAATTTTCCATGGCTCTGGCGCATAAATAATACTGAATTTGACAGATGGCATGGTTATGTTGGCTTTGAGCACCGCTGTGGATTGTGGCTTATTCACTACAAGAAAAAGTCTAACGTGATTAAATCGCATGATCTCGGTGGCCAGTTCGCATCACCTTCACGTGAAATGACCATGTCCTCAAATCGCTCGTGAAGAATATCTAATGAGGCATGAGCTGTATGGCACGTAGCGCCGTCTTGTTATAACCACATGTCGTTGGTGATCAGATCATCCAATTCAGGCAAAAAGAAGTTGGTAGTGATCGACCTATAGTACTCGCCGTTGACTCACAGCCTTGCCAACGTCATTTTCAAAGAAATATGGACCGATGACGCCGCCAGCCCAAAATCCACACCAAATAGTGACTTTTTCGGAATGCATTGGACGCTCTTGCATCTCGTGTGGATTGGTATCGTCCCAAATTCGACAATTTTGTTTGTACAATGAATATTTCACTAGAAAATCGCATTAAAAAAAATAACTATGAAAATTGTGGATCTTTAAAAGTTAGATTTCGTAAAATATTAAATCGTAAGATATTTTCGGTAACATAATCATCCTTCTGAGACCGCTGTTAAGAATTTGGTAAATAAATTTGAGTCATGTAGACTCATATTCGGCTCGGCTCGGTACATTATGTGCCAATACCAACGCGTATTCGACCGGGTTGTTCAAGTTAAAACATCGCAGCCTTGAGCCACAGTAATTCTTTTTTTTTGGATGCACCAGGTGGAACTGGCAAAACATTCCTTATTTCGCTAATTCTTGCCGAAATACGATCAATTAATTGCATCGCATTGGCCGTTGCATCATCTGGCATAGAAGCAACTTTATTGGAAGGAGGCAAAACAGCTCATTTAGCACTTAAGCTGCCACTAAATATTCAAAATTCAGACGCAGTTTCAACATAAAAAAAGAACAATCGCTCATGGCCACAGTGCTGAAACAGTCTAAAATTATAATCTGGGATGAATGCACAATGGCTGATAATATTTTTTTTTTTATTTGGCATAATTTTTGAGAGATGATGATGATGATGAGATGACGATGATGTGTAATTTGAAATTTATTAGTAAAGATAATAAAAGTGCAATGAATTCAAAAAATGAATATTTGGTGATTTGTTATTTTTATACACCGTCATCGTTCAAAGCGCTCCTCTGTCATATACCACATCCACACACATTTACAATTAGTTAGTTATTTTTTATTAGAATACCAAAATATTCACTAGAAATAATTTATAATGGCAAAACAACGTTTGCCGGGTCAGCTAGTAATATATATACTTTCTACTCAAGCAGCTTCGCCAGAACAGAAGGCTCTTTTCAAGAAGGTACGACAAGAGCTATCACAGCTCTAATAGAACAGAACAGGGGGTCAAACGTTTCCCAGAGACCAGAGGTAAAATCATTTGCTCTCCGCCCTCAGATCCGAGAAGAAGTCGCGAAATTTTATGGACTGTTGTACTAGTCGAGCGCACACAAGCCTCACTCGGGACAGCTTGAATGGATCGTGCACCACTGTTTCGCCATTTTTCAGAGTACATCCCGGATACCGAAGTCACTTGGGCAGTTTAAAAATAGGGGCCCCGGAGGATGACGGAATTACAGATGAGCTCCTTAAAGACACTGGACGACCTGTCCAAAAAGCCTTAGTGGAGCTCTTTAATATTGTCATCGAATAGCAATATATCGAGGTTCTGAGACCGTGTATATATGACGCGGCAACGATGACGTCCAAATCCAGGACCAATGAACAAGACTCGTTGACCTCCATCGCGGAGTAAGACAAGGGAATATAATATCCACAAAACTGTTTACCAACGCGATGGAAGATGTCCTTAAGAATTTATACGATATGATAACTATTGATGGTACCCTTCTCGAAGTAGTACAGTATTATGTCTACCTTTTTTTTTACGCTGGGAAATGCATTTATGCATCCCGCGGCACAAGGTGACGGGTATGTAGGACTCACTGACACGGCAGAACGTGCCAGAATACCCGCTTAAACCCAGTGGTGCCCTCATCATCGTTCGCGTTAGTTCCCGCTCCGTGGCCTCCTTCAATGCCATGACCTCCTCGCAGAAGGAGGCTACGGCTGACCAACACCTCTCGCTGCCGAGCATGCAGCGGACCACGCTCGATAGTGAGAGGTCTCCGCCTATTACGGCCACCAGAGTATGGCGGTGGGGCCCCCAAGCGGCGCACTCCTCGAGAATGTGACGCGCCGTGTCAATCGGCGCGCTGCACTCGTGGCAGGCAGGGGTGACTTCCCTTTTAGCGATCTGGTGCAAGTACTTACCAAAGCACTCGTGCCCGGTTAGTACCTGCGTCAGCCTGAGGGTCAGCACCCCGTACCGCCTTCTGACCCAGCGATGAAGCTGGGGACGTATGGCGTCCACCTTCGCTGGGCCCGCCGCTGGGGACTCCGGGTCCTCCTTCCACCAACGGATCAGGGCTCTCTGAGCCTGAGCTCTGATCCAAACCGTCTGGTCCGCACTTGGGACTTGTCCTTTAGCTCTGAGGCTCAACCGGAAACGGTACACTTCCGCGAGCATCTCCGCCGGGAGTTCCCAGGGCGGATCACTCGCGAGAGGCGTCGCCGCCGTCCATGACACCGTACGATATCCGCGTATCGCCCTCATCGCTATGACCCTCTGAGGGATCGTCAAGAGGGTCTTGTTCTTGGCGGTGAGTGCGGATAGGACGGCCTCTGTCTTGGAAACAGATACCCTCAGGCCCAGCATCTCGATACGGTCGACCATTATTGATGTGCCGGCTTCTGCTTGGCGGGCCGCCTCTTCGAAGCTCCTCGCCCGAGCCGTGAGCAAGGTGTCGTCAGCATAACAGATGACCCTCAGCCCGGGTGGTAGAGTATTATCTCTACCTAGGCCACCCAATCCAGTTAATCCAAAACGACTTCTAGAAAAAGCCGATAGAAGGATTTAGTTCGGCTGGACGGCATTTGATAGGCTTCGTCGAGTCTTCGATTCTTAATTTCTAAGATTCCGCAATGATTAAAGTCACTTCAAGCAGTGTGTCCTACCTATGTTGAAATATGGCACCGAGACATGGACACTGAGGATGGGATTAGTACACAAATTTCAAGTCACTCAACATGCTATGGAGCGAAAGCAAAAATAAAATCAGACATGAGATTATCCGCGAGAAAACCAAAGTAACCGACATAGAGAAAGAATCAGAATCAGCGAATTGAATCAGCTAGTTGAAGTGGCAGTAGGCTGGTCATGTATATTGCAGGATCGATGGTCGTTGAAACAGACGTGTCCTGGAGTGGAGACATTGGTGCGCATCGACAAACGCAGTGTGGGGCGTCCTTCAGCCCGGCGGACCGACCACTTACGCAAGGTCGGTGTCAGAGGCTGTATTGCGGATAACTGGTATATTTGGCACAAACTTGGGTAGGCCTATGTCCAACAGTGGAATGCGATAGCCTGGAGCGATTCGAACCGGCAAAAATATAGATTATACGACTTTAACTTCTAGCTCTAAAATAATTATGTATTTTAGGTGGCAAAAAATGAATACAAAAAGAAGAAAAATATTACGACGCATCTCTTCGTACTAGTTTATACGATTTAGATGATTATTTTCTTATTTCATGATACAAGTACAATATACTTGTTGCTAAGCAAACTTAATAATTTATGTCTCTTTTTATTAATACAAGTATTAATAATGACCAAGGGTCTAGCCGACTTACTAAAAGTAATTATTAAAAACGTTTATTAAATAATTCACAAATAACTAAAGCATAATACCTACTGGCGATTTCTCCAGCCTAAGCGATATCATGGACCATTTTCATCTGAGAAAATGTAGAAAAGGTTGGTGTTACAACATCTCTTTATGACAACGAATTACCTATAGGTAACGGTACTCAACAAATCTATGTTTAAAATTTGGTTTGTTAGCAATTTTTTCAAAACAATTATTCACATAAAAGTATCATTTTACTCACTAGATTTTTATCCGTAATTATATTATTAAGTATTTGAATTACCGAGTCTCCCTCGGGCAATAGTTAGTAGAGATTGTAATCCATTATTTCTATAGTCCTATATTATGGAGCAATGTTCTCTTGTTACAAGAATTCATTTATGTTTTTCCACCATTGTATACTTAACGAAACAATTAAAAGATATTTTTCCACCATTTAACTGCTCTGATTGAGCCCATTGAAACAACTCGTGATGGTTTCGTAATCGTAGAAGTTATTTGTCTTGTTTCCTAGGAGTAAGGACGGTTGCTTTTATGGAACATAGCCTGCGACGAATCACTGGCACAGTACTATGTCAAAATATAGCCTCGTAAGTAGCTTGAATTTAGTAATAGCTACATTAAAAAAATCTTAAAATATTTAACCCCATGGCTCATTGCTTCCACTGATAACTGGAGAGCTAGTTCATTTTTACCAAAAGATTCGGAATTGATTGTTGATCGGGTTGTATTGTTGAAATTTAACATTATATATATATATATATATCATTCTTGTGTTTTTTATAAGTAGACATGATTTATACCATAATTTTCTCTAAAATGTTATTTATTTAACTTTTTATTGAGAATATATACATACGAGTATAATACTACCATAAATAAAGAGTATTTTGCGCATGGTGTGACAGTCGGCAGGCTGATGTATGTGATAAATTATCGGAGAAATATTTGCAACACAAAAATAAAAGTAAACTAAACGCGGGTAAAATCACACAGATAATCTAGTCTTTCAATAAAGTAATAAATCAACGATTTAGGTAATTTCTTTTTAATTTAGTTTCAATATATAATAATATAATAATATTTTTAACTTGTTTACTTCTCAGTTAATACTAAATGCACTCATCGCCCGGCCATAATTACAACATCACTCACAGCAAGTTGCTACTTATCCAATTACTTGTCTCTGGTTCCGGACATAAGTCAATGACCGAACATCGTCGGAAATAGATACTCCCATAGAGTTCCGTCTGCTATGTCCTATTATTGAAGTGCCCTAGACATTATCAAATGATGAGAACATAATAATTTATTTTCACTTAGAATTTATTATATAAACAATACACAAATAATAAAATTTATTTGTAATTACGTAGTATAGTGAAATAAAAGTGTTTTCAATAATTAAATATTTAAAAAAAAGTCACGTTTTATTTGAATCGATTTAGAATGAAATTATTGGTTTGGAATTTGGATGAAGGAATAATAAACAAAGAATCCTTTGAAATATGTATGTATATCCTACATATTCAATTTTCTGAGAGCATTATGATTGTTGTTGTTTGAATTGCTTTGATGGTTGAGGATGTGATTAACTCTAATTTATTATTTTTGCTGCAAATAATTCATGTTTTAACCGATTAAAAAAATCTAGGTAAATCATAATTCAGCTGTTACTTTTTGTTGCCTATTTACTTTAATAGTTTGTGAATCGATCAACTAATCCAGTTATGTCAATAGATTATAGAACCGTCAAGATCAAAAATTGACAGTAATAACAAACAACACTATTTGCCATGTTTTCCGTTTTTAGTATGCAAGAGACTTTTTATTGAGGCAAATCTTGGTCATACACGAGCTATATTTACTTTCCTCACCTGTAGAGTCACATAGTTGATGCCGCATAAAACATTTTCATTTATTTCATTAACATTCTTTAAATAATTGTTAAAACTTTAAAAGATTATTTTAAAAGATCTTATCGCAACAGATTTCGGCCGAATTTTGGCCTTCTTCAAATTAATTGTAGTGTAAATTATGGCATGATTAGCAAATTCTGGTATCCCATATTTGTGAGACATTGATATCTTGTATACGTATGTAGTGGTTAGTAAAATGAGTCAGTTCCGAAACAAGATGAGATAGATTAGTACAATGCAAAAAAAAAAAACAAAAACGTTAACTGGCGGTATATCGAAGCGTTGCAGTGCTTATACAGTAACGCTAGTATGTCGGTTCGACTACAAGAGGATAGCACGAGAGCGATTCTAATGCGGCAAGATGTGAGACAGGGAGATGTCATCTCTCCGAAACTGTTTACCGCAGCATTGGAAGACACCTTCAAGCTTATGGAATGGAAAGGATTCGGCATCAATATAAATGGCGATTACATCAATCAACTTCGATTTGCCGACGATATTATAGTTATGGTGAAATCCCTATAAGATCTCAGCATTACGCTCCGTGACCTCCATGGAGTTTCCCAACAAGACAAAAATCATGTCGAAAGCCCATATCGTGCCCACACCGATATCGGTTAGAAATTCTACTCTCGCAGTTGTTGACGAGTAAGTACATCTACCTAGGACAAAAGGTCGAACTTGGTAAATCCAACTTCGAGATAGAGGTCATGACGGTGACGCTCTCCTTGTCGATGTGCTAAATATTCTATCTAAGAGTTATTTTCTTTAATTTTTTTTTTAAGTTGCATCCTCACAATATAAAATAAAATAAATTATATCTGAGATGTGAAATAAAAAACTTTGTAAAAAGTAGTTTATGCGTTATAATCATATTCGATAATGTGGCCAATAAACGCTCTTTTTGCGGTCTCCGCTACCTGCCCTGCACGCACTCTCAGCTGTGGCCAGCTGTGGCGTCTTTGTTTGCCACAGTAAGAGTAGTGCTTAACATTTTAGCAGGCACACGTTTATTATATATATTTCATATTCATTATATTATATATATTTTTTATATAATAAACGTGAACTATTATTATTGTGCTGCCTTAAATATCTTATTAATAAAAAGTATTGATAAATCAAAATGGCAGTGGGATTTTATAAAATAATTTAATATATTATACAAAAAAAAAAAAAAATTACGTCTATCAAGGGACAAAGGACAAATATGCAAATCTCGTGCTTTACTTGTTATATTTTGATTTCTTTATATAGTTCGCTAATAATCCCTTGAGGATCCTTCCTGCGCTACACACTCAATTCGCAGTTTTAGTTTTCATGCCATACACCCATAGAAATATTAAGATATCTGTGCATACATCCTTTACTTTACTAATCAGCGAGTTAAGTCTAGTTAGAGTTTAAGCTATTTGGATTGAGAAATCGACTACTCTAAGATCTAAGCCTTAAGAGTATATTCTGTGTAGTAGAATGAAAATGTCGTCAAAGGAAAGCCAAGACTTAGTTAAAGTGAAAAATCAGTTTATCTAGCTAATCAAGATAAAGAAAATATGTTTAGCATGTGGGTCGATATCACTTAATTATCGAAATGCTTAAAGATTTTAAAATTCACCAAAACAATATAAAACGAGTATGTAGAGAGTATGTACGGGGGAATCAAATGTTACGAGACAAGGTTTTGTTGTCTAACCGAAAACGGACTTTGCAAGTTCAATAATTCCGAGTGACTAGTACAAGAAAAACGTAAAATTATGTTTATATATTTTTTAAACAATAATTGTCATATTATTTTGTACTTATGCCACTATGAACATTTTTTTTTTTGTAAAATCTTTATATGAACACCCAAATCTCAAATAGTAGTAAAACAATTTGAAACTTAACATAAATCTAACTTATACAACTAAAAGTTATGACTGATTTGTGTGAAGTTTGGTTAATATCGTATATTTTTTAATCGTATATACCTATTAAAATCGTAGTTTTAAACATGGAAAACTAACAAGTATATTATTATATTTATTCTTAATATTTATCATGATAAGTAGATGTATATATATGTACTATATATATATTAGGATTTCTAAGCATGAATGAAACTATTTATTAATAAAATTTACAGTCATTACATACTAGATGTTCTTATAATTTTATATTTATTGCGAAAACGGAAGTGATTGCTTAATTGCTTATGTATTATTTTAATAATAGGCATTTGATTCAAGGGCATTGGTGATTGATATAACTGCTTATAACTTCTTTATCAGTTAAGATATTTGTTCCAGAAAAACCCTTTTTTATATATACAACTTAACCTTTTGGTACACAAAAAGGAGAATTAACATTATTGTACTTTACTAATAAATATGCGAGGCATATTTATTTTGCCGGAATAGAATATCCGGCAAGCCTGGTAGAATGTTAAATACTTTACAGCCGAATCCGCTAAAAATTAGACCCAAACAATAAATAACTTTTCTTAAAATCGTCCACGGTCGTCGGTCTTTTATTTTATCAGTGCAAAATCCAGGATATATTTCTATCATTAAGTGAACGAAATTAAAATCATCAAACAACATACATACTTACAAAAATAACACACATACAAAAGTGGATAATAATCATAAATTATGAATATATATACGAGTTTAAGTATCAATAATTTCGTTGATCGTCTTTTAATGCTCTTTGTCTTGAAGTAATTAAAATATTATTTTCTACTTTTAAGTTCAAGTTTATAAATGTAGGTATATTATTAAAGTCGGTTTTTGTTTTTTTCCTAAAAATTTATTTTACTTTTTCTAATTTTTTAAGTTGAGTTTATTTTGTTTATGTATAATATGGGTAGGCCTACTAAATGCGCTCCTCAAATGAGACCGCCCGCGCCGTTTGGAAGAAAGTAAGGACGAGAAGAAAGAACGTTTAAAGAAAAAAAAATATACATACCAATTAAATAAGAATCAGCAAAATCGACTCATAATTGACGAAATAATAACACACGTAACAAGCATTAAAAAACAGATGAATTGGGAATTTCTTCCTTTTTGTCGAGTCGGTTAAAAAGCGTTAAGGTGCGAAAATGTCACTACAATACAATTCTGTTTTGGACGCTGCGCCGGCGCTGCTCGCAATGAGTAACTGAACATTACTATCGTATCTCAATATTCTCCATATAGGAGTAGGGTTCCAAAAATTTATTACCCTGCTAAAAAACATTAATCACCTTAAATTAAAATACATTACACGACCACTTTCCACACTAAACATTAATTTTTAAATGCTATTAGGTAGCAGATTTTGAATACAAGACAAACCTCAGAGAGGTAAAACTTAAATACGAGGGCATTTGAAAAGTTTGTAGTCTAACCAGGAAAATTAAAAGATAGTAATTTATTTATTATTTATTTTTCAAGATATTCTTCCCTAAGCTTTAAACACTTCTTCCACTGGCCGGGCAGGGCTTCTATATCAGCTTTAAAAAAACTTCGTCCACACCTACCTTCAAAATATGCGTCGACAGCAGCCTTGTCCTCATTTGTAGAAACTTTTTGACCACCTTTTGACCAAGTGGTTTTTGAGCGTTGATAAAACAGATAAAAATCAGAAGAACGAGATCAGAAGAATACGGAGCATGCGGTAACAATTCGAAGTCATAATGATTGATTTCTGTCATAGTCTCGACTGACGTGTGTACTCCTCGGGAATTACACTGGTGAAACAAAATTTTTCTTCGTAACAATCCAGGACCTTTTTGTTTAATTAATTCACATAAAGGTCGCAGAAGGTTACAATAATAGGCCGAATTTATTGTTTGAACCTTTTCTAATGGTCCATCATGATTACCTTCATCATCTTCATGCATTCCAAAAAACTGACGCCATCACTTTAGCGGCCGACGAAACCAGTTTAGCTTTTTTCAGAGTTGGAGATCCTGGTCTTTTCCATTAATGAAATTGATTTTTAGTCTCTGGAATATAGTGATGCACCCAGGTTTCATCCATAGTTACAAATCTTTCAACAAATTTAGTTGGATCAGCCTCAAATAGCTCCAAACAGTCTCGAGAAATCGTTAGTCGAACGCGTTTTTGTTCAACTGAAAGCAGCCAAGACACCCACCGCGCAGACACCTTTGAAAAGTGGAGCTCAGGGGTAATTACGAGGATGTAGTTCATTTGTTTAGATGCAATGCAAATGGTGTCAGCTATCTTCTTAATAGTCAATCTCCGGTCAGATGAAATCAAATCACAATTTTTTCAATGTTTTCGTCAGTGGTAGGTAGGCGTCGATGGCCGACCTCTGCGTCGGTCATTCAGCTACCCACTTTTTTACAGTAGCATAAGAAGGTCCAGATTCCAATAAAGTTACTAAAATAACTTCTTTAATTTGTTTTGGTGTTAAACCTTTCTTATTAAAGTACTCTATCACAGCACGATGTTCGATATTATTATTTTTTTTAAATTTTCACTACTTGTCCGATGTCATAGTGTGAGAAATCGTAACGAACACAAATAAGGAATTAAAATCTTACATAATTGCTGAAGACTAATGTAGATTCAAAATGAGGATAGTCTCATAAAAATAGCATGCTCTTAACTATGTTAGACTACGAACTTTTCAAATGACTCTCTTAACAACGATTTTTTTTTTCATATTTTTGGTTACTGTATTTGTGTCGCGTATTATAGTCTTGTGGTTTTACCATAACTAATAATATTTTAACGAAGTTTTGGAACGAAGTTCCTTATGGGACGACGGGGTACCCATTAGTACCCAATGTACTCTGTGGGGGTACCCTAACCAGCAAAAAAAAAGGTCCGGCACAGTAAAATTATTTCGTCTAAAAACCTCTTAAATAGAATTCTACAAAAGAAACATTCACAACTAAAAATCAAAATATTCACTTCAATATTTATTCCTAATTTTATTGTAATAATTTTAAAACCAATTAATAAATATTTAATTTACCACTTAATTTTTATAAAAGTTACCAATTTAGTGGTTTTGTTTCTGAACTGATATAATCTTAAAATGAGTTAGCGCCATCTAGTGAAGATCTCAAATCCTACGCAGCAATAAGCAGGCCACGCTCACTAGATGGTGTTTTTATATATATATATATATATATATATATATATATATATATATATATATATATATATATATATATATATATATATATATATATATATATTTATATTTATATAAATAATATATTTATTATATATATTTTTTTATATATATATTTTATGAATCATTGTGAATAAAAATAAGTATTAAGGAAATTTTGTAAAGTACTTTTAGATTTTTCCGAATAATTATTTTCTTTTTACCTCGAGTAGAACTTAAAATATTATATTAATATTATTATTTATAGTATTAACTCGTCTTTATGTAATAAGGAACTTCGTTCCTATCAGGTGTCCCACATCCAGTGATGTACAAGATACCCTATACGAAGTATCTGGAATACAAAATACAAGATACTTTAAAATCAAGTATTTCAGATACCAGATACAAATACCTTTCTGGAATGGTATCTGAAATACTAGATACAAAATACGTATCTTCCAAATACTTTTTAAAGATACAAATACTTTTGTAAGAAAATAACATTTTATTGAATGTAAGTTTAATTTTTTACGTGAATTATTTACAAATACCTACATCGCGTTGATCGCGTAAAAATGAGAAGATAAAATATTATATTATTAAGGTTTTAATTGAGACTTAATTAAAACCAGTTCTTCAAAGATTTTACCACTCATTTTTCTTCGATAAGGCCTGATAATCATACCTCCAAAAGAGAAGAGTCGCTCCACAGGAGCAGAACTTGGCAAACAGGTGTTATATTTGAAAAAGATTTTTCTTATTGTAGAGTAAGCATTTAAACTCTTTAAGTTGGTATCTTTATTGTTAGGGTATTGCAGTGTTTTTAAGTCAGCGGTGTTACCAGTAGACTCTGTGTTTTCGCCACTTGCAATAGAGGAATCAGAATTCTCTAAAAACATTTAAAATTAATGTCACTATAGAAACTTAACCCAGTCATTTTAGGTTTTAACTGCGGAAAAATTCCTTGTGAGCTGATTTTTTGTATACACCTTTATTACGGCGTTGCTGAACAGCCGACAGTCGACAGCCGACCGAAACAGTTGCTGACAAAACGTCGAGTGGTCTTATTCTTATATTTAAATCGAAATTTTTATTATTTTCATCATTGGTTGATCAACTGTTGAAGAGCATGAAACTAATAAAATAAAGTCTTTAACACTCAAGAAATATTTTTCAACTGACTCAGTATAATAATTGTCAGAGTTTCACAAATAGTTAATAAAAGTTTTTGTGTTAAAACTCCAAATAAAAATCAATAGAATTTACGCCTTGATGTATGGTATACAAAACCGTATGTGAGTACATTCTAGTCGCTTTCTCAGCGCTCTACTCCAATAACGGTTAATTTTACAGAAAAATGCATGAAACATTTTTTGTAGATAATTTTATGACGAATAACTTTTATAATTACCTGGAATGACCTCCGAGCAATAGGTCGCGAGATACCTTTGTAACTTTTTTAGCCGGCACGATTACAATGTCGATTTTTCACATCTTCATTACAACGCCGTAATAAAAGTGTATACAAAAATTCAGCTCACTTAGAATTTATCCGCAGATTGGGGCTTAAAATGCCTAAAATCACTAGATTATGTCATATTTTGTGAATGAATGCATAGAATAACTAGGTATTACTAAAAGTATTTTACCAAACATAGTATTTACAAAATACTAAGATACCCAACAAAAGGAATTTAGATACAAGATACAAAATACATTTAAAAAAAGTATTTTAGATACAAGATGAAAATACGTATTTTGTATCTTGTATCTGTATTTCAGATACTTGTATCTTAAATAAGTCACATCTCTGCCCACATCACACCTTTTTTTTTGTAAGCAACGTCAGAATTTTCATTTTATTCAACATTATGCTTAAATTAAGTAAATAACAAAATTTTTGTAATATATTTATTTCGAAATTATACATATTTATAATGCAAAACTTAAACTTATTGCTAAATGGTTTCTATAATTCAAGACTGATTGCGGAAGTTTGAAAAATAACTTCTTTCTATTATTAAATGTTTAAAATGTTTTAAATTTTTTTTTAATTATTTTTATTACTCAGGTTGTTTTATCTTGCGAAACGAAAAATCTTCTGCAAGAGAAGGGCTATGGCTTAATCTGCAATGATACTCCGACGAAGTAAACCAGTGACCATTAGCGAAAATGGAAATTTCTTAATTGCTTCACCATAACAGTAATCTTATGAATCAAAATTTAGCCGAAATAATAAGATGGCGGATGGTGGATATTATGATTCATGTGTTGCCGCCTGACGTGTGCTGACGATGACGAACCGCGACATAGAGTCTGGGATATTGCAGATAGTGTAACAATTGTGCTATTCGATTATTCCATATTTTCTAGAATTGTAATTAAATTTATATATAGTTTCCAAGTAGTAATTATAATAATAACTTTTAACAGTAGTACCTAAGATGTACTCGTAGTAAATGTTTCAGTCGGTGGACACACGCTCCAAATTAGGAACTATAAGTTTTAAAATTAAGTTACTTATAAAGTAGCTACCATGTACCAAGTATGTACTAACAAAATAAAATTGGAATAAAAAAGGCATGGGCAGAATGAGCCTGTGGGTATAAATTAAAAAAAAAAAGCAGTGATACCTATATACGCTTTTTTGCACTATCCGCAAATATACTTAATTAATAGTATATTTTTTGTTACTAACAACTGCAATGTTAAGTTTCAAGCATACATATACACATAATATTCCGATACGATTAGGGTTCGATCGACAACACTCAGTGTGCCAAAGGTAGGAAATGCGATCGTTGTATTATGTGCTCGTTGTTGCGGGTAATCTCTTCCATTTATCTTTACGTTATGTCACATATGATACATGTTACAAGACTAATGTCCTTTTATCTTTTAGTGTAGTGGTGTGTAAAAGAACATCTGCTATCTTTATATTTCTTAGTATCCAACTCTGTATCAGCAATTTCGCGTCGTGATTAATTTCGATATAATAATAACTTTTTAATGGTCATATAACTAGAAATAAATTAACAGCTAAATAATGGATATTATTAACATAAAATATGCAGCCACTATAAACAAAAGTAAGCAACAGCGTAAATATTTAAAAATGACAACCTCCATTATGTTCTACGTCGATCGCCGTGCCCAGGTCCGGTGGTGAAACAATTAAACTCTGGTTGTCGTAATAGTTCGAACGCGATAATAGGCAAAAGTACAAAAGCGAGAAATTAACTCGCGACACCGAGACATAAACAAAAGTCACGCGACAGGCAATGAGTGCGAGTCTCAGAAGATAGCGGTGTCTGCTGTACTGCATAGTATTCGATGCGAACGCGGTCGTAGAGTTCCGCGAGTAGGTGGGTCGTCTGATCTCTCCGGTGGCATTGCAATGCACATCCGGGCCGGTCGATACGGGCGGCGACTTGCGCGCTACCGCGGCGTCCTCGTCGCCCTGCGCCGCTATCGCGGCTCCCCGGCCCCCGCGTCTTGGATTCCCCTCCAGGCGACTCTATCGATTCGTGCGCTTGATAATTATTAACTACTTGTTCAGAAAATGTATCATCCTGAATTGATTTTACATGATGAAAATGCCTCCTGCACATTGCTGTAGATGTTACGATGGCAGTAAGGAGCAAAATTGCATTTTGAATTATCTGCTTATTCCTATATAAACAAGAGCTTGATTACGCAATGTGAAGATGAAAAACTATTATTCAATAATTATTTTTTTATTAAGAAAATATATGGAAATTAAAAATATTTTAAGCAATCTACATTTTTTTAATGAAAAAAATTGATTTAGAGATATGTTATCTTTGTTAAATTAAAAAATCAAATTAATATTATGTAAGAACAAATATATATATATATATATATATATATATATATATATATATATATATATATATATATATATATAATATTTTTTTACTGAGCCTTGATTAAAACCAATACCTAATAATTAGGTCATGCGCACAACCAAGTCATACTCGTAAGTCATTGCCTCACTACCTACCTAACCATGTGCTCTTTTCATGCTAATGAAAATGAAAATAGATGTTTTATTCTCCCTGTCATTTGCCACTAGTTTTATTTTTAGATATAGATGCAAAAATTAAGGTATTTCTTTAAAATTTTGAATTACTAAATTAGGTAATTAATTTATTTTGACAATATTCAGTTAAGCATAAAATATTTTGTTCGTAATTGTCGAAGACGTCTACCTACAACTTCACCCACGTATTTTATTGATTTTTCATGAAGACTTCAACTTTGGATTTTATAATTACATATATATTTTAGTATTCTCTGTGAGCCATCTTTTTAAACTCTCTCATTGACAGATGGTAACCGACGACGCATACAGGATCACTCAAATACATAATCATGTCAATGTATAATAATCAGGCCGAAACGTCAAAACCACTCAATCCATCAAAAAAATATATATTTATATATTCATATATATATATTTTAAAAGTTCAAAGTCTTAAAGTTTTTTAAAGTAAAAAATGTAAGCCATAATTAGCAACTGTAAGAACCTTATGATTAACTTACGATTTTGACATAATTTCTCATAGCTTAAGTTATTTTTATGAAAAAAAAAAGACAAGATTTTATTTTATTTTTAGAAATTATAATAATATCTTACTCCGTGGGTTGATATTAGGGGAGAGTTGGATATTACCGAGCCTCTAAGAACTTAGACCTATAATTCGGAGAAGGTTCGATATATATATTCAAAAATGCAGTAAATAGTACAGAATTTATTTAGCTACGCATACATCACGGCAAAATATTTCAAAAAATAAACAAAAATTAATTATTGCAAAATAATAAGAAAACGGGAAAGCGTGGTATTATCAGACTGGTCTGATAATATCGTGCCATAATTGAGATGTCAAAAACCATCACGAGCGGTCCGGAAGTCGGCAATGTCTTCGGGGCCTGGGAACTGCCGGCACTGAAATGGATCAATGGGGTTCCCGGGTGCGGCAAGACAACACATATAGTCGGGAACTTCGACGAAGATGGTGAAATAGTAGCCACCACCACACTCGAAGCGGCCAAAGACCTGAAAGAAAAGCTAGCGCACCGCTATGGCAAAAAAGCCAAATCAAAGGTGCGCACTATGGCCTCTATCTTAGTGAATGGTTTTCATGAGAGCATAAAAATAAACCGTTTAACGGTGGACGAAGCCCTCATGAACCACTTCGGGGCCATAGTGATGGCCGCCCGACTGTCGGAGGCTAAGGAAGTGGTCCTCGTCGGAGATATCAATCAGTTACCGTATATCGACAGGGACAACCTGTTCATAATGCGGTACTGTAGACCCAACATGACCATACACATCACATGTGAGTTGTCTTGCACGCATCGGAACCCCAAGGATGTTGCACTCGCCATCAACGAGGTCTATAAAAACATCTATTCCTCAAACCCCATTGTCCGCTCTCTGAGAATGGAGAGATTCACTGGCACTCGAATCCCTGAAAGACAGGACGGGACCCTATACCTGGTTTTCACACAAGAGGAGAAGAAGACGCTGTTAAGCCAGGGATATGGTACCGGGCGGGGGTCGAGTGTCATGACTATCCACGAGGCGCAGGGACAGACACGCGAGGGAGTCATCATCATCCAGACCAAGACTAGGAGGCTACGGATTCATGACAGTATTCCGCACGCTGTGGTAGCGGTGACTAGACACACAAAGACCTGTGTCTACTACACCGACGACGGTGGTGATGCAATCGGTCGTTTTGTCCAAAGAGCGGTGGAGGCTACATCAAAAGAAATACTCGAGCACACCCTTAAGATGGCGATACAAAAAAGAGATACCGCCGTCATCGAGGAAGTGCTCGGACAGCTGAGAAGTCCCTCTGGGAGGGCTGGGACGGAGTCGCATAAATAAAAAAAAAAAAAAAAAAAAAGAAAAAAAAAAAGAAAAAAAAAAAAAGAAAAAAAAAAAAGAAAAAAAAAAAAAGAAACGTAGACTTAAAGCATGTAAATAGCTAGTATTTTAAGGAATAGATGTAAATAGAAAGTAAGGTACCTTATCATAATACAATCTAAAAAAAAAAAAAAAAAAAATGTTAAGTTATTATTTAAGTTTTAGTTAAGTTTTATATTTATAGATTAAATAAGTAAATTTGTGGTCAGTGCAAGGACTCGCGATATAGAGATCCTAAGCGTAGTTTAAGTCTCGTTGTCTTAATAAGTACGCACTAACGATAATAATAATAAAATTCTAAAAATGTTCATAAAAAAAGGCATGGGCAAATAAAGCCTATGGATGTACAGTAAAACTTAAAAAAAAAAAAAAATCGTGCCAAGGTTTGATAAAACTGTGCCCATAATAATTTCGTGAATTTCTATCAGTAAACATAGAATTAAAAAAAAATGCAACGTTGAATAAACTCGTTCGTAGAAAAAGAAGCATAGACTCCTTTCTATACCTAGATATAATTATTATTTTACGACTAGATTAATTATCATAACCATATCGGCCATTGGATGTCCACTGCTGAACGTAGGCCTCCCCCCATCGACTCCGTTTCAAAGCAGCCTCCATCCAACGACTTCCGGCGACTCTCTTTAAGTCGTCTGTTCATCTCGTGGATGGCCGTCCGACACTGTGCTTGCCGGTACCTACGTGGTGTTCACTCGTACACGCCCTGGGCGTGGAATTGACAAACTCTGTTATTTCATTTTATAACCTCAAAATAATACAGTCAAGTTAATTGTGTATTCAAATCAATCTAGTCATTAATTCTATAATATGTTAGGATTAAAATAAAACTAATCAATGTGTTACAATACAAATATAGAATAGCTTACCTCTTGTCAAAAATGCCCGCGAAATTATAAGGAACGAGAGTAAAAACTTGTAAGACACGATGTGTCTTAATCGCTGCTCCGAGTAAATTACCGTCGTGCACGGGGAGGGGTAGAGGACTCGGACTATGATCTTTAAGGACTGGATAGCGCAATTAGCGTTTAGTTTTTGAAATATGCTAGGGCGTGGAATTATCAAACGCTCGGTATTATCCAACTCTCCCCTAATTGCACCCACCAGCGTTGGACCTTCGCTTCACTTCAGTGCTGTTGGAAGACAACAAATATTTTAATATATCTAATAATTTATGGTTATCTGTAATGACAGGTGACAGATATCCCTAGCTCCATGTGACAGATAGACAACGTTGTTTGTGGTCTTCCATCCTTCTTCTTACTTTTTGGATCAAGGCCGGTCAAGGCTCTTAAAAGTATTAAATATAATAATTATTAAAAACGTGTCCTTTCATTAAGAAACACCCAAATAATTCATTTCAATAGGTTATGGGCCCAGTCAACGCTCATCCTATTGCAGGGTTTTCTTAATGTTGAAAATACGGTGTGGTCAAGCACTGAAGTAAGGACACGTGGCACGTGGTCAAGCGTGGTCAAGCGTGCACATCGCGCATTATGGAAGCCATCAACTTAAACGCCATCAACGAAATAAAACTTCGCGACCCAGCGCAATGGGCAGCGTGGAAGTTCCGGGTAAGGGTACTTCTAAGGGCGGCAGGTGTCTTGGGCATCGTGGACGGTTCCAGTCCGAGGCCGGATGAGGTCAAAGAAGAGTTTGCAGCGTGGGCAGACAACGATGCAAAGGCGCAGAACATCATAGTTGGCAGGTTAGAAGAAAAAACAATATCACAAGTATTAAGCTGTACTACGGCAAAGCAAATATGGGACAGATTGCATACTGTATTCGAACAAAAAGGAAATTTATCAATACACATAGCTCAAGAAAAGTTTTATAATTTAAAATTTACTGATAAAGATACAGTCGCAAATTTCTTGGGACGGTTCGAAGAAACGTTGGCTACTTTAGAGTCCCTAGGTGTTAAAATCTCGACGAGCATGGCAATTACGAAGATAACGTCATCACTTCCAGCCTCATATAAGCACTTTGTCTCTGCATGGGAATCTGTTCCGGCAGATCAACAGACATATGAAGAGTTATCATCTAGGCTGTTAGTTGAGGAGTTGCGCATGAAAGATGGAGCGAGTTCCACCTCGGAGGCTTTTAAAGCGGTGAAGAAAGGCCGTAAGTGTTTCAGGTGTGGTGGTGAAAATCACTATAAGTTAGAGTGCGGAAAAACTCAATTTAATTTAAAGAAAAATAAGTTTTGTAATTTTTGTAAACGTTCAAATCACAATTATAGTGAATGTTGGTTTAAAAATAAGTCTAATAGGTCAAAAGTACCATCTAATGATAAGGACAAAGGTAGTAATGCATTTCATGTAAGTATGTCCCCAGCCCTGAATGCACAAACATGTCAAAGTAGGGATGCATGGATTATGGATAGCGGTGCTTCAGAACATATGTGCCATAATATTAAATATTTTAGAGAATATGAAAGTTTTCCAGTGCCAAAGCAAATAATAATAGGAGACGGTACAGTCATCAATGCAGTAGGTGTAGGTAAAATACATTTAGAGGCATATAATGGTGCTGAATGGATTGAAACAAGTTTAAATGGTGCTTTACATGTGCCAGATATGAAGTTAAATTTATTCTCTGTCAGTTCAGCTACAGATAGGGGTTATATATTAGAAATGAATAAAGAAAACTGCATTTTCAGGAAAAGTAATAATAAACAGCAAATCTGTGCTATAGCTCATAGACAAGATAAGTTATACATAATGGAATTTAGATACAATGAGAGTGATATTGCATGTGTAGGTAAAGTTAGTGATAATTTGTTAGAGTGGCATAGGAAATTGGGCCACCAAGACATTAAACAGGTTAAAAATATCTTAAAAAGGAGTAACATCAATGTGTCACCTAGCAGTAGTGAGTCTACTTGTGAAGATTGCTTAAAAGGTAAGTTACATAAGCAACCATTTCCTTTAAGTGAGGTCAGAGGTCAACAACCTGGTGAAATTCTACATATGGATTTGTGTGGACCTATGGAGGTTAGTTCACTAGGTGGTGCATATTACTATTTGTTGATAAAGGATGATTACTCTCGTTTTAGAACAGTTTATTTTTTGTCTAATAAATCTGAAACTGTAAAGTATATTCAAAAATTTTTACATTATACTACAAATAACTTGGGTCACAAAGTAAAAATAATTAGATCTGATAATGGTAAAGAATTTATTAATCAACAGATGCAATTAATTACGGATAAAATGGGTATAATACACCAAACAAGCTGTGCTTATACGCCAGAACAAAACGGGTGTGCGGAAAGAGAAATTAGAACAGTAACTGAGGCAGCTAGAACTATGCTATTAAGCTCAAGTTTGAATAAATCTTTATGGGCTGAAGCTGTCAATACTGCTGTGTATGTTTTAAATAGAACCAGTAAGAGTAGGGTCAAAGATGTAACACCATATGAATTATGGTTTAGTAACGGTATATTTGACATTAAACAATTAAAAGTATTCGGTTCAAAAGTTTCCGTTCATGTTCCACAACAAAAGCGTCTAAAATGGGATTCCAAATCCGAAATAGGATACTTTGTAGGCTATGGTGAAAATACAAAAGGCTATAGGATTTATTTTCCAGATAAAAATGATGTTTTAATTAAAAGAGAGGTTATATTTATAAAACAAACCGAATATAATGTGTCACAAGAGCAAACACTAGAAGAAACTGAATGGCCAGTAGAATATTTAGAAGAAGAGTATGAAACAAGGCTAGATGATGAGTATCACAGCTTTTATGAAGAGGATACAACGACCGGGCATGATCTTATGCTAGAAGAACAAGATGAAATAATACAGAGGGAAGCAGAATGTTCTCCAAGTGATCAAGAGCATATAGATCAACCAGGATGCTCACAGAGCAGCCAAGAAATAGGAGAAAATATCCAGAAGGAACTAGAAATTAGTAGACCATCAAGAAAGAAGGTAACACCACAATGGTTTGATGATTATGAAACAGGTTTTGTGACAATAAATAATGAACCATTAACATATGAAGAGGCCATGACAAGGGATGATAAAGATAAATGGGAAGAGGCCATTAAAAGAGAAATGGATACATTAAATGCCAATAATACTTTTACAGTGGTGAATAACATACCAAAAGAAACAAATATTATATCAACCAAATGGGTTTTCAAAATTAAAGACACTGATGAAGGAAAATTGTATAAGGCTAGGTTAGTAGCACGTGGTTTTGAACAAAAAGACGGTATTTCAGATGTGTATTCTCCCGTTGCTAAGTTAGGAACGTTTAGGATTTTTATGGCTATGGCAAACAAGTTAAAACAATTGGTTTATCAAATGGATGTAGTAGGTGCTTTTCTACATGGAGATATAAAGGAAATAGTGTACATAAAATTACATACAGGAGAGATATGCAAACTTAACAAATCTCTATACGGTTTAAAGAAAGCTCCAAAGTATTGGAATGAGAAGTTTGATAACTCTATGATAAAACAGGGGTTTACTAGGTCCAAAAATGATTCTTGCTTGTATTTTAAAAGAGACAAAGCTAAATATATGTATGTTTTGCTTTATGTAGATGATATTCTATATTTTGGATCAGATCAACAGGAAATACAAAATTTTAAAATTCAATTATGCTAAAATTTTAAAATGAAAGATTTAGGTTTAGCATCAACATACTTAGGCATAAACATAAAACAAGAAAATGGTATAACTACTCTTAACCAAGAAAAATATTTAATTTCAATATTAAAAAGATACAAAATGTTAAACTGTAATCCTGTTTCCACCCCGATAGATCAAAATTTTAATTTTCAAATATTACAAAGAGAAGGGTCTGAAAGTAGTGAAATAGAAACAAAATGTAGACAGTTGATAGGTTCTTTATTATATGCAGCTTGCGGTACAAGACCAGATATATGTGTTGGAGTCAGTTTCTTGAGTAGATTTCAACATTGCGCCAGTCAGATGTTATACAAGTGTCTGAAAAGAATATTAAGGTATATTAAAGGTACATTACAACTTTCCCTCGTTTACAACTGTAATAGTACAATAATAGAAGGATATGTTGACGCAGACTGGGCTGGTGACATGCATGATAGGAAATCTACATCAGGATATATATTTAAATTGTTTGGATGTACAATCTTATGGTATAGCAAGAAGCAAACATGTATCAGTCTTTCTTCAACTGAATCTGAGTATATTGCTTTGAGTTTATGTATTGTTGAAGCAAATTGGTTAAAAAGTCTATTGACTGAGTTTGGTATTATGTGTAATAACATAACAATTTATGAGGATAATCAATCAGTAATTAAGTTAGCTTATAACTCAGAAAATATCAAAAGATTGAAACATATTGATATAAGATATAAATATATAGTTGAGCAGGTGAATAAAAGCTTGATATCATTAAAATACATAAATACTTCTGAAAACATAGCAGATATTTTAACTAAACCATTGGGTAAAACAATGTTTGAAAAACTTAAGTGTACAATGTTTAAGTAAATACTAAAGTAATAGGTAACACTGTGTTCTGCTAAATTAAAGTAAGAATTGTTAAATTGCTATTTTAAATTAAGTTAAATAGTGTTTAGTACTAAGAGTAGGTACATAAAAATAATACAATCTTTTCTGAGTACCTAGTGATAATTTAAAGTAAGTATAATATAAGTATAAACTTGTCATATAAAAACATAAATAGGTACAAGATTGTAAAATGTAAATAAATATTTGTTGAGGGGGGGTGTTGGAAGACAACAAATATTTTAATATATCTAATAATTTATGGTTATCTGTAATGACAGGTGACAGATATCCCTAGCTCCATGTGACAGATAGACAACGTTGTTTGTGGTCTTCCATCCTTCTTCTTACTTTTTGGATCAAGGCCGGTCAAGGCTCTTAAAAGTATTAAATATAATAATTATTAAAAACGTGTCCTTTCATTAAGAAACACCCAAATAATTCATTTCAATAAGTGCCACTCTAATATAACGTATAATACCTAATTAAAATTGAGAATGTTAATCTGTTCGAATTATTTCTATGAATGTCTGAATATTATATAATTGTCTACACCAAGTCCTGATTCAAAATAATTTAAACTGTTTTATTTTAACAGCTTCAATGTTATATCATCCAATTCGTGGTCCAAATAAAATTTTAACTTTTTATTTTCACAAAATTCATATTTTACCTTTGCCCGAGTTTTTAAAAGATTTACACTGGGATTTATAGATCTGTCCTTTTTATGACAGCGTTTTGAATTCATTTATAAGACATAACAACACAACTTAAAATTATATAATATGTAAGACATTCTGATATGTTAAACAAGACGAAGTAGTGGATTTTTTAATAAAATATTTTTTTTTATTTAACTAGCAGTTTGTCCATCACTTCGCTTGCATGTAATGAGATCATCTGATACACGTTTTTATTACTTTTATCCTTCTAACCTAAAAAATCAAAAGTCCTTTCGTACAAACTCTTAACTCCTATTTCACTCCTTTAGGTAGGTATAATATTTCAAAAATAATTTCTCGATGTTCCTTTGAATAGATTACTTTAATGGCTAAATATTTCAGGTCTATTTTCGTTGTTTACATATGGCGATTATACACAGGGCAGTCAGTCTGTATTGCAATGTACTGTAATAGTCTGTAAAAGCACTACTTCTATAGGCCTGCCTCTTAAAAGCCTGTTGTCCTGTTAAGGAGAACAATTTGAATTCGATTCGCCACATATCTCAGTGTTACAATGCGGATTGGGAGATATACACGTACGTGAGTCATAATTTTTTACGAGACATGGAGTTTTCCTCGTGAAGTTTTACAGCACCGTCGAATACTATAGCAATTTTTCAACCAATTTAGTACGTCAAAATCCAGGATAACTAACTTAGACCAACTTTCGTTTGTTTTGAATAGGCTAAAAAATCAGTCATGATATTTTATAATTATTATATATATAAGTAAATATACACAGTTATACCTATACTTTCTAGAGGGGATTTTAAAAAGAAAAAAAAGAAAGTTCGATTTAAAATAAATTCTAAATGGGAATTTGTTTAGTAAATACTTGGGACTTACCGATAGGTACATTTTAGAAAACTATAACTAGGCTAGTCAATAACTCAATACGTAAAAAAACGCCTAAAAATATGAGCGAGGCTCATTCGATTCGGCATGAAGTCTAAAAAAATGTATCGAAAGTATGTATTAACACATAAAATATTGCAATTGTTATTAACAAATTAAGATGAAAAAAGGAGAGCATTTAGTTTTTTGTTAATAACTCAAAAATTATTAATATTTAAGGAATTTTGAAAAAAGATCCTTAAAGAGTAGGAAACCAATAAAAAAGTTCCGACTCCCGGAACTCAATATATGTAAATATATTATATCTATAATTTTAATTAGTGTCCGACCGAAACAGGTTTTTCAGCCGAAACCGAAACCGAAACCGAACTTTCGGCCTTGCTCTCAGTTTCGGCCGAAACCGAAACCAGCGTGGTTAAGTGTAGTCCTACCTTAATACCTTCTGCCTTATATCGTTAGTTATAGTAATCTGGCAACGTTGCTCTGATTGTTTATATATTTTGGTTTATATGGTCTTAGTATATACAAATAGTATTGCGCTTTCTAATAATAGTTTTATTAAATTAAAAAGATGAGAGCGTTGTGCACAGTGTAGCCAGATCACTATAAATTTAAAATTAAAATTAATTTTTATGATTTTAATATCTCGATAACAAAACCGTGAAGTGCTACTTTTATTTCTTTAGCTTATTCTAAAAACATTTTTCAACACTCTCCTAGTTTTTTTTTTTCCAATTCTGTCGAGAGAATTTTTTAATATAATAAAAAATCGGAAATTTTACATACATAAATGGGACATAACTCTCAAAATCGCGAACTTTGTCTTTAAATATCTCGCGATCTAAACCGTCAAAAATTATGAAATTTTAGGAATTCATAAATAAAGCTATTTTGAACCCGTGAAAAAGTTTTTAGCCGAATCTATCGAAAAGTGGTTTCATGCTGGAACTACCTTAATCATATTTAAAATTTTAATTGTAACTAACAACTAAAATCTAGTTCGTTTTTACCTGACTGCGCGACGCAAAGAAGAGTAATGTGTTTATCATTACCTGACTGCTCGACGCAAAGAAGGGTAATGTGTTTATCATTAACTGACTGCGCGACAGAAAGAAGGATATTGTGTTTATCAGCCTATGTATCTATGTATGTATGTTTGTTCCTATGTGGCGTTGTTGAGATCAAATGCGTTGACCGATTTTAATGACTCTTACGTCAATCAAACAAATATATGATAATAATAAATATTCACCACAGCCACAACCATATGCCATATTGTCAAAAAAAGACGAATTACGTCAAGTGGGGTTTCGTTGAATAGGTATTCAAAAATGATTTTTAGGATTCTCTCATTTTTTTTCAAATAATGGTTTAGAATATATAACGATTTAAATTAAGTTTTAAACAACCAGTTTCGCTAATTTTCATACATAAAATAGGTACTTATATACTTTATTATTTCGTTATTCTGCCCTTATTAGGCGGCGATAGTAGCAGTGATATCCTGGTACTAGTGGTATGGCTGCAGACTGCGAGAGCAGAGGTCGGGTTCAAATCCAAGGCACACAAAACAAGGGAGAAGAGACGTGGGTCTCGGCGTCTTGGGTCTCGGACTGTGATCGCGAAATTTACCATCTTATAATTCTAATAACGAAGCCAATGAATCCTAACTAAAAAGTGTATAATAAAAATAAAATTAAAAAAAAAACGGACTGCGAAAAAAAAAACTAAAAGATACAGATAGATGAAATTAAAAATAAATTTAAAAAAAATAAAACAAGCCCAGTAGTTTATAGTGTAGTCAAAAGTAATACTGAACAACTACACCATTGAAATAATTTTATAATCGATACACATATAATCAAATCATAAACTCTTTGCAAAATAGAAGGATTTATAGTCGGAATCCATTCTTTAACCGATCAAAAAGGAGCCCTGAATTTAAATGAGTCCCGGCTGTTAATCCTTCTATTTTATAAAGAAAGAAAAAAAAAGAATATAACTTTTTACAAAGTTTACAAAGCTTTAGATGAATCGCTAATACTATTTTTAAAAAACTGACAAATCGGATTTTTTTTTGTTTTTTGTTTTTGTGACATTTTTTACCTGAAACAAATGAATTAATTATTATAAGATAAACAAATAATACTTATTTCATAGATCACATATAAAATAAAATTACTGTAATAACTGATAAGGTAGGCGTGTGCCTACCTTATCAGTTATTACAGTACCTATCCAAACTGAAAAAAGTGTTGTGTAGTGTTGGGAAAGGATGAGGCGAGATGACTAAGTAGGTAATTCGCATAAGCTATACCTACGATTCTCACATAGTTAAAATTAAATAAACAAAGGTCATGAAATCCAACGACAATTACCTATAGACACGTAAATTTATCATTTAAAAATAAAACTCAACAAAGTGAAGTTCAATACTCGAGTTTCGGCGCGGCCGACAGTTTCGGCCATTTTTGGCCGAAACCGAAACTAAGGCCGAAACTAGATTTCTTGGCCGAAACTGGCCGAAACCGAAACCGAAACCGAAATTTTGGTCGGACATAAATTTTAATTCAACGCAGAAAATAGGTCTCCGAGCGGCCGTTACGTTATGAACGCAACGCTGCTTGAGACGGTATATATATTTTTTTAATAGTTTTAATTATTAAAAAAAATATTATGGTGTCATGAGAACATTTAAAAGAATAAAAGCCTGTCGGAATTTTTTTAATATCGATTTTTCAAAAAAGCTATACGGTTGTTAAATAACTATTTTTTTTCCAATCTCTGTTCTTATAAAAGTCGACATAAAAGTTTAAATAAAAAAAAAATTAAGTCTAAAATATACTAAAAAGTACGTGTTCGACTGCATTCAAAAATTTAAACGAGGAGAAGAAATAAAGAAAGCCGA
Organism: Euphydryas editha; assembly: GCA_036937285.1. Lineage (NCBI taxonomy): Eukaryota > Metazoa > Arthropoda > Insecta > Lepidoptera > Nymphalidae > Euphydryas > Euphydryas editha. The sequence continues at coordinate 15,387,773 of JAUPFZ010000005.1, read as the reverse complement.
TTTGACTTAACCTTTACCCAGAAGTACGAAGAAGCTTTAATTGCGCACGTGTTAGATGTCAAATAGGTGTATACCCTTGACAAGAATTTCTAAAATTGGCATTCGATCTCGCTGAGAAAGTAAAACTAAACCATCGATATAACAGGGCAAACAAATCTACTGGTAAGGATTTTTATTATAACTTCATTAAACGCTTTCCTGAATTAATAGACCACAAGTTGAAAGTTTCTAGTTTTAACCAATACTTATTAAAATTAAGTTTAATTTGCTTTATTAATAGTTGATTACTTCTATTTGAATAAGAGTTTTACGAATTTTTTGTTAAAATATTTTTTAAGTTCACATAACAAAGGAAAAGTTGGATCCGATATTAGAGGACCTTTTTCCAAGTGTTCTTTTACCTATATAAGTTATTACTTAGTAACTACTACATCTAGAGTAATACTTGAATCTGATTACATATCAATGTTTGTTAAGTATATAATAGAGTTATTTTTACATTAATAAATAAATTAAACTCACGAATTTTTGTTATTGTTAAGATTCCTTAAGTGTCCGGTACTCAGGGACTTCCCCTACACAATCAAGCCACATTTGGCTTAAATACTAATTTAAGTTTTCTATTTTTATATATTTTTAGTAGAAAAAATACGTCATATTCAATCATATACATCTTTAGTACCACTTCATAATTTTTTACTATTAAATGGATAAATTATAAATTAAAATTGTTCCCAGCAACCTATACGTAAATAGTAACCTACGCAATAAGACAAAATCCAATTACTAAAGTACTACATAATCGACACTGAACCCAAAAATCATTTTCCGATTTCATTTTCTGCTTTCTGCGGTATATCAAAACATTATTAAAACACTCTACGTAAAGAGCAGTCTCATTGTGAGGAACTACATCTATATTTGCCAAAATGTAATAATAGAAATAGTTCTTGAAAAAAAAATCGTTTTACGTTATCCACCTTATCATATGTATTTCCAGAATTTTATTGCAGCAAAAGCTTTTTATAAAGCGGATGGACAATAATTTGACAACTAGGATTTAAAAGCGTCAGCGCCCCAAGTTAATGCGTACTGCATACAACATACCGTACAAACGCTAGGACGAACCAGGCTCTATAAATAAAAACATTGATGATGGACTTAATAAATGCTACGAAGAAATTATCATACAACGGTGATGATTTAGTAGGCAAAACTCAAAATTCTGCCTGATTTAGTTTGAAAAGCATTTTAGTCACAAAAAGTAAACTACCAATTACTGTTCTAAATTCTCGAATGACCTTAGATAATCTTATATTGAAATTGACATAAATTCTTAGTTTTCTTATTGCAATTTTATTTTTTACGTAATTAAGCTCATAATAATAATATATGTATTTGTAGCTACCAAAGCTGGTTCATCTAAATATTAGATATATAAAGTGATATTTTATAACTTATAAAATTCCTTAATTAATAGACTTTCTAAATTTTAAGTGTCGGCAACTCTTTTGTTTGCCACAATAGTGGAATCAATGAGAACAATATTTTTGTTTCGTTTATTTGGCATTGATCTAAAGATCAATGTATTGTTATCAATCAATAAGACGTTTTTTTTTATTTTTTTTTTTACTTAATTGCTACCTATATTATAAATGGGAAATGTAAGTTTGTTTGTTACGCTTTCACGCGAAAACTACTTAACCGATCATCATGAAACACATATTGTCTTTAGAACGGCGTTTTATTATCCTATAATTATTTTTTCCAGACGACCTTTTTAGTGTAGTGATGCGAGTAGTCGCCTCAACGCCACGCATCAGTGTTCGCGGGTTCGATTCACGCTCGGGACAGATATTTGTATTTGTAGAAATGTGCCACCGTGCCTCGGAGAGCACGTAAAGCTATTGGTACCGGTTGTTATCATAGACACCTGATGACGGTCGTTACTAATGGTAAGGAAATTATCCGCCAACCCGCAGTGGAGCAGCGTGGTGGATTAAGCTCTAACCCTTCTTCTATATGGAGAAGATGCCTTCGCTCAGCAGTGGGTGGTTTACAGGCTGATACAATACAAAAAAAAAATCGAGTCGTAAGTCAGCATTTTTATAGATAACTAAAAGAATCAGTTTCCTCTTGATATCAGTTTATTTAAGCCCCAGTGTTGCTGTAGGTGCAGAGGATTACTATCCACCTTGGCGTAAATGCAGAGATAGTTTAAGACGTAGTGGCTGAGCATAACTGCTGAAGCTACTCATCCTGCAGAGTCGAAGAAGCATAACATTAATGTAGCTCATACAGATATTTTTTTAAATGAAAAAAAAAATGAAAATAAATGCCAATTATATGTAAGTTATGTCATCAACACTTTAATAGTGAGTATAGAAAGATTCTATCGCACCTTTAAAGTAAAACTGTTACTAAACGAAAATATGAAATTTTAAAGGAGAGCCAATATTAGAAAAAAGTCAATGTTTTTTCGCAATAAAGTCTGAGTTCAGAATTCTATAAGACATTCAATGAGATTCTATGATATGTCTGTTTTCACATTATGACATGTGATTTAAATTTTTTTTATTTTTTATTTACAGCATTATTTATTTTGATTTATATTATTATAGTAACACTTTACCATTAATTTTATTTGTTCATTATGGTATATTACTATGAAATTACAGTGCAACTAATGTTACTAAATAGAAAACTATTAAAATTTCATAAATTTCATAAATTTTTATACATTAAAATTAAAAATCATAATCAATCAGCGGTGTTATAATATTACTCAATAAATAAATAAATATATATTCAAAAATAATAATGTTTTATTACAAAATAGAGATCCATACAATCATTTGGTATACTTATTTATCAATCAGTCTTGAGAAATGTGAACCTTTAAATCACGCCATTTACGTATCTTACGCCGAGTTGCACGAAACAAATTTTAAATTTAAGTGTTTATTAAACTAATTTAATCACAAGAATCGTGATTATCTGTTGCACGAAACCTACATCTGATTAAGTTAACAAAAAAAATTAGTTTAATTAAAAACCTATCTAACGGATGATTAATTCCAACAGTTTTAAATTAATCATAAGATCAACTAATTTTAAGATTAATTGCAACTTAACTAACGGAAAGTTAGCGACGTTTTCGTGCAACTCGCCGTTACTATCTTAATTATTAATTAAAACATTTATAAATATCTAGTTTGACTAAAAACAAACCAACTGAAAATAGCAATATAAAAATATAAAAAATTAATAGTAATTGTTACTGTCTTAGGCAATGGGATTATTCTTGGGATTTAGTATGTTGGTATTTAACCATATATTATACTATATGGTTTTTGATTCCTTTTATGATATCTGAGTTTACTTTTGCAGCCGTGTATATCCAAATAACAACACTGTTGTTTTAAACTACCGTCATATCTTTTCTACGATCATGTTCTTATTGGTATAGACACAATATTGTATTTAGTGAGCCTATCATAATTCGGTTTAGTAACGCTTTAATTTATCGCTAAATGGCGTAAAATACGACATTTTACAAAAAAGACAAGATTATCTTGCAGTTTACGTGTATTTAAAATAGATAGCATTGATAACTCAATTCATGAAAATTTTCGTTTAGTAACGGTTTTACTTTAAAGGTGCGCTATGAGTAATTTATCAAAATTTATTTCATTTATCAAAACTAAAAAAAAGTAACAATAAACAATAACAGTAATTAATGGGATGCTATAATTATACAAAACCCATATTTTATTTCAATTCTGTGTTTATATACATAGAGGACCTACTTCAAAATAATGAGTATGATTTTTTTTTTCTTAGATATACCCACTGGCCTTCTATTTAAAATATTTATGTTCTATGTGTTTGAAATAATCCACACTATATTATATATATTTAACACATCACTGATATTTTTACATAGTATTTTTCCCGGTAAATGAAAATAGCAGTACATAATCTATGAGATGTATGGTAAAACTCCAATGTATCGTTTACATTTACCATACCTTTCTGGTGTGGTGAGAGTAATCACCTCAACGTTGGTGCACGTTGGTTCGAGTCCCGCACAGAGCAGATATTTGTATTTACATAAATATTTGTTTCGGGTCTAGGTCTTTGTGGGTCTCCCAATCGTGCCTTGGACAGTATGTAAAGCCATCAGTCCCGGTTGTTACCTTAAACATCTGCAACCCCATAGCCATTGTTACTCATGGTAAGGAAATTATCCGCCAACCCACAGTGGAGCAATGTGGTGGATTAATCTCTAACTTAATATTTGTTCTATAGTGGTCTTTGCCCGAAAGTGGGACGTTTTACCGTTCAGTTCAGTCAACTATTTTCAATGTGCTTAATAATGTTTAACCAATAAAATTTATATCAACAAATAAAAAATAATATTTAATAATTGATTACAATTTTATATGTTATTATCACTTTTAGATAGTTAACAGTTAGACATAATGAATGTTATGAGTGTAAGTTTTGAAGCTTACAAAGCATGGGTATAGGTTTATGAAGCAAGACAATATTGTGGTCAACAATGACCACTCCTGATCAGATCAAACTTTTGTTTATGAATAGTAAAAATGATAACACAAATACAACCTATTAAAAAACACTGCAACCGTGCATCCCCAACTTTAAAAACCAATAGTTTAAGAAATATATATATATATATATATATATATATATATATATATATATATATATATATATATATATATATATATATATATATTATTTATATTTATTTTTTGCAGACATATTTCATGCATTAAGATAAGTAAAATAAATTTTTACATTTCAGTGAATATTAGTGTAATATTACACAGAACATAATATTAGCCCATATCTAAATAGCAAAAGCATGTTAAATATGAGTGGGAGGAGATAACTTCATCTTGCCTGTGTTATTCATAAGGTGATATGGAATAAAAAACCTGAATATCTATTCGAAAAGCTGATGTGGGATAAGGATTGTGCACTGCATAGCTTTTCTTCTAAAAATACCAAAACACAAGACATCACGGTATAGGGAACGCTTCAGATTCTCTGCAGAAAAAAGACAAAGTATAGAACAATTTTACTCAATTGACAATTTGATGTGGAAAATCTGAATCATGCTTACTGGAAACTGCTTGAAGTAATTTTTTTTTTATAAAAGATGATTTTTACATACACAAACACACAAATAAATGCAAATGCAAGGGTGACTTTAACATATTATAATATTATGTTTTGTATATTATATTACAATCGTATTTGTTCAATGTCCTGTTTTGGATACAAGTACAAAGTTGTACGGAAACCAGAGAGCACACCGTTTTCTTCCGCCTATCACCACAGAAAGAAGAGAGAGGCTGAAAAACGGCGCTGCATGGGAACTGTGTCCTGTGTCAGGTGAAGCTGAGTTACTTCCTGTTGCCTATTCATATTACTTTCTATTTTATATTTTGTCAAATTTTAATTTGTTTGTTGTATGTTATGGTTTCATGTTTTTTATGTATGTTTGTTAAACATGTTACTTTTACCTGTATATATTTGGCAATAAATTCATTTTATTATTCATATTAATATAAGCGTGGCGAGTATTGGCAAACCCTGTCAGAAATGTTGGGAGGGAGGCCTACGTTTAGCAGTGGGTGAACAACAAACGGCTGATGTGGTGGTGGTAGTGGTGGTGCAGTGCTTTTAGTTGTGTCAATTTGACACAAATTATTACGCCATTATTATGTGCGATGAAAAAATACAGTGGAGATTGTTCGGTGCGGTTGAAAATCCAACCTCAATTAAATCTTAGAGACATTTTAAATAGTGTGCATTTCAATATTAATTCTTGATCTACAACAACACAAATATAAAATATTAGTAATATATTTATACATTAGATATACCCAAACAATTAATTTAAATTTTTAAATAAGCCATAACCTTGGCCATAACTAAAACAAAGTTGACATTTGACATCTATTTGACAGTTAATCTCATCCAATCTCTCATCTATTACCAAGGAATTTATATACAAACTGGAATGCGTACGTACACTCAAAAAACGTTGCATCTTTTTCTACCATGGATTCAAGGCAACTCGTAACAAAGAGACGACATACGATTTTTTCACTATACATGTTGGAAACAAATGTCAACCTTATATCAGTTATTTCAAGTGCATATACAATTTTATTCAATGAGCGTTCCAGTTATGATATAAATTCCTTGTCTATTACATTCATACCAAAGACTTTATATCATAACTAGAACATCCATTCTTCGTGACTAGAACGCTCACTTAGTAAACTTGTATATTCAAATATGCACCTTGAAATAAATAACATAAGGTTGACATAGAGGTGTGCGATAATTATCGATAATTCGTAATTACTCGATAACTTTTCATTCGATAATTATCGATAAGTGTTTTTCGATAATTATGATTCGATAATTATCGATAATTTTTTGCGATCCGATAATTATCGATAATTTTGTGCGATCCGATAATTATCGATAATATTGTGGTATTCGATAATTATTGATAATTGTTTTTGGATTCGATAAGTATCGATAATTATTGTACGGCAGATGACCTTTTTTTTTTAGGTATTCGGATAGGGTACGGAGTATAACGTCCACACGGAAGGCCGGATGACCTTTTTTTTTCCGTCGTCCCAAAATTGTACTGATAATTATCGATAACTATCGTCAACTATCGATAATTTTTATCCGATAATTATCGATAACTGTCCCCAACTATCGATAACTTTTTGTCCGATAATTATCGATAAGTGTTCATTCGATAATTATCGATAACTATCGATAACACAATACGATAATTATCGATAGTTTTACTATCGATAATTTTTTCCGATGAACATCCCTAGGTTGACATTTCTTACCAACATGTACAGTGAAAAATTGTTCCGAGCATTTCGTTGACAACTGGTCTTTTGTCTTTTTCTTACGAGTTTTGCCTTGAATCTATGGTAGAAAGAGACGCATACCTATTGGAGTTAGGGAGCCATTCAGAATAACTTATAATTATATTTGTGCATTATTCTACTTTTGAACTACTACGTTTGACAAAAGATAGAAAATATGTAGGTATTTTTAAATCTTAATGTAAAAAAAAATACTGCATTTTTTTGACGTCATAACGTCTAGTTAATTGATGAAAGCATTTAATTTTTTAAGTATTTTTTTCAAAAATGACGCCATTTTGTCACGTGTCGCGAGCGAGCGAGAGCGCAGAACAAGCGATAGAGAGGCACGATCAGTTCGACTTATGACGTATCTCTCTTACATTCTATCGGACCGCGTCCGAGTACATCAACTCTACATCTATGTTTTCTTATGACGTTATCACGTAAAAATTATCGTCCGTAACCCAACTTTACAGACAACCATTTTTTTAAATTTCTTTTTACATTTTTTTTTATTTTTTTTTATACCCACGGGCTCATTTTGCCCATGCCTTTTGAATTCCGATTTATTATTTTGTCAGTTCGTACTCAGTACATTGTAGCTGCTACATTAGTAACTTAGTACCTATGTCTAAACTTAGGATCTCTAATGTGGAGCGTGAGTCCACCGAAATATTTTCTCTTAAATTTACTTACATCTATGTATATATATATATATATATATATATATATTTATTATTATTATTATTATTTTTTTATATATCGCTCATTCGGAGCGACAGTGACACAAATGCAAATTAGTTAACTTTACACACAGGTCAGAATAAAGATTATTTCATAGTTCAAAAGAAGATTCTGAAGCATTATTACGGCTAATTATTATATTATATTATATTAATTATTCTTTTTACATTGACTTTTGATAATTTAATTTAAATAGCCAAAAATAAATCTTTTGAGCCACCTTTGCATCATATTTATTAAGTTTAAGTTAGCGGCTTGACACTTTCTACCCCATATACGAAAGAAAAGTTATAACACGATCGTACTAATATCCCGAGTACTGAAATTGGGCTTCGTTGCAAGACCTCTATATAAGATCGTGAACAGGACACGATCGTACTAATATCTCGAGTACTGAAATTGGGCTTCGTTGCAAGACCTCTATATAAGATCGTGAACAGGACAAAGTGCGTGCTGCGAGTATAAAAGAGTCGCCTTTACATTTAAACCAGTTCCTGACCTATGGCTTAATCTTAGATAATCTTAGATATTGTTTGATATGTAGTGGTTGTCTGGTTGTAATAAATTAGCACTAAAATATTATCCCTAAATTCAGTGAACCACTCGTTCGGACCACGGTCTTATAATACAGGTCTTGCAACGATAGTAGTTTGTGTACGTCATGTGGCTGTTCTTTTCAATTTACGGCCGCTAGAGGTATGACAGTAGATGGGTGTTCTGAGCAACGAAGTCAAATCATGCACTGAACATTGTCAAATCGAAACAAAACAGTTAAAATAACAAAACAAAAATAAGAACAAAATCGCAAAACAATTATTAAATAATAACACAATGCTCTAGAAAGAAAAATATACGCTGTATGATGATGATAAATGAAACTATTAGTCGCTTACAATTACTTGTCACTCAACCGGTGTTCACCTATCGATAGCAACGATGTACACGGGCGTTGATGTGAAAGATCAAAGTTATATCGTGAATGTACTAATCTCTCAGTACTGAAATTAGGTTTCGTTGCAAGACCTTCTATGGACCGTGGTTAGGACACTCAATGGAGTTTGATAACTTCAGTTAAATTGAGTTTAAAAAACAAATATTCAATATTTTGCTGTAAGACATACTTTTTGTTAAAATTACTTTTAAAGCGACATTACAAAGAAATATTTATCAGCATCACGTCACGTCACCTGTATTGTGATAAAATAACATTTTGAAATAAATATTTTTTATGCGGCATTACTTTTCAATTATTTAATAAACCTCGTACTAGGTGTAGCGATGATTTAGGGATAACAAGCCAAATTTTTCACAATTTCCCGCGTTTTTTCAAGTTTTATTTTGGTAATCAGACTATACCTATTACGAATATAGCTTGTCTGTTTTATAGTTAGTAGTAAATTCTGTCATTATCTGTGACTCCCCTCCCAACCATTATTGAGAAGCCGATTTATGTTTTGATTTCTAGTGTTTTGTAGTTTTATTAATTTAATTTATTAAGTTTCTTTGTTAATTAGTTAGCCTAATAAACAATAAAATAATGACTTGGGGATTTGTTACATGTGGTCCGAATGAGGCACTCGTAGTATCGGGTAAGTTGCTCTCGCCTACACTATACACTTAATTAAAATAAAATTGTTTAATTTTAATAACTAGTGTTGTAATTATTATTTTGTGCTCTGGCGTTAGATCTTGTAAAAGCTAAGCGAATATTAATTTGTGTTTGTTAGCGTTTGCCAAAGCTGTATGAAGACTCGCTTAATATGTATTTATGCGTAGTTAAAATCTTGTTCTAACACCATATCAAACAAAAATATATACATATACAATTATAAGTAACAAACCATTTTTGCAGCATTTCCTGTATCCATTACTAGTAATGGGTTATACAGAATATTCAATTATTCAAACATCCTAAAATGTGTGTAAAGATGAAAAAAAAAAGAAACAATTTGAATTGCAAATTTACCATTCACCTAAACTTTTATTTATCTATATATGTAACATGTCACTTTATTGCAATTCAATATGTAAAGAGAAAAAGGTACCAATATTATAATATTATTATGATCATACTATATATTTGTATTTTAGTACAAAACAAAAGTCTATCGTTTTATTTATTTAAACAGTTACAACTTAATTCAACACTGAACATTAATAAAGGATTTAACTTACATAAGTATTCTTCGAAGTAATAAGTTTTTAAAGGTGTAAACAACATTGATTATAAATATATGAAGGAAAATAGACCAATTCAGTATGTGTTTGATTACTATTACTATATAAGTTATTAATGTTTCCTATACCAAATTAACTGTAATAATAATTTTGAAAAGTTTTTTTTTGTTTATACATGTTAAAGGAGATGGGGATTTTTGGGCCAAAATGTAATAAGTAGAGATATGGTTTATAAATTGGTTTAAATAATAGAAGAAGAATAAAGTACGAAATACATTCAAAGGTTTTTTATTCTTGATGATATTTAATAATGGTTACTTATAATTATATATATAACTTGATTATTGATATTTGTGATGAGTTTTAAAACATTCTTCACTAAATATATAATAAACATTAGTGCTTCAAAAACTTAGTAATTGGGTTTTTTTAATAGATATTGTAACGTAACCTTACTTTTACAAAACGTCTAATAACTCCGCTCTCAGATAGCCAAAAATAGGGAATTTCAGTTAGGGTTAAGTCTAAATGTATTAATTGATACCATTTTCATTTCATTACATTCTGGCCCAAGAATATATGGAATCATTTCCAAATCCTTTAAGTTTTTCTTTTTTTATATGAGAATGTTTGCATATAGGATAAAACTAAAATCTAAAAGTATATGCTATGCTATGATTCGAGTGGTGCAGTAATTATAAATATCAACTAATCTAAAAATTATTGTTATTTAAATAAGTGAGGCAGTTTGATTTGTGTATAATTTATTATTACTTTACTTAAAATCTTGTTTCAAAGTAACAATTAAATTTATAAGCTATTGACTCTATAAGCTTAAGAAAAGTTTATAGAGCCATTAAAAGTTTATTGTTGATCTATGAGCATTTATTAACAAAATATTTATATCTCAAATATATTTTTATTATTTATTACCAAAATCTTTAGTTACATAAGATGTTATAAAATTAGAGATGGTTATTATTATTATCTTTTTTTTTGTATTTTTATACTTTTGATCTAAACGTTTTTATATTAATACACTATTAATAATAAAAATGGCAATATCATATAAATAAAATAATATTTATTTTTGAACAAGTTTAATAACAGATAAAAGTTTATAATAATCTCCTATTACACACACAACAAAGATCTCCTATTTGTGGTTATTATGATTCAATAACAGTTTACATTAATATATATTTTTAATAATAAACTACTTAATCAGCGATGTTATTTTACTTCAACAAACAGATAACAGAAACTATATTGTTTTATTATCTAAAAAAAAGAACTCATTGACAAAACAATTTGAATCTGCGATGATGTCACTTGTAATAATGTATGTCCTTGATTGTTGTTTCGTTGTGTGTTTAACGATGTTGACGTCATAGGAAATTCGACGCCATAGCTCGAAGTAGTGTTTTGGTGGCTTATTTAAATACTGCACTTTATATATTCGAGTTTTGAGAATTTATAACCAGTTCCTTTGAGTTTTTACTATCTTAATCTATACTTCTAAATAAAATGTCGCATTATTTCGCGGAAAAGTTTGCTTGAATACTAATGTCGGTACTTCTGGTCTGATAATATTTTTTTATGATAGCCTGTCAATAAGGATATAAGATAAAAATGTCACATTGCGATATTTTGAAGCTGAGCGTTAACGTAAGCGCGGGTGAAGCAATCTGTATTCTATGATATAAAATAAAGGGGTTTGTCCAATCACACTTATCGCATGAATTACGAATCCTATTTTAATAAATTATTATGCATTAAGAAGACCTTGGTATTATGCTCAGTGACCTCGATGGAGTTTCCCGACGGGTGGGCCTTAAAACGAATATGGAAAAGACAAAAATCATGTTCACATGGAATGTCCATGTCGTGCCCACCCCGTTATCGGTTGGAGATTCTACTCTTAAAGTTGTTGACGAGTACATCTACCTAGCACTAGCACAAAATGTCCATCTTGGTAGGTCCAACTTCGAGAGAGAGGTCAATCGTCGAATCCACACACGGATTTGCAAGTTGAAGTGCTAGTAGGTAGGGCACATAGCTCGAAGAACTGACAGCTGATGTAGCAGAAAGGTTCTCGAGTGGAGACCACGTACCGGCAAGCACAGCGTCAGACGGCTGTCCACGAGATGGACAGACGACTTGAGGAAAGTCGCCGGAAGCCGTTGGATGGAGGCTGCTTTGAACCGGTCGCTCTGGAGGTCGATGGGGAAGGCCTGCGTTCAACGGTGGACATCCAACGGTTGATATGGTGGTGGTGGATGCATTAGAAAATGTTTATCTAGGAAGATTGTATGCTAAATATAAAACATTGAATGAATAAGCCCGTAAACGTCCCAGTGCAGGGCGAAGGCCTCTTCTCTATATAGAAGGGTTGGAGCATAATCCGCCACGCTACTCCACTGAGGGTTGGCAGATAATTTTTCCCTATCGCTATCAGGCTTTAATATTATACATCGATGCTATCAGGTGTTTATGATAACAACCGGGACCGACGGCTTTACGTGCTCTCCGAAGCACGATGGGGAGACCAACGAGGACATGCACCCAGAACGGAAACAAATATTTGTACAAATACAAATATCTGCCCCAAACTGGAATCCAACCCGCGACTGCCGGTTTTAAGGCAACTACTCGCAGCACTACACAACAATGGTTGTCAGAACTAATAAAACATTACAAGGTAGTCAATGTAAAAATCAACATTTTTTATACTCGACGTTAAGTCTCGTTATCGAGAATGGTATTGAAAAACTAATAAAATAACATTATTTATTTAATATAACTGTTAAAAAATTTAAATAATACTGAAATTGTTTTGTTATCTAATTACTAAAGAAATTAAACTATTTGCTTAAATAATTGCGAAGTAGATTTTTTTTAATGCATAATATGCTACATTAAATGCGAATGTTCATGAAACAGCTAATGTTATATTAATTATTATTTATGTACACATTATGTGATAGAAATTATCAACATCTAGTCTGACCTAAATACTTAAGGCTGAGCTAATTTGACCTAGACCAAATTTTAATTAATAGGTTTGAAATCATTATTTAAGTAAATGAAAAAAAAAAACATATTTTCGACATTAATATATTTTTATAAGTTACTTTAATATGCTTTTAAATTAAATAGAACTGTGTTTCATTTTTTTTTTTTAAAGTTATTCCAATATTTAAAAGGATTTTTAACAAAATATTCGTAATTCATTATAATCACAAAAGTATACAGTAGAATCTCACTAATCCAGCACTATTAAAAACTAGAGAATGCCGGATTATTGAAATGTTCAGATTACTGGATTGTATAGAAAAATTCATAGTAAATAAAATGAAGCATTTCATAAAGGGAATACAAAGTATTTGTGTTCCATGTATTTTACATGTTTTTTTTTTTAAAACTATAATCCATATATCTCAGAATTAACTAATTACATAGTTTAAAATAATCTTTAATTGAGGTTTGTTTTTGTGCAACTTGTAGTCCTTGTTTCAAAACCATTTATCCGCCGCCTTGGTGCCGGATTATTGGACGTGCCTGTTTATTGAACTGCCAGATTAGTGAGATTCTACTGTATTAATAATATATTTAATATTTTAAAATATTTCTACAATTTACCTACTTTTTAAGTGTCTAAAGTACGTACATATATTTTTTGCAATAAGTTGATAATGAAAATGTATTTTTTAACTTTTTTTTTTGAATTTTTCATACAGGATGTTGCTATTCAAAACCTTTACTCGTACCTGGAGGGCGGGCATTTGTATGGCCTGCGGTACAACGCGTTCAACGAATATCACTAAACACTATGACCTTGCAAGTTGAATCGCCTACAGTTTACACCAGCCAAGGAGTGCCTATTTCTGTCACCGGTATTGCACAGGTAAGCACATTTAAAAGGCCGGCAACGCACCTGCTGCTGCTTTTTTAATCATCATTGCTTTTTCTAGTAGTAGATCTATTTTAATTAATGATCACCACTACTTACTACTTCGTCCCCAAGCTTTGAACTATTCAATTCTATCACAATTCACCCACATTGTTTATGTAACATTATGTTAACTTGTTATTTTAAAATATTTCTAGGTCAAAATTCAAGGTCAGAATGCGGAAATGCTGTTATCTGCTTGTGAACAATTCCTCGGTAAATCCGAACAAGAGATCCAGCACATTGCCCTTGTTACCTTGGAAGGACATCAGCGTGCTATAATGGGTTCGATGACTGTGGAAGAGATATATAAAGATAGAAAGATTTTCTCAAAGAAGGTAACATCCTACAACTGTTTTGACATAAAGAAATACTTATATATTTCATATGTATAAATATTATATTTTTTTCATACAAGGTTTTCGAAGTGGCTTCGAGTGATTTGATAAACATGGGCATCACCGTCGTGTCATACACTCTAAAAGATATAAGAGATGAAGAGGTATGTAAACTTAAAAAAAACTAAATTCCTATACTGTACTGTATTAGCTAGGAAACAACCCAGTACTGAGCGAAGGCCTCTTCTCGATATAGAAGAAGGGTTGGAGCTTAATCCAGTGCTCCACTGCGCGTTGGCGGATAATTTCCCTACCATGAGTAACGATCGTTATCAGGTGTCTATGATAACAATTTTCTATATTTAAGTTTAAAAAGGTGTTATTTAATGTTAAACATTATTATTTTTTGAGCCATATTGTTAAAACCTGTTAATCTACCAATGTTAGGAAAAGATCTCTTCGCCTATTAAAGAGTGTTGAAATTTAATTTGCAACACCATTTAATTGGCTAATACAAATCAGAAGTTTCAGAAGTTTCATCACAAATTAATGTATAAAACTTAAAAAACGTGTCTAGTTTAAAATATAAAATCATATGATTAATTTTACGAGACATACAGTACAGATAAATTAATATGACAAGACTAATTTCAAATAAGTAAACATTTAACATAAATTCTTTTACAGGGTTATTTAAAAGCACTAGGTATGGCTCGTACGGCTGAAGTCAAGCGTGACGCTCGTATAGGAGAGGCAGAGGCACACGCCGAGGCTCGCATTAAAGAGGCCATGGCCGAGGAACAACGTATGGCAGCCAGGTTCCTCAACGACACCGAAATAGCTAAAGCACAAAGGGACTTCGAACTTAAAAAAGCTGCATATGATGTTGAGGTTCAAACTAAGAAGGTGAGCTGATCACAAATAGTTTCTTTAATCGTGGACGTAATTCCAGCATGGATGGCATGATGGAAGGAAAAAATAAGCTAAGGTTGGGGGGGCGTATTGGCGAAAGACTTCCTTACACAATACGAATCGTAGCTATCTATAGTAGTCACTTCGTGTCGATTTTCTATGCAAGTACTTTACCGATAAACTCATGTGGTTGTCAATAGACTACACCTAGTCTCCAACAATAAGAATATAAGATAATATATGAATAACCCAGTTATTTAAATATCTCCCGCTATTAAAAGTGATGTGTTGAATGTTATTAGTAGTACATAAGATAAGCGCAAACTAACTCTGGATTCAATATTGAAAACATATTAATTAGTATATATAAACTTAACTTGAAGCATATCTAATTAGAGCCGTGATTTCATGAGGGTTAGCATTTCTGAGCTTTTAAAAGTTATTTTTTTTTTAAATTAACTTCTGCAAATTGACGAAGGAAAAAAGTTTTGTAAGAATTTTTGCATCTCCGAAAAAATCGTATTTTGTACGTTTATTTTTTTTTATTTCATTATAGTGTAGAGACTATTGCTCTCATATGATATTTGTAATGTAATAAAATTGAATTCAGGCTGAAGCAGAGATGGCTTACGAGTTACAAGCAGCGAAGACCAAGCAACGCATCAAAGAGGAACAAATGCAAATTGCCGTAGTCGAGCGTACGCAGGAAATCAACGTGCAGAAGTGGGAGGTGAAGAGACGAGAGAAGGAGTTAGAGGCGACCATACGCAGGTAATTATTTTTATTTAAACAACTAGCTTCTGCCCGCGGCTTCGCTCGGGTGGATGTCGGTTATCGCGACCAAAAGAAAAAAAGTATCCTATGTTACTTCTAATACCTCCAAGAATATGTGTACAAAGTTTCATGATGATCGGGTAAGTAGTTTTCGCGTGAAAGCGTTAAAAACAAACTTACTCTCGTATTTATAATATTACTATGATAAGTGTTTTCATAATAAAAAAACAACTATGACAATATTTTCGTTAAAGGTGAAATTCTAAATTTTTAGACCAACCTTGATATACCCCATTTAATAATAATAATAATAAAAAGATATATTAAAATAAATTCTCGATCGGAGAAATTATAGCTCATCTCATTTCTGAAGTCCTTTATAAATTATTTTTACATGCTTTTGTTTTTAATCTGTTTAATTAACTCCTTCTTTTATAAAGTCTATATACTCTTTTGCTTTCTGTCCGCATTTTAATCAAGTATTTGGTTACTAATATGTACTTAACTGTCAGTGTGTATATAGTAGTACTATTTCTTAGTTATACTATAGACTTATAGAGTATTACTAGTAACTACTTATTATTGTTATCTTCTAATAATCTATATAACGTGTTCTTTTTTTTTGGATGTTTTGGCTTTTTTATTGTGTCATTCAAGTGTCATTTTATGATAACTTTATTTTCCTAATAAAATATATTGATAGCTTCGTTTAGCTTATATTGACAACGATAGATGCGAAAAAGAATTCACAAAATGTAGTTTATTTCTATCTTATAAATTTTACTGCATATCAGCGTGTCAAATGTTTATATTTACACATGTTTCAAAGTGGCTGTTTTGCGCTGAGGTTACTAAAAAGCTTAAGGCTGCATTTCGTCGAAATTGTGTGATTTATATATTATTATGTGTATGAATATAACACTATTCTTCAGCTTCATTTTGATAACTTTATGACTTTCTTGTGTACTCATGAAAAGTATCCATATGATCTAAACCAATTAATTCTAATAGATGCGCAAGATAAACGTCGTCCGCTTATGTTACTTAATACTAGACCTTGCCAGTAATTGTATATCTAGTGCTCAGTGTAGTAACGTTTAACTGCTTTTTATGATTAAAAAAAAAATGTATGAATGATATATTATATTGAAAAGTAAAATTCCATACAACCAGGTGTTGATGTACTAACAATACTAAAAATAACAACAATAATATAGTATGTATTGAATCATACTTTTTTAATTATGAAATGAGTTTATTATATTATTATTTATATAATTGAAAAATGAGTTTATTATCTATAGAATCGAATTTCATCCTTAATATGTTTTCAGACCAGCCGAGGCAGAGAAGTTTAGACTGGAAAAGCTGGCTGAAGCGCATCGGCTTAAGACTGTTCTAGAAGCAGAGGCCGAGGCTGAGGCTGTTAAAGTTCGCGGAGAAGTATGCATTGTTATTCTTATAATATGAACTAGACTACTTCCTAAGTGGCTGTTTTATAACCTTCCCGATAGACATACTTTCTCATACAAAAATCGTGAATGAAGGTTTCGTACAGTGGTCACATCATCTGCTTGTCTCGTTTACGCTCTAAGGTTCGATTCCCGCGTATGATAAGTATTTATATAAGCAATACTAATGCTTGTCCTTGTGATCGTGTTGTGTGTGTTTCCTGAGCCCCGACACAGTTTTTCCATCCTACTGTAGGTAGATACATGTAAAGCGTTTATGTTTATGAGATTACCGTACCCAAAACACAGAGACTTATTTACAGTAACAAGTCTATCCATATGGTAACACATGAGTTGATGTTTGTGAATATGAGCTTCCTCGGTACACAGACTGTATAACACAAAATAATGTGATAAGAATTTTTAGATTGGTTAGCACGTTCAAATACTCTTCAACTTTACAGTTTTAGTATAAATTTGAATGTATATTTATTACTCAATCACTTAATTATTGTCTTTTTGATAAAATCCAAAGATGGTTGGAAATTATTATAAAAAATTCAGAATAGCCCCATTTTACACAATGAATCTAAGCAGAAATGTTAGCTGCTTCCAAATGGCGAAAATGATATGCTATATGTCGCTTTCATCCGCTATTATAAATTTTCATCTAGTATCTATATGTACAATCGATATATATCATGACCTTTTTTTAGAAGTCTGGGTAGATTACAAGAGAATACAGAAAAAATATTGGGATTTGCAAATGAATATAGTTCATTCGTTTCTTCACTCTGTTTTTACTAATATTAACCTGAACTTTGTTTATTTTTATTTTTTATTTAATTTAATTTATTTCACTTGAACTATATCGTATCGATGCAACACTATGATATATTGAAAAAAAATATCGACATATTTTTTTAACATGAACATCCCTATTTGGATGTACGAGTGAGTTGTCGTTGTCACCCATGGTGCTTGGCACCCGGGGCGGTCTGCCCCCTCCGCCCTCCCTCTTTCCGCCGCCACTGCATCCTGGTTCAATATAAATTATTAAATAGATTGAAGGGGCTAAAAAATCAAATATGTAATTTAAATTAAAAAAAAAGTAGGAAAATAGATCGACATTTCTTAAGGTTTAACTATTTTCTTGCAATAATTTTTATCACAAAACTATGATGAATTTTATATTTTTATAATGTTCAGAAATAATTAATAAATTTTTATAGTATAATTATATACATTGTTTTAGGCTGAAGCATACGCTATCAAAGCGAAGGCCGTAGCGGATGCTGAGCAAATGGCAAAGAAGGCAGATGCTTGGAAAGAATATGGATCAGCAGCTATGGTGGATATGATGCTAGAAACATTACCTAAGGTATGCTTAAATTATTGATTAAAAATTTATAAGAGCCTCAGACATTATGGTGATGAGAACGAGAGATGAGATGAGAGCTTGCAATGTGACTAGGGTATTAGTGTCATACTCGCACCATATCATTCTGAAGTAACTACCCCTATGAAAAATGTCCGGAATCGTGCCTGTTCATGTATGATCAGGCCTGTCCATGTATGAGCAGGCCTGAAATTAGACATCATGCCTGTTCATGTCTGTTCATGCATGATCATCTCTGAGGAGTAAAAATACATTCAGGCCTGTTCTTACATGGTTATGCCTACTCATGCCTGATATCAGACATGATCATGCCTGTTCATATATGAGCAGGCCTGAAATTAGACATGATCATGCCTGTTCATGTCTGATCAGGCCTGTTCAGGTCTGGTCATTTTTCATGCCTGATCATGCCTGATCATTTTTTGCCGGATACTACAGTTGTTTCAGATGGAAAGAGAGAGTTGGAAGCTATGACTTCTAGCATAACCCTACTTCCATTTCTCTCATTAGACGGTAACGCTTTTTAGGTTTCTCAGTTTGCTGTAAATGTTTATAATATTTATTTTTAAAATAGTTTTTATATGTTTCGAAAAGCATTTGTGTTCAAATTTTAAATTATGTGATTATCCTTAAACATATCTTTATGTTATTCTAAGTTTAATGGCGAATTAACGAGCGTATGACACGTAGCTGAGCTAACGAGTACTATTTAATATGGGCCTACTGGTGACCGTTGAAAAAACCTTTTATTTATGAGAAGGAAGGGGTTGTTTCATTTTGGGCCAGGTATTTGTACGGTATTCCAAAAAATACTATAAAATCATAGAAATTAAAATAAAATATGCTTTTTAGTAGTTTTAAAGTGATCAAGAGGTAGTTATAAAATTGATAATTGGATACATTCGTAGAATAGCAACTCTCGAAGTATATCCACTTACTTTTGTTGTCTATATTTGATGACATCACGTTATTTTAATGTCATTTCAATTGTCAAATGTCAAGTCATTCTTTCGCGTCTTGCTGCGTTGGAGTGTTTTTTCGTTGTTTCTTTTTGTTATTGAATATTTTTAACGACCCCCGGCATTTCTTTGAAGTTCTCATCTTTAAAATCTTTTTTATTTTTTGTGGTTATTTATATTTAAAAGGGATGACAAGTTGTTTTATTTATTTATTTGTTTTAGACCAAAAAGCCGAAGCTGCGGAGGCGAGCTCGATCTCTCGATATCTCGGAAACTAAGCGAGATATCGAAAAATTTTATTCTTTCATTTCGTTTTCTTTCGTCGAGATCTATAAGAATCCGCCTTCAAATCGTGGCGCCTAACGAATCGTAATCGTGCCTATGTATGGAGTCTCTCTCAAAGATAAAATCAGAAATGAGATTATCCGCGAGAGATTTATATCATATATAAATCTCTCTCTCTCTCCCTCTTTCATATAGATATTAATACTATAGATGTCGAAGTAACTGTGTGTCTGTTTGTCTGTTACGCTATGCAAGTAACTATTACCTGTATAGTATAACTTTTAGAGTATACATAACTCTAGTAGGTATAACTTAATACAGTGTAGGTAATCATGTTTACAAAATGTTGTCGTAATATTCATTGCAGTTAATTTCAACGCTTTTGGTAACTATTTGTCAACGTTTATAATTAGTTCGACATCAATAATCAATATCAGTTGTTAATTAATACCGAGGAATTGTTGCATAAAATCAAGCGACGAAATTGTTTCACGCTAATACATGGCGTTTTAATGTTTTTTTTATAGAATCACTTCGGTTTTTCTTAATTGAATAAGTATGTTCGTTTCGTTCATTCATACTTTTCTATATCGAATTATAAAGTACTAAAACATTCTTATCACAATTTATTTCAAAAGTAGAAATTCAATCTTTTTTTTTGTAATACAATGAGAATAAGAAATATTTGACTCCTATGATCCCAGAACGAGGAGAGCCTGTGTTTTACAGGCTAGTTTCCTTTCCAAACAATGTAATTATATTTTCTACTTTGCCGAGGCACAATAACCGAGTCATAAAAAGTAAATTGAGTTGATATTTGTTGCGTCGAGAGCGCATAGTTTCATTATTTGAGAGCAGTTGTTAATACTGATCCGAGCGATGTGCGTTATGTCACGTCCGCGATAAGGCCGGTTTAAATTAAACTCCAACCATCCGAAAGCTTACAGAGTGTTAATCGCTTACTGGTTGACCATTCGTAGTTCGTAATAAAGATATTTCAGAACGACGTTAATATTAATGGTATATAGGTAAATGTATCGCGTGGTTTTATCGAAGTTGAGTTACTTATCTAAGTCTTTCTTAAAATTCACGTTAACAGGACGAAAAGATTTTCTATAAAAGACTGGTCTTGCTTTTGATTATCGCGTTCAAATAAACTAAAACAAACTTAATCGTTAACATAGTACAGCTGACTAAATAAATTAGTTACAAAAATTAAATTTATAAATAAAAAATAAATATCGAAGTTTGTTTTAATATATTACGTCAGGAAAAAAGTCTCTTCGTATTTTATACCTATCGTGGTCAATCCTCAGTTCCTCGGCTATGTTGTAACTACTAATATGCTGATCTTATTCTACATTTTCAAAAATGTCATTAATTTTATCCGTATAAGGGCGACCATAACGAGCTGCATCTTTAACATCAAAATTCCCAGATTGAAAACGCTTGAACAAACTTTGTGCTACTCTTACTGACACTGCATTAGGTCCATAAGCATCACAGTTTTGTCCCCTTTTTTTTTTTTAAAAATAAAACTTCAATATGTATCGAATTTCTTCGTTAGTTTCACTCTTTTTGGTGGACTGAAAAACAATTGAAAAGTGGCGGGAAAGTATTTTTTACTTTTTTTTTTAATATCCTATATTTATTGATATTAAAACCAGCCATATATTAACAGTACAACCGAAGAGTTTTTCTTCAATTTTTACCCGACTGCGACAGAAGGAGGGTTATGTTTTTCGAGTGTATGTATGTATAAATAAATAAATAAATAAATATGCTTAACACACACACACAGTCGTCTGTTCCTAAGGTAGGCAACTTAATGCCTGTGTTTTAGGTAACAGCCGACTGATATACTTTTTTTTTTAAAATAAATATATATATAAATAATACATATATAAATAAACATATATTACACCCAGACTCGAGGCGGGAATCGAACCCACAACCCTTGGAGCAGAAAACAGGGTCACTGCAAACTGCGCCAACGGGTCAGTCGAAGTCGAAGTATGTATGTATGTATGTACGTATGTACGTATGTATGTATGTCTGTCCATTTCTTTGGCACGCCCTACAGCCCAAACGGCTGGACGGTTTTTGACATATGAGGTGTCGTTGGATTTGTCTAAATTGTAGTAGTGACATAGGCTATATAAATTTTCAAAATGGCGCCCGCAAATGGCGGAATGAGGGGGAGTTGAATTTTTCTTTTCTTACTGTAGCAATATGGGTATCAAATGAAAGCTAGTAAATCGTTTTATTCTTTTTAGTTTATAATAAGAGTATTTTACGCAGTCGGGTTTTTTGATTTTTTTAATTAAGCATACTTGTATAATAATAAAATACGAAAAGACAGTTTCACCGATCTCTTATTAATGAGCGTAAAAATGAAAATAAAATAAAAAATAGATATAAAAAAAGAAATAATAATAAAAATTATACCTTTTCAATGTGAAAACAAGTTATGTTTAGATGAAAATTGTATCTGAAATACTAATTTTTATCAGATGAAATTGTAAACGACACGCTAAAATGAATAATTTAGTAACGTCCAATTCACTACAATTTATATAAATTATAGTTGTTATATATAATTGAGATTCAGTTGAATATCTAAATTACTTTAATAACTGTCTATCGTGATAGGTTACTCCTGTTTGTTAGCGTATTAATTATGTATTATACTATTTGAGCCTAGGACTAACAATAGTTATAATAGGAATAGCAATCGTAATAAAGTTATACGATTATCTTTATTTTTGTAAATCTATTTCATTTTAATCTATTTTAATGTTAAGTATAATAATTATATTGAGAAGCCAGCTGCCAGTGTATCTAAGTAATTAAATATTTACCACTATTTTATATAATTACTCCATCGTGCAAGAAAGTAATTTATGTCAAATGTTTAAAAGATAGCTAGAAAATTTGCGACTACCTCTTCAACTTCAATTTCAGAAGCGAAAGCCTGAGTATTCTCCTTTGGCCTTCAAGTGACGTAAAGCTTGGCGTTATCATGTTGAAAGTAGCACCTTTTCGATTATGCAAGTTGTAAACAAGCATTAGGAAGACTCAATAAAAATTTATCTGACAATTTTTTCTGCTTAATTGATCGGAAAACATTCGGCACCGTTTGTTAACAAAGGCCAAGCTTGCTGCAATGGTTTTAGAATGGAATCGAGTTTTATGTGAGCTATTTATCTAGTAAATCTCTTAGAGTAACGTCATTGAGCATCTTTGAGCTTCCAGAGTAGGTAAGGATCATTATTGAGCTTCATGTCCTGATCTGAACTTTTGGAATAATATCTGGATCGTTTTCCATTTGATTTTAGATGTTTCAAATGCGATACATATTTTTATGAGCTTCTATCGCTTTATAATTAATTATGTCATATGTGTAGGTGGTGTATAATCAAACATCTATAGGGTTTTTTTTTATTATAATTGTTTTTTTCTCGATATACATTCTATTTTCCTAAGTTGAACAATAGAAAATTAAAAAGAAACACCTTTTGAATTATGGATTATAACGTGATAATAATACTAAAAAAAACGTAAAAATAACCTATTAAGGATGAATAAAAAACGTAGTTTCTATGATTCGGAACTCGTAGTCACGTGACAACTTGTTGCAGGTCGCTGCCGAGGTAGCGGCGCCATTGTCTCAGGCGCGAAAGGTCACGATGGTTTCCTGTGGCGGCGGTGATGTGGGCGCTGCGAAGCTAACGGGAGAGGTCCTCAGCATCGTGCAGTGCATCCCCGAGCTCGTGAAGGGGGTCACTGGGGTTGACATCTCAAAGGTCAAGGTTAGTAATACGATACGATCGGTACTCAGAACAGATACTGATTGCAAATGGCTTAAACTATAATATGTTTGTGAAACTAACTTGTAACGCTTTACTAATATACTTATCACAAATTATGAATGATATATACACATAGATATCACATGGCTTATATGTTTACTAGGTATAATTTTTACGATACTTTCAACAATACATATTATAATTAATAATTTACTTAAAATTGATTAATTCACAAATATGCACAATACTTATTTTTTTAATTATGATTATGAATGACGAAGCGTTGGCGCAGTGGTCTAGCTACGATTCCCGCACTTGAGAAATGTTTGTATAGACTATGGTCTACCGTGGTATGCCACGGCCTTAAATATAGGTCTCTGCAACGAAGACCAATTTCAGTACTGAGAGATTAGTACGATCGTGTTATAACTTTTCTTTCGTGTCAACGCCCCTATACGTCGTTGCTATCGTTGGGTACACGCCGGTTGAGTGACAAGCGACTGTAAGCGAGTATTTTTCTCTCCCAAGTGTTGTGTTATCTAATAATAGTTATGCGATTTTTTGTCCTTTTTGTTTTATTATTTAACTGTATTGTTTGGATTTGACATAGTCCAAAACACGATTCGACTTCGTTGCACAGCATACCCATCTATCGTCATGCATCTGGCGGCCGTAAATTGAAAAGAACAGCCATCATTAAGCTGACGTACCCCCACTACTGTCGTTGACAGTGTGAAGACCTGTGTCTTAGACCGTGGGCTATACAGATGTTTGTCGAGGTCGGGACTTTCGTGATTGTGTTGTAGGTAAATGTTTCTGGACTGCCAACACAGCATTCACATCCTACTGGGGGCGGTTGACTGTGAATCGTTTATGTAATTATTTATTTATGAATAAATAATTATACAAAATTTTACTTCAAATCATTGTCTGTTCTGAATATAATTGTTTGTCTAAGTGTGTCTTTAATCACTCTTAATTAAAAACCATTGTAACCGTTGTAGTAATGCTAACATAGTCCGTCCTTCTTCACCTCTATAGCATGATTTCAATCTAATTCATTATTCATGTAAATCATTTTTGTGTATATTTCACTTGCAATTAAATCACCAAAATGTTGTAAAATCTAGATTTTTTTTTGTAGAGTGTAGAGGTCAAGATATTGCTAGCTTTTAAATTTTACTAAGAACCGCAGCTCTTTCTTAAAAAAAAAAAAAAATAAATAAATAAATAAACAAACACATATTCGATGTTTAAATAAAATAATTTGGTATTAACAGAAATTGCCTAAATATATTAATCAAAATAAAGGCAGTAATGTCAAAAGTTATCGCGACATTGTGACTAAAATATATCATCTATGACCTCGTATAACGCGAATATTTAGTGTCCTCATTGCATTTAAATAAATTTAATAAATATAATAAATACTTTGATGTATTACAATAATAAATTGTGAAGTTGAAAATTTGTATTTTTAAAACTTTTTTGAAAAAAAAAAAATATCCCGTTAAAGATTTTAAAGTTAAAGTTTTACGGTCTTACTCATAAACGTTTCTTAATATTTAATCCATTGCTTAACAACTGATCAGCAAAAACCTCACTCATAAACACTATTTAGCGTTAAGAAGTCGTTAAGTAATGCGTAAATCGCTGTCAAAATTAAACCCTGCCGAGACATAGTTTAACCCTCGTTGAGCGGCAAGATGGCGGATTTCACATAAATCAGCTGTTCTATGACGACGTCTGATCTACTTTCTTGCGTTTGTTTGTTAGTAAGAAGAGATTTAGAATGAAATTTCCTCTATATAAAAATTAATATATACTAAATTAGCGTTATCTGTCTGTTTAATACAGATATTTAGAGGTACCTAATTTTAATTATAATAACATAATTTAAATTAGGTTATATCTGAAGTAAATTTATTAATTTAATATTTAATAAGCTTTGTTGAATTTTGTTATTGAGGATCCGACTACTACACATCAAAATAAAAATGATTAGAAATTAGAATATTGATCCAAGTTCCTGTCAATAGAGGTCACTAGTAGTGGCTCACTCATGGCTCACTACAATATCGAGCTAGAGTTTTCTCTATAATGTTAATAGATGTCGCTTGAATATTATTTTTAACAATTTCGTTCATTCAATTTCTCTATCTAATCGATTATTTTGGCTATAATCTGTGCCAACCATCTATGTATCGTTCTTTGTTCATTTCTTAACTAAGTAACAGCTAGTCAATGTTTATAAGTAAACAAAAGTTAATCCTTGATTTATAGCTTATGAGTGGATTAACTAAACGGTGGCTAAATATTACTTAACGTGATTTTTATAAGTAAGACGGTTAAGGTTTAAGAGTTTATTAGCAGGTCATAGATATATAAATTTAATAAATACTTTGATGTATCACAATAATAAATTGTGAAGTTGAAAATTTGTATTTTTAAAACTTTTTTGAAAAAAAAATATCCCGTTAAAGATTTTAAAGTTAAAGTTTTACGGTCTTACTTATAAAAATCTCGTTAAGTAATACTTAGCCACCGTTTAGTTAATCCACTCATAAGCTATAAATCAAGGATTAACTTTTGTTTACTTATAAACATTGACTAGCTGTTACTTAGTTAAGAAACGAACAAAGAACGATACATAGATGGTTGGCACAGATTATACCCAAAATAATCGATTAGATAGAGAAATTGAATGAACGAAATTGTTAAAAATTATATTCAAGCGACATCTATTAACATTATAGAGAAAACTCTAGCTCGATATTGTAGTGAGTCACTACTAGTGACCTCTATTGACAGTTAGGAACTTGGATCAATATTCTAATTTCTAATATGTTTCTAATCATTTTTATTTTGATGGGTAGTAGTCGGATTCTCAATTACAAAATTCAACAAAGCTTATTAAATATTAAATTAATAAATTTACTTAAGATATAACCTCATTTAAATTATGTTATTATAATTAAAATTAGGTACCTAAAGATCTGTATTAAACAGACAGATAACGCTCATTTAGTATATATTAATTTTATATAGAGGAAATTTCATTATAAATCTCTTCTTACTAACAAACAAACGCAAGTAAGTAGATCAGACGTCGCAATAGAACAGCTGATTTATGTGAAACCCGCCATCTTGCCGCTTAACGAGGGTTAAACTATGTCTCGGCAGGGTTTAATTTTGACAGCGATTTACGCATTACTTAACGAATTCTTAACGCTAAATAGTGTTTATGAGTGAGGTTTTTGCTGATCAGTTGTTAAGCAATGGATTAAATATTAAGAAACGTTTATGAGTAAGACCGTTAAGGTTTAAGAGTTTATTAGCAGGTCATAGATATATTTTTAAATTTTGTTTTTGTTACTCTGTAAAATCTTTAAATAACTCAAAATTGCGGGTTGATTGTTCAAAACTGAGGCTATTATAAGGCAATTTTTTATTTCTACATATGTTGCCTATCTAATATAGCTCTATTATTGTTATTTAACTATGGGACTTAATTTAGTCAAGGATTTACGGTATAAGTGTATCAGACTCTTTGTGGCAAAAATTTGGAATGATTTACCAACCTCTACGAGATATCAAATTAGTACTGAAACGTTACAAATACTTAACCTTAAAACTACTGAAAACGAAGTGTTTCTTTTGCGTTCCACTGCTGGGTAGAGGCCTCTTCTCCATGTATGTGAAGGGTTGGAGCTTAATCCACCACGCTGCTCCACTGCGGGTTGGTGGATCATTTCCCTACTATGAGTAATGATCGTTATCAGATGTATGATAACAACCGGGACCTGACTGTGGTTGGACTGTGGTTTCCTTAACATGTAATCTTAATTCGTATATGTGTGGCAAAGAATTTAATTATTTCTTATTATTGACACAAAAATTTATGAACAGAATTTTTTCTAATAGCGTTAGTTATTAACAATTAAACCGCATAGTTCAGTCTTTTTTTATCAATATTCGGGGAGGATCTGCTTTCATTGTCGCATGACATTATACGTACCTACATTTGTGTTTTAAAATGCACGAACTAATACATCGTCGGCCTAATTATTATCACATATTGAAACGACAAAAAAAAATCGAAAGTAATTTTTTCAGGTCTGTAACATGAATACTATAATAATTTAAATCGAAACAAAACAGACTGCCATCTGATCATAGAAGCCTGACATTAAATCTGATAATTAGGTCGAAGACAATATCCATTAAATGTTCACTCCATTAGCTACTAACGCTTGTTTTGGCGCATGGTTTAGACGGTGGAAGCTACTATGATACCAACGCCTACCGCCCGCGGGGACTCCGCGAGGAAGATACGATAATCAAGACTTTAAGCTAAAACATCTAATCATCGAGGCAAGTATTTGAGTACAGGTTTAGGAGAAGCGAAACTTACTATTGCAGCTCTTGTAGCCAAGAGTAGTAAGTACAACGTGTACATCTTATCACAGAAGGAAGTACGTGAGTACAGGTTTAGGAGAAGCGACACTTACTATTGTAGCCAAATTTTGTAACAAATTCGTCTAAGGACCCAAGGAAGTTTTTTTTAAACGTGATATCATCGAGGCAATAAGTCGAGTACAAATTAAGGGAGAGGCGAAACTTACCATAGCAATTAACACAGGTTAAGGTGAACCGATACTTATTATTAACCTTGTTGTACTAATGCCTTGTTTTTACATTTATGTACAATCGATATATTGTTAAATGGTTTAGGTAATAGTGCTTAAAGATTAATAATAATTTAATTTGATTATCTTAGAAACGATCTTAAAATTGTATTTTAATAGGAATTGTTTGTATTGATCTGTTACGCATTAAAATGTGTTTTACTTCTTCGCAGGGTCTTCGCGCCGTTTAGAGCCGCAATCTACGTAGAGGTAAAGAGTGTTTTCTAACCCGATATTACAAACATATACTGTCCACATATATCTACCAAATATTTACAAAATTCGTACGTTTTTCACTTTGTAAGTTATTGATACACGAATCTCCTAGACTATACCTTGTCCAACCGTTATTATCTTTTTGACAGTTCGACATTAGTTACACCCTCACACGTTACTGATTCGATTTCAAATAATAATCGATTTTATTTAAGAAGAACTTACAATCGATTTAGTGAAAATTTTTTTGTTTAAATATTAATTATTCGTTTCTTAGTTTTTTTTAACGCGTGCATAGTAAGCAGCCGTCAAAAAATAAATAAACGAATGAACAGATTCATTGTTCTCTACTCTTGATTTGAACTTAACTCCTTGCAAATAATGAATCTTGGAGTCATAGATAATATTTTTATTTCCTTTTTTTAAATTAATTTTACAGAAACAATACTTATATGAAGTCAGAAGTCAAGAAATTATTTTTATCATATGATCGATTCATCGATCGATATATTTCAAGAATTGTTTTATAGTCTCTGGTTGTTTTATATGCACAGGGCAATCACTACCCGTCTATAAAGTACGACATTACTGTGGTACATTATTCCGAAGAAAAAAAAACGTTAATTTATAGACGTAAGCTGTCAAAAAGATAATAAACGGTTGGACAAGGTATAGACGATGTCACTACAGGTAACAATACAATGATCACGAGAACATCAAATTCCTGCTTCGTTTTCGAATATAGACGATACGATTATATAAAATGGCTTAGAGTTTGTCGTGTGACGAATAGGAGCAGTAAACTACGACCAATCGCTTGATAATATTCAGTAGTTTACAAATATGTAACTATTATATTTATGAAATTGATACATATATTTTTTTATTTAGCTAATCATTCGTAAGGGTAAATAAAAATATTTGGTGTTCATAAAGTACAGTTTAGAAATTCTAAATATTAACGTTTCGGTGGGTGAAAATGGTGTCTTTTTTTCTAAAGATATTATTTAGAATTAGTGGATCATTAGTGCGAGTGTTGCTACCGATATATCGCCTTTATAAACGATTCGATTTCGATTAAAACTAGTCAATTTAATGGTGTATTTTTGTATTATAGATACAGTGTTACAATATTAATTATGTCAAGCTGTTTTATAATTTTCCTAAACATTCGATTATAAAATAATTTTAATTTTTAATAAGTTTTATTTTCAATTCGAAATTTATGCAAAGCATAAAAAGCACAATAAGCCGAATCATCAACTGTGAAATGATAATACCGGTCGAATGTAATTTCATTTAGTTTATTTTATACATTAACTACCTTAGTTCATTAGTTATATGATAGATAAACCATAGTAAGCATTAGTGATGTAACGAACGTTGGATTTTTCAATTAAGGTGGATATTTAATTATTTTGAATAAACTTTTCGCCCGCGGCATCCCCACCATAGACTACATGATTTTGGCTGTTTCGTTTTTGCAGTTCTGGCGGGATATTGCAGATTATCTAAACGTTGCTTTCCGCCCGCGTCTTTGTTCACGTAAACCACAAAATTTGCTCGACTTTATTATTTTATCGAAATATATAAAACATATATATTAAGTGTTTAACTGTTAGCTATCAAACCCAAACGATCATATATCTAATCTAATATCTATCATTTTATTACTAATAAAGTAAAGAGAAATCCCATCAAATAACAGCGGAAAACATGAGAAAACACAACTTTTCGCTGTCGTTGCGAGTTGCGGACTGTTGTCTTGGATTATGGATATTCGGAAATATTCGTAAATGATAGTGATGCGACTCGCGGCGGACGGGTACGATGAACGATCGGCAACCGACGCGGCGCTGCGTGACGCAAAATGATTGGGCTATCAACTCGGGTTATTGAAAATCCGCCTGAAATAAAAGTGGCCTTCGGTATATCCTGATCTCAATATTGTAGAAAATCTGTGGGGATGGTTTACGAGAAAATCATACGCAGCTGGATGGGAATTTGATAGTAAAGAAGCGTCGAAAGTAGAATTATAATAATAAAAGAGTGGTAATTTAAGCTTGTGGTTATATTCATGTGACCGAGTGAAATTGGTCGTACTTCTATGTGTATTATCTAAAACTAATTGAACAAAATTCTGTCCAATAATATAATATTTAAATAGTACATGTAACTAAGTGTTTAAAAACTCTGAGAGTTACAATTTATTTCTTCAAAGATTCACTCGAATCTATGTAAACAATCAGTGGTTTTATTCAAGTGGCAAAACTATAGGACACTAGGTAATTCATGCTGTCTTTTAATAAATATCAGTCGATGTGAAAAGAAAGTCTACCAATATTATTATTATTTAATGAAAAAGATTGTTGTTTATTACAAAATCAGTAAAGTGTAATTATTTAAAAATTTAACTTTTTAAATAATTGGTAAATTGTTGCGACAAAACTATAGGACAATTTTTTAAGAAAAAAAATATATAAACTTAGATTTAAAGATATTTATTACTAATAATGCGTAGACCCTCCTTCCTCTATTAATTAAAACTTCTATCATCCTATTGGGCAGTAATTCATAAAGATTTTTAATACGTTCTTGTGGTATATATCTCCATTTTCTTATGATTTTTTTTAATCATTTATATTTTTATACAGCTTTGCATTGGCATATACGGCCCGGGCAAGTTCATCTCAAAAATTTTCAACAATATTAATGTCTAGTGACCTTGCTGGCCACTTAATAGTTTTTTGTTCTTCAAAAAATCTTTTTACCTACTGTGCCCAATGTACCGGTGAATTATCATGCTGAAATATATATTCTTCTCCCGCAAGTTCATTTTCATATCTATCCAGTTCTTCTAACAATTTTATATACATAGAGCTATTCATTATTTTTTACTATAAATTTTATTTCGGTTTTTCATTTGTAACCGATCGCAGCCCAGGTCATCAATCTACCACCACTCATTTGGCGACGACTCAGAATCTGTAGATTTTTTTCTTAAATCATGGAAAAAGTACTGGAAACCATCAGGCCCGTCTTAATTGAGCTTTTTTTTTTTTTCATCAGAAAAAATTACCTTGCGCCATTTTTTCCTTAAAGAAATGTGCTCTTTTGCAAAGGTTAATCGCGAGATTTTCTGTTGGCTTAGTCAACGACAGTTTCTTGAGTAATTTTTTTCTCTTAAGATGGGCAGCAGTTTTAAAAAAGACGTATATTTCGAATATTAGTAAGAACTCCCGCTTCTTTTGCAATTTCTTTAGCTGTTAACGCATAATCCGATGTGACTCTTAAAATGGCTCTTCTATCTCTATCATTTGTTACTTCTGGACGTTTTCCTGGGTGTTTATTTTTATAATTTTCGGGATTAATTAGGGAATTATTTATAACGTGTCTAATCTTATTAATAATTTTAGCGATTTGCGTGACATTATAGCTTTGTCTTTTTAAATTTTCAATAAAATCAATTTCACTTCAAATTTTTTCCACGTGGCATTTCAAACCAATAAAAAAATAAAGTGTTGACTACAGAATGATGAAAATACTGTAAGCGCGCGTCCACTTCTGCGTATAGTTAATTAACACTGATTGTCCGACGTAAATTACAGAAAAATGCACGTGTCCTATAGTTTTGTCGCGGAGTGTATGTATGTCGCGATGTTTTTTACTGGATTGACATTTTTCGTCGTCCATATTTTAGCATAGGTAAAGGTACCTCCCAAGTTATTTTAACACAATTGATAAAATTTTGTATCTACTTTTTTTTTAAAATTAAAGACGGATTTTTATTACCCTTTTTTTTAACTGGATTTTATGCATATTTTAACTAAACGAACAAAAACAAAAGTATTTCTGATCTAGCTGACTACCTCGACACCTGTACACCTTTTTTTTGACGTGATAACGTCTAGTAAATTGATGAAGGGGTGCCCGTTCGAAGAAGATGACGTCATCATTGTCACAATTAGTGAGCGAGAGCGCGGAACAAGCGGTAGAGAGGTACGATCGGCGGTCGGCCTAACTTACGACGCGTCCGAGTAGAAATGACAGCGGCAAATGGCGGGAAACTGTTTTGTCAATATTGAAGTAATGTCAAATAGTGAAAAGTTGATAATATAATGTAATGTAATAATATAAGTTAATAATATATAAGTAAATAAATGTAAGTTAATAATATAAAAGTTAATAATAAAAGTTAATAAAATCATAAAATGGTTACCATAGTTTATTACAACAACAATTGCAGCAAAAAAGGTAATTAATTCTTGCATTTTAAGAATCCGATTAGCGATATAATCTCATACACCTATTTGTTCTTTGATTATAAAATAAGTATCATCGGTGGGCGAGTGCAGTAATATTAGGTTATATTACAATTTTGACTAAAAAGTTAATAGGACTCATATAATTACGATCGTATAAAAAGTAAACTGTTTTTATTTAGTATATTTTTACAATTTTCATAAGCGGTTAATGATAATCTAATTTGTTTTGCTAACTTTAAGTTATTAAACTTAGCTTCTTTATTAAACTTGATTATTTCTTGTATTACATATCAAAGTATTTAACTTTATTTCGCTTTTATATTAAATACAATTAATTACCTGTAGCTTATATATATATTATACAAAATAATGATAATTCAGTGATAGTAATTCCATTCCATTCATGTTTTCTTGTGACGTTATCACGTAAAAATTATCGTCCGTAAACCGATTTTACAGACAACCAATTTTTTAAATAAAATATAAGTACACCTTTTTTTAAAAATAAAATATAAATATTACATATAAATCTTATCTGTTACATTTACATTATTTTCTTTTCTTTTTGCTAATTGTCATTAAATATTTTTATTTTCAATTTAAATATTCGCATCGTTTGTTGCGAAAATAAATCCGAATATAAATTATGCGAATGTTCGTTACATCACTAATCAATTTGTATTTTTATATTTTCATCTATGGCAAAGGCCACTCGCAAATAAAATGTTTAAATTGTAGTGGAATTCTTATAAGAGAGTGATGCATAGAGTACAAAGACGTGAAGCTTAGGAATAAACCACCAATATGTCGATGTAATGATGTAGAGTATTTATAATCACGCGTCTAAATTTTATTTTTTTATTTTTATAATTTAATATAAACATCTTTGTAATTCTAAAAATAAAAATAGGTATATAATACAATTTAAGATTTATTTCAATCTATAATTATTTTTTTTTATGTATTTGATTTTTTTTGAGAATATTTCATCATGTTAATTCTTGCTGAATTGTTATGAAATATTCTTAAACCCACTCAGTGCAATATATTTTGGTTTCTAGTCCATTTAAAAATTTGTGATCGTTCTCAATATAGGCCGGATTGTAATTTTCGCATGGTGGAATCGTCTAAATAAAACTCAAATGTAATAACTGTCAAATATGTCTATATTTTCATATAATAACTGCTTATGTTTTGTACCCGGTACCAACAATGCTTAGTGAAATATAACTACATATTTCTCTTCTACATAATTATGTACCTACATTGCTTTTTTGTCATTCTACGCTTACGTTCAGATTGATTTGTAATATTGGTACGGACTTGGGAATGCAATCTCACGAGATTTTGAAAGCAACTAATACTAGTTTCAGTATCATTAAGATTGTTTTAGTTGGTTCTGTTTAATGAGCCGCCTGGAGTAGTAAATTGTTGCTAGAATTGCTATTTATTGATGAACTAACTTAACAAAAAAATTGACGAAAGCGTCTGAAAAACACAGCGTGGTAGGTATATAACGAGATTTTTTTAACAAAATTGTACTAGATTAAATCTCGCAAAGTGGACGGTATCTCGTGAGGTACATATTGCATACCTGTATTGTATGTTTACCTGTATTATGTGTATTTATTTAATGTATAAAAAATTTAAAGATAACACCAAATTTTTTTTCTTTTTTTAAGTTGTGGTACATCATATTTGAAAATACTTAAACGAAGGATATTACTAAAAAAATTAAAAGCGGAGATTATTAAATACCAATAATCTACCTGTGTTTTTCATAACACCAGTATAAGTAGCGGAATAATAAGCGAAAGTTCTATGCAATATTGTAACATTTTCCAACTAGTAGACAAAATTACTGATAGGCAGTTCAGTGGAACTGATCGTTTGAGTGAAATTCGATACGGCCTGGGCATTTATTATTACACAACAATATTGATATTTATTTCGCGTAATCAGTTGTGTTTGACGTATCTGCGTGAGTCTGATAACATTATTTACCTCAAGCATTTTGTTGGCTATGTGCCATAATCATGCGAAGCAATTATTGAATTTTAATTTTAAGCACCAATTTTTGTTGTTAATTGTATTCTAGATAAGATATATTATTATTGTAAGATAAAAAAAAACCATTAATTTTGATAATATGTTTAAAATATTTGGGTGCTGTGTATTTCTTTATAATATTAGTCATTTGTAGCACAAATATATTAGTTTTAGTACAATTTTGGCTAAGAAATACGCTGATGTATGCAAAACGTAGAAATAAGATATTATTTTTCACTGCTTCCTTACTAACTAAAACAAATGAGTATTTGCATTCATATTATATTAAATAAATTTTATAAAGTGCAAAAACTTTTAAAATTGCTTCTATTTAAATATTTAGCAATTTGAATGATTCAAAATAAATGATTCCAACGTAGTTTGCTGTCACCTGTAAAGCTACGAAACAGGTACAAGCGAAGCTGCATACAACCAACGTGGTGAAAAATAATGCTGTTAATAATTAAAAGTTTTTAGTGTGAAGGTGTAATAAATATATCCGTTTTGCGAAAAAGGTAATATTCATCAAGTAATCTGCTACCTAATGTGCACTAAGAGTGGCACGTTTAGTAACCTGTGTGTGGATCACATTTTTATTAATGTATGTGTATTGACGTGGTTTTTATTCATATTTATTCAGTAAAAATTTAAACCTAACTGTTGTTTTATTTTTACTTTACTTTTTTTTTCCATTATCGATGAATAACCAGAGCGTGATAATATTATATGCTTATTCTATGTTTATTGGTCATGTCTAAACGAATTTATTTGAAAGAAGGAAAAGTATATTATAAACACGGAAATTATTATGTTGGATGATTGGTACAAAATTCCACGCTAAAATACTAAATCATTTGCAATAAAACTCAAAAGAGCATGGCGGGATAAGCATGGGGTAGCGGCCCCAGCGGTAATTTCAACTACCAATTTTTGTGTACGATGTTCTTACGGAGTTACAACTTACCTGTAAAATATTAATTAAAAATATTCATTAATTTTCTAGAAAACCAAAACAACATTTTTTTATGATTTTTTTATTATTAGTTATTATAAGCATGTCAATATCCAATATCCATGATATATTTTGTACATCACTTGTTAGAGAGACAACCTATTATGATATTTTTATCAAAAAATCTTGAAATTTTTTTTTATGCTTTGTGTACATGATACACCTACGAAATTTTTACTAAGAAACACCTTGATCATAATCTACAACATATATTTAGATCTAAATTTTTACGTGGGTGGAAGGGTGATTTTTTTTTAAATTGGAAAAAAAAATAGTGAGAAAAAAATATAAAAATTAAAAAAGAATCTATCAATACATGTGAGTGACCTTTTTTTATAATTTTCAGCTCGAGATCGATTTAGATTTGAAAAAAAACTGCACCATTAGATTTTTTATAAATTTAACTTTTTAGTGTATGTGTATATGTATGTTCTCTATATGTATATGGAGTAATGTTGCAATCCATGTCAACTTAAAAAAATTATATTGTACTAGCTGCTGCCCGCGACGTCGTCTGCGTGAACGCTATACAGCACCAAAAATACCTATGATTATACCTTTTAAAATAACATTCATTTACCCGTTTCTTCTTTACATTTTATATCTACAGAAAGTGCAGTAACAGAGGGAGACTGTCTTTTGTAAAATTGACCTTCATAAAGTGCTTATATTTAGCATGCTTTGAATAAATGACTTTATGGTGATTCTGCTGAATTAAGTCATAAGTTGTGACTGAAACAGATGGAGAAAATAATGAATAAGGAATACAAAATAGGTTAAAAATACATATTTATAAGACTTCTCGACAAACAACATTAGTAGTTTGGCTCTCAGCAGCCAAAATGTAAAGAGAGTCAGGACTGGTGACGCGGGAGCAAACGACGTACAGCTGCCCGTGTGAAGCAGCTTGTCCTGAGGTCGACACCAGCTACCCTCAGTGTCTGCCCCTGCGACTTATTGATGGTCATCGCGAAGCAAACACTCACGGGGAACTGTACGCGCTTCAGAATTTCCGCCTCAATGGTGTCTGTGGAGCGAGATGACTTCAAGGCGGGTCCCATTTCTTATCTTTATGATATATATGCTTAATTTTCCTCTTACTTCGTTATTTAGCTCAAATTGCTTACAGCAATAGCGTGCCGTTTTCGAGTTTAAATTTTGTTATACATCTTTGCAGTTCTTTTTGAGTTCTGTTTGTTATTACATACAGACAAACTCGATGAATTTTATAAGACATAGATGAAGCAGCTTAAAACTTATATAAACACATTTTTTAAAATTGTCTTGCTCATCTCTGAAACGAATTAACGATACAATTTTTATTAAAATGCACAACTCCATCTATCCAAAAACAACTATTAACCTCGCCAACATGATCAAATTTAAATTATTTATATCTAAAAAGGGTTTACACATGTAATTCGACTTGATGTTTTTGAAATCTCATAGATGGCGCTGCTCTAAAATTGTCTTGATACTACTTATATTCATTTTTTATATTACATTCATTCTTACATTCATCTTATATCTTTAAACGAGCAATTCTTGTATATATACCTATATATAATCGGAATCTCGGAAACGGCTCCAACGATTTTCATGAAATTTAGTATGCAGGGGGTTTCGGGGGCGATAAATCGATCTAGCTAGGATTTATTTTCAGAAAATGTTGTTTTATCCCTTTTTTTACGCAATTAAAAAATACCATTAGAATACGAAGGTAAATTTCGCTGTCATTGACAAGCTTCTATTAGCTCGGATAGGAATCGGGCGGATTAGAAACCAGAAAACCTGGGTTCGAATCCAAGATTCTACAGACCAACCTTTTTTTCATTTTTTTTTTTTGAATTAAGATTTTTTTTTATTTTTTATTTTAATAACCAGTTCCTATTATTTTACTTTTATGTCGGTAAGATCGAAAATATTATTTATGTTTCATCAATATGTAATGTATCTAAATATAATTTAACCGAGCAAAGCTCGGTCATCCGGGTACTTATGTTTATTAGCATAAGTTACTTATATTTCGTGATTTTTATAGTGTGAAGATAGCTTATAGCATGGTTATAACATAATAACAACATTCAAATATGCGTCGTTAGATTACACGTTGTTACAGAATGCGTTGAAGAAATAAAGGTTCACTGCTCGTTCCCCGTAGGTGGTAGCGTGATAATATGTAGCCTATATTATGACCCGACTTCTTAATAATATTCGTGCCAAATTTGAAGTAAATCCATGCAGTACTTTTTGAGTTTATCCCGGACATACCTACATACAGACACAAAAATTCTAATAACTATATTTTTGGCTTCGGTATCGATTGTAGATCACACCCCAAGTATTCTTTAAAAAATATATTCAATGTACAGTTTTGACTTTCCTACCATTTTATTATATGTTTAACTTTCCAGGATAAGAAACTGAATAAGAAACTTTTTTGATACCGAACTTAAGTATTTGGTTAACTTAGTTATTTTATTTTTTTAAGATTAAAATTTCGGCATTCTTGTATTACTTTTTTTAACAAAATGTCATGAAATTAATTTGGAATGGCTCGAAAAACATTTTTAGAAGCAGTGTGATTGATCTGAATTGTAATTAGTACACCTATATAGTCAGCTCTGCAATAGGTAACACAATGATATCAATTCTACTGACACCAGGTGCCGTCTCTAGCCTATTAATGATAGCGTCCTGGTCATTTTAGAATAATGGTGGCCGTATGACAATTATGGTCAATAAATATAATCGTATTTACGCAAATTAGATGCATATTTGAGCCGGATAAATCAATGATTACGAGTCCCTGGCGGCTTGCCCAAAGACTAAGAGAGGTCTTACTGATTACGAATTCTAAGGCTGTGAATTGTCTGTATTTTCATTTTTTGGAATTTCGTATGCAAAGTTGACTGACTCAGTAGAGTACCAACTCTACTGGGTCACCCTCTACTCTAGTGACCCTGCTTTCCGTTTCAGGGCTGCAGGTTCATTTCCAGCCCCGGGTGAGGGTATATTATGTATAAAGTAGGGTAGACTGGGTACGATTGAAACACAGGACGGTTGAAACAACACGAATATCTCACAAACCGTTGGCGGGATGGTAAGGAGTCCAAGGAGAGAACGAAGAGGACGACAGGTCTGAACACGAACAACAATGTTGCGTTGCCCTTCACGGACTTTAGCTGTTTTTAGAAGGCCCTATTTTGTTTTTTAAACAAAAAGTAAGTATTTTAGCTTGGAGAGTTTTCCAATTATTATTGTTCTTATTTAAGTGACAGTATTGAGTGTGTGTTTTTGTTCGAAATAAAGGTTCTGGAATATTATATCGTAACTAGCTTTTATTTATCATTATTTTCACCATCACTATAACAGTTTTTCAGCTAAAATTGGAGATGGGTTTCCTAGATGTCAAGACTACACGTAAGGCTTTGAAAGGTCTAATAGACCTGTAGAAGTTCAAAGAAGATTTTGAGGAGATGAAAGAGGGAGATTCTTTACGAAAAGTGACACAGAAGCACGGAGTCAGCAATTATTTGTTCCCAAGGTATATTCGATATCAAGATGCCTCTGGCGAGCAAGAAACTCAAGATATAAGGATAAAGGATATAAATCACATAACTTTGTTTTTAATGAAGAGCAAGAGCAAGAGCTTTCAAAGTACTTGATGCGATATGTAGATATTATAAATTTTGGTCTACCTAATAAAGTAGTAAATAAATTGG
Organism: Euphydryas editha; assembly: GCA_036937285.1. NCBI lineage: Eukaryota > Metazoa > Arthropoda > Insecta > Lepidoptera > Nymphalidae > Euphydryas > Euphydryas editha. The sequence continues at coordinate 15,348,073 of JAUPFZ010000005.1, read as the reverse complement.
CCTATGAATTTACAGTTAAATATTATTTATCACGACCTCAGACTTGGGTTGGCAAAGAGCTAAAAAACTTTTTCGTCTACGAGCAGGCAGGTGGGGAATGGCGCAAGGTTCAAGCAAGATTAAAGATACCGTTACAAGTATTTAAAATATTGTCGATTGATTATTATTGCCAGAGTTGTTTATTTATCTTTTAGTTTAAATAAATTTAAATATATAAATATATAAATATTAACCAACAATCACACCACGTTAACCTAGCCCCGTGGTAAGTTCGTATGAACTTGTGTTACGGGTACTAGGAACGGAAATAAATTTAAGATATAAATACATATATACACATCCATGACCCGGTACAGACATCTATATTCGTCATACAAATTATCTGCACCTGGCGGGATTCGAACCCGCGACCGCTGCGTAAAGTGTCCAGTTGCCTGACCACTAGACCAGCCGGCCGTCAATATAAATAAGTAATTAAACATGTTATAATATTATATTTCGTACTATACGCATGTGTTTCAATTGACCCCAATCACTTGAAACTAATCGGTTTTTTTTTTTAATTTGATTTACTATTAAAAATAACACATCTTTAAACTTAAGGTACATTACCCATTAGTAGACAGAAGCATGCTCTTTTATTAAACACACATTTTTTATTGCTCGGATAATAAATAACTATGGACGATATAAGCAAAATTGTTTCAACCGTACCCAGTCTACCCCATGTATTATGTATTTAGATATACTGGGTATTAAGTTACAGACGACCGTTTGTATATAGTAAAAAAGAGCGTCCAACAAGATAAAAAGCTATAATCATTACTCTTCCTATTGAAGAAGATCGTATAGAGGCTTTAAGATTTTTTATCTAAACTGCAAATTAACTAAGCATTAGGGCGACCATAAGTTGTATTTTCTTTTGCAAAAAAAAAAGAAAATTAGTGTAATACCAAATATATTTCTGTTACTCACATAGAGACACATACATTAAATTGACAAATTTAGAATTGGGTTGGAAAATAAAATCATTTAATACTACCGCAACGACATAAGGCGGCATTTCGCAAGATTTTTAAGGTTTTTCCTCTGCGGTATTATTCAATATAGAAACTAAGATCATTCTTTTGATATTTATCCATTTTTTATAAATCGAAAAACGGATGTTTGAAAGTCACAACAGCTTATTTGATTAAAAACAGATCATTTTGACATGATTCAAAGTGAAATATCCTTAAAATTAGTAGTTTTATTAATATACAAAGTAGCAGCAGATAATAAAGTCAGAGCTGTACATTGCTACTATGACGTCATTAAACCTAAACATGCATTACAATCGATATCAATTTTAAACTACGTATTTTTACCATATGAGAGATTCATTTTTTTTAAAACAGTGATGTACCTATGTTAAACTTTACATAATATGGCTTCTCCCCATTTTCTACTGGGGTTGTTCAGCATCTTAAGAAGTTAAAAAGTCAAATGGTCATGTACCTGAAAATTGAAAGAAACGATTAGAAAAATTTAAAGTAAAAGCTACATTTTACTATTATATGTAGTTTTGATATTTTAAAAGGTTAATAATATATCTAAAGGGGGGGCTGTCCCCCCTTTAGAAGAGCGGTCGGTCACTGATAAAAAATATTCTTCTAAGCGATGTCACTAATAACGATAACTGAAACGAATAACACCCCCACTAATAATGTGATGTAATATGTTAAAATCTACGATTAAAACAATACAGTCTAGAATTTTCTTTTTTTGCGCCGCCGCTCTATAGATAATCCTGGCTACGCCCTTAGCACGAAGTGAAATAACTATTAATTTGTACCTACTTTAAATCTTACTAATATTGTTCAGAAGATAGCTTGATTTCGGTTTATCATTATAATTTGAATCATAAAAATAATTTCATTCACATTATATTTAAAACTTTCTAAACGGATGAAGTTTGTACGTTTACATAATACTATCTTACGAAACTATAGCTATTTATGTCAATGTGGTCAAAAGAGAGTTTAATATGTAAATCCAAACTATTCCGCATAATTATTATATTTTACATATAAGAAACAGCACCAAATTAATTAAAATGAGAAAAATATACAATATAATAGTATAGTACCTAAGTACCGTGTTGTTACCGTATGTACTTTGATTTGGTGCATTAGTTTCCATATATACCTAACCATTATGACTGAAATACATTAAGCGTGAGGTAAAAGAAATTAGCAATTAAATAATATAAACTGTTTTCAATAACTTAAATAATCATTGCATAGATGCGATTCTTAATTATATAACTGTTGGAAATGAAAATATGATAGCATGAAATGCATAAAAAAGCAAACTGATTGTTTCGGTTAAGATGGTCATGCTTTGAAAAATGGTATGAGTAAGGTCATATATATCCATTAAAAAAATATGTTTATATACTGTTTAAATAGCAACTTTCAGTTAAACAGAAATAAAAAATAAATATTTGATCTCACATTAATGCAACGCCCGCCACCGAATAAAGCTTAAAGACTGTCTGTCGTAACTGACCTTTTATAGCCTAATTAAAAACTTGCATTTCTCTCCAGATGCGATGAATCAAACTGCTCAAATATAAGACAATTTTATTACATTAATTTTATATAAACACTTATAATCACTAAGACTTAATTATTAGACAGATTACTAATTTTCTATTAATATTATGGTAACCTTGTACGGTAATCTTTTATTTAGAAAAAGTTAAGTAATAAAATTTCTATTATAATTTAATATTAATTATATTTACGTATTTAGTTTCTATATTATTGATTGAATTTAAAATTGTGTTTGATTAAAAGTCTATACCGGATTTCATCGCGTTAAAATTTAAAATTGTGATATGCATTTTCATTAATTTACTTATATATACAATAAATATTATAAAAATATTTTATTCCGCTAATTTTAATAAGTTTTCTTATATTAATAAAACTTTAATTTATAATTTGATTTAAATAATTTATTAAAAATATTTAAGACTTATTTTAGCTAAGCAATGTTAAGTTGATGGTTTAATATTATAAAATAACATATTATATACATTTTAAAAAAAACCCGATGGCTAATTAGTTTTCATTATTTGTAATATTTTCTTAAAAATTTTACTACAATAATAAAATAAATAAAAAAACAACAACATTTTATTTCAATAATGATGTAGATTTCTCTTCCTATTTCTAATTTATCTTCGATTAGATATATTCTCTGTTGAATTATATTAATAAAGAAATTAAATAAATTCAAAAGCGAATACGACCAACCAACGCGTTTTTTCTTTTGTGCTTGTCGATAAGAAGATATTTTCCAATTTTTATTTAATCTCAGTCTGACTTGGAAACTAATTTTTATAGTAGTTCAAAGGCTATAAAATCACATTGTTACTGAGTTGACTACAAGGGGCATACATAATAAGATAATATCAACACGAGTCCATATGAACTTATGATTTATGAGAGTGTTTAAAATAGAAAACAATTTTCTATGTGTATATTATCTATCGCTCTAAACGTACACAGATTAAGTATTTTTTGACGTGATTACGTCTTGTAAATCGATAAAAGCCTACACACGAAAAAGCATGACTCATTGTCACGTTCTGCGAGCGAGAGCGCGAAACAAGCGATAGAGAGGCACGATCGGCCTAAGCGTCCGAGTAGAAGAGAAAAAATATTTGCATTAACGAGTGCAAATAAATGTTAATTTCTTGAAAAAATTGTAATTTTCAATTAACTCCTACATTGTATTATACAAAATAATGATCATTTAGTAATAATAATTCAATTCAATTCATAAAAGTATGCAATTTTTTATCAATATTTTCTTATGACGTTATCACGTAAAATTATCGTAAACCGATTTTACAGATGAACCATTTTTTTTTAAATATCGAAGGCCCTTGTCTTAACTATGAATATAGAGACCAAATACACAATTTTTAAAAAAATGAAAAAGTATTTGTAAACATAATGTTATAATGTATACCAATATAATTTTCACACACGGTATGTATTTTGTGTTTAGAGCAGCTTTCTTATTGCACGCAAAGAAAAATAAGATACAGAAGAAGATAAAAATAAAGATAATATCAAGAAATTTATATACAAAATGGAATGCTCACGTGCACTCAATAAACGTTCCTACGGCCGGGATTGCATCTCTATCATGGATTCAAGGCAACTCTCGTAAGAAAGATATAAAATACCAGTAGTCAACGAAATGCTCGGAACGATTTTTCACTTTACATGTTATAAGCCAATGTGAACATTATGTCAAATATTTCAAGGTGCATATTTGAATATATAATTTTAAGTGAGCGTTCCAGTTATGATATAAATTACTTGGATATTATATTTAATTACAAATTATAACGCGTACGAAATAGCAAGCAAAAGCTTGTACTTAATATGCCTACTAATTTATATCATAATCATTATATAAAAGTTTAATTAAGTTTTATTAAATTATTATAATTATGACTTTTTATAATTACATATTAAATTATGAAGTATGTTTTGTTGTCAAATCAAATGTAGAGTCATTATGCTTGTTATTTATTATTAATCCTTACGTAATTTACCTTAATTTTGATAAGTCAATATTTTGGTATAAGAATGTATATATTTATTTATACCGTTATATAGTTAGGTATTACGTTTTCGTAAAAATACATAATTTTTTCCTATACTGCATTTTTAGAATCTTATTTTTCTCATATCTACCGCTCACAATACTATGTTAACTTTAATGTTAATTTTATTGTTATTTTTCATAAATGAGGTAAATTTGTAACTACAATGTTAATTGGAGTTACATTACGAAACTACAAATTTATCTATCAATTTATATTTTATTATGACATGAAACATTGATAAGTCTTGATCGTTTTTAAATTATTTTTCGCTTAATGGTTCGATATTATCTTACCAAAAACACAGTTAGATTTCATTTGTCTACTTTTCAATTCAGTAAATATTAGTTTTTGTCGAATACGACAGAACGATAAAAATGATAATTGATAACCATTATTCATTATTCTTAATACCTAATTACATAAGCTATCAGGCCTTTATACTACCATTATTAATATTATATAAATAATAAAATTTTATTATATTTCGACAAAACGATTTAATAGTTAAATCATATTATTTGGACTAATAAGTATTTTGTGATATTTTTTTTAGCAATGTATAAGTACCTATTATACATTACTATCTCTATTATTGGTTATTCCATTAAACCGACAGGAGACTCTTAACAATAGTAATGTACAAATTGAGTGAGCAATTTAGGTAATTTTATGCAATTACCGTAACAAGGTTGGCTTTGTTGCTATCAAGTTAAATAAAAATTTAAAAAAGTATAGGTTGTCTATAGGTGACTCGTAAAATATTAGTTAAATTAAAACAAGTTTATCGGAAATCGGAATGTCGATTTTGTTTCAGTACGTTATCCAGTCCACGTCTTAGTGACGTAAGTTATTAAGATTAAAAACAATGAAATTGAATATCAGAATTTGATACAATTAATAGTGGTAAGCCAGGTTGAATTTTTAGCTATGAATAAATGATGCAGATATGAACATGGAGTTACGATGAATTTTATGAAATTTTTTAATTTTTAATATATATGTATTTTTTTTGTATTAACATTAAATTGAAGAAAAAGTCAAAAAACTCTAAATTTTATGTTATTTTGTTTTAAATATATAAGAAACATTTATATAATATTTAGGAAATAGTACCTATCTTATTACAAAAAAATAATTTAATATAAAATATAATATCAGTCTAAAAAAGCACTAACATTAAATCAAAACCATTCTGGATATGAGGCCAAAAACGAGTTCTGAACTAGTTGTAATACGAGGGTGCGTTTTTAAGATCGCGGAATGAGAGGGTTGGAGGGGGGGTGATTAGGCTCATTAGGATCGTAACGTGTTTAGTGACTCATAATTAGTATAAATACGAGATTTCATTGTTATTAGACTATTAGTTTTTGAACTATCGCCAACCAAGCAACATAATCAGGAGTGAAAAGTAAAATATGGATAAAATCGAATATCGTGCCGTTATAAAGTTCCTTACCAAGCAAGGAAAATCAGTTGCGACCATAATGGATGAGATGTCATCGGTTTAAGGTGACTCTTGTCCAGGAAAAACCATGGTGTACAAGTGGCACAGTTTGTTTAAAAAAGGAAGAGAATCCCTTGAAGACGACCCGAGGCCGGGCAGGAGCATCGAGGTGACCACGCCAGAACTTATCCAAAAAAGTCGAAAAACTTGTACTCGACGATGCTCGACTAAACAAGAAACAACTCGAAGAAATGATTGGAGTATTCGATACAACCATTTTTAAAATCCTGCACGATCATCTTGGCATGACTAAGGTCAGCGCAAGATGGGTACCGAGAATGCTCACGCCGCCGCAAAAACAACAACGCGTAGAGTGTTCACGTGCATTTTAGGACCTCTGCAATGAAGAATTGAGTCGAATTGTTATTGGAGACGAAACTTGGGTTCATTGTTATGAACCTCAGTCGAAACAAGACTCTATGCAGTGGCATAAAAAGGGCACAGCACCCCCCCCCCCCCCCCCCCCGAAGGAATATTATTGATCGATTATAAAGATAAAGGTGTTTCTATAACCAGAGAATACTACGCTTCAATATTAGAGCGACTAAAAGAAGCCATTAAACAGAAAAGACGTTAAATTGACGTTAAACGGAAAATTGACGAAAGGTGTGCTGCTTTTGCACGACAATGCGCCCGTCCACAAGAGCCGCGTTGCGTTGGCTGCCCTGCTTAAAGTGGGCTTCGATATTTTGAACCACCCACCCTACAGCCCAGACCTGGCCCCGAGTGATTATTACCTCTTTCCAAAAATGAAAAAAGAGCTGCGGGGTAAAAAAATTACCACCGATGATGAAGTTAAGGAGGCAGTTTCAGCGTATTTTGAGGACAAAGACAAAACATTTTTTATGAGGGTATAAATAAATTTATTTGAAAGATCTGAAAAATGTGTCCGTATTGAAAAGGAAAAATAATTTGGTTTTTTTATTTCAACCCCCTAGCCTTCATTCCGCGAACATAAAAACGCTCCCTCGTAATACAGATTACATATTGTTTAACAAGGATGATTTATCTCATAAAATAAATAAATAAAATTCGAGTAAGCGAAAAGAATCATGATTCTCTATCTACTTGCAAAATTTCATGCAAATCGTTATATTTAGAAAAGAAAAGGAAGCAATATGAAATTTAAATGACTGGAAAATGGTGATAGTATATTATTGGACAGATATTGTCAATTAGTTAAGTAAACTAATTTATATGAGACAAAAAATGTTAAATATATAAAGTGCAAAGAAATTGATGCAAAATGTACATAACTATAACATAATAATTATGTTATAATTTCTAATCACTTTTAAATATCAAGTTTAAGTCAACTGTTGGAGTTCTTTAGATGATTGCACATTAATATATGCTCCACTCATTAATGCATCAGATATTAAGCAACCCTGTTTATATAGTTTGATAATATATTGTTTATAGTTATAGCCAAAGAACTTTTTAGTTGCAACTTTCCAGAGTACCCTAATACTTTCTATTACTTGTACACAGAAAATAATACAAATAAAACATTTTTCTAAATATAAACTTACAAAATTAATTAATCTACATTAAGTTTATAATTAAATAGAAGTTTTTATAGTATACTCTAGCATATCAACACTTTTTCAATATTTTGTTATAATATAAAGTTTTAGAGGCACTTATATAATATTTAGAAAATAATAAGGGTCGATAATATTGAAATTAGAATTAAGGATACACAACATAAAATTCAGAACTGATGACAGACTGATGTAATCAACAACAATATTTCTTTTTCAATGCTATTACATGTCATAGCTTCGACATAATACTGGTTCGATATAGTACTTTAATTTTACAAAAATATATATAATTTTAATATAGAAAAATACATATGTAGTTATTTACTGCAACCACATCAAGATAAATTTAAAGTAGTTGACCAACATACTCTTCCCAAAAGGGTTACGATAAAGGAAGACGCTTTGCTACCCAAACTATAATGTTCTTTAATTATTTTAGTAGACAAATCTTTGTTATACTTTCCCCCATGCATGTTTATATCTGCGTTTTCTAAATAAGTGTCTAGTAAAAAAGTATTTTATAGCTAAAACAAGAATAATAAAAGAAAATATGTACAAGAGGCTTATCATTCCAATATCCAGGTTGGAGATTGGACTCGGGGCTGCAGCTGCTTTTGTATCTTGAGTTATAATGGTACCATATATTTTCTGAAGATATTCATACACTGCAGGTAGATTCCATGCACCTCGGGCAAGTCTGCATTCAGGACACTGGGTAGCACTTGGAAACTGAATTTTTGGATGTTCTGGATCTTCAGTTACATCACCAGCTAATCTCAAGTTGACTTCATTATGAGAAATCCACAACCAAAGTATAGCTTTATCATTTTCTTTCACATCAAAAATCCTATTTCTTGCAGCCATATCTTGGAAGTGTTGTGAACAATCAGTACATCCAAAGAAATACTTCACATACCCATGCATGGCTTTCAGTACCCTAGCACCTTCACTGCCTGGTAGTTGAGCTGCATTTACAGTTAGTGTATGAAATAAGGTCCAAAGACCACAAGTATATCCTCTGTACTTAGGTTCACTGCCTTTACATCTTATGTAATCAATATTTGATGAAAAAACAGGTGAATGCTTTGTTTCAAGTCTTTTAACTAAATCATATATCTCACTTCCACTCCATTGGTTTTTATTACCAAGGTTCTTACGTAAATCTATAATATATTCTTTAAGGTTTCCTCTGAAAGGAAATGCTAAAATGAGTACATCTAAATACTCCAAAAGTGCTAGATATGACTCATCACTTAAAGTTTTATGTCTTGTGATTTCAGTGTGTAAACTTGTTTTTAAAGTTTTTTCTAGATCACTATAGTAAACAGCATCTGAATACAAAGACTGAGGTTTTACATGATTCAAATTCTTTGAATTATCTTCACTTTCAATATTTCGTAGTGGCAATTCATAATTTTTAGATTTCAAAAATGAATTAATGGCTTTAAGTAAGTTTTGTTTTGTTGGAATCTTTGGTGTTAATAGTGTAGACTTTAAATTGGGTCCAACAGCAACGAGACCCGGAAAATGTGTTACTCCTGCGACACTACTTAATTCACTTACATCATGAACTCGTTTTAGCATAACATTTTCATAATCATTTATATCAAATGCCAATTCAGATCCAATTGTCGAGTTATCGTTTTCAAATATTAAAAAAGTATATAACACATTTTTTGGAAGTGGGTTTACAGCTGAGATAATATCTTTATATGCTGCAATTTTAAGTGAAGGAGCAAACATAAGGCGCCCCATAGATTGTTCATTTTGAATTTTGTGAATTAATTGGGTTTTTAATTTTTCAGCACTGTCTGTAGCTTGTAGCTTATCACCAACGTTAGCATTACTTTTAACATAATTTTCGTGCAAATATCGTAAGGTAGGATACGCCATAACTTCAAACTGACGACATATTTCATTATTTTCTTCAACAGAACAATCCAAAACAGCAAGTTTAATTATATTTTTCCATGGTTCTATTTCAGACGCTAAGCTTTTAAATTTTGGCGCAAAAGCTCTACAGTGACCGCAATAACTATTGTAAAATTGAACTAAAAAAGCATTTCTTTGCCCATATATTTTTTTATCGAAATTTTTATCTGTTAATATAACTATGTGATCCGACTTACTATACAATCCTTGTTTATCAATATCATCGTTATCGGGTATGACTGCAGTATTAACTAGAATAGCGAAAAAATAGACACTTAACACAATAAAAATCCAGCAGTTCATTTTTTGTCCAACGTTAAAATATAAACACTAATAAATATTACAGACGGACTGTAGAAGTCCGTTAATTTCCAATTGACTTAAAATAAATTCACTACTTTTTTAGAGCAAATTGAAATAGTCATAATAGATTACAATGAAGTCAGGTTTCTCGATTTCCAATTTACGAGCAACAATACACCGTCAACTTACGAAGAATTAGAAATTAAAGAAATTGCTAAAGAAACAACTTGACAAGTTGACACTTGACACAACAGATAATCAGATAATTATGGCCGTGTTCCGATTTATACTGGGAGCCCAGTGCTGTCGTATTAAGTGTATAGTCTATGGTGCTGTTAGTACTGAAAATTCGTGGGTGGCTCTTCCTGTCAGGCCTAGGTCTGTCTGGGTACTGGCAGAAAAAGCTCGGGTAGATAGGTGAAAGCTTAGGTGGTTTTCACCTATCTACCCGGGTTTTTTCTCACCGGTAGATCCACTACCGGGTACTGGTTTGATGACCCGAGGTCGCGCCTGCTATGAGGCGGCGGCCTGCTAGTTGTCGTGTCCAGTAAGTTTTCTGTTTCCAAGTAGTTGTCGAGTCCAAGGGTTGCCATATCCGGTGAATGTCTATACCAGGGGCTTAGCTACCGCCGTATCAGCCGTATCAATGATACGGGGCCCCCATAATAGAGTTCGGGACAGAAATTGGTCCGGAGTTGCGACGACCTTTATTTTTAGGAATACATATAGCTCGACGGAGTAAATACTAGCAGAACAGATTTTGATACAGGGCCCATCTAAGTCACGCTACGCCAATGGTCTATACCTCCCCTACGTCGTCTTCTTCGTCGCCACTGATGCTTGCGTTGGGACTCGGCAGCGATGACAGTAGAAGCTCGCGAGGTAGAGGACACCCTTCCGGCGGTCTCGCGTGAAGCGGAGCGATCTCGTGGAGGTGTGTGCATGCATCTTTGTCCGCGTGAGTGAACATAGTGCGCGCGAGGTGACACATATACTCCTCCACGGTGGGCGTCCTAGTGTCTCGGTGTATCACGTTTCTGACGTACCTCGGAGCTCCTACTATCAGTCGCAGGCATCGGTTCTGCTGGATCTGTAACCTTCTAGCTTGGTATACAAAGCAGAGTGCATACCAGGCCGGGGCCGCATACGGCAGGCACGAGCTGATGTAGGCGCCGTAGACTATCAGTTTGGTGTTCATGGGTAGTCTGGAGGTGAACACAGAGTGGAGCTTCATCCGGGCCGCCGCTGCATGATGGATCGCCTTGTTGACGGTCGGAATAATGCGCAGCCTCCGGTCGAAGTGACACCCCAGATACCTTACTGAGGTCTTCCACTCTACGTCCTGTCCTCGGAGCGTGAGTCTTCGTAGCGGCCTGTGGTTACCGGTACGCAGAGCGGCCGTCTTTCCAACGTTGACGGCCATCCTCCACTTATCGAACCACTCAGGCAACAGATCCAGTAGACGCTGCATCCTGTTGGTGGCGACGATCTCGTGGTACGACGACGCAAAGAACGCACTGACAGCCGCGTACAGGGTCAACAGCACGTCCTCTTCCCACTCACACAGATGGTCGCTGGGGGTGGGGATGTCGTCCGTGTCCACCGCGTATAGACACGGCGACAAACAGCTGCCCTGATGGCTCCAGCCCAGATGGGGCGCGGTCTTGAGTCAACGCCTTCCACCGAGACGTAGAAGCTTCGGCCTTCCAGGAACGACGCTACCACTCGCATAATCGCGGACGGCATTGGCGCAGCGAGAAAGGCAAGTACGGGCAGGAAGGAGGGGGGAGCAGCTGCCCCCCTCTAGAAAAGTTAGGAGAGCAGTCTGTCACTGATAAAAAACATTATTCCATCTTTTCTTACTCTAATCAATGTCACTAATAACCATAAGTGAAACGAATAGAAGAACACCCCCAATACTAATGTGAGATACCCACATAATATGTTAAAAACCACGATTAAAATAATACAGTCTAGGATTTTCTTTATCTGCCCCCCTTTATTGGGAATCCTGGCTACGCCCTTGGCGGGCGATGTTGTCGTATTGCTCAGCTTAGCAAGTAGTCCGGCGTGCCATACACGGTCGAACACCTTCTCCATGTCGAGAAAGACTCTGACCGTGCAGCGCCGGTTGTTCAGCTCACTGGCTAAGTGATTAACGACCCTCGCTAGCTGTAGCATCGTCGAGTGGCTACTGCGGAATCCGGAATCGGAATTTACAGCAGCAGACGCTCGAACAGCTTGACGATGTGCGAAAGTAGCGCGATAGGCCGATAGCTTCCAGGTAGACGCCGGTCTTTCCCAGGCTTGGGGAGGACGATTGTCTTCCCTGTCTACTTCGCCTCGGGGAAGTGTCCCGTCTGGAGTATCCCTTTGAATAACCTCGTGAGCGCAGCGAGGCGTCCAATAGGCAGCTGCATCAACGCGGCATTCGTGATTCCATCTGATCCTGGCGCCTTTCCCTTGGGTAGACGGAAGACTGCTCTCCGTAGCTCGGACAGGGAGATGGGTTAAACTCTCTGGAGCGTCGGAGTAGGACCCGATAGGAATCGCTCTACTTGTTCTTCTACCGCGGCGTGATGTCGGACGACATTGGCGTTTTTAGTGTTCGGTGGATTGGGGGTAAATTGATCGTCCATGTGCTCCGCCAGGATCTTTCCTCTGTTACTGGCGGAGTACCTTCTATTACCCGCTCGGTCTTTGAGCGGGTAAATAGGTGTGCCTTATCTGGTGAGCCTCTTGCAGAGGCTGTATAGGTTGGTATCGCGCTTGGCTGCTCGATTGATGGTGGCCTCCCAATTTTTCGCCTCGAGAGCCACGAGCTCGCGGGATACAATCTCTGCAAGTTGATTCAGGTCACGCTTCACCCTCGGGCAACGAGTTCGCGCCCAGAGTCTGCGAAGCTGCGCTTTCTCCGTAGCTTATCACGTAGTGAGCTCGATAACTGGTCCCTGCCTGATGCCGAGCTTTAGATGGTAGTATCTTCGTCCTTGGCCTTCTTAATTGCGACGGTGATTCGGTTTGCTGTCGCGTCAATTTACATACAATATAAATTCCTTGATAGGTACCTAATATCAAAACGCTACGAATATGCTATGGGTATCGCCAGTCATCGCCTGCCATAACTGGCATATTTATATTTAATATTTTTGCCTGTACTGCAAATCTGACATAATATTTAGAAAAAAAAAAACGTTTTTTCAAACTATGTGATTTTTCTATCACTAGCTTCCATATAATATATTAACTTTTAAGAATAATTAGTATTTCCATATGCCTCACTGGGTACGTTCGCGCGCTCTCTTCTAATTGATTTCATCACTTTTTTATCTATGCATTCCACAGACCACATGCACGGAAATGATTCTTCTTTATTCAAAAACTGAATTTAACTGTCGAACTTTAGTTAATAATGAGGATCAGTAAAGGTATAGCAAATTCAATGGAACTAGTATCCACGTTATTCTCTAGGACATAAGAATGATATTTCTTTTTGAATTATCCAAATCGGACCATTACTTACGAAGATATTAAGTTTTAAACATCTTCCGTGTGTGAAGAGGGCCCGCGAACGTACTCACTGAGAGATGAGTTGATATCGAATAGCTATCAGGGGGTACGTTCGCGGGCCCTCTTCTAATTGATAATTCATCACTTTTATATGATTTTTTTATCTATGCATTCCACAGACCACATGCGCGGAAACGGAAATAGGACATGCGCAATAGTTTTTTATTTATCAGTTTTTAATAAAAATAATAAGTAGTGAATAAATGTAAGATAATTTTGTATATTATTTTTTATGAACAATAGCAAACAATTATTTACTAAAGATCGATAGTTAAATTCAGTTTTTGATTAAAGAAGTAGATTAAGATCATTTCCGCGCATGTGGTCTGTGGAATGCATAGATAAAAAAATCCTATAAAAGTGATGAATTATCAATTAGAAGAGGGCCCGCGAACGTACCCATAGTGTTTATACTTTATATTTATAGTCTATAGTCAACCAAAGAGTTATCACCATCTTCACTTCAAGTATCAACACTAAAATATACTCTTTGTCATTAATAAACTAAAATCAATACAGAAATTTACGTGATCATTAAATCATATGCGCGTGGAATCTTACATATATATTCAGTACATTAGAGATTTTTTTCTGGCTTAATCTGATAGTCGTTGAAAATAGTGAATTATCCCTGTAAGTAATTAAAAAACATTATATTTTTATGATATATTCTACCTTCAGATTTAACATTACGTGGTTAATGAAATAATTAATTTTTCTTATATTTGTCATATAGGTATACTCTAAAACGCACATATGTTTATTCATTTTTTTAAATATAATAACCGCATCCTATAAATAATCATAAATAATATCCTTCATCCTATAAATAATAGGCAAATAGCCTTAATGTTGAAAATCTTAAAAAAACTTGTTGTGGAATGTTGGCTGGTGATAGGAAATATTATTGGAAGAGTCTAAGCATGTATTGATTTCTACCTATCACTATTTTTCAAAAAATACGTATATATATATATATATATATATATATATATATACTTTTTTTTTTGTGAATAAGACCGAATAATAATTTACCTCTTGTTTTTTCTTACTCTATTCCTCTACTAAAGAAACCGAATCTTCTATATTCTTTAAATTTTGTCCGACATCAATCTTGTCTAAGGTTTTTGAGCGTCTTGTACATTAGCAACTAAACTTGTTCCTTTTCTCAAATAATCTCCTAAATCTGTATCAATCTGGCTTCCGTAAAGGTCATAGCATGGTTACAGCACTTGTGAAAATTTCTGATTACGTAAGAGGTTTACTGTGCTGGCTTCGCTAGACTTTAACACTCACAATATAACATTAATATACTTAATTAATGTTATATTGTAAGTATTAGTATTAATATAATATTAATATACTTAATTGTAATTATTTTTTTTATAATACTTTCCCATTTTGTCTACTATATTGTTATCAATTTGATTATTCATTATTATAAGTTGAGATTATTACATTTATAATCATCATTAATTTAAGAAAACTTATGTAAAAATAGCATCCAACTGTAAAATAATGTTCTTTATTGTAAAAAATATGTAGTTAAGATTTATATTGATGTCAACAATTTGGTCACAACAAAATATAAAGTTATATACCGGTTGGTAATTATCATGCAATACACTATTCAAATGTTCTTATTGTATTTTAATAAAAATAAAATGGTATTTGAGAAAATTAAAAATATTTTAGACCATAAATCATAATTGTTCCAGAAAAATGTCACAAAGAAATGTAAGAAAGCTGTTTGGGGGTACAACAATCCCTCCACCAAATGAGAGTTCAGACGAAGAATATGAACCTCTTTATGCCAAGAATTCTAAGAAGAGCACTTATGAAGGAGTAAGTTATAATATTTTTTACCTAACACTCTTATAAATAAATGTAATATGTTATCTTAATCATGCTATGTTCCAAAATTTAACCTGTTTCTCCAAATGAGGCGATGCTCATGCGAATTCCAAAATTATTGCACTTTTGCGATTTTGCGATTTTTTTTAAATAAAAGTCAAATATAATCATAATAACTTTGCAAAGAGTTCTTATATAGTATAAATACTAGTAGTAACAAAATTTATTTTCTGAATCTAAATCGACCTATCCTATATTGCTACCATTTGGTCATATATTATGATGTAAGAGGAATAGACTTCCTCTTCATAAGGGTCGGAGCTTATTACGCTGCTGCTCCATTATGGGTTTGCGGATAATTTCCATACTATATACATATACTAATATACATATAACGATTGCTATCAGGTGTTTGATAGCTATCGGAATCAACGGCTTTACGTACTCTCCAAGTGGGGAGAGCGGAAAGGATATACACTCATATTAGAAACAAATATTTGTACAAATACAAATATCTGCCCCAAGCGGGAATCGAACCAGAAACCGCCGTCGTTAAAGCATCTTGTCACTTCACTAAACTAAAACAGTTGTCGGTTTATTGTCAATAAAAAAAAAATGCTGGTTATTTCTGCTGCTTAACTATGCATTTAACCACAGATCACCTCCAGTAGATACTGTATATCGAAAATTTTGTTCAATTTTAATTCGCCAACATGGGTATATAGTGTGGGAAGCTTAATAAACAACACGTGCGATATGATAGATTAATTTTAATACATACTAATGCAAATCTGTAACAATTGAAAAGAATCTGTATAACAAAATAATGGTTATGAAGAAACAAATGTGTGAACATAGTCATTTCATAATTTGGTTTTGATGTGACGGGCATATATGCGAAATTAACGATTTCATCAACAACTATTTATTATAAAAGATTATTTTGTAAATCAGATATTACAAAATTCGAAATAATTTTTTAACAATGCAGTTTATATTTACAGGTGACCGTTTTCCTAAGCATTTGCACTTGAAGTGTTTTAAGCAATAGGTTTGTTTTATAAGATTTAAAAAAAAATTAATGTATTATATTTGGCAGTTGGTGATAAGCTCAAGTTCTGAGTCTGAAAATGAGTCTGCTAAATCAACGTCTGAAAACTCAGATTCTGAAGAAAAAGAAAAGCCAAAAA
Organism: Euphydryas editha; assembly: GCA_036937285.1. Classification (NCBI taxonomy): domain Eukaryota; kingdom Metazoa; phylum Arthropoda; class Insecta; order Lepidoptera; family Nymphalidae; genus Euphydryas; species Euphydryas editha. Next base: position 15,331,501 of record JAUPFZ010000005.1, on the reverse strand, counting down.
ACACGAAAAATCAGCAAAAAAGGAAAAACTCGAATTCGAAGAATAAAGCTAAAGACGATGTATGTGTGAAATATATTTTATTACTAATTACGATTACGATGGGTATATATGGGTCATTCCACCAAATAAAATTATTTTTACAGGGCGACCTCTGTGGATTTTTTATAAATGGTGAGACAGGACATGTTTGTGTCAAAACTCACAATATCCTAAAAAAGTTTAAAAATAAAAGTTTTTTAATTATAAAGAGAGATTAACATTTCATTTAATTGTAAAAATACAAAAAATATGCACATCAGAAATGGCATATTCTATGGGAAAAACTCACCTATCAGAAAAAAATGTCTAATTTGATGAACAACGCGCAGCTCTGGGAGAATCGAGAAATCGATTTACTTTGATTGGATTTTAAAGAGATTTCCAATGCATGTATAAAAAAAATTAATATTCCCAAAACTGAGTATTTTTCTTACAAAAAGCTATATTTTACTTATTAAAAAAAAAAAATATCAAGGCAAAAAAATTGATGAAAAGTTGAATTTTTGTTTTTCAGAATTTCTAAAATGCATATGTTCGAAACGGCTGCATATTAAGTGCTTAAACTTTCAGCGATTTTTTTTCTCAAAGTAGAGATTCCGTCCACCAAATTTGAAAAAAAATCGGCGGGGATCGCCGCCTAAGAATGAATTTTATTAAGTGAAATGACCAATATATGTTTAATAATTTATTATAGTTAACGTGACAACGACACGTGTACCTCAACAGTTACTATTATTAAAAAAAAAACCGTTATTATTCAATTATTAAATATTCAGTAATATCCTACATGAATGACAGCACCACTCCCACAAATCACAACAATCAACACATCCCACAATTTATGATATTTATATAATCTAGTACAAAGTAATATGCTTTGGCTGTATTAAATAATTTTTAATATAAACTTCAAATTTATTTAATGACAAATATAAAATAATTTGTGGGATTTTATTATATACGCGTATACCTTAGACCATAAGCGGCGATCGAACCCATATAAAAATGAATTGTTTCAGTTGGATGAAATAGACAAGTCCCTGCTCGAGGTTAATGCAATGTTGGGTGAACCTTCACAAATAGTCGTCAATGTTCCGGAACCAAAGGCAGATGCACTTGAAACAATATTCTCGACTAAATATAAACATCTAAATGTCGCTTATGAACTTAATCGAATTTTCGGACGAGATACAGATGAGGAGAACCAACGCCGGTAAATATATCAATATCTTAAGTTTAAAATCTATCAATGAATATGTTTACGTCAATCGTCAAAGTTAAAAATATTGTGAACCATCTCTGATTGGGGAAGAAAATACATAATTCAAGTTTTTTTTTTTTTTGTAAGTATGTATTGTTTGTTTTTTAAGACGCCAGGTGAAAATAATTTAAAAATTCATATTCAAGTTATATACCAGCCGGCCTAGCATGCTCGCACGATAAAATTTGGTCTACCCCTTTTCTCGTATTATCTCTCTACGAGTATGTCTACAGTAGCTAACATGCGTGCACGTGATACTCTTCTCGTTACCTCAATAGAAGAGATAACAGGATATATCTTAATGATAATTAGTTTTAACTTAACAGGATATACTGTTCTCTTATATATATTTGTTATTTGTTCTCTTATTTACGCGAATTTTACTCATTTAATTAAAAGTCTATATCGGATTTTATCGCGTTTATTTAAAACTTTACAGTTTAACACTATTTTAAATTATTTCCCGATGTTTCGGACCTGAACCATGGACGCTGTAAAGGGTTCGAAACGTCGGGAAATAATTTAAAATAGTGTTAAACTGTAAAGTTTTAAATAAACGCGATAAAATCCGATATAGAATTTTAATTAAATTAACAGGATATATTATTAAGTTTCATTGTATGTATAACATCCTTACTAATATTATAAATCTCGGGGTAAGTTTGTTTTTTCTACTTTAATGGCTCAACCGCTTGATCGATTGCCATGAAATTTGGCATGCATGCACGGTAGCTTAGCTTTAGCTCAAAAATGGACACAGGCTAGGCTTTCATTCCAGAAAAAATGCATACAGGGGACTTTTTTATGAATGCGGACAACTACACAATAGTTGTATTTTACCGCGCGGTACCGTCAGAGAAAAAAAAGCTGACCTTTTTTTGTCGAGATGTTGTAAAAGGATGGTGATGTGTAACGTCACCATATCCATCAGGATAATTTTATCAACAACACACTGCGCTCGCAAACCTGCCTGCCGAGCGTGGCGAGTATTGGCACCATCCTTCCCCCCAGAGATGATGGGTAGGCCTACGTTCAGCAGTGGCCATCCAATTGCTTATGTGTTTTTTAATTTTTCCATTCTACTATCAAAAGCTTAAATACATTTATATCAGCAGGCTGAATCAATCAATCAATACATAGTATAACTTAACCATTAAACAGTAAAAACTCTGTAGAGTAAACTAATTTTAATGAAACAAAGTTACTTAATTGTTACTTATGACTGACAGTGGTGTTCTTAAATAAACAAAAAACAGACGTGTTTTTTTAAAGTTTTACAATTGTTTTTATTTTATTAACCTTTTTACTGTATGTATAACTAATCAGCTATTATATGCTTATAGACGAGGAAGGCAACCCAATCTGAAGCGTATTCAGAGATACTCGTTAATTCGGAAGGACTATAAATTCAAAAAGGCTGGTAAGTCATGAAACTTTATCTTACAAATACATTAAAATAAAAAATAAAACATTTTATTATATCTAACTTAAATATATTTCTTATGTTTTTGACAATAATAACGATAAGAGTTAGCCAATAGACACGTTTCTATCTTCTTATATTGCTAGAATGATGTTAATGAAAGGACTCGTGGAAGGACAAAGTATGGCTGGCATTGCACAGCTGCATTTAAAAAAAAAATGTAAACACATTGCCACATTTATAAATATGTATAAATTACATTACATACATGTTATATTATATACATATATTATTTTAATGTATAATTATCAATATTTGCCCAAAACTCTCATCAATATGAAGATAGTTCTAAAGTCAAGATATAAATAAAATATATTTAAAATAGAATGAATAAATAGAGTGGTATGATTGGTTCTTATTAAAAACTAGCTCTGCCCCGCGGTTTCACCCGCGTTAATTTGAGTGAAAAACGTACTTAAATATTTTTAAACAATTACCCTAAGAGTAGGTACCCGCCTCGTTGGTCGAGTGGTCGCAAGCGTTACTGACGAGCAAGGGGTCTCAGGTTTGATTCCTGGGTCGTTCAACGTATTATTAAGTTTTTTTTTTCGAAAATTCTCAGTAAAAGAGCGGTGTTATATTTACTTTGAAAGCGCAACTATAGTTAAAGAATGTCTCGAGAAGAGAAATAATAAAGTACGCAACGGAAGCTCTCAAAAAATATTATTTTTTCCCGTTTTTGTAACATTTCCTATTATTGCTCAGCCCCTATTAGTCGTTGCGTGATGTTATATAGCCTATGACCTTCCTCGGTAAATGGGCTATCCAACACAAAAATAATTTTTCAATTCGAAGCAGTAGTTCCTGAGATTGGCGCGTTCAAACAAACAAACAAACAAACTTAGCTTCAGTTCAGTTCTTTCAGCTTTATGATATTATAGTATAGATATTTATTTTTGCCAGGTCTCTCCATGTCAATAAATCGTCGTGAAAATGATCTTACATTTTTCACATTTGATCACAGTCGCGAATACCAGCGTATACACAAAGAATTCTTGATGAAGTTGATACAAAGGTACGTGAAGTAAAGGAATAAAAGGAGGTATAACTACCTCATTTGTTTAGTTTATAAGATTATTAAAACTACAGATAAATAAAGTTTTGATTGGCCCATTGGCGTAGTTGACAGTGACCACAGATTACCTTCAGTAGATATCGCATATCGATTTTTTTTTTCAATTTCCAATTCGCCAACATTGGTGAAAAGCGCGGGACACGCTGGGAACGACACGCGTTGTTTGGGCTGCTTATCGTAGTGATATAGATAGGGAAATCAAATATCGACTTTTTTATAAATATTTTTAAAAATGTCATTAGAATGTGTTAATAATTGTGTATATACGTTTTGTATTATAATTGAATGAATATTTTTTTTATTATTTTAATTCTTAATTAATATTCTATGATTTTATGATGATATTATTTATTTATTTTTGTAACGTTTAACGTTTTTGTAAACTATTTTGCTGTTGTTATGTAAAATATAAAATACTAGTACTGTATACTATATACTATAAAATACTACAGCCCGCCCCGGCTGCGCCCAGGGTATGTATATGTACCTAAACATTCATGAATCACTATCTATTTATGAAAACCGTATGAAAATCAGTACTGTAGTTTTTGAGTTTATCGCAAAAAGACAGATAGAGGCGACGGAGGACTTTGTTTTATAATATGTAGTGATGTTAATTTTTTTTAACTGGTACTTGTACAAAAATACACGAAGCTAAAATAAACATATTATACAAACATTACAAAATTATTATTAACGGATTAATCAATTATCATTTAAAAAATAACACTATTTTGAATCAATTAAATGTTAATCTAATAATATATTATGTTATATGTTATAACATTTATAAAAAAAAACATCGATGCTTTCAAACTAATTTTAAGTGTATCTTTCTAACACTATTGATTTTAAGAAAAAGTACAGCTACAGAATAATTAATAACAAGTGAAAGTTTTATTTCAAATATTGATATTCAAAACTGTAAACGTCATCTTAGGTATATTATCTGAGCGATACTAAAGTTGACAATTCGAGTTTCGAGTGATATGGGCGTGTTTGTGCTAATGTGTTGCACGCGTAGAGTGCCATTCATTCGGTATCTATTGAAGGTGATCTATGCCAGTGATCCTGTATTACTCTCCAGAGTTGTGGGTTCGATTCCCGCTCCGAGTCCGGGTGTAGTATATATTCATTTAAAAATATATAAATATGTCAGTCGAATGTTACCTCAAATACAGGCATTAAATTGCCTGCCTAACATAAAAACAGACGACCCTGAGTGTACGTTAAACATTATTTAAAAAAAAAAATTATTATAATTTTGCTTCCGGCAATATTTCAACTTTTTTGCGATTGCAGGCAAACAGGTAGGAACGTAGGATAATAAGGTAGATTTTTCATGACTGTTTGCTTATCTGCTTAGTGCTTGAGTAATTTTCTTAAAATTATCTTTAATGCATATTTAAAGATAAAAGAAACACGCAAATCATAATCATTTTTAACGGAATGATTTAATTTTTGGCAAACTGTATATATCAACATTTACTTTGGCGCATATAGTTGCATCGTATTAAAAAAAGGCTCGTTTGCTATGTTCTGCAGTTATTGGAAATTAGAACAAGCTAGACATTGTAGATATTATCCTGTCTTACACAGTTACAGTTAGAATAAAATGAAAGTATTATTTTATTTTTTTACCCGACTGCGCCAGAAGGAGGGTTACCTATGTTTTTCGAAAGTATATATGTATGTATAATTGTTTGGCATGCTCTACGACCTGAACGGCTCTATGGATTTTAGCTTGAGAGGAGTCGTTAGATTCGCATTTACTGTGAGAGTGATACTGGGTATATAAAAATAAAATGGCGGATTTTTGGCGCCAAATTAATTTCATTTCCAAATTATACAGAAACGCAGTCGGGTTTTTTAGTTCTTTAATTAACTTACTTGTTTTCTTCTTCTTTTTCCTTCTCTTGTCACTCCAGCGATGCTAATTTGATACCGAAGTGCAGTAAAATAATGCTCTTTTAAGAGAGCATCCTCAATAACACTACCTATTCTTTATGCTGGATTTCAAACGACAGTTTTGCCTATAACTAGTTAGTTTTTTGTGATTTTATTTTATGTTTTTCATTTTATTTTTTTATTTATTTGTACATTACAGTGCTCTCGTAATCGAATAAAAATAAACGATCAAATGTTACTAATTAATTAAATAAAATCTCTGCTACAGTCATGTAGGTATAGTCAATAGATGAAAGCTGTTTTATGTAAAATGTTGTAAAAATTTATAAATATTTTAGATCATCTTTCACATTTCTAACTTCTATGTTCAACAGGCACCTGCTGTCTGAGATCGGCCAATCATTAAAGAATATGCACGTCGAGGGACTTTTGGAGGTAAAATAAAATTTCTTTTATATTAAGCTTTGATATTAAACTTTCATAATTAGGTACAAAACAAAAGTGAGATTCCTCATACACCATGGTTTTTAAATTCTAAAATCTGTGGGAAATTAATATTGCTCACAGATTGAGGTCTGGATATATATATGTAAATCAAATTTCTAAAGAAAATATCTATACTTAAGCCAAATTCGATATGGAATGTTTACCAACAAATCGTTGCCTAGCAACCAACCATAGGCAGATGCTTACAGCCTATTGGAAAATAATTATAATAATTAAATTTTAATATTCATACATAGTAGTACAAGCTACATAAAACTTGAAATAAATAAGTCAAATAGTTAGATATATTTATATATTATCTATAATTATGTGTAAAATTTACTTGTTAACGTGGGTATACTAATTTCCCACTGAATGATTTCTAAATATTTTCATAAATATGTATATGCCTATATTAAAAATAGCTACACGATCCCTGAATAGCATTCAAAATAAAACAACATTTGTTTTAAAATGGATTTAATATGATTAAAAATCTATGATCAGACACTCATTCTCTTTTATTATTTATTTTACTTTACTTACGTTGAATAAACATAATAATTATAATATTTGAAATTGTGCATAAAAATCGATAACAATTTACCTTTAACAATATAACGACTGATCAAAAAAAGACCAAATGTTACTTATATGCGAAATTTTCCTGTCAGTGCAAAAATTTTGGGTTGGTAGATGTATATTAGTAATTACAAATAATATGTTTATTTTTGTTATAAGCAAATTTTCTTGTATATTACGTATTTGGCGGTTAAGTTAAGTTCTAGGAAACAATGTTAAAGTAAAATTATTAATGTATAACTAGGAAATTGGTGATAAATTACAATTTTTAATTAATAAAAGTGTGACAACTCTATACACGATGCCATTTGGTTTGTTTACATTATATCCACATCGAATTTGGCTCAAGTACCTATAGTTCCCCCAACTGTGAGAGTTTGTAGATGTATATCACTTGTTAACTGAATGTATACAATTTCTTTCAATCTGGCAGAGAAGTCGTTATAAAATTTATGAATTTGAATAAAGGAGCCCATCGCATTTTGGGCCACGAGCGAACAAAGATGACACTATAGTAAAGTGTAGGTCTTATCAAGTTATATATGCCGCTATAAGACATTTTCCTAAAAAACCACTCTTTGACTTAGTTATGGTACAATTATATAGTACCATAAAATCTGCTTGAAAATGTGAAGTTTCTTGACGTTTTAGAGTACTCGTAAGGATCAATAGGTGGCGCCAAAAATTTTATTTATGATTATTTATTATTTTTGAATTATAACCAAGGTGTCGCTCGTGTTCTTTCATTCTACTTTTAACAATAGTTCTGGCATATCCTTGTTTGTCACGAAAAATCCTAATCATGTACATAACTTTCATTTGTGTTCGCTCATGGCCCAGATATCCATATAAAATGCGCATGGTCCTTTAGCATTGGAATGTTCCGCGATATACTTGCTCGTCCAACATCTAAAGAGGCATTTACTCTATTCGGATTCATAAGCCTCTTTTGAGTATTTAGAATTAGGTTACGAAAAGACTGGCGTGTAATTTTGTATAAAAGTCCCTAAAGAAAATAAAGAGAAAAAAAGAATAAACTATCATATTGAAACAAAGTACTTTAAATAACTAACTATGTGTATAAATATAATGATAGAGATAATTACGATATCATCATATTATATATAAAGTTTGAAAAAATAATGATTTTTAAAACTGCGTGTTCAACGATGTGTTAAAATAAAAAGTATATTTACTTGTAAAAAAGTTTCATCCAAATTCGATGTGGAATGTTTACCAACAAACCGTTGCTTAGCAACCAACCATAGGCAGATAATAACAACCTATTGTAAAATAATTATAATAATTATATTTTTTAATATTTATACACAATAGTACAAGCTACATAAAACTTGAAATAAATAAGTCAGAAAGTTAGATATACATATTTATATATTATCTATAATTATCTGTGAAATTTACTTGTTAACGTGGGAATACTAATTTCCCACTGAATGATTTCTAAATATTTTCATAAATATGTAATTTTATTTTAATAAAGGCATATGCCTTTATTAAAAATAGCTACACTATCCCTGAATAGCATTCAAAATAAAACAACATTTGTTTTAAAACGGATTTAATATGATTAGAAATCTATTTTCAGACACTCATTCTCTTTTATTATTTATTTTACTTTACTAACGTTGAATAAACATAATAATTATAATATTTGAAATTGTGCATAAAAATCGACAACAATTTACCTTAACAATATAACGACTGATCAAAAAAAGACCAAATGTTGCTTATCTGCAAAATTTTCCTGTCAGTGCAAAAATTTAGGGTTGTTAGATGTATAATATTAGTAATTACAAATTTGTTAATTTTTTTTATAAGCAAATTTTCTTATATATTACGTATTTGGGGGTTAAGTTAAGTTCTAGGAAACAATGTTAAAGTAAAATTATTAATGTATAACTAGGAAATTGGTGATAAATTACAATTTTTCATTACTAAAAGTGTGAAACATACATACACGATGACATTTGGTTTGTTTACATAAATTCCAAATCGAATTTGGCTCAAGTATAGGTCCAAAATTTATTATTTAAAAAAAAAAAAAATTTTTTTCTCTGCACTTATAAAACACTGTTAATATTAAATTAAAAGTAATTTTCTTTTAATTAGAAAGATAATATTAATTATAATGTCATTCTTTAGGAAGTAGACATGATGTTTCGAGCGGAGGACAACACCGGCGCTAACACTGTTCTGGAACACGTCATCGCTTACATGCAATTTGTTGCTCATCCATCATTCAACATTACAGATGTAACTATTGAAAACTTTTGTTCTATATTTTATTTGAATTTAAAAAAAAGACGAAATGCTTATAATAAGTTACTGTACTAGATAGTTATTTTAATTATATAATGTCCAAATTCCATACGAAACAACAAAAAAAAAAAACCGATCTTCTCACAATAAATTTTTCGAAAAAAAAGACAGTAAAATTCAAAAATTTGCTAAGTACTTACTATTGTATTATTTACTAGAAATTCTGCTTACAAACGTCCAAAAATTAATATTTATAATATAGAATTACTGTGAAAATTTTAATTTTAGATTCGCACTCGCCTCGAGTACAAGTTTATGGAGAACCGACCGTTCCATATAGCTCTTTTGAAGTACTTGCATCTTCTGACGAATAGAGCTTGTCATCGTACAGCGTTAGAGATAGCTAAGTTGCTTCTTAATCTCGATCCGACCGATCCACTGGCGGTCGTGTTTATAATAGATACAGTGGCCCTTAGGGCCAGGGAACATCAGTGGCTGATTGATGCCATCGATTATCTGGATAAAGAAAGGGAGGCAGGTTTCCTTTTCAACATTAAGTATTCGTACGCTTTGGCTCATTTCCATGTTGCGAGCAAGAAAAATGGTGAGTTTTTGTTTTATATATAATGTTATTAGACACTGTATATACGATTAACTAAAGTATGAGTAGAAATAGTAGTGTATTTAAACAAAGTTATATGTCTTTTTTTTTCGGTAATAACAATTGATTTTAACTTCATTCTATCATTTAATCTTTGGATTGTCTCATTTTTGCAGCGTATGCTTTTTTTTTTACAATATCTAAAAATAAAAAAATTTAAAAGAATAAATTAAAAACTCAATATCTATACTTACTAATATTATAAAACTGAAGAGATTGTTTGTTTGAATGGGCTAATCTCAGGAACTACTGGTTCGAATTGAAAAAGTCTTTGTGTTGGATAGTCTATTTACTGAGGAAGGCTATAGGCTATACAACACCACGCTACAGCCAATAAGAGTTGAGCATTAATAAGAAATGTTACGAAAACGGGAAAAATATTCGTTTTTGATATCTTCCGTTGCATGCGCTGCGGAAACGGTTAAAGTTACGCAAAAACCATGTATGACGGAACTCCATTAAAAGTACTTAAAAAAAAAATCAAGACAGGGTATATCTCTATTTGAATGACATAAACTACTTTATATAAATACACTACGGGGGCGAAGCCGCGGGCGGAAGCTAGTTAAAAATATAATAAGGAGAACATATGTAATCATAATATGGTTTCTTTTACGTAGGCAACATGTCATCAAAAGAGGATTTAAAGCACGCCGATGAGCTAATAAAGAAGGCGATGATTGCTTTCCCGTGGACCGTCTCTGAGATTCTCGATGCTTCCAAATATTTTTCCGATGAGCATCTCAGGAAACACGAACTGTTTGATACTTTCGCTAGTTCCACGTAAGTAATACAGCAACCGGAACTATTCTGTTATAACTATATTAAGGAGTTGGTTTGGAGCTTAATTTACTACGCTACTGCACTGTGGTGAGTTATTACGTAACTTGCGCGATCGCGAGAAATCGCTGTGGTGTCTAAATTCAATACTATTTGAGACTTAACTAGTATTAAAATTCGACACCAAAGCAATTTCTCGCGATCGCACAAGTTACGTAATAGTTCCAGGGGTTTGGCAAAGGGTGGAATAATCTGCTACGCTGCTCAACTACGGGCTGATAATTTGTCTATCATGAGTGACGTGAATAACGATCACTACCAGGTGTGTGGATAATAACCGGGACCAACGGCTAAAAGCTCTTTCCGAGGAACGGTAAGAGACCCACAAGGATATATACCCAGACTAGAAACAATTTATTTACAAATGCATTTATCCTTCCTGAATGGGAATCGAAACCGCGATCGTCGGCGTTAAGGCAACTTCTCGCTCCACTAAACTAGAACGAACGTTTTGATCTGTACTGTTGCGAAAAACATTAACCATTCGCTGTATCTTTCTATAGGTTTTGCGACCATATAGTTTCTCAGAGGATAGAACTTATTAAAATTTATCTTTAATTTTACATTGAAAGTATATGATCAGCCTATTATTATATAAAAAAAGTCGTCATTTAGTATATATGTATGTAGTCAAATGAATCTCTTGAGGTGCCATCTCCTATCGGAGGTCGGCTATTGCTCTATATATCTATTGTTTATGAATTACTTCATTTAGATCTTTTCCTTCTCCATCTCTCTCTCTTATTATCTGCGCTCAAATGGCGTCTTTCGTGTCTGTGGACATAGAGGTAAAGCGCTCTCTCTGGTTTCGGTTCGCTACTTGACAGTATATCGAGTGTCTCCTCATAAATATTTAACATATATTAGAATATAGCACAGCTATATCATATTGGCTATAATATGGATCTATAATAAGGATCGAGAGGATAGAGATCGAGAAAATCCGAACTATGTCCGGAGATTCTTAAGCCAAGAGGTCCTTCCTCTTCCAGAGGGTCTTCTTGCTTGTATCTTCTCCTGTATTATTAGTTGGAGCAATTTGTACTTATCGTCACGCATTATATTTCCCAGATAATGCAGTTTTCATTGCTTTGTTATCTTTAAAACGTCTGCCCCTTTGTTGACTATCTGCAAAACCCTTTCGTTGGAAATTCCTTTTTATTAACTTCCTTTAAATTTCAGAACATGCAAAAATCTTAAGGATTTGACAAACCTGTACGTTGCGTTCGCTGGTTCCTGGTGGAACGAACAGCCGGTGCGCGAGTGGCTCCTTAGGAATGGAAGAGAACTCGCCGATAAATACGACAATGATATCACCATCAAGGTATGTTAGCTAACTGTACGTCTGTATCAGTCTGTAAACAACCCACTGCTGAGCGAAGGCCTCTTCTCCACATAGAAGAAGGGTTCGAGCTTAAAACACCATGCTGCTCCAATGCGGGTTGGTGGATAATTTCCCTACTATGGGTAACGATCGTTATCAGGTGTCTATAATAACAACCGGGACTGACGGCTTTATGCGCTCTTCGAGGCACGGTGAGGAGATCCACAAGAAGATCCACCCAAACCGGAAATAAATATTTGTACAAATACAAATATCTGTCCCGAGCGGGAATCAAACCTGCGACCGCCGGCGCGTCGTTTAGGCAACTACTCGCGCCACTACACGAGAGCGGTCGTCGTTTGTTAGCTAAGAAAAATTATTGAAATTGTAAAATAATTTCCAAGAAAATTCGGTAATTCAAAACCTATAACGGTAACTTTATTGCTATTTGTAACATTTTATATATCTACGGTATCTACCTATGGTATTGAAAGTATTACTTTAAAAGCTTAAAATCATTTTGTTATGTTATATTTTAATTTTAATCCATTATATTATTTTTAATTAACAAGATATCGAAAAGAAAAAAAAATACAATTAAGTCGACATTTACTTTATTTTTTTGTGTATTAGGCAACTCTTTCGCTGATTGGCTCACTTCATAATGTAACATATAACTTTATGAGAACTAAATGTATATTTTATCAAACGTTTTGGACTTGTCATGTGAATTAACAAAATTCTAGAAAATTCTTATTTTTAGGAAGAGATTAAGAACATGGAACAAGTACGTAACTCTCTGTTCCGCGGCATGCCGAGGGAAGTGTTACGTCATCTTAGCGTCATTAAATACATGTCTGATCTCCTCATTGATAGGGTGAGTGATTAAAATTTTAAATATTTTAATTTTACAAATTATCCCCCATCCTTATATTATTTATGCATAGAAAATGTTCACAACTGTCGAAGATATCATGTAATACAAATCCTATCCTATAATAGAAAAATAGGAGTAAAACTAGTAATATTCTTTATTAATTGTAGTTGTTAGTAAAATGATCTTTCTTTATCGAGCATGAGACGACTTTTTATAGTCCCCTTATACTTATTGTTATTTTTTTTTGTAAAATTTTTAAAATGTGTTTATAATAATTATGGTCTTTACATCTTTATATATATTACTAGCTTCTGCCTGCGGCTTCGCCCGCGTGGATGTCGATTATCGCAACCAAAAAAAAGTATCCTTCGTTACTTCTAATACCTCCAAGAATATGTTAATGTACAAAGTTTCATGATGATCGGTTAAAGTAGTTTTCGCGTGAAAGCGTAACAAACAAACTTACTTTCGCATTTATAATATTAGTATGATTTATATTATATAATTTGATTATAATAATCATCAGTGTTTGATTCAATTTATTTATTAACAGGAAGTTCCTCACGTGGAACCAACTCACAGCTTCGACCCACATCCGCCGCGCGACGGTATCAACCGCTACAATTACGCCACATCCCCTAATATTGCGTATTTGCAACTAAACTTAGACAACGCTCTCATCACGAACTTCTTCGCTTCCCTCCACCCTAACTTCGAAGTGCGAAGGCCGGAAGAGTATGTAAAAAAATCATGAACTCACACACACACATAAACATACACACACAAACATACACACATACACACAAAAATACAAACATACACACACAAACACACACTATAGTACGATTTTCAGTCACCAAGATGAATTTAACACTAAATCTACCACAGCGGTTAAATGACCGCTTTTGAGACTAATTCAAAATTGTTAAATTCAAGGTTTACATTTTTTAATTTTTAATTTTTTTTTAGTTTTACACGTTTGTGAAGTAGCTAGACATTATAGAAAAAGTCGTAAAGTATGGTCAAGAAAAATATTTACGTAGAATTTAACAATTTTAATTAATGTATCAAAAGCGGTCATTTCACCGATCTGGTAGGTTTAGTGTTAAGTCACAATTTGTCATAATATCCTGTATATAGGTAAATTAACTAAAGCTGGCGCGTACCACAGATTCACACTAGTTGGGAATACCCCGACGTATTGACGTTGCGTTGTATACGCGTCAGGGGTCATTCATTTATTACGCAAGATGAATTTTACTAGTTTTCGACCCCTTTCCCCCCTATTATAAGAAAAAATAAGATAAGCCGACCTCCTCCCCCCTCTTTAATATTTATTACGTAAAAAACTAAAAGAAAAAATGAATACATGTTTGGTTAGTCTTAATGTTTAAGTAACAATTTTTGGAAATGTTTATTTATACTTACAAATACTCGTCTCTCAGTTGACCGTTTATTTCAAACTTCATCATTATTATTTTTCAAAAAATAATAATAAAAAAATTTTTAAAACATAATTTATAATAAGATTGATTCGGTGTAAGAACAGGTCGTGCACTACCTTTAGATAACTTACCTGTAATTAGTTCAGGTTTATTTGATAGGAAATTATGTTATCTGTATTGGCAATCTTAAATTAATCTGAAATGAACTGAATCATCCCGTAAACGTCACACTGCTGGGTCTTTTAAGGCCTCTTATTAAAAGAAGAAAGGTTAAAAAGGACTTAAAAAGTCGTACTATAAAACTGTATCCCGATACAGCCACTAATACATATTTCAAATCATATACCATCATTTAAGAGATTGATACTTTACTTTAACGAAATACGATAATATACTATATGAGGTACAATTCATTATTATTTAAAGTTTTTCATTGTAATCTATTGATTTTAATATTTTATTTTGCCTTGCTTTTATTGCTATGATGTCGCATATTCATTTTCGAAATCACTTTTGGTCATAAAAACAAACGTTTTCGAAACAAAAATATTTCAGTAAATCTTTCAGTGAGTTACAATAATTAATTCTCATGTCGCGAACTCTAAAAGACCTTCAATATTAAAACAATTTTACCTGAAAACAAGAAAGGAATTTGTATGTTTGATTGTATCTTATCACAAAAGTGGCTTCAGAATTTAAATGTTATAAATGTACCATGTTTCTTGAGTGAAAAAGAAAATAGTTATGTTTTTACCCTGTATTTTTTCTTCAGCATACATCTCTCTCATGCTTACTTAGCTCTTGATTATTTGAACAATTGTGTTATCTATTTGAAACGTGGCATTATGTTTGAACTGCTTTTTTAATTCGCTTCGTTTTATTTTTATATTTGTTATTTTTAATTTACAGATACTGAGATGAGCTACAACGATCGAAAGATATTTCCAAAGTTACCTGAATCTTTATTTATAAATAGTTCAGGTAATTTTGGAAATATAAAGTAAGGTAAGATGTCCATTTAAATCTTCCGTCATTTCTAAATCTGCAAATTATAAAACTTATTTTAGATGTCTGTCTGTATGTCTATATTCTTTTAGTTTATCTGTATAGCAATTTATAAACAACTTTTCAAGTAAGAAAATTATTAACGGAAAATATTAATGTGGTGATATATGTAGTTTGATTGCACGGATAATATATGATGATGTTTTTAAAGTTTTTTTTTTCTTTTTTTTTGCACGAGTGTAATCTATAAGTTTTAATACATATCCAACAAACTCTTAAAATAAATTTACTACAATGTTCCACGGATTATAGCTGTATTATTTTAATATATATATATTTTCATTAATTTGTGGCAGTTTCGTAAGCTCTATCGACATTAGATAATATAAATAATAACATAGTACTAGTAATTTTAAAAGTAAATATTGAATGATATAGGTAATGTTTTTGATAATCGAAAATATACTCATGTTTTTATAAATTTAGTCTTCAAAGACAGACTTAAATACAATTATTAAAACATTTTTGTCATACAACTACACACACGAACACTAAGCATTGAACGTTGCTGTGCGATACGGTCTTTTTATGGTTAAATAAACTATTTATTAAGATAGAATAGTTACTTGAGAAACATATCTTACACTATCATACAATATTAATATAGTAACACTGGAGGATGATATTACCTACCATTTTTTTTGTTTAACATACTTAATATTAACTTTCAGATTGCATTATTTATACTATTCGACCCAAGCAATGAATGCATTGAATGCACTTCGAAACGCTACCAATGGCGATAATAATGATGATGATGATAGTGATGATAGCGATGATGATAGTGATGACGTAGACAGCGATGACGTAGACAGTGATGATGTTGATAGTGATGACGTAGACAGCGATGATGAGGATAGTAATGATGAAAACGAAGATGAAGACAGGGATGTATCTGAAGATCAGGATAGCGATGATGAAATTGAGGGACACGAGAAATCCGTCGCAGATACTGATGAAAAAAATAATCAACGGGAAAACGTTGCCGATTCAGAAGAGTTCTGGACCGACTAAGATACAAAAAAAGGAAAATAAATAAAAAATGACCATGGTTTAACTCACGAAAGAAAAACATTTGATAATTATTGAAATTTACATTGGAACAATCATTAAAGTCAGATAATATTTTAATGCATTTTCAAGTTTGATATTAAAAAAATACTCCTTTATATATTTAACTAAATGTATATTTTATGCTAAATTTTGTGTACAACCATTTAATTATTGTATAAGAGAGTAAAATTGGATATTTTTAGTTTAAATTTAGGTCTTTAAGCAAATTTAGTCTGTCCGTGTAAAAGGTTTTTTTTTTTAATTTTCCGTAATTTTATAGGTTATAACTTTCGTGTGTCAGACCATAACTAAATTTTAAAACGTCGTATAAATAACAACTCATTGTAATCACTATTAAATTTGATGTTGCCATTATGTATCCCAAAGTTGCATTTTAATACAAATAATTGTCTTGATAAAAAAGCGAAGAAATAAAAATATACACTCACTAGGGTATAATGTACTACATATAAAATGTTTACGCATAATATAATTAATTAATTATATAGTAATATCAAACGTCATACAAAGTCACTTCCCCATGTATAGTGTGAATGTGATTTGTCACATACTGATTGATATTGTTCAAAATTTTCTTACTACAAATAATTCAAACCTTGATCCAAAAATTTAAATAATGTTTATTGTGTTAAAAAATAATAATAATAAAAAAAACATTATATTCCTGACGGGAGTAGATCACGCGTTCGATATCGCAATCTTGAACATTGCTTAATACAATATATATATATATATATATATATATATATATATATATATATATATATATATATATATATATATTAGGTTAAGGTGTTTATTTAAATAAACACATCCAAGCTAAAAATATTTCGATTTTTATTTTATTACAAAAATAAAATGCGCCATTTTTTTTTATTTATTTAATTTCTAAATGACGAATCCCAAGTGAGTGTATGACCGTTTCGGTTTCCTCTCGTCCTGCATGTTTACACGAATACCCCGTCTAGACGTATGTGTATCAATGTTTAATCTACTAATAATAATATAAATGTGAAATCTTATCTGATTCTAATTGTTAGATATAACGAGATAATCGTTGTTACGTCAGGCAGTGTCTACTACCGGCTTGGAATGTGTGGGATTTTGTTCGGTGATAGAAAAATTGATCAAGCAAAAACATTTTTGTAATAAAACAGTACATGCATAATATTTGTAAATAATATTTGAGTTCTTATGAATATTGTTGTAATTGTTAAATTATGTTGTATAATATTATATCCAATTTTATTTTAAATTTATATTTATTATATATTATTGTCAATTATTAAATTAATTATATTTGATGTAAGTATATAATAAAAAGGAAAGGCTGATTTATTAGAGATAAAATGAATCGAGAATTCTTCGGCATGTAAAGGTAAGTACGCATAATAAATAAAGTTTTAAAAACAGATTTTACTTTAAATATTTTTGCTCCAGTTTAACTGATGTGATTGATAACGAATGGTGGGAAAAGTATTGAATTAATAGATATTTAATGTTTTCTTATATATAAAAAAATGTGAACATTACTGACAAACTTTTTTATCACCGTATTTATTATCCAAACGAACTTAATATGTTACTGTGAATGTTCGAAGCTAGATGTGTCTTAGATACACCGGTGTATGTTTTCATTCACAATAATTGTTACATAGTTAAAAAACTATGTACCTATACCCGAAAATGTTGACGTACACTGCTATCTAAACTAATATAAACGTACCCCTTATGGAAATTATTCCTAATATAAACTATATATAGTTCTAATAAATCAGCCCCGGATCTAGAGGGGGGGGGGGCAAAGCATGCAAGAATTCGAAATATCGAACAAGTGAAGCCTCTTTTCCTACAATCTCATAATTAATTTACTAAAGGATTATTATTTTCTCAAATATTTACAAAAAAAATGCTACTTATTTGTCAGTTTTAACAGTTTTTCTCGAACCCTGCAGGGAGGTAGCGCCACTATCAAATTTTTCCCCGGTTCGAAAAAATCGTAGATCTGGGTCTGTAATAAATAGAATAAAAGACTTAAAAAGACCTTTTTAGAATTTTATTTGAGTTTGACTATTTTAGACTTTTTCCTCAAATAAAACTATAAAGTCTTTATAAGTCTTATTCGAACTATATAGAGTTTATATTGAAAATAATTTCCATTTTCATAAGGGACTAGATGCAATAAACGATTACTAAGTCGTCGCATGTACATTGTACATATCTTGTATTCTGTTGGTATGTTCGAAGTCGTCATAAAACGAATCGGACAATCTTCAAAATACTTCATAAATAATAGATATACCAAGCTTCGTACATCACAGTAACATGTATATATAAATATATAATTATTAGTATAAAGATGAATTATCGGCATGAGACGGCGATTGATGTACTTATAGTGATAATTATTAATTAGTATAAATGTTTTATTCTTTATTTGTTCTGTATTTTTTTGGAAACTCGCTCCTAGAGTCATATCGAGTCAGCTCCTAGAGTCATCTCTGAATTATTTGATATATATTTTTTGTTTTAAATGTAACAGTTCTAAGGGATTTTGTGACGAAATTTCGTTACACTAAAATGTATACGGTACTGTAAATGTTTTACGTCTTTAATAAATGTCATCATGTAATGGGCTATAGTGTTTTATTTAAGGAGATACGAGTGGTTGCTACGATTTGTCATTATAATTAATATTCATAGTAAATCGTAAAATGGAATTTATTTTACAAAATTATAGTAAGTACAGTACGCGCGCGAGTTCATGTCCATCGGGGCCTGAGGTGAAGGACGGGGGCAGCGCGCCCCGCCTTCACCCACCTCGCCGAATTCGTCCGCAATCGAGTGTTGTCTTTGACGGTGACACGCGATTGTCGATACTAAAAACTATTGACCGCTATTGTATTGTTTTTTTTACGAAACCATGAGTACTTCGCCTTCAACAATTTCAAATAGAAAAAACCTTTTACAATTCATATGCATGATAAGGCCGCCATTGCACATTTACTGTAATTTTTTTTCTTCAATGCTATTATTTAATAACGTGTGTAAATAAAGTATTAAATAAAAATAAATAAATAAATAAATATTTACTTACTTAAAGTTGCAATAAATATGGAATAGATATTATGATTGACCAAATGAGATTATCGATATCGACATTATGATAGGTCACAGAACTACCGCATTCCTCAGGATGGACATGAACTCGCGCGCCTACTGTACTTTTTAGACAAATAGAAATATAAATTACTTTACTTTTTAATTATTTACCTTTTTAAAACAATAGTTTTGTTTTAAAAAGTTATAAAACAATACAAGTACTGGATCATTAGTCGTATTTGAAGTTTAAATAAATAAAAATTAAAAATCATATTTTATTCATTTAAGATAGGTACTCTCGCTCATTTATTTCTTTTCGCTGTTTTGAATTTATAATTGAAAAAATCCTTTAATGTGGTTAAAGAGCATAGTATCAACGTCTTATTGAGAACATTTAAATTTTATAAATAACTATACCTATTTATATGTTTTTTTTTTCTTTAATATCACAATAAGAAGAACTTTCAACTATTGCTTGAATATTTCCGAAATCTTAGTTCTCCTTATTTCATTAGATTAATTTAATTAAATTTTACATAGCTTAACGCGTTGCGAATCAGAATATGGCAATCGTCTGGGTACATAATTTGAAGCCTCGATGATTGTTGGGAATTCCAACCTTCCAAGATGACGAAATGATAACCCTGTTCCGGGAAGACGTGTTCCTACCAGGTACATGACAGAGGATTATAAGCAAATCCCTAAGATTTTGTGATACGCTTTGTAGTTACGCTCTGTTTACATATCTCCATCAGTAATTGATTGGTTTCGCAATTAGCAGCATGGACGTCCACATGGAAATAGAATTGATAATTCAATGTCAGCTTGAGACAATGTCTATGCAGGGGTACCGCAAGGAGGCGTGTTTTCATCATTACAATTTTCTATATTCATTAACACTATTTCTCACAATATATCTTCTCACTATCACATGTATGTACAAATCTGTACTCAGTCAAATATTAAGGATCTGCCTTCTGCTATTGCTCGTATCAACAATGATCTTTCTTCTATCTCACGTTAGAGCATTGGATATGGTATCCGAGTTAACTCAAGTAAAGGTCAGAGTATTATTATTGGCTCGGCTGACCTGATCTCGAGAGTTGACTAGACTAACTTACCAAAAATTTTATTTAATGGTGTCATCATTCCATATAGCGTTAATGTTAAAAATCTTGGTGTGTATACGATCGTAACTTTTCATGGTCCTACCAACTTAAAGCGTGAGCAGGAAAATATTTGCGGCTATGGGCTCATTACGACGACTGCACTGTTTTCTAACCATACCTACCAAAATTATGTTAGCACAATCTCTGCTTTCTTCTATTCTTGTTTACGCTGATACAAGCTATCCTGATTTAACTGAAGACCAACTGAATAAGCTTGAGAGACTTCAAATTATGGGGAAGTTTATGGGGATCTCAATTGGTCCTCAAAGCCATGGGTTTGTTGTTCGGTGCGATCGAACGTTCTGAGTTTCGAGCTTCGAGACCTTCAAAAGAAGTCATATTGCTGATAATTAATTATATATTATGAGAATTATAGAGTTGCTAATCGCCAAATTTAGCCCCGAGTGACTTACCTCTTTCCTCGGCTCAAAGAACACTTCCGAGGTAAAAAAAATTAAGACGCTAGCAATGTGATTGTCGCTGTCAGGTGTTTTGGGAGAGTCAAATTTTTTTTTAGGGAATCATATTTTAGGAGACTATATAAAAAATAAATTATTTTTATAACCATACTCTCTTTTATATTATTCATTATCATTACATTTGAATCACCCTCGTATACCATATTATACACATACCGTTTCTCCATTGAATCGGAATTAATTAATTAAATTATTAAATAGGAGCGATTCCTGGATATCTGTAATAAGGATTAATTAATTTCCAATAATTGCAAAAGTCCCGAATATATCGAAAATTGTGTCTTAAAATAACATTGATCTTTAAATGGTATAAATACTTTTTATATAGGCATTTCATTTACGTATGACAGCCGATTTACTTGAAAGATGATATATTATTATTTTCTATTGGTAACGAACTTTTCACACAGCTGGATAAAAGTTCAATAGAGCCTGTATTATTTACAATGCACAAACGTTCAACGTCCATATTTTGTATTATTGCAACAGAGTTCTGCGAACGTTTTTCCTTTTGTGGCTTAAGAAGTAAGTATAAAATACTATACAATATATATTAATACCTTTAATTATAGTATTGTTTATGCGATTATATATCATTTTCCAAAAGGTGTGTCTATATATTAAAATTAAGTAAGTATATTTATATTTATTTATTTATATGCTTGATAAGTCTTGTATCGATTGCACTTAATCTTGGTATACAGATAGTTTGAGATCCAGAAAATAGCAATAAGTATAGTTTTTTTACCCAAATTTCTCTCGCAATAGGAGATTGCGCGGGTAAAACCGCAATATTCGGAATAAAAAAAATATAGTATCGTATACCCTTACTGGATTCGATTATTAAATGTAGGTACCTAGGTGTAAAAAAATTCTTAATAGTTATAATGAGGAAAATTAGAACCTTATATCCGTATAGAAAATCGATAGGCCGGCAAGTTCTTTGATCTAATAAGCTAAGCAATTTCTTTATAGCGAATCCTTCCTTGATAATTCTGCGTTCGTGGTTAGTTGAGCCCGCACATTGAGTTAATGTTTGGCACATCCAACCTCCGAACGACATCGGTACTACACATCAATAAAGTGAATTAGAATCTGGTACGGTGTTAGGATCTGCCAGTGGAGAAATACAGATTTATTCTGTTCAGTAGGTATATCAAAGTTTTTAGCAGCTTTTTTGCTTTAGATTCGACTTTATACTTCCTAAAATTGAAATGGGATGGGACTTCATTGTCCATATGATTACTAATCCGAAACGAAACGGAGTCTTTGCGGTGCGGTCAGGCACATTTTTTCCCGCCAGAACAAAAAAAAAAAGGTTCTCAGAAGCTTTCAATTTGATTTATTTAGCATCGCCCCAGTCACACTTCCTTAAGGTTATAGTTAACTTGTTCTACCAAGTCTTCTCTTTGCTGAAAGATCTCAGCTTTACTGGCTATAGGATTGGCCATAATATCTCTGTAACTGTGCTACTTAAGCGTCCAAAGCTATGGAGTTTAAGAAGATTGCAGCCATTTTTTTTTTCGGAGAGACTCCTGAGGTATATCGTAATTGAAGGCCAGAAGCGTGTCCATTGATGACCAATCTGAAAGGCCGGTCCTGGAGAAAATCAGAAATGTAGATCAATTAGTACAAGTGCTGAAATCACATCTGGGCCATTGGCCTTATACACATTATTATTTTTAATCCTATAAAAAATTGCAGTGCAGATTTGCTTATCTTTAGTTCCACCTATTTAGGCGTCACTGCTAACGTATTGTCTGTCAATACGTTAGCAGTGACGTGTTACAATAAGAAAACAATAAAATGAAAACTTTATATCTCATAAAAGTATGTATAGTATACATAATATAAAGTCTTCTGTTAAAAATAATAATGGTGAAATATATAATAACTATTCTAAATAGATGTTTACTTTACAGCAATTTTATCACTGTATTTGCGTAACATGCTATGCCTACACGAAAATGCAGCTACTGTTGTCTATCATATTTTTATCATGATGTGTTATACTATGCCTTTAATCGGAGCAATTTTAGCAGATAATTTTATAGGAAGATATCGGTAAATATTTCAACTATATCTGTCTATGTCTTTATTTATTATTGATCCAGTATTAGTTTAATGTTTTATTTACATTCTTCAGTTTTATAATTTACGAATTTTATAAAGTTTGTTTGGGTGTTAATCTCAGGACCTACTGGGTCAATTAACAAATTATTTTTAGAATCACGCCAGAAATATTCGGACTGCGATCCTTAAGCGATGTTTGCACACGATGAGTACCTACTAATACAATTTTTCCTCATAAATATATATAGTTATCTCTTTTTCTTGTCTTTTATTCGCACTTTTTCATCATATTATCTTGATTCTAATCATATGTTCGGTAAATCGGAAATCATCTACCTGAAAGTTTTTAATTAGAAAATTTGTTAAAAATTTTTTTTTCAGGGTAATTTTATATTTCTCAATTATCTATTTTATTGGTACGATATTCCTGTGTTGTTCCGCTATTCCTCCGTTGCAGCTTCCACCAACGTGAGTAACTTTAATAAAGTACGATTCATATAACACTATGCCAGGGGCCCAAAAATATCGGTAGTTATTTTTTGTCTCTGCCTCGCTACGGTGTTATTTCATCTTGATTTTAGATCATGCCCTATCGCGGCAGGGCCTGGTCCCTTAAAGATAATTACCCCCGGGTCCTAACAGATTATTTTACGTTTAACGATGCCTCTTTATTTAATGTTAATTAATATAATAAAGTAGACAATTTTTTTTTTGTTTGGTTATTTGTTTGAACGAACTTATATTGGGTCAACTGGAACAATTTAATAATTTTATTTTTGCTTTAGAAATCCTGGGTCTGTCTAATCCTGGGTCTAATGGTTTTAGACAACATAACATTTCGCTACGAGTTATTATTATCTCGAGTTATTATATTCTACTTAGAAGCAATAAATGTCCCCGGGTAGGCTAGTCAGTAAGTAGTAGTCTAGTAGTTTAGTAAGTCTACAATTGCAATTACAAGAAGTATTGATTTGTTAAAATACATACAATACCTATATAATATTGGTGAACACATAAGCTAAACCACCTGTAATCTTGGCTCACAAATGCATTTGTATTCATATGCACGTAAGTTAATTTAATTAAAAATAAGTATTAATATTAAAAAGCTATGGTTATTAATACTCTATTAAAAATATGTAAAAAACATTTTGAAAAATGTTACATTTTGTCAGTAATTTCATTTTTTGTCACTTCTCCAATCATGTGTTTTTTTTTCTATATTTATAAACTTCTGACTTAAGCCCCAAAAAGGAATCTGACCAACATCGGACGGGGGTTGTTTTGACTGAAATCAATTTAATATTGATAAAAATCAAAAATATAATCAGACTGTAGTTAAAGGTAAGTGCCGCACTGCTCTCATCCTGCTGCAGTAGGAAAACTGTGACTTCTACTATTGACCATACTGCAAAAGTCCAACTTAACCTTTTTATTTTGTTTAAAAGTTTTACTCGATTTGTAAAAAAATGCATTCGAACATCAAAAAGAGCAGTTCTGACTTGATCTATTTGTTCGTCTGTGTTTATTCCTTACGGAGAAACCACAAAAGGTTTAGTTTAGGGGTTTACATTTTTTGCCAACAGATATGTTTTGAATTTTTCGTGAATGTCAAATAGATTTCGGGGAAAAGTGGTATATTTCATATACCTATCTTCTGTAAATCTGATGTTCGAAAATATTATTATTCTGGTATCCTCTATTACTTATATCATAAAAAAATAATACTATTTGTATTTTATGACCATGATAAATTTTGTAGTTCGACATCAATGCTGGGTTTGGCTCTAATAGCAACAGGAACTGGCGGAATTAAGCCTTGCGTAGCTGCTTTCGGGGGTGACCAGGTATTGGAACTAATATATTAGATATACAAAAATAATTTTAAATATTTAAACATTATCTTATATTTAAAAAATTTATGTTAATAGTTCCGTTTGCCCAATGATAATCAGCAGTTACAAAAATTCTTTTCAACATTTTATTGTACTGTGAACTTTGGAGGTTTTATGGGAATGGTGGTGACACCAGCTCTCCGTAGAAGTGTTATGTGCTTTGGTGACGACGCCTGTTACGCTCTTGGTTTTGGCTTCCCTGCAATCCTTGTACTTATTTCCATCGGTAAGTTGCCATCGGTGTGCTTACTTTATTGATTTATCAAGGTATTTTTTTTCTGATATCCCTTAAGGGAGTAGGTAACAAAGAAAAGAATAAAATTATTATTTTTTGTTTATAAGCTGTTCTCTGAAATCATTACGAATCATCTGACGGGCAAGTTTTTATTTTTTTTATTTCCTGTGTCTCGAACAAGTGAGTTTTCGTAGTTTTTATAGTTCATAGACCACAATTGTACGCTGTGGCAGATTATACAAAAGATCGAGGAGTATAATCGGTAATTGTGCTTGACGTTAGTGAACAATGAGAAAGCTTTCGATTCGATCGAAACTTGGGTGGTACCGTAGTTTCTTGAGCGGTGCCACATTGAATACTGGTGATGAATAATGAGTTGGTTTTGCATGGGTTAGGTGGTTGGAGGCATGGGTTTAAAATTGCGCTCAAAACGTATTGTGCCTCGGGCGCGAGTTAGGCTCGCTACGCCACTGACATTAAGCTACGAATGCTTTCTTGTTGCGTTATCACTGCGTCATGTCTGTCTGAGACACAGGTCCGATTTCATGAGTAGCCTAGTTTCACAACTGTTCGAGCTCGACAGCGTTGAATACGCCCTTTCGTTGAATGTAGTGAGATCGATCTGCCAGTTATTTTTTCTAAATTAAATGGAAAATAATAATGATGAATCACGAAACAAAAATTTCATGACGTAATAAATTATCAATAATATAGTTTATTTATATCTTATTTTGTTTCCTGAACTATTTAAATGGGGCTGAATTTCTTTTTTCCAGCAGCATTGCTCTATGTTGTTTTTAATGTTATGAATACAAACTTGATTATACACAATAATCCTTCATACTTGTCTTGCACAAATTGCTCCTTAAGATTCATTCACGTATAGCTTGTAGGTACTATGTAATTAATATGTAAGTTATCTATAACTTTTATTAATCCTATTAAAAGTTTATAATAATAAAAAACGTTTTACTTTTAGTCATATTTGTTTTGGGAAAACCGTGGTACAGAATTAAGCAACCACGAGACAATATAACATTGAAGTTTGTATTATGTGCATGGGTAAGTTTGTATCTAATTATAGTTTTATAATCATCATTCCTAAATAATCGGTTTAAAGCTTTCTGCTTACACAATATGAACCTAGTATATGTTATCTGGCCGAATTTAAAGATTTATACATCATGATAATCCGAAGAAGTTGAGTTGAGGTGAAAAAAAAATCACATTTTTTAGATTCATACTTACATAAAATTATTTTGACATCTTACAAAGAAAGGTTCCCAGTTATAATATGTTATTCTATGTCAAAATCTAAGAAATACGTTTTTTTTTATCGGCGGAAATACATTTTTAGGGTGTGAAATCAGCCCTCAAAGTTCCCCCCTTAGAGTGTCACTTATAGTTTTCACATACTTGTCATAATCTACATAAAAAATGAAAAACGCGTATAAATTCATTTAAAAAAATTAATATATAATAATTTTTATAATCAATGTCAATAACAAAAGTTTAATTAAGAAAAAAAAATACTGATTATTTTTGAACGGGACCAACGGCAATCGAATGAGCTCTGAAAAATAGAAAATACGTGTTTTTGTATTAATCACGAAAAGTTAAAATTCAAGATTTAAATCATCTTTTATTGATAACTACTATATTACACTTATGAGTAGTGATTTTTTTTTTATTGCCCTTACATTATCAATAATTCTTTTTCATGAAAATAAAACACACAATGTTCTTCGAAATAAATAAAAATAAATATTATGTTAGATCAAAAGTTAAGTACTTGTTCGTAAATTTCACCTCTCCTGTACTGACTTTTATCAGAGTTTTAGCTGTTTTTCTTCTTTAAATTCGGTCCTGATACAAAGTAGTAACTTTAAAATAAATTTTATACTTATAACGAAAAAGACACTTTTCAAATTAAGTTCTTAGTTAATCAAAGTTTTTTAGGTACTTTAAACTAAAAATTAAATTAATGTATAATTTCGTCAAGAAACCGATTTAATAATTGGAATTTTATTGATCACTTCAATAACTAATATATAAATATGGAATTAATATATTATTAATCGAATACAATTTAAAATTACAAAGTCGTCAGTATGTTGATAGGTAGGTATATTTCAGATATTATTTGTGTCAATATTTCACTTAATTGCAAGCTGTGAAATAGGACAGGAATTGCCCTCGGATATTATTTTTCCTACGTAGCACATGTAGGTGACGTCAAATAAAACGCGCTTCCGCCGTACTATATGATACTAACAGTTGTTCGAGACTTTGTTCGGATTAAATTAACCTATATTTTTTTAATATTTATTTATTAATTTTAATATTAGCTGCATCTTTTTTTTTTTTACTAAATCGCAAATTAGTCACTTAATCTTAAAGTAGCTAATTCTAATCTTTACCTGAGTTTTTACGTAAAGACTTTCTATTGGCTCGTTGGCGCGGTTCGCATTGCTTTGTGCTCCAACGTCATGTGTTCGATTCCTGGCCCTAGTCTACATGTAATATTTGTATGTGTATTATGTATTATATATAATATGAAACAGGGGCGCTAAGTGAAGCAGATTGGAGAAGTATTTAAATTACTTTGGTTTACGATCAGATGCGACATTATGTTATAATTGCAATAATTACTCTTTGGTCACGTCTAACAGTTCAGCTTGGGTATAGTCGATACAGCTGGCAAGCGTTAATCTTATTTTAAAAAGTGAATCTTTAGCCATAGGTATACGAGTATTGGGCTCACGCTCATTGTAATCGAGATTCTACGCGGAATAGCCATTGAGACAGGTTGCTCTGCAGTTTGAAAAGCAGAGTTGTCATTGAATTATCTGAGAATATGTTTGATGCTATTTTTTGAGACAATTAGAGAAAATAATCCAGATGCCAGACCAGCATCTGATTCATCTCGCTACCAATAGTAATCTAATTGCGTTGCAAGATTTGTAAGAGCTAAATGAAAAATATTGTAATCAGTGACGAGAAGGACACGCCTGAGAAATGTTATCAACGATTTATTTCGATGTCACCACCCTGAAATACTGCCCACTTTTAAAGAATATCTATCATCAGAGCCCCCTGATATCGTATTTCCAACATATACATATATTTTTTTATTTTATTTATTTATTTATTCCATCATCTTACATCTAACATTACAGGATAGTTATCCAGTTATCCTAATGCGTTAGTGTCGTTGTTGTGTTAGATACATGCCATATCGACGATAAAAGTAGGTACAATAATTGACATCACATTCAATTCCATTGAGTTATTTAACAAAACAAACTAAATTATTAGTAAAAATTCGGTTTCGTAAGAACGAGAATAAATTAAATCCAATAAAATTATTGCAAGTTTATTGGTTAGTTTACAATCAATAATCAAATTATATAATCAATATTAATAAAAACAATTATAATGGAATTATTCAATTCAATAATCTACAGTAATATAATAATTATATATAATATCAGTCGGATGTTACCTAAAACAGGCATTAAGTTGCCTTAGAAACAGACGATCGTGTGTATGTTAGACACATTTAAAAAGAATTATTCAAATATAATTATTATATATGTATACTAAATATTTTATGCTATTTCGCCAACATAATAAATTGTTTGCTAGCTATTATTGATGACCCAACTACAATACAAAAAAGGTCCTCAGGCACATCCATCATTTTAATAGAAACGGGATGCGAAAGTAGTTTCAATTATTCATTTTAGTCTAGTATTTATCTTATAAAGGTTTTATCACCGTTATAAAGTTCGATAGATTGATAGTAAAATTTTGAATAGTAATAATTTGTTTTAAATAATGAACTATAATGAACCTATTAAATAAATTTGCATAACTCTTTCACCATTAGTAAACCACATCTTATAAGATTATTACGCTATGTGTGCCATAAAATACCTACCAATGTGATTGTAGTCACTGTGAATGTCTAGTAGTAAATAAAGTTTATTTTTCAGTATGCAATTAAGAAACGTTTCCAATACAATAAAAATGTCGATGGCCCAGCTCGTGGACACTGGCTCGACTACTCAACCGAAAAATATGGAGAGAAATTAGTTACTGATATGAAAATCGTTTGTTCAATATTATATTTGTATCTCCCTGTGCCCATTTTTTGGTCACTCTTTGATCAACAGGTGCGTTTGCTCAAATATAATAAAAACATTTAAGCCTTTTTTTAACCTTTTTTTTAATTCAGTAAATTAAATTATTGTTAACACATTATATGACCAGAATTAGATTAAGATATAAGAAAGGCCGAAATTGTTTCCATAAACTTTTCAGTTACTAAATTAAATATTTAAAATTAAAATCACGATAAGAATAGAATAACATATTAAAAGGGTATAGGCAAGGCCGGATTTAGGGGAGGGCAACCGGGGCAGCAGCCCCGGGCCTCCACAAAAGAGGGCCCCTCTCAGACACACAATAGACATCACAATAGAGACTTTGAAAAAAAAAAATTAAATTCATACTAGTAAACACTAGTAATAACTTTTCCTTTTATATTTTTTTCGCGTTTGACGCGTTGTACGTATAGCCCGAAGGGTTAAATATCGGTATGGGATCGCAACAACCTTTTCTTTTTTCGTGTGCACTTATGAGACAGAAAAATTATCAATATTTTCATCCGATATTTATCGATAACTATTGCAAACTATTGATAACTTTCATGCCATAATTATCTATATCTGTTCATTCATTCTTCTTGTATTACAATATAAAAATAGTGTATTTACTTTTCTTTTAATGTTTTTGGTTAACTTTAAGCAACGTCTCAATAAAGTTATATATATACATATATTATATACTAGTGTCGACACCGACGGCTGCTTTGTTAAATCCGAACTAGCACTTCTAAGTATTATTTATGTTTGGGTTCGTCTTATGTCTGAAGGTAATCTAATACATCGTGAGAAATATTAAAAATTTTGGGATAAATTCGGAGATCGGCACTTTGTATATTTGCAATGTAGCAGAGTGGCAGATTAAACTTAGTGTTTTTCTTTCAAAGAAAAAAAAAGGCCTTTATTGTTGTAAGTGCAGTAAATTTAATGCTTAGGAGCAGTAAATATAATTTATTAGCTTTGTCTTATTAGGGTTCTCGTTGGACATTTCAAGCCTCTAGATTGCGAAGCGAAGTATTTGGAGTTACGTTGATGCCAGACCAGCTACAAGTAATGAATCCTGCAATGGTTTTGCTAATGATCCCAGTGTGCCCCGGTGGCGCTTGGCCAATATTACCTGATCTCTCTCCGCTACATAAAATGTTTGCGGGTGGAATTCTAGCTGCAATGGCTTTTATTTGTGCTGGTATTCTTCAGATAAGTATAGAGGTATAACTATTAATGTTTCTAATACAAAAGTGTAATATATTCAATATTGAAATGTTATCTATACCTACTCATTAAGCGATTAAATAAATATATTCTGGCTTGAAAGTGTTACTATATTTTTATGTATACATCTGTAGCGTTCGACTTTACAAGCGCCAGGGCATGAAGAGACGGGACTAGTAGCGCTGAACACGCTTGCATGTCCCGTGGTTTTGTCTGTGAGCGGAGTGGGTTCGACAAGAGTAGACGCTCATGGGACGTCACTTATGTCACCTTTACCTCACTGCACATATGATATAATTGCGTCTTCTCCCCGTGACTGCTTCGGTAGAATCATGAAGCAACATGATATTAGAACTCGTCTGAATACTGTCGCAGGAATGGTATTTTTTCAAACCTTATCATTTCTCTTTCAGTTTCTTTTACATTTGTGATTCAACACAACTTATCCATTACAAATTAATAAATAAGGTTGTAATATCTATTGTATCTACTTTAGAAAATATACTTAGCGATTAAATATCGAAAATGTGCAATTATTTCCGATCCATCCATCGCTCGGTCGTCGAGTCGCTGATAGCTGCGCTTCCTGTAATAAAACTCCAATAGATGTTCTATTCTCGTTTAAATGCTTTCAGTTCATGCCAGTCATTATAGGACAAAACTCAAATGACGAAATATCAATCTATTTTATGGATCCGAGTACATTCGTGAAGTCGTTAACAGGGAAACCTAAGTTAAAGTATGATTACAATTTAAAAAAAATATATTTAAATCGTTTTCAGTGGAAATATGACATTTTTTATTATTATTTCAGAGTAGTTTATATAGGTGATACAGGACCTAATATGAATGTGACAATAAGTGTCGAAACAGAGAAGAGATTTAGTGATATATATTACGTGTCGGATAAACCAGTCGATCACATCGGAGAGTCGGCTTACATGTGCCTTCAGCCAGGGGAGTACGTGTCACTCATGCTTGTATTTCCTTTATAATATTTGAAAGCATTTTCTCAACTATAGTAGCTTTTTTCATGAACAATATATACCCTGTACAAGTTAGCATGATCTTTTTGACAGATGTAAATTTTTCTGATCGACATAACTTTGCAATGACGAACATATTATTTTCTTAATTTAAATGATTTTAAAAATTGTAAAAATATTTAAAATATTTATATAACACAAAAGTCCCTAAAGATTTAAGCGTCGTCCGAAAGTTTTAAGACTTTTCATTGCTTCAAAGTAAAATTTAAACAGGAACACTGTAAATAATAGACGCTTGTACAATGTTACAACGGTCGAAACAAAAATCCGACCCACCGATGTAACATTGTACAAGCGTCTATTATTTTCAGTGTTCCTATTTAAATTTTACTTTGAAGCAATAAAAAGTCTTAAAATTTTGGGACAACGCTTGAATCTTTAGGGACTTTTGTGTCATATGTATTTTTTTAATATTTTTACAATTTTTAAAATCATTTAAATTAAGAAAATAATATGTTCGTCATTTCAAAGTTATGTCTATCAGAAAATTTACATCTGTCAAAAAGATCAAGCTATCTTGTACAGGGTATAGGACGTAGAAATCTTATACTGTTCCTTCCTACGACGTCAATTACCGGAAAAATCTTATTAGAATTTATTTTCTCTTCGGCTATTTTGTTTTTCATTTTATAATGCCTATATAATAAAATAATAATGCACTGTCTTGCGAATACCTGAACCTAAAAGTTTTGCTGCAGAGCATCGAGCATCGGAGTCTTCTGTTATTAAGGAGGACTTTTAGAGTTTAATCCGCCAAGCTGCTTTACTGCGTTTTGATAAACATACATGTGTACATCAGAATGTCTAATATAGATAGGTTACCTCACGTGTTGTCCTCTTACTGCTATATATTAGTTAATTTAACTTTTTGGATACACTATACATATGTCTGCAAATCATAAACTAAATTGAGAATATTCAATTATAACTACGATTGTAGACGCTGCACCGTCTACCATCGTAGTTATTAATGTCAAAATATAGGTAGCTAATTCCAATTTCCAAGCGTTTGAAGTCACTTCAAAACTAGCTTTCGCAATAACGAATGAGGCCTGGACTCCACCAAAGTGGAGATGTGCGGAGATGTCTGAAGCGGCAATGAGAAGAGATGATTTTCAGTTAGGGTGTATCCACCGAAGATGTGCGGAGATGCGTACGTAGGCTTGACTGGAGCGGAGGTGTATGCTGGCTAGAGCGGAGATGTGCGCTGGCTATAGCGGAACTGAAGTTCGTGCCGCGAGCGTTGGGTGTGAACATACAGCATAGCGCGATATTAGCGAGTTGACGACGTGGGGCGTGGGGAGAACTAGCGGCGCCGCTCACTGCATGCCGCTCACAACTTCTCTTCTCCGCTGCGCGCCGTTGCCAGCTCGCGTGGCACAGCTCACATCTCCGCTCAGTTCCGCCGCGCCGCACCACCCAGCTCAATCTAAGCGAGGCAAAGCTCCCATCTCCGCTTCTATCACGCCATACAAATATCCACCGAAGCTTAGTGGAGACGAAATGTGTGAATAACGAAATTCTATTGGTTGTTTAAAACACATGTCTACTCCGCTCGTCTCGTCTCCACTTTGGTGGAGTCCGGACCTAAGTGGGAGTGCATCTATATAGTCGTTAATTTTATTTGGAACCCACCGCTAGCATCTACAGCGGTGAATTATGAACTTGCATGCATGTAGCATATTGTGGAAACGAGTCTTGTGTTTAAATTTGTATAATTAATAAATAAAATATATGATTTTTGAAGATATGCAGAAGTTAGATTAATATTGCGTGCAACAAGTTTCAACAGTAATATATTAAAAAACCTTTTCAAAATATATAGCATGCTAAATTTTATTCTTACTTCAAAGTAGGCTTTGTGTTTTTAATATTCCAAGAGTTCCTGTGGCTTAGAGGCAATTGAAAAAGTAGGAAGTAAAAAAAAAAATAGTTACGGTTGATTTTGATTTTAGATTTGAATGGCGCGCGTCGAGTGCCAACGGTGATATATCAGGGTCTGGTCACGGTGTGGTGCGTGCAGGTGGCGTCTACGTTTTATGCGTGCGCGAAAGGCTGGGCCGGCTGGACGCGGCCGTGCTGCATGCGCCCAATCCGCCTAACGAGCTAAACCTCGCCTGGATCGTGCCCCAGTACGTGCTAGTCTCGATGGCCGAGATCATGTTTGCCGTGTCAGGGTTAGAGTTTTCGTTTACTCAGGTAAGTATAGGTGTATTCGAATTGTACAATAATAGTTTGATAAATACGATATTCTGATTTTTTTAAATGTTTTTTCTTAATAGGAATTCCCACAACAATACATATTGTGTATTGTTGTGAGAATTCCTTTACACATATACTCGTAATAATATTATTAAAATACACTTTTTAAATAATGTAATAAAATTGAGAAATGAAAAGCTTAAAATGGAAATTGTTCTTTTTTTTTATAGGCTCCGAAAAGTATGAAGACGGTTACGATTGCCGCTTGGTATATGTCAGTGGCAATAGGGAATCTTATAGTGATCCTTGTAGCGCAAACCAAGATATTTGAATCTAGGGTATTTTTATTTAATTTATTATTTAAAGTGTATATTAGAATCGCAAAATAGCCCAGTCGAATTAGTATTTCAGATTTACAAAAATTTTCGCAGAAATTTTTCTTCAGAATTCGTTGTGGGTTTTATTGGGAGTCTAAATTCAAAAAGTAGAGGTACCAGAGTTTTCGCTCCATCCGCCATCTTGATTTAAAGGGCTATTTTTTGTCTCTTAACTAACTCGTTCATTTTGAGTTTTACACGGAAATTAGTTATTACAAAAGTGTTTAAATTATATCGATTTATACCTGAAAAGAGGGTGAATTTTTGGTTATCGACAACTCGTTTATT
Organism: Euphydryas editha; assembly: GCA_036937285.1. Lineage (NCBI taxonomy): Eukaryota > Metazoa > Arthropoda > Insecta > Lepidoptera > Nymphalidae > Euphydryas > Euphydryas editha. The sequence continues at coordinate 15,296,854 of JAUPFZ010000005.1, read as the reverse complement.
TTCAATTTGTTTTCCTAAAATTGATAAGAATCAAAATTGTAGGAAATTTTATTTTAAACAACTTTGTTTATAACAATTTTTCGCGTGAAATTGAAAATAAACGAGTTCCGAAGGAAAATTTCTGTTAAATATATTTGTAAATCTTTGCCCGTTTTTTGAGCTAATCCGACTGGGCTAAAATGTTAAAATAAAAAACTTAAATAAAAAACTTATTGGAAATTTAAAAATGAGTATTCTCGCCACGGAAGAGTATTCTCGCGATAAATTGAAGGTAATCTCATTTTTAATACTTATAACAAAATGCTCCTTTAACTTATATGTGGGATGGTAATAAAAGTCAAAGTGGTTGGTTTAATTAATAATATGTATTTGTTAATTCAATAAATAATAAGAAATTTAACACCATATAGTTTTTTTTTTAATTTTTAATAAAGATACACTTTTTTCTTTTCATTTAGATAATTGTGAAGTTTTCTCCAGTTTTTATTTATTTAGATTACTTAAAGTTAGTAACATTAAACCGTTAAACTTTTAATATATTGCATTTTTGTAAGTCCAGTCGAAAGAATTTTTTGTATACGCCGGTATGCTGACGGCCGCCATGTGTCTCTTCTATCGGATGGCTGAAGGCTTTTGTTCAAGAACTATAGAGGGAGACGGATCCTCCACTGAAAGTCATCCGTTATTACAGCACACACATTCTAGGGTAAGAAATTATTCTCATTTGTAAGATTTTCAGTCAGTGGGTAACTTGTGCTTTAGGGTAGATTATTTGGGAAACCCTCAGCTAAATATAATCTCTTACATAAATGAAATATAAGATGATTGAGCTGTGAATAATATGTTACTGTAATTCGTGCTTACTCACGGGAGAGTAAAGGGATAATACAGTTTATACAGTGAATAAGGCAGATGACAGTAGGGAAATTATGATCAGTGTAATTTCTAGTGTGTCAACTCTTATTTAAGGTAAACAAAACTGTGATATTTTTGGGTTCACCCGTTGCAATCAACAATACCGCTAAGACGGCAGGTCGTTAGAATAAGCGACAAAAGCGAAATCCGACCTATTTAAGTTCTATGCTGCTTTTACGTGTAGAAACTTCTATGGGCATCATTTATGATGGGTGTTTCGTAATAGTAGACATTATTTGCGTAATGGAGGCAAACACATATATTTATTTAGTATTCAATATGTATATCATTGACGACGTACAATAATTTAATACAAGTATTTGACTTCATTGATTAGAATAAATAAATATTTTCATTGATAATATTTTACCTAATTTTTATAAAGTAGGCATCAATATACTTTGTTATGTTTTTCAATGTAGTGCTATTATATTTTTCGAATAAGATTGTTCTAATTATATGTTCACCTACATAGGTACTTATATACTGAAGTATTTTTTAAGTAGATCTAGATAATCTTTATAAGTTTCATAGAGCTATGTTGTGAAATCAGTTGTGTGGAGTTTAAAGTATCTGAATGGATATTGAAAGTAGCTAAAGTTAAAATTTATTTATTTGTTCAACGCCGACGTTAAATATGAACGGGTGAAAGGACTGTACTGTACTGTATCCAACTGTATCAGCCTGTTAACCTCTGCTGAGCGAAGGCCTCTTCTCCATAGAAGGCTTAGAGCTTAATCCATTCTGTTCCACGCTGTTCCACTACGGGTTGGTGGATACTTTCCCTTACATGAGTAACGATCGTTATCAGGTTTCTATGATAACAAACAGTACCAACGGCTTTACGTGCTCTCCGAGGCACGGTGGGAAGACCCACAAGGATATACACTCATACCGAAAACAAATATTTGTACAAATACAAATATCTGTCTGGACGGGAATCGAACCCGTGACAGCCGGCACGCGGTTTGAGGCGACTACTCACACCACTACACCAGAATGGTCGTCGTCGGTAAAAGAACTATATAAAGAAAAAGCCTGACTTAATGCGTCAAACTCACGCACGAAAGTTTTCCTACCACTGTATAATTTATAACAATACAAATGTATACCTATTTGTTACTAAGCTAAAAAAGAGTAGTTTTTTTTTATTTGGGGCCTAGTTTAATTTTTTTTTTATAGCGGATATAGCAATTCATCATCTTCAACAGTGGACATCCAATGGCTTATATGATGATATCAATTCATATTTTGTAAACTTTGCAACTGTCTTTCTGTTCTGTCTACGGTTCCAGATGTATCTTAAAATCGAATCTTACGTTATAACTTACATTTTCGAAGTTTATTAAAAGAAACTGTTATACAGGTAATATCAGTTCACTCTGTGAAGACGTCTGTAAGTCCCTACAGTGATACAGATAGCAGCGCATCGTGTCTGGGCCGCATGGAGCGTGCGCGGCCATCGGCTTGGCCTACGCACGCCGTTGTGCATGTAGGAACTCCCAGTACTACCGATAGGAGAACTGCTACCTTAGCAAAAAATTAATGATTTATTATTTATAAATATTTCATTGTCACCTATTTTATAGTCCTTTATTTGATTACGTTTAAGTTTTTCTATTTTTAAATAATAATAATTGCTCATCAACTTTTAATTTTATTTTGTTGTTATTTATTTATACTTTATGTTGGTTATTTGTTTAAAGAATACGGGTTTTATGGGTAATATCGGTTCCTTCTGCAATGAATTAGACAATATATTTACCTGTTATGTGTGAGAGTTATAGTCAAAAAAATTACAGTAAACGGCGTATTAAGAATTTCGCAAACTAGGGGTTTTATACACAATTAGCATATTTAATAGTCACTAAGGATCCATATTATATAAAATACAGACACACAGTGTTTGGACTGTTGTCTCATTTGTATTAATTGTTATCTAAAAAAGGGTTAGGTCAATTATTAGCATTTGCCAAGCACAAGATATAAAGTCGTGGGAAGCTGAGCAGCAGACCCTATTTCGCGAGATCCGACAATGTCTTTCCCTATGAGCAGCCTTGTCAGTGTTGTTCCGTGGGGACTTAGCGTAGGGGCTGTAGTCTTTTTGTGTGACACTCGTCATGGTTCAGAAGGAGACTCAGCAAGGAAAATGAAAGTAGTATCCTCCCGACGTTTTATTCCATCAAACGCCCGGGCCGTAATAAATAAGGCAAACCCGGACTGGGCATGAGTTAATACCAACGTTGTGATTGCGCGTTAATTTTCAAACAGCCAGTTGTCATTTTCATCGGAAGCCGTGAATATTTTGAAGATTCTCCGTACGTCATAAAAAAAAAACAACAATTTTGTTTTGAAGATTTTGGATAAAGAACCTATGTCAGTTTGAATTTCGTTAAATATATAATAATAAAATATAAAAAGTCGAATTTAATTGTCACACACAACTAGATCTGCGTCTCAATATGTCGATAATGTAAACAATTATAATTTATGACTGTAATAATTATATATCAGGTATTTAGTATTTAATTTAGCTACAGCAAAACAAGACGTGATGAGTAGGTTCTGTTCTTAATTATGAAAAACCTTTTAATGAAGTGACAAATATTATAATTAGAAGACATTTTGTTTATAATCGATAAACACAGAAACTGTAACATAACAAGAAATAACATGGTTTATTATCATTACAATACGATTAATACTAATCGTAAGCGTTAAATCCTCTATAAAAGATACTGAAACAGCTTATTGCCAACATTAAAACACCTACCTAACATATCATCCAAACGGATGATATACCCGTATATCATATACCTAATGTTGTACTGGATTTCATAATAACACTCCTTTTTTTTCGATCCATTCTGCGCAATGGGTTAACAGACAGCCACATTCTTACTGCTCGATGCATGGTATCTGTATGAATTTCAAAAAAAGAACATCTGATTGAATTAAAAAAAAAAGAATATTGTCATTCACGCGCGTTTTACTACCAGAAAGCCGCGCGCTTTAAAAAAAAAAGGAAAATTTGACTAGGCTGTATGGACTATTTATTCCATTGCCTTTCCATATTGGAGATAAATTTTAAAACAACAACAAAATCGTAAAAAGAAAGTATTTTATTCGAATCTCCGCCATTTTTCTTCGATATTTTCACCTATGACTATTAAAAATGTCGGATATGAAAAAAAAACAACTTTTCAGGAGAGCGATGCAAAGTGTAAATTGCATGCGTCTTTTGACGTGATAACGTCTAGTAAATTGATGAAGGGGTGCCCGTTCGAAGAAGATGACGTCATCATTGTCACAATTAGTGAGCGAGAGCGCGGAGCAAGCGGTAGAGAGGTACGATCGGCTCGGCCTAAGCGTTCGGCTCACGATCGGCGGTCGGCCTAACTTACGACGCGTCCGAGTAGAAATTACAGCGGCAAATGGCGGGAAACTGTTTTGTCAATATTGAAGTAATATCAAATAGTAAAAAGTTGATAATATAATGTAATGTGATAATATAAGTTAATAATATATAAGTAAATAAATGTAAGTTAATAATATAAAAGTTAATAAAATCATAAAATGGTTACCATAGTTTATTACAACAACAATTGCAGCAAAAAAGGTAATTAATTCTTGCATTTTAAGAATCCGATTAGCGATATAATCTCATACACCTATTTGTTCTTTGATTATAAAATAAGTAGCATCGGTGGGCGAGTGCAGTAATATTAGGTTAGGTATATTACAATTTTGACTAAAAACTTATTAGGACTCATATAATTACGATCATATAAAAAGTAAACTGTTTTTATTTAGTATATTTTTACAATTTTCATAAGTGGTGATGATATGATAATCTAATTTGTTTTGCTAACTTTAAGTTATTAAACTTAGCTTCTTTATTAAACTTGATTATTTCTTGTATTACATATCAAAGTATTTAACTTTATTTCGCTTTTATATTAAATACAATTAATTACCTGTAGCTTATATATATATATATATATATATATTATACAAAATAATGATAATTCAGTGATAATAATTCAATTCCATTCATGTTTTCTTACGACGTTATCACGTAAAAATTATCGTCCGTAAACCGACTTTACAGACAACCAATTTTTTTACATATTTTTTTAAATACCGATATTTATAAATTAAGTGATTAAAAAACTATGCATAAAATAATATTTTTCTTTTCAGCTGATGTTAGACTTGGTTAAATAACTATTGCTTAACAGTTGCTTAAATAACTATTATTGCACTGAGTTCTTTATTAACTTTACTTGTAAAATTTTGCACTTCAAAATGCGTAGGTACTTACTAAGAAAAAGAAGAAGAAAGTAGGTACTTATTAAGAAAAAATCGTTTCTACGATTTTTGGCAGAATTTGTTATTTATTCAACTTTCATAATTATAAAGGTGCCTGTTCATTGATGCGGAGCGAGGCGCCGGAGCGGAGAAACGGAGAAATATTAACCAATAGGATCGCAGAGCCCTTGTCTACTGGAGCGAAGGGGAGATTTTTTGAAATCCTATTGGTTAATATATCTCCGTTTTTCCGCTCCGCCGCCACGCTCCGCATCAATGGTCAGGCACCCTAAAGATAGTATTGAAATTGCTTAAAATGTAAATTGCAACAAAGGGGAATATAAACTATCGACTTGCCGCATTTCTTGTTATTCACGGCAGGATGCTCTGCCATTGTGTCGTATTCCATCAAAGAGTTCGTTGTAGGCAATACAAATCTTCAAATAAGAAGTTAGAAACCTTGTAAATCGCTACTGCTTGAAGGCGAATAAGGAATCGTAAGCTTCTCGACATTGCGGGCATGCAACACATTAATCTCCCAATATAATAAATCCTAATTAATATAATATTTAATATCTAATAATTTATATATCATATACTATATAATATATCATGTCATATACTACTAATATAAATATAATTACATAAAACAAATTCCTTAACTGAATTGCAGTTACTGAATTTAATTTCAATTTTGATCCCGCATTGAACACTCCGAACATAAGTATGTATATTTGAGTCTCTGTGTGTCCGCGGTCATTTTATCAGTTGTAAAACCAACGTTACTCCAATAACAAAGCAAAGTGCAAGTGACACTTCGCTTTGATATCTGGAATGTCATTGCTTAGTGGTCAAAGCCATTTAGATTTAATATGTATTTTGGCAATACAGATTACAGGAGGCATCAACAATGATAACTATCGAAATTATTTTGCGTTAGTCATTTTATTATGCATAATTTAATATGGTATAATATTACATAAATAATTGTACATTATTGTGGCAGTATGTTGGGCGGTAGGTTACCATTGTCAAAGCAGTTTTTCCGATTTAACAAAAGACGAGCACACCGAGTCGTTATTTGATGTCACCGGTTACCCCTTGACTGGTGATTTACCTCTCCTTAATCGAAAGGTAAATAATTTTATTGTTTTAAATGATCAATACATAATAGCTTAGGTAAATAAAATCTATGATGCAACATGATAGCGGTTAAAAATGGGAAATTCATAAAATATAATTTTGAAACGCGAAAAAGAAAACCTTCACGCTATTCTCGGTATCGTGTTATTAATATGAGTACCTAAATCGAGAGAGAGGTCGAGGAATTTTATTTCTATTTATGGTGAAATAAAATGTTTTGGACGGTGGTTTTAATATTTGCTGGGCGAAAAGTTTTTCTCTTGTTACGAAATAGGATATGGAGCTTAATCTGACACGCCGATTGACTGACAAGTGACACCAACAGGTTTCTCATTTTAACCAAGGTTTATGAATGAATTCACGATTATCAATCAAAAAACTCGTGTTTCTAGATTATTTCCACTCTATATCTTTTTCTGCAAATATTTATAAGCGTATCTCTCGACATTTTTCCACTGCCTTCCAGTTAAACTTACCATATTCACTTAATTAAAAAAAGGCCCAGTAACAAATAATAAAGCAGTTAAATCTTATTATTTAAGTCTTTCTTAATGGATTGTTAAAGCTTAAAGTATAATAGTGCAGTTAATCTATTGTTCTACAGGAATAGACTTTAATGTGGTGGGCGCAGTGCTTTCTAGGGTTTGTATTGCTCACGCTTCCCCAAGTTTCACCCATGCAAATTTTTATAACTAAAATAGATCCTTTTGTGTCTCAACTCTTATTTAATCTTTTAACTAGATGACGTTCGCGATTTTACTCCAGATTCGAGGGGTCACTGGCTGGTCACTTCATATAACAACCCCCAGAGTCACTGGGGGTTGTTATATGAAGAATTTATTGTCAGCGCTATTATAGATTACTATAATATTTCACAATAAATAGGCACAATATTTGACTCTCTACACGTAGGTGCAGTGTCGAAGTGACTTAAAGCGTCGTTAAGTCTCAACCACAGATATTTGATATATACTTAATTCTTAATATTTCTATGGTCTCAACATACCATAAATGCACGTCTCGACGCGCTTCATCGCGCATGTTTTGTCTGGATTTTTAATAAGTATATATATATTTTTGGAACGTTAGAAATACATTACTAAAATCACTATGTAAATTGTTTTCTTATTTTCGTTCATCACTAATGCAAATACTCATGTTGCTGCATGTACGTTTTTTATTATTTATATATATCTAACGCGTATCTCCCAAGTGAAGTGCGTCGACATAGAACATTAAATGTTAATACCACAAATTTAAACGTTAGGAAATGAAGATAGAACTATAAATGTACGCATAACGTGACGTGACGCTTTAACCACATGAGTAAAGAAACCGTACTTTAACTCTGCGTCAATGTGAATAGAGCCTGATCCAAAAAGTATGTTTCAAATTGGAGAGTTAGATTTTGTGTTTCGTGTGTTATAACAATTAATTTATTTCGGTAAACAGGTTTGAATTAATTCTAATTTTTATTTTTTGATGCAGTACGTTTATAAGCTTAGGTATAATAATAGTTGAGTTCAGTAAAGATATTAAACAAACAGTTAAAGGGATAGTCTGTTTTTTTATTTCGTAAAGTTATATATTTTTTTTCATTATACAAATACAAATATGAATGTGCAACATAAACACATTATTATTAGATTTAGGAATCTTTTTAAAATCATGTGCAAAATAATTGATTTTATTTTTGTTAATCATTAATACGAACTTTAGAAATTATAGCGAACAAATGAAATAAAAATGCAATTAATTTAACATACAATAAAAACCTATATTTTGTACTTATTATTACGAATTTGATGCGTAGATTTCAATTTTTAAGAATGTAATTGAATCTTTAAGTTTAGTTTAGAATCCTCTTGAAACAACAATAAATATGTTTATCTCAATAATTTTACGACCCATGTATTATTTTTACATGATATTTGTAGATATTCCGGGGCAAGCGAGTTAATATAAGAGAACATCCGTATATTGTGAGCGTACGTCGGAACAACTGTCACTATTTAACTGGCAGTTTGATTACAAAAAACCTAGTTCTCACTGTGGTGCATCCTATACTCGGGTAAGGTATGAATAATATATGTAAATAACCACGTAATTTCCTTGAATAAAATAAAAGTGTTCTCGTTCTGTCGATAACCTGCCATTTAAAAAAAATATTTACGCAATAAGTCCGTCTTTACGACCCTTAAGGGTTTAAAAAACGTCGTTTCTTAAACATTAGCCTTTTTTACAAATTCACCACGTAAATTTTTTTACAATATTTTAATGAAAATGTTCTACATTTCTATTTTATCTAATTCAATAATAAACATAAAGAACCGAACATTAAAAATTATTATGCAAATGTTTACATATTTGGAAAAAGCGCGCAAGTCGGTTTAATATATAAAAAATATTTCGGTTTATTACATTAAAAAAATGGTATTGTAAAAAGTAACATACACACTAGCTATACGGCTCATATTTTTAAAATTATAATAAGAAATAATGTAAAAAAAATAAACAAAATTAAATTTCATATTCAAATAATAAATAAAAAATAAAAAATAAAAAACAAATTCTAGTCATTAGAGTCATTTTTTCTATTGTACTTCCGAGAATAAAAATTTGTCTACAGCAGTGGTAATCCCCAGAAAGCTAATTGGATAGAACACGTAAAAGGTTAACTGAAAGGTTCATATCCGAGCTACCGCGGCTAATTTAAAAAGTGTTAAAGTATTTAAAAAAAAAAAAATCAAATTCGATTGTAAGCGAAAATATTGTAACCGAAGAGTTAGAGATATTCTGTCATATGTATTGCAATTTTAATGCGCATTTGTTGTAATATTTCATTTCCTTATAGCCTTATACTAAACAGGCTGCAATTTTACAATGTTTTTAAATTTTACAATGACAGATATTTTTGTACGGAAGCCAACAAATTAAAAAAATCTGAAAACAGTTATTTCCAAAGGGACTCCAGAGAGTCAGTGATGCAACAGGAATTTGTAAAACAACCGTAAGTAATGTATTGAGGGAAAATTACGCTCACCGCGATAAAGAAAATACATACGAGTAGGGTAAAGAAAAATCAAACATGAAATACTGGCTGAATCTGGATGATTTCGACTGTGTAATACGGCGAATGGTTTACAATTACCATGAAAGATTTAAAGAACTACCTACTCTCAAGTCATTACGCAAAAGATTAAGAGAAGAAATCAACTTCAAGGGTTGAATTTCTACTTTGCGAAATATCATGTCATTTTTTACAATAGACCTATGAATAACACAGATGTGGCTTGATCTAATTATTACATCGCATTACTAAAAATACAAATTTTAATATCATTCGATATATGATATATATATATTTACTGCTACTATAAAAAAGACCAAATGGTCCAACGTCGAGGAAGAGGTCAATCGTCGAATTCAGTTACGATGGGCAGCGTCCAGAAAGTTAAAAAACGTCTTTTTATCCATCATACCTGAGTGCCTGAAGTCTTGCGTGTTACCAATGATGATATACGGATCTGAGACGTGGTCTCTTACAATGGGCTTTTTAAACAAGCTCCAAGTGGCACAGCGTGCAACGAAGAGGGCTATGCTTAGTATTTTTCCTCGAGATCGAATCAGAAATCATGAGATCCGCAGACGAACAAAGGTTGTCGACATAGCCCAACGGATTTGCAAGTTGAAGTCGCAGAGGGCAGAGCACATAGCTCGTAGAACTGTCGGCCGATGGAGCAGAAAGTTCCTAGAGTGGAGACCACGTACTGGCAAGCGTAGCGTCGGACGGCTATCCGCGAGATGGACACACGACTTGAGGAGAGTCGCCGGGAGTCGTTGGATGGAGGCCACTTCGTACCGGTCGCTCTGGAGGTTGATGAGGGATGCCTACGTTCAGCAGTGGACATCCAATAGATGATATTATTATGATGATGATATCAATAAAATTAATAATCAAAATATGCAATTTAAATTACAAGAAGTATTTGAAAAAATATTAAATTAATTTTTTCTATGCAACTTTGTTTGCATTTTACTAGTTTTTGTTACAATTACATTTATTATATGACTCTACAATTCGATTTGTAGTTATAAATATAAAATTTGGTATATTTTTAATACGTGTTAAAAAAATATATGTATTAAATATTTTATTTGAGTGAAATCGTCAGTAAAATTACTAGCAAAAACTAGTGATTCGAATTACTGGTGAAGATTCAAATATATATATTTAAAAAAAAATCCTAATGCAACATCATTAACAAAATCGATTAAGCTTCAAATGTTCACTTTAACCGGAGAACAGCCCTCGAGCAGTAGGAAATTGGTATGTTGTACAGTCAAAACAAAACAAGTCAATCTAAAAATAATACAGTAAATAGAAAGATATTTAAATCTAAAAACGAAATATTAAATACCAAAACGCAGTAACTAAATAAATAAAAAATTTAGCCATATTCGACATACACGTGATGGTTCTATTGAAATGCTTTCGGCGGTTTTTTGTCAGAAGCTTGCCATCTATTTTATTGCTGCATTCTGATTTTATAAATATAAAATCAATTTCGTCTATCTATCAAACGCTGTATCGATTTTATTGAAAATTTTTAATGATGTATATGGTGTTAACAAATTGACCTTTTTGTTCCAAAAACAGAATCGTAAAAAAAGTAAAAATAAAGAAAAAAAAAAATTACACAGACAGTAAATAAGAAAATAATGTTGATACTGTACACTTATATTAATAAAATTTATAAATAATATTAAAAATAAAGCCCATTTATTCCCAATCTACAATTGTTATTACATGTATCAAAAAATATATATAATAATTATATCTCTTTTAATATAATATGTAATGTTTTTAATGTAAATATAAATTTAAAAGTTTTAATTGCTATCGTTCCTGTCATCATTACCATTGATCGGAACCCTTTTTCAGTTAAAGGCCTCTTTCAGCTTCTTCCAGACCTCTCTATCCATAGCTTTCTTTCTCCATTCGGTTCCTGCTATTGCTTTTATATCTTCTATCCACCATTTTCTGGGACGTCCTGTCCTTCTTTTTCCCATTCCCATTCTAGTGTCCATCTTTTATCTGTATGTCTTGCTATACGCCCCGCCCACCGCCACTTCTATTTTATGGCATATTCCAAGGCTGCCAGTTAAGATTATCAAAAATGTGTTGTATTACCATTATAAACAGCTAGGGTGAGAGGAGGTCTCCTTGTCTCACTCCTCTACGAATCAGTATATCCAGAACTCATGTCTCTAGTTTAACTTGGCTTTCTTAGATGTTTTTCAGTATTCTTGCATAATTTTCATTAATGTAGTATTTATTCAGTGCTTCCCAAATAGCATCATGAGAAATCGTGTTAAACGCTTTGGCTCGATCAATGAAAGCAATATATAGTGGCCTGTTGAATTCCTTGTATTTCTCTATCACCTGTTGCATTACTTATATGTGGTCCATTGTAGAAAATGAATGAAACTCTGCTTGTTCCACTGGCTGATATTTATCGATCTCCGGGCTCATTCGATTTTGTAAGATTGATGTGAACAATTTATACACAGTTGAAAGAAGACTAATCGGGCGGTAGTTAATAATGTGTTGAGGTCCTCCTTTCTTGTAGAGAACCCAAGCCGAAATTTAGCCGATTTACCGCCGCTTCGGTAGGACTTATCTCGGACCTCTGGGCTCAGAGTTGGTCCTAACCCATGTTAAATTAGGTCAGACTTAGCACCCAAAAATGGCACAAATTTCCGTTTTTTTCAGTTTATGACTGAAATCTGACCTAAATGGAATAAAAATTAGCGCCTATAGACGCTAAGTCGGACTACTGAGCTCTAACCGCTTCTATTTCTGACTACTGGGCTCTAAGTCGGTTCTATGTATAAAACCGCGACAACCTATGTTAATGAAGCTTGATTATTTCTTAAAAAAATGATATTTATTAATTTAGTAAATTACTTCATTAGTTACTTCTATCGAGAATAGCCGGAGTAAGTTACTAGTAATGCAGTGTAATAGTCCTTTCTTTTGAAATAAGGTTGTAATATAAGTAAAGATAGCGTTCGAGAGAACTGTATACTGCGCAGAAAAAGTTTAGATTCAGTCAGAGTTAAAGTTTTTAAATTTTTGTAAGGCTAATAGAACTGGTATTAACACAATTTTTCGAAAAATTTCTAGTGACATATAGTAGTCTCAAATCCCCACTTAAATACCCGTTGGCTACAAATATACTTTGTTTCAGATCTATCGATTAAGGGTTTCATTAATATTATAATTTTAGCGTGCCAGTTCAACAGTTGAAAATAGTTGTAGGAGAAAACTATTCAAACAGAGGAACGTTGCTTTTGACTGTCATATTAGTTGTGGTTCACCAAGACTTTAATCCTTTTACCCTCGTCGCCGACCTCGCGATGATCAGGTTTTATGAAGATGTTACGTTTAAGTAAGTTTTCCGGTTTTATTTTTAAAACTGTTTGTAGTTTTACCGTGAAAGAGTAACTAACATCAATCCATCAGTTGATTCATCTTCACAAATGATGTTTTTTTTAACATCAAAATATATTTATTTATACTCATACAACTCAGTCTTTACTTAATTTTTAAATCCTTGCTTAAGGTAATTTACTGGTATATTTTATTTTCTACAATAATGTTGTACTCTAAGCAATATTAAACACCTTAAGAATTAAAAAAAAAAAAAAAATTTTTTTTACCGCTAGTACCTAGTAGTAACTACGTAGGTCACTTGATAAGTTTTGAGATGCTCGTAATTTAAAAATGGAATTATATATTTTCATCTGTATTATATATTTTTAATAAACTTTACTTAACCCGGCGTCAGGGGGGTTGGGTCTGTGAGACCCATCACATTTTGTTTCACTTGTAGTTCAGTTACTATAGGTGCGACATTACAGTTCTTCTCAGTAGCTGGAGCTATTGAGTTGTTCTATGCGTCGCAGGTAACACATTAGTCGTGCGACAGTCGCAGTAGGAGTTACACGAGCACAAAGTTGAAAAAGGTATGTGAGACCCATCCCCGCAGTGAGTGTAACAATTTCGCGCCATTTTGTATACATATCAATTTTATTGTTTACCGTGGATTTATGCTTTTATTTCCGTTTTTTTGTTGTTTATAATTTAAGTTGCTAATATATAATTCAATGTATTTTATTTGTTTTTTTTTTTTTGACTTAGAAGAGATAGAAAGACAGCGCATACGGTCGATTTTACAAGAGTCTGACTCTGATTCTGCGTTGTAAGACCAGGAGTGTGTTGAGGAAGATCATTTGCGTGAGCATACTCATCCCAGTGATACAAAGCAAGAAATATCAGAGTTTCATGATGATGACATTAGGCTGTCGGATAAAAATTGTTCGCCACAGTTGGAGGAACATTGTACAATTGCATGGACGAGCAATTTCGAGCTATTATCGTGGCAAAGATAGTATGATTTAGTATAAGACGCCTCTTCGACAAAATGTCAGAACCAGAACGGAAAATATAAGCAAAATGGAAGGAAGGCGATTTATAAAAACCTGGGCCTCGGTCTTATCACGGAACACCTAAAACTTCGCCAAAATATATCAGTCGTTCCACGTGAGTTGGGACAAAAAATTTGAAAATTTGTAGTTGAGTCTTCAGGGGAACCTCCGACAAAAAGACTAATATTAGCAAGAGGCGTCAAGAGTATTCATCCAAAAAAAAAACCGTAAAACTAACCTGTAAGAGTTGCAACAATATATTTGTTTGGAACATAGCGTACCTTTCTGTGCTCACTGTAAAAAATATAAGATATTGATTCGAAGTAATTAATTTTTTTACTTCCAAAGATTACCTACAAAAAAAGTGCCATTAAAACATTAATACTATGTGTTAATTAATAATAGAGTTACTTTTTTAGCAGAAGGGAAAATTTTAATAATATTTGTCGCTTTTTTTTAAATGAGCTAATAAAATGATTAAAATATGATATTATATAATATTTTTTTTATTTATTTACTTCATATATCTAAAAAACTGAAGACTGATAAATATTACCTCTTTTATTTCTAAAGTATTTAAATAACTTATATCTAATAATCGGGTCTGTGAGACCCACCCCGACGTCCGTGTAACATATTTCCACCCCCATGCCGCCGGGTTAAAAATATAGGATAAGTAGCCAGTTTACTGGTTAAAAAATATATGATTTACCAGTCATTTTACTATGTCGCGCGCTATGATATCTTATGATTTTAAATTTGGTTTTACTGAAAAACTTAGCATTCAACGATTACAATCAGTATCAGGGGAGTTTGCCCCATCTCGAACAGTTTCTAGATGATTCATTGAATTTAAAAGGGGTAAAACAAACCTCGAAGATGACCTTAGAAGTGGTCGCCCACAAACCACAGTAACTGCAGGAAATGAGTGGGACTACTGAAACGATGCTACGAGAAGACCCACAAATTACTTACTCGGACATCAAGAAAGTTCTTGGCGTGCATTTGGGGAGCGTTAACAATATTTTTCATCAGCATCTTGAAGTGAGAAAGCTTTGTTATCCTTGGATATCGTTTGCTGTGTCTAACACTGAAAAAAAAAAACTCGGGTGGATTAGTTCCGTGAAATGCGTCTACGATTTGAAAACGGAACGTCAAGACGTGTTTCTGAAATCATCACAGGCGACGAAACGTAGATTTATTAATATGATCGGGAAAATAATAGGGAAATTATTTTCGTGTGCCTAAGAGGCCGTGGCCACCTACGAAGTCGCAATTTCGGACCTATGGCGAATGGTATTTTTCTTGTCTTAAAACTTATCGAGTTACCTACGTAGTAGCAATTCTTGCAATATTATTTTTTGTGTTGTGTGTTATATAGAACCCAAGCATAATTGATTCAGTACGAAAAATTCTTTATTAACAAAGACTAGTTAGTTAACAAAATAGAAATATCTATTTATTTTAACATATTGACTTTGTTGATAACATGCACATGCACCACCATACCACCAATAAACCACAAATAAACTAAATTTTTAATCACAGTGCAAATGGCAGTGCGATGAAAAATAAATGTTTTGACCGCCAAACGCGGTTACTTTCATTAGGCAAATTCTTATATGCATGTTCTGTAAATTGAATAATTTGATTTTTTTAAATAAAGAGTAGACGTAGAAGTATATTACGATAGCTTGTATAATTAGTTAACACTAAACATTATACTAAAAGCACGCCGCGTTCCGTGCCATTTCTTTATTTAATTTTTAAAAAAACATAAAGATATATCGGCAGCATCATATTTTAGCATTAGTAAATATGATGCTACCGATGCTGGGCATAGGCTGTACGAGTATAAGCAAAGGATAGCGTTTAAGCGGCTGTTATAAGGCGTATCAATGATCTTTGAGCAAAAAGAGATAAAAAATTAATGTTTTTAATTTTAATATCTCAGTAACAAAACGGTGAGGTGTTACTTTTATTTTTTTAACATATTCTAAAAATATTTTAAAACACTTTCCGACTTTTTTTTCCAATTCCGTCGAAAGATTTTTTTAATACATGCATACATACATGGGACATGACATGATATTTTAAAGAATAATTGAAGACACAGATTTCCAATATGGCCCAGTTGTTAAAACGTTATAATTGACACCAGTCGATTGCGCACTTATGTTTGGGCTGGTACCGCTGAGATTAGCTAAATTTGACAAAAAAGTTATATCGTTTTTGGCGGTGTAGGAAAATATTTATGGAAAACTTTCGTATGCTAAGCTAAAGATGTGTATTTGACAGCCCGACAGATGAGCAAAGTTTCGGATGATACTCCATCACTTTTTCATCATAAGAGAAGAGACCATGAAGTATAAAGGCTAAGGAGCACTATCTCATATGGCTGTTTGACACAAAAAGTGTCCATAAAATAGCATTAAATAAAGGGGGCGCTGGTGTAGTGGTGGGTATGATCTGAACTTAACTGTTCTAGATTACTTGAAGTTTGCAGAGAAAGTATAATTTCAAGTATTCTCATAGACTAGTTTGTAACTGTGTTGTAATTTAAAGTTAAATGGCTAGCGAGTTAAATAAATTACTAACCTAAAAACAGTCCTCTGGTACAGCAACGGCATCTTTATATAAGGTTATTTTGGTGACACTTTTCGTAACACAAGATAGTGCTCTTTTACCCTATACTTCATGGAAGAGACCTAAGATTAAGACATTGACAGGCTAATATAGTACAGCAAAACATATTATAGTATATGATATATGTAGTATATATAACATAATATAAAAAATGAAGTAATTTTTTTTTTAAATATCTGTTGCTTCTAAAATAAAACCATCCGTTTATATTATTTTAATATTTCAGATCGTCCATAAAGAGCATATCGCTAATAACACCCAACTTGCCGCTTTCTAACAGCACGGCCTTTGTTGCAGGATGGGGCAGGTGTGATTTAATGGTGCTGCTTTATTTTGTTTGTATATTTCTTTTATATATATTTATTATTAAAACGAATATTTTAATATATTTTTACAAATATTTATAATATATTTTTACTATATATTATAGTTTTACTATTAAAACGAAAAAAATTAATATAAATAATTATCAATCGTAGTAAATAATAGTTTGGAAAATCCAAAAGTGCACGCCTTATAATCTCATTTTTCTCAATAAAATTGTTAAAAACAATTAAAGCACATCGAATTAGACCGTGAAATTAAATATTATTCTGTTCCTAACTATACTGAAGCGTAAAAAAAGAGAACTCAATTAGTGAAGTCTTTCGGTCGTTACGGTGACCACATAAAGGATCCGCACATACAGACACACGGACATCCATGACAGAAATTTTTTCAACAGTTTTTTTTAATTCGTTTAAATGACTAAATGGCATTAAAAGTATCATGAGTGTTAAAAATATTGTTTTTTCGTTATATGTGTGTTTATAGGTTATTTTACAAGTGCAATATACGATAAATAGAGACATTTTAAGTTCGAGAAATCACTCGTTTTGCGTGAAGTGAGAGTAGAACCCACCTCAACGCTTCGCTTATGAGGCGTGCAAAACATTAAAAAAAATGAAGTGTTAAATCTCAGCATCTCTTTTTTTTACGATGGGAAATGCATTTACGCATCCCTTCGTCCGAAGGCGACGGGTATATAGGACTCGCTGACTCTCACCGCTAAAGCCAGAATACCCACTAAAACCCGTGAAGTACCGGGAGCGGCCCAACCACCGAAGTGGAGGGAGAGAGTACCCTCGATCTCCCTCCATCCTCCCTCCACCGCTCTACAAGTCCTCTCTGCACGAGGCAGAGAAGACAAGGAGCCCCTCTTCCTCTCTCCGCGCCCTCCCGGCGCCACGCCCTCACTAACCGCACCTTCCGTGCCAACAAACTCCACCGCGCCTCCGCGCCTCGCCCTATGTAATTGGTGCCACTCACCGGTCCACTCTACTAATTCAGAGAAGTGCCGGGAGGCCCAACCACCGAAGTGGAGGGAGAGAGTACCCTCCCTCCTGCGATTTCGCGCCCACCTCTGCTGGTTTTAGTCCGCGGGGGTCCGAAGACCCCAACCACTCGTGGTGAGCGACGAGTGGTACCCTATCCGCCACCCGGGGACACGCCCAGTAGGAGACCAGCTACTCCCGTGGGAAAAATCTCAGCATCTAAGTCAAGAATGTAAATTAATTAATAATATTTATACTAAAACTAATAACAGTATGCCACTCTATTTGTTCTTGCTAAGAATCCAATATTATTCCGACGAGACTTTGATGGCAAATATCTGATATCATAAGGAGAATTTTAGGATGCTTATTGTGTTAGAAAAATAATTAAAGAGCTGCGCAAACTGCGCAATTAAAGTTTTTTTCCTGCGTATGATGTCAGTATATATTATAACACGTTAAATATATTTATTTTCTTTTTATGTTTAGATAAAATAATATATAATTATTCATATTTTATTATTGTTTTGTTTAAACATTTATAGCAGATGGCCCTAATGTCTGTAGGTACTCACGTACTGTCATAGAGAGATTTACTGGCCTATGCCACTTCGGTAAAAGTAGCTTTCTACTGTTAAATGTATTATTAAAATCGATTTAATTATTCCATTTTTTTATTATTATAATTATACATATATTTACATTTTAAGGGTAAGGAACTCTGTCTGCCGCGCTCGTCTGTCATGTTTCCGGACGAATTGATTGATCCAATGCTGAGGGCAGTATCTTTTACAATCAATTCACCAAATTTTTACTGCGATGGATATAAAAAAGTGACGTATTGTTATTTATCTTTAATATTTATCTTTGATGTAAGTGAAATTTAATGTAGTGGTTTTTAGCATGCTTTTTTATTATAAGTTTTATATTGAGCTACCAACCAAAGTTTAAATATTAAAATATAAGGCCGGATCCACACTACAGTGCTGGTCTCGGTTCGTTCTCGATCGGGTAAAATATTGTTACACAAGAAACAATGAGAGTATTCATACTATCCGTGCCAGTCAAGGTCCGATCAAGTCACGCTACAGCAACAATTCGTCATACAAAACATTTTACCGGATTGAGATCGGACCGAGAACGAACCGAGACCAGCACTGTAATGTGGATCGGGCCTAAAAGGTACTGTAGTATATCATTATAATAATATTATTAACAATATTGAAACTTAATTCTGATCGTTTGTTCGTTGATTCTGATCGTTATCTTACTAGATGTTTTCCGTGTTTTATACAGGTGACTGGTGAATGTTACTATCAATATTTAAGGAGAATACTCGGTACATGATTCTCATTCAATATTATGTAAAAATATAACATAAATATTAATAAACTTCTAAGTTACCTAACAATTATCTAATTATTTACACGTCGTCTGGACACCCTAGCAGCTAGTTGCGCTGTCGATACAAAACAGGTACGTACATATGTACATTTAGTTATCGCGCGGTAGTTTACCTACGTCCAAACGCCGCCACGTGTTAACAGGGTAGCAGACTACCTTTGATAAGCAAGCATGATCCAATCCCCCTTAATACTTTAATCCTGGCTTAGGATAGGCAAAAATACTAAGATATTTCACTCGATCTCACAACAAATTTGTTGACTAGGTAAATGATCTGAATTTTGGGCAATTTTTAGATGTGAACAAACGGCACAGTACAACACCTGTGCACGCGCCGCCGGCATGACTGGAAAAGTGTCCACGCTTCATTTATTTAAATTGAAATTTATGGAAATTTAGTCAAAAATTAAGTACCCATTTTTTTACATAATTAGAATGAGAATCATGTACCGAGTATTCTCCTTAATCTCCTTACTATCGTGAATGATAATATTATTATTACTATAATGTATACGGATAATAATTAACGAATAAAAATGTTTAGCATGGGACAGGAGTGCGCTCGGGAATGTTATGTGCTGGATCAGCTCGAGAAGAAAACCCGACGTATCCGTGCCTGGCTGTCCCAGGAGCTCCACTCACAGTAAATGCCAAATTAGTTGGCGTTTTGTCATGGGGTTTTGGTTGCGGCTACCTCCATGATCTACCGCTCGTATATACAAGTGTTCAGCATTATACAATGTAATTATTATATTTAAAAAAAAAAAAGACTCGGCTTTCAAAAAAAAAAAAAACTAAACTCTCACGAAGTCTATAAATTTTTAGTATAAGTCGAAAATAGCATCACTGCATACCTAACGGTGCTTGAAACTCTTCAATAGTATAGGAATTCTAAAGCATATTTAATCGATTCTAGTAATTTTTCTGCATAAATGAGAAATGTAGAGTTACTTTCTCGCATTATTGCAGATAAACTAATACATGTTTATACTAAATAGTAATATAACGTAAAATTTAGATACAGGTAGATTATGTGAAAATTTTATTTAATGAGAAAAATGAGGTTTAATTCAGATAGTAATATTTTTAAGGTGGATAGCGCACAATATAAAAATATTTCGCAAGTTGTCTACAGAGCATGTAAATCGTCTGTTTGAAGCGACAAAATCCATTCTAATATTGGAGTGGCTGGACAAGACTAGAGTTATAAAGCCGACACGTCACGACCACGGCAACAATTATAAAGATTTGCATCCACTGGAACTGGACCAGAGACTGTCTCAGTTGGAAGGAAATATATATGACGTTAGAGACTTTATCAAGGAGAAAGATCTTAATTTGAAAAAAAAGTTAATGTACGAAGTTATTCAAAAAGCACAAAATAAAAGTAGAAAATATAAAAAGAAAAAGTTAGAAAATTCGATTATACTTCAGAAGTTGAGAGTCTATCCATTTTTGAACAAGTCTTCATTAAGGATCTCGAGTTTTGATAACGCTTATGAAATATATAACGATGATATGATGATGATATAAAATAAATTAATTTAACTTACACACTTGGTGCACAAATGAACATATATAAATAATACATATATATTAATAAATAAAACACATATATATATATATATATATATATATATATATATATATATTACCCACAGACTCGGGGAATCGAACCCATAATCCTGGAGCAGAAAGCACTGTCAGCTGCGCCAACGGGCTAGTCAAAAAATCTAATTATTTTAGTTTTAATGTAGATGTTGGCCTTATTAATGTATAAATAAAAAGATATGTTAGTTTTATTGCTTTATTTGGTTTAAATCCCTTGGTACAACACAATATCTATAATATTTCCTATAATTATTTATACCAATCTTTTTATACTACTGTATATAGATCAAAAGTTCGAGGGACAAATTTTATGTAAAATAATTTAATACAACTTTCACTAAGGAACGGCTCCTTGTCAAATTAATGTTATCTACTATATATACATAACAATAAGCATTAAGGGTACATTAATATGACACTTTAAACATAAAACTACAATTTCACATTATAAGATTATTACTATTGCAAAATGAATTGCATTTTAATGATTAAGTAATTAGCCGATTTAAGTTGGAATAGTATTTTAAAGAAAAGCTTTCTTTTAAGTAAAGGCCATAGGCCGATAAGTATAGTGAATCGGCCCCAGAAAGATATCTGGCTTATAATTTCAGGGTATGTTGGTACCCATAAGATACTTCGATACTGCAAGTTTCAGCTCTTTATCTAATACCGTTTTCGAGAAAATCAAAAAAGCTGAAATTCAGAAAAAAATGATTTTCTCAGAAACCTGTGAGCCGATTGATTTGAATTTTTAATATGTTTTGGGGGATGATGGTAGCTTCTAGGAAAAAAATTATGAGCTATATTGGTTCATAAGAACCTCGAAAAAAATTACGTTTTTCTTTTAATTTTAATTTTTAACTATGATAGAGTTTTGGCACAATTATGAAACTATTTTTTTTGAATTCCTCATCCAATTTCCTGTGGAATTATGACTTTTACGAATATTAATAAATGGTACGCCATATTGAAAAAAAAAATAGAAAACCATTTTTTTATTTGAAAATCAAATTATTGTAATATTTTTATTCAATGAACAGCAGGAATGGTGCTCACTCGAATATTATTCTCGATTATGTACTCGACAACTACGTTTTAATAAATATTATTGTTCCCGCATAATAATTAGTTAATTCAGTAATTGTAAGATGGCACTGTTATTACAAGTCGGTAACCTTATTTTCTACTTTTAATTAAAAATGACATATTTACAAACCAACCTTCAAATTCACTGTTTACATTCAAAAAGAGCTTGGTTTGTTTTTCTATTATCGTTTGTTCCAAAATATAAAAAGGACGTATTACTCTGATTTTATATAAATACAAATATGTCTGCATCTAAAAATAACAATCCAAAATGTTTTATTTGTTCAAAATTCATAAAAAAAGTACCTGGTGTTCCAAAACATATAAAAAGTGATGAAGATGCTGCAGAGTTTTCAACTATTTTCGACTGTCCAATTATAGTTGGTGAATAAATAATTAAAATAATTAAAATAAATAATAATAATTAATAATCAAAATAATTCATCACCGCTATTAAAGTGTTTGTACGCTGATTTGAGTGATAAGCTTTTTCTGATTTGCGACGGAACATAGGTATGCTCGTCATCAAAAGAGCTCTAATAATGCATATCAAAGAAAGTCTTTCTCTGGGCAAAAGAAAGTGCCACCATGTAAACCATTTACTATTTGTACAACAAATGGTTATATAGTTGATATGCTAGGGCCATATTACGCCAACCTAAATGACGCTGCTATAATGAAAGAGATTATCGATTCTCCTGATGGTATTTGCAACTTATTGGAGCCGGGTGATGTTTTTGTTGTTGATCGAGGATTTCGTGACGTGCAGGCGCACTTAGAAGATAAAGGTTATCAAGTATTGATGCCCGCATTGAAAGGTAAAAGAAATCAATTAATGACGACTGAATCTAATACTTCAAGGTACGTTACAAAAATTCGATGGGTAGTAGAAGCAGTACATGGTATGCTAAAACAAAAATATCATTTACTTGACCAGAAATTCGACAATAAAATGCTACCTAGAGTAGGTAGTTTTTATAGAATCGCATCATTTCTTCACAATCAATAATACAATAAACGCCTGTCTTCAGATGCAGAGTATTTTGATGAAATTGTTGAAATGATGGAATCTCGAAATAATACGGACAATACATTAGCTGAAGAAGTAGATAAAAATGGTTGGCAGCGGAAGAAACTTCCATTTGAAACAATTTCATCTTGTGATTTAATGGACTTTCCGGAAATGACTGAAAAGGACTTGAAGCTTCTATTTACGGGATCATATCAATATAAACAAGCTATATCATATTTAGCAGAAATGATGGATGAATCAGATAATATAACTATTCAGTTGTCAAAGATCAAACCAATGTTTTGAAGGCTCAAGTGCAATCTCGTCATATCGGAAGAAAAGTTTACAGATGTTTTATTGAATATAAACCAGACACAATTGGATGGAGTGGAATATCAAGGTATTGTTGTGAATGTGCTAATGGACTCAGAACAATTGGTTGTTGTTCACATGTCGCTGCAATAATTTTCTACTTAGTACACGCTCGATATTTGGCTAAAATCCCCAGACCAGCTGAAATACTTAATTCCTTATTCAATAAAGATAATATTACCACGGTCATCGATGAAGATAGCGAGGAGGATTAGTCATAAGGATCACAGAAAATCTTTCTCACTATGTAAAAAATAATATATTCAAATATAGCGATAACTAGTGTTTAATGAATAAAAACATTGAAATAACTTGATTTTTGAATAAAAAAATGGTTTTCTATTTTTTTTCAATATGGCGTACCATTTATTAATATTCGTAAAAGTCATAATTCCACAGGAAATTGGATGAGGAATTCAAAAAAAATAGTTTCATAATTGTGCCAAAACTCTATCATAGTTAAAAATTAAAATTAAAAGAAAAACGTAATTTTTTTCGAGGTTCTTATGAACCAATATAGCTCATAATTTTTTTCCTAGAAGCTACCATCATCCCCCAAAACATATTAAAAATTCAAATCAATCGGCTCACAGGTTTCTGAGAAAATCATTTTTTTCTGAATTTCAGCTTTTTTGATTTTCTCGAAAACGGTATTAGATAAAGAGCTGAAACTTGCAGTATCGAAGTATCTTATGGGTACCAACATACCCTGAAATTATAAGCCAGATATCTTTCTGGGGCCGATTCACTATACTTATCGGCCTATGGCCTTTAAAATTAAACTTATCGCAAAATATTATTTACAGGCGAATGGTGCACTTTCGAAAAGCGTACCTACTAAGAATGTTTTAGTAACATAAAAATAAATAAAAATCATTACCGCTAAGAATATTTTTTGAAATTTTATAACATCAATGTAATTATTTACATATGAAATATCCGCTAATTAATTGTTTGTTCAGTATTTCTGCTTAACAAAGCAGTCTCGTTGATCGAACAGCGATGACCCGTGGAAATAATGTAAACAACTTGTCGTTATTTCACAAAAGACTGAATGCACACAATCGAACCGTGAACGCTTTCATTATGTGCTTTAATAACGACATCTCCATTAGTCCAAACGAGGTTTCAAATACACATTAGTTTCTAATTTCAATTCGGTTCTTTACCAACGAGACAATTCAAATAATTAAAGTTCAAAATTGAGAAATCGAGAACAACATTTCGACTTAGGAATAAGTAGGCGAAAAGGGGAGAAAGTTTATATTTAAATTATGAAATTCTACTTACCTCCATGAACATTTACGGTCTTACTTATAAACGTTTCTTAATATTTAATCCATTGCTTAACAACTGATCAGCAAAAACCTCACTCATAAACACTATTTAGCGTTAAGAAGTCGTTAAGTAATGCGTAAATAGCTGTCAAAATTAAACACAGCCGAGACATAGTTTAACACTCGTTAAGCGGTAAGATGGCGGATTTCACATAAATCAGCTGTTCTATTGCGACGTCTGATCTACTTACTTGCGTTTGTTTGTTAGTAAGAAGATATTTAGAATGAAATTCCCTCTATATAAAAATTAATATATACTAAATGAGCGTTATCTGTCTGTTTAATACAGATTTTTAGGTACCTAATTTTAATTATAATATAATTTAAATCAGGTTAAATCTTAAGTAAATTTATTAATTTAATATTTAATAAGCTTTGTTGAATTTTGTAATTGAGGATACGACTACTACCCATCAAAATAAAATTGTTTAGAAATTAGAATATTGATCCAAGTTCCTGTCAATAGAGGTCACTAGTAGTGACTCACTAGGTACAATATCGAGCTAGAGTTTTCTCTATAATGTTAATAGATGTCGCTTGGATGTAATTTTTAACAATTTCGTTCATTCAATTTCTCTATGTAATCGATTATTTTGGGTATAATCTGTGCCAACTATCTATGTATCGTTCTTTGTTCGTTTCTTAACTAAGTAACAGCTAGTCAATGTTTATAAGTAAACAAAAGTTAATCCTTGATTTATAGCTTATGAGTGGATTAACTAAACGGTGGCTAAGTATTACTTAACGTGATTTTTATAAGTAAGACGGTTAAATATTAAGTACTATTGTTCTACTAGTTATCTTTGGTATAATTAAGATATATAATAATTATTTCGTATTTTAATTAATAAGCACATGATTGTGCGACTATATGTTTGAGTATATAGCACATTGGTTAGCGTAGAACTTAAGAACAGCCGGGTCGGCGGTACATGCGCATTTCACTGGTGGCCACGGCGATCCACTCGTTCCTAGCAGAGTCGAACCAAGTGAGTCCAAGGGTGTACTTTCCATTAATGTTAACGTGCTGGCAGTGCGAGAACCACCAGCCTCCTTCATAATTCCCAGCGCAGTGCGTA
Source organism: Euphydryas editha (assembly GCA_036937285.1). Lineage (NCBI taxonomy): Eukaryota > Metazoa > Arthropoda > Insecta > Lepidoptera > Nymphalidae > Euphydryas > Euphydryas editha. The sequence goes on along the minus strand of JAUPFZ010000005.1, from coordinate 15,271,131 downwards.
TTAGAAATGTCCCTATCGCGATCAATGGCAGAAAATTCCATATGATTCTGGTATTCGAAGGCATCGCTGGCATTTCCTTTAAATCCGCTGACGTCCAACATGTAGCCAGTGTCAGCGCTGCCCACTACGAAGTATTCATAATCGGCATACCACGAGCTGCCATATATATCGGTCATGTCAATCCTCATCGAAGAACAGTTGTCTGAAGTAAGTCGATGCATGGATTCCAGTCCTAGCCAGTATTCAGACGTAGGTGCACCGAAACCATGAACATACTCATTGAATTTTCGGTTGAAATCCACTGTTCCGTTGTAACGGCGTTGAAGGAGGGTGCTTCCGTTGACGCACCAGGTCTCAACCGGATTATTGCCAGGATGAATGAGATAAGTCTCAGGAGGGCCAAATATACTAGAACAATCTTTAGGAAGCTGACTAACGAGATCTTCATATTCGCGTTCGATAGGCTGCAATTCTTTCACTTCGCCTATGAGATCGGGCAAAGAAATACCAACAGTTCCATTGGTAAATTTATCCATATGGTTAGCTTCGCTCTGTAACAACGTTAAGATAACTTAATATACATTACTTTTCATAACAAATAATATGAAGTTAAGAAAAAATTACATGTCAGTTAATTGTAGTAAGTTTATAAAAACAATCGTGTTTTGTTCGATTGATCAATATTCCATTATTTAATAAAAATACAAATTCTTGTTAATTTTTTTACACAAACAAAGAAGTAATTAAATTCTTACACAATATACGACACGTATTTATTCTAACGGTTTAAACGAATTTTAATTTAATAAAAATATGCTACCTTGAGTATATGATCGTTCAGGCGATAATAATGTTGTTTAGATCTAATTTCCAGATCAGCGATCGATTCATTGATTTTTTTAATAACGAGACGATCTATCTCTGCACGGTCAATAGCATTACTGACGCTTACAGCAATAGCTTTCACTGATTGTCGTAGATTCTCTTGATCCTCTTTCAAATAAGACGATTGAGCATTCAGCTATATGTAAAAAAAAAAACAAAATTAAAATATATGTACAAATAAAAAAAAAAAAAATGTAATCTGACATAGATAGTACTTCTAATACCTGAGCAAAACTAACGTCCAACTTAGATATCTCCTTTCGAAATTCAGGAATAGTTTTATCAGCTTTGTTTTCAATACTTTCCACGTCTTCACGTAGTTCTAACATAGAAGAATGTATTTTATCGAAATCTGAAAACTTTTGTGAGACATTTTTCAACTCATTTCTCAAAGATTTGGTTTCGAGTTCGAGGAAGTCAACTCTTGCTGAAACGAGATCCCAGTTAGGTTCTTCGACACGGTCAAGTCGTTTTTGAACGTCAAGTATTTGAGCCTGTAGATTTTGTTGATACTCGTCGAGTTGGTCTTGGCTGTGAGCCAGGCGAGAAATTTGCGCGTGAACCATTTTGTTGTGACGGTACTTATGGCCGTGCTCGGCTTTCAACTCGCCTTCTCTGATCTCGTGCGGTTCCAGAACGTCGTTGTAACTGGCCATGTTTAGATCTTCGAGTTGTTTAGCTTTAAGCTGAAACAAATATACCATATGTATTGGTACCGTTTATGGACAACGGTTATAAGCGATGGTGTGATGATTTGATATTTGACTAATGCCAAAAATATTTTTTTATATTCTTAAAATATGGAGCGCTATCGGTAATCATACACAAAGTTATGGATTTTGTACAGTAAAACGTAATGAACTTATTTGGTTACTTTAACCTACGAATACTAAAAAGAGAGTACGATATTACGGTTGTCAACTAGTACTTTTATCACGTGATCTTGTTAAGTGTATATATAAGAAGGGCTCCAAGAAGCAAAAAAAAATGTAGGTTATTTATTTTTATTTTATTTTATTAAATTATTTAAGCTTTTATGTCGACTTTTGTAAGGACGGAGATTGAATAAAAATTAGTTAATTAACAATCTTATACGATTGTTAATTAATTTTTGAAAAATCGACATAAAATATTTTCCAGTTGGCCTTTATTTCTTTCAATATTCTGATGTCACCATATTTTTTTTTTCAAATTTTTAAATTAATATTTAAAACTATATTCCTACATATACCTACATATATATAAAGTATTTGGCGGGACCGTATCCATTCACATTATTATCATTATTGAAATTAAAAGTGTTCTTGTTCAACAATTCTATTTATGCTCCATACGACTACGGAAGTAGAACCAGTTTGTAGGTCCATATCTCAAGCACTAGGTACGTTGTTTAATCGATATGCAAAACTGCATTCGCTAACTGCTCAAAACATTTTAAATTATCTCTAGAATCTTTATTCTTTCGAATCATTGAAAATTTTTGTCATATATTTTGATATTCATATTACAAATTATTAAATTATGTAATGTTACTAATTTTAATTAATATTTTATTTATCAATAATTTTATTAAATTAAATTTAAAAAAATCTCTATATGAGTATTACCAATTCAAATAATTATAATAGATAAGATAATATCATAATAGTAGATTTTAGAATAAAGAATTAAATCATAACTATCGTTAATTAAAATAAATAGTTCAAATGATTTATAAAAGTACATAAAATAGCTACATTAAATCGACCGATTATAATTAGATCGAATTAATTACATTGTTTTTAATTATATTTTATTAAAAGCCCAAAATCATGGTGGAATAGTTATTAAAAATTTTAAGAAAATCACAGCAATACACCGTGGGACAAAATCTTGTCTTAATTAATTACTGCCGGGGATCAATTTTCGTGTAATATTTTTCGTACGGTACGGTGTGAGGTCTTCTGATTTTTTGCCGCTATTAAATGGGTCGACTTAACAATATTTTGTAAGTTAACGGGTTATTGCATGCTTAAACGGCTAAGGGTAATATTTTCTCACGGGACTTGCTTTGTTATATAAAAATACAATTAAATTATCAAATAAAATTATTGAACATCTAGAGAAACAAAACCCAAAAACCTATAACCACAATTGCTATATAGATAGGTACTGTATTTATATGTGTTAAAAAATGTAAAAATGTTTTTCGGAAAACAAATAATATTTACGAAATATGAAATATATCGAAAACTACAAAACAAATGATAAATTCCGTCCTCTCGTTTTTTACTTCGCTGGATCCAAAAGTGCTATTGTGCAACATATTAATGGAAATCGCGTTGCAATTGAGGCAGGTGGGTGCTATTCAGATTTCGACACATTATTTGTCGAATTCATATATTCGTATTCACTGATTTTTCACGTCCAATCCGCTGAGTCTATTGTGATAAAATTTAATATCAAAATAATTGGAACCCTAAGAACGAATATAAGTTTTACGCCATAGTATTCGAGGTTTGTTACAAACGAAATATGCGGATAATTGAAATTGCACGCGGACAAAAATCCACGACCACGAAAAAGAACGACGAAAAGCGGACCTACTATATATATATATTAGTATATAATTATGTAATACAGAAGTGAACTCGTCAGATAGTTAATTCGATGCAATGACTTTTTATGAAGAGCTTTAGATATAATTACCAAAGGTTTCTATCTAATTATTTAAATCATATTCCCTCGCAATCATATCGACCGGTAAAAAGTCGCAGGCGCAACGGTTAGCGACGGTTATACTCATCGAGCGTGAAGAGGGTCAGCACCTGTTATTAGAAGTCACGTTTGATCTTTACCATTCACTAAATGAATCCGCATTTTAGATGTTGTCGTATTTTATAAATAAAATATGGAACTTTTCATTTACGTAAAAATACCGTCATTAAAACAAAAAGCGATAACTTCTACCAAATTTATATAATATTTACGAAATATGAAATATAATGGAAACTACAAAATAATACTAAATACAAACATATTATACTACTAAATGTTTATTAGAATTGTTTCAGTCGTCATGATTTATATTTACCATAAATGTTTCATTGCTGAAAGTTTGGTATTAAATATTTAAAGCACAGTTCAAATTGCGTTCTACGTAGTTCCCGTGTATGAAATAAGCGAAGTCTTGTTTAAATACTAAATAATCCAGAATTAAACTATCACAGTTGGATATCAGTATTTCCTTCACTAAAGACCTATTTATTACGTAGGATGTTTAGGCACCATTACAAATAATATGCAATATTCAAGCAACGTTGTGTTTTATATTGAAACGTACTTAGGTAGGTAATAGATTCTTGTATAATCTTGACCTTTTTTTGTTTTGTTGTTTTTATCCTGATCATCGATTAATTAATCGCGATGAGACAGAAAAAACACTAAGATCATGTTGATGCCTACCTCCTTGGTCAACTTCCCGAAGTGCGTGCGCAGGTGTGCAGTCATGCTTCTCATCTGTTGACCTTCTAACTTGAGACGACCGATTTCTCTTTCCATATTGTCTACTCTGGCCTCCTGGGTCCTGGCGAGCTTAGTCAGGTCCGTAGCCTCTGATAGAGCTCGCTTCAACTAAAACAATACGATGCATGAAAATGTGAATTTTCGTCAACTAAGACAAATAGATACACAATTGTTTGACACAATATAATATAAACCATAATGAAAATGAAAAATATATTAAAGTTTATAAGAATTCTATAAATCGGTATCAGTGCAATTAATGAGTGGCTTTTTTAATAAGATCGCAATAATATTAAATTAAAAAAAAATGATGATAATAATAATAAATCGGTTTCAACATGTTAAATTTTCAATAAGATTGACTATTTGCTGTCCTTCAGTAAGGTTTATCCTAAAGTCTTATTAGTATGCATAACATATACAAGTAGTATTCTAGAAATTCTAAGACATATCAATTTGTAATGGAGAAGGATAAAGTATGGTGGTCCAATAATTCATTATTAATAGAGAAGAAGAACATGGTATATGGTATATAGTGGTAAAACAAACTCACCTCATTACGAATGGTGTGCAGCTGGTGGAGCAGGAGGGAGCTATTCACATTGCGGCTCAGCTCCTTCATTTCGGTGCGCAGTTCCTTCATAGAGCTCTTAGCCCACTCTAGCGTCGCTTGTTCGTTGCGCTCGTGGTTATCGGTGCAGGCTGACTCAGGTTTCTGCCTGAAAATTTGATTCGCTATAAACACAATTTTCTAAATGTGTGATATTCTAGCAACCGTTTATAAATATTTTTGTAAGCCAGACACGATCCATATATTTATAATAATCGTTCTAAACTAATGGACTGATAAATGAACAAATTGTTTTTTTTTTTATAATCCTTCAGTTTATTCTTAACGCAAATTATTATTTCCGTCAACGTAAAATGTGAAGTTTCCGATTAATGGATACATGAGTAAAGTTGTGTGACGGGAGAAGTAAGTACAAACAGGATGCGATGGTACGCACGAGCGCGCGAACCGTGTCTCCCTCGTGCGCCCTTTATCTATTCTATTGATACTGAAAAATTATAATAAACTGAGCAGTTTTTTTATGGTATTCTCCCTATCTGCATTTTGTTTAACGTAATTTTATTGTAATATTCTCACTTATTCAGAGTATGATATGTAGTAGTAAATATGATCAAAATTTTAATTTGACATGTTCATATTTAAGTACGCTATTTAATAAAATGCATTTAAAATAAGAAAATAGGAGGGTTTTTAAGTGTGTGGATTTGTGGATGCTTGGGACTTGTGGACGTTTGCCGAGGCTAGACAAGCGTGGAAAGGCACCATGTCTGTTGGCAAATTTCTATGCGTTCCACGGTTACTTTGATTATAATCATGAATTAATATTCCAGTTGTTTTTTGTTTGTTTTTGAAAACCAGTCAAAATTAATTTCACTGATAAAGTTTATCTCGCACATAAGTTACCGATATGCTATCAGTGTCAGCAGCAGCGATATTTTTTATGCGATAATAAAGCACAACCTTAGAAATACCTGACAGATAAAATGGAGTTTAATGGTAAAATAGAAAAAAAAACATATCAGTAACTTTTATTTGTTGGAAACCGTTATATGACGGACCTATCTGCTGCTGATAAAGTATCTGATAGACTCTTGTCTATTATAACTATCTCATAAAATACATATATGGCACGCCATATAAATGTATATTAGTTTGTGCACTATACGTAATTTTACCGTCCGACATTTTACGTTTTTCCGTTCATTTTTATCTCATTTTCATTCATTTTTTTCATGCCACATCGGACCGTAAAAAATCGGACTGCCGGAAAGTAAAATTCCTTGTAGTGCACATACGCCCTTAGGCTCGTACGGTCTAATGTAAACGCAAAATACTTATTTAGTTTGGTTTAGTTTTTCATGAAAATTTTTCACAATTAGAATTTCAGTTTGAATAATTTTCGACGTTCTTGTTTAATTTGAAAATATATAAACTTTCTTTTTAAAAACATCATCGAAAACTTTGTCACTTTACTTTTATTAGAGCGACGAATAAAAGTGTACGCATGTTATTGGATCAAAGTAACACCTGCCTTTTAGTAATGCGTTAGAAACACGTTGACCGCAGCATTGAATCTCTCTTAAAAATTACAAATATTCAAAATCTTTGTAATAATTACGTCTAAATGGTGGTAGTTTCATAACCAGTATATTTCATAACACATGTTTCAAGATAAACTCTATTATTAATAAAATTTTATCTTATTAATAATCATAGAAATAATTTTATATTAAAGTTTTATAATATTTTTTTTCGTCGAATGAATTTTGTCGCCCTATTCATTTGTGGACTTCCGGATGAGGGCAGTATACCTACCTATTATTTCCGGTCGGAATATAAATAACTTATAAAAGCCAGATGTTCGCCCCCATCAAGATATTTGAAAAAATGTACATATTATAATTAAATCGTTAACCGTATTTAAAATGTGTGTAGGTATAAACTAACATATATTTACTATGTCTTGATTATAATTCATACTACATTTCTACAATCATACTGAATGCATTCAATTTAAAAACAAATTACTTATATATTCAGCAAAAGCCATATTACCATCTCTTTTTGGTATTGCTAAGAAGTTTATCTTATAATATACTAAGAGAATATTCATTACTATTATATATAAATTATATTTAAAATACGTAAAACAGTCTAAAATCATAGTTTATGTGTGCACAGTGCACTAGTATTCATTATCAAAAGTTCAATTTTTTTTAATGAAGCATTTTTTACCCGCAAGTAGGTACAGTTAGAAAAGCTAACAGTCGATAAAGCCTAGCAGGTGTTTAGAAATTAATACACCAAGAATGTAAGACTTAACCAAATCATCTTAGATTCAAAGCGCTAATGCAATAAGGTTCACAAGATCACTGTGGGATGTTAATAAAAATATATTTTTTAAAAATCGATCAATAAAACGTAGGCAAACAGCTGGCGTCATTGCATTCCAAGTATGCAAACCCATTCAATGAGTATACTCGGAGGTTCACGTTTGCAGTTTAGTGGAACTCGTTAAACCAGCCACGGAGCGTCGTAAGCGAAGATCTTGTGCGGAGGATTAAAACTGGGAAATTTGTTTCGCTAAGAACGGTGTACTCTGTATCTCAGTTAAGTATTAATATATAAGCATGGTCGCACGGCGATTAATACTTGCGCGGTGCGCTAAAGCCAGTTTTTAAGTCGGTCGTCTCCTGACGCAGGTGTTCTCAAAGTGCCGATACCGCATGGCTTACGATCATATTTTGACCAATTAAAACGGTTGACGAGTAAAAATTAATTTGCCGCTGAAGCTTGAATCGTTTATGAACATATATGATAAAAAAAAATTTTTTTTCTAGGTACGTTTAAATGGTTTTTAAAATACTAAATTATATATTTATTGTATATACTATATAGTATACAATTATCATTTAATCTCCAACTTCATATTGAAATTTCGTTATTAAAATAAACTTTTTTTTATGTTTATAGTGAAAACCATTAAAATTATCAAATTGTTTGCTAAAACGAACATATAATATAAAAATATAAGATCGAGAATTTTTTTAGATTCTATAAAAATCCATAAAAGTAGAAAGGTCGGTAAAAAAATTATAGTTATAGAGTTGTTAGTAATTAAAGAAAATTAAATGAAGATTAAATTAGCAAGGTTTGTGCATTCAAAAACGACACTTAATAACCGACATAATAAACGACATTTTAAATAAATTCATTAAAATGTATGTGTAAAAGACCTATATTTATTGAAGTTTTTGATAAAATAATAAAATTAGAACTTTTAATATTTGTCAATCATTAATGTAGATACTACATGAATGAATAGAATTCAATTTAGTCTTCCTGTCAAATAAAAGTCAGTGTTCCAGATCCATTTATTATTCCGGAAAAATATAGTGCAGTATAGTGTCTGAGGAAATAACTATATCTTGTTGGCAATATCCGGCGAAGTTGCAGACTTTAAGCTCACGAATGAAGTCGTGGATAAAGGCCCGTTTTCTATATTTAGCACGATCATTTTTGTAACTACGAAATCATGTGTTATTACGTTTTTTTATTAACTCAACGTCCATTTTTATGTTAACCCACTTACGAAAATAAGTGGGTGTACTTCCGAAAAGTAGATACCGAATTTTCCCATGAAATTTGGCACGGACATTCCATTTGACTATCTAAGAGCCCCCTTAAAAAATTTTTTGGTGACTCACAATATTTTTCGAAATATTGAATTTTTTGAGTACCCTGCTTAGCACGCTCTATATGAGAAAGCGAGTCGATCAAAAGGAGAAAGTTGGAGTGTCTTCAAAGCGAGCTTCAAAGTGCATGTTTAGGTTAGGTTAGGTTAGGTTTTTAGGATTTTTTTTCTTGTTTTTTATTGTTGCTGAGAAATTCATTTAGGCATCCTAGGATCAGTTAGGTTAGGTTTTTTTTAAAGTTGAGGTTACGTCTTTTTGCGAGTCGCCAAAAATCCTTTGAAATAATCAAACTCTGTGTCAAATTTCATGACGAAATTCGGTGTCCACTTTTCGGAAGTTTATCCAAATAAGTTGTTAATAATAAATAAAATAATAAAAAAAATTATTTACGTCAAGAATTATTTCTAAATTATTGAGTTTCGTTTTGCGGCCTGTTTCACCGGTTTCTGCTAAAGTTTATCACGCGCATAAGTTACTGATAAAATTGATCAGCAGGAGCTTAACACGTCCTTCAAACCTCAACAAATAAAATATAACTTTTGAATTCATAGTTTGTGAAAAGAAATATCTGACAGATAAAGGGCAGTTTGATGTTGAAAAAGAAAAATATATCGTAAGGTGGAGTGTGTCCGAAATGAAGATATCAGAAATGACATGCTTCAAATAACCCAAAATTTTAAAGAACGCGGAGGTTGTAATTCAATTTTGGCTTATCCTCTCTCAGAACCTGCTAAATTATTGTATAAAATTGTAATCATTGGTATGCGACGACGATTTCAATAATTTTATTGTATGTAGCATGTGTGATGTTCCTATGGAGTGTCATAGTCCTTATGGACTAAAACTCCTTAAATAAAGATTAAAAAAAAAAAACTTTTATATGTTGGAAGCCGTTATACGTCAGATAGCCTTATTAGCAACCGGCAAAATAGGCCCTAAGTGTTAATATACTTTAGTGATATCTATAAGTATATTAACAAAAAAACTCAAAATGAACTTACAATTCGAGTATAATATTTGTCTATATCAAAATAAGTATTCATATACTTAGTAATTAATAAGATCATATACAATATAGACTAAGTATTGTCAAACACATTAATACAACATTTATTGAATAATCGTATGTTTATGAAACACTAGATGTACCTCGTGTTTTTATTCGTGTATCGATTTCGTTAAAATTCGGGACACGACAATAAAATGAAAATATTTAGTTTTTCGCAATCGGTTCAGTAGTTTTAGCACAAAATAGTAACAGACATCCATCTCTAAAAATCGATAATTTTCTATGGATGTTTTAATAGTAAGATATGGCCCCAATCTACAGATTACGTCGAACAAATGACCTGGTTTTCAGTAAGAGACTCTCCGTTGTTTTCAAACACCACTTGTCTTCTCAACTTTTATATTATGACACGTTTACGAGATAGCAGGAAAATTGGTTGAAAACAAGCATGCTTAATTAAAAAAATCAAAAAACCCGACTGCGTATAATACTCTTATTATAAACTAAAAAGAATAAAACAATTTACTAGCTTTCATTTGATACCCATATTGCTACAGTAAGAAAAAAAAATTCAACCCCCCCCTCATTCCGCCATTTGCGGGCGCCATTTTGAAAATTTATATAGCCTATGTCACTACTACAATTTAGACAAATCCAACGACACCTCATATGTCAAAAACCGTCCAGCCGTTTGGGCTGTAGGGCGTGCCAAAGAAATGGACATACATACATACACTCGAAAAACATAACCCTCCTTCTGTCGCAGTCGGGTAATAAAGTTGCTTTTTAGTCAAATAAGAACCATATTCTAACAGCAAAATTAAAACCAACTGAACAAAGGCTGATATAACACGATGATGATTAGAAAAACATATTATATTATTAATATGTGTCATTATAAAACCAAATATAGCAAGTGTAAAAGTAAATATATTTATAGATAAGATTGTTTTAGGTGATAAATCGCTTTCGCATAGCTTTTAAAAGCGATGGTAAATAATAAAGTTTGAACAGATTTTAATCATAGCTCATCAAATGGTACTAAGTTTTAACTTGAAAAGCAATTAAAAAACGATTTTCGATGTATTTTAGACGTTATAATATTCTATACAGAGTTATGTATATTACAAGAATAAAAATATCTTATTTTTAATTAAAATAAAATTACATTGTTTTTATAGAATACTTTTGAAATTATAAAACTTGTGAATATTGCTGAGCCAATAAATCGCCTTTGCTTATAAAAACATTCGCAACTTAGGCAAATAATAAACACTTTATTAAATATGAGTCGGAAAAAATAAAAAACAAAAAATATAAAAAATATAAGATCCTTACTTGAGTTCGTCGATTTCTTTCTTCAGCCGGGATACATCAGCCAAATGAAGAGTTTTAAGCAATTCGATCTGCTCACTCAACGCCTTTAACTCTTGCTTAAAATCGATTTCGCGGGCATTCACAGTCCAAAAACAAAATAAAAGAGCACAAAATTTAATGCACTTCATGTTCGCGGTTTAAGTTCGAGCGTAGCTCGTGCGCGGTGGGTGAGTAACGAGTGGCAAGCGTACGATGCGCTCGGAGCCTGGGACAAGAATGGCCCGCCGATAGCCCACACTCTTATTATACAGAATGCAGGGTGCGTTAGGCGCAGATGCGTTCAACAGTTGTTCCCAACTCCGAAACCCACAGAGATCTTGTTCCAAGTAAAAACCTATGTACCAAATTATAACGGCTGCGCTATTATACGCTCTATCGGTAGATACTACATATTGTATTACGGGTATCATTTATCTAATTAAACTGATAGACAATTTTTTAAAAATCAAATATTCGTTAAATCTGTTACAAATGTACTGAATATATATACTTTACCGGAAAATACTTAAAGAGAAAAAATCATAAATTAAACCATATAGTAGATAATACTTATCGTTAGTTAATAAAAGTACATATGCATATTTATACATACGTTATATATAATTAATTATTTAACACATGCCCAAAAATCGTGAAAATTTTCCACAAATTAAGTTTCAGATATTCTTTAATAAATCTAGAGATAATGGAGTACCTAATAAATATAAGCTTTGCACAGCTACAAATAATTGTAAAACGAGTAGGTCCGTCAAATTCCCGGTTTATTATTTCGATGGTTTTTTATTTGTCGAGCAATGAGGAGGAAGGCTTTGTGTCTTAGAAACCTTTGCACACTATATTAAATTAATTTTGTTTTATAAATTACCAGGTAAAAGACGATTACAAATAAGGCAATAAAAAAAGGGTAAAGTAAAATCGATACTAAACTGGATGATTTTTTGAACTGAAACTTTTATATCGACGTATGGGAGAAATATTATAGATGTAAAAATCAAAAATCGTCACACTACGATCGTTACATTTTCGGACCATATATTATGGTATTGTACTGTATTTCGGGACTCCGTACTATATAATTATGTAATAGAATGTAATGAAACGAAGCAATCCTATCGAGTTTCGGCTCGTTTGATTCGTCATGACGACAACTTTTTTTAGATAGTTACCAGGGTCTGATTTAATGATGGAGCTGGAAGGTGGCCATAGGAACTTCACAATGAAACGACCCAACCTCATCGAGTTCGGGTTCGATTGAATCGTCTTAACGAGCAGTTTGTATTTCAATAGAAACCAGTGCCTGATGATGGTGCTGGAAGATAGTCAAAGGAACTCTGTAATGAAACGACGCAACCCCATCGAGTTCAGGCTCGATTAAATCGTCTTGACGAGTAGTTAGTCTTTCAATGGTAACCAGAGTCTGGTGATGGAGTTGGAAGGTTGTCATAGGAATTCTGTAATGAAACAATACAATCCCATCGAGTTCGGGCTCGATCGAATCGTCTTGACGAGTAGTTTGTCTTTCGATGGTAATTCAGGGTCTGATAATGGAGCTAGAAGATAGTCATAGGAACTCTGTAATAAAACAACTCAATCCCATCGAGTTTCGGCTTGCTTGATTCGTCTTGACGAGTCCTTTGTTTTTAGATGGTTACCAGGGTCTGATTACTTCACTTGACCAATTAATGTTAAATACATAATAAAAAGTTTCACTTCATACGTGTGTACATTAATAAACACAGACACATTTTTTTATTGTACTGTTTGAGTTGATTAGGTATAACGAGTAATTATTAATAATTCGGGATCACTTATTTTACATATTTTATTGGATTTTATTATCCAAATTGATTAAGTTATCGTCAAGAACTAATAACTAAACTATATAAGTCCATTCATACGTTACCACGTATGAATGGACTTATAGTTTAATTTAGTCATAAAATATAATGTCATTCAGCATAAGCTGAAAATATTAGAGTTCTTTCAAAAGCAATTTGATACGAAGCCTTTAAAGTATATTGGCCAAAGTTGTTAATAATTCCACTTGAACGAAGTAAAAACAAAAACCGTTTGATATAATATATGAAAAAAAAAAGTGGAATATGGGTACTATAATTAGCGGACTGATCGTTATTCTATAATAAGACATTTGAACGATATTTAATTTAAATTAATTATTAAAGAATATATGGATAATATAATATATTTGTAACTTCTTACGAAATAAAATTATATAAAAAATAAAAATTCATAAAAACATATTTTTTGAAAAGTCAGATAGAGAGTATAGAAAGTTGAAAATGGTAAAAGAAGTCCACATTCATACATGAGTATAAATTACATTTCAAAAAGAACTCTCTCTAAAAAAAATCACAAAACAGTAGGTAACATATGTACAACGGCTACATATTTTGCATTTATTGCGTTTAAATATTTCGCCACACTGATACAATGTTGTGGTTGTCGCTTCCAATCTGGTATATTGTGGATTTATAATTTTCATTAATGACTGTAATTATAAAAATGATACACTTTATTCATAAATAGAAATTGAGTGTACGAGTAAAACAGTTATATTAGGTATGATATTGGTTTATACGATCCAATTTCAATCAGTTGGTGAAATAGGTACTATATTTCTAGCTTGCTTATAAAATAATAATCTGTAAGGAGTAATAGTTCCAATTAGGGTTGCCACCTCTCCGGGCTTGACCCAGAGTCTACGGGTTTGCATCTCCGGGCTGCGGGTTTAACATCGAAATCTCCGGGTCAGACCGGGCAGTGGCAGTGAAGCGATAGCCGACCATCATGGCGCGGGGCGAGACTTAAACCAAGTACGAGAGTTCGTACAATATAGTGATTCAACATCAGGCGATGTTGAATTATAAAATAATAATCTGTAAGGAGTAATAGTTCCAATTAGGGTTGCCACCTCTCCGGGTTTGACCCGGAGTCTACGGGTTTGCATCTCCGGGCTACGGGTTTAACATCGAAATCTCCGGGTCAGACCGGGCAGTGGCAGTGAAGCGATAGCCGACCATCATGGCGCGGGGCGAGACTTAATCCAAGTACGAGAGTTCGTACAATATAGTGATTCAAAATCGCCTGTTGATTTAAAATGGGTTCAGTTATTCAAAGTCGAGGTGACTTTCCTTCACCGAACTGCCAAAAATAATCGTATTTTTTACACTAATCCTTATAAGCAATGCTTTTGTAGAGCGCGTCTTTTATTTAATGTGAAATTTGTGGACAGATGAGTGAAACTGCTTGTCAGTGGTCATGGTGAAGATAGAGTTAATTGTAAAGATTAATTACAAATATGAAAACCGAGCATTTTTGAAAATTTTGAAGAAACCTGAACAAGAAAAGATACTTAAACAATCACTTCAAAATAAAAAAAAATATTGTTTTAAGCTGGTCCAAGTTAGCCTAGCACTAGTTAGGTCTTTTTTTATTTAATAAATACATTACCAATGATAATTTACCATTACTTTTTACTTTAATTAATTCACACTTAAAAATGTTTTATTTTATATAAAAAAAACTCTTACTAAAGAAATTAACTTTATTTTTAAAATCTCCGTGTCTACTGTTTTTGAAAGGTGGCAACCCTAGTCCCAATACATATATCTATTCCAAGTTTTATTCATGTTAATTATCATTATAGTATATTTCTTCTCGGCTCATTGAGCCAAAACATTTGTTGAATCTATTCCTAAATAAAATAAAATCTTCTCTATTGTCTTGAACTCTTTTGAAGCTTTATGATTTTTTTTATTTACTAATAAAATAAAATGAAATATATATATCACGTATGTTAAAGTATGAAAAATTATAAAGGTAACTTTCTATTTTCTTTTTGTAAAGTTGAAAATTAAAATTTTAAGAGCTTTTATTAAAATATTCTTTCTGTTTTTATTTTTTTGTCTCTATTCAATGTTGATTTATAATATTAATCTTTGAAGCTATTAGACACATTTGGTAGTTGATTTTAGAATACCTAATCGACGAGTGCTGTAGTTCTAGTGGTTCAAATGAAATGAAAATGAAAATATTTATTTCGCTATAATGTAAAAAACACATTTGAAATAAATATGCCGTGGGGCCTGGTAGCAAAAACACAATACAAGCTTAAGTAATGTACCCAATATTATCAGCTAACGTAAGTTAATTACTGCTAATTAACCTCCAGAAATTATTACAAGCTAATCTCTAGTGTCTCGGTAGACATCACCTTACTATTATATCAACGACTCTATTAAATACTAGCTTCCGCCGCGGCTTCGCCCACGGGGATGTCGGTTATCGCAACCAATAAAAAAGTATCCTATGTTAATTCTGGTACCTCCAGGAATACGTGTGCAAAGTTTTACGATGATAGGTTCAGTAGTTTTCGCGTGACGGCGTAACAAATAAACTTACATTTCATATTTATAATATAGGTAGGAATACAATAAATAACTTAATCTAATGTCCCTAGTGTTGGCCGAGAGGGAAAAAAAACCGGAGGAAAAAACTCTCGGTACTCTTTTTAAAAAAATAACGTTATTATACAAAAATAGATCAATAATGCACAGTATGACCATGAGACGATCAGGACAAACACGAGACAGCCAATCGTATATGCCGAAATCACTGCATGCCACCTGCTCACAATATTGTGTAACTATATCTAATGACAAGGAACACAGAGATAGTCTGGCCGAGTTTTATTCAATCCCATGCCTTTCTATCATTAAGAAATTCATTGATTAAGCTTTCCGACACAAAGTTCGCATAATAGATTATATACTTCTGTAAAGGCAGAGATTGAACCGCAACCAGTATTTTATTGTAATTAAAATAGACATTCTAGTAAAGGAACGACTTTTTTTACTGAGGCGGCATTTAGGAAACGCTAGTTTGTGGCCGTTACTGAGTGTTACATTGTGCAAGGAATGATCACTACGGCTAACAAATAAATGCCTATTTTTACGTATATACATTATATTTACATAAATATACTGCGATGCAAAGGTCATGATATTGATCTCTTTAAACTTCTTCCTCAGGGATTCTTTATATTTCATTTTATATACATGTATAACGGATAACTCTTTTCTGCAGAATAAAAGTAGTATTCATATACGCCGCATTGCCCCATAGAAAAATTCCATAAGACATAATACTATGGAAGTAACTGAAATACACTAATCTAGTTGTATCGACGTCCTTTAGTACGTCTACTTCCCCCTTTTCCTTTTAACATTATCTATCTATCTATGTTATCTAATGCTATAAAGATTTATAATTACTTAAGCTATGGCAAAAACTAGGTAAAAATCAAAATCGCTCAAAAAATAAAGTAGTCAAAATCTGTTTAAATTAGAAATTTTATTTCAATTATATTTCGGCTGCTATAAGAATGCGTTGTTGTATATTTTTGAAAGGAACAAAAAATTAAATATTTAATATAAATATTAAAAAAAAAACTTGGATAAACTTTTGTCACGTGGTCTTGTTAAGTATGTGTATAAGAAGGGCTCTAAGAAGCAAAAAAAAATGTAGGTTAATTATTTAATATTTTATGTCGACTTTTGTAAGAACAGAGATTAGATAAAAATTAGTTAATTGACAATCGTATAAGTTTTTGAAAAATCGAAATAAAACGTTTTACAGTTGGCCTTTATTCTTTTCAATCTTCTGATTTCACTATATTTTTTTCAAATTTTTCAAATTAATATTTAAAATTATAAACATATAAATTAGATTACATTATTATTATAGAAATTTCCTCCTCTTTAAGAACCTTTTTTCGAAATTTCTTAAGTATTAATAGTTTTTGAACTATTAACAAAATACAATCGCAATCGCAATCGAATCGCATGAGCCATCCCTCATATTTTAAGAGCTTTATCAAGAATTAGAACATTTTTGAACTTGTTGACTAGTCTATGTGCCTATTTATACGATAGAGTAAAATTATTTTTCATATTACTTTGGTAAATTTCTGCTTTTACGACCATACACGTATCATCGGCAAATTAATACATCGAACTTGAGGTTATTAAGTTACCTACATATATCATTAACATACAATAAATACTCCACAAATCCAACTATGGATCCTTCGACTGTACCCTTAGATGAAGGAATCATATCACTGAATATTTTGAAATTTCAACTTTCAACAAATTGTATATGTAACTATGGTCGTGGTAATTATGAAATAAAAGTAGAAGAGGACTTTGTGTACTATTTCTTTATAATTTATCATATAGTATTTCGTAATTCAACATATACCTATATAATAGATATGGTCATATTAAAACATAGTGTAGGTCAAAATTACACTCCATTACGTATTAATAATCAAAATATTAAAAAAATTGACCAAGAAAAGTATTTACGGCTAATATTAGACAGCAAGACGTGACTTCCACACATTCAGAAAATAAGAAAATAATTGGTGTCACTAACAGGAGCGCCACGAGGTATTGTTCGCTCTCAACCACTGTAAGTACCTACGTTGTATTATATATAATTCATTAGAAAACCTCCTATTGACTACCTAGTAGAAGTGTGTGGAACTGCTGTAAAATCACATATAAATTTAGTACAGACAGCACAAAATAAATTATTAAAAACTTTCTTTCATTATGATTATTATTTTCCAACAGAAACACTATATAAAAATAAAAAGGCCATGAAGATTACTCAAACATATAAATACTGCAACTGCATTCTTATACAAAAAATACTAAATAAACTCTGCACACAAACTAAATCCTGCAAAAAAAAAACATCAGAAAATGAAATTAAGAAGAGAAAAAGAATTGGAATTGAACCTACCTCGAACGAATTATGGAAAAAAAGCATCATGAATAAAGGATCTAACATATACAGGTCATCCTGAATTTCAACATTCGAATGAGAATCATGTACCGAGTATTCTCCTTAAATATTGATAGTAACTCACCATTCACTCTTTATAATAAAATACTGGAAGATATAAAACAGTCAAAATCTATGTTTACGTTTAAAAATGACTCAAAAACTACATTATGAATACTCCACATACCACACTACAATGAGCCACATCCAGGCATGCGTGGTCATAGATCTATGTAAATGATTTGTTGAGCACGGAGCTAACATTTTTATTAACATTTTTTTTCACTACCCTCAATCCTTTTAATTTTTAGAGTTCCGTAGCCAAATGGCAAAAACGGAAACCTTATGGATTCGTCATGCCTGTCTGTCTGTCCGTCCGTAGTTACAGCTACTTTTTTCCGAAGAGAGATATATAAGAGCTATAATGTTGAAACTTGGTAAGTAGATGTATTCTGTGAACCGCATTAAGATTTTCACACAATAATACAAAAAAAAAACAATAAATTTTGGGGGTTCCCCATACTTAGAACTGAAACTCAAAAAATGTTTTTTCATCAAACCCATACGTGTCGAGTATCTATAGATAGGTCTTCAAAAATGATATCGATAAAATGTGTGCCCCCCCCCCCCCCCCCCCTATAACTTCTAAAATTAATGAATGATAAAACTAAAAAAAAAATATGATGTACATTACCATGCAAACATCCAACGGAAATTGCTTTGAACGAGATCTAGTAAGTAGTTTTTTTCTTTTTTCTTTTTTTTATTTATTTAAAAAGGTACACTTTTATTAAAACATCGATCAAAGTCACAACGAACTACAAGAACTTTTATATGATGTTACTTGCTGCTACGGAACCCTTCATGGGCGAGTCCGACTCGCACTTGTTTAATTTTTTTTTGTGTTATTACTAGGGGAGAGTTGGATATTACCGAGCCTCTGAGAACTTGGACCTATAATTCGGAGAAGGTTCGATATATATATTCAAAAATGCAGTAAATAGTACAGAATTTATCTAGCTACGCATACATCACGGCAAAATATTTCAAAAAATAAACAAAAATTAATTATTGCAAAATAATAAAAAAACGGGAAAGCGTGGTATTATCAGACTGGTCTGATAATATCGTGCCCATAATAATTTCGTGAATTTTTATCAGTAAATTTAGAATTTAAAAAAATGCAACGTTGAATAAACTCGTTCGTAGAAAAAGAAGCATAGACTCCTTTCTATACCTAGATATAATTATTATTTTACGACTAGATTAATTATCATAACCATATCGGCCATTGGATGTCCACTGCTGAACGTAGGCCTCCCCCCATCGACTCCGGTTCAAAGCAGCCTCCATCCAATCGACTTCCGGCGACTCTCTTCAAGTCCTCTGTTCATCTCGTGGATGGCCGTCTGACACTGTGCTGGCCGGTACGTGGTCTTCACTCGTACACGCCCTGGGCGCGGAATTGACAAACTCTGTTATTTCATTTTATAACCTCAAAATAATACAGTCAAGTTAATCGTGAAATCAAATCAATCTAGTCATTAATTCTATAATATGTTAGGATTAAAATAAAAGTAATCAATGTGTTACAATACAAATATAGAATAGCTTACCTCTTGTCAAAAATACCCGCAAAATTATAAGGAACGAGAGTAAAAACTTGTAAGACACGATGTGTCTTAATCACTGCTCTGAGTAAATTAGCGTCGTGTACGGGGAGGGGTAGACGACTCGGGCTGTGATCTTTAAGGCCTGGATAGCGCAATTAGCGTTTAGTTTTTGAAATATGCTAGGGCGTGGAATTATCAAACGCGCGGTATTATCCAACTCTCCCCTACTAATTCTCTGTGCAATGTACTCAACGTATAAATTGATTTGTAACAATTAGTGAATAGTATTCTTATGTAAGTGAATGTAAATTCTTATGAGAATAAAGATATCTCAAACCTCAAATGCACCGATCAATCTATTTCGTGTCTTCTCCATTCTACATGACATTGTGAATTTGTACTATTTTGGCGCTAGTGAGAGCCATTGAGCCTGATTTAGATATCATGCAATGAGTACATAATTATACAAAGCGTTAACGTTTTGGATTACTATGAACGATCATATATATTATTTCTAAAAGATGTTTTATAGAACATCGGAAACTAATACATTTATTTATTTTCACATTATATTAACATTTATTATTTGACTACAATATTGTGCAAAATTTTCGTACGGTTCAGCTAGTATAATTTAATAGCATATAAAAAAAAACTCTATCAAAATAGTAGACATTTATAACTACTGTTATTGAGAGGTAAAGATTTAACTTCTGGCTGAAGAAAAGTAATTTATTGTTTCGACACTTCACTTTTAAGATAAAGTAATAGAAAACAGTGTTGTCATTACTACAATATTATCTGAATTCTTGCAGTTTTATTTCGCATCTGCTCCTATAAGGCTGAATTATTGGTCAGCCTATTTTATTTTAAAAGTCTTATTAAGAATTCTTCACAGTCGAGCGTTAAAATTAAAAATCAGTCCAAAATTAATGCCATTTAATATTTATTACAGAACGGCCACGTGACTCTCGAAAGTTCGATGAGTAAATTTTAATATACGCTAAGTTCTAGCGAAATTCTAGCCTTTTGGTACTCGTATAATCACTTCGTGTTTGTTACAAGAAAGAGCATGCTATGAATGAGGCACGAGTTTTTCTTTTCTTTTTATTTTGTGCATCCAAAGACTGTGTGGTGTCATAGTAATTTTAATTAGATCTAGCTGCGAGTGGCATCGTTTCTTATATTTAAAGACGATTTTATTTTGTTCAAATTTCAGACATTTTTAAATGCCTTAAGCTCGAGTAACCTATAGTTTTTGTAGGCAGACATAGTTATTATATTATTGTTTCAGCTTGTAAATAACACACTGCTGAGTAAAGGCCTCTTCTCTATATTTGGGTTGGAACCTAATCCACCACGCAGCTCCACTGCGGTTGGCGGATAATTTCCCTACCATGAGTAACGATCGTTATCAGGTTTCTTCATAGACACCTGATAACGATCGTTACTCATCATTATCATGAATCTAATAACAACCGGTACCGACGGATATACGTGCTCTCCGAGGCACGGTAGGGACCCACAAAGACATACATATACCCAGACTGGAAACAAATATTTGTACAAATACAAAAATCAATCCCGAGCGGGAATCGAACCCGTGACCACCGGCGCGCTTTGAGGCAACTACTCGCACCACTACACCAGAACGGTCATCACACGAGTGCGACGCGAGTAATAACGCGTTATTTAGTAACTCATTTTACGTTTTGAACTCTCATCAAAAACAATTATTTTATCAAATTTACCGTTTAAATATGAAATTTGGCTTAGGATAAATTATTCTATCAGCGATGAGATCTTAGAATAAAATTTAAATTTCTACTATTATAAAGATTGATTGTAAGTAAAGCACACAATTAATACCATACCATACCATACCATAATACATTAATTCTATGTCAAAGACGTATGTAGAGCAGTGTCATTTTCGAGTTCGTCTACGTAAAGGCAGACTTCATTGCATCGAAAGGCTCGTTCACGAGATGAGTTTCACTGTGATCACAAATGTCGCAACACAGAAAAGACTGTGAGTACGAGTACATTTCGCTGAGCGTATTTACTACACATACAAACACAATTATATATATAAGTCTTTATAAGAATACTCGTAAATACGTGTATGTATTCGTGCAATAATTATAATGTGTACTACTAAAATTAAATATTATTATTTATTAATTAGATTTAATGGCTCTCACCCTTCTCCTATATGGAGAAGAGGCCTTTGCCCAGCTGTGGGACAGCAACAGCTTTCACTACTTCCAAGATAGCACGGAAGATTAAAAACTACATGTTTTAAGAGACCGATGATTAAATTTAACCAATGTTGTCGTTTCAAAAACAAATTTTTTATCAGCGACTACTCGTTCTGAAATGAATAAGTTAGAAAGATTACAAATAGCCTTTTTTTTATAACTTACATAACTATTTTTTTGTATGTTAGGTCAAATAAACCACGCTATGGCCTAGTTGTTACAGCTACTGAATGTACGCGGAAAGTCGACGATTCGATTACCTTTCATGATATATATTTATATATGCTAAGAAGATGTTTATTGCAGACTGGATTTATGTTTAGTTTATGCACACCGGTATTCTAGTGGAGTGCAGTGAGTACTTATCATTTATTTAAAAAGCCCAATCGATATGATATCTATATTAATATACTTAATAAAGCTTAAGAGTTTGTTTATTAGGATGGTGTGTGTATTTTTTGCAGTATTTATTAACTCATTTAGATAAAGCATCTTATATGCGATATATATTTTTTAGCTCGAAACTAAAGCGAATGATTTAAAAATTCAATTTCTACCAGAAAGAAATCCACATGTCAATAATTGTGTAACAAAAAATGCAGTAATCGACCATCTGGTCAATATGATTATAAGTTTATTGGTACCTACATAGCTATCTTAACAAAATAACTATATATTTTTGACACGCAAACTATGTACTTCTGACACGCAAATATATAATTTAAGAGGTAGTTTTAAATAATAATTCGTTTTCAATATAACCAGCATGCCCGTATATGTACGATACTGTTTTAATGTTTCCGCATCTGTCTTTTCTGTATGACATTATTTAAATAGTGATGTGAAAGAAAGTCATACATATGTACTATGTAGTAGGACATAGCAATAAAAAAAATCAGTGTACTTAGAACAGAATAACATGTATTTTATAGCACGAAAAAAAAGGGTAGTAATTATAAATTGATTACAAAATACAATTACTTGCTTATATTTATAGATTTTTTTTATAAAAAAAATTAAATTAAAACTGAATCCCTTAAATGCCTTTATAATAGAAATTAAACTTAAACTATTAATAATGTGAACCAACGCGTTGGTGCAACGTCTAGTTTTTTCGGGATTATGAATCGAAAATTTCGAAATATTACATTTTTTAATAGATATAATATTGAAATGTGTGTTGCACTGATAATCCATATTTTATACAAGTCTAGTAATTAATGTTTTGTATGAATAGTAAATTGTCGTTCTTGTTAAATGGGAATTAAAATTATTTTATGTACACAATGTTCGACTTCTGTATACCGTCCTTCAAAGGGCCCCGGTTCTGTGGTTGCATTACTTTTAATATACTAATTCACCGACTTTATTTGGCCGTAAGACAGTAGGTAAACTTTAAAAAAAATGACTAGGAATTTTATTTTCAGGCGGAACATGAGTACCTACCTAATCTATAACAACTACAGAACCTCCTCTCCTTGATTGAGAAAAGGAGAAACCAGAAAAGAAAGATTATAGTAGGAAAGGAAGTGGCTGGTTATTAAAACAATTCATTTAATTAATAAAAAATTATTTAATAATATTTTGATTCTTTTCTATTTGCCAATGTAATTAGAGCTCCGAATTCAAAATACGTATAGGGAGATAAATAAAATTATTTTGATTTTTATTAGCAGCTTTAAGTTAGTTTGTTATATTATTCAGTGGTTATGTTCGAACTGTTTTAATTAAAACATTAAAGCTTTTACAGACCTTCAATAAACCTCGCACTTAGTAATATATTTTGTATAGGTACTACTACGAATTACTACTACTGTTTTCAGTAAATTCAACAAGAAATAAACATAATTACCTACCTAATAAAAAAAAAATTATAATGAAAATATTATCCATATAATAACCAAATTGTCTGTAATATATTATTTTTCCGCGTTGTGCCTATTATTCTTAAATAATAATGACGATTTAAAACGTTATCTATTAAATTTGTTGACATATCTGGTAAATGATATCAATAAGCTTCATGACAAATAAAATTATCTAGACACTCTTAACATTACATTACGTTTACGAGTACACCGTTCGAGACATGGCAGACGGACGCGTTAAATCCACGCACGTAGCAGATGGGTCACCAACACGCCAGGCGCCAGGTGAATCTCTTCATATGGTAGCTACTATTTGTAAGGAATCATTAAATTTTTGATGTTTTCTCAATGTATTTAAGTAACCATACGTTATTTTACTAATAATTTATGTGTGTACTAAATAAATTTGATATTCAGAAACTTTAAATACCTATAAAATCATGAATGAGAATAAATATAATATTTTAAATTTATATAGTAATTTATTAATGTAATAATAATTTGCGAGGTCTTTTTGGACGGCTGACATTATTCTTAGGAGCTACTTTTCGGGCGCCGACATGGTCTGAGTTTATAAGGGCTGGGTAATACCTACCCACTCTCTTGTACACATTTGGCGTGCGAAGATGGACTCAGACCGAATTCGACGCCCTGGGCAGAAGAGTCCGCACGACTATGACTCACCATCGCATGCATCACCCGAAATCGTCGGTCATGAGACTGTACATCCCACGGAAGTGTGGTGGCCAAGGCCACGCCAAGTCCATGCATAACCGGGAGGTGTGCAGCCTCAGGGCCTGCTTTGAAACGAAGAGGGAGAGCGCTATGCATGGTGATGTTATGGTAAGTGACAAAGGTCTCACCCCCTTATCCCTGGCCAAAGAGGAATGGCGAAGACCGGTTGTAATTAGCACCTCTGACCGGTAGACCGTATGGATAGAGGAGCTGCATGGATGGTTTTACAAGACGCTCCACGCACCTCACGAGGTTGTTAAGGCCCCCATGCAGTGGTTACGATTCGGGAACCTCTTTGGGGAAACCGAAGGTTTTGTCTGTGCAATACAGGATCAGGTGGTTAAGACAAACAACTACCGAAGGCATATTCTGAAGGATGGCACTCCCGATTTCTGCCAAGCTTGTCGCCATCTTGGCGAGTCACTCAGACGTGTGCTTTCGGGATGTTTCGCGCTTGCCAACACTGAGTACTTGCACAGACATAACCAAGCAGCCAAGATCCTCCATCAAGAGCTTGCTCTAATGTACGGTCTCCTGAAAGAGAGGATGATGTATTTTCAGTAAACACCGGCGCCAGTACTCAAACGCGACGGAGTCCGGCTCTACTGGGACCTGCCTATCGCCATGGACAGGACGATATTGGAGAATAAGCCTGATATCATGATGATATCATGATAGGGCACGGTCGAGGATGTTTTTAGTGGATATAACCATCCCGCATGACGAGAACCTCGTGAAAGCTGAAACAGAGAAAAAACGTAAATATCTGGATCTGGCGCACGAGATTGTCGACAATATGGGGTGTTGAGTCCGTTGAAATCATCCCTATCGTTGTATCTGCCAAAGGTTTGATCCCGGTTAGGTTCGTTCGCAGTCAGGATGCAGAAGGCGAAATTGCTCAACTCGGCTAAGATTGTCCGTCGAATTATCAGCCTTTTTTTTTAACTACCCTCTACCATGGACAGACTTTGTTTACATTGTGTTTAATTTGGACTCTTTCATACTATTTCTCGCGTTCATGCTTCTCGCACATTCATTCTCCATACCAACTTCACTCAACTGATTAATACAGTTTGGCTTACAAAATAGCGTTTATAATTATTATACAACTAGAGGCCGCCCGCCCGCGACTTCGTCCGCGTGGAAACCCTATGAGCGACTTCTTCCCCCACCTCACACGCCGCTCGTCGGACCGCCCGCCCCGCCTCCGCTCCCGCCACCGCGTTCGGCGCCGCTGTGCTGCTAGACCGTGCATTCAGTTTTCAGAAGCGATAAATGTATCTATTTTCAATTAGGAATCAATCCCGCAGGAACTCCGGGATAAAAGTAGCCTATGTGTTATTCTGGGTCTTCAGCTACCTACATACCAAATTTCATCGTAATCGGTTCAGTAGTATTTGCGTGAAAGAGTAACAAACATCCATACATACTCACAAACTTTCGCATTTATAATATTAGTAGGATGTCTTACAACTTAGAAATAAATCTAAATTTTTTTAAACTGACATATTATATATATATATATATATATATATATATATATATATATATATATATATATATATATATATATATATATATATATCAAATACAGAAAGTTTCCCAAAAAAAAAAATCAATATATCCTCCATATGCCTAAATAATTGGACCTGTTATAGTTTCGTTATAAGCAGAGATTTATATGTCGTATTGTAAAAGTAAAATTCCCATATTTTTTCGGAAATAATAATATTATCTATTACGTTAGCTGTAAAAAATATTAAGAAAAAAAAATGATATTTTTTAATAGTATTAACTTCTTGAAATAAATTATTCTTTAGGTCACTTTTAATAATTATGTATTCAAAATTAGAAGTATTAATCTTTGTGGGAGAGTGGATACGCGACCTAATAGTTTTAGGTTTTAAGAAACTAGTAGCTCAGGGTACAACTATCTATTCTGAATATTTTATATTTAAGATAATTTTTCTAATAATAAAAATAATTATAAAAAATCTTTCCGTGAGTTAGGCTTGACAACTTAGCGGATATACAGAAAAAGTTACATTCACTTCTTTATTAATTTGAATTTATGATCTATATTCTAAAAATAAATAAGTTAAAAATTTGTGTCGCGATGTTATTAATAAGGTAAATATAATAATATAATAACGTAATACAATACAATAGCGTCAGCTTATATTTTAAAATCTTTAATAGCCAAAGCATATTATATAAATAACTAAAATGTATGAGTTTAGTGGCGCTGTATTTCATGCAGGACATATGACTGAATTTTTAATGATTGAATATTATATTGACGTTTTTTTTTTTCAAATAATAACTGTTAAGTTTCTTGTCAATTTTTATCAGCAGAATCTACGTTCCGAACCGCCATCACATCGACTACAATTAATTTATTAAAAACTTATTTTGTGAAATAACGTTCCAAAAGTGCCTTTGAAGCCTACTTGACTCAAGAAATTTATGATTTTTTGATTTTGTTTTTAATTAATCACTTTGGTTGAGCGTTATTTTGATACTATAATCTTCTAAGGTAATCCATTTTAGGAAGATTTGATTTTAAAAAAATACGTTATAGGTAACCATTATCGTATTAAAACGTAGTTAGAACGCATCGAATATGAAGCGTATCGTATTTGAAAGTTAAAAGATACTGTACCAAAATCATGTGGTTTAGAAGATGAACACAAACACAACATAATTTCAGACATCGTGCATAGTGATAATAATACCTGTTCAATAAATTGCGTGAATATAGTTTTGAAATAAAATAATATTAATATTGAATTACTTTTATTTCAAGTCAAATCAAAGACAATAATAAAATGAGTTTACACAAAATTTTAAGGAACAAGAAGTGCCTCAATTTATTTGAATATATCGATAGAGGAGCAGCTGTCCAAAATTTGAAAAGCAATAAGATTAGTGCGTGCCGCGTGCGCCGATACTTTTAGGCGCACATTGTTATTATGGACAGCTGCAAGACACACTCCTATTAAAAAATGAGCACAAGCAATGCGTCTACCTGAGCTACAGTTTTTTGGTTTCTACGAACGGGAATAATGTCGTTAAAAGTTAATCTACGAATATTATGTAGATATGCCATACTTGTAATATTATAGTACAAAGAAATTTTGCGGTTTTGTTTATCGTGAGCAAAGTGCGTAATTAATTTTAAGTATATATTACTATCTGCTTAAATTAATTAATATTATTTAATTATTATTTACTATCTTAATTTATGAGACTACATACATCGATATTTTATTTTTTTTATTTATTGATTGTTATATATATACAAATGTTATAGTAATATACAATACGAGCACATTTTAGTCCTGTTGCTCGTGTTTATTATATATTTCTACAAAATACAATTTGCGTAAAGCGGATATAATTATCTAAATAGTCATATGAACAAATAAAGGCACATTATTTAATAACTAACTTTATTAAACAGAGTTTCTGATTTCACTATTTTTTTTTTTTACAATCAACTGGGCACTCAATGCAATAAAATCTTATTCAACAGATTTTAGGTGATCTAAATGAAAAATTTTAAATGAATATTTACTTTTATTAACATTTCGGTTTTGTACGAATCATGTGTAGTTTCGTTGGTTTTTTAATTCCATTTCAATTTAAAATGTTTATAAAATAAAAAGTAAACAACAAACTTTAATTTTGATTCATAAAATCGTTGGTTTACTTAAAACTATAATATGGGTAATATGAATTATAAGCTACAAAAACGACACCTCAATGAATTTTATACTGACTTTCTAGACATAATTAGGTAAATATCTAATTAATTTACAAGGTAAATATATACGATTACAATAATCTGTCACTCTTTTGAAACATAACATTGTTTTTGAGATAATCTATTCAAGCCAATATTCTTAGAAGAAAAAGATTCTTCTAAGATCATTGATTCAAGCAGACACAGTAAATAATAATTTCGTTCAAATAATTTATTGTTTCGACTTAAATGACAATGAAAAGAATTTTGTTAATATGAAGTAATTATTAGTCGTGATATTGGTTGTCGGTTTGTGTATTTCCGTTTTCGATTCGTTTGAAATTACAGTTTAATTGTTTTCACGTGCTGAATATCTTTGTTCTTTTTTACTAGTAGGTTCGCCAATTCAGAGTTTTTTTGATAATTTATCCCTTACATTTTACCCTTCGTCTTGTTTACACAGATGATATTTTGCAAACATATTTAAAGAGGCTTCTGTTTTATTTCTATTAAGTATTAGATTAAATAATACAAAATATAAGAATTTTTATAATAATTTACAGCTGTAATGGTGTAAATGTTTCATAACGATACATTATAATTATATAGTTATTACGATACTATTTGTACGATAGTATTTTTTATTTAAAATACTCACTCTATACAAAAATTTAATCAAGCGAAATTTGTTTAATTTAAGGGACTTTTTGATAAAACAATAGTAGATACTGTTAGTGTACACAATGTTATTCAAGTATCGGATATTACCGAAAATAGTTTCTTAGGGATGTTCCCTTAGCATTGATGATCAATAAAGCAGTCCCGCCGGAGGCGCGGGAGCATATGTCGGAGCACATCTGTCCCGTCCTATCTCGTGCACGTTAACAAAGTAGCGCACGAGTCAATTTTATTCCTTTAACAGGATGTGATATTTATAGCACCTTTCATAGTTTAAATGTTTTAAGTCAGTAACTTTTGTAATATTGTTGTTGTTGTTGTTGTTGTTGGCTTGTTATGTGAAGATCAAAAAGATCTAATTGAAATATTTTATTTCATCTCCACCGAAAAATAGATGGATAGGTGTTTTTATAGAATGAAGTAAATATATACCTAATCAATAAAATAAAAAAAAATTATTACTTTGCTTTTTGGTTTAAAATTATGATTTTATAAATCTTCTATATAACCAGTTTATCGATCGGCAGCAACCTGTAGGTATATCGATATCGGCCGAGATCGCGGCGACACCTGCGCGCACGCACCTGCCCTCCTCTGATTCGCCAAAAACAAACAGTCGGACTCATCACCTGCTGTTTATCGATAATCTCATTGTCGAATATCAACTATGTATCGATGTTTAATTTCAAATTTTGACCTAAAATTGAAAATTATTTTTCCTATCTACCTCTTGTTCTTAGTTCTTAGGTATAGCTTGAATATAAAGTGAAACAAACTTCATTAACCATCTATGGCCATAGAAGATATAAACATCGTCTATCGGATTATTATTTAAATATAAATGCATATTAAAATTTTCAAATAATTTAACAAGTAGGTATGGACTTAGTCTATAAAAA
The DNA here is from genome assembly GCA_036937285.1 of Euphydryas editha. NCBI lineage: Eukaryota > Metazoa > Arthropoda > Insecta > Lepidoptera > Nymphalidae > Euphydryas > Euphydryas editha. The sequence continues at coordinate 15,241,418 of JAUPFZ010000005.1, read as the reverse complement.
TTTAATCAATGTAGGACCCATTCTGTTCAGATATCATAGGCGTAATCTATTTATTTCTAAAGGTTTCATATTATCGTTATATTCCTATAAATTTTATTTACAAATAGAGTTATTTTGTTTCATTTTTATGTGTAAGCCAAACTTTAAAGTACTGGCTGGCTACTGAATTTTAAGTCATTTTTTTAAAAGGCACTTTTACTTGATTCTTTTTTTATTATGCATTTATTATTGCACTGACAATAGTTTTTAAGAATTAGTGTAGGAACGTACCAGCAGTAGCCACTACAAGCAGTGACAAACTCGAATTACTTTTGATTTCTTAACCACTAAGGAGTTCTAAAGTAAATATCAAGAGATAATATATTTCTATATGTAATGATATTATTGAAAGTATCATCATCAATCACTCATTTTTAAAGAAAACAAAGATTCGGAAATCGGTCCAAATATCTCTGAAATATCATACAAAAATTGGTACCTACTGTCCGAAAACATAACCGCATCTGTTTTTAATTCGTAAAAATTACAAAATAATGAAGTCCTAGATGACATTGTTCTGTCTCTCGTTCGGATTGTGGGTGTATTCATAAATAAAATATTTTTTTTTTTAATAAAAAAATATCTTATGTTACTTCTAATACCTCCAAGATTATGTGTACAAAGTTTCATGATAATCGGTTAAGTAGTTTTCGCGTGAAAGCATAACAAACAAACTTACATTTCACATTTATAATATTAGGGATAATATCATTAAAATTGAACATATTAGTTGCGGGTCACAAGCTGTATGCAAATGTACTTATGCCTCAACATGGTATTAAATGCTTTCGACTTTCATTTCCTGATACGATGTTTAGTGGTATTTTTCAGTAGGTAAAGAATAATTATTTTTTAAATAATGGATAGGACATAGATAATAATATCAACTGTTTGACTTACAAACTAAATTCATTTTTCTCTTCAACTTTTTTTTATATGTGGTTTTAAATAAAACAAAATATGTATCAATACAATAACTTTATTTTAACTATTGAATGGACGGTGGTTTTATCACAAATATTTAAGTTGGTCATTAGTTTACATTATAAACTTAATCAAAAGTAATCAAGAGATCAGATTTTTTAACTTATCGACTACATATTCACAACTAGCTGTATACTTGAGAAACTGTACAAAATTAGATACTGTTCTTATTCATTTATTACATTTTCAAAAGTAAAACCGTAGAAATTCACAGTTTTGAAAAAATGCTACATCACGAACCAAATATGTTTTATATTATACATAATATAATTCTTTAGTTAGCCGCTAGATTTAACAAAATTATAATAAGCTATGATGAAAGTCATAATAAAAGTATACGTTATCGTCATTGGCAAAAAAATGTCAAATATGTCGGTGTAACAAAGTTAAGTAAATAAATAACTAGAACAGAAACAGCTATAATAAACTTTATTTGCGAAGCTTACAATTTTACCTAACACAAAAGAGCTCATTTTGGCGACTAACAGAAGAATGGCAAATGTGAAATTACTCTAAAACATATGATCGTGAGTGACATTCGATTAAGTATATACATTGCGATTTTGAATACTACAAATATGATGAAGAGAAATCACTCGGAACAATGTACTAAGAGTTTGTATATTGAGACTACATTATACAATTATGCTGAGAAAAACTCCACTCTAAGTAACATACTAGAGTGTTTACATTGTGATTTTAAGTAATACGAAAAAAATTCAGAGGAAGTCACTGTAAATAACATACATACAGTGTCTATATTGTGTTTTAAATAATACAAAAAAAAAAGTTCAGACGGATTCACTCTAAATAACACACACGACTCTAGTATATTATTTAGAGTAATACCGTACGATGAGTATAAAATACCTACTTCACTCTTTTTTTTAGTGCATTATAAATTTCGTGATCGTTGACGACACGGAAGAGTAAAAACAGTTGGTACTGTTTTTAGTCTTCCGTGGTTGACGTGCCCAAAATATTATGTCACGTGCCATTAATGGCACGCGTGCCTTTGTTTCGCCATCCCTATACTAGAGTTTACATTGTTAAAAATGTTCAGATGGAGTTACTTTTAATAACATTGTAGTGTTGATATTGTGATTTGAATAATACAAAAAAAAAAAATCACATATATTCACTCACACTAAATAACATTCTAGAGTGTTTACATTGTGATTTAACTAATGCAAAATATGTTCAGACGGAGTCAGTCTAAATGATATACCAGAGTGTTTGCATTGTGATTTAAATAATACAAAAATCTTCAGACAGGGTCACTCTAATTAACATCATAACGAAGTTTATTGCTCATACCATGCCACAATGTCTGTCGATGTCTGATAGCGTCTGAAGCAGGGGATAATGCAATTTTTAAAGTTGAGTTATACTTCAAAATTGTTACTTGTCGATAGTATTTTTTAGCTTGCAATTTATATTTTTAGGTCTGTAAGCGATTTAGGTAGCTGATTTATTAAAATGAAATTGGACTATGCATTGATGAATTACAGGTAATTGCTGCCTAGCACGAGATGGATTTAAAAATTACTTCAGATTTAAAACTGCGAACTTACGGTTAAGGTTCACAGTAATTATAATACCGTACCGTACTGTATCGTTTGAGTCTATAATTTTATATTGCTAAGAAATATAAGTGTCTTTTAAACAAAAGGTTTAAGCAAAATCCACAGCATATTAAACTGCAGGTTTGCGAATAAATATCATATGATATCATATATAATGAATTAAATTATTTATTAAAAGTTTTTGGGTTTTAAAAATTAAAAATTAAAAATATGTTAATATCTGAAATTGCGATATATATAAAGTATAATCACACTGAACTGACCGAAAGTGAACTAATTAAGTTGTTAGTAGCTATAATCAAAACATGTCTTGCCAAAAATTTATGTTACCAAAGTAATAAGTCATGTTCATTTAAATTGAGACGACCACTATTATGTTCAATAAACAAGTAATTAATAAGAATAGTGTTTAAGTTTCATTTCGATTAGATAATTATTTAGTATATTTTTTATGTCCACACTGCAGCTGTCGCCATATTGGACTACCTACCATTGTAACATCTGTCGACAATCGACATATTGTCGTCCAAACCATAAACTTTGTAGTGCATCTCTGGTTTATTAAAAAACATGATCCTTGAAGTGTCTCGCTTATCAAAAGAGAAGTAAAAATATTGGATTACTTTGCGATATTAAAGATATGCTAAATTTAATAGGTATAGCTCAGTGTGAAGTTTCACACTCGATGTCATAAAAAATTAACTTTAGTCGCCCGAAGTGCTTTTTATCATACATATGTACCTAAACATGTTTTATATTTGCTCGTAACGTGCACACTTTCGAAAAACATTTGATACAAGTACAACCTTTAATTAACATGTATGTATTAAATACATCTGTCTTTAAACCAAAGCTGCATATGACTATTAGTTTATACATTAATTACTGGTTTAATAACAACATTTATTTTTATTTAAGTTTTGTATAATGAAGATACTTTGAACATTTTTGGAGTTACACTCTATAATCGATACTCAAACCAAAAATGTATTTGCTTTTAATTTTATTTATCTATATTTGGTTGTATGTACCCGAGGCGCACATCACGCCAAATCTACTGAATGAATTGTAAAGAACTTACGACATGTACTACATGACTTAGTACGACATGACTCCATACTTCGAGCTGGACACAGGGTACTTTATATCTCGAATTTCGGTACGGTTCCCTTGGAATTAAAGCCAAAATGTGCACTTAATTATAATTCATTAACGAGTAGTCTGGTTACATTTCTTATTTTTAAGTTAGAAAGGGCGTATTTTAAACATTGTTCTGTCAGTATTTCAAGATCTATGGTTTGTTAATTCAGAAATTATACTCTCTAAACATACTCTCAATCAGTGAAATCTTTAATTATGTTAGTGAAGCTATATATCAGTGAATTTCAATAACAACTTAGTGAATACTCACTAATACACATACACATATTCAATGATCAAATCGGTGGGCTCTGATATTCACATATTCATACATTGAATAGTCAGTAATTCTGCGTAGTACAATTCTCATATTGATAAAAAGTGAATAGTCATTTAAAATTAGTGAAATTTCACTGATTCATGTTTAGGAGGTATATATCATAACCCTCAGTAATAAGTAGAAATAACTTAGAACGCGGAATGTACAGAAACCTTTGAACGTACATCTCATATGAAGCTAGCTGAGATACATTAACTTACATATAAAGTTAATGAAAGGAACGGCGATCGCTAACGTAGTTGTGAGCACAGCTAGTAACAAATAAAGTTAAAAGTTATTAAGTTGCATGTTATTAGGTACTATAAAAGTAGATGTGGCCCTGTGGCTGGAACCAAACAGTTTCGGTTCCAAACGATTCAACTCGGACAAGCGCACATAATATTCAAATTCTTGCTTAAAAATTATTTTCGTATTAGGCGGTGAAGGAAAACATCCCAAGGTTTTATGAAAGGAATAACAATCGCGATCAATGTCGAGGGTATAGATTGTATTTTCTATAGTGATAAATAATAAAAAAGTTCATGGAAGAAGACCTTTTCAGAAAGTTACTGATAAGAACAAAAAATATTCCAAAATCACTCATATGGAAAACCAAATTTAAATGTTTTGAGTTTAATGTTAATTTATACAAAAATGTGCAATTTTAATTCGATCCACTCGATTTCACGAAAATTTTGCAGGTGATGTTGAAAGTTTTTAGTACATTTTAAATTTAGTGCTTTTTTTTCTTTAGATATTTATCGTTATACATCACGTCAAATTTATATTTTAGGGGCCAGTATATGCTTTTTATATTTTAGGGGCCAGTATATCCTTTTTATATTTTAGGGGCCAGTATATGCTTGACTAAGTAGGGTGCTCATTCACTCTGTGGTATAATAGCAAAGCCACGATATTTTGTTATAAGTTCCGGTGTAGGGCTGAGTGTAGTTAAAAAAGCGAGGTAACGTTGTGAGACGAATCTATGAATTTTTAATGTTGACATTTTGTATAAAAAATACCAACTTTTCGATACCACCTGTTTATGTACTGCTACTTTCGTATCCACGAGGAAGTTATGAAACTTTATAAAATATATAAATAAATCAACTTTCATATTTTCTTGTTGAAATTTGCGATTAAAATGCTGTACATAATATAAGACGTTATTTTAACGGTAACGGAAGTAAACATATATTATCAGATATATCTCATTTTAATTTTGATATTTATAAATCTATATAAAAACACGAGTTCTATCAATCCCAACAACATGTCAAATATCATAGAAGATATTTATTTATGGTATCAGTTTATTATACTTTTTTTAAATTATATTTTTTTACGTATATAATTTTACATTACACAAAAGTGAATAAATAAATAAATAAAATAATACACCGAGGTAAAAAAAAACAAAATTAAATAAAAAAAAGTACTTACACAGAACCCGTCATTTGCAAAAATCTGTCAGCACGAAATCCTCGACAATAACAATAATGAAACAGGGCAGGTGTAACTTCGCGGAAATTGTTAATATATTTAATGGAATAATAATCAGACGAACTCGTATTTTTTTTATATGTTTACAGTTTATTATACTATGTTGTTGTCATTTTGATTGAGAATCGCTATAACAATCAAGTATTATTTGGTTTAAAACAGTATTCTCTATATCAAGGATGTCAAAAATACGGCCCGAAAGCCGTTATCCTTGATATAATACGCTGGCCAACTTTGACATGATTTTTAACAACCGTATATTATTATATACTATATATGTAATAAATAAATAAAATGTTATAATAATATAGTACATTTTTTTATATATTTGAATCTTGCCCGTGTGCAAAATTGAGTTTGACATTCTTGCTCTACATGTTTGTCGTATTCAAAATCCAGTTTAGCTTAACCGTTTTGTTTTTAGTGTATTATGATGTTACGTGTCATTTAAACGAATGGGCTAGGACCAAGGAACTGAACATACAAACTGGAATGCGCACGTGCACTCAAAAAACGTTCCTAAGAGCAGGATTGCATCTCTTTCTACCATGGATTCAAGGCAACTCGTAAGAAAGAGATAAAATACACGTAGTCAATGAAATGCTTGGAACGATTTTTTCACTTTACATGTTGGAAACAAATGTTAACCTTATGTCAGTTATTTCAAGGTACATATTTGAATATACAATTTTATTATATGAGCGTTCCAGTTATGATATAAATTCCTTGGCTAGGACTAAAACAATCAAACGTGCAATGCTCTATGTATTACTTACTTGTAAAGCAATAAAGTAATACAAAGTTTTAGGTGGAATTTCCTCGCGTGACTTTCACCAAGTAGCGTCTTCATTGCTCAGGCTGCGGGGTGTCGGTGATCCAGTGTCGTTTGTCAGGGAGCCTTCTCCACTGTCCTCGGAATTCTTTAGTTCTTCAGATGGATGTCTACAGAAAGGGCAGTGACCCTTCGTTACTAATTGTATTTCGAAGTCCTCCATATAAAACAACTGCAAATTTAATATGTATTGTTACGCCCGTTAAATGTATTCGATTTCATTTATAAAACAGTGTATTCACAATGGCTATTCATAAATATATTAAAATTTTACTGTAAATCTCAGTGAAATATATTTTAAGAATTACGACAGCTGGACTGTAGGAATTATTCAAAAAGTTTTATATAAAATTTAGCTACATATATTCGATATTTTATTTTATCTACAAATGGAAACCACCATGGAAAAATACTACTTATATGGGAATGGAATATACTTTTGACAAATTACGTACAATTCCATTTCTTTATTTGCATTCGCTACGGTTTCTCACACTATAACGTCGAACAAGCAGTGATATTAATAAAAAAATGGATAAAATCCAACATCATGCTGTGACTAAGTACTTGAAAAGGTTTAACACTAAAAGTTTTTGAAGACATGTTAGCAACTTTAAGTTAATCTGAACCTTCGTATTCCATTGTGAAAAAGTGAGTATCAGAGTTCAAACGTAGTCGAGAAAGTGTCAAATATGACCCTCGTAGCGGTCGGTCATCAATGTCTACCACCGATGAAAACATTGAAAATAATTGTGATTTGATTTTATTAGACCGGAGATTGCCTGTTAAGAAGATAGCTGACACCATTTGCATCTCATCTGAATTAACGCTACATAATTACCACTTAGCTGCACTTTTTAAAGATGTCTGCGCGGTGGGTTCCTCGGCTAACGATTTCTCAAGACTAATTGCAACTATTTGAGGCTGACCCAACTGAATTTTTTGAGAGATTTGTGACCATGGATGAAACCTGGATGCACCACCATACTCCAGAGACAAAAAATCAATCTAAACAGTGGAAAAAACCAGGATCTCCAGCTCCGTATAAGGCTAAAGTGGTTTTGTCGGCCGGTAAAATACTGGCGTCAGTTTTTTTGGGATGCGAAGGGTGCAATCCTGGTGGACTACTTAGAAAAGGGTCAAACAATAAACTTCGCCTATTATTATAACCTCTTGCGACATTTACGTGAATTAATTAAAGAAAAACGTCCTGGATTGTTACGAAACAAAGTTATGTTTCACCAGGATAATGCGTGAGTTCACACGTCAGTCGAGACTACGGCAGAAACCCATCGGTGTGGCTTCGGATTGTTACCCCATGTCCCGTTTTCTCGTAATTCTCGCTCCATATGACATTTATCTATTCCCAAAGCTCTAAAACCACTTAGGAAGCCAACATTTTTATATAAATGAGGTGGTAAAGGCTGCTGTCGACGCATATTTTGAAGATATGGACGAAGCTATTTTTTAAAATTGGAATAGACGCCCTGCCCGGTCGATGGAAGCAGTGTAGTGTTCTATACACTTCTTCCATCGATGATGACGGGGGAGAATATGTTAAAAATTAAATAATAAGTAAATTACTATCTTTTCATTTTCTTGCTTAGGCGGACTTTACGGATTTTTCAAATGCTGCCCTCATATATAACATTCGTATAATAAAATTTGTTTAGTCTTTTTAAAAAGAGAAAACAGATGGTCAAGAAGGGATCTTCCCGATTGTCGACACCACGTCCGCCAAAGATGTGGTAAATATTACAAACTCCCATTCTTAATGAATCAATTAAACTTATTATTTATTCCGGAAAGAGTTTATCCGAATTCTCACGAGATCGACGATCTTTCGATGGTGAAAAAGTTTGCTTAAAAATAGCGATTCGAAAGAACTATATTTATTTGTATTCATTAATTATTATAAGGATCTTTTACGGAGCACAAAAATATATGCAAATTACATTGAACATATTGAACTACGTAATTTTGGGCGTGCAGTCCTTTTTTTGCCGTGTACAGATGCCGTGGAGAGTTTCCCACCTTAGACGAAAGTTTTACTTTTCAACAATAAAAACAAATTACTTTAGCTATTTTTGTCTCTTTTAAAATACAGCTAAACTGTTGTTTATATGTATGGATATGTACCTGCTCATTGAAGTTTAACTTCAATACAATCATTCAGAAAATAAAACTAATAATCTTCTCCAATTTACACAATATTGACTCGTCTAAAGTAAAACATATTAATAAATAGGATACACGAGTGACCCAGAACGTTCACGAGACAGGTATTATTCTGCCTTTCAAAGGAAACACTATGTGCTAATGTGTTTCTAACAAAGACCTATACACACGTACTGCCTCCGCTGACATTTTCTTTTGTAGTGTGACGATGCAAGTTGCACCAGTCTTTACGAGGTAATTAATTAAAGTGTATTTACTTTCCTTACACAAAATGAATTTTCTATTAAAATAAATTATTTTATTTCTTTTATAAAATGTTTTTATGAAACAAACGTGCAAGATTTTTTAGAATATTTCGGGTTATTGTCAATGTTAAAACATCGACAATATTATTTTACATCATTTCATCATTATTTCTTTTTGTAAATTTTTTCATAAGAGTTCTTTGTTACTAAAATTTATTGAAGTGAAACTTTTTAAAGTGAAACTTTTATATCGACGTATGGGAGTAAAAATCAAAAATCGTCACACTTATTCGTCACATTTTCGGACCATATATGGTATTGTACTGTATATGTAATGAAACGACGCAACCCCATCGAGTTCAGGCTCGATTGTATCGTCTTGACGAGTAGTTTTTCTTTCAATGGTAACCAGGGTCTGATGATGAAGCTGGAAGGTAGTTATAGGAACTCTGTAATGAATCAACGCAACCCCATCGAGTTTGGGCTCGATTGAATCGTCTTGACGAGTAGTTTGTCTTCCAATGGTAACCAGAGTCTGATGACGGAGCTGGAAGGTAGCCATAGGAACTCTGTAATGAATCGAAGCAATTCCATCGAGTTCGGGCTCGATTGAATCGTCTTGACGAGTAGTTTGTCTTTCAATGGTAACCAGAGTCTGATGATGGAGCTGGAAGGTGGTCATAGGAAATTTGTAATAAAACGACGCAACCCCATCGAATTTCGGCTCATTTGATTCGTCTTGACGAGTACTTTGTTTTTAGATGGTTACCAGGGTCTGATTACAGAAGGCGCGCACTACCCATTAACTCGGCGTATCGTTTTATTATAAGTATAACTTCTTACGTTCCTACATAAGTCCACACACACTTTTTTTTCGTAAGCTTCACTTGACCATTTAATGTTAAATTTATAACAAAAAGTTTCACTTCATACGTGTGTACATTAATACATACACACAATTTATTGTATACTGCAATAAATTTTTCAATATAAATATAACACAATATAACATAATTATATGAAAAAAAAAAAAAAACTTTACTTTAATTTTTCACATCATATTGCATTTATTATTTAATATGAATATGTTGGCTGTTTGTTTATACTTTGAATTATAATAAATTAATATTTATATAATATTTAGAGAGAGTATATTAAAAGTATGTAGAAAAGTTTAAATACATACGTTACGACAAGATGTGCAGGTGGTAACGGGTAGTTCGGGTAGCATGTTGCGGTAGTAGAGGGGCGGTAGGGGGGGACGATCCACTATTATCGTGGACGCAGGGTTGAGTCGGAGCAGTGCGAGTCGGCTGCATTCCACTAGGCCTTCGTCTTCCTAGTTATACATGAATTATTTATATTATTAGGACAAATTTGTATTTTTAATTAATTAGTATATTACGTTACTAGGGAGGGAAGTGATAGATTGCAACCCGGATCTGAAATCGAAAATCAAACTTTCGATCCAGGTGTTATAAAAAAGTATAAATTTAAAAAAAGTCTGTGACATAATTATAATGAATAAGTACTTCAAGGTTTATACAATATTATGAACATACTATATACACAGACTAAAATACTAAAAGTCTCTATTATAAAAAATAATAGACGAAACGCAACATTGTTTTTCTATGTAACAAACACTAATTTTTCTTTATTTATTTTTTAAACTTTATCAATCAATTCACTGACATGTAATTATTACTATAAAATACAATATTATTACTTTTTTACAAAGAATTAGTTTAATTACATATAACTACAAATTCACGAGTATGAGTAACTTTGTATTTTTTAACCCGACGAGATTTTCTATCGGCATTCAAAACACGTTCAATATTTATCTATGTAATAATATAAAAAAAACTTTAAGAAATTACTCATTTTCGATATTCTTTAATTTTTTAACGTTTTACGATATAAAGAAATCTTGTGCGATATTCCAGTTTTTTAGGTCCTCCAAGTTAGACCAACTTAGGACTCTATCAATTAATTGATATTGTTTAAAAGAGAATTTACTAACCTCCTCAACTTTATCCAGAAACGGGTCTGAATAGTCGATATCGTGGTCTATTCGAAGTATGTCTGCTCCTTCGTTGTTTACTTTCTCTACTTCTGGTATCGGGACTCGCTCTATAAGTTCCGTTGCCTCTTCGTACGAGATACCTTCCGAAGGTTTGAATTGCACCAAAGGCAGGACTTCTACGAATTTATTCCATAATATTTTATTTGTTTACCAATTAAAACCTAATAGTGGTTAATACCTATAACGTAATCAGATTTATATTATTCTTAAAAGAAAAGTTTTATTTTCTTTTTAGATCTTGCAAAAATATTGATTATGTTTCAATGAACATAATGACCAATACTAACAGTAATTGCAATTAGTTATCATTGATATTTTTGATGTGATAACTTTTTTTGGAAGGGTAAACCGCTTCGTTACGTAATGCGTAACGGCACTAGTCTATCTGCCTTCCCTTTCTCTCACGCATACAGCTCGCACTCTAACCTACAGCGCTAGCCGTATTTCGGACAGACGATTCTCCCTCTCTTTATTCAGTGTTTAGTGTGAGATAAACGTATACTGTTGACAGTGTTAATAAATAAACTTTCCTTACATTATCATAGTAATATACATAAATTTTAAGTAATACCGAAGCTTTTCTCAAGTTAAACAATGTCAATATTAAATAGTTCAACTTAGATTAAGTTATCACTTCTGTCGGGCGTCCCGAGACGCGCAAGTTTTTTTTTTCTTTTTTACAATTACTAGTAGTAAGGCTTTATTGTATGACCAACTATAGCAATTAATTTAAAGGCCTTTTTTGTTCCTTTGATTTTACTCGTGAATCGAAAAACTAAATACACAAGAATAACAAGCACTATGACTTTACTACGTGATGAAGAGCGTGATTAACAATTGTGAAAAATTATAAAACAGTTAAAGCATAGCAAACATAACAAAATAAACATTATAAAAAACAATTCGATATATTTGAACTATTAGAGAAATTCTAACATTTAATCAAAATTTTCATATTGATATTTCAAGAGATTTGGACTGACGATCGTATTTCATAGTTATAATAGTCATGACCTAACGTATCTCATTATTACAACAATTTGCGAAGGCGTATCGTTTATATTATATTTTTTTTTTGCATATTTATGCAACATAGAGGCAATCGCTGTGAAATATTTTGCTTTCGAAGGTTTGTGCCGGACGTGATAGTTCTTGTATGTCTGTATTTCTATATAATATACTGTACTCTATCAACGTGTCAGGGCCAGATTTAGACGTCTGGAGGCGGGGCAACAAAGGAGTGGAGGCTTAGTTCCCAAAATAGTAAGTGAACACGAAAAAAAAAAAAAAAAACAAAGGTCGTTGCGATCCCACACCGAAACACAAAAAGGTCATCTCCTTTCCCTAATCGACAATATCATAATATATAAAAAAGGTCGTCGCTTCTATCTATCAATATTAATCGATGAAATATATAATGTTTACTAGTCTGAATTTAATTTTTTTTCCGAAGTCTCTATTGTGGGGATCCCTCTTATGTAGAGGCCCGGGGTGGTTGCCCCGGTTGCCCTCCTCTAAATCCAGCCCTGTAGCATGTAAACAACTCACTGCTGAGCGAAGGCCTCTTCTCCATATAGAAAAAGGGATTAGATAAAAGGGAAGAAGGATACATATATGTATAATAGTACAAAATAATAAAACCATACCATGAGTAGCGAGAGAGTAAGCCAGCGGATGTTTACACCGCGGACAGTGGTTTTCGAACGACTTCACATGACGGCGACACCGCCAGCATAGTGGAACTACTTCATCTTCACCAGAATCACTACTCCCTCCGCCACTCTTCAGCATTAGCAGTTCCACACCTTCCTATATTAACAAATAATCATAAAGGAAATGGGGACTTTTGGGCCAAAATGTAATAAGTAGAGATATGATTTAAAAAATTGGTCATATTTTTTTATCTTACAATATAAAAAATCAACTTAATTCTGAATCTGGAAACGGAGAAAAATGAAAAAGATTATTTTCATCAAATTAATCGAGTATCGATTCAACTAAAATCGATTATAGAATTAAAAAAAGAAAGGTTTCTACTAGTTAATTAACTCAAAGTATTTAGATGCACAATATTGAAGTTGTAAACGATAAACTTCATTTAAATAAAGTTACATTAACAGCGAAAATATCATTTAATATTTGAAAATAATATCGATTTTGTATTGATTTAAAATGAATCATATTTTTAGTGACAGCTAACAACTGACTGACATTGATACTACCGTTTATTTTTTACCTACATTTCCTAGATGACATTTTAATAATAATAGAAGAAGAATTAAGTAGGAAATACATTCAAATGTTTTTTTTTTAATTCTGAAAAATATTTATTAGTGTTTCAAGTTATTGATATTTGTAATGAGTTTTCAAACATTCTTCACTAAATATAAGAAATATTAGTGCTTTAAGAACTCAGTGATCGGTTTTTAATAGACATTGTAACATAACCTCATTTTTACAAAACGTTTAATAACTCCGTTCTCAGATAGCCAAAACATAGAGAATTTTCATCGAGGGATCCATAAGCCTGAATGCATTAATTGATACCATTTTCATTTTATTACATTTTGGCCCAAGAATGTATGGAATCGTATCCAACTCCTTTCATATACGAAAAAAAAAACTTGACAAATCATTTTTCATTTATATTGAAGGCAAGCAAACGAAAGAAAAAAAAAAGAAGCCGGAATAACGATTTTTTTGCAGTAACTGTAAAAGTTTTTATATTTATAAACTTAATTGTCATATTCGATAATCCAAATAAGAGCATAGCGTAGAATAAAGTAATTACAGCCATGACGTAAAAATCACTGTATTGTAAGTAGTAAGTAGTTATTTTTATCGAAGATTGATTTACATACTGTGGTATTAACATTTTAAATCTATGATATGCGCCATCTATCACAAATTGTAATGTTACAATTTATTAACCTACAATAAGACATTTGCGGCTATAAGCTCGTTGAGGCGTTTGCAATCTTTTCTACCCATTTCAACTAAAACTATGTTAGCACAATCTCTCCTTCTGTCCGTCCTTGACTACGCTGACGCAAGCTATACTAACCTAACTGAAGATCAACTTAATAAACTTGAGCGGCTTCAAAACCTTGCCATCCGGTTCGTGTTTGGGTTACGCAAATTCGACCACGTTTCTGAATTTCGCTCTAAGCTCAAATGGTTACCTATCCGTCTTCGCCGGAATCTACACATCCTTTCACTTCTGTACTGTGTATTATTTAATCCAACCAGTCCTCCATACCTGAAGGACAAGTTTGAATTCATTGGAGATCACAGTAAAGTGCTACGTTCGTCCGAAAACTTGACTCTTAGAATGCCTGTACATAAGACCAAATACTACCACCGCTCATTTGTTGTTCAGGCTATTCTTTTGTGGAATGCTCTACCCCTACATATTCGTAAGGCTCAGAGTATTACAACATTTAAAAAACTTGTAAAAGCTTATTATCTATCTCTTAATATGACATAATTGTACTTATATATTTATATATTATATATACTTATATATATATATATATATATATATATATATATATATATGTATTTATATATTTATTTATTATATTATATACTATTATTATATTATATATATATTTATAGTACTTCATGTATATATTTTTTTATTTACGTATATATTATATTTATATAGATATATATTAATCTAAGGTTTACTGTATATTTCTATTGTATGTTTATTATACACCACCTACCTATTTTTTTCTTAAATTCCAACCCTAAGGTTGCCTGGAAGAAATCGCTATTGAGCGATAAGGCCGCCTTTTTGTGCATTTTTGATATATCTCATAATTTTTTTTGTACTATTTCATTTTCTGTATGGTGTACAATAAAGAATATATAATAATAATAATAATAATATTATATTCGAAGGTGCTCTTGGGACGTATTTGAATAAAGTTGTTTTTGTTTTTGATTTTGATTTGATTTTATAAAAGAGAGTAAGTAATTCAAATCCAGTTGCTGCAGCTATCGCAACAACGGTTTTGTGTAGCGTTGTCTTGGTGAAACAGAATTTAAAAAAAAAAATTGTATTCTATGTGTTCATCTGTTTCCGTCGTAAACGCCATCTATGTCAGACGGTCAGTACTTTTATATAAAAGTTAATTATTATTATATTATTATTATTATTTAATTGCTACACTCCACCCGTTCAAGATATACATATACACATATCAATAAATATAATACAATACTTATATAAGGAGTATAATAAATTAACACTTTAAAAAGCTACCACCGATTCGGAATGTAGATTCTGCAGAGAAGAACCAGCAAGAAACTCCGCAGTTACTCTTTTGAAAATAACATATAAAAACTGTGTTTTACTACAAAATTAGTAAGATCTTACATGAAATACAGCGTCACTAAGTCCACACATCTTTATCGACTAAGTAATCCTGCACGGAATAATACGCTTTATCTATTAATTTTTTTTTTTTTTTAAATAAAATCTTTAAATTTATTATGAGACAATTCCAAAATTGTTTGTGGGATTTTATTATACATGCGAATACCATAACCCAGAAAGGATACGTTTACTTTGCGCAGTTGGAAGCTTGGAGTTACAATTCTGTTATTCCTTCTAGTGTTTACACTGCGATTAATATTATTTTTTTCAAAACAATGAATATTCAGGTGAATATATAATTATATAATATAATATTGTTATAAATATATTGCGACGAAATTGTTAATACGTCTATCTGTGGAAAAACATCCCGTGGGGAGACTCGAACTCCAAGATCGTAAATGCCACGAATAGCCCTTATTTGCAAAATAAATACAGTCTCAATATCTGTAGCATTACCCCACAGTAACAGACCGTAAGACATAATACTATGGAAATAGCTAAAACATATTAAACGCGCAGTAGCAACGTCGGTCAGTTGTCGCACTTTTCTAACTGCGAATGCTGCGGAGCTGAGTCTACCATTCAAGGATGAAAAATGGGAATTCCACTGAAGTTTTGAGTCCAAATTTATCCCTAACAACACTGTAGTATCATTGACAATAAGCCTCTCGTTATTTATTTCTAAATTATAATTTGGATGATTAACATTAGGCAAGGAAAATACAACGCACTTGGTTTTTTTGGCGTTCAAAACGAGGTTGTTTGTTTTAAACCAATCCTGAATTCGAGACAAAGAGCTGTTCACGTCATCATAATTTACTTTTTTCCTATCAACTTTAAATATAAGCGATGTGTCATCTGCAAATAACACTATATCACAAATATCCTTAACATAAAATGGCAGATCATTTATATATATTAAAAAAAGAAAAGGACCTAGAATCGATCCTTGTGGAACGCCCATTTTTAGCACAGATCCAGAATATTTATTATATTAACAATACTTTTAGATCAGCCCTCGTATTAACGAAATCATAACTTTACCTGGAATTTTGAAGGTATTTGAAGGCCTAATATTTTGTCTAACATTTGTCGAGCCAAGGTGTTTGCGTTGAGAACCTTAGCTTGCTTCGCCAGGCAAAGATATAAGCAACTGTTACATATGTTAATGATAATTATTGTCTAATATTATTGTGTATTTTAAGATATATAGATACATCAGAAAGCTGTACATATTTGACGACGGGTTGACGCGACATAGATCATATCAACTGGCAATCACGGGTTCGATCCCGGCTCGCGACAAACAATTTCAAAAATATGATATACAGATGTTTGTCGTGGTCTGTTTGTGTTGTGTGTTTTGCTTAACCTCCGAGACAGGATTCTCACCCTACTAGATTTGTTACTCGATAGAAAAATATATTTGTACTGTACTGTATCTGTCTGAAAACCTCCCATTGCTAGGTAAAGGCCTCTTCTCCATATAGAAGAAGGGTTGCAGCTTAATCCACCACGCTGCTGCATTGCGAGTTGGCGGATAATTTCCCTACCAGAAGTAACGATCGTTTTGAGGTGTCTTTGATAACAACCGGGACCAACGGCTTTACGTGCTCTCCGAGGCACGGTGGGGAGACCCACAAGGACATACAGCCAGACCGGAAAAAAATATTTGTATAAATACAAATATCTGTCCCGAGCGGGAATCAAACCCGCGACCGCTGGCGTTAAGGCGACCAGTCGCACCACTACACCGTCCAGGGTTTTTCCTTATAGACTAGTGTCTATATGGGTACGGGCCTATAGGCTGTGCCTCTACGCGAGCATGTCCCCCGACTGTCCTCCTTGCGGGATCATTTATTTTTTAGCTTTTTATGCTAAAAAATTATTGCTTCAACAGGCGATGCCCCGTTTGGCTGTTGTAAGAGTCTAAGGACACGGCGTATTTATAGCTATAGCGGTAGCATTTAAGCGGGCAGACGACGCGCAGATGACTCGTGTATACGCGCTTCAAATGCGATTCGAACGCAACCTTGTAACGCACGCACACGGCGCGAGCATGAAACGCATATCTACTGCGCGTATACGCGCAGTTACAGCCATACAGACGTGCTGTAGAGTGTAGTCGCTCGTAGCTTCCGTGCGATTGGTGAGCGCGCGCCTCTCCTCTGCCCCTTCCCCGCTCCTTTGTACGTGCGTTTGAAGCAATGCAAACGCAACAATCAGCATCTACAGTGCCGACAGCGTGCGTACCTAAAACGCGCGTCGTCTGCGCGTTTCAAATACGCCGTGTGCTATGACTCTAACGGTCGTCGGTATATATAATATATAAAAGGATACAACATCGAGACACCAGATGGCGGTTCTGCGTCCAACAGCGCCAGCACGTAGCGCGCGGCGTTCAGCAACATCTCCGGCTGCGAGAGCGAGAACGGCTCGTGCACGCAGCGATGTACCGCGTCGTATGCGTGGTAGATACGAGCGAGACGGTCGTAGCGCGCGTATTGGTGCAGCAGTGTATCGCGATCCCTGTTTTATAGGTTGTGTGTTTGAGACGTGTATTATCGTATAATTAATTATAAATGAATACTAAAATGTATATGACATGTAATTACAGAAAATGGCTCCACGTGATTCCTGGGGTTATAGTTTACAAGCAAAAATAACTTTTCTTTTCATTTGAAATATTAGTAAAGATCCTATACATATTATTAATTAATATAACACAGTAATAAAACAGTATCTTATTGATTTATTACTAAACCTGTCTATTGTAGCGGCTGAATCGAGACACTGAGAGGCAAGTAAGTGGTGCAAGTAACTAGCGTCACTGAATCGTTCTTCAGTCACCGCATTACATACTAGCACGTTGAATACTTTCATTGCTGTTTCCGTTTCGCCTGCCATGTGATAGGCTGTAAAAAATATTATATTAAGACAATATAAAAATAAAACATTTTAAAACTTTTGCTTGTATATAATACACTGTATTGTACTGTATCAGCCTGTAAACGACCCACTGCTGAGCGAAGGCTTGTTTTCCATATATAAGAAGAGTTGGAGCTTAACCCACCACGCTGCTCCACTGCGGGTCGGTAGATAATTTCCCTACCAAGAGAAACAATCGTTATCAGTTGTCAATGATAACAACCGGGACCGACGGTTTTACGTGCTCTCCGAGGCACGGTGGGGAGACCCACAAGGACATATAGTAAAACCGGAAACAGATATTTGATATACAAATATTTGTCTCGAGCGGGAATCGAACCCGTGACCACCGGTGCGAGGCTATTAGACGACTACTCGCACCACTACACCAGAACTGTTGTCTATAAATACATTATGAAAATAAAATATCTTAACACGAAAAACCCACTAGTGGGATGATAAAAAAATATCTTTAATGTACTTCTTAAATGATTAGATACTTTCTAAGTCACTGATATGTGATATTACAGTTATATATATTTATTTTCTATCATTAGATCAAATTACTTAAATGTAGATAGAATTATTCAGAGTTTACATAGAAGTGAAGTTGTAAACAGCGTAGTAAATAAACCGTCAAATTATATTTAAAAAAAAAAATAGGCTGTAAAACTTGGGCTGTAACAGTTTAAAAATACATAAAGGACCGTATTTTTAAGCCAGTTTTGTACTTTTTATATATTTATTCTTTATTGCACATCACAAATATATTACAAAGAATAATTACAAGTTATTTAAGTTAATAATGTGTAGTACAACAGATGGTCTTATGGTTAATTAGCCATTTATTCCAGACAGCCCAAATAAAAAAAATAAAAAAATGAGAGTTCAATAACGAAACCGGGTAGGTTGTGCAGTTATATGTCACGGTTGCATGAGCGAGCGATCCCGTGGCGCCCTATTACGACGATGAGGGCACCGCTGTGTTATAGTGGGTATTCTGACTTCGCAGTCAGCGAGTCCCACATACCCGTCGCCTTCGGACGGAGGAATACGTAAACGTATTTGTCAGCGTCAAAAAAAAAGTTGTGCAGTTATATAATAACCTTACATACTAATATGTACATACTAATTCTTATACCAAGATCCATATGTAAATGAAAATATAACAAATATCCCTATTACAAAGTAATAAATATTAAAAAAAAAAACCGTTTATAAGTCTTCATATGTCTTTATAAAAATTAAAAACAAACTAATACCTTTTTGCGCTTCAACGAATTTGTTCTCTTGCGCCATGCGATGCGCATAAGGCAAGTACACATCACGCTTGCACTCCGGGTGCTCGCGAGCGACTTCGAATGCTCGCGACCATTCGCCCGCTACCACTGCTAGTTGAGCAACTCTCCTGTAAGAAAAAAAAATGAGTGTCTGTAACCTTTACACCATGGAGTATAGAGTTAAAGGAGTGACATTTTCTGTTACGAAAAGTGTCGTCGAAATTCATCAAATTAGATTGGCGCCACATTAGCATGAGGGTAAATATTAAAGGAAGCCCAAAATAACAAAGCAGTCATAACACGGACTGAACACGTAATAAACAATATAAATTAGCAACAATAAAAGACAAATAATATAAACATTATCAATAATAAATTAAATATTAAAAATTAAAAAAAAAATACAACGGATATTGATTTAGTCGACAATGATATTAATTTTTTTTCACTCGGCATATCACACTCTGTTTATAACTTCATATAATTTCCATTTGCTACACTAGCGCTATTTCGGTGAGTGTTCGAACAATAATTTGCTAAAAAAGAAGACACTTTCAACTAATCCCCCATACAAGATTGTTTTCCTTTAACTCTATGCTCCATGCTTTACACACGGTTGAAGTAAAACTTCTTTGACATTGTGACAGATGACGATTAAGTTAAAAATAAATAAGTCATTAACAGTAATATATATATACACTTATTTATGTCGAGCACTATATATAATAAAAACATTAATTATCACTTTACTTTAAATATTTAAAAATCGAATTATATATAAACGCATCATCGCCGTAACGAGCTTCCGTTGCATTGTCGTCCAAAGCAATCAGTTACCTTTTGGTCGCGCCTAAAGAAGTTTTACTTGAAAAATAATTATAGAAATAGTTCAACACATGTTGAACGTCGTGTGTATATTGCGTGACTGAAACTGTGCGTGAAAATGATATATAGCAAGACTTGCATTAGTAGTACTAAATTTATTAAACAAAAAAGTTTTATTATTAATATTACCATTTTTCATAACCAGTTTGTGTACAAAGGCTAGGTATAGGTTATGAAGCGTCGCGGGATTGGGTAATACTGTACAACAATATGATTCCGCCGTTCCTAAGCCTCACTTTAAAAAATAAACAAAGACAAAAATCGTTTATGCGCAGGTTGAATGTCAACGTTCAAGATCCGTGCCGGTAACTGTAACATCTATTGCAGTATAGTAAGTTACATCCCTACTCCCTACCTATATTATAAATGTGAAACGTAAGTTTGTTTGTTACGCTTTCACGCGAAAACTACTTAACCGATCATCATGAAACTTAGTACACATATTCTTGGAGGTATTAGAAGTAACATAGGATACTTTTTTTTTGGTCGCGATAACCAACATACATGCGGGCGAAGCCGCGGGCAGAAGCTAGTAAAAAATAATTTACCTAAAATCCCCAAGTCTCTGGTAAACATCTCCAGCGGTCGCATATTCACTGACAGCGACTAATGCCTCTGCTAAATGACGGAGTGAGTCGCTAGAACCTTTGTCCATCTTCCTCGCCAGCTCTATTAACCTGTTTAAATAGCCAGAATACATATTATTTTATTATTTAAAAACTTTGTAAAATAAATTTTAACATACATAAACTTTATATGATTGATGTAATGTCTATCAGCGTATATAATAAATCTGTAGATAAAGAAGATGATAAATAAGTTTTTATTTTAATTCTATTTATATTTATAACCTTGTCATACTTATGACACCCTTACGCACACACACGCCATCACAGTTACTGTATAATTAATTACCACTACTTTTTTACGACTATTTTTTTGATGTGAAACATCTATAGCCGCACGTAAAACCGATTTCTGGCGTGGCGACGCATGCCGTGGCTACGCGTCGCCGCGCTATACGATGGTATATAATTATATACAGTCTATATGCAGTAGTGTGTGCGGTGTGGCGCAAGTAGTCACGATTTGAAATAAATTCGTAAATTTTTGTATTTAATGAAAATAAATGTTTATTCAATAAATAGTCATCGTTATCTGGAAAAAAATCGTAATATTTTATTTTATCATTATGACATATTTAGTTCCTATCACAATATGTTCTTTTCTGCATATTACTTTTACAAAATAATGTCGATGTTTCACATCTGCCAGGCGTCCCGAGACGGCTCACATGTTTTTTTTTATAATAAATTTGAAATACCTACATGTGTTAGCATTTAAAATTTTATAAGGCATTGGTTTACTATTATTGTGATTTGTTTTATAGAAATAAAGTACCAGAAGAGCGAAAAGGTGGCGACACTGTCTTCCGAATGATTAATACCTATTTCTGATTGGTAGTCGTCATCTTTGTGATCTATCTAGCGGGATTTTTACTCTATAAAAATGATATGTTTTAAGTGGCTAGCTGCTAGTTATTATTATTTAACTATTGTAAGAATTAACTAGTTATTAGTTACAGATAAGTGATGTAAAAAAATATTGAAATTAGTGGCGTTAATTTGTTTAGTGTTATTTTTACTGTGAATAAAAGATCTACCTGCTCTCTGAAAAAATGTTTTATTTGAGTGTTCATATGAATATAATAATGAGTTCTTTACACATATTTGTTGTCTATACATTCTAGTCTTTAAATCGAAGTCTTATAATATAATGTAAAGCACCGCACGATCAATCATGAATGAGCAACTGATCAGTTCTCTATGTTTGAAATCGAAGCTATGGTTAGTTGCATACTTGTATATACGTGAATGAATAAGATTGGAGAATATTTTAATTGAAACTCATAACGGTGTAAATTTTTCGTTACTGCCGACTTATTGCCAATTATACTTTAACGATTAAAAGATCACAAGTCGAAAGTCATTCGCGAAGCAGTTCAAATTGCGATTGCAATTAATGATCGTCTCGTGAGTCTTTAGTTAGTAGGTGACATGGAGCATAGAAATAAAGGAGGACTATCTAATATGGCTGTTTGACACAAAAAATGTCCACAAAATAGCAATAAATAAGGGCGCTGGTATAGCGGAGAATATGATCTGAACTTAACTGTTTTAGATAACTTGAAGTTTGTTGAGTGGAAGTAAGTATAATTTTAAGTATTATCATAGAGTAGTTAGTAAATGTGTTGTAGTTGAAAGTTAAATGGCTAGCGAGTTAAATAAATTATTTAACATAAAAACGGTCTTCTGGTACAGCAACGCCATTTTTACTTAAAGTTACTTCGGCGATACTTTTCGTAACACAAGATAGTGCTCCTTTAACTCTCAATACTCCATGGTATGACGACTATTCTGGTGTAGTGGTGCGAGTAGTCGCCTCACAGCCGCGCGCCGACGGTCGCGGGTTTCATTCCCACTCGGAACAGATATTTGTATTTGTACAAATATTTGTTTCCGGTCTGGGTGTATGTCTTTTTGGGTTTTCTCACCGTGCCTCGGAGAACACGTAAAGCCGTTGGTCCCGGTTGTTATCATAGAGCTTAGAGCACATACTACTGGAGGCAGCTTCCTGTAGGAAGAAAGTGAATAAGAAAAATAAAAGAGAGAGATCGCATGTAGTCCGATATGTCTGTCTCTCTCTATAACCTCGTCTATACTTTCGGCCTACGGGAAGCTGCCTCCAGTATTGGTTGTGGACTCGATTTTCCGCATTTAGACTCGCTTCTGGTCCATTATGCTTGAAAGAGATCTGGCTAATTCAGCCAGCCAAGCTCCTTCCAGAAGCTCAGAAGCCTCCTGCGGTGTTCGCAGGCGTCTCGGAGCGTCCTTATTTCTTTAAGGATATTTGCCCGGTGTGTGGCCACTCCCTCGCATTATAGGATTACGTGGGCGGCTGTTTCTTCAGCAACTAGACATCCCCGGCAAAGAGGACTGCCTCCAGTAGTATATGCTCTAAGCCATATACACCTGATAACGATCGTTATGGTGGGGAAATTATTCGTCAACCAGCAGTGGAGCAGCGTGGTGGATTAAGTTCGAACTTCCTTCTATATGGAGAGGAGGCTTTCACTCAGCAGTGGGTGGTTTACAGGCTGATACAGTACAGTACAGTAGTCCATGGTAAGTGGTTAGTGTTTCTCACATGTCCCGGCGGCCGCTCTCAGCAAGCAGATCGGCGGCTTTCTTCACGTCTCCCGCGGCGAGGTACATCTCGGCGGCCGCGCGCGGCTCGTTCACGCGTCGCGCCCACTCCGCCCGTTGGCGCGCTAAGCTCGTCAACCCTTCGCCCTCGTCTACGTATTCCTGGAGATATACGACACGGAGTATAGATACCGGGAGTGCGAACGGTATAGGATTATTCACGTTATATGTACACAATAATAAACCCAGATCATAGTTCTCTTTTTTGCCACTGACTGCACGAGTATTCATGCGGTGCCGATACTATTATTATTATTACATGTAAATACGGACTGGCTAAACGGGCTCGTGAATGTAAATATAAATTTACTTTTTTTTTAAATTATGGTTGCTTTAGTAGCCGAAAGGCAAGTGAGAATTTAGGAAAAGTGGCTTTATTGACTTCGGCCTAAGTAATTAAACAAGTACTTGTTGAAACGGTTTCTTGAAAATGATGAATGAAAGAAGAAATTGGTATGAAGTATGAAAGTACGAGAAGCATGAATGCGAGAACTAGTATAAAAGAGTCGCAAATAAATACAATGTAAATAAATTCTCTGCCAATGGTAGAGGGTACTATAAAAAACAGATTGTAACAATGTATTTTAACATAATATAAATTATAAACATGACTATATTTACTTGAGCCTTATTAAACATGCGGAGGTCGAGGTAGAGAGCGAGCGCGCGATCATCCCTTCCCGCACTGTGGAAAATGCGCGCCGCCTCCGCGTACCGACCGCAGTGCGCGACGACCTCGCCCGCTATCACGGCGCGCTTCTCGCCGCTTTCCATACGCTCCTGGAGTAAAACGAAAATTTTAATATTATTGTCAACCCTTTTACTAGTCCTGAACTGAAATAAACTGAATCAACCCGTAGACGTCCCACTACTAGGCAAAGGCCTCTTCTCCATATAGTATAACGGTTGGAGCTTAATCCACCACGCTACTCTACTACGGGTTGGAAGATAATTTTTCTAGCATGTGTAACGATTGTTATCAAATGTCTAAAATCATCATCGCCACACCACATCAGCCATTGGATGTCCACTGCAGAGCGACCGGTTCGAGGTAGACTCCATCAAACGGTTTCCGGCGACTCTCTTCAAGTCGTCTGTCCATCTCGTGGACTCACATTCACACTGCGCTTACCGGTACGTGGTCTCTACTCGAGAACCTTTCTACTCCATCGGGCGTCAGTTCAACGAGCTATGTGCCCTGCCCACTGCCACTTCAGCTTGCAGATCCGTTGGGCTATGCCGGCAACTTTCGTTCGTCTGCGGATCTTATCATTTCTGATTCGATCTCGCAGATTAATACCAGCAATGTTTAGAGCTTGTTTAGAAGGGCCATTTCTCTTGGGCCATTTCTTTTCCTTATTTACATAAATGATCTCCCATTTTTTGTACAGGACAAACATGAGATAGTATTGTTCGCTGATGACACTTCACTTATTTTTAAGGTAAAACGTAATTTACCTATGTATGACGATGTAAACGATGCTCTCTCAAAGGTTGTCTATTGGTTTGATTCGAATAATTTACTATTAAATAACAAAAAAACAAAATTAATAAAATTCACGACACCTAATGTTAAACTTGTTGATAATAGTGTAGAATTAGGAGGGGAAATGTTAAAACCGGTAAAGTCCACTAAATTCCTAGGTTTAACTATAGATTCGAAATTGCAGTGGGATCTCCATGTTGAGGGATTAGCGAATAGGCTCAGCTCTGCAGCGTTTGCGGTAAAAAAAATTAGACTTATTACTGACGTAGATACAGCTCGCGTAGTATATTTTAGTTATTTTCATAGTATTATGTCCTATGGAATCTTATTATGGGGAAATGCAGCTACGGTTAATACAATTTTTGTCCTGCAGAAAAGAGCTATTCGTGCAATTTATAGTTTAGGCCCTAGAGTATCATTAAGAGATAAATTTAAAGAAATAAAAATATTGACTGTTGCTTCTCAATATGTGTACGAAAATGTTATGTATGTTCATAAAAATATACACGAATTTCCCAGGAATTGCGACATGCATAGCATTAATACTAGAAACAAACATAAACTTGTAATGCCTGTAACTCGCTTACGCCGAGTCAGTAATTCTTTTTATGGACAATGTATACGCTTATACAACAGGCTCCCAGAAAACGTTCAAAAAGCTTTTATTGCTAAATTTAAAAAAAAATGTGAAAGAACGTTTGTCTACTAAAGGATACTATTCGATAAACGATTTTCTAGAAGATAGTACGCCTTGGGAATGATGTGATCGCCACCAGGCTATTTCAACTTACAGAGAATTATTGTTAATTTCAATTTACATTAGAAAAAAAAAAACATTACGTTAAAAAAATATATTAGTCCCGCTGAGTTTCTTTCGCCAGTTCTTCTCAGGTCAGAGGCTTCTTCTTTCCGAACTGGTGGTAGACTCATGACGTTCAGTGAATAATTGTAATAATTTTATGCTGAATAAAATATTTTGACTTTGACTTTGACTTTGACTAGAAGGCCAGAGTCAGAGACCACGTCTCAGATCTGTATGTCATCACTGATAACACACATTGGTCGAAGAATTTCGACTTTGGGCACTGAGGTATGACAGATGAAAAGACGTTTTTTTACTTTCCAAATGCTGCCCATCCTAACTGATTTCGACGATTGCCCTCTCTCTCGAAGTTGGATCTACCAAGTTGGATCTTTTGTCCTAGGTAGATGTATTCAGACCCCCGCGGACCAAAACCAGCAGGAGGGGCGCGAAAGCGAAACAGGGCGCCGGGGCCACATAGTCTCGCGCTATGGCCACCCTAGTCATGGTCAACTTTTCGTTGACCATGGCTACCCCGGGCACGGCCAGCGATGGTTCTCTAGCTGTCGCTGGCTGTGGCGACCCGGATCGCATGGCAGGCGGCAACAGATCCGCCTTGATTGCCGCCGGTCAGGCATCCAACCGGGGGTGGTGTATTCAAGGGGGTGTCGACGCTTGGAGCACTGGGGCGGTGTAATGGAGGAAGATCGAGTTCGCTCTCTTCCTTCATCGGGGGGGAAGCGCGTAAGCGCTTGGAGGGGCGTGAAAGCGTGGCGGAGGACGTGGCACTGATGTGCGGCGGGTGAGGTCGTGGCGCCGATAGGGCGCGGAGGGGAATGGAGGGAGATCGAGCTTGCTCTCTCCCTTCACGAGGTGGTAGGGTTGGGCGGGCTTACTCGCCCAAGCCTGAACGGGGGCGCGGAAGCGTCCCGACGGCGGCGTGATAGCGCGTGGGATAGCGCGTAAGCGCGGTGGTTTGTCTGGTACAGTGGTGCGGACGGTGTGGGTGTGGCGCTGCAAATGCATGGAGAAATGAGTGGGAGATTTTTCCCTCCATTTGGTGGCGGGAGCGGGCGGGCTCGCTCGTCCGCTCTGTGCAGGGAGCGCGTGGTGCGCGGGCTGCCTGGGTCGAGCCTGGCTCCCTGCAGTTCTTGCGGGGCTGTCTGGGTCCGATCCGTGGATACGTAAATGCATTTCCCATCAATTTTTATTTACTAATATACATCTAGCAACCCTAAATTTTATCACTGACGGGAAAATTTCGCAGATAAGCAACATTTGGTCTTTTTTTGATCAATCGTTATATTGTTAAAGGTAAATTGTAATCAATTTTTATACACATCTTTAAGTATTATAATTATTATGTTTATTTAACGTAAGTAAAATAAATAATAAAAGAGAATGAGTGTCTGAAGAAAGATTTTTAATCATAATAAATTCATTTTAAAAACAAATTTTGTTTTATTTTGAATGTTATTCAGGGATAGTGTAGCTATTTGGAATATAGGCATATACATATTTATAGAAATATTTAGAAAACATTTAGTGTGAAATTAGTTATGCCCAGGTTAACAAGTAAATTTTACCTCAATAACAGATAAATATAGATAGTATATA
The DNA here is from genome assembly GCA_036937285.1 of Euphydryas editha. Taxonomy (NCBI): domain Eukaryota; kingdom Metazoa; phylum Arthropoda; class Insecta; order Lepidoptera; family Nymphalidae; genus Euphydryas; species Euphydryas editha. The sequence continues at coordinate 15,213,852 of JAUPFZ010000005.1, read as the reverse complement.
AATATATCTAGCTCCCCGACTTATTTATTTCAAGATTTACGTAGCTTGTACTGCTGTGTATAAATATTAAAAAATATAATTAGGTACTATAATTATTTTCTAATAGGTTATAACATCTGCCGACGGTTAGTTGCTAAGCATCGTATTGTTGGTAAGCATTACATATCGAATTTGGCTTAAGTATAATATTATAAATGCGAAAGTAAGTTTTTTTGTTACGCTTTCACGCGATAACTACTTAACCGATCATCATGAAACTTTGTATACATATTTTTGGACGTATTAGAAGTAATATAGGATACTTTTTTTTTGTTTGTTGCGATAACCGAATCCACGCGGGCGAATCCGCTGGCAAAAGCTAGTATTACATAGTGGTGTATTACCTGTAATTGATCGATGAGTGTAAGGAATGCAATATTCTCGCTACGCTGGAACGCTTTTCGCGCCACTTCGAACGACAGTTCCTCCAGCGCCGCCGTACCGAGCCGTTCCCAGTCTAACGCTGTCACGCCCAAACACGCTACCGCGTATGCCTCACTAATTTTAAAAGAAACGTTTGTTTATTTTATTGTATACCAACTATTAAAATTAAATACAAACAAGATAAAAATCTTTCTAAAAATTATTATCGTTATCACACTTATATAAAAAAGACAATATTCATAGAAATTAAGAAGATATTTAATACATTGAAAGTTTTATTATAACGCATTATCTAGTAAAATAAAGTTTATTTAAATAATATAAAATAAAAAAATAAAAAAACTAAAATGTTGACTAGCTAACGGAGTGTTGGTTGTTTGTGACGCGCGCATCTCAAAAATTTACTATCATTTTTCCCTACGCCAAAAGAAGTATAACTTCAAAAAAAAAAACTAATTATACCAATAGAACATACTGCATTCATTTATTCTATTTCATGAATTCCTACATAACAATGTACGTGGAGTGATCCAAAAGTAATGATAATGAAGATAAAAGAGAGTGATTATGGTTATAAAAATTATTCATTTTTCTACATACTCTCCTAGCACGACTTGCTCTTTGAGCAGAAGACAGAGGTAAAAGTCACTAGGGGCTATATTTGGCGAACAGAGTGGGTGTTCATGTAATTAAAAAACCCGTTTCTTGAATGGGTGCGTCTCGTGAAACAGCAATCCACTCGCGCAGTATGCCACGTCTTTTTTCATACACGTCTTTTTTCATACACGTATTTTCGTAACCCAGCGTGCAACTGTGCAATATGGAGAAGCAGAGTTCCCAAATGTATCCACCAAGTCGTTGTGTATGTCTTTGGTAGAATTTTTTTTTTCAAACAAAGGTACATGATCACCGCTGCTCTTATTTCGATTTTTTTCTTTCCATTTTATGTTATATCTTCGACGGTTCGTATTCAAATTAATCTACCTTCCAGAAATCGCGGTGTATTTATATAATTTTTTCATGTTGACCTAATGAGTATATGGGCTAGTAATTTTGTTTTTTAATTTTTATGCAAACTGAAAATAGTCGATTATCATTACTTTCGGATTTGAATCAACTTGTAACCGTCCCACAGCTGGGCAAAGGCCTCTTCTCCATCTAGAAAAAGTGTTGGAGCTTAATCCACCACGCTCCTCCAATGTGGGTTGGCGGATAATATCTCTACCATGAGTAACGATCGTTACCATGTGTCTATAGTAACAACCGAAACGTCGGTCCCGTTTGTTATTATAATATTGACGTACTCTTCGAGGCACGATGGAGAAACCCACAAGGATATACATCCAGATCGGAAACAAATATTTGCACAAATACAAATATTTGCCACGAATCGATTTCACGATTTGCGGGAATCAAACCCGCGGTCGCCGGCGTCGCACCACTATACCAGAACGGTTTGGATCATCCCTTTTTAGTTTATCCCCAATTATTTCATATTAAGCTTAGTATTTAGCTATTTAGTCCAAACTTATTCATAGATTTGTATATATCTTATATAATTATTTTAATTATATTATAAATATTTTAATATATTTCATTTTAACGTTTAATGTTTACTTTAATTGAGAAGTAAATGTGAATTTTAACTTTTTTTTTAATAAAATTTAATTTCTAACTAATTCTGCGAATTTACTAATAGTATCAATAATAATTTTTGAACTAGTTTATACGTACTTATTATTCATTTTTAATTTAAATCAAAAGCGGGAAAAAGAAATATTATCAGAAAACAAAGGTTTTATTTTTAGCGTATTAATAAATTTATGTTTTTATACGCATTTATTGCGATTTTTTTATTTTTTCTATTCTAGAATTAGAAATAGAAATTTCTATTGCTCTGAAGAAAAAAAAAAACAAATAATAGTCAAACTTTTGAATAATAAAATTCAATAAGTGTTTAATGAAAATAAATACTTACTTAAATAATTTTTGTTGAACATATTGATGTACGGCATGCGAAAGCGGAACATTTACAGTTTGCATAGAATTGGCTTGCAAACAGAAAACTCGGCCACCCTAAAACGCAAGTATTTTTATGAAACAGACAGAACAAATATCACCACTATGCAATGGCGTAGTCAGGATTAAGACTGTATTTTTTAATTGTGGTTTTTAACATATTATATGAGTATCTCACATTAGTAGTGGAGGTGCTCTTTTATTCGTTTCACTTATCGTTATTAGTGACATAGCTTAGAGTAAGAAAATCTGGAAAAATCTTTTTTATCAGTGACCGACCTCTCTTCTAGAGGGGGGCAGCTGGCCTACTCTGCCAGTACCTCGCTACGCCCATGTCACTATGTATACATAGACATATTTGTTATTAAATTTTGTGTTCATATCATTGAAAAAAAATCACACAGATGAAGATATTGTTATGATAATGAAAAAAAAAAATAAAATATAAACACTTATATTTGAGAAAGTTAAATAAATTGATCTACAAATTTAAAGAATTAATTCTCGTAAATTACTGGGAAGTCAAGTCTGGATTTGACTGTAATATACGAAGACGGGTTGGCGCAATGTTACAGTAACTAGCTAGCGGTCGCGTATTGGATTCCTGCTCATGAAAAAAATTTGTATTGGCCATACAGATCTTTGTCATGGTATGGGCGTTTGTGGTTGTGTTGTGAATGTGTTGAACTGAAATGTGAATGTGTATTATATGTATAATTCTAAATTTGTTACATACGAAGTGGGGAACAATAGTATTTTGTATCACAAGGGACGAAAGTACTACTTTCTGTCCCGCATTTCGGCTCGGGTGGCAAACATGCGGGAAAGGATGTAGTACTTTCGTCCCATGTTGCACATACTTTTTTATCTGACTTTTTTCCCTGCTTTTACAGTGAAGAAAATTGAAATTTCGGCGGAGGTAGGAAAAAAAATTTACATGGTAACATTGGTACGTTACCTGGAATCCCACAACGGATCCGGTGAGCGGTTGCGTGGCGGCGGGGAAGTGAGCTGCTTTTATAGACAACAGTCCACCGCCCGATAGGCACACGAGCTCGTCGCACCACGAGTTCCAGGATACTGACGTTACGTTCTCTTCCTGACGGAAACGTTATAAACAACCATGGAGCATAGAATTAAAGGTCTTGTGTTACGAAAAGTGTACCCGAATTAACCTTAAATAAAGATGACGTTGCTGCCCAAGTCTTAGCCTTTATAGAAATATTCCTTTTTTACTGAAAATTCCAAAATTTCAGACAATATTTGACTTTAATAAAAAAAAACTCTGAAAATGCTGAGAAATTCTGATAATGATAAGACTTTCATAGTCTTTTCAGAGAAATCTCTAAATTTCTTAATTCTCTCTCTGTCAATTTTTTATATAAAAGCGAATATTTCCATAAGGGTATTTCCAGAGGACTATTTTCAGGTTAGAATAATTTTATTTAACTCGACTCAGCAAACTTCAAGTGATCTAAAACAGTTAAGTTCAGATCATATTCTCTGCTACATCAGCGCCCCCTTTATTCAATACTATTCTATAGACATGTTTGTGTCAAACAGGTATATGAGATAGTGCTCCTTTATCTATATACTCCATGCAAACAACGATCACTGTCTATATTAAAAGCTAAAGATATAAAAGTTCATATTTTTTTTTTAAATATATTAACACATTATGTGATTTATATATTTTTTATCGAAAATGGATTATTAGGTTACAGCTAATGATTCATAAGGTCAAAGCAGTAACCATAATTGTCTACGCGAGTAGGACCAGATGGTTGTAATAATAGACTAATATAGGTAGATTAACAAGACTTAAATCTTGAACTGCAGCTTCTGCTTATAAGATCATATATTAATGTTTTGGATAAACGATGCAATTATAGTGAAAACAGAGTAACTTATTAGTTTTTGAAATTTAATTTCATTCGTAATTTTTAAAATATAAAATTGACATTAATTTTGTTATGTTAGTTTATTTATATGAATATAGTTTTATGAATATGTTCTCGAGAGATGTTGAAATATTGTTTCGTTCCATTTTGAATTATATGTATACTAATTTATATATTATTCTAATATTCAATATCGTGGGAAGAAGCTAACACATATTAGATCCTTAATCATACTAATATTATAAATACGAAAGTAAGTTAATTTTTTACGCTTTCACGCAAAATCTACTAAACCGATCATCATGAAACTTTGTACACATATTCTTTTTATTTTACAAATCCTCCAACATATAATATAATAACCTTTAATTCAGGACTAGCCCATATAGTGTTAGTTACAAATTTTTCTTATAACCGTTAAAAATTACAAAAAATTCGAAATTAAATCAATGACAAAATTCAATCACCTAAAATTTTAAAAACCATCATACTCAAAATCAATACCAAAATTCATTGAAAATTGCAAATTAAAATTAAGAATTCAAAATCAATACTAAAATTCAGTCAAAAACTAGAATTACTAAAATTCAATTAAAGTCACAAGTAAAACCAAAATCAAATCAATACCTACTAAGTTTAAATAACAATTACAATTCAATCAAAATTAAAATTCAAAATTAAAACATAGATCTGTCTGGAGACTGTTTCTGCTACTCATTCATACTAGTTCTCGCTTTCATGCCTCTCGCACTTCTTGGAGGTATTAGAAGTAACATAGGATACTTTTTATTAAAAGAATCTATATTTTTGATCTCAAAATCTAGCTACTTCAACGCCATCTAGTATTCCAGTATTTGATTCATTTCTATTGTAATGATTTTTGATACTTATTTAATGGCTTTAATGCGAGCGAAGCCGCGGTTAAAAGTTAGTACCGTGTAAATTAATTCTCCATTCGGCAGACTGTACACACGGCACACGGATGACTCGTCGACAACTGCGAGACGAGAGCGTGAAGCGTTTACATCTAAGCAGCGGACGTTGCCAGGACTCTGTAGGATTACTTTAGCCACCCCGCTACCTGGCTCCACTTGCCAGATCTGAAAATTAAACAATTTACACATCATACTAATATTATAAATGCGAAAGTAAGTTTGTCTGTTACGCTTTCACGCGAAAACTACTTGACCGATCATCGTGAAACTTTGTAAACATATTCTTGGAGGTATTAGAAGTAACATAGGATACTTTTTTTTGTCACAATAGCCGGAATCCACGCAGTCAAAGCTGCGGGCAGAAGCTAGTAACATATAAACATAATTACTAGCTATATCTTGGTTTTTTTTTTCATTTATTGCATACATTATATGCATGAATATTAGTAACTTGTTATATTAAAAAATACTATGACTACTATTTTTTTCTTTAAATCATCAAATACAGATTAAAATATTTTTGAAACTTATCTTGCATAATATGCAAAATTAATAACAGTTAAGTTTAATATATAAATAAGAAAACAAACATTAACACTAAAAGACAGACAAAAGTTTTAATAAATTTTGCTATTTAAATTATTTTCAATTTAAAGAGTAATAATGTTACAATGAAAATATAATGTAAGAAATTAACTATGCTAAATAGAAATAATATACTAATTTTTATCTTTGATTTTATTATTTTTTATATCATTTTAAATGAAATGTAAAATTTCTTATGAGAACAAAATTCTTTAAACCTATATACTAATTAAAACAAATCAATAGAAATTTAATAAAAAATATAACATACGTAAAATCTATTTAATGTATAAACTTACTTGTCCATTAAATAATCCAAGCAACAAGACCTCCATGAAGTTTATTGTTGTAACTTTAACATAACGAATTGGAGCAGGGACATTCCAAGACTTCGGAACCCTCGAGCATATCATCGAGAGCTTTGTATCCTGAAAAAGTTAGTATAAAACTATAAAAAAGTATATCTAAAGTATACATGCTTTGCTGTTTCAACTGCTTTGAAAATTATTAACCTATTAGGTGGTATAATTCATAATCAATTCTGTAGCCATATTATCTATGGAGAATTTATAGCTATTGATATATTGATATTTGTAATAAATAAACTTTTCTTCTCTATATCAAATTATAATACATTATAATCAAATATTATACTTCAAAATATAGCATAAATATGAAAAAGCTTAAAACAACTAATTAACTATTACTTGACATAGAAGTAAGGCATCACTGGTAGCCACCAGCAGCGAACACTCATTTTTCTGTGCAAGTTTTTCTTTAACTCTATATAGCATTCCATCCAAATCGCCTTGTTCATACACCACTACTCTTTCCGGCAATTGAACCTAGTTTTAAAAAAAATATTTATATCATTAATCCAGAATTTAAGGACTATGTATTGTGTAATTACTCATATTTTTATATTAATCATATTATTTATTTATATATAAACTTTATTGCACAACTACATAAAATATATAGAGCGAAAGGTGGATTTAAGGCTATACAGCTTTATCTACCTACCTCACCAACCTTAAAGCATGCATGATAGTGTTAGGTAGATGTACAAAAAGAACTATTTAGTAAGTCAATACACACTAATACATAAACATACATAAATACATTGTTTAAAAAAAATACTCTGTATACATTTAAAACTATTAGATGAAAGAATGGTAACATAATTAAAATGAAATGTAGTCATATAAAATATATTACTGCTAAACGATGTTTATAGATGGCTATTTTCTGCACTCTATCATGACACTTAATTCGAACTTTGTTTCCAGTAGTAAGATGTTGTATAATTATGTCTGTCATATTTTCTCTATAAGCATATCGTTCACGATACAGCCCGTGTACAGTATTATATGCTATTTGATAGCACCATAGTGACCCGTCTTGACAGGCCACGGCCTGAAAAATAAGCAAAAGAACATTAACGATCTCTAAATCTTAAGAAAAAGGTACACTATTTAATTGTAATATGTTATATAAATACCAAGGAGTTCAATGCGTTGGACGGTGCAACAGCCCATACCCATTCCAAAGGTGTGGAGACAATTAACACTCCTTCAGAAGTAAGCACAGACCACCCTTCAATCCCACCCACCAAAACTAAAGCACCAAATACTGATATTGATACTGCAGATATACCTGGAAACATAATATAATTGTTTAGGTCTTGTTTTTTAAAATTAACTAAGAAATAAAACCCTATAAACTAAAATATAACACATTTACCAATATTCCTTTCTTTTAACACTTGTTGACCCTCCATATTGTAAAAAGATAAAGTGTCATTCCAGTCGGTAACTAAAAGAGTTGTTTTTGAGAAGGCAATAGCCCACACCGCAGCATCTCGTATTATTTTTTTTATTTCTTCACCTAACTGTAAAAAAAAAAATTTATAAATCAACTATGCAATGTTATATTCAAGTATCAATGTGTTTCTACACACAAGATTTACTAGTCCTAGTATTAATAATTAGGTGTGCAGCAATTATTTATCTATAATATAAAAATAAGTCGTTTTTTCCTTCCTGACGCTATAATTCCAGAACGCACGAACCGATTTTCACGGTTTTGCATTCGTTGGAAAGGTCTCGGGCTCCGTGAGGTTTATAGCAAACAAAATTCAGAAAAAAATTCAACAAAAAAGCAGGAAAACAGGGAATATCATTTTTCACATACAGCACCATCTCTGATACATAGCATGTACTACCGTTTGTACCGTTGTGGTTTACCGTTTAATCCCTAAAAGAAAAATTTACAAAAAACGAAGCCACCTGGTGGCGAAACGGAGTTCGCCGGGTTTGCTAGTTATTTATATATTACCTTATTTCGTATTGAAACAACTCCACTAGCTAATCCTATAGCTAAGTGCTGTCCCGTTGGAGACCATGCGCAGCTTGTGATACGACCAGCTACTCGGTACTTTGGTACTGCTTTTACATCCGCTGACCAAAATGCAAAGTCTGATAAGGCACACGATGCCAAGTTATAAGTCACTGGATTGTAGGCTAGGCACTGAATTGCTTCACTATGACTGTATAAGAATTTCAAAACAATATTATTTATTACTCATTATTTCTCTTCGAGTGCTAGAAATATATTATAAATATTTTTCAGTACTGTACTATCATAGAGCTTATTATACCATAGTGCTTCATTAAAAGTAGGCAAATACAAATATCTCAGAATCTTTTGAGACATACTAGTTAGTTTTCTAAAATGTATTTATTAATGACTTTTAAATGCAAAGGAAGCACTTGTAAAATTATTAGTGCTAGTCCTGGTTTGAACTCATCATTCGACTTATTAAGCAAATGTGAGAAGAGATCATGTTCAGTACGATAACATGTGGGAAAGTGAGAGAGGAAAGAAATGTTACATTTATAGTAGCTGAAAATTTTACTTTTCTTTTTGTAAAGTGGAAAGATGTTGATTTTTCATTTTAATATTAACATGTTGGTCAAAAAAGTTATGATGAAGGGTGAGAGAGAGGTTCACAAAAGTAACATTTAGCACTTTAGAAAGGCGAACCATGTTAAAACATAAGTTTTCGAATAAATACTAAAAACCCTATTAAAGCTTAACTTACGAATATTTAAGAAGACCCTCCATTTTAGATGTCCATATGATAACATTCTTATCGGCACTGCCACTAGCAAACTTTTTTCCATCATTACAATATGCAACTGCATAAACTGCACCTTTGTGAGCTTGTAAAAGCTGAACAAGTGCTCCATCTCTAGGGTCATATACCATTACTTTTTCTCCTGCACCAACAATTAATTGTGTGCCATCTGGACTAAAGCATATTGCATGAACACTAAAACAGTTTTAATTTTTAAAATTATCTAGTCTACTATAAAACTTAATATTAAGTATTACTTCTTTTTTTCATTAGTTCTCTTACATGAAACAAATAAAAAAAATATATAAATGCTAAGGCTAATGCTTAAGGATATAATTTTCTTGAACATTGTATTATTGATTATATTTTATTGACCGCATACTAAATATTTATTTTTTAAAGATAATATTAAATTTTATAGGAACGTACCTCGAAAATTCGATCTTATCAGCTTCATGAATTTTATTTACCCACTTAGGTATAGTCCTCATTTTGGATTTTTTAGTATTTATTACAGATTTTAATATTTGTCATAAGCTCCATCATAGGTAGGTATAAAAGGGTATATTTACTTAAAGAGTTTAGGAATTCTGAGCATGTCTAAGTTGTACAATTATTTTGAAGTATTTCGTTGACAACGCTTTTGTAAATAGTGTAAACAAAAACTTTCGGTATCTAGATAGAATCTCATAAGATAAAATGTTTATTTCATAAGTAGAGAAACATTTATTTTTAGGTTCCGAACATTAATAGTAACAATTATCAATTTATATCAGGATAATACTTATTACTTTTATTTAATTAACTTTTATAAAAAGTATTTAAATAAAACGTAAATATTTAATTTTGTGACATGCGCAGTGTTGCTAACGACGAACATAGACATTAGGGATGGGCAAAATTAATCGATATATCAAAATATCGATATTTTGTCAGAAAATAATCGATATAAATCAACGATATTTCCTTTGCGATATATCGATTATCGATATTTATTTTCGGATATCAAAATCGATATATTTTTTTAAAGTTCAGCTATCTGCATGTATTCGACTAATATAATATATAAGGATAGGCTATAAGGGTAAACATCGATGGTAGATCTCGGACGACCTTTTTTTTTTATTTTTTTAGGAATTCGCATAGGCTACAAAGGTAAAACGATATGGGACAAAAATATCGATTATCGATATATCGCTATTTTTTAGCCGATATATATCGATACATTTGAAAAATATCGATACGATATATATCGATATTTTTATCCCATTTGCCCATCCCTAATAGAGATAGAGACTAGGGGTGTGCGATAATTATCGATAATTCGTAACTACTCGATAATTATCGATAAGTGTTATTCGATAATTCTGATTCGATAATTATCGATAATTGTTCATTCAATAGTTATCGATAACTATCGATAAGTTTTCGTCCGATAATTATCGATAATTTTGTGCGATCCGATAATTACTGATAATTTTGTGTGATCCGATAATTATCGATAATTGTTTTTGGATCTGATAAGTATTGATAATTGTGATTCATCGAATCCGCCGTACCATAATTATCGAATTATGGTACAGCGGATGACCCTTTTTTTTTGGTTTTCGGATAGGGCCAGGGGTAAACGTCGGTACTGAAGGCCGGATGACCTTTTTTTTTTCGTCGTCCGATAATTGTTCCGATAATTATCGATAACTGTCGTCAACTATCGATAATTATACCGATAATTATCGATAACTGTCGTCAACTATCGATAATTTTTTCCGATAATTATCGATAACTGTCGCCAACTATCGATAACTTTTTAACCGATAATTATCGATAACTGTTCATTCGATAATTATCGATAACTATCGATAACACAATACGATAATTATCGATAGTAAAATTATCGATAATATTTTCCGATGAACATCCCTAATAGACACCCAAACAGAGTATATTATATAGTATAAGCAAAGACCCAGGCAAAGACCATAGTCTGACATGAGTAAAAAGTAGAAAACCGCGAAAAATTTGAATTTTTTTTTGTGGTATTCCTAAATAACCGCCTATAGTTTAATACATAAAAATAATTTAATGTATATTATAATATTATACATATTTACAATTCAAAACTTAAAATAATTATTTACAAACAGTTTTGGTATAAATCATGTCCGCGTGGAATGGTGCCAAGAATACTAGCAGCATTTCCCCGTTGAATCGCAATTCCGATTCTTTGGGCAAAAAATGCACCAGCCCTCTTGTCACCAGTGGAGGCTATGAGTCGTGGGGTTAATTCTTTTAGAAAATTTTTAGCACTGCTACTCCAAGGTCCAAGTGTTTCGACTGCAAACGGCACAAAAATATAACTTTGGATAAGTGACGAATATTTGTGCCGTTTAGTCATTTCAGCCTTCTCCGCAGCGGCTCCCATTCTTACAGCCGTTTCCCTGATATGAGACGGAGCCAATGTATCGACGCAGGTTGCGTCCCACAAAAGCGCCCGTCCCCTTTCCCAGGGAATCAGCGTTAAACCATCAGGCCTCTTGCCATCATCGCGACTAATTCCAGTAGGCTCAATAAGAGCAGGTACGTCGATGGTGGCAAGAGCCCTTTTAATGGTCTCATTCAGGGAACCGTGGCGGGAAAACCTACCTGAACTCTTGTTGCAAGAAAGGCCGTGTAGTCCGAAAGAATCAACCTCCTTTCCGCACGGACATCTGTGTTCAAAACACAGACGTGCTCCCAACCGGAGACCTATACAAATTCGAAAACTTTCATTATCTAAAAGTGTCCCAAGGTTTTTTGACGGCATTGCGTGTAACCAGTGACCTGACTCTTTACTTTACTTTATGTATATTATATATAATTTATAATATAAATTTGCTGCAATCTATAATATATAGATGACAGTGACATATCGCTTTTAAGATGGATGATCTTTTACTACCGTGCTTTTCTAAACAAAATTAGTTTTTTGTGTTTTGATCAGTGTAATAGGGGATCTGACAGTAATCAGATTAAAATCAAAAATGTGTTTAAATAAAATAAATATACTGTTTTACTATTTTTTATCTAATAATAATTTAATATAATTCATTTCAATATTTTTAAATGAAGAAATAAAATGTTGTTATTTTCAATATTTTCAAACTGTACTGAAACTCCAATCACAGTGCGTGACGTCATCTGTGGTCAATCATTGACTGCACGGGTACACCCCCCCCCCCACCCCAGCCTGTAAATTTGAGATACAAAAATAAAAAAAAATACTAATCGACGTATTTTTAATAGCACTTTCCAAAATTGTTTATTATTAAAAGAGCACCCTCCTAGTTTACGAGTAAAAAATTAATAAACATACTACACGCTACACCATCGATATCACTTGAAATACTTCGAATTTCGTACTTTTTGCACAGTGGAAAAACTGCACCCTACTCGAAACTAATTGCAATATCATTAGAATTTCACAAAATGTAATAGTTATTGCAGCAAAGTAATAAAACGTAATCAGTCTGGGGAAGACCACTGTCAAATAGTTCCTTGTAGAGGGCGCCAACGCCATAAATAATATTGCTTAAAATATTTTTTTATATATGGGTGGGGCTCAAAAAAATTGTACCATAACACACTAGAAAATATAACACACAGAGACGCACGCAACACACTGGAAAAATTGTAACACACTAGAAATTAGTAAGGCCTTGATTACACTATACCTATCATAATTTATTAAAAATGTTAGGTAATTTTTTTTAATAATTTAATAAATATTTTACCTTATCCCCGGGCTTTTTTGTTTATTTCAATTTTAAGTTCATCCATACTTCAAATTAAATAAAATGCAACATGATTTATTAAAATATTTTAATTAAAATTAGTTATACATTAAAGAAAAAATTACCATGGTAAAGATGTTGTGAACCATGCTTAATATTATCCAGTGTGTTTCGTAACACACACGTAACACAACATAACACACTATACTGAACACACGAGAAGATTCTTGGCTTTACTTGATTAAAACGACCTCAAATTCAAAGATATTTCAGAAATAAAGCCATATCATACGACTTAAACAAAGATTTATTTAATCTCATAATTTTATATAACGAAAGAGAAACACGTACCTTCAAAATTCACCTTTTTATATCCAATTTTTTCTATGACAAAAACGAACGCCGCACATCACGCGTCGTTTGCCGCGAAACTAAAACGCTGACATTAAAACTAACACTTCATAGATGTTAGGTTAAAGTTTAGCCTAATTATAATATGAATCATAGTGGAACTATTACAGAAACAGAAAAGTTACCGTGTAACACATTCATTGTAACACACGAGAAGATTAAAAGGGACATTTTTTCAAATTAAGTTATTTAGTTAGAAATTGTACTATTTCTCTAAAATTCATTTGAAATGCTTTAAATTAGCTCCCATACTAACAACGCTAGTAAATAAAAAGTACATTAACAGCATATTTTTTTTGTAAAAAATTAATCATTGTCCTCAGACTGCACTGGGACATTTTAGTTTTGTATGGAGAACAAAATTGCCTTAATGTTTCGTGTACCAAAATAATGTGTATTTGGGTGGTTAGATGATTATTTTTGGCTCCTAACTATTATTTATGTTTTCATTATTCACCAATAAATAAAATTTCATGAAAAAAGCTTAAAAATAATACTAGAATTTAAGTAAAAACGGATGACCGCAATTTATTTTTAAAAAGTACAATTTTTTTGAGCCCCACCCATATAATAAATACTATAATATAATAATAAAATATAATATAATTTTTTTTATATAATAATTTTTTTTAAATATTTTATTGCAATAACTATTGCATTTTGTGAAATTCTAATGATAGTGCAATTAGTTTCGAGTTGGGTGCAGTTTTTCCACTGTGCAAAAAGTACGAAATTCGAAGTATTTCAAGTGATATCGATGGTGTAGCGTGTAGTATCTTTATTAATTTTTTACTCGTAAACTAGGAGGGTGCTGTTTTAATAATAAACAATTTTGGAAAGTGCTATTCAAAATACGTCGATTAGTATTTTTTTAAATTTTTATATCTCAAATTTCCAGGCTGGGGTGGGAGGGGGGGTGGGTCACGGGTACTAACTAGCTTACTCAGTTATTTCCATAATTTTGTTGAAATTATAAAAGTTGCTAAAAGATTACTGATAAATTAGGATACGGTAATCGATTTAAAAGCTGTCACGTGGTGTTTCACCATTTTTTTAATAATGGAAACAGGATTTACGAAAGCCGATAATCTAAATCTTCCCAGGGTGGATACGTTTCTGATTTGCAATTTCTTTGTAAGTAATTCAGACTTTTGTGACATTGAATTTCGAAATGTGAAAACTTCTGTATTAGTATTATAACTATATAATAATATATTATTTGCCATAAAATACCTAGGTACTTGAAAAAATACCTTCTTGAAAAATAAACTCAAACAAATATGTATTGTACCTACTGTACTGTACTAGCCTGTAAACCACCTACTGCTGAGCGAAGGCCTCTTCTCCATATATATACAAAGGGTTGGCTTAATCTACCACGCTGCTCCACTGTAGGTTGGCGGATAATATACTACTATGAGTTACGATCGCTATCAGGTGTATATGATAACAACCGGAACCGACGGCTTTACATGCTCTCCGAGGCACGGTGGGAAGAACCACAAGGACATACACCCAGACCGGAAACAAACATTTGTACAAATACAAATATCTGTCCCGAGCGAATCGATACCGCGACCGCCGGCGCGGGGTGTTGAGGTGACTACTCGCACCACTACACCAGAACGGTCGTCATAAGTAGAATACTGTCAACACATATCACATTCTTTTGTGTTACAAAAAAAAAATACTAAAAGAAAAAATATATAATAGTAGTTGACCGTAGAGAGAAAACAATATATATATATATATATATATATATATATATATATATATATATATATATATATATATATATATATTTACTAAAAATGAATTTAAGCACATTTCATTCTATTATGCTTCTCTTGGCACATCAAATGAATATTTTATTTGGAGTACTTTTTAATGTGTTCGTACATTGAGATACTGCACATGAACGATATTTTTTTCGTTCCATAAGAACAAAAAAAAAAAAAATTCTACTACACGAAACAAAACTTCTCGCGAACTTATACTCATGCAGGTTTTTTGTTATAACCCCAGATGACGTCACACGCTCTCAGATGACATAATGTGGTGTTTTGGCGGGATTTTTAAACAGACAATATTAAAACATGATTTTGAGTACCTAAAAGGCTATAAAAAATAAAGTTTTATTTTTTATGGGAATAAATATCCATAAAGATTAAAACACTTTCAGAAAATTTGGCCGATCCCCTATTCTTACGACGGGCTGGCCCGGTCGTGTAGTTGGCAGTGACCCTGCCTTCTGCTCCAGAGTTGTGGGTTTGATTCCCTCCTCGGGTTTTGGGTATAACATATTATATTTTATATGAATCATTTATATGTACGTTTATTACACTATAGATATATGTATGGCTTGGCCTACTGGTGAGCGTCGGTGGCACGAGCGATCCCAAATATATAGCTAATATCTTCAAGACTCATTTTTTATTACATCACAGCTAAGCCCGACGGTGGAGGTGCACAATGCTGACATGACCAGGTAGATCGTAGTAATCTCATTCATTCCTTTCGGAAGATATACGTAGAGGTAGATTAATTCAACAAATGGCGAGAGATTGACAGATGGACTCAGCATTGAGCACCTCCAGCACGCGGGACCTCATATGTATAGAATATTGGTTGCGTTTATTCGCTTTGCCTGGATCATTCCTGCTTACCAGATGATCTCATGAAAACGGTGGTAGTAAAAAATAAAACTGCAAAAGTAACTACAGACCCATTTCTCTTGCCACTATAATGGCTAAGTTTGACGGATTGCTTAATGCACAGTTGAATAAACATGTGGCACTGCACGACAATCAGTTCGGTTTTCGTCGTCAACTATCCACTGAGAGTGCTATACTGTGTCTTAAGCACACCGTCAAATACAGATCGCAGGACTACCGTATATACGTGCTTCCTCGACCTCGATCTAAAGCTTTCGACCTGGTAGTGTATGATATAGTAAGGGAGAAACTTAGCGTGTGAGACTGCCACAGGAACTGATAAACATGTTCCAGTACGTGTAACTGGTATACGTACCAGACCATTAGTGTTCGATGGGCGGGGGCAATGTCGGATCCGTATCGACTCGAATGTGTAGTGAGTTAACCCACCCTGGTTAAAATCTCCTCTTGGTTGCCATGTTGATGACGTTGGCATGAACAATCTGAGTAACGCGGACGACATGGTACTACTGAGTGTGTCGATTTGTGGAATGATAAGTTTGATACAGATTTGTGAGAAATACACAAGTCGTCATGGCTTGAAATATAATCTCACGAAAAGCCAATTTATGGTCTTTAAGGCCTTCGGAACGATCTACTTTCAGAATATTCCACCCGTGCTCCTCTCTGGAGTTCGTTTAAAAACTGTGGGGCAAGTTAAATACTTAGGGCATGTAATTAAAACCGATCTCAGGGATGATGCAGATATTGAGAGGGAGCGGAGAGCACTGTCAGTGAGAGTGAACATGGTAGCTCGAAGGTTTGCACGATACTCGGCCCAGGTGAAGATGACACTTTTTAGAGCATACTGTACATTCCTGTATACGTGTATACCTGTGGGCTAACTATACAAATAAAGATACAATGATTTCCACGTCCTCTACAATAATGCATTCAGGATGTTGTTGTGGCTGCCCCGATGCTGCAGTACCTCAGGTTGTTTGTGGATGCGAGGATAGATTGCTTCCAACTGCGAAAGCGGTGCGCGTCTTTGGTACGTAGAGTTCGAGGCAGACGAAACATTGTGCTGCAGATGATCGCGACGTGACTTGACTATTGCTACCTCCGGCAATACTGCGATAGACATCGTACCGTACCAATGCCGGAGAGAAAGCTCTAAATATAATGTAATAAAATGTTCATTTGCATGTTAAACTGTTATTATTTCTAGTATTGTTGTTATTCTTTCTGGAATTTTATGTATTTGTTGTATTATTGTTTATTGTATTTTTATTGTAATATATGGATTTAAATTTAATTGATAAGCTGTAAATTTGTATTTTGTGGATGTAAATTTATAAAAGTCATTCGTTACCTGAAATAAAGATCTCAATAATTATTATTATATGTATTTCAGTCGACTGTTACCTAAGCCAAAAGCATTAATTTGCATACCTTAGGACGAGTTAGTCGACCGTATGTGTATGTTTAACATACTTGATATTTATTTTGTAATTCAATTAATTCAAACTTATTATAGTAAAAGAACAAAATACTTCACAGATTTGAGAGAAGATCATAATATAACAATTTTTCGCGAGTTCTATTTCATAGTGGGATGGTGCGCCATGCTTCAAAAAGGCCTCGGGTAAATGGCCTTTTAATCTTATTTTAGGTATGATACTAAAACCACAAAATTATTCAAGGATTTTATACAAATATTTTGAGGGAAAATAATTTACATAGACCTTGCCTAGAGACTGTGAGTTGTACCTACCTACTCATAGAAATATTAAGAACAGGTTGTAGGTACTTGTGGTATATACGAGTGTCAAAATTAGTTTCTTAAAGCAACAAAATTTTCACAATGCATAGCTTTCTTATTTTATTGTAATCCACATATTTGACGCAACTGATTGATGCGATCCTACGACAGAAAAAAAACGTGTAGTCATATAATAATATGCTCTACTACACGTGCGAAACCTGAGCTGGTTAATTCTACATTATATTATAGGCTTAATAAAAAGAATGGCAAACCCGAACGAAGTCACGCGTATAGCTAGTGTTATATAAAATTATATTATAATTACATTTTTCTGTGTGAGTTTAACAGATCGTTACTAATTTTTATTTCACTTATATTAAACGGTAGATAAAAATGATTGTAGGTTTCACACTTTTAAAGACAGCAATTTTGTGGACAAGTTCTATATTCAAATAAATTTTCTTATTTATCTTTTTTTATATTAGAGGGGGCAAATGGACAGTCGGTTCACCTGGTGGTAAGTTAAAGCGACTCCATAGACACCTGCTACATCAGATCATTAGCAGGTGCGTTGCCGGCCATGGATGTTCCACCGGGTCTGTGGACGGAAGGGAAGAGATGTGCCATCAGATATCTCACAAACCGAACGAAACACGATGACAGTGCCGTCATTTCACGTCGGTGTTAAGTGAGAGCGAAATACTTCCCCGGGCGCGCCGGCCCATTCGGCTGCAAGCAGCATGGCGCTACTTCGGTAGCATTCGGTTGTCTTTTAAAATACCTCATCTATCTTATGTAACTTTGATGTTAACAATAATATGCAATAACTAACTATAACATAAACATAACATGGTGGGTAGAACACTTTCGACTGCAACATTAATTTTTTGTAATACTGTACTGTAATACCCTGCAAATGTCGCACTGATAGGAATATATGTGTATCCTATCATATAATTAGAAGAATAATTTGAACTTAATCCAACACTGTGCTCAACTGACCTTTGTCAAATAAAATAAATTTACCTATACCCACTTAGGAGCATAATTATATTTTTTATTTTTCATTTATTTTCATCTTATTTAAACTAATAAACTAGTTATTAGGGATACTTTATCTGATAATAATATAGGTAAACTGATTTAATAAAGAACCGCTTCTTTCCTTACGAAAATTGCTCAAAGAATAAACTCCGTAATTTATATAGGTATTAGTAACAAAAGGACTTAGTCCTATGTTATTCCATTTAAAAATCTTCAAACTTCTTACAACCTAACTGACATAAATACGGTCCCATGTCTTACAGGAGGACTATCCATCTTACAATCCAATG
Source organism: Euphydryas editha (assembly GCA_036937285.1). Lineage (NCBI taxonomy): Eukaryota > Metazoa > Arthropoda > Insecta > Lepidoptera > Nymphalidae > Euphydryas > Euphydryas editha. Next base: position 15,194,913 of record JAUPFZ010000005.1, on the reverse strand, counting down.
TGATTAGCAATACTCACGAACCGGCTCATTGCGGACACAGCGCCTTTATGATCGCGTAGAACTTGTCCTCGCGGGTATTCGGAAGCATTCTCGATACCGCTCACAGCCAAGGCCAGACGGCCAAACCTTCGCTTGGAGGCCTGACAACGAAGCAGCCTCAGTCTATTATTATTCCGAATAAAAGAAACAATTGTTTTTTTCTTGTGAGCGGTCTTGTAAGGAGCCTTTTAATATATTATTTTTTTTACGAATTTAACTCAACTTACTGAATAAGCCTTTAAACGCCCCACTGCTGGGCAAAGGCCTCTTCAGTGAAAAGGAAGGAACGAAAGCAGATTTAACACAACGAAAATGGATATATTGTTTTAGATATTCAAGAACAATAGAACTATGCGATAAAAGATTATTTGAAAATTTGTCGACCTGTCGAAATTTGGATATAGGTGCCTATACATTTTATCTTTATAGTGGGGCCTCTTTCTTGTGGAGGTCTCGGGACTGTAGCGATGTATGCTCTCCTCCAAATTTGGCCCTGCCCTCAGCACATTGTTTTATTGGACTCGCAGTTCACTCTAACCCCTGCGTAGGGATAGTTGGTCCACGTATTTCACGTGTAAAATGCAGTATGCTTTGAACAAAATGAGTTTGACCCGAGTACTAAATCGTACATATTTATAAATATGTGGGCCAAAATGATGCCATGGACAGGCAGCGCTCAACACTCCTGTTCAATATCGCTATCGTCATTGAGGCGTTCGTCATTGAGGTTACTGCGTGGCCGAGATTTTATGTACATTGACAGGAGCTTTTTACTTCTAAATAATTGACAAAAATTTTCAAGAAAATGTACTTATATAAAAGAAGTACCTACTTGGCAATGTTTAAAATTGTTCTATAGTATATATATATTACTTATCTACTTTCACATAAGTTTAAAAAAATCAAAATCTGATCCTTAAGCCTGTAAAAGAAAAAGATTTTCTAATGAAAAAATCGACTTAGTGTTTGTTGACACAGATTATAAACATTTTACAGTTCCGGCCATTCGATTTCTTTTCCCGGGATCAAATGGGCCATTTATTACTAAGCTTGCGGAACATAAGTAAAGGGAATGGAACACACCAGTAAAGATTTCAACAGTTAGTAAGTTTTGTTAGAAACGAACAGTCTTTTGCCTATTGACACAAGGTACAATATAGAAAAAAATCTCTAATGATACAAAAAGTTGATGAGACATAATTAATGACGTGTGACATTCGAAACGCTACTGTCCGCCCATGACGCGCCTTTATCCATAAATTACGTCGTTTGCTGTCTTATGTGTACCCTGAAAATAATTACGCTTTTAAAAATAAAGTTGATATTCCTACGTTTTATAGTCTTGTTTAACTATGTTTTGTTTTTAAACGACATTAGCAGTTTGCTTAAAATTTTAGGATGTTCGACAGATGATTTTTTCTAATGCCACGACAGACAGCCTGTCGCCGACGCCGGATGTAGGCAGGTAATTCAAATATTAGTAGATTCGAACAACTGTCAGTTTTATTTGTAGAATAATGGCTATTTTCTACCTACTAAAGACACGTAAAACTGTAGAACAGTTAAAATACCTATAAAATAATAATAGTAACGCAAGGAAAAAAATAACATAACTGTCAAACACTGACTGAATTACTCCAAAAACTTCAATAAATAAATAAATAATAATACTTAATTTTTAAAATAAATATTCATAATATTATTTAATTCAGTGCAGCCCCTTAGGTACCTATACCTACTCGAAAACTGCATGCTTTGCTTTGTAGCTGATTTTCGTGTTATAAACAAAGATTTAAATCGTTTTATTATTTATCGATTAAATTATATAATATGATTTATCGATTTAAATCTTTGGTTATAAATAAGAAAGCGAAAGCCAACAACGCTTCTATTCGCTTCTATCTCCCTCATACTGTCATCTTTTTTTTTAAGCTAGCAACGTATTTGTGATTCTTCTGGTGCTGCAAGTTTTTTATGACGGCAGAAATCTCTAAACTTAAACACTAATGGTCCCCTGCTACTTGTTTGCTGATTATTACTATAAAATATAATAAAACTACAAGATCCCTATCCTTAGGAATAAGAATTATTTCATTGAAAAGAATCGTTAAGACAACTATACCTATCAACATACATACACACAAAAAAAAATCTAAATTTCATTTAATTTTCTTCAATTTCATATAAATTCGTCTATAAATCTGTGAATTTTGTAAAAAAAATTAAAGTTTTTAAGTTGATATTTAAGTTTATTGATATTTAAATTTAGTGAGGAACTCATACAGCATATTTATCAATCAGCAGCTTTGTCTTAATTTTATTAAAATATTTATTTATATATATGTATAACAATATTTTTTTAGTTTAAAATCAGTTTATCTAGAGTTTTTATAATTTCAATAACAGGCATGATCATATGCGCTGCTACAGTAGCTAAAATAGGTAGAAAAAAAATTTGCTAACTTAGCTTGTATTGTATGAATTACATATATCCATTAAAAATATCTGTATCATTACCTATGTATCTAACTTTAAGGAGATTGAAATTAAAAGGCAGTAATTGTAAAAATAAAAGAAATTCAAATAAATTCGCCAAGGATTCTTTTGTTCATCATACAAAACATCTTTATCGCTTCAGCTTAGTGAAGAGTAAACGCGTGGGATAATACACTCGGTTAACTTAATCACACTGTCACGTCCTGTGCCACCGGGAACATAATTAATCCATTTGGAAATTATCCGGTGCATCCCCTCAGGCTTTAATTAAAATGTAAATGGCGACGGCTCTTTATACGCGGTATCACATGAACACGGACCGTCATCGAATTTTATAAGCCGGTGAAAAGCGTTCGCTGAATTTATGAATTTAAATTGACCTATTAAAATTTTACTGTGATGTCTAGGGTTAAAAATCAAGTTAGATTTTGTTTTTTGTTAAATTTTCTAACTTAACTTTTTTTATTATTATTACGAAATTATATGCCAAGCTGGGATGGCTCAGTAGGTAGATAATATAGATTTTAACCGAAAAGTGGCGGTTTCAGTTTCGGGCTTAAGCTGTTGGATTTCAAGTGATTTTATTTAAAAAGTCGTTTCGTTCACGGCATTGAAGATATCTAATAAGGAAATCCGAATGTCTTAAAAAAATGCCTTGACCAGTGAGGAGGTATTTGCTCAGACGTACCTAATATTTACAAGATTTAACAGTGTATGCAAAATTACATTACATATTATGGTGCTTACATATATTTATATAAACTAGGTACCTATTGTTTGTAAATGTTAGAAACCACACATACAATTTTGATAATTAGCTCTACCAAACTTTAGCCGACAATAGAGATATATTTGAGTTATAAAGTTAAATAACAATAGCAATATTGACTCTTAATCATAGAAAATAGTTTCATTTAACATTTTCTTTAAACTAACTGGATTAGTTTATAAAATAAAAATAATAATATTCCAATCATAACAATATTCATATATTATGTGTTGCTTAATTTCCGTATGAAATAGGCTATGTTATTAAAACTGACAGGTAAATTTTAACGTTTTTTGTTGATATCGTTCTGGTTAAAGCACATCGCTTGTCTTGTAAATGGAACTCTAAAATCAATACCAGCACGCGAGAGAGGGATAGAGGTACACAAAATGGGCGGCGCTCGCTAATTCCACTTCCCGCCCCACTCGACTTTTGTAGCAACCCCTAGTCACTAACCACAACGGTTTTCAACAATTCAATTTCGAGGGTAAGCTATACCTATATATTGGTAGGAACATCATTTACCTGCAAGTTGGTCGTTTATATAAGAATAAAAATTACGTTACATTTCATTCAGAGAATTCTCTGAGGGTGAATTTTTAAATGACTGAGTAAAAGGTTTTGTATTTTAACTGTTACGGCTACTTTAAATTATAAGAAATAGCAGCTGACGATGACTATAAGTAATACGTACCTATGACGTATATAGGTACTTTTTAGGGTTCACTACCAAAAAGTTTCCAATATAACCCTTTTATTAATAAATAGAATCGGAGTTGTTAATCTTCAGAATAGTACCTAATAGAAGTAATAGGTAGACATAGCTTTACAGAATATACCGACGTTAATACGGTCGTAGGTCTTTACGGTGACCGTATGAATTTAATAAAATACGTTCTCCATACAAGAGTTGTCGTTTATCGACCTTTTTTGGATATTTCAATTCGATGGAATTATTAATGGGCTAGCATAGTAGTTAGTTCAATTAGGTATTACAACAGCTAGTATATACCACATAAAAAAACGTGTTTGTTCATTCGCCCTTTCTTTCTTTTTTTTGTTCTTTCATTAACATTAAACATTCTTAAACTAATTCGTTGGAATTTAATAACTGAAAGCAACTGGAAAACCTTCCACAAACTATCCTCGTCTGACTTTACCGCTCTATGATTAGACTCTGGTCTACGCCTTTACTTAATATATTTATTGGGACCAAATCAATTAAACCAAAATTTTCTGGTAATAATTTGGCTAGGTATATGTTGCGTCGCAGCTTCAAGTCAAGGGCACTAGGTTATTATGTACTATAGTAGGTACCTGTCTGTCCTGTCTGTATAATAAATGAACTTCAAGCAATGAAATTATAAACAGAAAAGGGATATTTATCATAAAGAGATCGCCTAAAACAGATGAAAATCTTTTCATGAAATAAAATTAAAACTATCTCGATAAAGTCATTTTTCCAACAAAAAACTCTAGGTCAGCGGACGTAGGAATATAGATAATATAATTGGATGTCCGATAACCCACAGCGTAACAGCATAACGAATGAAAAACTCAAGAAAAACTTGATAATTTGTTACAATTTAGAAAAACAGGTACAAAATTAAGACGAAAAATAGGATGTAAACACAAACTAAACCGTACTCTATCTGTACTGTGTACTAATAAAGCATTTTAATTAAAGTTTATTGAGTTTAAAATCACTTAGTGTTTAATCGATATTTTCTTCTATACTGCAATAAAAATGTTATTACTAATATGAACAAGTTCTATTTCATTCTGAAAGTTTAGAAATGCATATGTTTCTTGTAATTAATTTAATATTATTTGGACTGTGGCGTAGGTATTAAGATATTTGTGGTGATAAATAAATGTCAGCTGACAAATACTTTACATATCTACTTTTAGTTTTTGATTTTTAGATTTTGTACAAAAATGTAGCGGATTATACGTAGGTGACTCTATAACAAGAATTAAAATGAAAATAATCCACCTAGATCGAGAACTAGTATTGGACGCAATCAAAAACGTACAAAGGGTACAATATTTAAAGGGTTATTATGACAAGTTTCCTGAGTATGACCTAGGCCACACATTATACAAAATGAGAAGTAAATTTGCAAGAATGGTCAGGGTGTTTACAATATCAAGTGATAACCTACGTATATACAATCACAATAAGGTAAATAAATTTAAACTAATCTTTCTCAAGCAAGTTAGCTACATACTTATAATTATGTAGCGGTAAAAAAATCTTATATGTACTTTAAACTCTCATATCTACCAAAAAATTATCTAATAGTAACTAAGAGTTTTTGTTTAAATAAAAAAAAAAAATTAAATATTAAATTTAAGTAGTTACCTACTATTAGCTTATTTATATAAGAGATTTATACTTATAAGAAACTGGTAAAGAAATATTATTAAAATATGCAAATAACATGCAAGTGACAAAACTGTCAGGAAGCATTTCCTTGAAATACAAAAATCTTTTATTTATATGTGGGCATGTATTGATGCATGTATGCAGTATGCGTATATATGTATACAGTATATGTATGTATGTAACTATTTGTTTGCGTATGTAAGTTGTATACCTATACGTACTTATATATTTACTATAAATATTACCTATAGGTGCCAATACATGACCATTCCTCTGCCCAAAGGTTGCCTTGCCTGTTGAATAGTACAAATGGCCGCCATTTGTACCATTCTATTCTTTTCAATTATTAATTTGTTTTGTAAAATTCTGCTTTGGTATACAATAAAGTGTAATTATTATTATTATCAAGTGATTAATTTCTGATTGTTTACCTTGCACTTCAAATCATAAATCAAAATAATTTAAATTTTATTTACGTAGCAAATACAAAATTTGTTGGAGATACAAAAACTGGCTATGGATGTACATAATTTAATAGAAATTTTGATAGAATGGGAGACTCGCGTTGATAATCGTAAAACTAAACACACTCGAAATACTAGAGCATTTAACAAACAGTATAAAAATCCATCTGGAAAAACAGACATGACGCCAATTAAAAATAATAACAGACTACGTACGGGACTTTCATGGACCGTTTCAGTACCTAGAGACGTGCTT